>CM071961.1:12669554-14164554 GCA_036784905.1 Acrossocheilus fasciatus
TTACTGATGGTAGCCTTTGTTACTTTGGTCCCAGCTCTCTGCAGGTCATTCACTAGGTCCCCCCGTGTGGTTCTGGGATTTTTGCTCACAGTTCTTGTGATCATTTTGACCCCACGGGGTGAGATCTTGCGTGGAGCCCCAGATCGAGGGATATTATCAGTGGTCTTATATGTCTTCCATTTTCTAATAATTGCTCCCACAGTTGATTTCTTCACACCAAGCTGCTTACCTATTGCAGATTCAGTCTTCCCAGCCTGGTGCAGGTCTACAATTTTGTTTCTGGTGTCCTTTGACAGCTCTTTGGTCTTGGCCATGGTGGAGTTTGGAGTTGGACTGTTTGAGGTTGTGGACAGGTGTCTTTTATACTGATAACGAGTTCAAACAGATGCCATTAATACAGGTAAAGAGTGGAGGACAGAGGAGCCTCTTAAAGAAGAAGTTACAGGTCTGTGAGAGCCAGAAATCTTGCTTGTTTGTAGGTGACCAAATACTTATTTTACCGAGGAATTTACCAATTAATTCTTTAAAAATCCTACAATGTGATTTTCTGGATTTTTTTTTTTTCATTTTGTATTATATATATATAATTTTTTTTCTTTACATTATTATACTAGCTCAGGGCTGTTTGCTTTCCATCAGGGACTGCAATCTGCCTGAATGGCTAAATCTGACACATTTACATGTACAGCTGTTGTCAACAAACTTAATATAGATTAGGTATTTTTTCTATTTACTTGTATGTCATATGACAAAAATAAATAAATAAATAAATATATATATATAATTTAATTAATTATATTAATTAATTAATTATTTAAAATGTTTTTTTTAATTATATAATTTAAGTTGTTTTTAATATATATATATATATATATATATATATATATATATATATATATATATATATATATATTAAAAACAACTTAAATTATTTAATTTAAAAAAAAAACATTTTAAATAATTAAGATTTTTGCATGTACTCAGGTTTTTCAGTGGTTTGGGGAAAATTATAATTAATTAAATTACACACACACACACACACACACACACACACACACACACACACACACACACACACACACACACACACTTCAAGCATTTAAAACGATAGAATTTTAATATCAGCCATAACATGAAAATAATAATTAGCATACCTAATGAAATCTAAATAGGGCTATAAAGAAGGGAAATTAAATGGTGACAAAATGTTCATTCTTGAGAGAACAGTTTCTTCAAAACCTAAGCCTGAACATTAATTGAAAGGCTGTAAATTGGGTGAAAGTTTAATTGGTGAAATATTCATTCAACAATCTCAGGCTGATTAACTCCCTTTGTACTTCACAGAAATGATCACATGACTGATTACATGCACACAGTCTTGCTAGGTGTCGTGTAGATTTTCTTGTAAAGACTGCACCTTACAAGAAAATCTGCATGACGCCAGCAAGATTTCAAACCCGCAGTGTTTCACACCCACAAAGACCCCCTGTGAGAGCGTCTGCGGATACTGTACAATGAATGTAACTACTCAAATAATCAGCATGGGGAAGATTATTTGAAATGACGTACTTTGCATTCATTATGTTGATACAGGCAATTTCGCAGTATCTCTAGAATCATCTTAAGTTCTCTCATGCTGTTCTCCACCTGCTGACATTGAACAAAGACGGAGCAGTTAGAACAAGATATCATGCTGATAGTGGTAATTTTTATACCTTCTTTTTTATATATGCATACATTTGTGCCGCATTTCCATGTCTGTATTAATTATAATTGTAACACTTCATAATAAGTTTTATTAATAGGTCTTAAGAAATTCACATGTTTCCTAACAAATGCACGTAGTGCAACATGATTTACTGACATAGGGAATGTTCCTGGATCAACATCCTTTGTCATTCCTAGAAATACATTCATTTCAACCATCATAGGCCTAATCCCTAAATTAAGACTGCATAATTAGTTAACCGTCTTGTCATTCCAGGACCAATAAAGGATTTTGATCCAGAAATATTCTTCAATCACGGTGATCAGTTTACATATTTTCAAAAACAAATAAAAGTAAAATAATATTTTTTTTTTTTTTGTATCGATATGTAAAAAAATCCTGATTGTAATAAAGTAAATTATTTTTAAAATATGTTTAAGTTTTATTAGTGCTGGATAATGATTAATTGTGATTAATTGCATCCAAAATAAAAGTTTGTGTGTACATAATATGTGTGTACTGTGTATATTTATTATGTATATACATATAAAAATATACATACAGTATATATTTAAAAAATATTTACATGTATATATTTATATTCATATAATTTATATTATATATAAATATTTAATATATAAACAATTTTTTTTCTTAAATATATACATGCATGTGTGTGTATTTATATATACATAACAAATATACACAGTACACACACACATATTATGTATACAAAAAACTTTTATTTTGGATGTGATTAATCGCGATTAACTGTTGCCCAGCACTAGTTTTTAAATATGACTAATAATTTTAATCAAATCAAAGTCAGTATGATTAACCAGCATGTAGGAAGCCATTTTGTCATAGTGTGACAAGAAAACCATAAAACAGGAAATTATACGACAGAAGAACCTCATGTCCTCATGTTACCCTAAAATTACACTGAACATACCTTTTGTTTTTGCCCCCGTTTTTCATGAGCTGAACTCAAAGATCTAAGACTTTTTCTATGTACATAAAAGGCCTATTTCTCTCAAATATTGCTTTGCCTTTTATTGTGGCCAGCCTAAGGCACACCTGTGCAATAATCATGCTGTCTAATCAGCATCTTGATATGCCACACCTGTGAGGTGGATGGATTATCTCGGCAAAGGAGAAGTGCTCACTAACACAGATTTAGACAGATTTATGAACAATATTTGAGAGAAATAGGCCTTTTGTGTACATAGAAAAAGTCTTAGATCTTTGAGTTCAGCTCATGAAAAACGGGGGCAAAAACAAAAGGTATGTTCAGTGTAATTTGAGGGTAACATGAGGACATGAGGTTCTTCTGTCGTATAATTTCCTGTTTTACGGTTTTCTTGTCACATGATGACAAAATGGCTTCCTACATGCTGGTTAATCATACTGACTTTGATTTGATTAAAATTATTAGTCATATTTAAAAACTAGTGCTGGGCAACAGTTAATCGCGATTAATCGCATCCAAAATAAAAGTTTTTTTGTGAACATAATATGTGTGTACTGTGTATATTTGTTATGTATATATAAATACACACACATGCATGTATATATTTAAGAAAAAAAAATGTTTATATATTAAATATAGAAAAAGTCTTAGATCTTTGAGTTCAGCTCATGAAAAATGGGGGCAAAAACAAATTTGTTCAGTGTATATTACTTCAGGTTCTCCTTTGGTATGACCACAGGAAAAAAATTAAAATGTTTTAAACTGTACTATTAGATTGTAACTACAAACAAACAAATAAACACATAAAAAACATGAGTTTCAGATTTTTAAAAAGACCATCTTTGACATTTTCATGACATTTATAGCAATTTCACTTATATAAGTAATAATGATTGTTGTATTATTAATTCAAGTTATTATAAAACATAAGGAAATGAACTGGTTAAACTAGAGGATCGTTCAGTTTTGTCATTTTTTGTCACATTTGTCTCTCTTCCTCCCCCCTCTCAACGAGTTTTCAGTGTTTCTGATGTTGAAGCTGTCTGTCATGTTGCTGGAACCCTCCGTACCTTCCTCCTGTGAGCACTCTTGCCCGTTTTCACAGACTCCAGGTGAAGCTCTGCGTAAATGTGCTTCATGCGTTCCACACAGCTGTCAATCACACCAGCTGAAGAGGGAGAAAAGACATGTATCTGTCTATGTACTCATCCATCAGACAGTGACATCAGGCATCAGACACAAATATAGCATCAGTTGGGACTAAAATTAATCTGTATGTGAGACTTCCTCCTAGTTGAGGGAATAGCAGCTTTTAAACCGCTACCTTTTAAGAGGGACATATTCTATACTTCTAGGATTTTTCTTGAAGTTTACTCAAATGTTAGTCAAGTTATTTGCACCAAAAAGGTTTCTTCAACCTGTTTCACTCTCAGAACAAAACAGGATGTTTATGCTACCTATAGGATGCTGAATATTCAATATGTAGTTGTACTGTAGGTGATCATATGCAAATGTGCTCATAGTTGTGACATCAAAACCAATAGTGTTTTATTTACATAAATGGTTTGGGTGGAATGAGGAGAGAGCCATGCGTTGTGAATGCTAGCAAATGTCTACATTGTATGTCACAAGTTAGCTCCTCATTATGTGTTTGTGTTAACGATCAGTGACGTAATCTTTACCTTTACATGCATAACTCTGAGCGCTGGAGCTACAAGCTAACAGAGACATGAGCGCTTTGGCCGTCATCTTTTTCAAGGGGTCCTGGAATGGAATCTTCTCATATTGCTGAAAATTGAACAGGAAGCACAAAATGTTTGCATCTTGTTCTGAATAAACGGAATAATTTTTGTAATGATTTAATGATTATTTCTTAAAATATAAATAAATGTAAGAATGCATATGTAAGCATAGTGACGCAGTTTAGTTTTAAAATACTACTAAATGAATTAAATCAAAGTCAGTATGGTGGGGTGGGCGATATGACCAAAGTTTTATGTCCCCGTAACAATATATATCACAATATAGTTGTTTTAGCTTTAAATAAGGTCTTTATGATATCGAAGTTACTGATACCATAGAAATTTCACAATTCTTGTCACCAGTGTCAATATCACAAAAAAACTAATACTGAGATTAAATAAAAAAGCTATCTAAAGACAAGTAAACAGTTAGCGATTAAATAAGAATAAGAAACGAACTACAAGCAATAGGTCAAAAAACTACAGTTGAACAAATGCATAAGAAATGCTACATTGTATTAAAGTAACCAAATGTATAAAAACACAGCATATTCTTCACTGTGTAAATTAAATAATAAATTAAAAATGTATATTTATTCTTATTAAAGTTACAAAAGTGATTTAGTCAAGAGAAGTGAGAGATTTTCTCTCTTTTGTTGTTTAAATAACCTGAATTACAGACAGCAGGAATTTTAGACTGCCGTCACTTTAAGAGCTGCCCATATCCAATATACTGTTACACATGTGTTTTCTTTCTCAGCTGTTTACTTTCACTTAAGACCTAAATTACTGTGTTTACGAGGATACTTGCAAATACCGGTATTTTGACATATACAAGTGTGTATTTAACAGTTCAAGGCCTATAAAGTGGCAAAAAAAACTCAGTTCAATACTTCATCCTCATATATAAATATATATATTTTTTTAGCGTTACAAATCAGAATTTTTATTTGTAATTATGGGGTATGGAGTGTGGACTGATGTGAAAAATTAAGCATAATTTTAGATTTTTAGATCTCGCTTTTAGTCATACTTTTTGTCACTGACCCATACATAAAAGGAAGTAGCCAACTGAGGGATGTGTAAGGTGGCCAACCAATCAGATCTGAGATTGCCATTTTGAGAATTTGTGTGTGATATGCATCCATAAAACTGAATCTGTTACCTCTAGTAATATTTCACAAATGACCTCCCCAGGCTCAGAAGAAAGGACTGCAGTTAGCGAGGAGCTGGCCCGGTCCTCCGTGTGGCCTCCTGATCTCCTCTTAACCTCTTCTGTGAACAGCACACACAGAAAGTGCAGGGTCGACGTGTAAAGAGAAGACTCGGCGCCTGATTGGCCCAAACACACCCGGAGAGTGTCTGTCGCGAGAGAGAGCAAAGACTAAACATAAAGAATGCTAATATTTACTTTTCCGAGCTCTTCTCAAACTCAAACTCTGGGACGAGAAGATGCAAAAGATGCAAAACTTCACAACAAACAATCTTCACCACCAGGGAACATCTGACGAAAAAGTCTCTCCAAACTCACAAGCTTTTAAAAACAGCTTCCAAAGCCTGGATACCTGCAGGCAAGTCAGCGAGTCTACTGCCCACCCACCTGTTTTAGGATTTTCTACCACATCCATCAGATCTAAAGCAGGCTGATTGTTCTCCCTGTCTCTGTCCCAGTCTGTCATATGCAGCAGGGACACTCAGCCACACATACAGGCATAATGAGCTGGCCTCCCACTGCATCTGTCTCCATCTCCATCTCCTCAGCTGTCTCCTTCCTTCTCAACATCTATCTAGCACATCCTCTTCCATCTAAACTCCTCAATCTTTCTTTTCCCTCCATCCCTTTGCACTTTCATCATGTTTGCCACCATTTTCTCTTTGTACTCTTCTGTTTCTTTCTGCCTTCCCTTTCCATTTGCTTGTCTCCACCCTTTGTAACACACTTTAGTTTGGGTATGTGTGTGTGTGTCACCTGAAAAGCGCTGCCAGCGTTTCCCCAGTGCCACACCGACAGATGGGCCGACCGCAGCTTGGTTCCTGCGCAACAAAGTAGCCAGGAGCATCAACACATCCGCCCAGGTGTTGAGCATTGCACCCTGGGCCTGTGCATCTGAGGACCAAAACAAGCAAACACTCATCAAAAAACACTTTCAAATCACTTTTCTTTCATTTGAAGGTCTTGTTTGGAAGATTCTGGAGGGGGGTTGTGGATTTGCTGAAGACTACCCAAGTCAGCGACAGACAGCGTGAGGATGGAAATTAGGTTGTTCAGCAGGGGTTTGAAGATCTCTCGGTGGAACGGCATATCCTCACTGTGTATTGCTGCTGACTGCAGGAGCTTACACAAACTTTGCACATAATACACACTACTCAGCACCTGAGGGAGAAACAGGAGGGTGAGGGGAGAGAAAGAGAGAGAGAGTCTGTGGTAACGAGTGCCGAGTTACCTATCGAAAAACACACATACAGCACTTTGGTTTCATAATCCTAAATGACAACAAATAGGTGACTAGCTGGCTCTGTGTTTAAGAGAAAGTGGAAGTGAACCAGAAACCATAACCACTTTCGGCAGAACTGCTTTTGTCAAGTATGACTGTGTGTACGTCAATGAAAAGTTATGGGTTAAAAAGGGTCAGTTCACCCAAAAATCTAAATTCTATCATTAATTACTAATCCTCATGTCGTTCCAAACCAGTAAGACCTTTGTTCATCTTCGGAACACAAATTAAGATATTTTTAATGAAATCCGAGAACTTTCTGACCCTCCATAGACTGCAACGCAACCGACACGTTCAAGGCACAGAAAGGTAGGACTTCAATGGTTCAACTGTAATTTTATGATGCTACGAGAATACGTTTTGTGCGCAAAGAAAACAAAAATAACTTTATCGTAGTACTCTCATGAATGGTGGCGAATGGTGATAAGGAGGAGAAGAACTGTTGTATAAAGTTGTTATTTTTACAGATTTGGAACAACATGAAGGTGAGGAATTAATGACAGAATTTTCATTTTTGGGTGAACGATCCGTTTAAGATATGATTGCTTTTTATGATGAGCAGATTTAATTCAGGCTTTTATTTACATCTAAACAATGATCAACATACACATAGAGCACATCAAATATGGTAAACATGGAAGCTCAAATGCGCTTGTGTGACACAAGCTTCTGTCTACTATATTTGCTCTGTGTGTGTGTTTATGTGAATGACAGCCTATATTAAATCTGTTTATATAAATCAACAGTGTCTCTTCAAAAGACTTATCGTAACTAGGTTAAACAAATACACTTTTTTATCAATCATAAATTTGGTCAAAAAATAGAGCTGACACAGGACACGGATGAAACTTTCTAGTGCGCATGTGTAGTCCATCTGTGTTTGAGCTCGATACCAAATGGAGTTTACTTTGAAAGGCCACATGCTCAGCTGTTTGCATGCGGCTGCGAACTCTTCTGACTCATTTTGAATTTTATTTATTTAAATTTAATGTGTCACATATTATTTATGTGCAGATTTTGAAGGGAATAGATTTATTCGTGGTAAAATGTATACTGTACTTTTAGCTAAAATTATCATCAAATTATCAAAAATATTTTATAAGCAAATATGCATTTTGATTAAGGATGTATAGAAGTCTGAATGATTTTACGAAAATCTGCTAAGCTTTTTGTGGCATTCTGCAGGTGTTCCCTTATCACAGACGGATATTTAAGTGGAGGTGGAAAATGATAGCTGAACTCCCATAATGCACCTGGTTCCTGGCATCTTCCATAGCAGCTGGCAGGAGAGGTGTCCTTAACTCACTGACACACTGAGATATGGCCGCTGCTTCGACAACACTGAAACAGACAGCACAAAACCAACAGGAAGTCATGCAGGTGAGTTCACAGTCTAAACAGATGAATACAACAAACAACCTAACTTTAAACATGTTTTGTGTCATTTTTGACAT
This sequence comes from Acrossocheilus fasciatus, assembly GCA_036784905.1. Lineage (NCBI taxonomy): Eukaryota > Metazoa > Chordata > Actinopteri > Cypriniformes > Cyprinidae > Acrossocheilus > Acrossocheilus fasciatus. The sequence continues at coordinate 12,677,924 of CM071961.1, forward strand.
GTTTCTTGGGTCTTGCTGTTAACCAGCAGAGACAAAACAACCACAATTTGGTATTTAGAAAGAGTGGGCAGATGGCAGGCAGGATGTGGTTGTGTTAAAGTGTTGTCAGGCAAACCAAGAGAATATATTTATATATGCGTGTGAGTGTGAAAATGAAGTGAGAGGCGTGCGTAGGTTTGCACTATGTCATAGTTGCACATGTGTAGTGCATGTCTGTGATTAACAGCTTAGAAAATCTTAATAAATATTCAGTAATTTAATAATAAAACGTCAGTATGATGCTTTAAAAAATATAAATAATGGCAGAACTTTGCACAACATCTGTTTGTCTTCACATCTGTTTGTCTGTCTAACCTGGCCATGTTCTCAAGTATTTGGTTCTGTTTGAGGGCAGATAGACTAAACTCAGGAAGCACAGCCAGCAGATTGTCCAGTAAACCGCACACTGCTAGCAACAGGTGAGGGGTTACTATAGCACCAGGCTCGGTCCTCCCCCCTGGGTGGGACTCTTGAGTGAGGGCGGAGTCTGAGCTGTCCGTGTCACTCTGACCTGTAGCATAAAGAAAGAAATAACAGCAGCCTCAATTCACTAAAGACACTAAAAATAAAACCTTGTCAAGGCCAAACTGTCAATTCCTTGCCTATTCCCCTCAAGTCATACCTTGAGCAGTGAGTCTGTTGACTGGAGTGTCCTGGATTGCAGCCACAGCTGAGGTCGGAACTGGAGAATGAGTCCCACTAGAGCTACCTGATGGAATCTAAAGAACACAAAGACAAAGATAATAATTTGAAAATAATTCAGGCTAATTTTGGCTAATCTAATGTTGCTTGAAGCTATCTATAAGCATGTAGCTCTCTTATACGTTAAAATAGCATTACACCATTCCATAGATTTTCCACCAACAACAGCACAGAAAATGTTAGAAAAATAAGCATATACTTTCTGACTTATTTTTCATGTAAAGTTATTGATTATTGAGGGGTTACCAAATAACTGCATCACTAATTATCTTATAAATTTACTGCTTTTCAAATAAGCAGTTTTACTTAAAACTGCAGTCCGTAAGTTTTGCCTCTTTGTCGCCATCTCTGTTTGAAAACCTGGAATTGCAGCTGCTTGCGGAATTTTCTTGCTTGCGTGGGATGTGCTCCGGCACGGCTCCAGCGCGGATGAATCTAATGTTTTGATGTGAATGTGTGGCAGTAGTCACGTGGATGTTTACTGTACTTCGCAATCACAGATTCTAGCTTACGTCTTGGAATATATGATAAAAATAAGAATTTTCACCGGATATTGTCATCTGAACAAGTAAGTAACAAGTCTGCCACGTTTGTTCTGACCAACTGAGGAAAAAAGCATTACTATAAATCGCACTACCAATGGTGATTAAATCTTAACGATCGGTTAACTCATATCACATCAAACCGTGCAAATTATTATTGTTATACTTTATTCTCAAATCATTAATGATAACAACATCAGCATTGCGTGACTATGAGTATAGCGTGTATTAACGTGTAGATTTCAATTTCTGTACAGTCTAATATCTAATTGTCATGCCATTCGAATTTCATATTAAGAAATGATTTTAACCCAAAAAGTAAACTATGCTCCCTTCGAACTGGTTTTCTTTAAAATACAAATCTTGTGTAATCCCAGGCTATCTGTAATCAGAAGCACATTTAAGACTGGAATATAATTTAATTTCATTCACATGTGTTTCATAAACAATTACAATCAGTCATCAAAATGATACATTTAATTATTCTAGCTGCTGTGAGAAAAGGCTAAACGATCAGTCACCTGCAGGATTCTCACATGCGATAGCCTACTAGCCGGGACAACTTCTTTATGTTTACAGACGTGACGTAATGACGCAGCAGCACGCTCAAATTTCCTACCCGTACCACTCAAATTAGAAAACATTATTATGAGCTAACCGTTGTGAATCAGGCTAAAGTAAGGAGATATTTTTGAACACTGTATTTTTTTATGTGCTTGCTAAAATATTGATTTCGGATCATTTTTAACCAAAAAAGTTACGGACTGCAGCTTTAACATTATTAATTATAATAGTGACAGACCAAAATATATAAACCAGGCTGATTAATCACTCAATCATGCATTTGGTTATTTTGAGATTATCACTAGCCCCTTTCACATAGTAATACCAGTAAATTGCCGTAAAATTACCAGAACGACTTTACCGGTAAATTCAAAACTGCGCTGTTCACACAGGCAACAGCATTCTGTCATTTTTCCGGTAAAGCACCATTCACACATCGGTTTTAAATTACCGGTAAATTCTGTGACATCATAAAACGGAAATGACCTATAAACGGTTGCGCCTCACGGTGTTGTGTTTTTAAACATGGAGGGGTAAAAGCGATCAGTGTTTTTGTTTATGTTTTCATTTTTGTGCCAAATGTTCATGATGCTTCTTTTGGCCCAGAGACATCGCACGACTTCAAACACAGCGCGGAGTAAATGCATCATCTGCATCAAAAAGTTATGATTGGCCCAGAGCTGTTGAATTTTGAATTTCAACGGCTCTGGATTGGCCGGAGTAGACGTGTTACGTCACCGCGTTCTGAACGCGTACGTGCTCATACCGGTAATTTTCCTTCTGCGTTCACACACAGCAGAATTCGGGCAATTTACTGGTAATGTTGGAAGCTGTTGTTAACTTCTCATACTGGTAAATTGCCGGAACGAATTTACTGGTATTTTTGAAAAGGTCCTGTTCACACATGATCTCTTTACGGCAATTTACCGGTAATTTTCCGCAAAAGTCTGTATGTGTGAAAGGGCTTAGTAACTGTCAACTGTAAATTCCAAATATTGTCTGCTTTAGGAGTTTGGTTTGTCTCATTCACTATTATATTATACAGTATTACATTATATTATAACTAACAATAATATGTTATCTTTCATTACATTATAATATAGCACAATATATGAAAATATACTTTACCATTCAAAAGCTTTTTAATGTTGTTGAAAGAACTCTTTTGTACTCGCCAATGCTGCATTTATTTGGTCAAAAGTACATCAACATTGTGAAATATTATTACAATTTAAAATAACTGTTATAATAACTTCTATTTTAATGTTTTACATTTTAATTTATTCCTTTAATGACAAAGATGAACAGCAGTCATCATTATTCCAGTCTTCAGTATCACATGATCATTCAGAAATCATTCTAATATGTTGATTTGGTGCTTAAAATTTTTATTGTATAAATTGTATTTTATTATTAATTTTATTTTATTATATTATAATTATTATTTTCAGTGAAAATAGTTGTGCTGCTTAATATTTTTGTGAAAACTTTTTTCTGGATTATTTGATGAATAGAAATGACAAAAGTACAGCACTTACTGCTCACTAGACAACATTTCTACAGGTTTTATGAAGGTAGATTTAAGACTTTTTTAAGACCAACTAATTTGAATTTAAGGAATAAATTAAAGGGAACACAGTACATCAATATAAGTGTATATGTCTAGAGAGAACACAATTAGCTGCATTAGCATACTTCCAAATCAATCTCCTTTCCTTTTAAATTAATTCTGAAAAAGTAGCTTAACTAGAATATGGAAATAACTTTTACTGTACCTTCTGTTTACACTGCAAAAAGTGCTGTTCATCCTCAGTATTTTCGTCTTGTGCAAATATTAACATTTTTTTATTTTTATTTTAAAGCAAATGACATTAGACAGAAGTCCTGTTTTCTGTGAAAATGATCAAAATGAAGTCAGTTTATGGGCTCAGAAAGAATTAACGGAAAACACGTTTTCATAGCCCATTGACAGATGTGTTTTAAGCATAAACTAACTTAATTTCTCAGAAAACAAGACATGTCATCGTTTTTGCATCTCGAGTACATACATCTTGATTTAAGAATGTTTAGATATTTGTATTAGAACACAAGACAAAAATACTGAGGAAGACATAATGTGAATGCAAGGCTTTCTGCTCTGATTTAAGGTCTTTTAAGGCCTTAATTTATGGAATGTGAATTAAGACTTTTTAAGACCTGCAGAAACCCTGCTACAAGAAACCCTTGGTTAACTACAAATGTATGTCTACTGACCAGAGTACTGGAGGTGGACATGGATCTTGAGCCCTGAGTTTGGTTGAGAGGAGCAAGCATCTCTCTCCAGTACTTCAGAGAATCATTCAGATCTGTGTCTACAGAAAGAAACATGCACTGCTTCATTTACAAACAAAACAGCAAAATGTACTACTAAATTATATGCACTGGAATAATTACCTCTAACAGTTACTAATACTTGAAATTCTGTTATAACAAGCGAATGATAAATGTAAACACCATCATCTAAAATATGCAGCACACCGGCCATGATCTCTAGTACAGAACAGTATTAATAATGTGTGTGAGCATATGGATGCCACCGAATCAAACATCCACTAATAGCTGGCAGTGCTCTGGGCGCGTGGACGCCGTACCCTGGGTGACATTGGCTGGCGGTGGAGGGGGGCTGAGGGTGAAGGCATGTCTGCCCGTGTAACAGCTCTTCACCATCTGGCCCACGCTCTCAAAAAACTGGCAGTGGTACAACAGAGCCTGCAGGGCAGGAAGCCCGACCAGACACAGGCCTGAATCCTCATCATGCACACAGGGGCTCTGGGAGACACAAGAAAGAGTAGAATAGAAGATAAAAAAAAGAAAGAAAGAAAAAAGAAAATACAGGAAATATAATACTGAGGAAACCAGAAATCACCATAGACAGATCTGTTATGTCTACAGAGCTTTTAAGAGCGGCTGTGTTATTAATATTCAGTTCTGAAAGTTTATTCTCATGTAAACATACCTGCCAGGCACACTCTTTGGCCTCTTCTGCATTAGCAGGCATTGGCATCACAAGGAGGTTTTGCAAAATAAACGCTGCCTATAGGGAAGGGGAACATAAAAGTCAGCAACACTGCCATCTTCTTGTAAATGAATGGAAATGCATGCTGGTTGAATTCTCAATGGAATCACACAAAGTAAGTGGCAAATTCCTTGAAAAGAGAGAAATGCAAATACATTCCCTTTAAAGTGACTGTTTATGCTGGTTTAACTTCTTTTTCTCTTCCCGTTTCTGAATATGTCTGTGCTAAACCTATACTAATAATGAAACATTTAGAAATAGATCACAGATCTGAACGAATATGACTTGCAGAGCCATTCTGACTTGCAACATTAAAATCTAATCATAATTGCAGCTTATTCTAACCTAGAACGCCCACTTAGACAGGAAGCGACTGACTGACTGCTTTGTAAAGCTACTAAGCACTTTTTATTTCTTTGTACACTATCGGTAAAAAGTTTGGAATAGATAATTAAGATATGAAACATTTGAATGTTTCCAATTTATTTTTTTTTTTTTTATATTTTTGAAAGAAGTCTCTTATGCCGTGTCTAGACCAGATGCAGAAGCTAAAGGCTGTCTACACTGGATGCGATAAAGCGACTGTTGCAAATCATTTGTACTTTGTGTCAGTACGGCATAAATAGAACCAGGCATCAGTTTACTGTAGAGGGATTTGTCATGTTGTGTTGCATCGATGCATTTATTTGATTAAAAATGCAGTAAAACTGTAATATTTTAATTTAAAATAATATTTCTATTTGAATATATTTTAAAATGTAATTTATTTCTGTGACCATAAAGCTAGATATTCAGTAGCCATTACTCCGGTCTTCAATGTCACATGTTCTTTCAGAAATCATTATGTTTATCTAGTGCTCAATTATTATTGGTAGCCAATGATTAGAAGAAATAGAAGTCTTCTGTAACAATATAAAATGTCATTACTGTCCGATAACTGAAGCCTTTTTTAATAACGCAGTGTTACTGCACGGGCATTGGTTCATGCAGTGCTTTAAAGACGAACCAGCTTTGACGATGCCCGCCAAAGCCCGCCAGAATGGACAGGGCATCTGGCTATATAAGCAGCCGCATCGTCATAGGATCCTCAGGTTTACATCGACTGAAGCAACGACCGAGACTTACAGCACCATAGAGGAGAATGCATATTTATAAAAAAAAAATGTAAATATGAATGGGAATATACTTCAGAGATATTTTACTAATAAGAATTTCCAGGGGTGCCAATAATTGTGGCCAACATGCATTGGAGAAAAACATTTATTTCATCATGAGAATTTCTCCTCACTTTCAATTGTTTTACTTCAATGATAAGAATTTTTTTGAATGAAAGATCAAAAGGATAAACAATGCAGATTTATTTCCACAGCCACCTTTGCTTAGATTTGCCAAGGGTGCCAATATTAGTGGAGGGCACTATATATATATATATATATATATATACACACACACACGTATATTAATTTTTTCAGTTTAATGTGCTAAAAATATTTAATGCCGTTAACGCAGGGGCAGGGCTACGGTTGGCCACCCCACTCACAACTGCTGTTTCTGTCTCTTTTTTTTCGTGACCGTCGTTTATTTAAATGCAGAATGCCTTTATGACCACATCAAACCAGAGACGTTTCAGATGCGTGCTCCACTTCACCTCAGCGCCAGGCGAGAGTCAAGCGAGCACAGAAACGGTACAGGGCTCGTAGCGCGTGCTCTTCAATTACACCACAAATGCGCTGGTATCATTTCATATCAGGTCGCAAAAGAAACTACGGGCATGCAAATGTCACATGAGTCACATTTAAGAACATGTCTCTGAAATGCAGTGGTTTTCCAAACTGTTCTGGAGCATCCCAGCACTGTCTCCCTCATCTAACACACCCGATGCAACTCAATTAGTAGAGACTTTAAGACCTGAAGTGGGTTAGAAAAGGTGAAGAGATGTGTGTCAGATCTGCGTCACGTTCAGCATTGGTAGCTCTTAAAGGGACAGCAGACAAAAAAACTAATAACCAGCTGCTGTGATGTCTGGTAATCAAAGATCAAACGAAAAAAAAAGGAAATCAATAACTTTTGTAGCTTTAAGGATTTATCTATATTTAATTTATAAGATTAAATATAGATAGATATAGCTTAAAAATAAGCCTGTCAGTTTGGAACTGGTGATTTTAACCAGCACTTTCCATTTTCTGAGTCCAACATGCATCAGATGGTCCATGAATGGACTGAGGGCAGTTCCTAGACTCTCAGTCTGAAAGTTTTTTTGTGTCGTTTTCAAGTTGAAGCTGGACAGACTCACCTCTCGGCGCACCATACTGCACTCCTGTCTTTCCAGCAGGATGTTGAGTACCGTGGCCCACAGACCTCCTGAAATGTTCTGGCAACTCTCTGACAACGCCACACACCCTCTCTCCAGTGAACTCAGAGCCGCACCCACAGCCAGGCTGGCACAGCGGACCTAGAGCCAGACAAATACACACACACACACTTGTGTTCAGACCCAGCACATGTGCTTGGCAGTGCTAACTGCCATGGGCTCTTTGGCATGTAGCACTGGCACAAATTCGTGTTTGTCATGCCCATTATTTTCAGTGCTCAGCATCTGCTGAGCTGAGGGAGGCCTGGACACGCACGGGTACTTGGGAAAACCATCCAAAATAGAAGGCCAAGGCACACAAATTGCTAAATAAGGTTTTCATCAAAATTATGGACACGTACATTTAATAAATTTACATTGTCTATGATTGCATTCAGTGCCAATCTACAGAGAATGTTATTTAAGAAAAAAAAGTATTTGGTGGAGCTTTGAAAATCTAAAACAGTTTCAATTATTTCAGATCTTGTACTTTTGATCCAATTAAGACCACGTCGGGATATTATTTTTAAATTACTTTTGGACAGAACTTCATTTAAGAAACACTGTCAAAATATATAATCAATATATATATAGAAATATAAGATACATAAGATGTCCATGGACTTTTGTCAAAATAAACATTGTAGGTTAAAAATTATAAAAATGTATGGGAAAATATGTCAAGTTCTTTAACTGACAGTGTTGTTAACTAAATCAAACTAAAAAAAAAAAAGTTGAAATAAACTGACAAATAACAAAACTTTGCCTTGGCAACTAACTGATAATAAGTTTAAGCACTACATTATTTAAACTTAAATAGAAATAAAAATAACATTTTAATTAATTAATCTTAATTTGAATACTTAAAATGTAATTAATATTATAATATTCAAAAATAAACTAATTCAAATTACAAAAACTTTATTATAAATTACTAAAGCCTAAACTAAAATTAAAACTAAAAATACAAAACTAAAGGCTAATTCAAAATATTTATGTAAAATTTATATCAAACTATTTATTATACCAAAACACTGTCAACTATTCACCATTCATTTGTTTTTCACAATTTTTACAGTAATCGACTTTCGCCATCAGTATTTAATTGGTCCTATGGTGTAAAACTAATTTAAAAAAACTCCAATTATCATGGTTACAGCAAACTGAATTCATAATAATTATAAAATAATTAGCAAATGCTATTTAAAATAGTTCTAGATTAACATTAGCATGTCACTCCAAAGGACATGCAAGCTTCCAAAAAGTATTCAAAACAGCACTTTATGTTAATTACCTACTGTATAGCCATAATGTGCATTCTACATGAAGGTCTCACCTCAGGGTCTCGGTCCACCCACAGGGGAATTAACCAGGCCAAGCCAAGCTGGGCGGCACTCTGCCCATCAGAACTTTGCTCACGGCCCAGAGACCACAAGGATATACAGTCCTTGAAGAACACACAAACACTCTAAATATGGAGTACTGCTGTACTGAAAACCATTCAACTCACTAAATCGATTAAAAGAAGTTTTAGCACCCCCCAGTGTCAGATTCAAAGCCTTGTGATATCAGTGTCAATTACAATGGCATTTCTGACCTCATTTTTACTTTCCTTCATCATTTCATGTGACAGATGAAGCAGGCAGATAACTGCATTTTTTGTCACTCCTTTGCCCATGAAGGACATTGAGTTTCCTCCCAAATCTACGTAGAATGAAGAGATGACCTGGGAAGAGCAGTCAGAAAGGAACAATATCACAATTAGCAGTCTGGAGAAAAAGAAATTTCATAATGCGAAATGAGATGCAGCTGAGACACAGGTTGGTCGGTATGAAGTGATTCATGTGTAAGTGTTTGGGAACATCTTGGACCCTGAATGTGAGTGTGCGTTTAATGTGTTCTGTCTGGATGAGAGCAACAGGAAGTGTATATAATCTGTGCAAAATATATTCTAGTGTGTAACCGAGGCACTTGAGCACATGTGTGTACGCATACTTCCAAGAGGCCACTGAGGTACTTGAGGCAGAGTGTGTTTGGCTCCATGCTGGGGGTATGTGTGCTCCAGCTGGGCAGGGCGGTCACATGGGCCATGGTCCTGAGAGTGCGCTCTAGAGATGGCAGGCCGTAGAAGCATGGAGCGTCGGACAAGCGCAGGCACTGTAGCAGGCGCACAGACAGTTCAGAGGCAAACGGCCCAGACAGAACCTCACACATCCTTTAAAAAAAGATGACAAATGCAAACAAGTGAGAAACAGAGTCATCATAATCAGGATCTTCACCTTAGTATGAAGCAGTATATACAATACTCTTCAAAAGCATGGGGTCAATAAGATACAGTAGCACTTGAACTTAGCAAGGACTATTTAAAATGATCAAAGATGATAGTAAAGACATGTATAATGTTACAAAAGATTTCTATTTTATTTAAATGTTCATTTCAAAGAATCTTGAATAACAAAATGTATCATGGTTTCTGCAGAAATAGCGGCACAACGTGACATTGATAATAAAAAAAAATATTTTTTTTTTTTGAGCACCAAATCATCATATTAAAATTATTTCTGAAGGTCATGTGTTTATTTTATTGTAGTGTTTGTTTTGTTTATTTTATTGTAGTGTTTTGTTTTGACCAAGTACTTCAAGACAAGGGCTGGTAACAAAATGTAAAAATAAAATAAAATAAAATAAAATAAAATAAAATAAAATAAAATAAAAAAATAAAATAAAATAAAATGATCATGATCATTTAATCTATTTGCTAAATTTTAATTTATTCAAATTATTTATGCTTTCTATTCTTCTTGCAGCATCAAACCACTCCATCCATGTGTTTTTTGCTAAGGAACTCGTTCATGCTGTTTTTCCAAAATACTTTTCTTCTATTATGGATTACAAACAATTATAATATAGAAGCGCCATAACAAGCACCCCAAACAAATGATACCTGTTAGATTTCTGCTCATAAACTGAAAATGTATGCAGGGAAATGTCTTAGTAGATCAGATTTGCATTACAGGGCCTTGATACATCAACAACAAACAGTGGGAGTTTCCAATTTACGGATCCTCAAGGAGTTTTCAGAAGAGTTATTCCATAAATAACAAAATTAAATCAAAAGCGTCATTAGATTTGTATTTCCCCCCAGATGGCAGGTAGAAGGAGAAGACTCCTAATGAGGATAGTAAAACATTTCATGCATGTACGGCAGAGAGAAAAGGAGGAGTGTTTTTGGAATAACAAATCTGCCTTGTCGGACTAAATGGTTTCAATGAGTGTGTTTTGGGGAGCAAACAGATGTGACAGAGTGTTTTCGCACCCTCACTAACCACAGGTGCGCACTAAGCTCAATAGCAGCTACGGCTCTTGAATACACTTGAAGATTCAATTAAAATGCACAGCGGTCTCCAAACCAATCATTCTGTTAGAAAAAAGACTCCGATCAAAGAATGATATCGTTCTTTTGCTCAAAAAAATCTTAGAAGATTCTTGGGGCCGTGAAGCGCACATGGATTAGCACACATGTTTCGATCACATTGAGCTGTGGTGTGCATATGGGTAACACAGGTTTGAGGTTTACCACATAATCTTTTACTGACATGTACTGCGTCTCACTCTGACAACCTGTGTCTCATTTGAGACCATTTGGTCGCATATGCTCCTGGAATTTAATCTGTGTGATAAAATATATATTTGGGAGCATTTTTGCAAATGCAAACAATTGTCGAGGTGCAATGACTAATTACTGCACAGTATATGCCCGCTGTAAGCTGCTACAGTGACTGGTCCACCATTGTATCCAACATTACATAACCAATTAAATTTCATCTGTACATTCTTAGCATTAATTCTGATTTTCCAGATTGGTTAATATTGTCACTCCCTTTCACTGTGCTCCACTGTTATGCTAACTAGCACGCAAAATAAAAAGTGATGAAGAGAGAAGATGAAAAGAACACATTTCTTTGGTAAGTCATCTAAAATTACAGGTAATATTACACCTGGAGTTGGTGATGGAGATCATGTGGTGAATGTGGATCCATCAGCGGAAAAGAAGGCTTAGAGTTTTTGAAGAAAGTGGCTAAAAGAGTGGCTTTGCTATGAAAAAGGCTCAATGCATTGCATTCACTGTAAAGCCTGTGGGACAGAGGATGCAGGTAACACTGCGTTCGCTACTGAATCCACACATTTTAAATGTGAGAGCCCGATTAAACACAGGAGAGTGTCAAGCACAAGAAATGCAGTGTGCGGCAAAGTATTCAGGATTAGGTTTGACTGTTGAAGCTTTTAATCTTTAATCATAGCTTTTAATCTTTAATTTTAATTATACTGTATATACACATACAGTGGAGATCAATATTAGAGAATACCTTACAATTTTCCAAATTTCAAGGTCACTGCTTAGTCCCATTTGAACTTATCCTAACAGGAGTGGAAGGGCTGTTTTTAAAAGCATCTTTCATAAATTAACTGTATTCTAAAGCACAGTATAAAAAAACTTAAATGAGATTTTTGAAAAAGAACAGTTATTGTTGAAATTGAAAAGTTATTGTATTGTATGGAACTCATTCAAGTCCCCCAAAAAGACTGGTTGTCCACAAAAGACAAATGCATGAGAGGTACATGATAATGCAGAGACTCTCAAGCAGGGCTCTGAACCGGTTCAAGGAACGAACACGAACACTGGAAACAAACGAAATTCTGACAGGAACAGAACCAGAAACAGAAGCTAAATCAAATTTTATAGTTCCGAACAGAATCGAAAATTTGAAATGGCCATTAACCGGTTAATAATGTTATTTTATCATTCCATTTAATATTTGGCTTTGCTGTCAACCAATCAGGAATTCAAGTAGTACGGCCTATGCAAATGTGACACTGACGCATCCAACGAGTGAAATGCCCGCTCAGCTGTGAACTCATCATAGGCAAGTCGCCATGGCAATGCACCAGCATTAGGGTTTATCGGAGGATAGTGTAAGATGGATTGAACAGATCACATGCACTTGCAGCGCTTCTGTGAACGGAGAAAACAATAAAACTATAGGCTTACACAAAAAGGAATATATAGGCATATAAGAGATGTTCACAAGTCTTTAACTTGGAGTCTGAGTCAAGTCTCGCCTTTGGTCACGAATCCGAATCGAGTCTCAAGTCATTTAATGGCTAATAATAATCCTTGTGAACTGAAATCTTCCTATTTACGAAGCTGTTTTATAGGCTATAGACAAAATATATGATCTATGATCTGCTTTGTAAAAAAAAAAAAAAAAGATGTTTGAAGATGTAAGGTTAATGTACATCCAGCCTGTTATGTTTTAATTAGGCAGGTATTTCAACGAGGGGATGCATAATTTCGGCACAACACCGGCTCCTCACGTGGACACAGACACAACATATTTTCGCGACATTGCAGCCTGTTCATTATCAAAATAAAATACATTCAAAGAACCAAATAAAAAGTTACACTGCTCCATTGTACAATCTGTTGCGTTGACCACCGGCATGCCTCATTATGAAGGACGATGATTTACGTCGATGAAAGTAAAAAGCCTAGCCTATAATAAATATTTTAGCATCCAGATACGTCGCGAATATGTAAACATTTGGATTCGTACCGAATGAGAGAGGTAGGCATCAGTTTCACCTTAAATTAATTTGTTTTTGGATTGACGTTTTTACAGCCTAAACGCATAGCCTGTTGTTGTGGAGAGAAACAAATAACTTTGGTAATGTCTGAAAACATTCTGCTTTACAGGCATTTACATTATTTCTGAATGTAATAATAAAATGCAAAGTGATCCTATACGTGACTTGTGTTGTTTTTTTTGTTTTTTTTTCACTCTCAAAACGCAATCTTATACAAGTAGCGTTTTTTTTAACAATGCAGCAAACTTTTTAAAATATCTTTAAAAATACTTTAATGTCTTTAATGTGTAGATTTTTTATTTTGTTTAGTAGCCTATTTGGCCAAAATCTAGAAAAGATGATGCTGTATTGGCTGTGACTAAGCACAGCGGGTTAAGATGCCAGATCTCTTCCTGTTTTTTTTTTTTGAGTAAAGAAAATGCTGTACTTTATTATTATTATCTACTACTACTACTACAGGCAAAGAAAAATTTTTTTGTTTTTAAAAAATAACGTTATTAACCGGCATTTCTTCTACTCGAACCGGTTTCGGAATAGTAATAACACAGAGGAACACAGGAACAGAAACGTTAAAATATCGATTCTGCTCAGAGTGAACTGATTGAATTTATCTATTTTTTTTTTTTTTTCGTTTTCAAGCCCCGCCCAATAGGGAATCGGTTCAACACTGCAGCTGGAATTGCTTGCCAGTTCAGTTCATTTATAATGTTACAAAAGGTTTAAAATTAATTAATTGAAATTTTAAAAGGATTTAAGAATCCTAAAAAAAGGTTCCACAAAAATATTAAGCAGCTGTTGTCAACCCTGATAATATTTTTGAGCAACAAATCAGCATATTAGAATGCTTACTGAAGGATCATGTGACACTGAAGACTGGAGTAATGGTTGCTGAAAATTTAGCTTTGCATCACAGGAATAAATCACATTGTTAAAATATATTAATAATATTTCACAACATTACACAACACAACTTTTTACTCCGCTTAAGAGCTTAAAAAACATTTTCTTTCAATAACATTTTGAAAAAATCTTACCAACTCCAAACTTTTGGCCTAACAGTTAGTCAAGAGAAATGGTGAGAAATCAATTTTTAATAGTCTTCAAACAGGACTCAGGTGCCACAGTGTGTGTGGGTCTGTTCTATAGATAGAGTAAACCGATGGCTCATTGCATGTGTTAAAGAATATGAGTGAGTCAGTAAGTGTGAGTCTGCCGCTAAATGAGTCAAGTGAGTCATTTTGTGTGTGTGAGAGTGACTCATTCAATTTGTGAGTCATTATCCTGCGTTTGTGTCACACACTGTGTGTGTGTGTGTGTGTGTGTGTGTGTGTGTGTGTGTGTGTTACCTGTCAGAAGTGTGTGTCATTCGAAGCAGCAGAGTATTGAAGAGCCCTGTCAGTTCTCTCTGTAGCCGGTGACTGAGGTGGGCCTGGAGCTTGTCTGCTTCCCCCTGTGACTGGATCCGTGTGTGGGTCTGCGCTTCACCACTCAGCAATAAGTTCAGCAGGGTGTGTGACTCCTACACACACGAACACACAGGTACTTAACAATGCGATCTGTCAATTACAGCTCTGGGATATCTCCAGATTCGGCTGAACACAATTTGATGACATAAACCTCATCCTCATCTGCCATAGAAATGACTAAATACAGTAGCTTTATTACAAATTCCTCAGTCAGCATCACTAGAAATCAAAATCCTGCATATTTATTTAGAAACAAATTTACACAACATGGACCAAGTAGATTTTTACACTTTCTGAAGAAATCATGAAACTTAATTTAACAGCAATTTATTAAAAATTTTAACAAAAATTACATTTTCAAGGCCCTATGAAACACTTTTTCTCTCTCTCTCTCTCTCTCTCTCTCTCTCTCTCATGTAGCTGTATTTTTAAAGCAAATTATTTTTTCATTTTTTTTTCATAAATGTTCTGGATTCCATTTTAATGGTTTAATTAAATTTTAATAAATCAAAAGCATCTCTAAATATTTACATTTTTCTGAATCTGTGTTTATTTCAATTTTCAGTATTTTCAGTGTTTATTTTAATGTTATTTTTATGTGTAATGAGCATTTTCTTTTTTTCACTTTTTGTCAGTTTATTATTTAATATTTCTATTTAGCTTTAATTTATTTTAATTTCAGTTTCTGTAATTCTAGTACTTCAACTTAAATGATTTTAATTCGTTGCCAAAGCAACATCTCAAGTTTCTTCAAGTTTTACATCTAATATTTTCATTTTATCTCAGCTTTATTTTATTTATTCAGCTTTATTTAATTAACAAAAATGATTTTAATAGTTTTAGGTGTAGTTGTTAGCCAAATCACTACTGTACGATGTTCTGTAAGGTTGTTAGAAGGTTTATTACAGTGCTCTAGTTTGTTGTGAAGTGGTTGCTAGGGTGGTCACTCAGAAAATGTTTGACAGTTGCTAAGCTGAGATGGTTGCTTGGGTGATTTGGTATTTTATGGAAGCAAAGTGGTTTCTAGGGTGTTCTGAAAGGTTCCTTGTGCATTGGTATTCATTTGCTAGGCTGCTGGGAGTGGTTGCTAAGGCATTGCCAGGCGGTTGCTAGGGTGTTCTGTGTGTTTTTTGAGTGGTTGTTAAGATGGGTAGTTCCTTTTTAGCCCATCTCCAATTCTCTTTGATATTCTGCTACCTAGATATTTTGGTGGCCCTCTTTTAATGTAAGTCTATGGGATTTTTCGAAAAGTAAATAGTGTACTCCTCCTCATTAAGCCAAGCGATTTGAGCAATCATTCATGTCCGAAGCTCTAATGATGCAGGATGGGTTGCATTTTAAAATTTGGTGCAAAAGAATATTAACAAGCATGTGCTTGCTTTAGCAGGCACCATTAAAAAAAAAAAGCACTGTAGTGCCTGTGTTTCATTTAGACAGCACAGATGTTTGAGAAACACTCCAGCGACTGTGGATGCTCTCTGCATTTCACCACCTCCCCCACCAGGCGTTTCATCAAACCCAGCGTTCTCTGTCGGGCGTCAAGGCAGGTTTGTTTGCATACATACACATTAATGCGAGGTAAGGCAGGAAGACACTTTTAAGAAATAAAGCCATTCATCCCCAGTGTGAGAAACAAAAACACTGACAGCTGATGAACGGCTCTCCGTTACAAGCGTTAATACAATATTAATGTATTTGTATTGCTCCACAGTGTGATTTATTTCAGCTCTTCTTAATAAATACACCACACTGTGTTCATCTGAGGCAGGAGGGCAAACTAATTTAATTACCAAGGTACAATAAGTCTCTTTATTGTTTTACGAGGTCTCCAAAGTAATCTCTGAGAAATGCAGGCACTCATCCATAACAGATTCGAGACAGCTATAGATTATTAAGGAATACCTGGTTTAGGAGTAATTCTAACAGCCATTTTAGGTCCTGGTGGTCCAGTTCAGACTGGTTCTGCTTGAAGAAGGTGTTGAGGAATGACACAATGTCCACCAACAGCCTCTCATCTTGACGGCAGGCTGGACGTACCATCAGAAATCTGTCAGATTAATAAAAAGAATTTAGTTTTATTATTCGAATGTTTGGGGTTGGTAAGACTTTTAATGTTTTTGAGAGAAGTTTCCTACCAAGGCTGTATTTATTTCATTAAAAACACATTAAAACAGTTATATTGTGATTTATTGCTACAATATGCATCATTTTCTATATATTTCTCAATCTTCAAATGGATAAAATATGTGTCTTACAAGGGTATTTATATTATATATGTATTTATATACATAATAAACAAACAGTACACATGTGTAAACAAAAACTTTTATTTTGGATGCGATTAATCGCAATTAATTGTTTGACAGCACTATTTTTATATTAAATTTTATATGATCAAAAAGGCATTAAAACAGTAATATTGTGAAAAATGATTACAGTTTAAAATAACTGTTTTCCATTTGAATATATTTAAAATGTAATTTATTCCTGTGATGGCAAAGCTTAATTTTCAGCTGCCTTTACTCCAGTCTTCAGTGTCACATGTCATGATCCTTCAAAAAGCATACAAATATGCTGTTTTGGTGCTCAAGAAACATAAAAATATTATTATCAGTTGTGCACAAACCATGACACATTTTTTCAAAAAAGTTCAAAATAACAGCATTTATTTAAAAGAGAAGTCTTCTGTAACATTATAAATGTTTTTACTGTCACTTTTGATCAATTTAACGCATCTTTGAATGAATTTCTTTCAGAAAAAATAAAAATATCTGACCTTAAACTTGAACAGTATATTTAGTTGTAGCACCAGTGTCATTTCTAAGCTCTATTTTGCCAAAGATAAAACATTGTTCCGCTTCGTGTCTGAATGTGTCAGCTCATTCATTGTTTAGCACTGTGATATGCTGGCGCACTTCATCAAGCTCATGCAAAGTCATGCCTGGTGATCACAAATCACAAATCTGGAGATACAGGAAAACAAATCAATAGATCACACACAGTGAGCTTACCTCTCTACAGCATTGTGCCAGCTCAGGGTTTGCAGGATGTTCTTGCCACTCTGGGCAGTTGATTTGAGTGCAAGGCGGTCTGCGAGGAGGTACAGGTGCATCCTGGTCATGGCAAAGGTCACGATGCTGTGGGAGCTCGCGTCCCGCACCGCGTTAACACAGTCCTGTAACCCGGACCTTAAGTTGCTTATTCTTAAGACCACCGCCTGAGATTCGGACAGCACCAGTTCACCATGAAACCTTTGAAGTAAAAAATGAGGGTTAAAGAGGTGTGGCGAGAAAACATTAAGCCATTCAGAACTCCAGAATTCAGAAAGTAAATGTTTTTCATTTCTGGATGCAAACGTGTGTTAGATACGACCTTGGGTGATGATTATAAAGGAATATAAACACATTTGTCTGATTCTTCGCACAAAGCTGTCATATGGCTTCAGAAGATCAAAACTTTTTTAAGTTTTACACAGTTTTCAAACAGTTACCATGAGCTGTTGATATAAAAAGATTCTTCAAAATAAATAAATAAAAGTTTCCTTCCACAGATAAATAACATCATACAGATTTGGGATGACAGTAAATAATGACAGAATTTGAATTTTTTCATTTATTTCTTTAAGGAGGCCAGACAGGTTTACTGCCAGCAGATCTGTAATCATTTTAATCTTGGCAACAAAACAACAGCTGCTGCGTATTAAAATGATGTTTAGTCTAAAACATAAATTGTACACAGCTAAAGTTTCTGAACAGTTCAACAATGAAAGTGATCTATCTTAACTCTTAAGATGATCTAGATTTACTACCCAAAACATCTAATGCTCAATAAAATTTTAGTGCTTAAAAAAAAAAAAGTTTTCAAAATTCACTTATTAGGTTGATTTGTTAACATTTGTACATGCATAAGCTAACAATATATTTTAAAGCATTTATTAGTCTTTGTTAATGTTAGTAAGTAAAATATAAACTGCTTGTAGTCACTGTTTGTTCACATTAGTCTACAGTGCATTAATTAATGTTTGCAAATGCAACTTTTAATTTTAAAAATGTACAAGTAAATGTTGAAATTACCACTGACATATTAATATATGCCATAGAAGTATTGTTCATTCTTAGTTCATGCATTTAACTAATATGAACAAATGGAACCTTATTGTAAAGTGTTACAAATTAAATTACATTTTTAAAATCCTTGAAAACCCAAATCCAACTTACTCAGGTACATCACTCCTAAAACCCCTCAGATGCTCTAGCAGTCCATCAATCCCAGAATGCCATGCTGTGTTCCAGGTGATCTGTAGTGCTTCCCGGGCAGGTTTCAGACTCAGCAAATCTGAGTATGGAGGAAGAACTGAACAGTAGGGACTCACTGAATGGTGTGAAGGAGCTTGAAATGGCAGATTATACCTGTGAGAAATTATGAGATAACACATTTAATATACAATTAATCTGTCGAATAACAGTTAAATCACCATTTAATTTACCCATGACACCTATGAAAGTAAGGTTATGGGGAAATTAAATGGCCATTTCTTTTAATGCACAGCTAGAATGTCGTAATGGATGTGATTTACCTCCGAATAATGGCAGCAGGCAGTGAGAAGGAAGACAGGCCTGTGTCTGAGCCAGCTTTATCAGTCCTGATCAGGAAACAAAGATGTTGAAATGTAGCGTGAGCCAAAGCATTCTGGTTTTTATGTGTTTCTGTCTATACAATGAAAGTCATTAGTGTCCAAAACAACAATGGACCCCACTTAAGAAAATTTTTGGGTGAGGTATCCATTTAAGGGACCAGTTCACCAAAAATTTACATTTCCTTACATTTACTCCCTCACAGGCCATCTAAGATGTAGATGAGTTTGCTTCTTCATCAGAAGAGATTTGGAAAATTTAGCATTACATCACTTGCAGACCAATGGATCCTCTGCAGTGAATGGGTGCCGTCAAAATGAGAGACCAAACAGCTGATAAAAACATCACAATGTCTTGTGAAGTGAAACGCTGCATGCTAGTAAGAAACAAATCCATCAAGACATTTTTAAAGGGGTCATATGACATTGCTAATAAGAATATTATTATGCGGTTTAAAGTAAAAAAAACACATTATTTTCCACATACAGTCTAAAACAGTACTAAACAAATATGTCAGATTTGGATTATGGATGAAAGAAGAGACAGTTTAAAGTTAAAACACCTTAATGATGGAATGTTTTTTTGAAAACATACAGCTTTTCACTTCACAAGACAGTAATTGATGGACTGGAGTCACGTGTGTTACTTGTGAATTATTGTGTTGTTTTAATCAGCTGTGTGAACTCTCATTCTGATGGCACCCATTCACTGCAGAAGATCCATTGGTGTGCAAGTGATGTAATGATACATTTCTCCAAATCTGTTCCGATAAAGAAGCAACCTCATCTACATCTTGGATGGCCAAAGGTTGAGTACATTTTCAGTAAATTTTAAATATTGGGGTAAACTATTCTTTTACGTTAAAGAAAACACATTCATAATTATAAGAATGTCATCAATTAGGGTTTTGTTAACGGACAGGGTTGAATGCAACTGGCTGCAGATATTTTACATACAGACACATAGATCGTACAACAAAGAAAACATACCAAACATCCATTCTTGCTATTTCATCAAACAGCAGAATGGACATCAATGCGGCAGCCTCGCTCACATCACCCTGCTTCTCCTTTATCAACAGAGAAGCTTAAAAAGATGCAAAGAAAGAAGTCAAATTACCAGGAGAGCGATCATTTAAATGTACAAAGGTGTCAGAGCAGGAATTGTATATATACAGTACACATTAAAAATGGTTAACTGTGTAGCTTTGAGGGCTACATCCTGAGAGAAAGGTAAAATAACACATGAAACCAAAACTATAACAGGGAAAGCAACACAACTCATCAATAATAGATGTTAAAGTAAAACACAACAAAAAGGGCTTGAGCCAGAAAAACAAATTTTACATCACCATACTCTAGGCGATCACAAACATTCACAAACAGCATACAGGGGAGCTCTTCACTTGGAAATGCTTATAAATGTCTGGACATGTGGGGCATGCATAAAAATTACATTTGCCATTTGTGCAATGTTCTAGAGAACTGGAAGGAGAGTGTCACTAGCTCTGCATTTTCAGCAGTAAATATAAAAATAAGCAAAGTGTGCAATTACAAGCAGCAATTAAAAGGATGGTTCACCCAAAAATGACAATTACACCATGATTTACTCACCCTCAAGCCATCCCAAGTGTACATTACCTTCTTCTTTCAAACGAATACAATCGGAGTTATATTAAAAAAATGTCCTGGCTCTTCCAAGATTTATAATGGCAGTGAATGGGGGTTGTGAATTTGAAGCCAAAAAAAAAATTTAACATCCATCATAAAAAGTACTCCACACGACTCTGGGGACATTTCTTTATATAACTCTGATTGTTCATCTGAAAGAATAAAGTAAAGTAATATACACCTAGGATGGCTTTAGAGTGAGTAAATCATGGGGTAATATTCATTTTGGGGTAAGCTATACCTTTAAGTGGGCAAACACACCACTGTAAAACCCGGTAAGTTAAGAATACTCAAAACATTTGAGGAAACATTGCCTCAAAATATTTGAGTAAACAAACTAAATTTTTTTAAGTTAGTAGAGCTTAAAATTTTTATGACAAGTGGGGCAGGGCTGAGTGGCAATGACATCTACCAAGTATCAGTTTAATAAGAAAATGAATTAAACACATTCTCACTTCCTGTTTAAGTTATCTATGCCATCAAATGCGTCGATGTGTTGAGCACAATGTATTTGGTAAATCAAAAGCTTTTAAGAACACCACCAGGGACTGAAGATGTTTAAAGCTCCAATGTTGGAATGTTGAAGATCCCAAAAAAGGGGAAAAAATAAACATAAAATAAAATAAAAATCAGCATGATCCAATAAATATTAGTAAGTTATGTAAAAAAGTATGGGATCAGTATTTTATGTTTTTTTTTTACCAACAAGTATGCTTTACATTTATCAGAAGTGACAATAAAAACATTTATAATGTTACTCACAATTTTTAATGTTAATTACAGTTTCCACAAAAATATTAAGCGCCACAACCATTTTCAATACTACTAATAATAAATGTTTCTTGAGCATTAAATCAGCACATTAGAATGATTTCTAAAGGACCATGTGACACTTGTAGGCTGGAGTAATGGGTGTTGCAAAAAAAAAATTTGCCATTAAAATAATAAATTACATTTTAAAATATATTCAAATAGAACACTGTTATTTTAAACTGTAATAATATTACAATATTACTGTATTTTTGATCAAACAAATGCAGCCTTGGTGAGCTTAAGAGACTTCTTTAAAAACATTTTTTTTAAACTTACCAACGTCAAACATCTGAACAGTAGTAACTGCGCTACTGAATTATGAACCGTTGTTGGCGCTAGAGGGACTGAGAAAATGACCCAAAATTGGCACTATGAACATTGAGATCCTTCCCAATCATTGTACAAAAGTGGATGAAAAAACTCCAAGATAATGTAAAATAATAAGACAACTAACCGCTACAAAAGGTGCCTGCAAAACTTTGCTGCTTGGGACTAATTATCTACGGTAAACTGAACGAATTAATGTGGGAGGGATGTTTTGCGGGCCGTACCTCTGAGCAGCATGATGAGAAGAGACGTCTGCTGAGCCAGACTGTGACGCAGGGAGGGGTCTGCAAACACCAGCTTCCTCAGCATGCATATGCTGGGCTCCATCAAGCAATCCGTGCTCTACATAATGAATAAAAACCTGAATTTAAAAACCTTCTAGTGTCAATAGATCCCATAGATAAGGCACAAGACATGGAGTTGCAAAGGTCTGGGCTTCTTGGAAATACTGAATAAAATAAAGTGAGATAATTAAAGAAGTTTTAATAATCACCAGAAGAACTTTCACACTCCTTTAAAACTGGGAAAACCACATCCACGATAAACTACTGAAGTGCTAAGTTGTTTAGAAAGGTGTTATGCCACTGGTGAAGCCAGTGGAAAAAGTCATAACAAGTCATCATGATTGAGTCTAGAAGTGTTTACACAGTCAACAAAATCACGACCGCAGTCATAACATTCACAGTAAGATTATAACACCACAAAAACTTAGCCTCAAAGCCAAGGCAAGTAGTCAAAACAAACAGCCAAAGCAAAGTCACAATTGACATTAACAGCACTAACTAGGCATGGCAAATGGAGGTGACGTATCGGATTCTGCTCATAGCATAATTGCCAGACATTTCGGTGCATAATTTTCGCTAATTAGTCACATTAGCAGGCCAGAATACTCGACAAAGATGGCAGCTTTCAGCCTAGGGACGCACAGATCTTGCAATAGATGTGAATTAATACTGACTCACTCTTGACTGACACCATTAACTGAAGCATCATGCCCAGGCACCAGTTTCCCAAATTCATTCATGATAAAAGGCACACGAAACAAAAGAGAATGTGAGGTTTACCGCCACATTGCTGTTGACACACTCCTTGATGAAAGATATGAGCTTGTCTGATAAACCTAAGGCCTTCAGCACAGCATGCATTGATGAATCTATAAAGAACATAATGAAATATAAATCAAGACCGGCTTTGTTTCTAGCACGTTGAAATATGTTATCTGCTTTATCAATTTATGTTTCAGAGATCAAACACTTGCTTCAAAACACTTAAAACTGGTTTGTGAGGTGTTTCGAGAAAAATGGAGCTCACTCAGGAAAGACAACATGTTTAATTTGATGCAAATGACAACAGTCCACACATTAAGTTATAATGCATAATGTGGATGGTTGGATGGACCAGTTTTAATTTAGCATTATTGATATATACCATTACAGATTTTGTAGACATGTGGGGGTGTGCTTGAATGAGCCGTTTTAGGAGGGCGTGGCAGAGTCTTAACTTTTATAAAGAATATCTCTTTGGGTTTGAGACTATAATCTTTGCAACTTTACAGATTTTATATTTGCACAAACAGCTTGTAACACTCCAAAGACAAAGGGAAACATGAAATTGCATCATATGACCCCTTTAAATTAGACTTTATTTTTTTATGTTCTGTTATCGTTTTTAGTTACATTTTTAAAAAAATGTTCATTATTTTCATTTTTTAAGCATGTTTATTTAGTTTTAGTTATGTTAGTATTTCAACTTAAACTAAACAAAAATGAGAAATGTTGCATTGGCAACTAGCTGAAATAAAAGTATGGATTCCTCACCTTGCAGAACAATAGTCAGCTGTTCAGCTGCAGAATTCCGCAAAACTAGATCTACCGTTTCCGACGTGAGAATATTGTATAACTTATTTACAGACTCCACCTGTAAAAAATTTGTAAAAAAAAAAAAATTAAATTAAAAAAAGAGCGTTAACCGAAGCTTGTTTCAACAGCTCCAAGAATAAGGCAGCATTTTTTTCACATGATGTCAATGCCAGTAATGGTTCTTCACCAACAACTACTCAATAAAACAGTGCATTATTAATACACAGCTGAGTGAGGGCAGTGATTTACCTTCACATATGACTTGTCTGAACTGCTCAACTTGATGTCCACACTTTTATTAAGAACATAGAGATTTGGTAAACATGACAGTGTGGAGCTGTCCAGGGTTGGTCTGGCTCCATCAGCGCTGGTCAGGTGTGGTAGCAGATGTTGGACTGCTGTATTCCTCACGCTAAAAGTTGCAAACAGAGTCACAGTATTTACAGCATTTAGGAATAAGTTATTAAGTCTAAGCTGCTCTTTTCTATACAATAAAAGTAAATGCGGATCATTATTTTCTGTGAATAACAAATTACTTTTCAGTCTGTTAAAAAAAAAATAAAGGACTTCATAAAGGGTCATAAACTCACCCACTTTTGCAAAATGAGATGTGCTTGATTTATTTTAGTTGATTAGTTGATTAAGTTTGATTTCGTTTGATATACTTCAAACGAAATCAAAGAACGAACTGATAAGACGTAATTTCAAACAAAATCAGGCTGAAACGAAGTTCGTTTCGGCAGTTCAAAACAGCTCACCCAAGTGGACTTTCTGGGGGAGTTCGTTTTGGTTCCTAAACACCTTTGAGCTACCATTGGTCCATGGCGATTACGCAATCGGTGGGTGTGTTCTGGAGCTCCACCTTCTTTGATGCACAATTTTTTTTTCCCGGTTCGTTTCTCATTCAACAAAGGTCAGGCAGGAGAACAACAACATCTCCAAGTCACTAGCAACATAAATACACTGTGTCGAACAGCAGAGCTGCCATAAATATATCCGCAACTGTACAATCGCTCGTGGGGAGATTTAAAGATTCAGAAAAAGCATTTAATTCCTAGAAAGAATTTGCACCGATGCTTGGTGTCAATGACCCGGAGTTATGCAAAAAGCGACATAGAGAAACAAATCAGATGCAAGTTTTCCAAAGCCATGAAAAGAATGAAATGAAAGTGTAAAGATATAAGGTAGCAAGTACCAAATACATGTGTTTCAAATAAATGTTACTGCTGCTGTTGTTGTTCTTTCAATAAGCGAATTTAAAAGGTATACAATAAATGAAATGCCAAAAGAACATACAATAATAAACCTTTGTTTTTATCAAATTATGACAACATAAAATATAAAAACGTGTAATAATTTATCCAGTTTAATAAAAGACCTAGATACACCATCATTTAGGGCTGCACGATTATGACAAAAATCATAATTGTCGATTATTCTCTCGAGATTGTAGTTGCGATTATTAATAACGATTATTTTGAACAGATTTATGCCATTGTTTGAAGCTGCATGCCATATTTTTATATAAAATATATATTTTAAAAAAGGCTGAAAACTTTTATTGCTTTTCTATAGCACTGAGCCTCAAAGGTCAAATATACATTGGTTTGGTTTCTTCTTTAAACAAAAAAAAGGTAAAATTATGCATGGTATAATAATGTTATACTAAAACTGAAAAAAAAAAAAAAGTAAAACTGGTTTGCTAAAGCTATATATTTCATTTACAATTAAACAGATGACATTTCAAATTACAGTAACATTTTACAGTACAATTTTCTTTCAAGTTTGAGGAGCTTGAGTTGGGATGCAGATGTACATTTAACAGTACCATTGTGAAAACTGTAATAGCCTCATCTTAACCAAAAGTACAGCACCTCATTACCATGGTAAAAAAAAAGTAGCCTAACTATATGGTTTCTATGGTGTTTGCATTGAAAAACAGTAGCCTAAAGACATTCAGTCAACTACAAATCCACATTGACTGATAGAATAATTAACAAAATAATGTAATTATATTCCATTACTCCTTTAACATATTTAGTATATTAATAATATAATAATACTTAATATTCATATTAAGTATTATTATATTAATAATATGATAATACTTAATATGAATATCCTACTTTTCTGCCACCGTATCATTGTTACCGTTAGTGTTACTACAGTAAAATTGTGATTTGTGGATTGAAACGTCTTCAACTGGATCGTTGTTGCACTGTTTCTGCTGCTTTCTGGATCAGTGTTGATGAGAATAACAGCTCCGATTTATTTGGCTTTAAACTAGTTTAAATTAAAGAGACGTGATTTGTACTGGAGAACTTTGCGCTTAACTTGAGTGCTTCTCACTGGATTTCACAGCGCTGTTTAGTGCGTGATCGCGACTGGTTGCTGTAATAAACGCAGGCGCTCCAAGCTCGCGTTGCGCTTCTTTCTTTTTGAGGCGAGCAGACAAAAGGTCCGTGTGGCACGCAGTTCAAATGAGTACTGCTATTTTGTTCCGCTTTTGACACGTTTGGTGTTTAACATATCTATCATGCGCAACTGAGTGACAACACTATCAGTTAGACAAAGTATTTTATCCAGTGTGTTTGAGTTTGTTAAACCCCGCACTGCAAACACCTCTTAAGCACACAGAATAATGCAAGTGGGCATTTTTTATTATGTATATTTTGTAATCGCAGCTTTGAACGATTATTTAATGGTGGCATCCATAATCGCGATTAGAAATTCGATTAATTGTGCAGCCCTACCATCATTTCGCCGTTGTTGTGTTTAGGGCATTCGTGCGAACATCACGACACATGTTTACATTAATCTGGACTGTCATCCAGAGTATACTGTCGCTCAGCCTTTCGAACTTCTTTTTGCCCCAAATGAAGAACGAAAACGAACTTTGTTTGAAGTATATCAGGGCCTTTAAAGTGACAGCAGGTAATATTCCTGCTGCGACTGTGTGCTTAATATTAATCAAACAACAAAAGACAAATTCAAAATCACTCACTACTCTTGAGTGAAGGTCTTTTATAGCTTTAATAAGAAACAAATGAAGTTTAATTCTTAAAGTGAAGACCATGCGGTTTTATTTTACATGAGGTTATTCAATTTCTCTAGGTTGTTAACTGAATACTTTAGACTTGCATTAAAAAAAAAAAAAAAAGAAAAAACGTAGAGCACAGTTTGTTTCATTTGTGTCTTTTTTATTCTATTGTATTATTTTGCTTTTTTATTACTGGCAGTTTAATTCTTTTCAATAATTTTGATGACCTTTTTTGTTGTTGTTTTTTTTCTTTTTTTTTTTTAACTAATATTAGTTACTTTAGTATTCTGCTGTGGTATTGAGAATTGTGACATTTCGCTGGTCTCTAAAATGTAGATGTCATAGCAACCTTATTTACAGAAAATATATATTTGATATATATATCCCTATCTTTAAATAAATCTTTCATATAAAGTTTGGGTTGTATGGCCTAGGCTACTAATCATCGTTTTAAATAATCGTGATTACAATATTGACCAAACTAACCGCGATTATGATTTTTGTCATAATCGAGCAGCCCTAGGGGCGAGGTCCTGTCGGGGTAAGGGTGTGTTTGTTTTGGTGCCTTCAAATATCAACATCGTTTGGCAAAAATCGCTTAGTCCTTAGTACCTTTAATTGTGTTAGGAAATGGTTTCGAAAGTGCACTCTTTTTAAATACACTTAAGTAGCCTTTTATTTCATTATTAATATTACATTATCTGTAAGTACAGTTTTTTTTTTTAAATATCCTTTTAAAAACTGAATAAACTATAAGCACACATTCAGTACAATGTATGGCGCTTTTTTTTTTTCTACAAAGAAAGCTATTGTATGGTCTCATAAGATGGGATTGTTTTTATATTGCCTAATTTTCCATTCAAGTTCATCTGATACAAATACAAACCATCTCCTGTTGTGCTTCACAAAAGAATTTTCATCTTTTGGTAATTACTGCCTCAATAAAGTGAAAAAAAAAAAATTATTAGATATCCAAACCGATGTGCATGTTTAACTTACGCATGATGCTTGGTGAACAGAAGCCGGAGGGCCGCCCGCAGTCTAGCAGTCAGTGAGCACACCTCATCTCCCTTTTCAGCAGATGCTTCACTTATCAGCAGGATACAGTTTCCCAGGGCGTCCTCAGTGCTTGCATAACTCTAATATACAAAAACGCACCAAGCTTTAACACAACCATGGCAGACAATAGACTCTCAAGCTTAAATCCATCTTGGAAAAAAAATAAACAACACACAATGCCATTTCACCACTGCTTTATTGACAGCACAAACCAATTACTCAGAGGCTTCAGCTAAAAATGAATCAAATGTGTTGACCTTGACAAGATTTATGAATATTCAATTTCAACCCCACCCCACCCGCAGTGGAAGTCGTTTCAAAAAATGAAGCACAGCTTTGGTTGTTTAAAAGTACAAAATAACCTTGTTTAAAATAGAATGCGGCTTTACATGGATATTACCATTCAGCCTCGGGCATCTTGCAAACACGTTAATATTACATTGGAAATTATTTTTTCAGCCAAGTTTGACGGTTATATTGCGGCTGTGCATTTGTGTGTGCGTGTGACAAGAGATGTAGAGAAAGGAAAGAGTGTTTGCACCTGTAATATGGGAATGACCGGGTAAAGTGCCTCATTAAATCTGTTCCAACTTGCAGCTGTCATCATCAATCGTCCCTTCAGCAGATAGAGTAGAATATCCTTGGCAGCAGCGCTCACCTTTGGATCACACATAAAGTTAGTTGATGGCGCTATGATATTGCACTTACAAAAAGCTACCTCATCCAAATCCACCAACTGCCACCTACAGCAGTGAGACGGGGGCATTTCCAATGTCAATCATTAGCTTAGCATGACCTCAGTAACACATTAAACATGGAGCGTGGATACATTATTTAGAAGCAAGCTGTGCATTGGTATATCAAAATGTTTCTTCTTTGTGCATTACTTGGGGTCTCGCTGGAAACAGGAAGATGAATAATTCACCTCTCTTGCTTGGTCTTGAAGGCCAAACATACTGATCTCATACAGGACACGGGAATGAAGCAAGAAATACACTCCGCTGCAGATGGATGAGGCAGGTTTGGCCACGTTCTGAACTCCTAAACACTCCTGTAGGGATAAGAGCAGGAAGTTAGGGTGGGATATTACCGTCTACAGAGTTCAGGGGTCACCAACACCCTATGTGGAGAGTAATAGAATTGCTAGGCAATGTAATAGAAATTCAATGCATACTAAACACAACCATTACATGTTATGTTATTAAATGTTACAGGTCTATTGCTAGCTGGAAATACCAGGTCATCAGGTGGTCAAGCTTGCCAACTACTCTAAAAAGTGCTTTGGATAATAGCTAACATATAGTAAACATGATTTTTGTAATATTTTATAATATACTATTTTTGGTACAATTGTTTTATGTTTTTGAAATAAGTATCTTATGGTTTTCAAGGCTGCATTTATTTGATCAAAAATACAGTAAAAGCAGTAATGGTGTCAAATATTATTACATTAAAAAGCTGTTCTCTATTTTAATATATTTTAAAATGTCATTTATTATTGTGAAGGCAAAGCTGTATTTTCAGCAGCCTTCAGTGTCACATGATCTTTCAGAAATCATTACAAAATACAGATTCGGTACTCGGGTAACATTTTTATTAATATCAATGTTAAAAAAAACTGATTTTTTTTCCAGGATTCTTTAATGAGTACAAAAAACAGGATTTATTTGAAACAGAAATCGTTGTATCTTTTGTAACACTATAAATATATTTACTGTCTCTTTTATTAAATTGAATGTATCCTTGCTGAATAAAAGTATTAAGTTCTTTAAAAAATATAAAACTTCTTGGTAGTGTAAATGTAATATTATAATTAAATATTTGTTAATAATATAATATAACATAACATAATATAATACTCTTTAACTGCACTTAAATATCACAAATCTTAAATAAACAAAATATACTTAATTTTGTTGAATGCAATAACATAGAGTCCAATTCATATTCAATATAATTCAATATACGTATTGTATATTGTGACCATTCTTCTTTGAGGTTCGCCACTGAACTGCAGAACAGAAAACACTGGACTCAAGCTGGGCCAAGCACTTAAAACCATGTTAGATCAGTTAATGTCCAACTTTGACCAACAATGTAGCTGGTTTAGCTGGAATATTCACATTTCCAGAACTAGGTGAACTTTTCCCTGTCTTTCCTGTCACTTATCTACTGGAAGTGGCTTAAAATAGGCTCTATCTCCCAATTTTCACTGCACATCTTGTACCTTCAAAATGCTCAGAGTGCAGGAGTAGGTTTCTGCCTTCACCGGGGACAGAGGATGAGACAAAAGTTTCAGAAATATCTTCTGACTCTCCGACTGCAGGAGCGGGCTTGCTTGTGCAAATTTCCACCTACGAAGAGACACGATTTTTACAGATTTTTATACGATGACACCTCTTCCGCAGTGCCAGACAAAACAGCAGGTGTCAATGGCGGTTTTACAGTTTCCATAATTGTGAGCAACTTACAGGTAGGAGCAAATCTGGACGCATTCCTTCACCACCGGTAGGTGCTGATGGTACGGAAAAGCATCTATTCCTTGGTCCGCGAGCTCCAAAAGCTCATGCCAATTCTTATCGCCCTGTGAAGAAACATTTCACTTGAATCAATTTTACTTAAAATTCTTAAAGTAAGAGAACAGATTATACAGAAAATAAGAACATACAGGTTTGGAACGACATAAGGGTGAAGAAATAATCATATTTGAGTGAGCTAATCATCTAAAGACAAACCATTATTCAAGTTGCATTACTATCTTCTTGATTAAATTTAACTTAGGGCAGCCCGATATATCGGTACCAAAACGGTTATTGAGATTGCTGAGTGTCCAGTGTTACATGCTAGATCTTAGGTTAGATGGACTTAACTGCTTGACTTTAGTTAAGTTGTTATCAAGTTGCATTAACTATGAGGGGCTAGACAAAAATACTATCGGGGTACTAGCAAGCATGAGGTGCCATACTTTATAGTATTAGCCATAACTACTATGGCAAGCATGGGCGGCCTATTAAATAGTGTTAGTCATAACCTATGTATGATGAACAGACTAGCAAATTTGTGGCTGTGAGATCTATGTACACGGCTCACATGAGATAACGTGAGTGATATAGATTCCTAATGGATGAGTAAAATATAAAGTAAAGAGTACAACAGAATAATAAAGTATCAGAATAATAACAATTAGAAATGGACAAACAACCAATTTGCATTTCAACCAAAATTCGAGGTCATAATATAATGGAGTCAGAATAAAGTTTAATTACTCACCCTCATGTCGTTCCAAATCCGTAAGATCTTCGCTCATCTTCGGAACACAAATTAAGAAATTTTTGATGAAATCCGAGAGCTTTCTGACCCTCTATAGACAGCAACTTAACTGATACGTTCAAGGCCCAGAAAGGTAGTAAGGAGATCATTAAAATAGTCCATGTGACATCAGTGGTTCAACCGTAATATGACACTACGAGAATACGTTTTTGTGCCCAAAGAAAACAAAAATAATGACTTTATTCAGCAATCTCTTCTCTTCCGTGTCAGTCTTCGATGTGCGTTCAAGACGGTACAACGACACATGTGTGTGCATTCCTCTGCTTGCAAACAACAGCGTATCTGAGTTCTATGTCTGAACGCACATCGAAGACTGAGACTGCTAAATAGTCATTATTTTTGTTTTCTTTGTGCACAAAAGTATTCTCATAGTTTCATAAAATTAAGGTTGAACCACTGATGTCACATGGACTATTTTAATGATGTCCTTCATACCTTTCTGGTCCTTGATTGTGTCAGTTGCCTTCCTGTCTATACAGCGTCAGAAAGATATCGGATTTCATCTCAAATACCTTAATTTGTGTTCCAAAGATGAACAAAGGTCTTGGTTTGAAACGACATGAGGGCGAGTAATTAAATAATTTTCATTTTTGGGTGAACTATCCCTTTAAATTATTTAGCACACAGAAAAGACCGAACACTAAGGAAACTTTCAACTAGAGGTCTGCATTCCCACGGCTCTCCCGCGGGAACCGCAGGACCCGACCAGGTTTCTTGCGATGCAGGATTAAATTCCCAAATAAAACGCGGTCCTTTCAGAACAGCATATCCGCACTTTATTCTCATTGACCACCGGTACAGCCTGCACTCAGGACTGTTATGCACACGCTGCATGCATGAACCAGTGCTCTCTGTGTCACGCATTTCATCTGCGGGGTATGTGCACGCAGCATGTGCATAACGGTCCTCAGAGCAGGCTGTAGCCTACCGGTGGTGACAGAACAGGCAGGTTGTCGATGAGCGACAGAGCAGAATAAGGATGGAGCAAAGTGAGGATGTGCTGTCCTTGAATAACGTTCAACTCGGTTTTGTTTATATTTTGCTTAGCCTATCATTTTAAATGACAGGTGTTGTATTTATTTATTTATTTTTCTCTGCGACACTTTTCCTACTGTGTTAAAAGTAAAATGTTAAACTTTAGTATTCTGACAAGAGGAATAAAATAACTAATAGGCTATTTTTGTACAACCTACATTTTTTTTCCTCTGCGACACTTTTTCCTATTGTGTTGTAAATGTTCAAGGAATTGTATCCTGGCAAGAAGATTTGCTGCCTACTATGTTGGCAGCAAAATGTTAAACGAATTTTAGACACAACATTTTGCTGTCAATAAATTCAAGTCTCTTGACGAGACGAATAAAATAACAAATAAAATTCAGACTACACGTTTATTTGTTAGCCTCTCTCTCTTTCTTTTAGTAGAGGAAATTTAAATGTGAGATTCTGGAAACGAGATCTAAATTTAGCGGGAACGGTCAGGTCGGGAAGAAAATTATTCTAAGCGGACAGCGGGTGAACAAAGAGAGAATATATCGTGGGAGCGGGACTAAAAAATACAATCCCGCGCAGACCTCTACTTTCAACCACCATTGGATTCCATTGTTGGGCCAAATGGGCGGAACTTAGAAGATTAGAAATGTTTGTCAAAATTTTATCAGTCTCAGTCATTAATGTGTTGTTAATCTTAAAAAAAAAATTAAATAAAAATAATAATAATTATTATAATATGTATATATAAATATATTAACACTATTAAATAAAATAAAATCCAAGTCAAAATGACTTTTTGTGTTTAAGTTTCAATTTATTTAGACAGTAGTGTAGAATACCAACTATAACAAAATAAAATTGGCTTATCAACCAGAATTTTAATAATTTGAATTCAATGAATCCACTGAAAGGAATATATTATTTTAGTATATATCCTAAGTTAGTCATCCTTAAAAGTTTCCAAGCATTACATCAGCCTTTAGAAACCTCAAAATGACTCAAATCTCAATTTATTTATTTTTGGTATTTTTTTATTTATTTTGTTTTTACATTTATTTAAACAGCAGTGTTTAATATCGGCTATAACATTATATAATAATTATCAGCTTATCGGTATCAACCAGAATTTCAATATCAGTGGGTGCCTTAATTCACTGAATCCACTAGAAGATTCATATTCTTCTAGTAGATATCCTGCAAGTTATTCGGTCTTGAAAGTTTCCAATCATTACCTCAGCCTGTGCATCCTTTAAAAAGGTGCATGTAGCCTCCATGCAGTGAGAAACGCGGGATACTCTACGATACAGGCTGTATCTTTCAAAGCAAGCCTGTTCTAGGTACGCCACGGCTGACTCATGGATGAGAGGGTATGCCACACTGAAGGATGAATCAAGACACACGAGGAAAATGGCAGCTACTGTACTTTCCGGAAGGTTATCTCCAACCTGTTTGTAAAGAAATCATACATAAGGTAATAAGCACACATATGTACACTAAACAAGCACACACTAATGAATTTGTCTGTAATTACAGTGCTGTCCTTAGGTCTACAGCTTAACTGAACAGTTGACCCTTTCACAGCGACTTCTGGTGTGTTTCACACTCTCATTTGTTTTAATAATGACCATGAAGGACACGGCCATATGTCCATTCAGCGATGGTGGCACGGCTTATTAATGTCTAAGAATGGCACAGCCATATGCTCACTCACCTTCTCCACAGGTAACAAGGTTTGCAGGAGACGTATTGTGAAAATGGCAGTGCCCGTGAAGACCATTCGGTGGTGGATCAGAGATGATTCAGGTTGTTCAGAGGAAGTCATGCCATGGTGGTAGCATATAACATCTCCCAATGTCTCTATAGATGCTCGTAATTTTTCCCTCTTTCACAAGACAAAAAAAAACCTTAAGTACTGAGAGACTCACTGATCTCATGTCACTTTATTGCCAGCAGGGGGCAGCAAGAGTCCTGTGCATTTCAAAGAAAGTTTTCAGATGACAGCAGTTTTTCAAGATAAAACGCCATGAGCGTGCATTAAAGATCAATGAGGGAGAGAGGCATGCCGTGAAATATACATAATCATATGCAGCGGGGAACGTTCTTATAGGTGTGCACACACACTAAGCACAATGGGTTCATTTAAAAAGATTTCTACGGGCAATGAACATCATTTGATGAGACAAATTTGTAAATCAGTACGATGCGACCTACATAATCCTTGGTATGAGTATAATGCAATGCATTGATGTAATTTTATGTTAAATACTCATAAGCTGAATGGAACAAAAACTAATATAATGATAATGGTAAAACTTTACAATAAGGTTGTGAACGTTAACATTTTGTGAATATCTATGTGTTATCATTGGTTTATGCATTATGAGCTAACATGAATTATACCTAAATGTTAACATATATGTGTATTGGTTAACATTGACCAGGACTCTATAATAGAAGAGATATTGTATCTCAATAGGACCATCTTGGTTAAATAAATAAAATTAAATGTAAAAAAAAAAAAAAAAGTAATATTTTATCAATGAGGTTCATTACATTAACATTAGTTGATGAATTAGGTATCATAAACTAATATAAACAGCAATTAAACAGAATTTCTTAATCTAGGTTAACTTAAACATGCAGTATTTTTTATTATTAATTAATGTTCATTCATAATACATTAATTTTCATTCATACAACCTGAAATATTTTAATACACTAACATTAAGCAAGATTAATAAATGCTCTAGAAGTAAGTTCATTCTTATTTCATGTGAGTTATTTCATTACTAATGCTACTGAATAGAGCCATACTGACACGAGTTATAGCTTATCATATGCTGTAAAGTCTTACTGTATTTTACTAAACCAATAGAAATATTTTAGATGGAAATAGCAGATGTATTGAATTGTCAGGAGCAAACAGGGGCTTCTAAGTGGTAAAACTGGCCTGAAAAACAACGGTCGTGCCATGACTGATTTGCGCTGATAGCTTAACATTCTACAATGACCATCTGTCCCTCAGAGTAAGTGGAGTGGGTGAGACGGAGCAGCGACAGGTGTGTGTTTGTATGCACTAATGCAGACATCAGCCTCATGGCTATGGATCTGCACCGTGGAGGAGGGTTATTGAAGACACTTGCCAGCTCTGTCGCAGTCAGGCTGTGCTCGTCCCACACCTCGGGGGCTATGCTGTCTCCCAGCAGCCCCTGTGCCTCTGCCAGCAGCTCTAGCACCCGTTGGAAAACCTTCAGGCTCTCTGAGAGGGCGGGGATGAGAAAAAAAAGAGGAGAATATGATGAGCGATGGAAGCATACGTGTGAGGGGAACGGCAGCAGCTGTAGCTGCTTTTCAAACAGGAAAGAGGGTTTAAGAGGACTCTCACCTGTCCTGATGAGAGGGAGAGCGTGCTCCACGGCCGCCACGGCGAATCTAGCCAGGCTCCACTGCTGCAGCTGCAGCTCCAGTGAGTCCTCCGCTTCCATCTCCGGAGGGAGCTCCGGGTGGGGCTGCGGGAGGGGAGACTGTTGGGCTGGCCTGGGGGGAGCCCCTCTCTGACTGCTGCTACCGCTGTACCGCACAAATCAAAAAGAATTCTTAAATCGCTAAAGACACGAATGGTTGTGAGCAACATTTAAAAAAATGAAAAGATTTTTCAAAGGTGGTGACGAATACTTTCACTATATTTAGTTCTCATCTTTTCCAACATAAACCTAAATTTAGTAATTATAGCCTTTAAATGCCATATTTCACACTTTGTAGTTTTTTCATTCCAAGTCAAATATTTGGGGTGAATATGATTTTTTCTTTTTATCGTTGCATATATCTGACAAAAAAAACTTTTCAGTAAATGTAATGCATCCTTGCTGAATAAAAGTATTAATTTATTAAAAAAATCTTACTGACCCAAAACAGTAGTGTACTTTTTGTAAAATCTCTGTACCTTTACGATTTCTATGTTAATTACCTCTGGACAAGGTTTTTAAAAATTAATATTTTTAAAAATATAATAAAAACAAATGGCATGTACAAATATAAATGTTTAACCAATTAAATATTTTACAGCTTATCATAATTCAAAAAAAAAAAAAAAAAAAAAACTTTTCCAGGCCTGGAAACACTCTCTTATTTAAAAAATGAACAAGGAAAATCCTTTCTTCTATTTTATTTTAAAGGTAGAGAATAAAGCACCTAGAAGAGGCAGCATCTCCATCCTGGCCATCCCCACCTACCCGCTGACCGGGTCTGCCCACCACAGAGGGTCTGGGGGAGATTTCCTCTGGGGAAGAGACTCCTGAGCGTTGGGTAGCCCTCACCTCTTGAGGGTATGAGATAGACGAGTTCTGAGAAACAGGGTCTAAAGGGGTGAAATAATAAGATGGATTTATAAAAGTATTCAGCATTTATAAAAGTCTTAAACTTCCAAGTTTAAAATAACATTTAGAATAGGAGCTAAACAATAAATATTTAAAATTTTGGGGTCAATAAGATTTTTTTTTAAAGAAATTAATACCGTTATTCAGCATCAAATTGATCAAAAGTGACAGTAAAGACACTTACAGGCCTGGTTTCACAGACAGGACTTAAGTTAAGCCAGGATCAGGCCATAGTTAATCTAAGTATCTTTTATAAACGTGCCTTAAAAAAAAACAATCAATGGCACTGATATATTTAAGATATGTCAGTGCAAGTGCTGTGCAATGCAAAACAGCTCAGGCATGCATTTTAGTCTGGGTCTAGGCTTAAGCCTTGTCTGTTATACAGGAGGATAGTGTTTATAATGCTGTTCTTTGAACTTTCTATTCAAAGAATCCTGAAAAAAAAAAAATGTTTAGAGTTTTAACAAAAATATTAAACAGCATTATTATTATTATTATTTTGTTAACAACTGTTTATTAATTTTTTTTTTTTTTTTTCAGGGAACAGTAAAATAAAACAAAAATCAGATGTACAAATTTAGAACCCACCCCAGGTAGACTTTACAAAAAATAAATAAATAAATAATAATAATAATAAAATAAAAATAAATACATAAAATAAATAATAATAATAATAAAAATAAATTAATTTAAATTAATAGATAAATAAATAACAATAAAATCATTTTTACAAAGATTTTAGAAAAGATGACAACATTAAAAGCTGAATCCCTTGAATTTACAGTTTTCACATTAGATCCATGTATACGAGAAGTTGAGAGTTCCATCGAGATAAAGTCCAACAAATACACAGTCCAGGTTCATCTGTCCATTGTGTGAGGAGGATTCCAAAGGTTGACTAGCAATTTACTTGCTGCTGTGAGAGCAGCTAACAGTAAACATCTTTGTTGGACGGACAAGGTGAAGTCCCAAAAGTCATTCATGAAAAAATGGCGCCGAGTCAAACATATCTCAGTACCCAACAAATTTGATAGGTCCTGTGAGAGCTGAGTCCAAAAAGGTGAGAGAGAAGGGCAAAAAAACTAAAAAATGCAAAAACGTGCCTAAAACTCCATGGGAACAGAGATTACACTTAGGAGAAGATGACAGATTCATATAAAAACGTTTCATTGGAGTCAAGTAAACCCTATGCAGCAATTTCCAAAGAATCATTTGGTGATTAGGGTTTTTAGAAGACAACTTAAACATACCCCATACCTGATCCGAAAATAAAACTTGCACATCCTCATTAAGATCCTTAGCCCAAACAGTTGTAATAGATAAAAGTTTGTATGAATGCTCAAGAAGAAAGAGACAGATTACTGAAGCAGAGGAGGGAGATTCCTCAGAAGGAAGGATTAGTTTACGCAAAGGGTGAACAGGCAGTTGAGAGTTCCAAGGAACCCCATACGCCCGTAGGGCCGATCTAATGCGCAAATACATAAAAGAGGTGCCTGGCAGATTATATTGAGTTTTGAGATTCTGGAAGGATTTTAAACCACTATCATCATGGATATCTCCCAGTGTGTTTACTTTATTATGAGTCCGTTGCGGACAACGAAATGGAGTACTGCCTGACAAAAGGTTATTATTGTGGAAAATAGGCGAATGCCTATGCCATATTGTAACCAGTTGTGAATGTCTTTCAACATCCCTCCATGTGGAGAGGAGGTGGGTTACAATGGCACCAAACCGAGATTTACAATGCCTAAGCGGAACCCCTGAAAAAACAAGATGCTTCAATTTATACGGGTAAACAATAGATTCCTCAATTGCTCTCCAAGACACAGAAGCGTCAGGATCAAACCAAACTGATAAAGGGCGGAGGGAAAAGGCTTGAGCATACAGTCTAAAATTAGGGAAAGCATGACCTCCATGTAATCTACATCGTTGTAAGGTAGGCAGTTTAATACGAGGACGTTTCCCATCCGATATATAGTGATAGTGACGTGATGTGATATACAGTGAAACACATGCATCTAGTTTGTTCCAGTAGCCAACCGGTGGAGCGAGAGGAATCATGGAAGAAAAGAAACTAATATAAATATGTGGGAGAACATTCATTTTAATCACCGATATAAGAGCCTGAAAAGAAGTAGGAAGACGAGACCAATTTTCCAAATCTGAGGATACTTTGGCTAGAATACTATTATAGTTTTTTGAGACGAATTCCTGTAGGGAAGGAAAAACATCTACCCCCAAGTACTTAAAGTACATTTCTTGTTGCTTTGACACAAAATGCATGCAGTTAACACAAATAAACTTTTACACACAAGCTCAACCAAGACTAAAACAATAGATTGAATGCCAAAACATCACAGCTGAACACTGTCAGGGGTGGATAAGGCATACCAAAAGATACCTTGCCAGAGAAGAAGATATTCAGGTGTGATGTGGATGAGAACATGTGGCCAAATGCAGGAGACCGGGCAGATTAGAAGATGACTTTTTTATTTATATTTTAATCTTCTGTGGCTTTTTCTGTTTGTATATTTTGTACTTTCATATAATAAATGGCAACAGTATTGCATGTTTTTGTTATCTTGCAGTAATATCCTGTTGCAAATAAAGCCTTTACTTCAGTAATTCTGTCTCTGTCTTCTTTTTTCACAAACCGTACATTCTATAAAGCTACTCTGAGATGGGTCATTCATTTTTTGTATTGACTTTTTGTAGCAAAAGAAACAAAAGGCATGCATTTACCAAACCCAATGAAACAAAAATGTAGAGAGGCTTTAAAAAACTGCAAAACACAATTTATGATCAATACAATATAGTATTGTATAAGGGCAGATCTGACACAAAATAACGCAGTTTCTGTAATTCCGTCTGATGTTAGAGTTTTTATGATATTGTGCTATGATTGACTAAATGTTCTTGTTCCTGTGTTAGTGTATTATTGTATTTTGAAAATCAGTGTTGGAGTTTAGTTTACAATGTGTGATTTTGAGCATGAAATTAACTGTTTTGCGAATTGTGTGTTGTAGGTGTGTTGGTGAGTTTAGAAAAATTGTTAGGAGAATTTAAAAAATTGTCATAGCGATTGTAAAAAAAAAAAAAAAAAAAATGTAATAGATGGATGAAATGAGCCTTGAGTAACTGAAAAATGTATCATATCTAACATGAGGAGGCCAAAATCCGACCAAAAAGTAGTATACAACTCAATTGGAATACCATCTATGCCTGGGGATTTCCATAGCTCCTGAAGAGTGATCGGTTCAGTAATGGATTGAGTTTGGACCTAACCGCCTTGATTTTACTGAGTGTATTGTCTGAGAAACAACGTTGATTATCTCTAGTCAGATTCTGGAGCTGTGATTCCATTTCAACTATCTTGTTGTGTCGGTTTTTCTGAAGGAAGGAGGCATATGAAATTGAGTTATTCTTTATAAATCCTTTAACTGCATTCCAAAGTGTTCGAGGATCATCGACTGAACCTTGGTTAATTTCAATAAACTCAGCAAATTTATTTCTGAACTGACTACAAAAGTTTTCATCCTGTAACAATTTAGGGTTAAATCGCTATCTAGCGGCACGAGATGGCCGAGGGATCAAAGATAATCTGCACAAATTTCCATCATGATGCGACAGAGATAAGGAACAGATATCGGCATCACGAACAGCTGAAGATAAAGAAGTAGAAATGAAAATATAGTCAATTCACGAACAGGATTTATGAGTAGCAGAAAAGAAAGTGAAAGACTTAGCAGAAGGATTTAATAGACGCCAACTATCCACCAATGAGGATGAGGTTACACATTGCCGAAGTTTGTCTGAACAAAAAGCTTGAGATTGTGCTTCCTAGGGGTGTAACGATAAATCGATTAATCTAATGCATCGCAATTCTCTCTGAAATCGATTCTGAGCTTAGTTTTAACAGCAGATGGCACTGCATGCTTTAGAAACAGCTTGCTTTCAGTTCCTTACACACACACACACACACACACACACACACACACACACACACACACCACTTGAACTTAAAATAATCATTCATAAAGTTCAAAACGGTTGAAGCGAATTACAAGAGGGTTCACAGTGGGTTGTGTTTAAAAACATAAAAACAGAGGTGCAAATACATTTAACCACTCAGTTGAACCCACAAGCGGTCTTCTTCCTGAGCATTTGAGTGTGCAGTTAAAAACTAGCCTAGAGCGCCACCTGCTGTTAAAAACTAAGTTCAGAATCGATTCACGAGAGAGAATCGCGATGCATTAGGAAAATCACAATCGATCCATTAATCGATTTATCGTTACACCCCTAGTGATTCCTTTGAGTCTAGAAGAACAAACCTTGATCTGCCAGCACCCCTTAATATGATCCGTGGCGTCAACAAAAACCTGCACATTACTGAAGCATCTCTATATATATATATATATCATTATTAGTGTTTTTAATGTATAAGAAGAGCAGAAGAGACTTTCATTTAAAACATTTTTAAAAATCTTACCGACCCAAAACTTTTGAACCATAGTGTATGCAACTGATATTAAAGGGATAGTTCACCCAAAAATGAAAATTCTGTCATTAATTACTCACACTCATGCCGTTCCAAACCTGTAAGACCTTCATTCATCTTCAGAACACAAATTAAGATATTTAAGATACATTCCGAGAGCTCTCCATAGACAGCAAGGATCCTTCCACGATCAAGGCTCAGAAATGTAGAAAGGAGATTGTTAAAATAATCCATGTGACATCAGTGGTTCAACCATAATTTTATGAAGCTACGAGAATACTTTTTGTGCACAAAGAAAACAAAAACAACGACTTTATTGAACAATTAATCTCCTACACTATAGCACCATTTTGGAGAGTATCACATACGTAAACAACATATGCAACGTATGTACACATATGCGGTTTATGTCGTTTACACTTTGATCTGAACGTAAACAGCATATCTGCGTACATACATTGTATATGTTGTTTACGTATGTTACTCTCCAAAATCACTGCAAAAAAAGCTTTTCTTACTTAGATTTTTTGTCCTGTTTACAGCCAAAATATCAAGGATATCAAGGATTTTCTAGACAAGTAGAAATTGTCTTGTTTTCAGAAAAAAATTAAGTGAGTTTTTGCTTGAAACAAGTAAAATAATCTGTCAATGGGGTAAGCAAAATAATCTTGTATTCTGTTTTAAATGTCACATGGCTTATTTTAACGATCTCCTTGCTACATTTCTGAGCATTGATCGTGGAAGGATCCTTGATGTCTATGGGAGGGTCAGAGAGCTCTCGGAATTCATCAAAAATATCTTAATTTCTGTTCCGAAGATGAACGAAGTTCTTACAGGTTTGGAACGACATGAGAGTGAGTAATTAATTTTTGGGTGAAATATCCTTTTAATAGATAAGCCAATGCATGTATGCATGTAAAAAAAAAAAAAAAAAAACACTTTCTGACTTAGAATGCTACAAAAATCTAAAAAAGATGAGCTAATATAAGTGAACCTCCACAGAAGAAGTTAAGATATTTATAATAGATGGTATTTGTACCTTGCTTGGCTGAGCAGAAGCTTGGATCTCTGTGGAAACGTAGGCGGCTCCTCAAGTTCCTGCAAAGCTGTTCCAGACAGGCCAATGCCTGAAACGTCAGGTAGCTGACATCACCATCAACATTCAGACCGAGAAGTGACAGCAGACTCTAGAGGGGAAAACAGCAATATTTGACAACAGAATTTGATGTTGTCTTGTAATCCTGCAAGAACATGTTTAGAATTGTTGTAACATTACAACTGCGCTGATCTAAATGTTGCAAGTGTTTCAAGGGAAGTGATTCTACATTCAATTAGGCACTAAATAAAAGGCCACCTAATACTGACTTTTAACTTGTGTAATTTGTACCAATTTAAAATTCACCACCCCTCCAGTGATACCAAAGCAACACCAATGAATCAGGTTGATTCAATAAACCTAATTGAACTGATCACTCCAGAGTCAGAATCAGTGGCACCTTCAATTTTTAAACAATTAAACAAAAGATCAAGAGCATTAAGAAAAAAAGAGAATGCTTCCAAAACAATTCAAACGCTTTATTCTAGCACAACAGAATAATAAATAATTTTCATTGAGGCTATTGAGACTACATATCTCAGAAAGAGGATCTCAAATGTGTCCCTGCCAGCACATTCTTGACAGAAATACAGCAATGCTTGTCGCTCGGTTTTAAATGCTTGTACTAAAACGGCTAGTGTCAGCTTGCCAGATAATCACCACGGTACAGTCCTAGACATAAGACACGATTTGCCGCTGTCACTCCAATACTTTCCAGACTTGAATGCATTGTACAGCCAATCAGATTCTGTGGCATTCAATTATAGAATGGAACGGGGATTACGGAGCCCACAATATCACTTTCATCACTGTC
Organism: Acrossocheilus fasciatus; assembly: GCA_036784905.1. Lineage (NCBI taxonomy): Eukaryota > Metazoa > Chordata > Actinopteri > Cypriniformes > Cyprinidae > Acrossocheilus > Acrossocheilus fasciatus. Next base: position 12,720,797 of record CM071961.1, read on the forward strand.
ACTCAACTTATGAAGCTCCCATCAGGGGTTAAAACAACTGACAGAAATGAAATTTAAATCTTACTTGAACTGTACTTGGCCTTTGCAGGAATATTTCGGCAGGGAAGTCTTGCATGATGACGTCACGAAGCAGCTCGCAGGTGGTTCGTACTAAATTGTGATTGTCGCTTCTGAGGGAACTAAAGATTGAACAAGCGACAGGTCATTTCGGCAATAAGATATATGTATTAGATAGCATCAGTGGTAAAATTACAGAGGGTACAAATACCTTTCATTTGAAGACAATATATGTCGATCGGTTGTGTTCAAGGACAGCCATGGGAAAACAGAGAACTTCAAGCATCTTACAGAAGTACTGACTGCAGGGTGCAGAAATAAAAGAGTCAGTCTCAAGACTTTAAACAAAGGCAACAATATGTGGATATGTTAATATGCAAATTCTGTCAATATTTTAGGAACAACATGAGGGCGAGTAAATGTTGACAGAATTTTCATTTTTGGGTGAAATACTGTACTTCAAGTCTGTTGTACAATGTACTCGTTTTTATGTACTCGTTTTAAACATTTGGTTTCTGAAATATGTTGAACGCAACTGTTCTTAAAGATACATAAATATGTCAGCAACATTGTACAACTAGATAACAAATTAGATTTTGACAGAAACGTAAGAATGATTTGGGACAGTCTCAGTACAAATGGTTGAAAATTACAAATTAATTGTTTTAACTTCTTCCTTTTTTGTAAATAAAATTAAAAGCCTCATTAAAAATATACTATTGTTTAAACTTAATAAGATTTATTTTGAAAGATAATTATTTTCTTCAGTAAGGCTGCATTTAATAATTACTTATTCAATTTATTTAAGGATTTATTAAATAAATGCTCTTTTCTTGTGAACTTTTCTATTCTTCAAAGAAACCTAAAAAATGTATAATGATTTCCACAAAAATATTAAGCAGCACTGTTTTCAGTGTTTCATCAGCACCACATCAGCATCTTAAAATGATTTCTGAAGGATTATGCGACTGAAAACTGGAGTTACGGTCATCACATAAACTACATTTTAAAATATTTTATTGTAATTTATATATAGCAATAACATTTCACAACATTACCTTTTTAACTCTATTTTTGATCAAATAAATGCAGTCCTGGTGAGAATAAGATGCTTATTTCAAAACCTTTATGTATAAAAAATTAAATAATATAAATGTAATTAAATAATATAAATTTTGACAGACATAAAAAATTTTAATAATAAAAAATAAAGATATTAGCATGCAAATCTGCACAACTGCCCCAAACTTGCCAGAAGAAAAAAATACTTGCAGTCGAGTCCTGACAATTCTTATCAGTGTTGATATTAGATTATTTAACACATACATTCCACAGTGATCCATTTTACAGATTTAATGAGTTTAAGTTCTCTCTGAAAGTTAGTTAACGAAAAGTAATTTGATGTTGATGTCACCTACATGATACTCTGGGGGTGGGAGCATCTGTCTGCTTGGGTTTACTGCACTGGAAATATCCCCTAGTCGACGAGTCGTCTTCTGAGAACACAAAAGCAGCTGCAGTTGAAAAGCGAATCAGGCCCAGCACTTTCATGCTCTCCTCTGCCTTGAATCAGACAGTCTACTCATGTTCAATCCGGAGCTGCTGTCAGACAGCTATTCAAACAGGACTATGTGGCAACCTTGACATTGGTTATAATGACATCGATATCTACAGTAATCTGCAGAACAGACGGATATAAAATCAATGTAATGTTTTTATACCTGTCTGCAGCGAGGGAACAGAGTGTGGCTCGTAGGAGGTTGTGGGTGGACAACTAGGCAGGGCCTCTGGGAGGTGGAAGAGCTGATCGAAGATGCCGTCTACGATTGTTCGGAGGCGAGGATCCACATTAGGCGAGAGCTGTGTTAGGAATTCGACAGCCCCTACCTCTCGTAGCATTTGGGCTCCAGTTGGGTGCTTTGACATGGAACGGAAACCAAAATTAGATACTACTCAAAACATGCCATCTAGCAGCATAATCTGCCTGGTTCTTTCTGTGGATGCTGACATCCACTTGCACTTTTTTCCCTTCATGATCTGATTGGTAATGAATAGTGCCACTGCAGTGAGGCCCATTAAAACATCACTTCCTGTCATTGAGAACATCTCACTAAATGCAGCCTGGCAATATAAAGACACTCAAATCATTTTACATACCTTCTGTGCATTATAATTACCTTGGACAGCATGCCGATCAACTCCAGAACTTCCTCCTGCAATGGAACCTCTGGAAAATTAAACCATTCCAGAAGGAAGACAAACAGCATCCTTTCTTGGACCAGATCAGGAATAGCGATGAGACCATGATCCAGTTTGCTTCTGATATTTTTAAGAGCCCGAACTCTGATTTCCACTAAGGAGTGCCCTTATGGAGAAAAATAATGATGTATGAATACAGTATAATGCAATGCAACAATTTACACTCTTTACACTGCAAAAGTACTTTTGTATATTTTTTCAATGTATTTCAATATTTAAACTTTCTTAAAGGGTTAGTTCACCCAAACATGAAAATTCTGTCATCGTTTATTCACCCTCCACGAGTGTCTTTTTTTTCTTTTTCTGTTGAACAGAAGGAAAGATATTTTGAAGAATGTTGGTAACCAATCAGTTGATGGTAACCACTGATTTCCCACTTTGGTTCAGTTGCCAAAATTATTTAAAATATCGGTAACACTTTACAATAAGGTTCATTAGTTAACATTAATTAACAACATTAGTAAACATGAACTAAGAATGAACAATACTTCGACAGCATTTATTAATCTTAGTTCATGTTAATTTCTGCATTTACTAATGCATTATTAAAATCACAAGTTGTGTTTGTTAACATTAATTAATGCACTGCGCACTAACATGAATAAACAATGAACAACTGCATTTTCATTAACTAACATAACAAATGACACCGTATTGTAAAGTGTTACCAAAATATCTTATTTTTTGTTCAATAACTGATTTATACAGGTTTGGAACAACTTAAGGGTGAGTAAACAACAGAATTTTCATTTTTTGGGTGAACTATCCTTTTAAATCAAGCTTGAGAAGCAAAATTACTTAACCAATTAAGTCTTGTTTTCTGAAAAATGTATCAGATTAATGAATTTTTGTTTAAAACAAGACAAAATATCTTCCAGTGGGGTCAGCTTTTATTTTTTTATTTATTTTCTTGTTTTAAACAAACTCACACACACAAACTTTGAAACATTTCTCAGAAAACAAGACTTAATATCTTAAGTCATTTTGTGATACAAGCAAATGTATGACTCAATAATGTTTAGATATATGTAACGTACAGTAAGACAAGACAAAACTACAAACGTTAAGCAAGAAACTGATTTTTGCAGCGTATGCAAAGCAGGCTGATGCATTTTCCTGATACTATAACACAGATTGCAGTTCAACTACACAAGTTTACAAAAAATGTGAAGATTGATTGTTGTTATCAATATCATAAACTAAATACAACAAAGAAAACTTTGACAGATCCTTTGTGAGCGAGCTGGTATGAAAACGCAGGCGCAACGTTATATTACCCTTTGTATGACTTCAACAAAGTAAAGAAATACTTTTTTGTAAGATACAACAACAATACTAGCATGACTGGTAACTATGCATAAGTTACATGTTATGCCAAATAACAGTTATCTGATCAAAACATACAGCCTCACTTCTGTTTAGCTAATCAGGCTACTTCGATATCAGCTGTTTGTTTTTAACGCTCAAAAAGCCGGCTGCCTCTGTTACAAACCGTCTTACCGATCTTCTTTATGAGCGATGATAACTCCATAATTGTTTATCTCACAGGAGGAAAACAAAACGGACTACATTTACTGTAGATCAACGGCGGTTTTCGGTTAAACGTCACATCCTTGTCACCACGGGCAACGTCGCGGGTCTGTTTTCAACTAACGCGCCACTGGCAGGCACTTCCGGTATATGTCAGATACAGCTACATTTACATTTAGTCATTTTGCAGATGCTTTTATCCAAAGCGAGTTACAATATATGTGAGATATGTGAGAGAGGCCGTACAGATTAGTTTGGGCTTTACAACAGCTTAAAACAAACATATATTTTGTTAAATATAAAGAATATAAATCAATAATTGTATTCTGTAGGCCTACATAATTTATCTGAATGCACTCTTATGAAAATGTAAGAAAAGTACATTTTTAGCATAATAATGCTATTAATTTACTATTTTTTCTCTCTAAAAGTTGTAGATTACTAAATAATCTATTTTTAATTATTTTATTTACAACTAGGTCAGTTTTTATTAAGCTACTAATGTTTTCAATACTAATTACTATACGTGTCATATAGAAATAGGTCTACTTAGTAGCCTACCAGTGTAAAATAAAACTAATAGCCTACTAACACAGATAAATAAATAAAAAATATCTGAATGTACTCTTATGAAAATGTAAGAAAATTTTTAACATAATAATGATGCTATTGTTTTTTCTCTGTAGCAAAAGTTGTAGATTACTAAATATATAGTAAATAATATTTTTCTTTCAGTTTTTATTAAGCTACTAATGCTTTCAATACTAATTACTATACATATCATATAGAAATAGGCATACTATAGCTTCCCATTGTAAAATAAAACTAATACTAACACAAATAAATAATACTCAGTGAAAGAAGGTACTTAACCTTCACATGATGAGCCTCAGGAAGTCAAACTAAATATTGAGCTATTGTACTTTCTATTAATTTATGTGGTTTGCAGTTTTTGCAACCCTGTTACCAAAACGTACATTCAACAGAAAAACTTTGTTTGTGTTCCACAGTTTAAAACAGAAGTCTTAGATGTTTAAAAAGACATGAAGGTGAGCAAATGATTTCATTTTTGGATAAACTGTCCATTTAAATCTATAGCTTCATTGTATGTTAAAGCTTTTATGTTAGAAAACAGTGTATAATAATTCTAATAATTCTCACAGCAGTACACAGTGGATTTGTGCATTTATTCATGCTATGAAAAAGTCATGAGACACCAAAGTGTACCATATTTGTTGAATGTGCATGTTGATCTCCAGTTTTAGAGGACTTGATGACCTACAAGGTATCTTTTATTGATTTCCTGGGTGGCATTTGTACTGTGACTCTTTTCACTAGCTAGAAATGTCATTGTTCATTACAACACTGAAACCACACTGTTTACACACAATAATATATATATATATATATATATATATATATATATATATATATATATATAAAAAATACAGTGAGATGAGTACAGTGATCTGATTTATTTTCCAAACATGATCAGCGTACCTCAAACATAGTGTAATAATGGTGTGCAAAGACTCTAAAGCTTTATATGATTTTACTGGTTATATTTATTTGGTGACTAAGATTTTCACACTCTGGATGGTGACATATGACAACACAGTAGGATCCTCAAAAGTGATAATTAAAAGACTTCTAGATTTTGATAGATGGCCCAGAAGGCATACATTTTTTACTTGAAAATAGTCTATGGATTATACGTGGTAGGTGACAGAGGACAAAGCTGTGATATTGTATGATTTTAGAAAGCTGTGATAGATATTAATATTAATACTGCACATATATTTATTTTTTCATTAAAATACACAGTTGCATCACAGGCAGAGCATAACTGATATTAATTTAAGTATATAGGTTTAAGACATTATAAACAATTCAAAACATTATAAAGACATTTGAATGTTCCTGACCACAGTACATATATTGCAATTAGTTAAAGGAACGGTTTGCCACAAAATTAAAATTAGCTGAAAATTTACTCACCATCTGGCCATCCAAGATATAGATTGTAGATGTAGAGTTTGTTTCTATATATATATCACCTGATCCTCTGCAGTGAATGGGTGCCGTCAGAATGAGAGCTCAAACAACTGATAAAAACATCACAATAATCTACAGTAATACACATGATTGCAGTCCATCAATTAACATCTTATAAAGAGAAAAGCTGTGCATTTGCAAAAAAAAACCCGAATCCATTATTAAGACATTTTTAACTTTAAACAATTACTCTATTAATAATACTGCTTTCTCCAGTGAAAGAGTCATCTCGTCTGAATAAGGGGAGAAATATGCACAGGTCAAGTACCATTTACAAGCAAAAACTGTCCAAAACAGCTCTAAACAAATATGTTGAAGGATTTTGGTGTGAGGACAACATGGACTGGAGGAAGTGTTATTATTTTGGTCAGAAGTGAGAAAGTGTTTGAAGTTAAAGCTTCTTAGTAATATATTTGTTTCTTACAAACACACGCATATATTCACTTCACACAATGTTAATTCAGCTGACGGCACCCATTCACTGCAGAGGATCCATTGGTGAACAACTGATGTAAGTATTCTGATCATTTTAAGCAAATTTTCATTTTTGAATGAGCTATTCCTGGTATTTTAATCTCTGAATATAAATCCATTGTATATTTGTTATGACATGTTTATTATTTTATTTTGTTGTCCTTGATAAATATCCCAAGATCTCCATCATCAAATAAACGGATGTCTTGTGTATCTGTGTTTCTTTATTAATAACAATCTTGAATCAATAACAGCTCACACTTTCTACAGCACAGTCTGATGAGCCTACAATCCACAAAGATTGAGCATATAACATTTTGGGCTGATTTCATAGGACAGGTCTTCTGGATAGCATCGGATGAGTTTTTCACCTTTCTTCTATCTGTCTTTATATCAGAACTAAATGCCTGTATGTGGCGGATGAAATATGATTTAAACACATAAATGTTCACCATGTGCTCACTGTGATAGACCCTGCTGATAATCAGCCTAGATCTGAGATCAGTCATTCAAAGCATTTCAGCCTGAGGAAACAGACTGCACCTTCAGATGAATGTGTCCTGGGTTCAGTATGATTCATCACCTCCTCTGGTACACCGAAGCCTCACTGTCCTCTGGGTTAGACTCTATTTGTCTAAAACACCACAGTGCTGTGGTCTCCTCCCTGAGCGGTCTGACCGGTTGATATGACTCTCAGCACATCCCTGACCTGAAGACCTTTGGACTGATTTCCCTGTTTTATTTTCCACATGGCTGTCTCTTTCTGATATGCAAACCTGCGATACGGAGAGGATCGCTCTGCGTCTTTTCCTACTGTGAGATAAAGTGCTTGGCTGATGAACCAAATCTATCGCCCTGGCTTGCACCCATGCTCCTGCCCGGACTCATCATGAATATTCCGCACTAAGAGTCCAATATGGAACATAACCCAAACACATTTGATATCGCAAAGACCAGGTAGACACTCCGATTTCTTATTTGGTTATTTTGAAACTCTTTAGACTTTTTATATGACAGTGAGCGAGTTGTAGGGGGTATCTGGAAAAAGGACTATTTTGCTTTGTTCAAGTCACCGTGAAATTGGACATTTCATTTTTTTAAATGGAATATTATGGGGTTTGCTATAAATAATTTATCTGTACATAATTGTTTTTGCTTTATTGAAAAACATTAACTTCCCCTCCCCCTCACAACACCCTCTCTTCTCTGATGATATGTGCACTGACTCAATGGTGGGACAATTATTTCTTCCCTCCAGCATCCTGTTACTCACATGAGATCACAGCAATTAGCAAACAACAATCCAGTTAATTCCAGATGGACATAATCAATATAGAGCGGTGTAGGTGTGACGTCAGAAACCGGAACAATAATTCACCACTGATCCCTTCAAGATTTTCCTTCATGGGCTTTTATAATGGGGTTTTTCAAGTTATGAGTAAAATAAAGCCTATGGTAAACATAGCTTGAAAATACTTTGGCCATTTGTTCTACAACATAAATTACACACACTCACACCCCAAACTGTCTTATCTAGCTACTTATTAGAAACATATGTTTTCAAAAATAAACATGACTGCTTTGAAATTTGTGTTTTATACGTCACAATAGATAAGTAAAAAGTATTTGACCCAAAAATGAAAATTTGCTGAAAGTGTATTCACCCTAATGCATTACATCCCTTGCTTACCAATGGATCCTCTGCAGTGAATGGGTGCCATCAGAATATATATATATATATATACATAACATTTTTTTTTTTAAAAACCTTGCAAATACATTTCTTCTCGGATGACGTGTTCACTTGCACGAAGGCAGGAAAACAACTTCTTCCCTCCAACAACCTGTCACACATGAGATTGCAGCAATTAGCAAACAACAACAATCCAATGATTTAATCAATTCCTGATCGATAAAATCAGTTCTCACCCATATATTTTTCTCCTCATTAGAGAAGCCGTTTCCCTCAGGTATATGCCATGATAGAGGAAAAAAACAGAAAGAATAACAGAAATTATTATTAAAAAAATGCTATTCATTTATTTGTGCATTCATTCGTTTGTTTGTTTGTAATTAATGGCATTTTATTAATAGAGAAAAAAAAAACAGTGCTATGCAAAAAAAAAAACAGAATGTGCAATGTTATTATGTGAGCATGAATTTATGCAACAGCTTCGTTTCACTCACATTACATTTTTTTTTTTTTTCATAAAGTAAAATAAAATAAAATGCCTAAATGGCTAAATCTTGCAATTAGGGGCATAATAGTAATAATAGTAAATAATATCCAGTACAATCTGATTTTAAAAACCACAAACATTTCTAGTGTGGCATCAATAAAGGGTGGCAAAAAAATAAATAAAAAAAGCTGAAAAATTTCTAAATTCATTTAAAAACACAAACATTTCTAGTTTGGCATACATAAAAGATGGCAAAAAAAGCTGAAAAAATATCTAAAGGGCTGAAGTAAAAAACATAAAATGACATAACATGCCTCATGCTTTTACAACACATACTTTAATATTACACAACCAGGCCATCATCATTACGTAAGGACACTAATTCAAACCGTAATTTACACCCAAATGACCCAAAAAGCATAAGCTCAGTTTAAAGACAAAGATCAAGCCATGTTTTGCATGCTTAAGTAAATATCATTGGTGTTTTCTTTGCATACGTTAATTGCATTCAGCTCGAGTCGTATATGGCTGACTCATTACATTCAGTGCGGCTCCAGCTGTTTCAGGTGTAATTAATGCAAACTCTCTCAGACCCTTTAAGGACTCTCCATGTGGAGCGAGCAGAGGTTTTGAAGGACTAGTTCGCGGATCGCCTTTCCTGCATGCTAATGCATCCAGAGCATGCACTTGTTGACTTGAAAGGAAAAGAGGGCATACGCTAAAGAGGTAAACATGATCAATCCAATAAATGACCCCCGACCGGAGAGCAAGAGCCGCGCCAAATAATCTCAGACAACAAAAACCCAAGTGGTCCCACTGGTACCATCACTGTCTGACATGTCTGTAATACACGTCTTCCGCTCCACTGCAAGTGTTGAAGATATTAGGGTGGGCACCGAGGGACCTCTGACAACCGCCCCCCTAGCGAAAACAGTCAAGCTGAAGGACTAAATCAATGTGAGAGATGCTGCAGACATATTGAGCAAATAATTTCTGGCTCATGCAGCTTTCATACAAAATAGGAAGAATCATATGCGATATGACAAATGATAATCTCCTGATTTAAAAGACATGCAATGTAAAGAAACCCTATTTATCTTTATATAAAGATTCTGGTTTGTCTTCTAAAACCTCTTCATAAGCATGACTGTGCTCTTTTAACGAATCAGCTTTTCTCCTCCTCTCTGGATATAATGTGGTTCAGTTTGATAAGCTCTAATAGGGGCATGTAATTAGACTCTTTGCATAGAGGCTGTCTCTGCACAAAGAGCTCCGGCAGGTTCACCACCGCATTTTATTAACTTGACAGTTTAACTTTAAGGGTGGGAAAAAACAGCATCTCAGAGTAAAGCTCAAATTAGCCCAACAGCAGTAAACACAATTACCCACTTTAAAACAATACTGACACTAATTAGGCCACCAATGAATTACTTTAAAGTTCATGCTTTATCTCAAATAACACCACAGCACTTAGGAAAAAAAAAGAAAGAAGAAGATTGCGACCTGACAATATATTCATAAATTAAATTAGTTTCGAAAAATAATATAAATATATGAATGTGTTTCTCTTTGTTTGTTTTCATTATTAAGCATATTTAATATCCACTACCATTTCAGAATATTAAAAATAATAATAATTCAACCCACATGAAAAAAACTGTGCTGATCTGAGAGTTTAATCATTTTAATAACAATAATAATAATAATGATATAATATTATTAGGTTAAACTGCAACTAAAGGGCACAACACAATTTAATCTTGTTTATAAGTGGTTTTGTCAATTCAAGCTGCAACCTTGTATTTCTATCTATCTATCTATCTATCTATCTATCTATCTATCTATCTATCTATCTATCTATCTATCTATCTATCTATCTATCTATCTATCTATCTATCTATCTATCTATCTATCTATCTATCTATCTATCTATCTATCTATCTACTGTATATATATATATATATATACACACACACATATATACACAAATCTGACACTTGTGAAAATGTTTTGCATTCAGCATAAATACATTTGACTGAAAAATTAGCAGGAATTCAAATGAATAAATTATAGATAAAGGGAGAAACAGATGAAAGATGTGATTGCAAACTCATATGTGATTAGATTTGAAGCAGATGTGTACAGTGAATGAATGAATGAATGAATGAATGAATGAATGAATGAATGAACAATCGAACGAATGAATGAATGAATTAAAACACTCTGACACCCTCCTCTTGGATATTTCATATAATACATTAATAATACATTTTTCATTTCAGATAACACACTTTTTCATAAACACTTTAATGTACACTGTAAAAATATCCAATTAACAAAATGTTGGAAGGGCAAAAATATTTAAGTTGAACTAATTGTATTGCTTGGGCTTAGTTGAGAACACATATTATATTAGGTCTGCACAAATATATATTAAAAACATTAAATGAATGGTTATTTTCAAATCCAGTCAACATTCAGAACATTCATTTTTTATGCTATTTGAGGTAACTTAGCCCTATAATATGAAATGTACATGTTCTATTACAAATCCAGTCAGCATCAATGCTCCCTGTTGTGCAATGGATTGTGGAATGGATTTGTGCCAAAAAAACAAAAGGTTGCAACTTTTGTTTCATCACACAATTAATTAACTGATAATGATACATTGTAAATTATTTAAAATGCATCATTTCATTTTTTTTAACTTAAAATGTAATTTTTTTTCTCCATCAGGGTGTGGCCAAAGGTTTCTTTGGTGCTTTGTCATCGTTGCAAGATTTCAGATGCTGGCCAGTCAGTTCTCCCAGGCACCAAAAACCAGACCGCTCCACTGCAGTTTCAAGACTAGGAGTTTATTGTTTTCATTCCAGGTAATATGTGTAAATGTTTCGAGTTTTTACTATTATAATGTGCTTTACTGTTCTCAGTGGCATCTACGCTAATATTAGTCTATTTCATTCTTATTCCGAGGTGAATGTAGCCACCCAGATCCAGTCCGTATCCAGACCAGATAGTGGATCAGCAGAGACAACCTCTACAGCCCTGATTGTTAGTGGAGACCATGTCAGCTAGATGAGCTCCAGAGACAGATCCCCTCCGAAGACCTCGTTGGCACTCGGGACAAGACCACGAGAACCAGACAAGTCTTCTGCTCAATCTGACCTCTGTTGCAGCCTAGAATTAAACCATGCCATGCTGGTTTCGTATGGCCAGAGGAGAACTGCCCCTGACTGTGCCTGGATGCTCCCAAGGTTTTCTACTCAATTTCTGTCACCGATGGAGTTTTGGGTCCCTGCCGCTGTTGCCTTTGGCTTGCTTAGTTTGAGGACGCTTGGCTGATTGCACAGACACTATTGGAAGAGAACTAAACTGAATGATGATTTCATTGAATCATCAATGAACTGACTTTAACTGGAAAAATGACTTTTCAATGTCCTCTTGCATTATTGACAAACTATTTTCAGAGTCACAGTTTGACTCTGTAAGGCTGCTTTGACACAATCAGTATTGTATAAAGCACTATGTAAATAAAGGTGACTTGACTTGATTTGATTTTATATACTGTAACACTTACATTTATGTACTATAACACCTGGCTCATTTTTTTTTCTACTTCTGCCTCATTTTAAAGATGCAATTGTGAACAGTAATAATATTTGTAAATGTTTGTTTGACAACATTTTGTTTAGCTTGTTTAGTTTTTTCTTAGTTCATTAAACAAAGTTTAAACTGAATTTTGCAGTTGTATTACAGATGTAATGTTTGTCAACTGGAGCTTTAAAGGCATAGTTTGCCCAAAAATGAAAATTTTCTGTTAATTTACTGACTGTCAGGCCATCCAAGATGTAGGTGACTCTTTTCTTCATTCCTGTATGTTTAGTTTGTATGAAAAATGTTATAAATGGAGATCATTAAATAAAGACTGTGTTTTAAACTGTGTTTTTAATGATTGATAAACACCAGTTAATCATTTTTAATAATTTTGTTAAACTATAAAAATATATGCTTATGTAGTTCCCCAGCAATTTCTTATGATGCCCAAATAATAAATCTTAGTTGAGGTAACATATAAAACACATAGAATTTCTCTGAGACGATACATGTCACGGTTTTAAGTCTGGATGTCCTGTACAGAGCACATTCAGGGCTTTTCAGAGATAATCCAAATGATTGGGTGTTTCACCATGACCACGCCCTCTCCTTGGTCTTTAAAAATGGCTGACATTAATTTAATAATCAAGTGTAACCCCCCTATGGAAATATGATAATATTTTGTAATTATCATTTAAATCTGACTAATTGTCAAATTGTTTGTCATAAATCAACATCTCAGGAAAATGTTATGGGGTTTCAAATCAAAATATGACCTTCTGTTATGAAACAGGACATCGATTTCATACATGTCCACTGCAGAGGACACCAGGACTTAAATCATGTTTATTACACATTTTAGGAGACACACCAAATGAATAGAGTGAATAGAGAAAAAATTATATATCAATAATCATATTAAATATTAGATATTATTATGAAAATCTTGCTAATTAGTACTCCCATTATTGCACTTATTTGTTCATTCTACTGTAAAAAGTGATAACTTAAAAAAATTGAGGAAACCCATTGCCTTAAAATTATTAAGTAAATAATAATAATAATAAAAAAAGTTAAGTGAACTTGACAATTCACTTAACTTATTTTTAATTATTTACTTAATAATTTTAAGGCAACAGGTTTCCTCATTAAGTTAAGTCAACTTATCACTTTTTACAGTGTATGTTGACCCCAAAACACATTAATATGCAAATTAGATGCAGTTTATAGATACATTGTATGTATGTATATGGAAAAACTAGTTTATGGCCATTTTACACACATTTTGCATAATAGAAAATGTTTTTTTCAATGAAAATTGATTTGTGATTAAAACAAAAAAATCCCACTGTTTTTACATTTTCATGTCTATTCATGTCTTTTTATTTTTTTAAAAAACAGGACTTTTTAAAGTTCCGATGTCCTCTACAGAGATGGTACATATCCTACTTAAGTTGTCAAAATATTATTATGCTACATAGTATATATCATGGTTTGCTGTCCAACAACTGTGCATTTACGTATTTATATAGGCAGTTTCACGTATAAATAAATACAAAAATAAATCCCAGTCCAGACGTCCTCCCTCTTGTTATCCTTTCAGAGTCTTTTCCCATAATGCAACAGTCAACAAAGGAAGAGGGAGAGAAACGGGCTGTAGCCAAAGTGGCTAGCTAGCACTAAAAAAAGAGGAAGAGAGAAATGGGGCTGTCATGAAACTTTAAGGAATGTTTCTCTCATCAAACGGGCAAATACAGCTGAGGAAAAAACAGCCTCAGCTCTTCACGTGCATGAGACGATGACAGACCATGAGCAGTGGGTGTTTATGTAGTTAAGCAGCTCTTGTTCGTGCGAGGGAGCTGTTGCTGGATTAGTTTAGCAGCTAATTTAGCAGTCTATTATTAGCACGCTAATGCTAAATGCAACCCTTGTCGTCAGATTTACAGACACGTTTGACCCAGATCCATCTTTCTGAAACAGGAAAGGGGGATTCAACTCCATTTATAGTGGTAAGTGGACATAATTTGTTGTATGTACATTAATATTTACAATGTCTATTTGTGTCGAACACGATGAAGGTCCCGTAGCATGCTAGCTAAGTCAGGGCCTGTTCATATTGCGAGACAAAGTTGCAGAGTTTGATGTGACAGTCCAAACTTAAAAGCATATTATAATTGATTAATCTTTGTATTTTTTATTTTTTATTTTTTTAGTTCTGTGTTGCTTTATGATTATTGAGTTAGATACACTCGTATCATATTCAAGCTAAATGTGTTGATATAAAGGCCTGTGTCAATTCTGCAGTGAACTGCTGTTTTTGAGGAAAACCATGAACGATTATAAGTAAGGTTGGGTTTAAATTTTGTGAAGGACGTGTTTGGAAACTTATATAGGTTAGCCTTCGAGATTGCACCTTGTGTTGATTTGAACATCGTAAAATACAAGTCAAACAATAAACATCAAATGCCAGATCTGACAGTTTTGTAGCATTATATATATATATATATATATATATATATATATATATATATATATATATATATATATATATATATATATATATATATATATAATATTTTAAACCTGTGTCACTAATATATTGTTTGAAATGTTAACTTGGACTCATCTGATAACCTACCTTGACATCCAATATTTTTCAAAGTAAATGTGTGAAAAGTGCAAACCAGTAGTAAACATGTACTAATTGTGTTTTTGTGAATGTAAGCATGAATAATAAATGTGATTTGTGTAATTGGCAGTGCAAACTGGATACATTGAAAACTAGGTAATGATTATCTAATTAAATGTAAGTATTTGTAGCTTTGTTTGGTTCTCATGGTCATGGAAATTCTACAATTATCAGATTATCAATTTTCAGGCCTTTTAAGAAGGAAAGAAACTGAAAATATAAAGTTGTGAAATAAAAAGGAAGTAAACACTAATTAACAGTGCACTCAGCAATCTGGAACAGGAATCATATTTCTCAAATAAAGACAAGGCAATGGTAATTCTACGTACAATACATAGAATGTGAATATGACAGCAGGAAACTGGATATAGCTCAGCGTAGTGTAAAGTTGCTCACTCTAACTCTCCTGTCCACGTTTAATTCACACAGCATGGATCATTCGCACAAACAAACTGTCACACACAGACACGCATACATTTTTATACAGGATGCAATGCACTCTTTAGCTGGATTTGACAAAATCTGCAAGGTTTATGGGTCTAAATGCAGATTTTCTGAATGTTAGCAGTTTTAAACTTGTAGCATTTGCTTGTGACATAATGAAGATGGAAAATGGGAATCCTGGGCGTCTACACTTTGACTGTGGTCAAAATAGTCAAGTCCCACTCTTGACACTTATCAGCCACACAGAAAGAAAAAAAAATCCAAATACTGGCCGATATATCAGATGACTTGAAAAGTCGTGATAAATCAAAAAGAGTAAGAACTCTGCATGTTTTGTTTTGTTATTTCACTTTTTATATGAAGTCTTCTCTCACCTTTTGCAGATGATGAAGTCTTTGGCGTTCACATGATTGACATTTCCCAGTCACATGGCCAGACTCTGCGGTTAGCATCCTTGGGTCAGCAGATAGGACCGTCCCATGCCCTCACCTGACTGGGTGTACAAGGATGAAGAAGATCAGTCTGAAGACGATCAGAAAGTCACTTAACATAAAGGGCAAAGAAGATGGGGATTTTGTCATGCTCCAGCAGCCATCTTTAGCGGCCGAGTTCACCAAGGATGACTCTCTCTTCGGAGGCTGTTACACCAAAGGGCTGGTAGGTTGCGATCTTAATGGGGAGGATGAGAAGGGTCATAAGAACCGATCGAAGAGCGAAAGTCTTATGGGGACTCTAAAGAGGAGACTGTCTACCAAACAGAAAGCGAAAGTCAAAGGAGGCCCCACCACGGTGGGCTCTGGAGATGATGATGACACCTTCTCTTCCTCGTCGGTCCCGATAAGCTTTAATGAAGTCAAAGCCCAGCGGCCCTTAAGATCCTCGTCCCTCCGAAGTCATCATTACAGCCCTTCTCCGTGGCCTTTCCGGCCAGTCGTCTCTGAAGAGGCTTGCATCAAGATGGAGGTGAAAGTCAAAGCTATGGTCCACTCCCCCAATCCCAGTCCCTCCCTCAATGGCATCAGAAAGGAGTTCCATGACATTCAATTAGAAGGTCTGTTCCAGGATCAGAGCGAGTCTCTGAAGGACATGGATACTCAGAGTGGCAACTTGCATTTGAACATTGAGGATCACGTGCCTATTGGACTCACACCTCAGGACTACATCCAGTACACAATGCCTTTAGATGAGGGAATGTACCCAGATTCATCCCAGTCCTTCTGCTTGGATGGTCCCTCGCCAATGGAAGTGGTCGATCAGGTCGAATCTAGTTCGTTGCACGTGGATCAGGGCCCAGATGACCACGATCTCATGCCATCGGACATTCTCATGGAGCAGGCAGTGAACGGACACCTTCCTGGTACTCCGGCAATGGTCCTTTCCAACTCCAGAGCCGAAACACCTTTATTTTCTCCCTCCCTGTCACCTCTTTCCAACAGTGATATTCCAAGGACCCTCTCCGGGTTCAGTGGTGCAGACTCTCATGTTGTCGAGAGAGTGAGGCACCACCTGAACTTTGACCCCAGTTCCGCTCCCGGTGTTAGCAGGGTGTACGATTCTTTCCAAAGCAGCGGACCCATGGTTGTAACAAGCCTTACGGAGGAACTTAAAAAACTGGCCAAGCAGGGTTGGTACTGGGGACCTATAACTCGATGGGAGGCTGAGGAGAAGCTCATCAACCTTCCAGACGGCTCTTTTTTGGTGAGGGACAGTTCAGACGATCGCTATCTCCTCAGCCTAAGCTTTCGGTCACAGGGAAAGACGCTTCACACCAGGATCGAACATTCGAACGGTAGATTCAGCTTTTACGAGCAGCCAGACGTAGAAGGTCACACTTCCATCGTAGATCTCATCGAGCACTCTATAAAAGACTCTGAAAACGGCGCGTTCTGTTACTCCAGATCCCGTCTACCGGGGTCCGCCACGTACCCCGTTCGCTTGACCAATCCCGTCTCGCGGTTCATGCAAGTCCGTTCCCTGCAATATCTTTGCCGCTTTGTTATCCGACAGTACACGCGGATAGATTTGATTCAGAAACTGCCTTTACCAAACAAAATGAAAGATTATTTGCAGGAGAAGCACTACTGAACGGATTGTAGTGGGATATGGTAGTAAATTGCACTTTTTGTTGAGTGGCGCGTTCTTAAAACAGTTTACATATATGGAGGTCAGGTGATCAGCTGCGTAGGTTGACTATCCGATCTTCCCACAGATATATGCGGTTAATTTGTTGTTGCTCAGATTCAGTGTTTTACATTTTGCAGGTCTTTTCGGAGCAACGTGGTAAGTCTAGAAACCATTTAGGATTGGGATGCCATGCCTAATACACATATTCATTGTTTATATGAATATGTTTTGCAGTAATGCTAATACTCTTATCAAAGCTTGGATTTGAGAATTGGATGTTGCATTAATGTGCTTCATTCATCAATAGTTTTGCTGTAGTGTAAAGGTGTGGTCACATTGACAAAATTTCTGCTAAAATTCGAGCAAAAGAGGTCTATTTTCAATAGTGAAGCACAGCTAACATAGAAATCATCTTTCTGTTGGTCAATGTGGCGAATCTGTTGTGAAATCTGCGTCAGGAAATCTTTCACAACTTGCATGAGATTCCCAATCGTGTCGATTCCTATTGAAATGACTGGGTTTTCGCTCATGAAAATTCTCTGAACAATGACGAATGTGATCGCACCTTTACCTCGAATTTGTTTTTCTCTGGAAATATGATGTCAGCCATGTTTTTGGCAGGTTTTGATAGTTTTCCTTCTACAAATCGGTACTTTTAATGAAACTTGCGAATATGCTGGATGACTGAATTTTGATGGAATACAGTTATCACGTCGAATGCGTCAAAGTTCGACAGACAACTTTTGTAAGAGAATAAATATTTATTTAGGATTAATGTTCTACATTTATTAGAGGTTAACAGTAAAACATTTATTCGACACTTAGACTTTTGTAGATCTGTGCAACAACAAATTCGGTTCAGTCAGGTATGAGAAGGCCACAAAAGAAAGGACTGTGAATCACATCCAAAACAAATGTTATAGAAGAATTCATGCAGAATGCCACGAATCTGTGATGTTATACAAAAAAGGGAGCAGGTAGAGAACAAAATAGGTTTTGTTTTTTATTTATGTTGTATAGTGTGGTTCATACAGTATTCTGTCTAAATCATTTTTGGCTCATGTACATTAAGCAAAGGTTTATTATGGTTCATGAACATCTTATTTTAAGCATTTCATATTCTAGCGCTGGAATGATTGCCATCACTCGTTGTTGTTGCTCTGGTTGAGAGAAGAAAATAATGCTAGGAATTGGTGACAAGCTACCCAAAACTTAAAAGCACAGTTTTATATTCGCTCGTTTATACTTGAACCATGAGCAAACTTTCAATTTATCTGCAAGTATCCCAAAGGAATTATGCATTCATAAATATGGGAGATTTTTTTGCCCTTTGCCGAACGACAGAAGGCTTTCCTCACCCTCTGTCCTCCATAATAGCCGCATGTCAGCCTGTCAATATTTCATAAACTCTGCTTCAAGCCAAAAATGCTGCATTCAGACATTTGAGAATTTATACATTGTTGTCCGTTTAGTTTTTCCCACACCGCCTATCCTCATCGGAAAGGGAACTGTCTGTTGCTTTTCTTTTGTTTAATAAGGCTTCATATAGGAAAAATGGGATGCTCATGTTTTGTGAGAGTTAGTGGTTTTTGCGCATTACTTAAGTGATGCTGCCTGGGATAAATATGTCATGAATTGGTTCAGTTGGCGCTGCTTGGCTTTGGACTACATTGGGATAATCAGCAAACAGGGGAGCTTATAAATGTCTCTTTAGCTGGCATATTGAATGTGTGTGAATCAGAGCCAGAACTTTCTATTTGCGGTTTCGCACCACACATGGTCTAAGGCTTTTAAGGGCCTTTTTTAAAAAGTGCCAACTGGCGTTCACAGAAACCGGTGAACAATGCCGCGGAAAGTATTCGTGAGACACCTTGGGGAGACTTTGAAGGTTAGCTGTCAAATAAACACAGTTTGCCATCTTTAATATTCATTAGTGAAAACATAACCCATAGAGTTCATTCCTTCAGTGAAAAATGTGTTTGTTTTGCGTAATGCGTATGAGGGAACAGTTTGAGATGGAAATTGCTCCTTAACACACCCGGAAACTTACTTTAAATGCTGTATCTATGTGTGTTTTGGTAAAGAATATGATGTTCATGTTTATTTGTTGTGTTTGAATGGGCAAAGCTGCCATTTTCCAATTAAATGAAGGGTTGTTGGATGTCAGAATCACCTAAATTGTGTGTGTTTGAGAGTGTGGTTGAGTAAGCAACAAAAAGAGGAATGTTTTAGGCAAGGCACAAGATTTTCAATTCGTTGAAAACGCGTTTACCAGAATGTGGAAGTCGATTAATGCAAAAAATAAATGTGAACTGAAGTGACCCGCAATGTACATTTGAATTTCCTTTTTGTTCCTTTTTTTGTTTTTAATTCCCAGATGTGTGGCGTAATTAGATAAACACTGCAAATGTTCAGTGTGTTTGAGCATATGTTTTAAAAGAAGCAAAGTTGCCGGGACTCCATCATGTTCAATATCATTTTTATGACCTTGTATGTATGCCGTTGGATGTCGCTTGTTCAGATTGCTGAAGTATTTTGAACAGATGACAGTTGAGCACTTAACAAGCTTCACTGAAATATCTATTTTTCTGATCCATGTTTTGTTGTCCTTGTGCTGCGAATGAAGGTGAATGTTTACATGATGTATTTAGTACAGATTAGTTTCTCTTTGTTTATATCTCTTGGTACAATTTTACAAACGTATTTCTTTAATGTGTCATACACATTCGTGCTGCTTTACGATTATGATTGCCTTTTTAATTACAAAACGGGGGAGATAGAATGTCACCTAGATATAGGCCTATGTATTCACAATGACTTTGGTATACTCTTGAGAAAAAGTCAGATGCAAAAATTGTAGTCAATGTTTTTAGTTAGTGATGATAATGCTCTGAATTCAGTCCTTTTTGTCCAAAAGGGTCTGCTCACTCCAGTTTACATGGTCAGTTTTCCAAAGTCAGTTCTTGTTTGTTGTTAATTTGAATTAATGAAAGTACCAATAGTGTTTTCTTGCACATTTGGATACAGTTAAACATTTTTGTATCTGCTGGTATAAATTATGAATAAAATGTTATTCAAAGCTTTGTTCTGTACTGTCTTTCGTTCGTTCATTCTTTCTTTCTTTCTTTCTTTCTTTCTTAATAGTAATTCATTTAAATATTTATTCATTTAGATGTTCCTGTAGATGCTTATGTAGATGTATATTTACTTATGTAGGTATTTAATTATTTCAGATGTTTAGTTATTTAGATATATTTATGTTGATATTCAGGTACTTAAACAGGTATTTAGATTTTTATTCAGATATGAAGATATTCGTTTAGATGTTTGTTTTTTTATTATTTTATCTACTTATGTGTAGATTTCCATATTTATGTAGATGTTAATTTACTTATGTATTTATTTACATATATTAGTTATTTAGATATGTAATTATTTATGCTGGCATTTAAACAGGTATTTAGATATTTATTTAGATGTTTTTGTTGTTTTTAGGTATTTCAGTAAATATGTAGATATTAAATCTGATAATTGTGAAGAGATTTAGATATTTATGTAGATATTCATAGATAGTTATTTAGAAGTTTATATATATATATATATATATATATATGTAGATATTTAGGTACTTAAAACAGGGATTTATTTAGGTTTTAGGATATGAAGATATTTATTTAGATGGGTTTTTTACATTTTATTTATGTAGATATTTATAGATGCTTATTTAGATATGTAGGTATATTATATATGTAGATACTTATGTAGATGTTTATTCACTTATGTTGGTATTTATTTAGATATTTTAGATGTTCAGTTATTTTGATATACACTGTAAAAAAGTGATAAGTTGACTTAACTTAAACCCGTTGCCTTATTTTTTTTTTAAATTATCATTTACTTAAAAATTAAGTTAATTGAATTGTCAAGTTCACTTAATTTTTTTTTTTTTTTTTTAATTATGTACTTAATAATTTTAAGGCGACGGGTTTCCTCAATTTTTTAAAGTTGTCAACTTATCACTTTTTACAGTGTAGATATTTAGATACTTAAGCGGGCATTTGTTGGATATTTATTCAGATATGAAGATCAAATCAAAAAAGTTCATCAAAGTTGTCCTAAGACAAGAACGCATTTGGGTTTTAGGACAATTTTGATGAAAGGTTTTGATCCACTTCAAATGTTGACTAGTGTTTATTTATTTATTTAAATAAAGATCTACATATGGTTGACAATTGCTTTTGGACTTGTGCCTTTTTTTCGCCAACTTTTGTCAGACATAAACTATTTGGGGTGTATTTGTACTGTTTGGGTTCCTAATGACAAAAATACAGACTATGCTTACAGTTCTTGTCTTTAAACTCTAAAGGAACAGAAATATTTTTTTTCTTTTTCTGGGTGCAAGATGTTTTATTCATGGTAAGGTGGTGATAAGTTGTCACACTAGGATGCCACCCTCATGAAATAGCACGTCCTTTTAAATGTGCTGAACTGAGTGAGTCAAACTTTCAGTGTGAAAGAAGAGTAGGTTTGTTTTGATATACAGCGATATTCAGTTCTGTTTCGGGATATAATTGGTGTTATGGATCCGTCATATTGTGTTTTTAAAGCCTCCGTCTGTTATCCACCCATTGTTTAGGTAAGAACTTCTTCCACCTTGTTCAATACGTTTTTCCCATACTCTTGGGTCAATTTTTTTTTTCCTGAGTTAAAAAAACTGACTGACTTCATTAGCTATATGCTGTTGAGAAGCCTAAATTAAATCTGATTTGCTAGTGTTACGTCAGTTTCAATTAGAGAGAAATCGCTGTTCGGTTTGTTTTTTAGTGGGAGTGTTTCTTTCTCTCGTAAGTCATCAATCAAATGTCTTATTTCTTAGATTTATGACTTAGCCTTGCCATCTGGTCCTCTGCATGAAGTTCCATTTGTCAGCGGATGATGAAGACAACTCAAATTACCCAGTGAACACAGCTATGGCTTTAAAATGGCGTGGCAGAAGGAACTTTGTGGGTCTGCAGCA
Source organism: Acrossocheilus fasciatus (assembly GCA_036784905.1). Taxonomy (NCBI): domain Eukaryota; kingdom Metazoa; phylum Chordata; class Actinopteri; order Cypriniformes; family Cyprinidae; genus Acrossocheilus; species Acrossocheilus fasciatus. The sequence goes on from CM071961.1 coordinate 12,743,220, forward strand.
TAATGATGAGACCCAAAGTGCCTACTGGCACCAGATGTTTTTATTTGTGGGGTACTAAAGGTTCACTTTTGAGAGCAGTCTGTGATCCAATGCCAAAGGTCTAATCACCGCTGAAGCTATGGGTAACCTGCACTCATGACTTATTTACAGAGCATAATTAATTAATCAATTAATGGCTTTTTACATTTTTACTTTGGTGGCAATGAGGTGGTTCTGGGTTACTGCCAGTTTGTTTATTGTTTAATGTTTAATTTTGTTTCTGTGTCAGTATTTATTGTCTTTTTAGATGAATAATTATTTTGATGTTGGTCATTAATCAATAAAAATTAATCACATTAAAATGCTATGCTATTTTTTTAATATATATTTATAAATAAATTCAAGATAAAACATTAAGAACTAAAATCAGTGATTTGAAATGCTACAAGTGAATTTAGACATTGCAACATTATATTTAAAATGGATTTTGGAAAAAAAAATGAAAAGATTAATTATTGATATATGCTTGTTACATTTAACAATAGTGAAAGAAATGGTGTAAAATTTACTTGTAACAATTTTCACTAAGAAATTGCTAGTGAATTTAATAAATAATGACAAAGAATTGACAAATAACATACTGTAATATGTTTTATCTACAAATGAGAGATGAAGGTAATCTAAATGCAAAAATAGGAAAAATAAGCATGATCAATTAAATGTACAATATTTTTAGATGCACACTGAAAAACATTTGGCATAGAAACAATTTTCTCTTTGAAATTGATAGTAAATTTCATGAATAATTACAAATAAATGGCAAGTAACACTATGAAACATAAAATTTTGTAATAGAAAGAATGAAACAGTATTTTATTGTAAAATGCACTGCAGTGATTTTTATTTACAACATCAAAAAACAAAAAAACGGTAGATGTCCCATTTTGAATGCCTCTAAACAATATTTTAGTTAGAATTTGCATTCTATATTTTTGCTGGATATTCTGAGTTGTTTTTAGCATGTTGCTATACTGTTGCTAGGATGTTCTGGGTAGTTGCTAGGTGATTGCTTATCAAAAGAGCCCATCTATTCAGATTTGAGTTTCTTTTTGTTTCAACTATTTTTGGACATGCAATGAAAGGAAAAAAGGATTTATTTTATCCATAGAGTAAAAGTCAGTGGGGTCTAATGTTGTTTTGGACCCCACTGACTTTCACTCTACGGATAAAATAAATCCTTTTTTTTTTGTGTCCCACAGAAGAAAGAACGTCATTCGAGTAATGCTGACAGAATTTTCATTTTTGGGTGAACTAATCATTTAAGTATGAGAAACAGACACTAATAAACTAAAGTCAGTTGTCATTCAAGCTGGAACCCTGCCAAATAGAGTTGCAGAATATGGCCTTTATTGCACCAACAGTCACATCTGGTACCTGAAGGACAACAGGTGACAAAAAATAAAGAGAGAGTGAGAGAGAGGCTCCAGCAGTGTTATGGTGACAATATTCTCTTCTCCCAGCGATCCGTGGATCCTCATGTGGCAGAGAGAACAGGTGGCGCCCATCAGGAAGTGGTTGGGGAGAACTCTGTAGCCGTACTTCAAGGAAGAGCACCCCACTATTGGTCCTTTAAAATCTGAGCCATACTGTTTGAAGAGAAAGATAAAATCCTAGCAGGTGTTCCTTTGTCAGGTTAGTCTCTGATAGAGTCTCAGGAGCAGGTATCTTTGGCATGTGTTCCCTTTGCTCCAATCCAAAGAGTTTCTTTTCTCACTACACCACTGATGGAAGCCTCACGGATTGCACGATCACTCGCAATCTATGAAATAACACTTTACATTATAGCAACTGTGAGAATATTATGGATAATAAAGTTAATTAATGTGAACAGTTAGTAGTAATGTTTAATATTAATTATGCATTAGAGGGATAGCTCATCTGTGAATGAAAATTCTGTCATCATTTTCTCACCATCATGTCATTCCAAACTGCATGACTTTCTCTTTTTTTCTCAGTCTGTTCAGAAGGCTTGGAATAAAGCGCACGAATCAAATGTTTTTCACTTTTGTCATGCTTTTTTGTGTCCTTTTTTTTTTTTAATTGCATGGAAAAAGGGTAAGCAGTATTTTCCAAATCTTTCCTTTGATGTTCCACAAATGAAGTCACCCAAGTGAAAAAGAATTTTAAAAAGTGTATTATATAAGAATATAACCCTCCCCCCCCCCTGTAATTTTCAGATAATATAATAATGATGATATAAAAGGCCACTTAAGTGTGGTTAAAGAGCATGCTTATTCATTACTGTTTCTTAACATACTAAAGTACACTTAAAAAGTGCACTTTTTAATAATGTCATATTAAATTTTACTTTAATTTTGTTACGATTTTACATTTTACTACTTTTAAAATAAAAGTAATGTTAAAAATGTTACTACATAGACTAACTGTAACAGTAATTTTAACTGTAGTCTATTTAATATTACTTTTAAAGTTAATATATTTTACTTCTTATTAATTGTAATTTCATCACTAAATATGTAATTGCAAATATATTTAAATACATGACATATTTCAGTAGAAATTACATTATTTTATTTGATCCGGTAACACTTTACAATAAGGTGTCATTTGTTAAGATTAGTTAATGTATTAACTAACTTGAACAAACAATGAACAATGCATTTATTACACTATTTATTAATCTTTGTTAATGCTAGTTAATGAAAATACAGTTGTTCATTGTTTATTCATGTTAGTTCACAGTGCATTAACTGATGTTAACAAACACAATTTGTGATTTTAATAATGCTTTAGTAAATGCTGAAATGAACATTAACTAAGATTAATAAATGTTGTAGAAGTATTGTTCATTCTTAGTTCATGTTTACTAATGAACTTTATTGTAAAGTGTTACCGTTTATCCTAAATGTGTGTCAGCATCAGCAGCACACTTTAAAGACTTTAAAGATAAATAAATAAATCACAAACTTAAGTGAACCAAAAAAGCTCTTTAAAGTTCAGCCAATTGCATTTGATATAAATTTAAACTTGCACGTTTTCATTTAATAGCAGTTAACATGCAATGTGTCCAAAAACATTATTTTTGCCCTTAAGTATATTCTTTTAAAGTATATTATTGCTGTAATATTAATACTCTTCAACAAGCATTTTAAAAGTATTTTAAAGTGTACATCTTTTTTATATACAGTGCAGACAGTTCTGGAAAAACAAAGCAAAGCAAAGCCAAACCAAACCAAAAAACAAAACAATTTTCATTTATGGGGTGAACTGTCCCTTTAAGATCATGTACTTCATTAGTATTCTTCACTTTCTAATATGTTTTTTAATTTTTTTCACATACTAGTTCACTAACTTACATAAATAACACTTTTTTTTTTAATATTCTAATTTGTCGTTATAGCATTAAATAAAATCTAATTCATGCAAATGCATACTTTATGTCAACACTACCCAGAAGTATTTTGATATAAGGTGTCAATTTAATTACAATGCCTGTTTAACCCTCACAGTTTGTCAAAAACTGTTTTGTGTCTCCACCAAGGCATTGTCAGCATGTCACATAGTACTTAACCAACAATGCTTTCACACCACAAAGTGTGCGTGAATCCTCTAGGCAGCGTTTCTCTATATTACCTTTCTGCATCATTGCTGCTCTGTCTCCACCGGCGTTTACATGATCCGCAAATCTCTCAATCTAGACAAGCCACCAGCAATGCGGCTCTGATTAATGATGCTCTGAACCAGCAGACATTGCAGGGTGTTGTCCTGTTTAGCATGCCGTACGTTTTCCTGTTTACTGCTCTAAAGGTGGCTTGCTTTTTCTCCGTTTCTTTCAGTGCGCTTTCATGTACAGCAAATGTTGGCGGACTATTGTGACACAGATATTTAGCTTGATTCAAGCCATGCTTGTGTTGAATATAAAATCATGTATTTTAACCCTTAGAAGGGGATTGATTCTGTGTGCATCCATCATTGACCTCTATGTAAATGTCATGTCTTGGTGTGCTGTTTTGAGAATCCTAAAGGAAGGGTGGCTGAGTCTTAAAAAGGAAAAACCTACCTGTCTTTTTAAAGGAATGCTTTGGATGATACATCTAAAGAGGGAGAGGAGGAACTAGCTCTGCTTTTAAACTCTTCCTTTTTTTCTAGCTAAGGAAAATCCCTTGATATGGATATTTTAGAGCAAAAATAATATTCAGTGCATGTCTTAGAGATTAGATATAGACAGGACACAAATTAAAATGCATGAGACTGTTCTTTTTCATACAATGATGAACAACATGAATATGCTGACTAGGATGAAGGATTGCAGAATGTAAATATTTCCTGTAGCTCTAGCATGGCACTAACAATGGCAAGGTCATGGGTTCAATTCCCAGAGAAAGTAAGAACTGTAAAATGTGTATGTTATTTCATAGTTCAAATCTTTTAACATATTTACTGACATATCACTTGAGACTTACTGATATAAAAATTATAATTAAACTTTATTTGGCCTGTTACTTGTGCACAGTTTTCTTAATATTATGCCTAAAATGTATTTTAATGTCACTATTGATGAGGATTGTAAAATCTTTGAATAATATGTCTTTAAATGCAAGATATTTAAAGCGTATAAAGTATATTTGCAATAGTTCCACTTTAGCGCAATCAAATATACTTCAGTACATCTTTATTTGGACTTCAACACTACTTCTGTTGTGCAAAATTACCAAAAGTACCTTTGCAGGGTAGTTTTATTAATTGCATAAATATGTACATTTATTTGTAGTATACTTAGCATGAACTAAATGTATTTCAAATGCATTTTAGTATATTAATTTTTTTTCCCTAGGGCAAAGTTAAATATAAAATATAAAAATTCTCAACCCCTATGTTGTAGCAAACCTGAGCTTTCAAGCTTCAATGAAAAACTCCATGAAAGTTTAAAAGGTCAGAATTTTAGTTATTCATTGATAATTGTCCTTCCAGTGAAATGTTGAACCAGTGAGTCAGTGAGTTGAACTCCAATACAAGCCAATTCAAGAGTGATTACACTCTTGGTGAAGATGAGTAAATTATTTTCATTTTGGGGTTTCTTTAAGTCAGGGATTCTGTAACAAAAAATTTGAAAAGGTATAAGCAGAAATCTAAATAGACATATGTAAAGCCTATATATATATATGCACATTAATTTAATAACAAAAGTGACAGTAAAGACATTATAAATGCTGTTTTGAACATTCATTATATGTGTACACACATGCACATGGACACACGCACACACACACATATGCTAATTATTTGCATTAATTTAATCAAAAGTGACAGTAACAGGAAAGTCAAGTCAAGTCATCTTTATTTATATAGCACTTTTAACAATGCAGATTGTGTCAAAGCACTTAGCAGTATCAAATTGTAGGATAGAGTGTCAGTAATGTATAATGATAAGGGACCAAAACTCCCTCTGTGACAGAATGGAGAAAAAACCTTGGGAGAAACCAGGCTCAGTCGGGGAGCCAGTTCTCCTCTGACCGGATGAACCAGCAGTTCAATCCCAACTGCAGCCATGTCAGATTGTGTAAAGGGCTTATCTGATTCCCGTGGTCTTGTCCCGATGGAGCATTTTAATTTATAATTTAATGTATTTGTTATATTTGTGTTTTATTCATTATTATTATTCATTAAGTTTTTAATTTATATGATTTATTCATTTGCTATAATTGTAATGTAGTTTAATGCATGTATTGTTTCTCTGCGTATTTTTGATATATATTTGTTTGTTTATTATAATTTAAATTTATGTCTCAGGGGCTCTCCGCTGACGATCAGGGCTGCAGACATCATTTCTTGGTGCTGATCCACCATCTGGTCGGATATGGACTGAGAAACAGAATAAGAAAGAAACAGACAAATATTAGCGTAGATGCCATTCTTCTTACGATGAGTACATATTGTGTTATGGGGAGTGTTCCCGGCTCCGGTTGATCTAATTAATGCAGCCTAACAATCCTTTAATGGATTTGAATAATAGAAGTGTATTAGTGTGTTATGTGTATGCCAGGATAAAGAGATGTCTTTAATCTAGATTTAAGAGTGTGTCTGCCTCCCGAACAGTGTTAGGTAGATTGTTCCAGAGTTTGGGCGCTAAATAGGAAAAGGATCTGCCGCCCGCAGTCGATTTTGATGTTCTAGGTATTATCAAACGGCCAGAATTTTGAGAACGTAGCGGACGTGGAGGACTATAATGTGATAAGAGCTCGCTCAAGTACTGAGGAGCTAAGCCATTCAGGGCTTTATAAGTAATTAACAAGATTTTAAAATCTATCCGATGTTTGATAGGGAGCCAGTGCAGTGTTGACAGACCTGGGCTAATATGGTCATATTTCCTGGTTCTAGTAAGGACTCTAGCTGCTGCATTTTGGACCAACTGTAGTTTGTTGACCAAGAGTGCAGAACAACCACCCAATAAAGCATTACAATAGTCTAACCTTGAGGTCATAAATGCATGAATTAGTATTTCTGCATTTGACGTTGAGAGCATAGGCCGCAATTTAGATATGTTTTTGAGATGGAAAAACGCAGTTTTACAGATGCTAGAAATATGGTTTTCAAATGAAAGATTGCTATCAAACAGCACACCTAGGTTCCTAACTGATGAAAAAGAATTGATAGAGCAGCCGTCAAGTGTTAGATAGTGTTCTAGGTTATTACATGTGGGGTTTTTAGGTCTGATAATTAACACCTCTGTTTTTTTTAGAATTTATCAGTAAGAAATTATTCGTCATCCAGTTTTTTTCGACTATGCATTCCGTTAGTTTCTCAATTTGGTATGTTTCACTGGGCCGCAAAAAAAATACAGGGTTTATTATTATCAGCATAACAGTGAAAGCCAACACCATGTCTCCTGATAATATCATCCAAAGGGTAACATGTAAAGTGTGAAAAGTAACGGCCCTAGTACTGAGCCTTGAGGTACTCCATACTGCACTTGTGATTGATATGATACCTCTTCATTCACTGCTATGAACTGATGGCGGTCAGATAAGTACGATTTGAGCCATGCTAAGGCACTTCCACTAACGCCAACAAAGTTTTCTAGTCTATTCAAAAGAATGTTGTGGTCGATTGTGTTGAACGCAGTGCTAAGATCCAGTAGAACTAATAAAGAGATACAACCATGATCAGATGATATAAGCAGGTCATTTGTAACTCTAATGAGAGCAGTCTCAGTACTATGACACGGTCTATATCCTGACTGGAATTCCTCACAGATACCATTTTTCTCTAAGAAGGAATATAATTGTGAGGATACTACATTTTCTAGTATCTTTGACAGAAAAGGGATATTTGAGATCAGTTTGTAATTAACTAGATCTTTGGGGTCAGGTTGTGGTTTTTTAATGAGAGGCTTAATAACAGCCAATTTGAAGGTTTTGGGGACATATCCTAATGACAATGATGAATTAATAATAGCCAAAAGAGGATCTATGACTTCTGGAAGCAGCTCTTTTAGTAGTTTAGATGGAATAGGGTCTAACATACATGTTGTTGGTTTGGATGATTTAACAAGTTTATACAATTCGTCCTCTCCTACAGTAGAGAATGAGTGGAATTGTTCCTTAGGGGATCTATAGTGCACTATCTGATGCGATACTGTAGCTGACGGCTGCATGGTTACAATTTTATCTCTGATAGTATCGATCTTGGAAGTAAAGTAGTTCATAAATTCATTACTGCTATGCTGTTGGGAAGTGCCAACACCTGTTGATGCTTTATTTTTCGTTAATCGCTCTGCTGCCAAATTTCAATGCCACTGATATCAATTCCATGTGACAGTATTAAATCTAGAGTATGATTTCAACAATGAGTAGGTCCTGACACGTGTTGTTTAACACCAATAGAGTTTAAAATGTCTATAAATGCTGATCCCAACAAATCTTTTTCATTATCAACATGGATATTAAAATCGCCAACAATTAGGACTTTATCTGCAGCCAGCACTAACTCCGAAGGAAAATCAGCAAATTCTTTAATAATGTCTGTGTGGTGCCCTGGTGGCCTGTATACAGTAGCCAGTACAAACATCACAGCGGATTTATCATTAACACTTGTTTCTTTGGATAACGTTATATGAAGCACCATTACTTCAAACGAATTATACTTGAAACCCGACCTCTGAGAAATACTGAAAATATTGTTATAAATTGTAGCAACACCTCCCCCTTTACCTTTTGGACGCGGTTCATGTTTGTAACAGTAATCTTGGGGTGTAGACTCGTTTAAAGTAATTTAATCATCTGGTTTTAGCCAGGTTTCTGTCAAACAAAGCACATCTAGTTTATGGTCAGTGATCATATCATTTCCAAAAAGTTATTTTGTAGAAAGGGATCTAATATTCAATAAGCCAAACGTTATCATGTGTTGATCTGTATTATATCTGTTTTTTATTTGTTGAACATCAATTAAATTGTTACTATTACTTCGGTTTGGATGTTTTCTGTATTTTCTAGTTCGAGGAACAGACACAGTCTCTATAGAGTGTCAGTGGTAGTGTTGTGTCATACTGGATTGTTGGGTATTGCTTGCAAACAAATATGAAAAGAACATGACACATAAACAGTTACAGTAAGATGTGTTTTTGCAGGCCACATTTTAAAAGTATCACCCTGTGAAAAAAGCAGTCAGTTTGCTGTTAGGAAAATATGAACCCACGTAAACATGATGCGACTGGTTTTATGTGAAACGTTTTACTCCTAAACATCTCTCCTCGGGGTCTTTTCACCACAGTGAACTGCAGCAAAACGGTCGATTATTAGTTGTCTCTCATCTTTTCCCCTGACCCGTACTAGATTGCCGAGTCCCAAACCTCTCTGAACTCTGTAGCAGAACAGAAAAGAAAAATCAAAAGATTCCTTGTTCTGCTGTGTATTTTGCCCTTGATCAGCTGTTTAAGTGCATTTATGTCTTTTTCTGTTGCTGTGCTATGAAATTTTCTTCCCATTAGGACCGTGAAGCTATGAAGCGCCATTCTGCAGCATAGAGACTCTGCTTAGGTTGTCCTAGATCTGTCCATTTACTTCCCTCTTAAAACAAATAGATGAGTTTAGGAAGTGCTGCTTCCTTAAATATACAATACCTCAACACGTGGGGCTCGTTATGTAACGTATGCACGAAGAATGACTTTTTCCATCCATTATGCACACTGCTTTTTTATTGGCGTCTCTGGCCTTGTATTATACTTTTCCCACAATTGTTTTTGGTTTGTAAATAATGTAATGCAGCCTTGATGAAGAGGAGTAGCCATAAGCTATGCAATAATAATGAACATTGGGAGCCAGCTTGTGCAGAACTGAAATAATTCTGTTTGAGGATGACTGTTAAATATCTACAGCTGTCGAATTACATCTACAGGGAGGCTGTTAGATAAAAGAATGCATGTGATTTATTTATTTCACAAACTGTCAGCTGCTCTGAAATACTCTTGAAGCTTCAACTTTATTTTGAGAAGAAAGGAAACAAGATGATGGGGGGTATGTAACCATTTTTGTGTGCTGATGTTACATTACCGGCATTTATCTGAATCATTGATCTCTCTGGCACAAAAAAGAAAGAGAGAGAGAAAATCGCTGATAAATTCATTTTACTCTGCAATTTGCACAGAGACTGTATGAGTCATGCAAAACATTTCCTTACTAATTTTGGGTTATTAAGGTCAAAATGAGGCAAAAGCAAAGCTGTTCTTCAAAAAATACAAAAACAAAAAACTTTGTCCTGAACAGAGACCTATCATTACTCTTAAGTAGCATGTTGACTGCTATCGACTATAACTCTAACCTGAGCTGAGCTGACATCATCGTCTTTAGTCTCACTTTTGATGTTTAAGTTCCTTTGTGGTTTGATTGACAGTAATTATGAGCTGTGAAACAGGAGTCTCTTATGCCACACATGTGGGTGTTTCTTTAACTATGAGAGTGATTTATGAAATATATATAAATACATCATAAAGATACGCAATTCCAGAAATTTCAAGAACTGTGTGTTCATCAATAAAACAGTAATCATTGTTAATAAAACTAAAAAAAAGAAAAAACATTCAGTTTATACCTTGTTTTTTAGCCTTTTGTTTACCTTTTACTCTTTTGATATACCTTTTGTTTTAGCATTTGAATTAATTTAATTATTTTCAACATAACCTCATTGAAATAAGCTGATTAAAATGATTTAAATAAATAATTCCAATCATAATTTAAATGAATGATTTTTAAAATTAAAGTTCAACCACTATTTGTATATATATATATATGTATATATAAATATATGTATAAAAGAAAAGAGGGACCTCAAAAAAAAAAAAAAAACACAATGTTTGGCTAAAAATAAAAGTTTTATTAGATCAATAACAATGAGACCCATTTTAATGGTCATATACGTAGTACAGTACATAAAAGAAAAAGCAACATTTCCTCGAGCAAGAATCAAGAATGCAGCCTCAAAGAATTAGCATTCTGTCTAACTACTCTGACGTCTACTGTCATATTTTTTTAGTCTCCTTCAATTGTTTATTTCTATATTTTTTTTTCTGCAGCTGAAACAAACCAAGCTGTAGGGAGCAGGGGAAGAGTGAATGCTTAGACTTCCTGTCAGACATACTTTTTCTTTTCTGCTTGACAAACTTGATTTTACAATGCAAAATATGCAATATGTGCAGCATTTGGATCCATGAATCACTACGGAGGAGAACTGTCATCTCGCGCCATGAGCGCCTGCAACCGCTCCGTGGAAGAGACAGAGAGAGAAATTGATGCAAAGAGAAATAGAAAAAGAAAAGGAGAGAGAATGGAAATCTGGAGCAGGCGTAGGTGGTGTTTAGAGGAATAAATAATTCAGCATTGAGCTGATAGATGGTGTATTTCTACAGTTACAGTGAAAAGGTAGCGAAATAAGAAACAAACAATGATTTTCTTATAAGAACTAATATAATCAGCTTTTAGAAATCAGGGAACAGTGGTTTCATAAAGAAAACGTTTCAATGGCCATTCAAATCTCTTTACTTTGAACCAACGAGAGCTGAGATTTTGAAGAATGACATGAAAATGGTATGAATAGTTACCTGATAGGTGAAATAGGGTCATGAGTTGCACATGCAAAATGGCCACAGTGACTCACCCGTCTTCTTAAAAATGCTCATGTGAAGCACGAAAGTGCTTTTGAAAAAATTATGAAAATTGATTTCAGTCTTTGGATGGTTTTTGACAAAAAAAAAAATGTTCAATCACTTTCTATGCAGCACTTTCTTTTCATTCAAGGGTTGCATTCTCCTCGGTAAGAGCTACAGGATAATGTTCATTTCTACTTAGTGGCTTGGCAGGTCAGAAAGCATTGATGCCAATGGAGGGAGTTTTGAAGTATTGTACTCATGTCATTTAGATCTGTTCAATGGCTGATTATATTATAGTCCGATGTGAAGGGCTAATCTTACATTGTACTTTGCCCACTGCACCCCAATAACAATCTAACGTTTGTCCATGAAGTGTGCTGCCTGCTGCTATTTTGCCTCCACTTAATTAAAAACAATTTTATAGCTAAAAATGTAACATTTTAATGTAATTTTAATCAGAATGTTATTATGAAGTGATTCATGAAGCTTTAAAGGATGCCTTCATCCAACACTGAAACAAATCGGGTTTGAAACTTTTTTATGCTATTAAAAGGGACATTTCACTCAAAAAATTAAATTATATCATCATTTACTCACCCTTCACTTGTTCCAAATCTGTATGAACACAAAAGAAGATATTTTGAAGAATGTTGGCAACCAAAGTTACGGTAGCCAATGACTTCCATAGTATTTTTTCATGGCTACCGTCAGAATATCTTCTTTTCTGCAGATCAGAAGAAAGAAACTCACACAGGTTTGAAACAACTTGGGGGTGAGTAAATGGTGGCAAAATTTAATTTTTTTGGTGAACTATTTCTTTAAATTTGGCAAACAATTAAAAAAGAAACAGCGAGTAACACATTAACAATATACTTCAGAAATCTTTTATTTACAACTTTGCAAAAACATTTTAACAGTGAAATAAGAGGCAGAGTATATATTGAAAATATTATTGAAATGAGTCGATTTTACCTGTGAAAATTTAACCAAGCAATGGTGAATGTGACCGTACTTTAATGCTTTCTAAACTGTATATCTGTATAACTGAGCTCATACAGTATACACAGTAGTGCACGATGGTGAAAGGTATTGGTATTGCATGTAAACAGAACTGAAGTGTTGTTTATTGGTTGCCCCGTGCAGACAGAGATATATGTGTGCTTTATTGCATGCTGGGAACATCAATGCAATTGTATCTAACTTTGCTGACTGTAATAACCAAGAAGGTCTACCTGGAGAAAGTGATCCGTTAGCATTCCCATTCATCTCAATGGCAGCTGTATCTAATCACTCTGAAGCCTCATGAAAATGGCAATTTTGATTGGCTGATGGCACCGTGAGGATTTTCACAGTCCTAATCCCTTTACTAATGACTACCCTGCAGCCTATTTCATTTGTCCAGATTGTACTTTTATAATGGAGAAAGTGCCCCCTGATGGTGTACATGTAAGAAATATTTTTTCAAAGTTGTAAATAAAATGAAGATCATAAAAACAAATCCTATTGCTTTTTTTTTTTTTGTTACTTTAAAATCTAATGTTTGATTCAGTGTGATACTTGTCTTAATTGTTTTTGAGATTTACTGCTAATTTATGAGTGGATCTTTTTATTTGTCTACACCACATATATATATATATATATATATATATATATATATATATATATATATATATATATATATATATATATATATAAAATTTATTTGTTTGTTTGTTTGTTTGTTTATTTTTTAAATCTTTTTTCATTGTAGTTATGGCATCTACCAGCAGGGACTTTAAGTAGCATTAGTTCATCCAAAAATGAAAATTCGAGGAAAATGTACTTAGACTCAGATGTAAATGAGTTTGTTTCTTCATTGGAACAGATTTGAACAATTTTTCATTACTTGCTCACCAATGGATCCTCTGCAGTGAATGGGTGCCATCAGAATGAGTGTCCAAACAGCTAATAAAAACATTACAACAATCCACATGACTCCAGTCCATCTTGTGAAGTGAAAATCTGCATGTTTGTAAGAAACAAATCCATCATTAACATGTTTTTAACTTCAAATTGTTGCATCCCCTTACCAAAAAATAAGTTTATTCAAGTGTGATATTAGTATACTTCTTTTAAACTTTAAAATAGGAAAGTATACTTTTAGTTTACTTTTTATGTTCTTCTCAGAAATGGGCTTTATGTACTTCTCAGAAATATACTTAAAATTACATTTAAGTATACTTGACTTATACTTAGAAACAGCCTAAATATATTTGAGCTATACTCCGAGAATCATTGTTTTCATTGGTATATGGTAGGGGGTGCTAGTATACATCTTCTGAATGACACTGAATACTAGCCCAAAAAAAAAAAGAACACAAGTGAAGAAGAAACCAAAACAACAGATGCTTCCACGTGTTAAAACAGCATCAAAACTGTGTAACCTTATAGAATAAAATGTCAAAGAATGAAGAGGTAATAATGACTGTCGAGCTTTGGGGTGTTGATCGACTCCATCTACGTTTTGATGATCATTCTGAATCCAATTCATAGTCTTTTTTCAGCTTTTTTTTCCCCGAAATGTTGTTTATTTCCATATTTCTTATTTATTAAACTTACCCACATTCAAGTGTTTAAAAAAAGAATGCATGAAACTAGAATAAATTGTTTTTGTTTACAAGCAGATAACCTGTTCTTTCTTTTGATGTTTTGTATGTTCAGATATTCATACCACAAAATATATACAAATTAATACCTAAATAGGGACATAATAGTATACTTAAAGTATAATGTAAAGTTCACTTAAAGAAAACCTACGAGTATACTTGCAGTATAACACTACTAAACTAGTAGTTTACTGAGACTACTAGTGTACTAAAAATGCTACTACAAGTATTTAATTAGTAAACTATCAGTATACCGATAAGTTCACTTTTAGTATAGTTGCAGTACAAGCTAAAAACTTTGATGTAAACTAGTTGTGATGTAAACTAGTTTGCTACTGTTATACTTAAAAGTATACATTTATATACTAGAAAGTGTGCCAATTCAGTCCCAAGGAGTATTGTAACTTACCACTTACAAGTATACTACTAGTACACTGATATTTGTATACTTACTACATAAAGTATACTTAAAAATATACTTGAAATTTACTTAATTATACTTGAAGTATACTACTTTTTGGTAAGGGTCTAACTAAAATACGAGTCCTCTATCCGTAATATTGCTTTCCCATGTGAATCATTTCTCCAAATCTGTTCTGATGAAGAATCTACAACTCATGTACATCTCAAATGGCATAAGGGTAAATTTTACACAAATTTTCATTTTCAGGTGAACTATTCTATTAAATATCAGCAGTCATACAATATCCCCAAAACGTATTTGCCTGCTACTTTAAAATATATGAATTTACATTTAGAGGACACTTTTACCCAAAGCAAGTGACTTATAATTTTCAATAAGAAAATTCAGTTTAAACATGCTGTTATGTTACATGTTGTTATTTTACAAACACGACCACATTCTGTCATGTCTCCCCATGAGTTCTTACACGTTCCCATAGGAGTACAAGATATCAGATGCATTCTTCTCTGAAAAGCAGTGACCCACTGGCATTCCTAAAAAAACAGGAATCTTTATTAATTTATTATAGATTACTACACAAATCCCTTTTTTTTTTTTTTAACTCAGCCCCACAGGAATCCAGCTCTCCTGCCATACTGCCAGGGCAAAAACTGAACTTTTTTTTTATACCACACTAGCATACATACATACAAACATACAAACAAATAAATGAATAAATAAATAAATACAAGTCCAAGTAGAGAACTAGCAAACAAAAGTAAACAGTTCCCCCAAATGCAGCCCAACTTTTGCTTAAAAATTCTCACTCTGCTGGTATTATGGTTTCTTGTTCACTTGAGCTGGTGTCAGAAACTCGTCTTGCCTCCCCTTTGTTAATCTGCAGTAAACAACACTGTGTCTGGGGAGTTTGCATTGCGTGGGGACATATTTTTACTCCAAAAAAAGTAAAAGAAAGAGAAAGAAAGCAGGGGGAAAGAGCGAGGGAGAGCATGATTAAATATGATGCCTCTCACACTCTACAGTGTGCACAATGATAAAAGCTGTTATGACATCCTGTTGACAGGTTAAACCCGCAAATCCAGTTAATTGACGTTGCCTCAGATTCATGTTGCCGTATCAGAGATTTTGCGAGTTTCATATCGTTAGCGTGCACGTATCTTATTCCCTGGAGTGAGGTCTTGCATATAGCGATGTTGCCAGCTAAACCTCTATCTCTTCCTATATCATGAGTAATCACTCAGACCTTGTGTAATTCATTTGTTCACATTGTTATGTTGAGTGATTACACACTTTTCTTTCCACATCAGATGTGGTGGCATTCCTGCGAGTTATGCTGAATTTTATGTTGCAAAATATAGTATTTGTTGTATAGCAGAGACCGGGGGTTAATTGTCATGCAGTTGTTCACTCAAAAAATCTTTTTCAGTCATGCATTTGTTTAATTAGAACTTTATAGTTAATGAGATACAAACTTTCCTGTGTGACAACTAGCCCCAGTCTGTGCAGTGGCATGTAAATCTCATTATCACATTATTATGTTGCAAATTTATGCAAAATTGTGTATTGCACTGCAGCCGTTATCTCACCTAATAAAATATATTTTAGTCTTAGCTGCTGTCCGTCACAGGTATGACAACCTGATGTAATCTTTTTAGATTTTTCTCCTTTGAGGGATCGACTGAAATGCAGATGAGAAAGATCTGAAGTGGGAGAGATTTTTCTCTCCTAACATCATATTGAAAGACACTATCCTTTACCTTACACTGAGGGTTCAAGAGCATGTGGCATTAAAGATAATTATTTATTTTGACAAATGTGAAAATTATTTTCTTAAAATTTAATTAACATGTTAATTTTATGTGGTTAATATTATAAATTATATTAGAAAAATTAGGTGATCTTTCATGCAAAATTAATACATTTAATCATGTCCTTTGCCCTATTTATAAATTTCATCACAAGGATTTTTTCTAATTAAATTTTACCTTGACACTCGATACTCTTGGCTTGGGAAAAAACAAACAAAACAATTGTCAAGAAAGCCAGTTTGGATATGCACATATAAAATCTGAACAAGAATAGTGCAGAAAATTTTCTCTGTTTACTGTGAACTGATTGACAGACTTGGATTGGATTCCTGTGGATGGTAGGACAGTGATAGGCTCTTTGTTATGTTTATATTTATTCATGGCTTTACATATCTGCCACAATAATGTAATGCACTTAAATATGTCAATCTGAGAGGTTTTATGAGCAAAAATGTATATATGCAATTAATTACGAGTAAAAATTCCACATGTTGTGATCTGGGCTGGACCTTGAACTTATTTTTCTTTTTCAGTTTTTGAGTGAATATTGCCAAAATTATAGACAAATAACACTATTTTCACTCAAAAACTCAAGGTCATAAGCAATGAGGCCTACAATCAATCAGAAACAATGAAAAGAAATACGAAACCTGTGCTAACTGAAAGAAAACAAGTTCAATCCAAAATAGCTTTAGAGATTTATAAGCAATTTTTTAAATGCCTGGTCATTTTGCGCCCAGCTCAAGGGTTAATTAATTAACATATCGTGCAATTAATTTGACTTTTTAATTCTTTAACAGTCTTAAGCGGACCCCTAATAATCTCTTCTACTGCATTAGTTTGGTATTTGCTACAAATACAGTAATATCACTCGCTAACCATCATGTTTATTTATTTTACAGATGCTTCCTCTTCCTCATCCTCACCTATCCTTACACCTGGCCAGAATGTTGACTTTGAGCCTGTAAGAAATGTGTGCTGTCTGCTAATTAAATATGTGAGTATTTAAAAACAACCACCAGCTGTAAATAGCATGAATGTCTGTCCCCAGGGAAGCTGCCAAGCTGTTCTCTTTCTCGCTTCTCACGAGTCACAAACAACAATTTCAAGGAGTCTCCCGTCTCTGTTACAGGGGACCCGGTGTTATTTGTACAATCTGATTTTTTATGGGATGCAGAGAACACTGCACTCGAAGGATACAAAAGGATAGTATCCCAGAAGGCTGTGTGTGTACAGCTTTTAATTAACGAGGGCACCTTGCACCATTCTCAGCTGTTCTGTCGAAATAGTTGAACTGTGCAAGAAAATACGTCTTACTGCACTCACTAAATGCTTCTTCACTATGCAGCATTTGGATTCATTCCATTTTAACCAAGCCTGTTGCACTACATAATTAAAGTGACAGCTCATTTATATCACATATATTTAGCCTAAATAAAATGTAGTAACTGACAAACATTATGAGTGCTGGTATGAAATGGAAGTGGCCACATCCCAACAATTTTAGATTGATGTTTTCTCAAATTTTGCTGAGTGTTTTGAATTTATGACTTTAAGTGCAGGTTAATGTTCGAATTGCCTTTCTATCAGCAGAAACCATCCTGCCAAATGTGTGCTCGTGTAATCTTGGTTGAAAACCTTTTTCCCCTTATATTTTATCAATGTTTTATAGGTCTAATTATTAGCTACACTGATATTCTGTAGGCTAATGTTTTAACTTCAGGATGTAGTGTATTCATTGTCCACCTTTTCCTCTATTCATTAGATGTTTTATTCAAAGCTGATTGCTCTACTAGCATCAAATGGAACGGCAAAATATTGAGTGTTTTCAAACAGGTTTTCTTGACAGCTTTTCAATAATTGGTGTGTCTTTCCATATTATTTTAATGCATTATTTTAATTATGAACACACTCAGTGCAAACAATTTTACCGTTTACTGCACAGTTTTATTTTTCTTGTTATTTACCTATAGCGGCTAATGAACCAGAAGTCTCGCCCATAGGCTTACTTCCACATTGAAGAAAAAGGTGGATAGACCTTCAGGTTTGCGTCTACAGTAAAGAAACGCGATGAATAAGGGCTTATGAATAAATAATCATGAATGAATAGGCTATCTACTCCTACAGGACAAAGGACCGCCAATAGTTTTGGAGGGAAAATAGCTTATTATGTGTGTCATATGACTAAAATGCCAACCAATATTCTGACTTATTTATTCTTAACAGCCAAAGCTCACATCCGAAAACAAATCTGGTGTCTGGTGATTTGTGCTACCCGCTCAGAACGAGCCCGGTCTCATAAAAATGCGTATAAATGGTAAGCCAAATAAAAATGAAAACTCATGGTATTGATACGCAAAAATGGACTTTGGCGTTCATATGATACGCACGTGTTTGGCGGGCAAGATACGCAGTTCTCTTTCATAGGTTCACTCAACGCTGCGTAAGCTAAGACGCTTTGGGAACGCCCTCTGGGTGTGCCGATTGTCTGAAGCCCTTATAGAATCACGCCAATTCATTGGCTGATGGCGCGGATGCCGTCTTCGACGTCATCTGCTCCTCAGATTTCTCTGCCTTCACGAAGTGGCCATATTAGCCCTTCTGTTGCGGTTTTTCTGGCCCGATTTCGATCGTTCTTTCTTGGGATTTCTTCACTTGCACTTTCGGCGACTGCAGTAGTGGAACTCTGTTCTCCTTGCGGTGAAGTGCCATGGAGTATCGTCGCTGTCAGCCGCCGTGTTCTCGCTTCATCGCGAGCGACGACCCACACAGTAAGTGTGTTAAATGTATGGGGTTTTTTTTCGCACGCGCGCGAGGCGGTTTACGGCATCTCGAAATGCAAATTCTGCGAAAACGTCCGTCTCAAAACCCTCCGCACTAGGCTCGCGGTTTTTGAGAGGGAGTCATCCGTTTTTCCCCGTCGTGCTCCGGAGGCCGCTGAGGCCCTCCGCGAATCCACGACCTGGGGTTCGGACGTGGAGCTCGAGGCGATGGAGAGCGAGCAGACAGGCTTCGCCTTTTCTCTCCCTCTCTCGCCTGAGCACGTGCGCGTGAATTCTCCGGTAGAGTTCGCGCATGAATATTTATGTCCTAGCCCGGAGGCACGCGACGCCGTTTCCTTCGGCCTAGATGACGTATTATTCACAGCAGCATCCGACTCTGAGGATTTCGGGCCTGCTTTAGCCGACGCTCTCCCGCCTAGCGGCCAGGAGGCGCGGCCTTCTGCGGCCTACTCAGAGCTCGTGGACGTGCTTTCGCGCGCCACTGAAAAGCTCTCCATTGATTGGCCCGATGAGCCCCGCGAATCTCAGTCGTCTAAGCTTGACGAGCGGTTCCTTAGTGGTCCAAATTCTAGGCCTGAACGGAGGAAGCTACCATTTTTCAGTGATTTGCATCACGAGATCTCCAGATCCTGGAAACAGCCTTTCTCCTCCCGCCTTACTAACGCGGCAGCCGCTGACTTCACCAACCTAGTGGGTTCTGTGGAGCAGGGTTACACCGCCATTCCGGTGATTGAGGACACACTAGCCTCTCACCTTTCGCCATCTTTGGTGCCTTCATGGAAGTCCCGCCCCCTCCTTCCGACCAAACCATGTAGGACCACTTCCGCCCTTATCGGGAAGTCCTACATTGCAGCTGGTCAGGCAGGCATGGCCCTCCACACTATGGCCATCCTCCAAGCCTACCAGGCGGATGTCCTTAAAGAGATGGATGAGGGTGCCGGGCTGTCTCCAGAGGCAGTCAAAGAGCTCCGTAAAGCCACGGACCTGGCCCTGAGAGCCACTAAGCACACTGCTCGTGCTGTAGGACGCTCTATGGCAGGTTCGGTAGCTGCAGAGAGCCACCTATGGCTTAATCTCACGGAGATTCGTGAAAAAGAGAAAGTTTTTCTCCTTGATGCCCCCATCTCTCAAACTGGACTGTTTGGGGAGGCGGTCAGCTCTGTGGTGGAGAAGTTTCGATCCGCCAAGTCTCAGTCAGCTGCCCTTA
The DNA here is from genome assembly GCA_036784905.1 of Acrossocheilus fasciatus. NCBI lineage: Eukaryota > Metazoa > Chordata > Actinopteri > Cypriniformes > Cyprinidae > Acrossocheilus > Acrossocheilus fasciatus. The sequence continues at coordinate 12,763,227 of CM071961.1, forward strand.
GGCAGTTTATGCCTAGGAGAGCGAGGGACCACTCTAGCACCCCCTCCTCCTCCTTGTCTAGAGAGCACTCCTTGCCCAGGAAGGAGACCGCCAGTAGGAGCAGCGCCCCGGTTCATCCCCCTCCGGCCACGGTCTGGGGAGCCCGCGGCCGACCATTGCCCCACCGGCGACCACGCAGGAGGATTGATCTGAAGCGGCCTGACAGGCCTGTCGCTTCAGCTTCATCGAGTCGTTCCTGACTTTCGGGTCGGAAGGAGGAGAGTTTGTCCAGAATCCTCACGAGGCAGGGCCAGACCGTTCAAACGTTTCTGCCCACCTCTAATACACTCTCCTCACGCAGATCTGTCACATCCGCCCGGCAGGTTTCGGTGTGCAGCAAACGACCATCTTCAGTCTCTTTCAGTGGGGCAGTCGGGAGACGCATCAAGCTTTCTCCCCCTACTACCTGTTCCTTTGTCACCCGCGGCTCGTATGATAGGAGACACTTTCGGTTCTCTCCCACAGCCTTCGGTCACCGTGGACTCCCCCATCCTAACCAAGGACGCCATAGGCTTTCCTTCGTGGTGGACGACATCACCCCCTCCAGACCTTCTCGACACCCCAACTCAGGTATGTCTTCTAGACTACAACACTCTGCTTCCTCTATCGCATTTCTTTCACGAATGGGAGCGTCTACCAGGGGTATCGCCTTGGGTTCTCCGCACAATTCGGTCTGGCTACACGCTTCAGTTTTGCCGCAATCCTCCCCGCTTCGACGGGGTTCACCTGACAGTAGTAAGCAGTGCCTCAAAGGCTTCTGTGCTACAGCAGGAACTGTCCTCCCTCCTTCTCCAGGGGGCAATAGAGGAAGTCCCTCAATCGGACCTGGAACGAGGCTTTTTCAGCTGCTATTTTCTTGTGCCGAAGAGGGACGGCGGTCTACGACCCATTCTGGACCTGCGTCGTCTCAACCTCTCCCTTTACAAAGGGAAGTTCAAGATGTTGACATTAAAGACTATCATGTCTCAGATTCGAGTGGGAGACTGGTTTGTCACTGTCGATCTGAAGGATGCCTATTTTCATATTCAGGTCGTTCGGCGGCACAGGAAGTTCCTTCGGTTCGCTTTTGGAGGCAAGGCTTACCAATACAAGGTTCTTCCTTTTGGCCTGGCTTTGGCTCCGAGGACGTTCACAAAGTGCATGGATGCTGCTCTGGCCCCTTTGAGGCTCCAGGGCATTCGTGTACTCAATTACCTGGACGATTGGCTTATCCTGGCCCACTCCAGGGAGTCAGTGAGCCGTCACAGGGATGTCGTCCTGCGCCACATTCGTGCTCTTGGCCTCAGAATGAACACCCAGAAGAGTGTTCTCTCTCCCTCCCAACAAACTGTGTTTTTGGGAGTGCACTTGGATTCCGTTCAAATGCAGGCCCGTCTGGCTCCTGCCCGGATTTCCGGCCTCAATACATGTTTGGCCAGTTTCAAGCTAGTCTATCATGTCTCCGTGAGCACTTGTCGCAGGCTCTTAGGCCTCATGGCCGCAGCCTCCCCTGTGCTGCCTTTGGGGTTGCTTCACATGAGGCCATTCCTTTGGTGGATGAAACTTTCAGGGGTCCACTCCACAGGACCAGCCGCTCGCCTGGTAAGGGTGTCGCGCAGTTGTCTTCGCACCCTTTTAATATGGCGGGATCCCCTTTTTCTCCAGAGTGGAGTCAGAATGGGTGTGATTCATTGTCGTCAGATGGTCACAACGGACGCATCCCTGACGGGCTGGGGCGCGGTCTTCGAGGGCAGACCGGCGTGCGGAGTTTGGGCAGGAGAGTTCCTCTCATGGCACATAAACTGCCTGGAGATGAGAGCTGTCTTCCTGGCATTGATTCACTTTCTCCCCCCACTCGGGGGGTGTCATGTGATTGTCAGGATGGACAACATGGCGGTAGTGTCCCATATAAATCGCCAAGGGGGTTCACGGTCGCGCACCCTGAACGGGCATGCTCGCCGTCTCCTTCTTTGGGCTCAGGACAAGTTTCTCTCCTTGAGAGCGGTTCATGTCCCGGGAGTATTGAACCTCGCAGCCGACTTTCTGTCGAGACAGAAGCTCAGGTCGGGAGAGTGGATGTTGAACCGCCAAACGGTAGCCCAGATTTGGAATGTGTTCGGCAAAGCGGACGTGGACCTCTTTGCGTCGCAGGAGTCGTCCCAATGCCCGCTTTGGTTCTCCCTGAGTTGCCCAGCACCTCTGGGCATAGATGCGTTTGCTCACCCTTGGCCGGACATGAGGCTGTACGCGTTTCCGCCCATCAAGCTGATTCCGGCAGTTCTGTGCAGGGTCAGGGAGAGCGGTGTCAGTCTCCTTCTCGTAGCCCCGTTCTGGCCATCCCAGACGTGGTTCTCAGAGCTGATTCCTCTTCTGGATCAGTCCCCTTGGGAGATTCCGATCAGGCAGGACCTGCTCTCTCAGCTTCAGGGCAAGATCTGGCACCCTCAACCCGAGATCTGGAAGCTGTGGGTATGGCCCATCAGAGGTCACAGGTTTTGACTTCTGGCCTTCCTGCTGAGGTTCAGGAGACTATTGCTAGTGCTAGAGCCCCTTCCACTAGAAAGCTGGCACTTACATCTTTGAAAAGAGTTGGGGACTTGCAAGCTCTCTCTGTAAGCGAGATGTGTATGGATTTCGCCCCGGGTCTGGTCAAGATGACTTTACGGCCTAGGCCTGGCTATGTTCCTAAGGTTTTATCCGCATCATTTCGCTCTCAGGTGGTCACACTTCACTCTTTCCATCCTCCTCCTTTTTCTTCAGGCGAGGATGAGAGGCTTCACTTGCTCTGCCCCGTCCGAGCTTTGAAGATCTATGTGGACCGCTCCGGCCATTGGAGGAAATCTCCTCAGTTGTTGGTATGTTTCTTGCCACATCGAAGCATAGAATTTCTCACTGGGTGAGGGACGCTATTTCGCTGGCATATGAGGTGCGTGGTCTTTCTTCACCTCTCAGCGTTCGGGCGCATTCTACTAGGAGCGTGGCTTCCTCTCAAGCTCTTTTTAGAGGGGTCCCACTAGAGGATATTTGTGTAGCGGCAGGATGGTCCTCTCCGCACACTTTTATCAGGTTCTATAACTTGGATCTTGACACGGCTCCGGGTTCCCAGGTTTTATCTGCTTGAGCCAGCCGTGTATGCTGTCTGGTTTGTAAACGGGCCAGATAGGGCAGCGTTTTTAGCTTGGCGTGTTTGGTATATCGTTCCCAAAGCGTCTTAGCTTACGCAGCATTGAGTGAACCTATGAAAGAGAACGTCTCGGGTTACTCGCGTAACCCTTGTTCTCTGAATAGGGAACGAGACGCTGCGTTTGCTGCCAAGCTCCTCACGCTGCCGACAAGGGCCTTTTTCGGCAGAGAAATCTGAGGAGCAGATGGCGCGTTTGCCAGTATAAGGAGGCGACGTAAGAACGTCGAAGACGGCATCCGCGCCATCAGCCAATGAATTGGCGTGATTCTATAAGGGCTTCAGACAATCGGCACACCCAGAGGGCGTTCCCAAAGCGTCTTAGCTTACGCAGCGTCTCGTTCCCTATTCAGAGAACAAGGGTTACGCGAGTAACCCGAGACGTTTTCTACCCCACAACCCAAATCCTACCCATCGCGTAGCATATACACGCCAAAGCCCATTTTTGCGTATCAATGCCACCAGTTTTTGATTGGAAAAAAATGCTACCCATCAGACTGTGCTACCAGCATCTTATTGATGTGATTTGAGGCTTTTTTAGATGCCCATACCATAACCTTCCCCTACCCTAAACCTACCCATCCATACCTATCCCTTACCCTAAACTTACCCTTAAAACAATGCAAATATATTTTTGTTAGCACACTTAGCATGTTTCGTCGGCAGTGTTGGGCACGTTACTTTAAAAAAGTAATTAGTTATAGTTACTAGTTACTTCTCACAAATAGTAACTGAGTTAGTAATTGAGTTACATCATTATAAAAGTAACTAATTACCAGGGAAAGTAATTATTGCGTTACTTTTTAAAAAATGTTCAAATGTCAGATAACTTTGGATGCCCCCAATATTAAATATGTTAAATTAATGAAATGGACACTTAAAAGAATAAATTATTATTATAAAACATTGTACATTAATCTACACTATTTATCTACTGACACTTATTATAAGTCAGTCAAGCATTATAATATAATATTATGATAATTTTATATTATATGATGATAGAACTTTAGTAATTAGAATAACCAAGTATGAATGCATATTTGTCATCAATATAAAACGCACTAAGGATTAATGAGCTGCTGGGTTTATGAATATTAATCACGTTGTCTGAGTTCGCTCGAATTGATTTGCTGAAATCAAAACGGGGACGATAATAGGTGAGAGCCAGCCAATGAGATTGTTCTTTGTGCATTAGTTCCGCCCACTAACAGAGAAACCGGCAGTTCTTAAAATCTGAAGAATTCCAAAGGAACTCCGTTATTTTGACAGGAAAATACAACAAAGAGTATCGTTTACATGTAGCGCGTCAATTCTGCATGTTATGAAAGACTCTCTTGTCTCTTTATTTGCTTGCCTGTATGTGACAGAAAGTGACGGCGAGTCGTCCGCCTTCACACTAGAGTTTATGCTACGTCAAATACAGCTACACTGCGCATCCATTCAGATTAACTGAAAAATTTAATTCTAATAATATAATATAGTAACGCCACATTTTATTGTCAGTAACGGTAACGGCGTTGTAACGGGGGATACAGTAATTCGTTTGATTACTCGTTACTGAAAAAAATAACGCCGTTAGTAACGCCGTTTATTTATAACGCCGTTATTCCCATCACTGTTCGTCGGTACACCGGTCTGTTGTCGTTTGTTGTAAGTAGTGAAAAGGTGGCTTAAATTGCTTGCTTATATAGCTAGCTAAAATGGGATATAAGTATTTTAACACTGAAAAATAACACACATTACTTTTAAGCAGTTCTTTGTTTATCCGCTGTAGGGAAAAGGACAGATGGCATTTAAATAGGATTATTCAGTCTTAGTGTTTTTGGAAACTTTGTCTGGGTCTTTTATGGTAGAAACAAAAGGAAGAGAGAGAGAGAGAGAGAGAGAGAGAGAGAGAGAAGACTTTGTGGCAAGGACGTAGACTTATATTTTAACTTAATTAAAATTGTGAGGTTACTAGAAGACTTAGAAAGAAGATTTGAACATATATAAATATAGCCTATATATATGTGTGTGTTACAATCTTCTTCTTATCTGCTACATAGAGTTAAACTGAAGTGTTTTGTTGCATTTTATGGTTTTTAGGAAGGCTAGTGTTTATTGTATTATTTTAATGTTGTGTTTATTTCCTGATGATATTTTGTGTTTGTTTGTGTAAGACTGTGCTCTGTCTTATATATATATATATATATATATATATATATATATATATATATATATATATATATATATATATATATATATATATATATATATATTATTGGCCACAGTTGCCTTTCTTTTCTTTCTTTTTTTTTATTGTGAATGCTTGCCCTTGAAACAAACATAAAAAGAAATTACAGTTGTCTATGGCTAAGATGAGGGGTGTGGACATCAGACAATGTGAGAACAGTTTTAGCTCTATATTTTACCGTGATTTCTGATCTGATGATGATCATTAAACACAGAACACACCCAGACGCTCACATGCTCTCTGACTGTAAGAGATTTGCATATCCCATTAAACATACACACTCAGAACGAGCCCCTCTCCAGCACTGAGGAGTGTTCAAGTCGTGTAGCGAGGCACACTTTGCAAGCTGAGCCTCCCACTCTCCAGCACTGCCAAGTGCGTCATCCCGTCTCCCCTCTCGCCCTCTGGCCCTGGAGTGGCCCCTCAGCACCACTGGCTGTGGATCCATCCGCACAAGAGCCTGTGTAGGACTGTTTAATATACACTGCGACCAATTATCTCCATTCGATTAGCTTCCATAATAATTGATTCTGTAGAAGTCAGAAAGCACCAGGCGGCGGGTCAAGAGATCGTGAAAAAAAGGAAGTTATTTTTCCTCCTGCACCTCCACAATTTTTTTTTGTTCTTCTGCATTAATGTGGCAGTCAGACTAATTTATCAACTGCAATTTTTGAAGTGCCCTTGGGAAGAAAGTTGCTCGTCATCGCATACTCCCGGATTATTAGGTGGATGGCTTTGAAAACGCGGCATTGTTTGTTAATATTACTTCCAGTAAGGATGGTTTCATAAACACACGCCAATTTATCACTGAGGATGAAGTAGCAGAACACATTTTCGTTTTATTATTTGAGCTCGTGTGTTCTGTTTGCAACATTCATCTTCTGTGTGTTCAGGTGTCACTTAGTGCTCTAACTTCGCAGACTGCTGATGGCACAGATCCTGCTGATGGGGATCTCTTTTACTGAGCGTTTTTAGTTCTTATAAAACACTCCCGTAATTCCTCTTCTCCTCTATCCACCTCCAGTTTTCTATAAGCCATTTTAAGCCCCTCTCCGGGGTGGCATTACCGGGGATAGTGGTTCATTTGTTCTGTTTACGGCGTGGAGGTGATCTACACTCATCTCCCACAGCTCTGTCCTGATACACTCCCTTTCACAGAGACTGAAAGTTCTTCACCTCTATTCTGTAGCGTCTTGTTGGGATAATTCTCAAGAATTGTACCGTAAACAGTTGCATCTGTATTTCTTGGAGTACACATGAATGAAATACTTGGTGATGATTGATATTATTTAGACTTTGATGCCAGCTGAAGATTATGTTATGTGTATAGCCAGTAGAAATTTGCATATGCAGACCGACACAGACTCTAGCAGCTGCAGAATCCGTTTATTTTTTTGCAGATTTGAAGTTTTGAAATGAAATCAGGGCCTGGTTATGATGAGTATGGTAGTTTATAGACAAATCTGTGATATATATATATATATATATATATATTGTACAGTCACTCAAGTTGTGTCTTTTGATTAGAGGGCCTTTTGAAAGAAAATAATATTTTTATTCCGCAGGGATGCATTAAATTTATCAAAAGTGACAATAAAGATATATATATAATGTTACAAAAGATTTCTTTATCAAATAAATGCTCTTTTGACCTTTCTATTCATAAATGATCCTGGTTTCACTACTGTTTTCTGCATTGATGTTAAGAAATGTTTCTTGAAAAACAAATTGGCATATTAGAATGATTTCTGAAGGATCATGTGACACTGACTCGTAAAAATAAATGTGCTTCAAAAGGTTCTTCATAGCGATACCATAGAAGAACCATTTTTGGTTCCACAAAGAACCATTCAGTCAAAGGTTCTTTAAATAACCATCTCTTTCTTACCTTTTTATAATCCTAAGAACCTTCTTTTGCCACAATGAACCTTTTGTGAAACAGAAAGGTTCTTCTGATGTTAAAGGTTCTTTATGGAACCATTTAGACAAAAAGGTTATTCTATGGCATCGTGAAGCACCTTTATCTTTAAGAGTGAAGACTGATGGAATGGCTCGTGAAAAATCAGCTTTGCAATCATATGAATTAAAATTGTAATAGTATTTCACAATATTTAATTGATGTATAAGTTTTATATAATTTATATTTGTGTTTATACTGTATTTTACGGTTTCTAGGTGAGTACAAGAGACTTTCAAAAATATTTTGAATCCCAAATGCAAAAATGAAAGTTTCACCTAGTAAGATAATTACAGAATAACCTTTCTTTAGAAATGATCAGTATTATGAATAGTGCTTAATCATATTTCTCTTCATGTCACGACACAGTCTAGGAGACACAGAGGTAAGTGGTCAAACAAGGGTATTTTATTGACAGAGACTGAGGAGTAACCAGGAGGTGACGAGAGGTGAGTGAAGCACAACGTGACAAGGTCCAGATAGCTAGGCTTGCAGTGACTGTATTTGTGTAAAACTTGATCTTTATGTTCTCCAGCATGATGTGAGAAGGATCCAAAGAACATCTTGAGCTTCAGTTAAAACTGATCTGACTGTCTGTACAAAGTGTCACATGATCAGTGTCAAACATTTCATTTGTGAACTAAAAGTGAAAAATCTCAGACTTTTTGTCCTTACTGTTTGTAATAACAAATATCCAAGAGGTCCAGCATTTCCTTGAGTTGTTCTTTGAGATCCACATTTTGAACAGCTGCTTCTCAGACTGCCACTTTTTCTGTTGTCACACGTCAGTCACATGTTCTCATCACTTCCGTCTTTGACCCAAGGGTGGATCCACAGCTTATGACCCCTCCTTTCATATGCTTTTAGCCGGCATCACCTCCTCTTCCTCTTTTTCTGCTTCACTTCTTCTCACAGCATCTCACTGATCCATTTCTTCCTAGCTTGACTCCATCCACACTTCCACAGCTTTGGAAAACTGAGATATCTGGCCGCCTGGGATCAGTCTATTCTAGATAAACCTTACCTCACCAACTTGCACAGCACACTGACAGATAATTTCTCTTTAACAGCAATTCAACAGTAATGCTTAGAAAGAAAAAAGAGGGTGACTGGATGTCTTTAAATATGCTAGAGAAGGGGCGGGGCCTAATATGGCAAATTCATTGCCATATTTGGAAAAGGGAGGTACATGTCAAAAATATGAGTGTATCTTCAACTATGAGCATGTGTATATCCCAGAGCTTGATTTACATTAAAAGAATAGATTCTAATTGTTATTTTCTTTTTATACGCACTGTTCAAAAATTTGGGGTCTGATTTTTTATTTTTATTTATTTTTTAATTAATAATTTTATTCAGCAAAGATGCAATAAACTGATCAAAAGACATTTATAATAATACAGAAGATTTATGTTTGAAATAAATGCTGTTCTTTTGTACTTTTTTATGCATCACGGAAATAAATTGTATTTTAAAATATATTAAAATAGTAACAATTTTTTAAATTATAAATATATTTTACAATATTAATGTTTTTATTATTAGTTTAATTTTGATCAAATAAATGCCATGGTGATCAGTGTTCAAAAACATTTAAATATTTTTTTTACTGACCTCAAATGTAATCCAAAAGTGAAATAAACAAGCGTTTAATTTTTATTTAATTTTATTTTGTAAAATTTATTTCTATCAGTATTTACAAACTGTCATTCAGTTTGACATTTTTAAATGTGGTAAAAATGTACTTGATGTTTTAGAAAAATGACAGAATTGTGCTCTTATACAAGTAGGACATTGCTAGAGGACAAATTACATAAACTAATGAGAGTATAAAACCTGTGTTTTAAGTGAGTTTAAAGCAGTCCACAGGGCCAAATGTGGCCGTAGTTGAAGAAACTGTCTTGCTGATCAGATGCCATAGATATGCTCTGTTCAAGACTCATAATTGCTGCCAGAGCTTCTGCTCTCCTGTGTCATAAAACAAAACCTTGACACTGCAATCTTTATCACTGGAAACGGTGATGCCATGTAGGACCCTAAGGAGGAAAGCCAGTAATGCTTGTTGTGGGGAATCAAGGACAGCTCCCTCAGAGATCATAAAAGAGAACACTTAAAACTTGACAATAGCTTTTTTGACTTTTGCAGCAAGTTGGCTGTTTTCTCTCTCACTTTATCTGTCTCTCTCTCACTAAATATCTTTCTTAGGTCCAAACAAAATCTTTTTTTTTTTTGTCAAATCTTATCTTGTCTTGCCTATAGGATCCCGCTGCTTTATATACTGTATACATACATATATATATATATATATATATATATATATATATATATATATATATATATACATACACACACACACACACACACACACACACACATATATAATTTACTTTTTAAAATATATATTATATGCTATGTGGAAATATGGAAGGGGTTATGTGTCCCATTGTTTCCCTTTGTTCACAAGCAAAAGCTAAATAACCGCACACACTCTCCCAGAGAAATAAATTTGTCCACAAACCCTTTGTGTGTAAAAACAAGTGAACTTTCATTATTGCCGATTCTGTCTAACCCACAAATAACTTCACATGCGAGACAGGATGATTGATACTCTTCATCACCCGGCCTCTCTCTCTCCTCCCCCTAATTTAATTCCCAACAACTGCCATGCCCCGTCATCCATACCAAAGTGTCTCACCAATGGAGCAGCCCCTATTGATCGACAGTAATAACACAAACTCTCCTGATACATCCATGCTCAGTGCTGACGCAACAACACTGGCCCCCAAAAAGAAGGAAAAAGGAGAAAACAATTCATAAAAGTATTAAAAAGCACAAATTGATTTTCTGATCAACAAATCAATCCGTTTTTCTCTGAAAATGTGCTTTATTTTAACTACCTGAAGGAAAAGCAAGCTCGCTGATCAGCTCGTAACAGAAAGTGCCAGAGGAGAGAGACAGACATGCAGCCAGAGATGAATGTGTGCAGTATATCCCCTCATTAGAACGTCTATCACCCCCATGGCCTTCCTCCCACAATGCCCCGTCCCCCTTTTAGAGGTTACCACGTCAGCATCCCAGTTTTGCTCCTTAATAGTCATCAAATTTTCTATCCACAGTGGTATAATCGGCGCAGATGAAGATGCTTTTGGACTCTGATCTAAGCAGTTTTTTTGTGCGAAAGGAAGCCCGGTAGCAAACTCCAACTCTGTGTTTTGTGCTGCGGAGCAGCCTTGATCACTCGTACCCCGCAGTCTGTATATTTTCCAATAAGGCCTTATATTTACCACATCAAAGACGTTGCAAATTGCTCCGTAATTCAGTTTGGGAAATTCTGCCAATACTGCAAAAAATCCCAAAAACTCTTAATTTCCCAAGAAAGTGGCATGTTTATCTTGAATTATTATTAACGAAGGGCCTTGTTTGTATTTTGTTCAGTTTCCGCTGAGGATGTTAAAGTGGCTCCCGGTCGATTGTGTTCCCGATGTGAGGAACACCTGATTTCATCTCGGGCTCAGAGAGATGTCATCCCCCATGATGCTTTGTTCAAACTGCGTAGATCAGCAGAGAGTGTGAGTACCCTGTGACATAAAGCACCACACTTAGTTGGGATCATGATGTGTTTTTACTGTTTCTCGTTTATGATAAGCATTATTTATGACTAATTGTTATTTAGTACTTTTTCTGCTGATGTCACTAAGCACTCTTATTTTGTAGCCTCTCCTCAGAGACCAGTTTTCACAACTGAATTGATTTCTAGTCGAAAAAATAAGGTCCTGCCCTATATATTTCTTTTAGAGTTGCTTTTTAGACATTAGACTTTTTCTCTTAGAAATATGTCACATAATGAACCTAAAATGGTAGTAATGATCAGTGTTGGGGAGTACTTAGTTACATGTAACGGCATTACGTAATTTAATTACAAAATAAATGGGTTACAGTTTACAACCTGAATTCCGGAAATGTTGGGACGTTTTTTTAAATCTGAATAAAATGAAAACTAAAAGACTTTCAAATCACATGAGCCAACATTTTATTCACAATAGAACATAGAGAACATAACAAATGTTTAAATAAATTTTACACTTTTATCCACTAAATGAGCTCATTTAAAATTTGATGCCTGCTACAGGTCTCAAAAAAGTGCTTAAAAAGTAATAAATTTTGAAAAGATTCAGCTGGAAGAACATCTAGCAACTAATTAAGTTAATTGACATCAGGCTGTAACATGATTAGCTATAAAAGAGATGTCTTAGAGAGCCAGAGTATCTCAGAAGTAAAGATGGGCAGAGGTTCTCCAATCTGTGAAAGAGTGCATAAAAAGATTGTAGAATACTTTAAAAACAACGTTCCTCAACATCAAATATCAAACGCTTTGCAAATCTCATTATTTACAGTGCATAACATCATCAAAAGATTCAGAGAAACTGGAGAAATCTCTGTGAGTAAGGGACAAGGCCAAAGAACTTTGTTGGATGCCCGTGGTCTTCAGGCCTTCAGACGACACTGCATCATTCATCGGCATGATTCTGTCATTGACATTACTAAATGGGCCCAGGAACACTTCCAGAAACCACTGTCGGTAAACACAATCCGCCGTGCCATCTGCAGAAGCTAACTAAAGCTCTATCATGCAATAAGGAAGCCATATGTGAACATGGTCTAGAAGTGCCGTCGTGTCCTGTGGGCCAAAGCTCATTTAAAGTGGACTGTTTCAAAGTGGAAAAGTGTTCTATGGTCAGACGAGTCCGAATTTGACATTCTTGTTGGAAATCACAGATGCCGTGTCCTGCAGGCTAAAGAGGAGGGAGACCTTCCAGCATGTTATCAGCATTCAGTTCAAAAGCCAGCATCTCTGATGGTATGGGGGTGCATAAGTGCATACGGTATGGGCAGCTTGCATGTTTTGGAAGACACTATGAATGCTGAAAGGTATATAAAGGTTTTAGAGCAACATATGCTCCCCTCCAGACGACGTCTATTTCAGAGAAGGCCTTGTGTATTTCGGGTTGTATTTTGTGTCCTTGTTACAGTGTAATTATACATTTAAGCAGGGCTCGACATTAATGCTTGTCCGCTTGTCCGGGACAAGTGAATGTTTTGGACGGGCAAGTGAAAGAGAAATTTACTTGCCCAATCAGACAAGTAACTTGAAAAAGTCAATACCAAAAACAATAATAACTGCCTTTATTTGTGATACAGCCTTTGTTATAGGGGTGTGCGATTATATATAGCGTTTGCGATAATTTCGTAATTGTTGTTTTAACGAGTACATTGCAAGAATCAAACAAAGAGTGCACGCATAATTACGTAAAGTCATCTAGGTTTGACTAGCTCACGTGCATTCTTTCACTGCATGATTCAGTATTACAATTACAATGCATGAAGAATGATCAGAAAATTCAAGATATGGGGGAGGACAGTGTATGCATTTATATAATTTCATATAGTTAATATGACATGAAGATCGAACGCCGTTTTTTTTTTTTTTGCTTCAAAAATCATAATGATTACAAATGATAACAGTTCAATAAACAAGAAGTTAACATTTAAGAGACTTACGTTTTAGACACCATATTGCCAGTTTTTGCTCTATTTCACCAACAAAAATAACTCCAAACATAGCCACAGTGCTGTTTTGCGTCTCTGAGAGACATGACGGTGTTTCGTGCCTGAATGAATCAACCGTTTAAATGATTCGGTTCAGTCGCAATGATTCACTTATTAATAGTGACTTGATGCCACCTACTGATGGTTTTATTTCACATTTACAGTATTTTTTTTATTTTTATTATTTAATTTCAAATATCAGTATTCAACGTTATATGTATCAAAACATTATTTATTCATTTGTAATTGCAGATTAAATTATTCCATGTCCCTCAGAGCTGCATTAAACAGTGTGTAAATATATCTATTCCACTTCAGATGCAGCTTCTGTTTCCTCTGCATTGCAAAGATGAATTTTGTTGAAACTGATTTCATTTGTTTGGTAACAGCCCAAATGTCTTATTATACTAATTGACTGATTAAATTTAACTAATTAAAAATTTTTAAATTTAAGTTTGAAAATAATGAAAATTATATATATATATATATATATATATATATATATATATATATATATATATATATATATATATAATATAAATATTAGCATTTTATTTTTAAGTTTACTATAAAATAATTGTATTTGTATTTAATTCTAACTTTTTATTTTAAAATATAATAGTATTATCACACTTTATTATTTTGTTCATTATTTCATTTAAAAAGGAAAATCTAAATAAACGAAATGTGTTTTCTATAACTACAATAAATAATTATATTTATAACGCAATTTAACTTAATTTTTTTCTCTCCGGGCAAGTAACTTTTATACTCGGACAAGTAAATGACAAATTTACTTGTCCGAAATACAACCACATGAGAATGCTTAATGTCAAGCCCTGCATTTAAGTACTGAGTAACATTAATTAACTACATGCACTGTAATCGGTTACAGTTATTGAGAAAAAAATGTGTAATTAAATTACAGTTACTTATGAAAATATTAACGATTACAAAGGGGGTTACATCTGAATATTTCCATACTCATACAGATTTGATTGATTTCTTTCCCAAATTGCATTGACTCCTCTAAAATATGAGAAACCAATATTTCAGGAGTTTAGGACACAGAATAGGATGCTTATTTGATAACTAATTTATTTCCTATTTGGGTTTATACATATGCTTTATTTTTTAAGATTAACTCTTTTTTTTTTCAAGGCATTGTTAGATGCCAAACACAGATTGTTCACTTCACAAGACATCAATTAATCGACTGGGGTTGTGTGGATTACTTGTGGATTACTGTTTGTATCAGCTGTTTAGACTTTCGTTCTGACGGCACCCATTCACTGCAGAGGATCCATTGGTGAGCCATGACGTAATGCTAAATTTATCCAAATCTGTTCCAATGAAGAAACAAACTCATCTGCATTGTGGATAGCCTGCATTTGAGTAGATTTTCAATAAATTTCCATTTTCGGTGAACTATGCCTTTAATAGCAGTACTGATATCGATATTGGCCTTCACAGTACTTGGTATGGGATCAAAATGAATATAAGTGATGCAGCCCATCCCTAGCGAACCGCTTTCATGGTTTCTATAAATAATCTCAGCACACAGCTCACAAGGGTAGTTTCCCAGCTTTCTCTCTGATATTACTAAACCTTGATTCTACACACACATTTGTTAATTGTGCAAATTTTGCAATGTCGGCATTTAAGGAACATTATCATTTCCCTTGAGTCACGGCGTGTTATGAATATGCAGATGTCCACAGAGATGATCTTAATACATCTGTGACTGTGCAAATTAGGCAGACTATGGCTGTTTCATTTTAATCATTTGCAGGTGCAAGTAGGTCCTTGGCACTTTAATTAGAAAATGTTCTGGGTTTTTTTTATGCCAGCTTTGTTCGATAGTATCTGAATGCTGTAGCGAGTTCAGCTTGGTGAAACATTAAGATCAGACAGTATCGGACTCAATATATGTCGACAATGGATTGTGCAGTATGGGAATAATAGAAAGTATAAAGAGAAAAAAGAGAAATAATCTAATGATAAACTGTATCTAAATTCAGTATAGCAGAATGAAAAACAAGAAAGCAGTACTGGAGGAATGTATTGATAGAGTGAGTGGTTGGCCAGGATAACCTCTGACTCTATTGACTTTTGGCTTCAGAAATATGTACAGGGTTACAATCATAGATAATAATATGTAGATGCCATATTTGGCTGTAAAATGTTAGCAGCACCACCATTTGAGACAGTCAATGAGAAGACTTCTTGGAATGGATGTCAATAGAGAAATGCACTGAATTAACTAAGTTTGGAGTTTACTACTGAAAAAAAAAAAAAAAGCTTTAAGAGAAAGCTCTATAAGAGCACACATAATTTATTGACAGGAAAAAAATTTAATTGGTCTAGCCACTCATATCTATAGGCCGTGCCAACAGTTGTTGACTGTTGGAAAACTGCTGACTTTAGTTAAATGTCTCAGTGTATAGATCATTTTTTGACAAAGTTTGATGATGTATTTTTAGCATGATTAGCGACAAGACTGCTGTGATGGTGTTTCTAGAGTCAAAACTTTGCCCAATATTAGTTTTTTTGACTAACAAATCTTCAGTTAACAGGGTGACTGTAAATATTTCATTTTTATTTGTTAGCTTCTCAGCTAATTTTCTGAATTAATGGATCAGTATAGTCTTATGTTAATGTTTTGTGAGAAATCGTGACATTAAATTGTGATGACAAAAAGAAACCATATCAATAGTTACATACCTTTGAGCACCTTTTGAATACAGTTTTAGATACAGGTGTTTATCGGAAGGTTAGTCAAGCAGTTGCTAATTAAATGTATAAACGCTTACGTCCTTTAAGACAGAACAGAAAACCTGCAAATATTCCATTTAAAACACAATGAAAACCATCCCTTCTTCAATGAGATTCACTTTCCTCCCTTCTTCAGATAAAACTCCTCAGGCTTGAAATGCTGGCTAGAAACACATGTACTGCCACGAGAGTACATTTGGCAGGTTCCTCAGTTCTGGCTGCCGTTATCCATCTCTCTCTTAGTTTTTCCTTTTTTGGAAAGTTGTGGAAATGTTATGATGTTTGTTTTTTTGCAACTGGAGCATAACAGTAACACTGTTATAACATTAGCTACGATCATCATTCTACCTCTATGCAGAAGCTGCACTGTTTATCCGACTAATATTTACTTGAGTACAGTGTTATTTTAGTATGCTTGAGATTATAGTTTTTCAGCATTGCATCACTTTTTCACCAACGGATCCTCTGCAGTGAATGGGTGATGTCCAAACTAATAAAAACATCACAATGACTTTAAGCCATCATTTCTGGCCAAAAAAAATACAAAATACTGCTAGTCCATAATTTACAGTAAGCAAATATAGTTGTCTACTCACATCAAAATCCACCGACATAGTTCTTTAGAATTGTTTTAAACAGTTTTCACTTGTAAACAGTGCATGATCTGTGCATTTTTCTCTCCTGATTCAGACGTGACAACATTTTTATGGATTATGGATTTTTCCTTTCAAACACTTTTCACTTTACATGATGTTAATTAACTGACTGGAGTCTGTGGTTTACTTGTGGATTATTGTGATGTTTTTATCAGCTGTTTGGACTCTCAATCTGACGGCACCCATTCACTGCAGAGGATCCATTGGTGAGCAAGTGATGTAATGCTAAATTACTCCAATCTGTTCTGATGAAAAAACAAACTCATCTACATATTGGATCGTCTGAGGGTGAGTATATTTTCAGCAGTTTTTTCTTTAATGTGTGCAGAATGTACCTTATATATTTTATATACATTTTATATATGAAACCTTATATATTTTCCACAAATAACTAAAATGAAATTTTAGACTGTGACTGTGACTGTGTCAGTATTTAAAGCTGAAAAGTCACCAGACCAAAAAATAAATAAATAAATAAAAAATAAAAAACAATGACTGTTTTCAAACAAGTCATCTGAACACTCCCTGTCTCTAATTGGTTGGACATTCAGATAGTCCTGCCCTAAGCTCACGCTATTGGTTGCTAGCTGAACTGTTCAGGATTCTTAAACAAACAGCAGCGTTCAGTGTTTTCATAATGCCACAAAGGCACATTATTTACACTTTGTAGGAGAATCAGCACACAAAATGGCTTATTAATAGATGTCTCTGCATATTAAACTGTGATAGGAGAACGTAATTTAGCATCCAGAAAATTTCACACTTCAGCTTAAACTGTGGTATAAATAATACAAGAGTTACAATGTTTAAAGTCTCTCTTTTGTCTGCTCTATCCTCTGACCAAATAGAGCATCTTCATTTCTGGCTGCCGTGTCAATTTCCATTTCCCAGAACTGTCCGGATTTTTCATTCTAAGCGCGTGTGTCTTAATCACACCATCAGCTTCATTTCAGCAGAAACCTGAGCAAAACGAAGGTAAGGAACAGGAAAAGGTCAATCCTTCATCACAGCTTACAGCCGATAGGGTGATTGAAAGACATGATATTTTCACCGGAGCAAGACAGGGTTGTTGGATAGCCTTTGACTTTACATAAAGCAATTGTGTCACTATAAAGCAGGATGGAAACGCTTTTTTTTCTGTATAATTTGACAAACACTTCTAAGTACGTGCAGAGCATGTTCATAGTAGTGCGTGCCCTTTTTGCTCTGACCTAGAATCAACTTTCTGCGTGAAAAATCTCACCTTATTCACGAAAAGTCGTGAGTGTCGAAAGTGTCAAAAGTATAATTTCAGCCTGCTTTAACTCAATAGAATACAAATAGCATAAAAAAATTGTTATTCAGTTTGCCATTGTACAAAATGGCTTGTAATTGGCTCATTTAGACAGAGCATCGTGGTCAGTTCATTGTGAAAGAAAATAAAGAGAAGTGTCTCAATTACTGTTTTATTTCTAAAAATAAAAGAACGTGGACAGAATTAAGACAGGCTGTCCTTAACCTCAGGTGCTTACCAGGATGTCGATGTGTTTTTGCAACGATTGTTTGCTTTAATCAGAAGCAAATCTCGTTTTCAATAATTAGCAGACAGGTGAAAAGGAGGGGACAGTCATTTTCTAAAGAGTTTGTGCTTTCATAGATCAATATAATGAATTTTAATGCCACACTGTTTACTCCTTCCAAGAAGAAGTTAATGCAGAGTTAAAATCATGTGATTCATCAGCTCAGTACTGTTTTATTTTGTTTTTGTTCTATGTCTCAAATCGTTTACTCATCCTCATGTTGTTCCAAGCCTATTTTCTTTTTTTCTTTTTTTCTGCAGAACACAAAAGAAGATATTATGAAGAATGTTGGTAACCAAATATTTTGCTGACCATTACTTTGAGACATTTCTCTAAATATCTACTTTTGTGTTCCACAGAAGGATGAAAGTCATACAGGTTTGGAATGGAATAAATATGACAGAATTTTCATTTTGGTAAACCATCCCTTTAAGCACTATTGTGATTTTCTTTTTTCTTTTTTTTCCCAGTGAAAAATATTTGAACATCCATGATATTAGATACATTTTTTTTTTTTTGGAGAAATGAAATTACATGAGATATTAAGAATTGTTTTCAGAAATGTACGACTTGAATTAAGTTTATTTTTCCTTCCTGCTTGCAAATTGTAATTAATACCTTAAGCATAAATCCAACAAGAGGTTTATGCTTAAAACAGGAAAAAATATCAATGGGGTAAGACAAATAGAAAACTGAAATATATATATATATATATATATATATATTTATTTATTTTACCTCTGTTGGGGAGGCTGGTTTAGCTACACGAAGTTATTAACATAATTTCGGGTGGAGTACGCCCAT
Source organism: Acrossocheilus fasciatus (assembly GCA_036784905.1). NCBI lineage: Eukaryota > Metazoa > Chordata > Actinopteri > Cypriniformes > Cyprinidae > Acrossocheilus > Acrossocheilus fasciatus. The sequence continues at coordinate 12,782,020 of CM071961.1, forward strand.
CTAATCTTCCAGTTAATATCCAAGATTTAAAAGAGCCTCTTACCACGTCCGTCATTAGTTCTTTCGGCATCCCTCCACCTCCCCATCTCCTCCTTTATTCATTTTTATTTCAATTATCCTTCTGTCTTCTCTCGAGTAGAATAGTCTCTCTGAGCCCTCCATTGCAGACATCAAGCCAAATCCGTTTACCACTAATGCTAAGATTATATGGGCACGCAAACTCGTAAAGCTACTCATAACCTATAGTAAATTAACAACAAGCAAGCAAGCAGTTAATGCTACTACATTAAATTATACATATGGAATATTTTTCAAATATGACCAAACAATTGTGTCATTTTATAATATGATCAGAGCCAAAATAATTCAGGTTTTGGATGCATAAACTCAATATATAGGCTTGAATTGAGGACTTTGAATCTGTTAAAGGGATTGTTTTCACCAAAAAATGCTTTAAAGGTACTCTTGTAAGCACACATCGACTGACATGGAAGAGAAGAAATTGTTGAATAAAGTTGTTATTTTTGTTTTCTTTGCACACAAAAAGTATTCTTGTAGTGTCATAAAATTACAGTTGAACCTCTGATGCCACATGGGCTATTTTAATGATGTCCTTACCACCTTTCTGGGCCTTAAATTTGGTAGTTGTGTTGCTATGCAGAGTCAGAAATATCTCATGGTTTAATAAAAAATATATTAATTTGTGTTCCAAAGATGAATGAAGGTCTTACAGGTTTGGAACAACATGAGGGTTAGTAATTAATGACAGAATTTTCATTTTTGGGTGAACTAATTTACATAAACTATATAAACAAACTGATTCACAAATATAAATCAGATTTTTTAATGCAACATGATGGAGAAGACCTATTAGGAGAGCGTATTTGATCGCTTCAACATATTTTTTCATTACTTGAGGGAAAATGTTACCTGTTTCCAGAAAAACCAGTTAGTTTGTAGTTTGTACGGCTAAACTACTGTGAAAAATGTAGTTTAGCTACTGTCCAACACTGTGCAACAGTGTGTTGATGTGATATTTGATTTTGCAGGCCATCCGGATTCTGCCGTCACAGTACAGTAATCGGAAGTGCTGAGGAGAGTGGTTTTGATCATTTAAAGATTCGGATCTACTTGATATTTCTGTGTCTGCTTACGAACAAGGTTTTCTTGGCCTAACAAATTCTGCATAATTCATAAATCACCTGCACTGTCATCTTTCATGGCTGTCAGACCTCTCCGTTCATTCTCTTGAAATACTGTACGCATCTATACCATCAGGATTTCATCTATATAACTTGACATATTCCTGCCGCTGTATTTAAATATGTTTGTGCGGCTTTGACAAAGGCACGTCACACATTAAGCCAAAAGCCTCCAGACAGATCCATGGGTTGATGTTGTAGTAAGCATTGTTATTCTTTATTAAAGACACCATCTCAGGCATGGTGGTAGCGGTGAATGAGGGCTGGTGTGCCTGAGTCTGACACATGGGAAAAAGTGGAGTGATGAAGAGGTAATTAAAGACAGGAAGAGGTGAATATGATTTTTGGGGAATCTGTCTGTAATTGGACACATGAAAGACACAAGTAGGGTGCATCGCTAGTGCTGCTGCTCCTTATTAGCCGCTAATGTGAAAACCAATATTTCAGCCCACGTCAAGGTGCAGTGGGAGACGGCAGCTCTCTCCGACAAGTGTGGGGTCCCCACTGAGAATTTGAGAGCATGCCAGGCATTGTCCTCCATCCTCCTCCTGTTTAATTCGCAGACAGATCCTGGTTCAAATAGACCTTCCCTGTTTTGGCTGAAAGCTAGCTCCTCTGTGTCAAATCCGGCGGTTAAAGCACACATACCCTAGAGAGAAATACCCTTGTCTTACCACTGTAATTAAAAGAATATGCCTCGCTATTGGACTAAGTGTAGTCTGCATTTTCAGCTTTTCAGGAATTTGTATTGGATTTTTTCCCCAGTAATTTTCTATATGATATGTAATAAAATATATTTCCTAAAACCCCAAGAGCAATCTTTTACTCTAGTGTTTCTCACACCGCTTTTGGTGTGTACATTGTTACGATTATAGTTAAAAACACAATGTCTTTTTTGAACCGTTTTTTTTTTTTTAAATTTTTATCAGAGTTAATCAAAATCATACAGTGCAGCCAGATGTTGACAATTCAATTAACTTATTTTTTTTTAATGATCAATTACTTAAAATTTTTAAGGCAATGGGTTTCCTCAATTTTTTTTAAGTTAAGTCAACTTATCACTTTTTACAGTGCAGAAGAAAAAATTGTAGCCAGATTCTAATTACAGTTATAAACTCATTATTTTTAAGTGGATCAAAATTATACAACTCAACAAATGTAGTCTGATTTACAAACAAATGACTCTATGAACCTGGATCTTTTTAAGTGAAAGAAAGTCAAACAATGTAACAAGTATTGTGTTATTCTCAAATAAATGTATTTTATGAACTGTTTTAGTGAATCAAAATCATACAGTGCAACAAGTGTTTTCTGATTCACAATTAAATGTCTTTTATCAAAAGGTTCTTTTTAAGTGAATCAGAATCTTGCAGATCAACAAGTGTAATTTACTTCACAAACAAATTACTGTTATGAACTCATTATTTCTATGTGAATCAAAATGATACTGCACAACAATCGTAGTCTAATTTACAAGTTACTGATATGAACTGATTCTTTTTAAGTGAATCAAAACCAAACAGTGCAAGTGTAGTCAAGTTCAGACACGCACGCACGCACGCACGCACACACACACACACACACACACACACTTCACAAAAAGACATATTTGGCAGAATGTTCATGCTGCTCATTTCCATACACTGAAAGTGAATGGTGACCAGTTGAGCTTTAAAAATGACTAACTAGATAAAATGATCAAATTGACAAGGGAAATATATATATATAAATAATCATTCAGCACAACAAATATAGTCTGATTCACAAACAAGCGACTCTTATGAACTGGTACTTTTTAAGTGAATCAAAATCATACAGTGCAACAAGTTTAGTCTAATTCACAAACAAATTACTCTTATGAATCGTTTTAAGTGAATCAAAATCATAACACAACAAGTGCTGTTAGATTCACATTTAAATGTCTTCTATCAAAAGGATCTTTTTAAGTGAATCTTGCATACCAACAAGTGATATTTTAATTCACAAACAAATTACTGTTATTATCTGCTTCTTAAGTGATTCAAACTAATGCAACCCGACAAGTGTACTCTGATTATTTACTGAATTGCATAGCACATTATGTTTTTGAAAAGCTTGAATTTTTTATTGTGTTGATTGTTATATGAGCTGCATGGTTTGAGCTCTGATGTTCCAAGCTAAAAAGGAACTTACAGCAATAGCTGAGAGAATCATATTAGTATTGCGTCAGATATGTATTGAGACCCACACTTCCCTCTTTATATTCCCAAAACATTCTCCCAAAACATTATTCTCCCAAAACAAACAATTGCTCTGCTGGTGGTGACAGTTCCGACATTTGGTGAACATAATGACGTTTATGACAGATTTGTCAGTAGCAGCCATTATGTTTTCTCTTTGAGATGTAGTTTGATATATGAAGTACAATGGATGCAAGACTCAAGAGCTTGGTGCTGCTGGGAATAACTCATGAAAGCTTGACTTCTTCTCTTCCGTGATGGTAAATTGCTCTGACATGCTTTGTCCTCAGCTACATGCAGAAAAGGAAAAATTGCGTTTTTTACAACATGTTTTTCCAAGTAAACCCTGACACAAACCCACTTATTTATATGACTTAAATGTGACTCACATATTTGATTTAAATGATCTGCATTTCAATCCAGTGCATATACCTGGGCTGGTGTTTTGAGTCAGAAATTTGGAGCAGATAACCTGCGAGAAGATGCAATAAGCTGCTATGCATTTTGACGAATGATTTTGACAAACATTGGAGATCCTGACAATTGACTGTTCTGCGCATGACACCACGTGTCACAGGCATGCCCTCATTACTGGCCACACATCAGGTGATTTCACTGGGACCAGAAGGGGAATGTCATGTTATCACATCCAGAGTGTCATGTCATGTTATATTTGCCACGGCTTGTCACAACAGTGGCGGTGCTGCGCTTGTGATGGTGTTTATAACGGTATCAGTTTGCAAACAAGCGCCTGTCAGAAAACTTCAACATCCCGCATGGTTTATCTGCAGAGAATAGTGGGATATGTAGAAGATGTACAAGGTGGAGAGTTGGATAGAGGGTTAAGAGTCTTCATTTACACCATTACACATTTCGTAGCTTTCAGCATGCTAATTATTTGTGACCCTGGACCACAAAACCAGTATTAAGTCGCTAATAGCCAAAAATACATTGTGTGGGTCAAAATTATGAATTTTACTTTTATGCCAAAAATCATTAGGATATTAAGTAAAGATCATGTTCCATGAAGATGTTTAGTGAATTTTCTACTGTAAATGTATCAAAACCTTTGATCAGTAATATGCATTGCTAAGAACTTCATTTGGACAACTTTAAAGGCGATTTTCTCAGTATTTTGATTTTTTTTTGCACCCTCAGATTCCAGATTTTCAAATAGTTGTATCTCGGCCAAATATTGTCAGATCCTAACAAACCATACACCAATGGAAAGCTTATTTATTCAGCTTTCAGCTGATGTAGAAATCTCAATTTCGAAAAATTGACACTTATGACTGGTTTTGTGGTCCAGGGTCACATTTCACAATCGCCTTTATTTGAATGCTAATTGATATTCATCAATGGCTTAGATATGGAAGGTGAGATATTTATATTCATAGCACTGGCTAGTTAGCAGTTCTTTTATAAATGAAGAACAAGTAAAACGAAAAGAAAGAAAGAGTACTATAGTACAGCTGCAACCATTTAAGTATTTCAAGCTTCAAGCAACTTCCCCAATTTTGTGTACAATTTTTTCATCTTTTAGATTGGACATTTCTTCATTATCGGCCCAATTTATCAATTATTTTATTTTATTTTATTTTATTTTATTTTATTTTATTTTATTTTATTTTATTTTATTTTATTTTTTAAAATACATGTAAAAATAATTTTTTATAATTTAATTAATTAACTCATATAATAAATTAATTAAATACCTATTAATAGAATTTAGTTTTGTATAGAAATTCATGTCTGCTCAATTTATATTTGTTTACAAACCTACTTTCAAGAATTTAACCATAAGCTTTTAGATCTGAGAGTCTTCAGTTCAGTAAAGAGAAAAAATTTAAGTAAGAAATAAAAATAAAAATAAAAATAAAGACCAGTTTGATTCACTCACCTGTAACCATTTCAGTATTTCAAGCTCAAGTTCACAAACTTGTGTAATATTTTATCATCCTTTAGGTTTTACATTTCTTCATTTTTGGTCATATTTAACTATTAAGAATAAAAACAATTTAATTTAATTTAATTTTAAATGTAAAATGAATGTAATAAATTAATTAAAGTAACTAATAAATATAATTAAACGCCTATCAATATAATTTAGTTTTGTATAGAAATTAATGTCAGCACAATTTATATTTGTTTACAAAACTGCTTTCAAGAATTTAAGCATAAGCTTTTAGATCTGAAAGTCTTTTTGAGAAACTGCATTACATAAGCATGCATCCTGCATCCAATCTATTCAGATTATACATCAAATAATAACACCTTCATAACTTAATAAAAAGTGCCACATTCTCATTTTATTTATTTTGCTCCATTTGATGAAAAGCAAAATATGTAATTCTGCAACGGAGAGTGCATTTAAAATAACATTGGCTCATTAATATTTGAATTATGCACTCATTAGAGGTAATTTTCCTCATTTTCGTCTGTTTGAAGATGACTCTTTCTAAAGTCCAACATACAGCTTAGTAGGTTTTGAGAATTTTATATTATAAAGTGTTGAGGTTAATTGCTTCAGTAAAACATTCTATTAAGTTATCCATTTGTCATCACACCAATGTTTTTTTTTTTTTTCGATCTAAAAATATTGCACCAGATATTGAGTCTGTTATGATTAAATATTGATGCCCAATTTAGTCTGGTTTACTCTCCCTGTCTCCAGTGCTTCTGGAGAATGGCAGTATTGAGTTCAATAAAAGGAGATTGTTGGCGTGGCGTGCCGGAGCATAGAAAGGTCACAAGGTCAAGTTCACTGAGGGGGTGGAAAAATGAACCTGCTGAAGGGTTCTAGTACTGGACATTAACTTGTGGAAGGCCTGCACGTATAAATGTCAAAATAAAAAGAAAACCATTTACTCACTGGACATCATAAAGAAAATGGGCATGAGCAATTTTACAAAAACATGACAAAAGGCAAGTGATTTGTGAGGGTAAAGAGCAATTTTTCAGTATTTTTTTCCAGGGTTGATGGTTATGTGAACAAACTGTTTGTTACTAGCAATAATATATTCAACAGATTTTAAAGGAATAGTTCCCCCAGACATGAAAATTTGCAGAAAATTTACTCACCCTCAGGCCATCAAAGATGTAGATGAGTGTGTTTTTTCATCGGAACAGATTTTGAGAAATTTAGCATTACATCACTTGCTCACCAGTGGATCGATCCTCTTAGTGAATGGGTGCCGTCAGAATGAAAGTCCAAACAGCTGATAAAAACATCACAATAATCCAGACGTAATCCACATGATTCAAATCCATCATTTAATGTCTAGAGAAGTGAAAAGCTATGTGTTTGTAATAAACAAATCCACCAATATGACGTTTTTAACTTAAAACAGAATCGTTTTTAACTTATTTGTTCTCGCTGAAATACAAGTCCACTATCCATAATATTGCTTTCTCCAGTCATCTCGTCTGAATCAGGAGAAACATATGGACAGATCAAGCACTGTTTATAAACAAAAATAGTCCAAAACATTTCTAAACAGATATTTTTTATATTTTTATCATCTGTTTTGACTCTCTTTTTGATGGCACCCATTCACTAAGAGGATCCATTGGTGAGCAAGTGATCAAAATTTGTTCCGACGAAGAAACAAACTCAATTACATCTTGGCAATTTTCCAGCAAATTTTCTTTTCTTTTTTTTTTTTTGGTGAACTTTTCCTTTAATAGCACATTTTTATAACCCTGTCATTATTTTTTGCTGGTGACTTCCGCTCAGGAGGAATACTCTAGTCGATATGGCTAAGTGAGGAATGTGTCTGGTACTGGAGGACTTTGACACGTGAAGTGCACAGAGGGGTGCATGTCATGACAGCTCAGAGTGACTACATACCCACAGGCAGCTGCGCACTCATGACTTTATTGATGCCAGTGGTGAGGGTACCGGGAACACATCACTAATATGTGGAGTTATCTTCTGGAGGGAATTGGTGGAAGGTAAAACACAGATAAAATTTTCCACACAGCAGTCCAGGAATGAGTGTGTGTGAATATTCTAGCAGCAGATGCTGCAGGCTTTGATGAAGTCATTGAGAGTCATGAACCCTTAAGACAGATGCATCACTCTGACAAAGTACTGTTGTGACTGAAGAAACATTCAGTTTGTTCTTTCTTTCTTTCTTTCTTTCTTTCTTTCTTTCTTTCTTTCTTTCTTTCTTTCTTTCTTTCTTTCTTTCTTTCTTTCTTTCTTTCTTTCTTTCTTTCTTTCTTTCTTTCTTTCTTTCTTTGTCCACTTGTTTTTGTTCCTTAATTCCAGCCATCCATCCATCCATTCATTCATCTTTCCTTTCTTTATCCATGTTTTTTCCATCATTTCTTTTTCTAATTTTATCATCTTTCCTTCCTTCTTTCCATTGTTTTTTTAACCATACATCCCTTTTTCATCCATCCATCCATCCATCCATCCATCCATCCACCTTTCCTTCCTTGTTTTCTTTTTTGTTTCATTCATTCATTCATCCATCCATCCATCCATCCATCCATCCATCCATCCATCCATCCATCCATCCATCCATCCATCCATCCATCCATCCATCCATCCATCCATCCATCCATCCATTATATGCTTTCTTTTTCTAATTTTATCATCTTTCCTTCTCTTTCCATTATTTTTTTCCATACATCCCTTTCCTTTATTCCATTCAGCTTTCGATCTTCCTTTCTTCTTGCCCTTCTTCCTTCATTAGTTCCATCCATCCCTTCTTCCCTCTTACATCCATTCCTCCACACATCCATCAATCCTCCTTTCCTTTCGTTTTTTTGTTGCATCCATCCTTTCTTCCCTCTTTCCTTCCTTCCTTCCTTCCATCCATCCATCCATCTTTCCTTGCTTTCTTCCTTTGTTTTTGTTTCCATCTATGCTTTCTTCTGACTTTCCATCCATTGATCGATCCATCCATCCATCCATCCATCCATCCATCCATCCATCCATCCATCCATCCATCTATCCATCCATCCATCCATCCATCCATCCATCTTTCCTTCCTCGTTTTCATTCATTCATTCATTCATTCATTCATTCATTCATTCATTCATTCATTCATTCATTCATTCATATTTTCTTCCATGTTTTCTTTTTTGTTCCATCCATCCATCTACCTATCTTTCCTATTGTTTTCCTTTGTTTTTGGTTACATATGCTTTCTTCCCACTTTCCATTCATCCATCCATCCATCCATTTACCTATCTTTCCTATTGTTTTCCTTTGTTTTTGGTTCCATCTCTAGGCTTTCTTCCCACTTTCCATCCATCCATCCATCCATCCATCCATCCATCCTTTCTGCACACCTTTCCTCCCAGTTTTCTTTTTCATCCATCCATCCACCTTTCCTTCCTTTTTTATTTTTTCATTCATTCATTCAACTATTTATTCATTCATCTTTCCTTGCATGTTTTCTTTTTTGTCCCATCCATCCATCCATCCATCCATCCATCCATCCATCCATCCATCCACCTATCTTTCCTATTGTTTTCCTTTGTTTTTGTTTTTTTGGTTCCATATGCTTTCTTCCCACTTTCCATCAATCAATCCATCCATCCATCCATCCATCCATCCATCCATCCATCCATCCATCCATCCACTTTTACTTTCTTACTTCCTTTGTTTTTGGTTTCATCCATGTTTTCTTCCCACTTTCCATCCATCCACCCACCCATCCACCCATCTATCATCCATCCAGTGATCCTTTCTTTCTTCCTTTGTTTTTTTCCCCTTTCATTTATCCTTTTATTATTTGAACTTCTTTTTCCATCTTTCCACTCAGCTTTCCTTCATGGCTTCCTTTCTCCTCTTTTTCCATCCATGCTTTATCTCATTTTTACCATCCATGCATCCATCCATCCATCCATCCATCTTTTTTCCTTTTTCTGTTCCTCCATTCTTCCTTCCAGGGACAGGGGGTTTGTGACATGACATTGACGGAAGAAATAGCAGCAGGAACAGTGTTGAGTCATCAAATAGGAAAGAGAATATTATGCTGATAGTGATGGACCGGATGGACCAATCACAGTCGATTTTTCTTGAGATTGCTGGGGTAGATTTCATTTGTATCTTGGGTGTCAATGAGTGCAAAGTGTGAAAATTTGTGGTTAGTTTGAATTTTGAGATTTGATCAGTATGCTGGGAGAATTAACTGAAATTCTTACCATAAAAAGTATCTTTGCTGTTCACTTAGATTTGTTCAATTCACATTTGCACATTTTATTTTTTCCAAATTTGCTAAATATGAAACCAAATTGATTTTAGCAGGAAGCGTGGAATGGCACAGAATAGTCTATTGTTTTAAAACCCTCTCTTACCACTGTATCTAAAGCAGAGCTGATGGCCTTTTCAAGGAAAAGACATGTGTCATGTTTTCTGATGAGTATTTGACACGGAAGCCTGTAAGTCTCGTCAGCCTTCATTTGCAGTCCGAGGGTGCCGTGCACTTATGCAGTAGACTGAAATCCCTTATCTGCAGACTGGTTCAAGGTTCAGTGGCATTGATGACGGCTCATGACAATCCAGAGGAGACCAAAGGAAAATGATCTATGATTTAAAAAGAAATGGCAGATGAGAATCTACGTGAAATAGTGAATCATGGTAACATTGTTTTTTTTTTTTTTAGAACTGTACTTCCTCTCTGTGGTGAGGATCAGTTCTCCTTGTGTATAAATTAGAAGTCGTTAGTTGAAATTGCTTTTGAGACTCTATAGCCAAATTAATTTTAAGCACAGGTATTACTAAGCCTTGATGTGGGTAGAATGTAATTCTTTTTTAATCTTAGTCAGATTTTAAAAGAGGGTGCTTAGGGCAGTGCGAATGGCAAAGTTACTTATCAACTTTCATCTTTTTAGTAAAAAAACCCTCAATATTTAAAATTTGAGTGTACTAGTTTCATGGTATGAATGTAAATGGTATGATAGAGGCTTCTTTGTCTACATTATAGATACTTTAATCAATTTGTGTTGCTTTGGCTGAATTCCAAATACTGTTTTGGATTGATTATTTTGTAATTTGAAATCTCTAGTTTAAAATTAATTATTAAAAACATGTTCATTATTAACCAGATTTCAATGCTTCTCTCAATTCATGCATAACATTTAATCTTAGTTATTCGAAAGCTCGGCCTGATTTCTCTTCAGCATTCACTTCAAACCACAAGGAAACTAACAAACAGTCATTGATGTTGCAACCCATATTTCAGATTTGTCAAGGGTAGAAATGCAAAGTGTTATTTTATTTTTGTCTCAAAGTTTAAGAACTTTTATCTAGACGCAAACTTTCAGATATCAAGGACACTTCTCAGATGTCATTCTACCTGTCCAACTGTCAGAATATTTTACAGGTTTTTCCTCTTTAAATGTTTCGCTGTGATTTTACTGATGTGCAGCATCACTCAGTCAGCCTCTGAATTATCACTACTAAAAAACTGCGTAAGATAGTTTGCTTAAAAAAATAAAATCTGCTCAACTACCAACAACTGCACTGTAAAAAGTGATAAGTTGACTTAACTTAAAAAAATTGAGGAAACCCGTTGCCTTAAAATTTTTAAGTAAATGATAATTTAAAAAATAAGTTAATTGAATTGTCAAGTTCACTTAACGTTTTTTTTTTTTAATTATTATGTACTTAAGAATTTTAAGGCAACGGGTTTCCTCAATTTTTTTAAAGTTAAGTCAACTTATCACTTTTTACATTGCAGTTGTTGGTAGTTGAGCAGATTTAATTTTTTTAAGCAAACTATCTTACGCAGTTTTTTAGTAGTGATAATGTGTGTGAATGATACAGTGTGTGAATGAATTTTAAATAAATAATTTTTTGTTAGGCCTTGATGTTATGTGGCATTCATACAGCATCTAAAATAATACTTCCATTAAATAAATAATTCCATTAAAATATTATTTTCAATAGTATTTTCACTTCTTGGTAAGCGATGTTTACTAGTCCATCAGTGATCATTCACAGAATCTTTGATTCTTACAGTAGCTGTATTTCCATTACAGATTTGCACAAAACTTTAGCGATATTTTATAAATGTCGATAAAAAAATTATTGCGAAATGACAGTGTTTCCATTATCCTATGCGAAAACGTATTTTTGTCCTTGTCCTTCGGTGCCGCAGACGTGTGCAGTGTAAATTATCCACATTAATGGCAAGTATGAGGTGTTTCTTGGAGGTTATAGTACGTTAAAGAATCATGTGACTTTTACTTACGCCAGGTAACCTGTAAATGTGAAAAAAAAATAAAAAATCCTTTTTCGAATTGCCTGAAAACCACCTCATGCGAGCGTAAAAAAGTTTTTGCGAAATTGACGTGTTTCCATTGGGCATATTTTCTACAATTTGAAGGGTAATGGAAATGCAGCTATTGATTTGGTCCCTATCGTCACACCTTTGAGCCCCAAATCTGGGGTTGCATCCATCAAAGACTGCTTCTACAACTGACTACCTCACAGTGTGGCGTCAAAGGCTATTCTAATTTGAAGGCTCCTTCAAATGCAGCCGCGAAATCTGTCCTTTATTTCCTGGGTCATGAAGGATACAACGAATCGGTCCTCCATGGCCCACACTATCCCAAGATTCATTGGGAAAAACAAAAACAAAAACATTTAAGGGGTTCAAATGTTGACTTATATTCTACCAAGACGTTTTTACAAATAATTTATACTTTTTATTATGTATATAAATTGACTAAGGTAAACATATTTGACAGGTTGTGAACCCTGTTTTGTAGTAAATGAAATTGCAGTAAAAATCACCTCAGGGGACATATTAAATTAATATAGACCTTATCAGCTAACCAATTGGTATTTTGTTAAAAAAAACTGTACAGTCCTTTGAACACACTGTATTTTTATCCCTCATAGCCTTGTTTTAATTTCTGTCAAATATTAAACATGGCACTACCCTGACTACAGTCTACAGTGTTATGTTGCTAGTTTAATTATTTTGGACATTGTATTTTTTATTAGTGTAATTTTCAGAACAATTAGGTAACATTTTTAAATAATTTTAACTTCAATATTTCATGTCCACATATTTATTTATTTAACAAGCAGACATCTAATAAGCGGGGTAATGTGAAATCAGATGGTCATTATCGCAAAATGATCCCCTTCTGGGTGATACTCGATCACTCTGTGGGGGTTTATTTTGCAATAATAAATAAGATTGGCTGACTGTAGGCCTACAGTATGAAATCACTTTAATGTCTCTCATGGTTTATTGTTTTACCTGACATGATCAGGAATTCTTGCTCAGGACCAAGGAGTCGTATAATTGCTTTTCTATGTAAACATGCTAGATGAACACGTTTAACTGTCGGGCTTGCATCTCACACGACACGTTGTTCTAAAATAGGTGAACAGACATTCCCTTTTTTAATGTCCTATCCCCAAAATTGTCCCAGCATGTTCAAAACAGCCCACGAATACACTTAAAAAAAGCCGGACCAATGTAGCCTGCTAATCACCAGAGCAATTGAGTAGCGATTATTTTCTATAGTGATTATTACTATGTCATGCAATGCATGAGTCATACTAAGCCATTTTTTCCCCTATAGACAATACCAAGTGTAATCTCAATAATATTTTGACCCTTGCATTAGAAAATGTTCCCATTACAGATATCTGTCCAACTTATTCTAAAAACACGGTGCTAATGTTAAAATAAATTTTAAACGTTAAAACGTTTAAAAACAGTTAAAAAAGTTAAAACGAGTTATCTAGAAAACACAACTCTAGACCTTGCACTTTTTATCCCATTCCACTACTATACGTCTTGCATTTTAAGTGCAAAGACGTGTTCTGTCAGAATGGCCCCTAATAAGACTTCATCGCAGTCTCTCTGGAGTAGGGTTTATGTGTCTTTATCAAGGGCACAATGGTTATACAGCACCACTATTTGGGTTGAAATTTGGCTTTGAAAAATCATCAAAATTGTGTGCCAGATTAGCGATGGATAGATGGGTGAGTTTAGGACTCAAGGTATCTGGTTTGGTGATGTTGGGAAGGCAAGGTTAGCCATGGGTTCAAGGGTTCAAAGTCAGTGAGAGTGGGCTTAATCGGATGGGAGTTCATCCAGGCAGGAGAATCATGCTGGGATTCATAGAGCTAGTCTTAAACCATATGGGACTTAAGATAGATTGTAGATAGATCCTTGTTGTAGTGTTTTAATGGTCTCTGTCGTGCAGTACAGGTTCAAAGACATTTGGAATATACCCTACAGGACCAGGTGCAGGCTAATTGTCAGGGGGAACAACAATGTTTAATTTGTTCAAAAGCTATTGAAAGAACAAAATTCATGCCATGTTAGAAGCAAACACTGTTATTTCAGATATTTATGCAAGCATGTAGGTTTCTGGTTTATTTATTAAAAAAAAAAAAAAAAAAAAAAAAAACTACCTGAAAAATCACCTCATGCAAACTTAGGCACTTAGCGAACCCAGGAAATCAGAACAGCCTTTAAACTCAGAACAGCTTTCCTGCTAATTGAAACATATTGCTTTGGAGACTGTGGGCAAAAGGCTTTCCCAGAAATTTTAAGCTGCTTTGAGAACTATTTTAGGAACAAAACAGATATTATTTGTGTTGTAAATCATGACCCCCCTTCACTCTTGCAACTCGTATTTATTCAAATGCATGCTCCAGAATCAGATATTGAAATACATGTGGTCTTTTGGAAACTGCATTGCTAATATTTTTACTGCTGCCACCTTTTAAGTTGCTGGGTGTTGCCATGAGCAAATGGACATATTGATTTACGTGAATGCTGCCTTGGCAGGGTCACAGGGTAACAGGCTGATCAGAATTCTGCGGTTTCGGCTTCTACATCCTGCATACAAGCATTTGGGCTGAAAGATGTCAGGAACATGCAGAATTTAATAGAATTTTGCTCTGTTAGAAGCACTTATTCTCACGTTGAAGGGGAAAGCAGCTAGAGTGGGTGTGGCTTCATTATTGTGTCCATAAGTGATGTCAAAATGGGAGGAGTTTCACCGTTACATTGAGATGTAGAGTGTAAACTTGTGATTTTCTGGGTCCTGATGTACGGTGTAATAGAAATTCATGGGTTAAACAAACTAAACTAAATATACTACATGTAATTATTGCCTATAATTAATCTGTTTTCTATTTGAAAATATTTTAAAATGTAATTTATTCCTGCGATGATAAAGCTGAATTTTCAGCATCATTACTCCAGTCTTCATTGTCACACGATGCTTCAGAAATCATTCTAATATACTGATTTGCTGCTCAAGAAAGGTATTATTAATGCTGAAATCGTGACACACTACGTTCAAAGTTATTATTATTATTTTATTCATTTTTATTTGTTTATTTTTTGTACAAAATGAATTACATTTATTCAGTGAGGATGCATTAAATTAATTGAAAATAAATAGTAAAGACATTACAAGATATTAAAAAAGATTTTTATTTCAAATATATGCTGTTCTTTTAAATTTTCTATTCCTAATTGAATCCTGGAAAAAAAAAAAAATGTTTGTGGTTTCCACCAAAATAATAGTCAGCAAAAAACTGATAATAATATACCATTATTAATAACTGAGCACCAAATCAACATATTGAATTGACTTACCCCACACACACGCGCACGCGCACACGCGCGCACACACACACACACACACACACACACACACACACACACACACAGTATTTATTAAATTGTCAAATGTTAACCTAATTTGTCACATAGGCTATTAACAAAAACTTAACTCCAGTTTATGTATACAGTCCCAATATTGTTAAATAATAGCTAAAATACCAGCATCCAAACAGTTTTGAAAAGCCTCTCATCCTTAAAACAGTTTTGGAGTGAAATGTGGTATGTGTGGTATTCAAGTACTAACACCATTAGTACTTTTTGCAAGTTCACAGTAGACGCCTTATCAGTGGGTGACTGGCAAACTTTATAGTTCACAAATGCTCCGTGTTAAAAATGGATGCTGATAAAATCAGCGCTTTCCCATTTACCAAAATATAATAAATCATTTTAAATAAGAATTAAGAAAATTATGTTGCCACACAAGCTCTTGATTTGCTATTGGCCTTGACAGATGCTGCAGACACATTGAATAAATCCAGCAGATGAAGCATTCTGTTTCTGTTTCTGCTTTCTGAACACTCCGGTCCCTGTGTAACTGCCTTGGAGGCCCTACATGAGAAGACACGACAGAAAAAAAACAGCACGGGTTTAATCTCATTGGTGCAAATGCTCCTTACTCTTGCAGCTGGGATTATCATCACTGGTCTGAGAACAATGGGATTTCATGGAAGCTTAAACTTCAGCACATTGGATGGCTCTTTATCATCCCATTGAGACAACATTTTTAAATGATGCTTTCACAGGGGAGTGATGCTCTCCATGTTTACAAGAGTGTAAAACAGCTCCCCTGGTTGTGCTGACATTCTCACACAAACAATAAAGTGATTATGCTGTTTTTTAAAAAATGATTAAACTTAGTACTACCTTGGTGCTTCACCTTCTGAGACATGTTTGTGATGTGTCATGGTAATATTTGGGTCAGTGACATCATGTTACAGTTTTTTTTTTAACCACTTACACACAAAATCTTTACTTGTCACACAATTTCTGAAAGCTGATACACAGACACAGGCTGATACATACCAATTCTCAACACTTTTTGCAAAACACGACACAAAATTATCTGTGTAACACACACAAATCTAACAGGAATTGATATTATGTTTGCAAATGTTTGCTTTTAAGATATGTTTGTGATATTTTGAATGCAGTGCTTCATTTTGCAAGAGATGTGAGGCATTTTGCATTTTGTGTGTGCAATTCTTGGATTTGTGCGTACAGTTTTGAAAAAAAAAACTGCAAAGGTAAAGGTTTGAAAATGTGTGTAAGTAGTTGAAAATAAAAACTGTAATCATTTCATTTATTAAAAAAATCTATGAAAATGACTAAAAATGTATACAATGATCATGTATTTAATTTCTGTATTAAATTCATTTTTATAATCTTTCGGGAGGCAAGAAGAAAAAGCCTAATTAAGCGAATACAATAAAAAAAAATAAAAAAGGAGAAGAACAGCAACAACAACAGCAAAAAAACTTAAGTAGTCAAAATATAATATAACATTTGAAAAACCCTGGAACAAAAATCATAAATGAAGACCCTCATGACTGTCTGTGAGGTCAATCAATGACAGGCAAGGTTAGTTCATGTTGTAAACTGTCATGTGGTTTGACTCAATAAAAATGTAATGTTTATGATTTTAGAATTCTTTATATTTGTAAAAACCTTGAAAACTAATAATGTCTATACTCTAAGATGTCTATACAAATATAAATATAATGTTCTCTGAAAATAAGTAAATAAATAATCTGTCAACCTAGGGCACAATTTAATGTATTAATATGATGGAATTTTCCGTTTGGACTATTTACAGACGTTTCATTTTGAATTTTGCACTTCATTGCATTGTGTTTTGGGGTTCTGTATAGGGTTTTACCCTAAATGAATTAAATGTTATTTATTCATGCCTGATAACAAATGCCTGAATGATATTACATCAGGTGTATTTGTTGCAGGGCGGATCCAACAACACGATCCCATGAGGTGTTAAGGAGAAAAGTCCGGTCCAACAGCAATAACAGCGTGGCCACGCTGGACATCAACTCAGATTTCATGCTTTATGTTGCAGAATGATTTGAAGGACAGCGATCGCCTTTGTTCTAGCCTGCACCTTTCAGTCTGATCAAAAGTTTGCAGCTTTTGATGTTTTAACCCTATCTTTTCTTTGAATAAATAACCTTCCTTTGAACCATATGGTGTCCTCTCTGTGCCGGGAGGGGACCGGGAGTGTTGCAACTCCCACCTGTGGTTTTAATTACGGCCTATGACGAGGTGAGTCAGCCATGCAGAAACAGACGTATGGGAGCAGGACTACCGACCCCAGGTGTTTCCCCTTCCTCTGCGGGGATGAGGGAACCGCAAGGAAACAAAGCGTGACCTGACACCAAATGTATGTTTGCTTTTGAGAATCATCATTGCTTTTTAAATGTTTTCCACTTGGCAAAAACCATGTCACACCCTTTTGGACACACTCTCAAGATCAAATTCATCTGGGAATGATTGATATTCTGTGTATGCGCTGTACCTCTCCAGCTCCTTTGCCGTAATGATCAGTGGATTGCCGCGAGACCTCTTGAGAAGAAGGGCCGAGCTGAGCACCCATCAAATTAAGCCGGCTCCTGTTGTACCGCCCTCGCTATACATGGCTTGATCCTTCTCTTTCCAACACCCCCTGCCCCTGGAGTTCACAGCTCGTCCTCAACCCCTCCTGTACTTCTCAACACTTCTTCTTTTTCAGCCCCCTTGGTTCTCCAGACTTTTTTTTTCTTGTTCTCTTCATGCACAAATCCTGCTGAGTGTGTGGGTATTTCTGAACACAAGCTGAAAGCCAAACCCTGCAGGTCTGTGTCTTTTAGGACCGGCGCTCAGATCCAGTCTCGTGTTTGTTTCAATTCAATGCTGCATTTCTAGATTTGATTTTCTTTGTCGAGTTAAAAGCGAGACGGCAATTTGTTGAAATTTGGGTGGATGCAAACGCAATCCATCGATCTCCTTGACGTCTCTTCCTTAATATGCACTGGAGCGTTCGAAATGAAGGAAAGTATCAAATGAAAGAAACATTGCTACCTTGAAACCATCATCAAATGCTGCGCTTCTGAAGCTTATTAATTTCTTACCTGACATTGGTAATACTTTGAAAAGTCAGTTTTATTTTTCGGTAATGTATTCTGTGAGGATTCCTTTGAGGCTGTGGCTCCAGATTTTATTCCTGGTGAACGTTTCATATGGCTGCTGTATGTCAGATGTACAGGAAGCCTGCAGGCTCTTCCCAGGAGAACTCTGATGCAGGCAGACAACATAAATGGGGTCGCACGAAAAAAAAGAAAAAAAAAAAAAGACTCATTCTCTTGTGTCGAGTTGAGTTTTCAAATTAGCATTACTGTAGTTGTAAAAAGTTAGGGTTTCTGCTAATAAAATGCTGTTGGTTAAAATGAATGTGATCAGGTCATATTTAGTTAATATGACTTTTGCAACTGTAAGAATTTATGAATTTAGCAAATACACTTGATGTGTCACACTTCTTTTTGGCAGTCGCTAGGTTTTTATCATTTTTTTAAGCTGTGCTAACAATGCTTCAGCTACATTTAATTCAGTTTATATAATGTTTCTATCCCAGATTGGGTCTTGGCACTGTTCTGCTTGCTTCAGAAACAGTATTTTGTTACTTGATTCAGATTGATTGCTCCCTTCAAAATCTTCTCTTCATTTGCACACACACACACACACACACACACACACACACACACACACACACACACACACACACACACACACATGTTTACTTAGCTATCTAAATGGGGACATTCCATAGGCGTAATGGTTTTTATACTGTACAAACCGTATTTTCTATTGTCCTACACCAACCCTACACCTAAACCTACCCCTTACAGGACACTTTCTGCATTTTTACAATTTCAAAAAACCTTTGCTTACTTTATTTTTAAACCAGTTTTACAAATGAGGACGTCTCCAAAGGGAGGTTTTTGTATATTTTGTCAGGTTTAGCTCACTTTTGGGTACAAATTTGTCCCCAAAATATGGTTAAGTAGGTACACACACACACACACACACACACACACACACACACACACACACACACACACACACACACACAGAGAGATTTCACAAAAACACAGAATTTGGCAGAATGTTCATGATGCTCATTTCCATACACTGAAAGTGAATGGTGACCAGTCGAGCTCCAAAAATGACTAACTAGATAAAATGATCAAATTGACAAGGTAAATATATAAAATAAATATATAGATAAGAATAAATAAATAGACAATAATAAATACATAGATAAAAGTTGCTGGAAAATTGCTTTGTTTTAACAACAGACTTTACATTTTATTTATATATTATAATTATTATCATATATTATAATAATTCATTATTGAAGTTCAGATTTTCCCCTCGGCTGTAGATTTGTATGATTTCAGTATATGTGCATATTAAAATTTAGCACAATGTGATTGTTTTTGCTAGACACATGAGTTGCAATGATTTTTGCCGTTATTTATGTCAACACTGGTGGTATCCCTGGAGTTTTTGAAATAGTGAATTTTATTTTTATTTTTATCACAAACTATCATACTGTATGTCTTCAGAAGACTTATAACAGACTAGTAGTCTGCTAATAAAGCGAGTTACTCATATGAATTTCTTCTCATTTCTAATTTATTTCTTCTAATTTTTTAGCAGCCTGACAGCCCTTGGTCACCATTCACTTTCATTACAGGGAAGGGAGCAACATGAACTTTCTGCTAACAGCCTCCTTTTGTGTACCACAGAAGTCATTCGAGTTTGGATTGGCATGAAAGTGAGTACGTCATGGCAGAATTTTCATTTTTTTCTATAAAAAATGGAAGAAGTGGCAGGTTTTCTTCTACAGACAGACATAACTACTTCTCCAACCGTTCTATACAGAAGAACAGTAAAATGATCCAGTATTGGCAAAGTTTCTCCATAATTACCTTTAATAACCCATCAGTCGGTACTGTAGTGTGAGTGTATTAATATTCATTACGTATTATGTGGGAGAGCAGTAGAGGATATAATAACAGCTAGCGCTCGCAGCCTCTGCGGTTCCGGTACAGGGCCTTTGTCGAATGCGAACCACCCCATTCAAAGGTCATGTAAATGAGAGCATCGGTCTGGAGCTAGCAAGGACCTGCCAATGGAGGAGGAAAATAGTGTAATTGCTGCTTGTGAGACTGATTCCTGACATCCGGTCATACCTGAGTGGCTGTTTCTGTAGCTGAGACCCTTATTCCGATCATTGGCATTCTGTGGGTGGATTGTGGAAGAGAGTTGGGTGCTCTGAAGCACATAGAAACATGTCATAGGAGAGTTGTGGCTGTTCCTATCAGACATGTGTCACAGTGTAAAAGCGCTCTTTGTCACTCAACACAAACCCCAGACTGAGTGGCTGCTCAGGGCAGAAAAGAACTTCCCTGTTAAACTCTGAGAGGGATGTGGAGGTGTTTCACTCGCCGCCCTTTGAGAGCCCTTTACCAAACCTGATGGATGCTAGACAGAAGCGCAGACATCCAGAGTATTCGAGAAAAAATCCCTGCTGAAGTTTAGTTCATTTCACAATTTTGATTGCTTTTCATTGTTTCTTTTTTTTTCTTGCCAATTTATTATTTGAATACAATTCTTGTTAATTTAGTCATTTTAAATTCTTATAATTCTGTGTTAGACGGTTATTAATGAGGCATACTGGGGTTACTTGTCACACTTTTTCTAGATTTATTTTCATATTTTAAGATCTAGTATGTGAAATATGATTGTTTTTATATAATTTAAAATTACTGTTGATCTTTTGGAAATCATTCTAATAGACTGGTTTGGTGCTCAAGACACAATTCTTACTATTATCAATGTTGAAAACAGTTGAGCTGCATACTATTTTTGAGGAAACCATGATCCATTTTGAGGATTTCAAGATCGTTTGATGAACAGAAAGTACAAAGAACATAAATGAACCGTCACTTTTCATGAATTTGTGATTCATTTCATTGCATCTTTGCTGTATAAAAGTATTAATTGCTTTCATACAAAAACCTCAGAATGATAGTGTATATTAAATATAATTTAAATTATACACAGTATGTGACAACTAGCCCCTACCTCCCCCTTCCTCTGGGTGTGTGTGCTGCTGTTGGAACAGTATGACACTGAATCCTCAATCAACAGAGGTCATTTGATATGATACATGACCTTGTCGGAGCTGAATTTCAATTGGAGAAAAAGGAGAAATCTTCTACTGAAAGACAAACGTAGAGCATAATGATTCGACATCAAGAGGTCACTTGAAGATCAATGGCCTCTAGAACACTTGAAAGTGAAGACTTCAGTGAGTGTTGATACACAGTATTCCTAAACTATGTTCACTTCGTCCATACAATTGCTATGCAGATGACTGTTTTAAATGTCCTTTGAGATGCTAAAATACTCTTTTTGGCTGTTTCACTTTGTTTTAAAGCATTGGTCTCAAACTCAATTCCTGGAGGGCCACAGCTCTGCACAGTTTAGCTCCAACCAGGTCCAAATCACACCTGCTTGGAAGTTTCTAGTGATCCTGAAGACCTTGATTAGCTGGATCAGGTGTGTTTGATTAGGGTTGAAGCTAAACTGTGCAGAGCTGTGGCCCTCCAGGAATTGAGTTTGAGACCAATGTTTGAAAGCTTCAAAGGGCACAGCCCCAGAAATATAGTTTCAGTTCAACCTGCTCACAAAGACGCCTTTCCCAATTTGATGCCAGTTTCCTGCTTATTCTAGAAGATCCATTGCACTGGATGGATCCCATAGCACTGCCTTATATTATTGTAACTCAGCAGAGCTGATTGACACAGCCTCTGGATTTTCATCTAAAACTTTATCTCTGGAGAAACTCAGACGCAGTGGTCTGACTGCATATGTGAGAGAGCAGGCGGGTCTTAGAGAGTCACTTTGTAGATTTTTTACACGTATTCCTGAGAGACATGGAGAGCTAGCACCATCTCACTTCCACCCACAGCCAGACTACTCTCATCATAAATAATCTGCCATATCTGAATATCATGTGACAGTGTGGGATGAGCCATTCCTGTTTCACAGCTTTAAACATTATAAAAGCTACATTAAAATCTCAAATAAGAAGAGCGTTGAGGGGTTTAACTGGTTTCGGTGTGATTTGCGAAGAACATAACCTCGCCTTGCTGTCAAACTAGCTCTGATATCGGGGAATTGTTTCTTAATGGTCTCCTGTGAGTTGTGTCAGTGAGGGTTTTAAAAGCATGATCCCATTTTTCAGCTCTGAAAAAAAATGCAAAAGATGTTGGGGGAATAAGAAATGTTTGGAAAAAAATCAAAAGATATAATGCTTGCAATTTCCAAGTGGTCTCTTCAGAAGTGAATTGGAGCAGTCGTCTGTCTGAGACTCGAGAAATTTTGCCTTTTCTTCACAAGCTTCTTTTTTCAGATATGAAGGTGACGAGCTCGCTGAATCAAATGAATGAAGGCAGCTTTAAAATATGACAGTTCATCAAAGCCTGGTGCCAGTCAAAGGGCACAGCTGGTGGGGATAGAGACAGAGCAGAGACATACTCACAAATGGAGCTCAGTGTCACTCAAATAACAGCCACATGTGTATCGGCCACATTTCAAACAATCACTTTTAATTTTAGACCACATTAGAGTGGAACTCGATGTCTCACCTTACGGCACTTGAACATTTGAAATATTGTGAAATATTTAAAACAATATTGTTAATGTCTCAGTGATAAGTAAGTAGCGACAGTTTTGTGGTGTGTATGCGAGTGAAAGGGTTTGTTGAAAAGAAAAAAAAAATGTTGGGTGGGACTTGGTAGGACTCGGAACACAAATTAAGATATTTTTGTTGCATTTCTGACAGCTCTCTGACCCTCCCATAGACCCTCCCAATCTGATTAACACGATCAACGTCCAGAAACGTAGCAAGGTGATCGTTAAAATAATCCATGTGACATCAACCGTAATTATACGAAGCTACGACAATACTTTTTGTACGCAAAGAAAACAAAAATAACAACTTTATTCGACAATTCATCTCCTCCGTGTCACCCTAGCGCCATTTTGGAGAGTATCTACTGAATGCAAACAGCGTATGCTCTTCTGTGTCAGCTGCGCCACACGGATACGCTGTTTACGCTGTTTACGTCATTTACGTTTTAACTGGAATGAAAACAACGTATCTATCCGCATTGCACAGCTATTATCCATGCTTTGACAGTTAGTGGCTGTATCTGGCCAAAAAAAGGCTAAAAAACACAATAAAAGGATCATAATAATAGTAAATTGGATTTGTGCAGTACCTTCCAAGTCTTCTGAAATCGTGCGATAACTTTATGACTGAAAATTAGGTCTTTATTCTTTGAAAACTTTCCCTTTGCTGCATCTAATGAATCTCATTCTTTTTCTGCATATTTGAGCTGGCACATCATGCTCACTAAAAATCTTCTTTTGATTAAAAACAAAGTAATATATATATATATATATATATATATATACTTTTTTTTCTGAAAATAATTTCCAAATGACATGAGGGTAAATAAGTAATGCCAAAAAAAAGATTTTGGGTGAACTATCCCCAGTTTTTTACTAAACAGTCATGCCAGTGCATTGAAAGCACAAATTCTCCCTGCAGCAAATGCTACGACATTATGGAAACACATGGTAGGCCGTGCACTCTTGTACAAATCGGTGATGATTTAGGAAAAGGACCTATCAGAGGTCTTCCATCTCCCTTCTCAGTCTTTAATTGCAGTCAGTTCTGAGTCACTGCTCTCTTTTCTTGTCAGAAATGTTAACAGAGGGTCTCAGAAGAGAGCTGTTGATGCAGTCAACACAGCCGACTAAATATAAAATAGTCCTGCTCTCTCTTAACGCTAATGGGCCCTGCTGAATAATTCAACCATGATGATAATAAAAGGGAAGAGAGAGAGAAAAAAAAAAAAAAACTAAAAAAAAAATGTCTTGCATCAGTACCTTATGGGTCGGGGCAGGGACATAATTTGCTGTCAGCAGCAGTAGTTGCTGCTTCCTCTCAGGTCTTTCCTGTCTCTCTCTCCTTCTTTCTCTCTCTAATTGCATTATTTCACTGGAGATGAAGAATAATTCCTGAGGAATTTTCATCAGTCATTATGTCAGGAGTAAGGATGTTGGGGTGGGAAGAGGGTGCGAGATGCTCCTTCACTGAGGTGTCATGCATTAACAGGCGAGGAAAGAGATTTGAAGCACAACACACACACACACACACACACACACACACACACACACACACACACACACACACACACACACACACACACACACACACACACACACACACACACACACACACACACACACAAACAGAAGCCGTCACTGAAAGTAAGGGTAAGATGGGGGCAACACATTGACAGGAGGACAGTGCCAAATTGGACTCTCCTCCACATGTCTTCCAGTGTCTTTCTAGTTTCCCTCACTCACCACTTCCCGTTTCTGCCTGTCTCTGTGTTGTGTCATAAAATTTCTCCTGGAGCTTGCCTCCTGCGCTCAGTTGCTAGTGCTACGAAACCTTGTTTATTCATTTACAGCTCCAAATGTGATACAAACCACTCCGTATGTGTGAATCCGTCTTATTTTCTGCACTGATTTCATCTCTGACCCATTTTACCCCCCTTTCCCTGCCCCTTGTTGTGTAAATGTCACAACAAAGTGCTTTGTTTGGTGCTGAACGCAGGTGTACAGCTCACACCGAGGCGTTCTCTGCCTGGTCAGGGCACACAAAACCCTGTGGATAATGAGCTGAGACACTTTATGCATATTAAACCAATTTGCGAGGAGTGTAATTAGTATCATAGCAGGGGTTTGACATGGAGGCCAGACATTGTCAGCGCTCTGTAGTGCTCTTTTGAAAGTCTTGGCCCACAGGAAAATTACATTAGAGAGTAAATATTGACTCAAACGCTTCTATGTTCTGCGGACTATTTGCTCTCCATGAACGATGTCACCGGGTGGAATACAACTGCGGCATTGCTCCGATCATTTACCAGTTTTTTCAGTTTTTCCACAGAGGTTGCGTTGCTTTACGAACTTCCCCCCCGGTGTTGCCCCTGAATTTCCTCTGATGTTTTTCTGGCTTTCTCTCCTTCTTCCCCTTCCTCTAAATGTTCCTGCCTCTTCCCATCTACCTCTGAGGAAGCGTGGGTTCTAGCTTAAATCCGCTCCTTTTCTGTTTCAGTCTTTTCATCAGTGTGGAATTTGTTTACATAGTGAACGCTATATGAAAGATTAAAGGTGATATTTTTTTAATTGTTGAACACTTTCTCGTATTCCAGCTTAATAAGCAAAGTCGGCTATAAATAAGCCATTCATATGCTGATTTACTCAAAAAAGTGTGAACACTGTGGCTTTGTGGCATTGCTCTTTTGATTGGGCAGCCAAGCATAGCAACACTGGTTCAGCCAATGGACTGAGTTTGGGGGCAGGGCTACCTGTTTTTTTCTGCTGAGGCAGAGGGAATGTTTAGGGAACTGTTTGAAAACAATCATTATTTGCATTTAGTGCTGCTAGTAGCACAAAAAAAGTTAAGTCAGGACGCATTTATTTATACAGTGCTTTATACAAAACAGATTGATTCAAAGTATCTTCACAGTAATACACAGAAAAATAACAGTGTAAATATTGTGTAAAAACGAATTATTTCAGCTGTACAGCAGAAGACAAATTGTGTCATTATTCACCTCAGTTTAGCTCAGTGTTGACTAAGTTTAGCTCAATAAACAGTGTCAATGTTGAAATGTTCATCAATTATGAAATATATGTGACCAGTGCTGGCAAAATGAGTCACAGTGAGCAAATTTTCGTGAATGGGGTATTTTTATTTTCAACGAACAAAAATGGACGAAAAATCACTGAGCTACACCTGTTTGAAGTCGATAGAGTCAGCAAAGTCAGTTTTGAGAAAAATCGAGTTAAAATTTTCTGAAGGTTCCAAAGCAAAATCACCTAGCAACATTGCATTGTTTCTTCCACTTCCTTTCTTAATAATAATCACAATATAGCCATTTTTATTAAAAATAAGAACAGATGCAAAAAAAACCACAGCAGAAAAATATAAGAAAGAAACAAATAGTGCATTACTTTGTCACTTTACATCTAAACAAAAGCATTCAAGGAAGAAAAAAATAATCAAAAGGTAAGATCAATTTAGTGTGTTTATTAGATTTAAATTGATTATTAAAACTACAAAAGTAGTTCAATCAACAGCAGTGATCTTTTATTGTTTGATTAACATTAATGAGACAGGTGGCCTATATTAAGATCTACTGTACTGCAATGATCTATTATAATGTTACACATCAGATATTTTTCCCTATAACTGATTTTTACCCAACATGCTTTATGGCTGGTGTCAAATTTGAACAAAAAACTGTACATTTACATATTTAAGGGGGTATTTAAAATTAATAGGGTTACCTTTCACCGTTCACAGTTGAGTTAGTTCACACAATTAAATATTAGTACTTTTTTTTTTTTTATCAATTACTAATGAATGAATGACTGTGATGAACATACATTGACATATCTGTGAGGATAAGATGTGACATGATAAAATCAGACATTAATTTAGTCAGTGATGTGTTTCCATGGGGATGTTGGCAGAGACATTTCTTACCACTTATTTTTTTTTCCACAGTTGTTTTTTTTTTTCCTCTTTAGTTTGTTTCTCATCTACATTATGATTTTTTATTTTATTTTATTTTATTTTCCTATTAGTTGTAAAACAACTGACATTTTGGCTTCATCACATCTCCCTGTTATCTCATTGAAAAACCCCGATGACAAGCAAATGCATTACCATTAAGTTTTTCTTTCACTAATACATAATATCACCATCTGCTCCGAACTATAAGAACCCATAAATATGGAAAGTTCTTATTTGCAGATGAATTTGCAGTAATCATCACTTAGTCCCACCGTCTGAATTAAACGGTGATATTCCTCCGGGCTTTTCGTCATTACACAACAGCGAAACGTCCTGAAGGCCCCTCGCTCAGATGAAAGAAATAAGGGATGCTTCATTATTTAACAATATTGAGATCCTGATGCTAATGAGTTATTAACAAGATTTATTTAACGATTTTAGAATTATGCAGCAGGGTAATGGGACATATCTGAGGGAAATTTGTATATTATTATTGAGATGTAAATCCAAAAAAATGTTGGATGAGCATGAGGGGAGAGATAAAGACAATGTTTGCAGCTATCTTTTAATTTTAGAAATAGATACCATAATTTTAATGGGATTTAAAAAAAGAAAAGAAAAAAATAATAATTTAATGATAAGTGATGAAGAAACTAGTTTAAAAACAACAAGCAGGAAGAAAGGGTTTTTGTTACAGTTCAGACATAACTTTAATGTTTTTGTTTGTATTTATTTTTTTTAATTTTATAATTTTTTGTTTATTATTTCTTTAGAGAGAAGGTTTCTACAAGCAAAAAAATAAAATAAAAATACACCAGTGAATAATGAGACCCTTTCGTGGTTGCCATGGCAATCCTGACAAAACTGTCAAGTTTCAAACTCTTTTATACATCTCATGTGGGGTCTGCACGGCAACTGTCAAAGAAGCACTTTAAACTGAGATCTTTTTAGCAGAGCACATTTTATATCTGGCAAAATAAGCCAGTTTTGAGAGCTATTTTCAACGACACCCACTCCTGAGATTCAGCAACTCAAAAGAGCACTGTGCTGAATAAATAAGAAAGCTGGAAATGAGGTGATTGTGATTCTTTGGATGTAAGCTATTGCCATACGCAATCCACAATCAGTGAATCTCCGTCAGCTCGAGAAAGGAAGTCAAGAGCTTTTGGAATCACCTTAAGAGGTTTGTGAAGCAGTAATCCAATTACAGCATGTTTTTGGGTATACTGAAATAAAACCAATGGCATATTTTCTGGAGAGTTTCTGAGAAGGTACTCTTGATGGTGTTGTAGGGACACTACTTTGAAAAGAGAGAAATAGCAACTATGGGAAGGATGGTGTTCTTATTGACTGAATAAACAAAACATTCCCAAGTAGGGATGACCTGCTCTGTTACCACTTTGTGCTTTTTTACTGAGTTTAAAAGGATTGTTTCTAAAAGTTATTGGGTCTTTTTTTAAACTGTGGGTAAATGCCTTGCAAACTTTTAGAAGTTAAACTCCTTAGTCAAACTCTTTAAGTATACACTTTTCAAACTCAAGTCTTTCAAACGTAAAGTTTGTTGAATTTATCCACTCACAGTGTACATGCATCACGGAAGAATCATCTTTTTGTGTTTTTTGCCAGTGTTGGAAAAAGGTGGCTATTTTAATATTATTGTTGAACAAAGGGGAAAAAGAATAACAAAGTGTCATTAGGCAACAATGAGGAAATAAAAAGTACATATATTATCAGATTTATGCAAGCAAATTAACAATGTGGACTTGGTTAACACTTTCATGAATGACGTTCAAAAGCACCACACCACAAAAAGTCTTATAAATTCACAGTAATGCTTAAAGGAACACTCCACTTTTTTTGGAAATAGGCTCATTCTCCAACTCCCCCAGAGTTAATAAGTTGAGTTTTACCGTTTTTGAATCCATTTAGCCGATCTCCGGGTCTGGCGATAGCACTTTTAGCATAGCTTAGCATAGATGGTTGAATCCGATTAGACCAGTAGCATCGCGTTCAAAAATGACCAAAGAGTTTCGATAGTTTTCCTATTTAAAACTTGACTCTTCTGTAGTTATATCGTGTACTAAGATCGGCGGAAAATGAAAAGTTGCGATTTTCTAGTCCGATTTGGCTAGGAACTATACTCTCATTCCGGTGTAATAATCAAGGAACTTTGCTGCCGTAACATGGCCGCAGCAGGTGCAGTGATATTACGCAGCACCTGAAAGTAGTCCCCAGCTAGGTTACTAGTTATAATATAGCTGGGGACTACTTTCAGGCGCTGCGGCCATGTTACGGCAGCAAAGTTCCTTGATTATTACGCCGGAATGAGAGTATAGTTCCTAATCATATATGCCTAGAAAATCGCAACTTTTCATTTTCCGCCGATCTTAGAACACGATATAACTACAGAAGAGTCAAGTTTTAAATAGGAAAACTATCGAAACTCTTTGATCATTTTTGAACGCGATGCTACTGGTCTAATCAGATTCAATGATCTATGCTAAGCTATGCTAAAAGTGCTATCGCCAGATCCAGAGATCGGCTGAAATAATTCAAAAACGGTAAAACTCAACTTATGAGAGAGAATGAGCCTATTTCCAAAAAAAGTGGAGTATTCTTTTAAAAGCTTGTTGAAACAAAGCAATGTTTGACACTTTAGTCATTGTAATACAATCCTTCTTTTGACATTTTAGAATTTTTATTTTTTTCATAAAGATTTGAATGTACAAACCATGTTAAGTAACGCTTCCTTTTCTCATTTTCCTCCAGAGACACTAAACACAGAGTAATAATTAAACTCATTCACAGAGATCAGCCTGTGCCACATGGGGATTTGCTCTAGTTCTGTCCTTTGTTCACACCTGAGGGAGCAGCAGAGCAAGGGGAAAGCCCTTCTGCCTGAATAAAACTACCTGTCAATCACTCCCATCGTCTGCGCTGAGCATGTTATATACCGTACCTGATGTACCTCTGTTCATAACAAAATATTGTTGACATCTTCTGATGGAAACAAATAATCGCAGTGTTCTGCAATTTTCAAGTGTTCTGCAATTTTCAAGATGAATAACACAATATACAATAACTAGAAATAATAATATATTATAACTGTAATGTGTTGTAGAAATACAGACGCAAAGTCACATTTGAATGATCTGAGCTGAGTTTAAAAGACATTCCACCAATGGATGTTGTTGTTTTGTATGCTGTGATTAAAACATTTTTAATCATAAAGGGATAGTTCACTCCAAAATGAAAGTTGCTTTTTTACCTATGGGACACAGGGGATTTCTGAATAATCTTCAGATAGCTCTTTTGACAATTTTTTTTCAATGTGATCTTATTACACTATATATATATATATATATATATATATATATATATATATAAAGTTATATTATTAAGGCAACCAGCTACAGCAGATTTTTGAGTTTGCTCAACTTATTTTTGTGGGAGATTCCCAAATTTTTGTTGTATAAACTTAAAACGACAAGTTGAGAAAAATAAAAAAATCTGCTTAATTTGGTTGCCTTAAAAATTTTAAGTTGGCTCAACTTTTTTTTTTTTTTTAACAGTGTAGATATTGTAGGTATTCGTACATAAAGTGTGTTTCTGGCATTTTTGACTCATACACTGACAGCAATGCAAGCATTTTACTACAAACACTTTACTGTAGTGACATACATATATTTAAATCCTTTATTATATTCATAGATAAATGAAATTTAAAATTAATACTTCATAGATTGTAATAATAAAATACAGAATAAAATAGGTTATAATTAATGAAATAGGTTGATTTTATTGTATTCAATCAATAATTACATATGCTCATTACATTTAATTAATTTACCTAATTTGAAATTATAACACTGTAAAATGTTAAACTGATAATCATTTAATCATTACAAAATCAATTAATTTAATTTTTCAAAATTAAGAAAAATTGCTGTATAATTGCAATAGCTATACGAATACCTTTATAAACTAAATATAATTTTTACTTCATATTTATGATTCTAAAGCTGTGCATACCAGGGCTATTACAGTTAACAATAAAACAAACAAAAATGCATTTAATTTCTCACTCAACTAATTCAAACTAAAATAAAAATGAACAAAAAACTATGCAAACATTTTAAACAACAAAATTACTAAAACTTAAAAAAAAATAAAATAGAAAGTATAAAAAATTCAAAATATGAATAAAAACTTTAATAGTATCATATTGATCCTAAAACAACACTGGTGCATATGTAACACTTACATATTACATTTTCAGTGCTGTCAGTATGTCCATATTGTATTTTTCAGCATATTTCTGAAAGTACAAACATATGTGTAAACATAATTCACAAATAGTTGCATATTCTTCTCAAATCAAGCTGAACAGTTCATCACAATGTCTGTCAAGCTCCAAAAAAATGTATTAAATAAATAAAAACTTGTGTGCTATATGTAATTCAAGTCTTCTGAGGTCATACATTATCTTTTTGTGAGGAACAGAATATGTTGTGGTCACTTTTTCACAGAATGTTGCTGTATGGAAAAGAGCTGCGTCAAAGAAATTCTCTTTTTGTATTCCACAAAAAAAAAATGCAACAGCATTACAGATTTGGAAAGACACGAGAGTGAGAAAATAATGACAGAATTTTCATTTTTGGGTGAACGGTTCCTTTAATAAAAAAGGGAAAGCAATATGGCAAGAGATGAAGTCTTGGCTGTTAGTTTTGTTGGGTATTTGTTGAGTAGGTGTGTGTAGGTAGGTGGGTGTGTGTGTGTGTGTGTGTGTGTGTGTGTGTGTGTGTGTGTGTGTGTGCCTATAGGGCTAGAGCCACAAGACTACTGAGAGCGGAGGACGAGGTCTTGGAGGGAAGCACAGGGTGAGAGATGACTCAATCAGCCAAAAGCACCTGCTCCTGCTACTACTCAACGCTCAGGCCTATTAATACAACCACACACACACAACTCAAATAATCCCAATTTCTTTGGCTAGGCCCCGTTTCAGACTGTCATATTCAATCACATCTCAACAATTCCAGTTAGATTTGTGTTTTTTATGTGAGATTGTAGCTGTTCTTTCAGCATTCTTTAAATATGATTAATTAGTTGGATTTTAGAATTCCACACAGATGGTTTTCAGACAAGAAGACAAGGAATGATAAAAATATGCCGTAGTCTGTATAATGCTGAAATCAATCTTCCATGCAAAATAATGTTCCTGTTGGTTGTTTCTCTTTTCATGCAGTCAGCTGAGAAAATCAACTGGCATTTAACTGAAGTGAAATGTCAAGGTCATTCAAATGTTTTTCTGTTTTCTCCGTGAATCACTAATGTTGTCCCTGCTGCAGTAGGGTCAGAAACATCTGTACTGTGTTTATCTTAAATAGCTTAATTAATTAGGGATTCAAACCATGCCGATACAATTCATATTTAATATTCTGCTGCCGCTGCACAGCTTTGAAATTTTAAATGAGATACAAACTGGAAATACTCAAAAGCTTTATAAACAAGTCTGGAAAGTGTACTCTGGTGAACTGTGGAGTTTTACTTAGGATTTGTAAATGCCATGAGATGCCAATCATTTGGAGCTGCGGGATGTACGTTCAGACTGTTCACTGAGATAGCAAATTAAATCAAGGTCGATGAATGTGGAGTGTATGTTCTGTTCTTCACACTCCTTTGATATCAATCAGGTGTAGAATGATTTTACCACTTAGAATTTACACTTGGGACAGGTGACTTTTTACTCTTTGCATTGACCAACTGTAAAAAATTGTGCTGAGATCATCTTATTAATGGACTCAATGCTTCTAGCCTTAATGCTCAGTACTATAGTTATAGCTTATGTCATACAAGACAGATGTGACAGAAAGAGTTTACTACTATCACAGTTTGCTGTAGATCAATACTTTACCAAAAGCTTACACAGTAGCACATAGCTTTTAGCAGAAATATGTAGATAGTCACCGTGCATAGAGAGAGAACATTACCCACATTTGTGGTCTTTGCACTTGACCATTTGTCTAATTTACATTATGTATTTCTTATATTTGGCCCATGTTCAAGTGGCCACGAAGACCACAAATGTGTGTCGACCTTTTAATTACCTGATTGAACACGCTTACAACATAGTGTTGTAAAATTGCAACTAAAGTTCTTGCAGAGCTTTATTTAAAGGGATAGTTCACCCCAAAATGTAAATTCTGTCATTACTCACCCTCATGTCGTTCCAAACCGGTAAGACCTTTGTTCATCTTCAGAACACAAATTAAGATATTTTTGATGAAATCCAAGAGCTTCTTCATAGACAGAAACCACATTCAAGGCCCAAAAAGGTAGTAAGGACATCGTAAAAAATAGTCCATGACATCAGTGGTTCAAGCTTAATTTTATGAAGCTACGAGAATACTTTTTGTGTGCAAAGAAAACTAAAATAATGACTTTATTCAACAATTTCTTTTCTTCCATGTCAGTCCTTGACGCACCTTCATGATAGCACCATGACACATGCGTGTACATTCAAAGTCCCTTTAAAGGGGTCATATGACAATGCTAAATATAACATTATTTGGTGTATTTGGTGTAATGTAATGTGTTTACGTGGTTTAAAGTAAAAAAAAACATTATTTTCCACATACCATACATTATTGTTGCTCCTCTCATTGTTCTGAAAAGCAAGGAGTGCTCTGATTGGCCAGCTATCCAGTGCGTTGTGATTGGCCAAATACCTCAAGCGTGAGACGTAAATGTTATGCCTCTTACCATATTTGTAAACACACAGCATCTCCACGACATAGCAACAATACTACAGCGAGAATAAAAGTTACACCTTCTTTCTTTGCGTGAACATTTGGGCAGTGACGTAGATATTTGGGGGCGTGTTTAAATGAGGCGTGTTAGGAAGGCATGGACAATCTTAACTTTTATAAAGAATATCTCTTTGGGTTTGAGACTTTAGTCTTTGCAACTTTACAGATCTTATGTATGCACAAACAGCTTGTAACACTCTGAATCCAAATGAAAACTTGAAATTGCATCATATGACCTCTTTAAGACAAGTCATTTTACTCAGTGGTCATCTTCAGAACGCCTCTCGGGCAGTGCAGCTCCTACATTTTTTGAATGGGGAAACATCAAATTTTGCACATTAAAATAATATTTCTAAATATCTCTTCAGTCCCTGTGTAAAAGACAAGATTTAGTAATGGAGATGAAAATCAGTTGAAAACATTTTACAAAATACATGCACTCATCTCTGCACCATTAAAATGTGCAATATGTTGTACTACTAAATTATATGCAATATCTAATTAATATAACTTAAGGCCATTGCACACTGAGTCCAAAATTGTCGCATGCATTCTTCCGTTTTTCCGTATTCGTCATCCTTTCCTATCAAAATGCATGCTACGGATATGAAAACGCAGAAAATCGAACCTGATACGAATTTTTTTAATGACAGACGAAAGTTTCGGAGGCAGTGTGTACACTGTTTACACTGGAAAATTTTTCTTGTATTCCTTTAAATTCAGGTTATATGAGTTTCTGAATATGATGAATGATCAAATTTTGTTTAAAATGTTTAAAATATTATTTTTTTCCACACACATCTGTCGTTTCACTTCAGAAGACATTGGTTTATCAAATGGGGTTGTATGGATTACGGTGATATTAATTTTGCTTCATTGATTTTTAAAACGTCAGCTTTGAAGAACCAGTGCACTTGTATTATGTGGACTCTGTTTGTCCTTCATTAAAACCCTTTATATCCAGGATGGAAAAAGGGGGAAAATTTTCATTTTTGGGTGGACTATCCCTTTACAGGCACTGAGCTTTGGCATTAATCCAACCCTGGGAGAGACAAGTGTGAGTATTGGGACAGGCCCACTATATCAAAATGTATTCAATGTCTAAGGAAGGTATTGGTCTAAGAATATTACATCTTATAATATTTTAAAAAAAAGAAAAGCTGTGCGAAAATAAAGACTTCTATGCAAATTGTTCATTTTCATGATAAATAAACAACGGAGCCCCTAAAGTAACATGCAAACACTAAAACACTTCACCACATGTTCGTATGTGCAAAAAAATGTTAAGTCTCGCCTTTTTGTGCAAATGGAACTTTAGGATTTCCGTATTTGTAGAGGGTACACAGGGATATGTTTTTGTTTCTTTCCATATAGAAAAAAAAACAGTCTAATCATCCCAGTGGTTTTGAACAGAACATTTTTATCAGTGTATTGGCAGGGCTGGGAGATTGCCTTGTCTTGTTGATGTGGTATTTCCATATTAAACCTGGAGTTTAACCAAGGACTTTGAAAACCTGCTTGCTCATGAGCTACTCGCAAGTCCCGAGGGATCTAAACAGGACGTTTATTCGCTCTTAGACCTGCACGCTGCCCTGCGCGTTTTACCCTGTAACACTTCTTTCAGAGAGGGCAGCCGACTGTTAATTAAGAAAATGTTTACAGCTCTCTGCATAAATTACATGCTCGCTGCAGAAAGTCAATGAGATTCATGTTTGGCTTTCTCTAAAGGTGAGTATTAATAATGTTTTATACTGGGTTAATTATGCTAAACTTTTACATGGGTTCCAGATTCTTTCATTACCATGATGAAGTGTTAAACACTAAAATGGGATGGAAAGATCCACTTAACACCATATTAATTTCAACACTTAACATATTGCTGTGTTTAATTTATATAGATTTGCTTTATTGAACACATACCCTAAATTTAATGGTTTTGAAAATGAGACTTTATTTGCAGATTCAATTACACTTAATCCCAGGGAAAGGCTGAAAATGTTTAAAAAAAAAAGATGGGAGATGATGGTAATGACCGATGAAAGTAACATGTTTTCATGTTATTTTCTGGTCTGATTTGGTCACAATATTTCATACATACATACATACATACATAAAGACATGGTACATTTTAAATCTCTATATTTTGCTTATAAAATGGCCATAAAATATATAAATTATTTCCAGTGCACAATCATAACTAAACTAGTTATGATTGTGCACTGGAAATAATTTATATAGGCCTACTTTAGTTTAGTTCCTAAGTGAATCAGTATTTCTGAACAAATTGGTTGAGTGAATGATACAAAAATGTACTTATATAGACATACGAATCAGTGGCTGTTTTTGAAATCGCAAACTAAGTAGGTACTATAAAAAAGAAGTACTCCCGTTCTTTAAAAAGTATATGAATGTGTGTAGTATGATTGTAATCCAGATACATACATTCATAATACAGTATTGTCATTGTCATGTCAGTACCAGCGTCAGTTGTGTTGCTTTACTCACATTCACAAATCCTCTCCTGTGGCCTCATGGGATACTAAAGTATCCAGTTGCACGGACTTCAGAATTTCGCCAGAAGTAGTAGTTCATCCAGGAACTTCTCGCCTGTACTGTTTAATGAATACTGTAAATACTACACTTTTCACACAGGCCTACTGTTTTTCTCCTACTATATAGTAGGGAATTATGCAATACATACTTGGAATGCAGTTCAGCCAATCAGAATCAAGGAACAAAACTAACTGATGAAACAAAACATTAGCAAAAACATCTATCCTTGATCTCCTATACAGCATCAGGAAACAAGGTTTGAATAAAATTATACAGAATCTCGTCATTGAAAACACCTCTTGCATGAACTTGCTGCACTGTGCCTCAAGTTTTGTTGTACAGATCATTTTCCTTACTTAACACCTCAAGACCTTTTTTTCCAGCCCTTCCATTATATTGGTAAAATTGCAATATGCAACACAGGTGTACGGTCATAGAGGCAATAGAGGGTAAGTGTAGAGAAGTGGTATGCCTCCTGTTTTCTCTGCAGGCTGAGCCTCAGGCAGAGGAATTGCCTGCTGTAGTGGTTGCTAAATTGTCCACAGACGGTTTAAAGGACATTGGGAGCTCAGTTATCGCGCCAGTTTATTTCTGTTTTCATTCAAGTGAGTTCAATCTTGGTTGTGACACAGTGTTTGCGGCCATTTCAGTACTCAGACTGATGAACAAACTGAACATCTCACGTCATGTCAGGACTAAACACTGTGATTACTGGTTACCAGACCCAACAAGTGCACTCTGGGTAACCACAATTTACTGAAAGCAATTTGTGACCGTGTTAATAATAGAACTGACAGCGGTGTAACCTGCTACCAAGGCTTCCACTCAAGCCCTAACATAGACACGTGTGGAGATATTACAGCTCATCTGCTTTTGAAAGATCAAGTTGTCATAAATAACTCCTCTCAATAGCATCATATCTATATGTTATGGAAATGGACCAAGGACCCATTGACAACGGGTAACTAGCATTTGGATAAACTGTTTTCTGAGAGGTTATTTGTGTCTAAAGAGGTGAGTGTCATCTGGTTGTAATATAGTTGCTTAGAGTGATTGAGAAAAATGTCACTTCACTCAGCAAGTGATGAAATCTGACATATAGCATCAAAGCGTCATTAAGGCTACACCTGCTGGAGGAGGGTCGAGGTCTCGAAGGAGATTTTCCCAGGAGGGGAAGTGATTGCAGAATGAGGAAGGGCATAAAACAGCTTGGAGGCTCCACTGCTGGGTAAATACAATACAGAAATGAAGTAAATAGGGCTGTAAGATGTTGTTGTACGTTGATAAACAGTAAAGTATTAGGGAGTCCTACTTAGGTTGAAAAACCCAGCATGTGAAGAGCTAGATTTGGAGGATCGATCGATATCAGATCCTTTAGGGATTTCATTAGTGCAGACCTCATGTTAAGTACAACAGGAAGTGATTTGCAGTGTTTTTGGACCAGGAACCGCCTGTGTAGACTGGAAGAGACCTGACATGACCACTCTCAGTTTTTGTTTCTTTGGGAGGCTGTTTTACATACACAAATTGCAGACACACACACACACACACGTTTGTTTTAGTGGTTTACGGGGACTCTCCATAGGCGTAATGGTTTTTATACTGTACAAACTGTATGGGCTATTGCCCTACACCTAAACCTACCCCTTACAGGAGACTGTCTGCATTTTTAGATGAAAAAAAACAAAACACCATTTAGTATGTTTTTTAAGCCTCTTGTTTTACGGGGACATAGGCATTGTCCTCATAAACCACCTTCAAATTGTAATACCTCTGTCATACCCATGTTATTATACAAATTTTGTCCCTGTAAACCACAAAAACCAGTACACACACACACACACACAGACAGACACACAAATGCAATTTGGCAAATAGTTGTGCAGAAAATGTGTATAGACTGATGAGAATTTTTCTGCATTCCACTTTTCTGCATTTCCATTGTTTTTTTTTCTACATAAATGTGCGCTAGATGGATATCTTTGACCATCACATCTGGTGTCTTGCTTGTCTATTCTCGCGCCTCGAGTCTCACACCTCACATCTTTTTCAGTGTTTCATGCATGACACTGTTTTAAAAATGTGGTGTTCAATTTAAATAAGCTTTAAAAAACGCATATTGAGACCTTGTGTTGTTTTCTATTCCTTTGCATTTTTTAATGCAAGCATGCATTTTTGCCTTCACCTGCACTTTTTCAGTGTTTTCTTTAGGTAAACATATGCTGTATGAACATCATTAACTATTGTGCTCGCATCCTTCACACACTTCATGCATGAAGTAGCATTTTTTAACGCAGCTTCATGCATTCAAGTTAAAATAAGTTTAAAAAAAATTCAACTCAACACCATTTTTTCCCATTTTTTCCCCCATTAGTTTTTTCCATTCCACTGCTTACAACTTGTGGTTTTCAACTGCACTGCATTTTCATTGTCATTTTTTTTTCAACACAAGAATGTGTTTTTGTGTTCAATTTTCTTTGTAAACATGCTGGATGTGTTGGACCATTGCAGTTCATCTTTTTAAAACACATCTGTAGACCTTGCGTTTTTATCGCATTTTTGTATTTCACAGTGTCTTAAAATGCGGCGCTCTAGAAGTTCAACTTTTAAAAAGTTGCATTTTTCCTCACTCCACTGTCTTCAATGTTTTTGCATTGAAAAACTCTTTCATTGTGATTGGCCCTTAACATGACTTTTCGCCCATACCAACTTCCCAGTCAGCCAATCAGATTAGAGCTTACTAGATCAAGAAAGTGGCGTCTAGTGTTGTGTTCATATGCATCAGATGATCAGCAAACAGTGTTCTTTCTGACTAAAAGTAGCCACAGAGTAACATAATGGGCACAAAAAATCCAGTTTCTAGTAACATACGCTCCTGTTTTGGGCATCTAGCTAGCTCAGGATCTGTCTGGCACTCTCAGCTCCATGTAATCCTGATCGTCTTTAGCAAAAGCATTGCAGGTTTCACACAGCTCAGGTTTGGCTGTAATGAGGCTGAATCATCAGAAACAGATGCAGGGTTGCCCACAGGTTGTGATGTGTTTGGCACAGAGCTTCAGATTCTTATGCAGGTGGTTGATTACATATGTCAGTTCTTTGGCCCTTTCACCTCTCACTGTGTTAGCTTGATCTGCTAATAGCATTACACTGCACATTACGTTCCAGCAAGATGAGCGACTCTGTCTCAGGGCGATGACTTTATTTCAGGCCAATTATCAAATAATGACCAATTTGGTAATAAATAATCCTACAAATCGTTCAGATAGAGCAATAAGCCTATTGCTCCTTCTTCCTCTCGCTCTCCCTGAATGCAGATCAGTGGTTTGTTATAGCAGGAAATATTGAGGGACTTAACAGAATGATGAATGGATGGTTTTGCTCTGGCTTACTACTGCAGTGTTTCAACACGCTGCATGCATTGAACGCTCCACTTGCTTTAGCAATGGATTCTCAGAATGATCTGAGTTTCTCTATTTAAAGCCATTAATTATAAATGACATGTAGTGTAATGCATATGGAGTACCAAAACAACTGAGTCATAATTAACAATTATAGAGAATGCATTGAGTCAGAGGCAAAAAGTACAGCTAGTATTTTTTCTAGTGGGAAATTTAATTCATTCAAACACTCAATATCATTGCTCTGAATAACAATAAGAACTGAATTTGACACATGCTCCAGAAGGTCATGATCTGTTGTCCTCAGTATTGATTTTATTTAAAAGCAGCGCTACAGCATTAAATTTACCCCAGTAATACACTTTATATATTTACTTATATTTCTTAAACTATATATTTAACTATATAAATATAAATTTTTAGGGTTTGAGTGGTTTAAGTCCTTTAAGGGCATTCATAAAATGTTATTATATATTAAACAGCAAGCCTGCAAACATCTAAATCAGAGATGAAAAAGACTGTTTTATGCAATTTACCATAATTTACCATGGAAATCTTAAAAAAAAAAAATTATAATATATATATATAATTGTATTTTTTCTTAATAAACTATATATAATTGTATTTTTTTTCTTAATAAACTATATAATTAATGTATACATATTTAACTATATATCACAGTTTAACAGTTTGCGGCTGGTGTATTATATTATATTATATTATATTATATTATATTATATTATATTATATATTCACCAATGATGCATTAAATTGATCAATTAAATTAAATTAAATAGTTAAAAGGTTTTACATTGTTACAAAAAAAAGCAGTGATGTTTTATTTCTTTACATTCAAAAGTGACAGTAATAGATTTATAATGTTACAAAATATTTCACCAAAGAGTCCTGAAAAATGTATCATGGTTGCCACAAAAAAGCAACATAACTGTTTTCAACATTGATAATAATTAAAATTGCCCAAACAGCATATTAGAATGATTTCTGAAGGATCATGTGACAATAAAGACTGGAGTGATGAAATAATATACTAAAACAGAAAACAGACTTAAATTGTAATAATATTTAACAATATTACTGTTATTAATTTATTAAGATCAAATAAATGTAGTCTTAATATACGGAGACTTCATTTGAAAAACAACTGTAAAAATCTGTCACTTGAAACTGCATTTTTATATGATATAATATAATTTTTTTTTTTTTCAACATTTGTTTTGATCTGTTAATTTGTTTGAATAAGTATACCGATTTCAAAATCTGAAAAGACATATCTGTGTATTTTCCGACATAAATACTTTTCAAGTCTTAAGTTTAATAACCTGCTCAATTGAGGAAATAATTTCTTTTCCTATCTGTTAAAATTCCCTCTGCCTTATAATCTCTTCTGTGCACCTCAGAAAAGCCCTTACAATGGTTGTTTTCCCCTCTTTCTATATCAAAGTCTCCTCTTTATCAATTCATTTGAGGCCTCTTACCCCT
Organism: Acrossocheilus fasciatus; assembly: GCA_036784905.1. Taxonomy (NCBI): domain Eukaryota; kingdom Metazoa; phylum Chordata; class Actinopteri; order Cypriniformes; family Cyprinidae; genus Acrossocheilus; species Acrossocheilus fasciatus. The sequence continues at coordinate 12,823,044 of CM071961.1, forward strand.
TCCTCTTTTATTGCTTTTCCAGGACGTATTATGGTGGGGAATAGAAGTTGAGATTCTGTCCACTTCATTCTGAAAATTAATGGGATCCTTCAGTACGGAAATGAGACGGATAATCGCATGTGTCCATAAGGTGGAGTGTATTTCTGTGTATTCTTGCAGTTGAGAAATACATACTTGATTTCAGCTCTGGCGGTTAAATATAACAAAAAGTCAAAGAGACAAAGAGAATAATATTCTATGAATAGAGGTATTTTGAACTGGGGTATATAATTTATGAAACTACTGTTATTGTGTATTATTACTAAAATAGAGCCTCTAAATGTAGATATACATTCCCAGAGGTAACACATCCGTGACAACATTGTTTATTCCAACCTAGTGAAAAAACAGTCCTTGTAGACTTTGGCCCCCATTCAAAAAAAACAAAAACTCTATTCTGAACTGTTTCATTGGCACTTTCTCAAACCAGTGTTTACAGGAATGGCCTCTGCATGCTGCTAGATCTCTGTTCTCAAATCATGGCTTTCTGTTGTCCTTTGCTGTAGGTATGATTACAGGCATTGTGAAACTATTGCTGTGTGTGAATTGGGGTTGTATGGGTAAACTTGGAAACTAAAGTGATGATTATAAAGCTTCTGCAGGAAGATAACGTTATTATAGTTTTGACAATGAAAGAGAAATTCTGCCTGGCGGCATTTTCTCCCACTCCAGTGGGAATATCAGTGCTGGACATGTAATTAGTTGTTTGTTTGTGTGTGTGTGTGTGTGTGTGTGTGTGTGTGTGTGTGTGTGTGGTAGGAGAACTATATCCTTTGATTTAATCTGGGTCAAAGTCTGACAAAGCCTTTTACTTTAATGTATATGCTGCAGTAACATATCTTAAAGAAAAAGTTCACCTAAAAATCATGTTGTTGTCTACCACTATGACATTCTTTCTACAATGGAACAGAAAAGGAGGAGTTTAGGCAGATTTTCACACTACGTTTTTTTACACAATGGAAGTAAATAGTGAGAAAGGAATATCAGGCTCAAAAATGATCAGCAAACAACCATAAAAGTTGATATGATTCACACCCTTTATTTAGCATCTTCTGAAGACTACTAAAAAAGTCGCTGATAATCACTTTCTCAACATGATTCACATTTGCATAGAGTTTCAGTAAAGGATTACTAAATTGAAATACTATTTAATAATGTTGCTTATTACTGTATTATTATTGTGTTAATGTATTATGATCAAATAAATGCAGCAAAGAGAAAATCAAAAGAAACATACCGCCTTGAATTGCATTTTTCTTTTTCTTTTTCAGTATTTGGTTTGATTTGTTCATTTGTTTGAATACATCATATACAGATAACAGAAATCATATCTGTGCATTTTCCGACATAACTACCTTTCAATTCTTTCAAGCTTGCTGAATATAATTGGTTCTTATGTGTCATGGCAAATTTGAATATGCACATATTTATGGCAGACTTATGGCAGGTATGGTTCATGAAATAATATATTATGCTCACAAAGGCTGCAATTTATTAATCAGAAATACAATAAAAACAGTAATTTTGCAAAATATGATTACAATTTAACTTTCTATTTGAATATACTTTAAAATTTAATTTATTCCTGTCACGGCAAAGCTGAATTTTCATTACTGTCAGGTCACATGATCCTTCAGAAATCATTCTAATATGCTGATTTGATGCTCAAGAAATATTTCTTATTTTTGCTGAAAACAGTTGTGCTGTTTAATATTTTGTTGAAACTGTGACTTTTTTCAAGATTCTTTGATAAATAGAAACTTTAAAAGAACAATATTTATTTGAAAAAAATTTATCTTTTAACATAAGCGACTTTGAATCGTTAAATAAATAAATCAAATCTTGACCCCAAACTTTTGAATGATAATGTAGTTGGTCTAATATTGTATGGCTTCAGAAGACCGTTTAAAAGTCCTTAAGGAATGTGATGTAAAACACAACATGTTATCTCAGTGACAGACACAGCTTTTTATAACAACAAAAAGTCATAGCACTGCTGTAGCCATGCTATCTTAGTTTGGATTGCCCGGACTGATAAGCATAAGTTTAGTGTGTGTCCATTTAAAATGTTGTACGAGTGGCTGTGGGGTTAGTAGGTGAAATAGGTTATACATACAAATCAACAGGTCCCTGTAGTGTATGATAAAATCACAGAAGAGCAAAAGACCAGAGGCCATATCTGCCCTTAGGGCTCAATAACTCTCCAGTCAGCTTCCACGCTTGGTCCCAAGATGAGGTTTAAATCACATTCTTTGCCATCATTTCTCTAGAAAGCCGATTTACCCGATGGTGGGTTTTTGAAAGCAGACTGCCGTCGTTCACATGTCATCAGAGCGGTTGAAGCACATTCAGACTGAAGTGACGAGAGAGAGAGAGAGAAGAAGAATGAAAGAATGGAAAAAGGCAGCTCATAATGGGTCACTTTTGAATGCTAGAATAAAGAAGTGATCATTACTCTGTCAAGTAGAAATGGGTTCAGGTAGAGCAGAATTCTCTTTACTCCTTGTGAACAAGTGGAGGAATAAAACAACATATGAAAAGAAAAAGGGTTTTGGTTTTTTTATATAGGCCAAGGTACATTACCATTTAAAAGTTTAGGGTCGGTAGTGCTGTGTTTTTCAAATAAAGAGGCCGTCTCCCATAAAATACTGCCCACATTTTTATTAACAATCGTTACTACTTTTATGTTTTTTAAACTTTTTGAAAGAAGTCTTTTATGCTGCATTTATTTGAATATTGTGAAATATTATTATAATTTAAAAGAACAGTTTACTATATATATATATATATATATATATATATATATATATATATATATATATTAAACTGCAATCAAGAAACGTCTTAGTGTAGAAAATAATTGTGCTACTTAATATTTTTTGTGGAAAATTTCAGCAGTTATATATATACACACACACATGCATATATATATATATATATATATATATATATATATATATATATATATATATATATATATATATATATATATATGTGTGTGTGTGTGTGTGTGTGTTTTTAACCACTTACTGTCACTTTTGATCCATTTAATGCATCCTTTAATGTATCCATATATTTTAAAGTGCAATTTATTCCTCTGATGTTGCATAATTCTTCAGAAACCATTCTAAGCCGTTTTGTACACTCTCAGAAATAAAGGTACAAAAGCTGTCACTGGGGTGGTACCTTTTCAAAAGGTACACGTTTGTACCTATTAGGTTCAAATATGTACCTTTAAGTACTAATATGTACCTTTAAGGTACCAAAATGGACCCTTTAGCAGCGGTGTATATAATACCTGAAAGCCATATTCAAGTAAAAGTTCAGATACCTTAACAGAAAATGACTTTGGTAGAAGTTGAAGTCACCGTTTAGAATATTACTTGAGTAAAAGTCTTAAAGTATGTGATATTTATTGTACTTAAGAACGAAAAGTATTTTTTACAATTTTAAACATACTTAAGTATTGAAAGTAAAAGTACACGTAAATGCAAATTGGAAAAGCAGCATACATATATATATATACACATATATATACACACATATATATACACATATATATATACACATATATATATATACATATACATATACATATATACATATATATATATATATGAAAATGTTCATATACAGCTTGAGTAGCAAGATTGTGTTCAGTTTGAACTCTTTCTTCCATTTTGTATTTTTGGGTATGAATAAGAAGCACTTCACCTGGTACTTAGTGTCTTTCATTCCAACATTAGAAAACATTTCTGGAATCTGCATCTGAAAGCATTTAGATGTATTTACACAGTTTAATGCATCTCAGAGGGGACATGGATGCATTTAAACTGCAGTTATAGATGCATAATTAAGCCTTATGTTTTGTTTTTAATATAAAACGTTGAATACTGATATTTAAAATAATTTAAGACATGAAAAAATAGTCGAAATGTAAAATTAAAACCGCCAGTAGGTGGCAGCAAGTGACTGTTAATGAGTGAGTCATTGAGATTCAACTGTTTCACTCAGGAAAAAAAAAAAAAAAAAAAAAACTGAATCATTTTTATCATCCTATTCCTTCAAAAAGCTGATTCATTCAATAAGTAAACATCATTGCTCAGAGAAGCAAAACAGTTCTGTGGTCTGCAATATTATGTCTAAAATATAAGTCACATGTTGCTTTACTGAACTTGTATAAAATTATTATTAAGTGTGTTTTCATGCTTATATCTGCAGAAAAACGGTACTCTTTGTGTGATATATAGATTAAGTTAACTAAATTATATAAATATAAAAAGCATACAGAAGCATTTTTGCCATCTACAACTTAGAATGCCTGGAATTCTGAGTTTTAATAGACTAATAAATCAACGTGCGTGCACTCTGTGTGTGATTTGGTGATGTAGCCTACTTGATAATGTCAGATCGCACATCATCACAACACTTTTTTGCAGACGATGCTGTATAATCACGCACCCCAGCCTCGACTTGAATGGAAAATGAATCATCAGAGGTTGTGCACGCACTTGTTTGCACATGAGCAAAGGTGTTTTTAGGAGTCTAACTTACAAGAACAGACCACTGATTCGTCAAACCTGCTTTCCTGCAGTCTGTGTTCTTCTGACTTCTGACTAACGAATATGCTTCGGGGAAATGAATCGGAGTAAAAGTAGGCCTATACATCAAGTAAAGTACAGATACACCCAAAAAACACTTAAGTACTGTAACGAAGTATTATTACTTTGTTACAATACACCACTGCCCAGGTACAAATCGTTGCAAAGCAGCTTTACAGAAAATGTAAGTTTCGATTTTAAAGTTTCCACATTATATTTAGTAGTAGCTTATATCAGTGGTGACTATGTCAAGTTGATGTCCATATGGCAGAAATGTACAGAAAAAATTCATGCAGTTAGTTAATGACAGATGATGAACACTATTAATAGCAATAATTATATTGATTACATTTGGTTATAAGGATTATATTTTATCAATTTAATGCATCCTTGAATAAATGAATAACATTTGATATAACAGCTAAACCAGCCTAAAGCAGTTTGTTGGTCTTAGCTGGCTTAAGCAGGTTTAGCTGGAGTTTAGCCGATCGCCCTAACCATCTTCTGGAAAGCCTGTCCAACACCTTAGGCTGGTTTAAGCTCTATTTCCAAAGGATCCTCTTTCCCCTCATATCCAAATAATTTTGCTGATATAAATACATAAACAGAAAACTGTTATTTGTATAATTTGGACTGAAATTAAGGAACATATGAAATATATTATAAGAAATTATTTTGATGGACAAGAAACATATTAATTTTATTTTTTTTCTTGTTACTGACCTTTTTGATTGGCTTGTTAACTTGTGATTCTGCTCAAGGCTTCATAGAAGACGGAATATCAAACAGAAGGTAATTGGCTGGAGCAAAAAAGTTTCTTTAGCAAAACACCTAATCAATATCCAAGATTTACTAGTAGTGAAAAGGTCAATGATTTAGTTTAAATAAGCAAAGTTACTCATCAATCTGACTGATTTTTTTATACCAGTCTAAAAGGTAATCTCAGCTGTAAAAAGCATCAACACTAGCAGTCTTACTGTTAAAGTCATACTATATTAATGATTTAATGATTTTCAAGCTGATCATCAAATTCGATTGGTTTCTAAGTCATTGATTTTTAAAAACATCCCAAAATGAACAACCTCAGCATCAAAAAAATCTGCTCTGAATGCAATGTCCAAGTGACCAACGGAACATTTTTCTTTAATGCTATTTAATGAATTTAAAGTCAGAGTTTTAATGAAGGAATGGGATACTTGACAACAGGGAGGTTTGTATAATTCATAAGGCCTGAGCTGTTGGATGATCTGTTTTCTTTGAGGTGGCATGTGTACTCCGTCATTTAAAAATTCTTTGGAAAGTGAGTCATTGGAAAGCAACCTCATCATTCCTCTCTGTGAAGTCTATCCTTTATTTTTTGAGCCTATTTCTCAGGCAATCAAGGAGATGTTTCACTGAACAATTTAATGAGATCATTATCTCACAGCCCTTTGTCTTTTTTTAAACTTCTCTAACATCTTTAGGAATAAAGTAGTTTTGGTCGAGGATATGTCAAGGTTAATTTAATTGTTACGTCTCTTCAAGACCATTGCTTGGCTATTGCCAATGATTTCTTTGCATTTTGTGTGTGTTTTTATCATGGGCTACATACTTGGTCGAATTGAAAGTCATGTCTCGGTTCTTGACACAATGAAACAAGGGTTAGCCATGGTTTCATTCCCAAAAGTGCTTTTAAAGTCGCTGTAAGAACGTGTAAAAAGTCGATGTTGCAAGCATCGAGCAAAAGAGTCAGTTCTGGTTCAGATGATCCAGACTTCACTGGTTTTGGTAGGGAAATCAAATGTTTTGTGTTCCAAGCATGGCTTGCTCTTAAAAGGTGAATGAGAGCATGCCAATCTAGGTTTCTTTTTTCCTCTAAGGAGACTTTCCCACCAACTGAAGCGCTATTGTTTTCTGATGCAATCTTTAGTAAGAATGCTTACATGCTTCAGGCTCTCTCTGAATTCTGACTCAAGAACTGGAGCACATGGACGTCTGATTCCACATTCCAGTCTTGTATTTTGTGCAACTTTGAGCAGGGTGGACCAGATCCTTTCTACCATAATGTTCAAAGTGATATCAGCTGGGTGTTCCTCTTTTACATCAACAAAGCTCCTCAATGATGGCCCTCCTGTGGATTGGCTGAGGAACCTAGAGTGTCGCTTCATGGAGTAATAAAAAGGTCCTAGTGTTAAGAAATTGCAAATATTGCCCTTTGAGTGTTACAACATCTCTTTGTGATGACAGACCCTGTGGTGTGAAATGCTTTTAAAAATATTTTTAGATGCAGTAGCGCATTTCTCTTTTTTACGACCTCATATGATCTGAGAGACTACACAAAATATTATACATTATAAATAAAACATATTAAAATTATGATCCCACTTTATATTAGGTGGCCTTAACTACTCTGTACTTACATTTAAATTAGTCATTTGGTACAATGCACTTATTGTGTACATAAATGTTTTTATATTGTACTTATATTTTTAAAAATACCTATATGTAGTTACATCTGTAATTACTGTAATTACATTTATAATTACACTGTTGACCCATCCCTTACACCTTAACCCACCCTTAAACCTACCCAGACCACCAAACCTGTTACTAACCTGAAACATATCCCACCTCAATAGCAGCAAAAGTGTTTTTCAATACAATATGAACACAATAAGTACATTGTACTTATTTTTTGATGCAAGTACATAGTAGTTAAGGCCACCTAAAATGTTGACCCATCCCTTATGTTGACCAAAATTATTAATTATTAATTAAATAGTTACAGTTACAAGAAATCTAAACACAATCCAACCTAAAATCATGAGTATGTATGTATGTATGTATGTATACACACACACACACACACACACACACACACACACACACTTGTGCTCATAAGTTTAAATATAAAAACAGTCATGGATCATCCAGGAAATAACACATAGTGATTCAAGATTCAAGGTTATATGTAAACTTTTGAATGGGGTCATTTTAATAAATTCACTAATTATTTTGTCTTGTGTAGTATATGTAAACATATATTATGTGAAATAGCTTATTCAGGACAGTACTAAATAAAAAAAAATAACATGCAATTTTCATGATCACTCTTATTTTGTTTCAAATATTAACATTTTTGCACATTTTGCAAGGGGTATATATAAATCACATATTTGATATAAATTACAATAATCCACACTTACACACTGAGAAAAGTATTAACAACAGTGTCAGTGGTGAGTGTCAATATCTGTCAGTGTAAATTGTACAAACACTGTATTAATTATATTTTAAGTTGGCAATAAAATGTTCTTTTTTGGATAAAGGGAAAAATAATAAATCTTCTTTTACTTTAAAGAGAAGATACTCATTTGATTTGTGCCATTTAAATATCCTTTTATCACTGATGAAGAGGCAGTGCTCTGCTAAGAGCTAATTAGGAATTAATGATATATGCATACTCAATAAAAAGACGTGGTGAATGACTTCAAGGGGACGCAAAGACGAGACACACAGCTCTTATCTGGAGTCGGTTTTCTGAGTTCAGAAATCATTGCAGTGTAGTCACTCTTTACAAAAGCATATATGTTGATGAGATGCTTAATTAGGTAGGGAACATCCAAAAACCACACAGCGGATTCTCTTAATTTCTTTAGTGTGCAGCATTTCATCTAAACTCATGTAACTGATTCACTAAATCACAACAATCCAGTTCTATGAGGCATGTGCTTGAGATAACGCTTTAGATTTTATGATTGTTACACAAATTGTACAATTCTTAGTGCTTACTTGCTAAAACACACTGGTTACAGTGTATGCAAACTATAACAGGGTGAACGAGACATGAGGCGTGCGGATCCATAAGCAAAGCTTTATTTACAGACATGGTCATACACAGGCAGGGTCGAGCATCAGCAAAAAGATGTGTACAAGGCAAGACAAAGAGTATTCCTAGGGCTGGCATAGGTCATCGGTCGGCGAACAAAATCCAGAGGGCTTGACAACAGGGGTAATCCAGAAACATGAGCAATAGTCCAGACGAGGTACAAACAGAGTCTGAACGGTGAAACAAAGGTTAATCCAAGAAACACGGTAACATGAAAAGATAAGACTAACTAGAACTGGAAACTAGACTCAGTAAAGCAGCTATCACTAGGTGAGTGATAAACACAGAACAATACTAGAGACTAAACAGAAACACAGAATGGCTCAGTAAGGCAGCTAACACTAGGAGAGTGCTCAAAGCTAGAACAATACTCAGCAATCTGAAAGAGGAAGTCCAAGGCTTATAAAGCGTGTCTGAATGGATTCAGCGGTGTATGTGTAATCAGTGCATTCAGCTGTGTTTGTGCAACCAGTGCAATGGATCATGGGAACTGTAGTCTGAAGTGACATGTAAAAGAATGTGTGGTGTGAGAGTCAATGTAAAGAGAAGACGATATCTGGTGGTGGCAGACGGAAGGCTATGGACTGGATTTATGACACAAACAGTGTTTTCAGTAGACAGAACTCTTTTTCTTTTTCTTTCTTTTCTTTTTTTTTTTTTAAGCAAAATCCTCCCATTGTGCTGATCCTGACACTGCAACTGATGTATTTAAAGACCCAAATGTAAAATGAAGCCAATTACACAGTAAGGAGGATCGTACTCATCATTCATTCTTGATAAATCAGGAACACATGGTCAGCCACACCTCATTAAGTGACTGTGCCATGGACAAGGGCCAAATCACAATAACAAGCAGATGTCTATGGCAGTACAAATAACCAATCATTGAGCGGACAGCATAATATAGGAAAAATCTCAGAGAATATGATAGATAATGTACATGTTTAAATAAATAAATAAATGAAATCATGTAAAAAAAAAAAAAAAAAAATACATGTAGGGAAAACCTATGGAATAATTGTGACAAAGAATTAAAAATGTGTAGTTTACTTTGTAAATTCAAGAAAATGTTTAAAAATAAGTTGATGAAAATGATATAACTCATTATGAATAATTTGTGTAAGTAACATACAAACTATTGCACTAATGTCTGAAATGTGTCTTTTTGTACTTATGTACACACATGTTGGGAAATATTTCTATGAGGAAAATTTCTATTTTGTACAAATCAAATCTAGTGAGAAAAGTGTCACTCATTAGATAAATACTTAAAAAGGGTTGGCAAAATAAGTAGGCTTTGGCCTACACTTTTTTTGGGGGGTCATTATGAATTTTTAACTCATTATGAAAAATTGTCTGTGAGGACCGAAATAAAATTTGTTGAACTTGAAATAAATAGCTAACTTCATTGATGTTTACCATTTAAAAGTTCAGTAAGAGGGTCAGTAAGATTTGATTGATTGATTGACCGACTGAAAAAATGAATACTTTTATTCAGCAACACTCTTAAAAGTAAAGATTCCAAAAGGGGGTTTTCACAGCGACGCATTTGAAGAACCAGTTTTGGTTCCCCAAAGAACCTTTCAGTGAACAGTTCTTTAAAGAACCATTTTTTTTCTTAGTGTGAAGAACATTTTAATAACCTAAAGAACCTTTTTCCACTGTAAAGAAACTTTTGTGGAATGTAAAACGCTAATGCCAATAAATAACCTTTAATTTTGAGAGTGAAGAATGTATTAAATTGATCAAAAGTGACAGTAAAGACTTATAATTTCACAAAAAAATAAATAAATAAAAAGTTAAAATGCTGCTAACAGTTTCCACAAAAATATTAAGCTGCACAACTTTTTTTTTTTTTTTTTTTTTTAACATTGATGATAATAAGAAATTGTTGCCCATGAAATCAGCATATTAGAATGATTTCTGAAGGATCATGTGACACTGAAGACTGGAGTAATGGCTGCTGAAATTTCAACTTTATCGTAGGAACAAATTCTATTTTAAAATATTAAATGCAAACAGTTGTTTTAAATTGTAATAATATTGCATAATTGTACTGTTTTTACTGTATATTCGATCAAATAAATGCAGACTTGGTGAGCATGAGAGACTTCTTTCAAAAACATTAAAGAATCATATCGACCCCAAACATCTGAACGCAAGTGTTTATAGAGTGCCAAAATAATGATACATTTTCTTTTTTCATTTTGAATGAACTATCCCATTTAAGCTGGGAGCATTAATACTTAAAATTATTCCTCCCTCTTCCAATACTGTAGAGGAGTCTCTGTATCTTTACAGTGCCCTAAATGCAGAAGAATGCTTCTTCATAACTATAGTGCAATAACTTGTCTCATTAACAATTGATGACTGCATGTTATAGACAGACTAAGGACATTTCCACTCTTTGAGGTATTGTTTAGAACTCCTACATATACAGCCGCATCTCTCTTAAACCCATTTAAGCGGCCATTCCCTGAGGTTATCCACACCATCATCTGACACCGAAGGGAATGACCCATCCAAGAGAACCAGAGGCTTGGTCATAAAACACCAAACGTAGCTCTAGTAACAAGCCCGCGCATGTCGGGATCAAGCAACGTAACAACCCAAGTACATAAAATATTAACACCAATGTATGGTATTGAAATCCAAAAGGCTCGTCATTTGTAGCTTAATTAGTTATTAGCACCAGAATGCTTGCCGGAATGTTTGGCATGAATAATAGAAGACAGTTTGAAGGTCATTAAAAGCAAGGCAGTTCTCTGTCGAGCAGGGGGAAAGCAGTTTGAATTGCCAAATGCTGCAGATTAACAATGCCATTGCTCGGCTCCCCGCGCTCAAGCGACCAGTAAAGGCAAGGTGGGGGTAATTTGTCAAGTGCTCTAGCGGGGCCATCTGTGCTACAGACTGACAAATGTCCCCCTTATTTGTCATAAGGACACATGTCGTACAAGCGCTGAATTAATTCCCCTTTTACAATACATTTATTTATCACCCAGGTATTTAACCGGATTGCGTCTTGCATTGCTCACACTGTATTACTGGGGTTTGACAGGACAACAGGCGGCTACGCCCCGGCAACCTGGAATCCGGTGACTGTGCGAAGAAAAGCACACTCAGCATTAAGCACAATTGTGTAAATCAAGATACGGCAATTTTGAAAAGCAGCCACCCCGTTTTTCTAGGTCTCAGAAGTGCTGTAATGCATGCATGTGATGAAATCTCCCTGTTGTTTGTGCTGGATTCTTCCATCTCGACAGTACACCCTTGAGAGCTGACGGCTTTGTTGTTGTCAGTCTATTTCATCTCTTCCTAAGCAGGCGTCGTGCAAATAACGCCATTTGGTAAATATGATGGAGTACCATTAGAGCAGGTCAAGGCCAGTAATCTTCTAATATTATCCCAGGCAATATGGCGGCTTCCTAGTGAACCCTCTCAGTCCGTGGCCCCTTCACCTGATAAAAACACACGATAGAAATTTATTTGAAGAGGCCTTTCTTGGAGAGGGCAGCGTTTCCAGCTTAATCATACGAAGGAGGAACATGACAAGCTGTGTGCTGTATTATTGCCTTTCTTTATCTATCGCATTTCATGACAAGGATGCTTCTGACACTGTGTCCTAACCAGGCATGACACAATAAGTTTCTAGGGATGAGCGATTTGTCTCCTGCACGATGAGACTATATATATGAAGAGTTCATTTGCAAAAAACGATTAAAAAGAACGGTATTGTCCACTTTCAAGGCATCGAGAGTTCACGTTTTACTGCAGAAGCCGGCAAGCGCCCTCGTTGTTTGTGAACAGAAGCCGATAAGTCCATTTTAGCGAATCAGAGCGCTGTATTCAGGTCAGATGACAAGGCTGCTTTCACTTTGAAAAGCTGACTAAAAGCGATCGAGGATGGATAATTTCGACGAACTTTAGGAACCCGTGATATCTTCTTCACGGCGTAAAAGGAAAATACAAGCTAAAACATTTTCACGGAGCCTTGCAAAAACAGCGCGTTACAATGGTGAGGAAAAGCTCCGTGTATTGCGTGTAATTATTCCATACAGTTTATGATCACAACAACAACATTTGTCAGGCATTGTCATCTGAAGAGATTACAGAGATTAAACGAGTGTTTTTTTTTTTTTTTTAATTCTAAAACATGAAATGTGGAGTTATCTGCTTTTTCCAAAAAATGACTGTTGGAGTTATCTGCTTTTGCTATAAATCAAACTTTTAATATGTAAAAAAAAAAAAAAAAAAAAAAAAACATTTTCAATGAACTTTAATTTTTTTAATTACCTGTATTATGTTATTGTTACTTAATCAAAACAACCCAACTGCAGTTTGATTGATATTACTTGGAATGCACAATAAAAAAAAAAGTGATTTCTGAAAAATAAAAATAAAAATGGAGTTATAGGTTTTTGCAAATGAACTCTTTGTATGTTCTTGGCTGAAATTCTCACATATAGTGGGATTTTTGGACCAATGAGATTTCAAGGTGGGCGGGGCTACCTAGAATAAACAATGCCTTGATCTGCAGAACAAATACAGGTGCATCTCAATAAATTTATTTCAGTAATTCAACTCAAATTGTGAAACACAGACTGAAGTAGTTTGGTCTTTGCTTCTTTTAATTGTGATGATTTTGGCTCACATTTAACAAAAACCCACCAATTCACTCTCAACAAATTAGAATGCTTCATAAGACCAATAAAATAAAAAAAAAAAACATTTTTAGTGAATTGTTGGCCTTCTGGAAAGTATGTTAATTTATTGTATATGTACTCAATACTTGGTAGGGGCTCCTTTTGCTTTAATTACTGCCTCAATTCAGCATGGCATGGAGGTGATCAGTTTGTGGCACTGCTGAGGTGGTATGTGGAAGCCCAGGTTTTTTTTTCTGACAGTGGTTTTCAGCTCATCTGCATTTTTTGGTCTCTTGTTTCTCACTTTCCTCTTGACAATACCCCATAGATTCTCTGAGTTAGGTGAGTTTGCTGGCCAGTCAAGCACACCAACACCATGGTCATTTAACCAACTTTTGGTGCTTTTGACAGTGTGGGCAGGTGTCAAATCCTGCTGGAAAATGAAATCAGCATCTTTAAAAAGCTGGTCAGCAGAAAGAAGCATGAAGTGCTCCAAAATTTCTTGGTAAACGGGTGCAGTGACTTTGGTTTTCAAAAAACACAATGGACCAACACCAGCAGATGACATTGCACCCCAAATCACGTTTTTGTTAAATGTGAGCCAAAATCATCACAATTAAAAGAACCAAAGACTTAAACTACTTCAGTCTGTGTGCCCTGAATTTATTTAATACACGAGTTTCACAATTTGTGTTGAATTACTGAAATAAATGAACTTTTCCACGACATTCTAATTTATTGAGATGCACCTGTATAATATATATTTTTCTCTTCTTCTTTAATGTGTACAAGAAACCAAATACTTAAATCATGTAGTCTTAATAGGTGTTGCCTCGTAAGACTTTGAACCGTGTTCATCTTCAGAACACAAATTAAGATTTATTTATTTATTTTTTTTATGAAGTCCGAGAGCTTTCTGGCCCTGTATAGACAGCAACACAACTACCGAGTTCAAGGCCCAGAAATGTAGTAAGGACATCAATATAACAGTCCATGTGACATCAGTGGTTCAACCGGAATGTTATGAAGCTACAAGAATACTTTTTGTGCGCAAAGAAAATAAAAGTAATAACTTTATTCAACAATTTCTTCTCTTCTGTTTCAGTCTTCAAGGTAGTGCTGCTGACGCAGGTGCTGGCGTTCTGATGTGGATGATGACGATAAATAATTTAATGAAGTTGTTTATTTGAATTATTAGTCTGAATGAACTGATTGACTAGAATAAATAAGACTTTCCATCATTACATATAAGAGTAAGGAAGTTTTATGATTCACTTGAATAAACTGGGTGTTCAAATTCTCCCTATAAGAGAGAGGATCATTTAAGATTCTCTATTACTAATTCACTACAATGGACTGCATTTTCTTTCACTATATATGAGTGAGGCAGGGGCGGATCTACCGGGGTGTTAACTGCCACCCTAAGAAAAAGCCCCAGAATTATCACATAATAACAAATTGTTTTTACATTTGTTCGTGAATCAGACACTGCTTCTCGGTTTAGTAAGAAGTCCTCTGAGGAATCTAATCCCGTCCGTATATGTCTGAGATTCATCCCGTAATTGTTTGGTGATCCGATACTCCGACCGCTCGCTCCACTTTCATCATGGATATAGAGGCCTTTCTGCCATATCGGACGAAACAATAACATGAAATCAATAAGAAGATGCCGATCACGAAAACTAATAGCAGAGTTAGGTAAGAATCTTGTATTGCAGTTTTCTCGATTGTTAATTTAATATAACTGAATTTTGGTTGGCCCATTTTCCCAAACCATTAATTCAGTTCTCAAAACAAAGACACATTTCTCAAAAAGTTTAACAATGAGTAAGTTAAACATTAGGCAGCAAAACTGATGGCACCAATCAGAATCTCTGCATCCTAACAACGGAGAGAGCTGAACCAATAATATACATGGGTTTTATACTTACACATTCAGTATAATTACAGTACAGTACCAGTACACGATGGAAATTTCACTCTTCTATGTGTACAGTAAACTGTAGCACGTTGTACACCTTCAAACGTGTGACTGTCAAATTTTATTTGTAATCATTTTTTATGTGTAGTGTATGTTTGCAGAACTGAGAATGACTGCCTAGAGATATAGTCTTGTGTCAGGAGACCAGGAAACTGCTATAGTACTGTACACTGTAATGAAATTTGACCAAATGTGCAGAGGATGCTGAATTTACCTCTTTTTTTTTTTGTACTGTACTGAATTGTGGTGCATACCGAGTTCATATACAATTCTTTGGTAATTGAACTTTTCTAGTGTTTTTCATCTACTGCAAGATTATTTTACAGTAGTAAAATGATCTGTTCCCAAAAGTTCATTGCTGAATTATTATTATCTGTAATTTAATTTATGTTGTATACTATAATAGACACTGAGCTGCAAAAATAATTCCTGAATCCTAATAAGAGCTTTTTGTTAAGTGTTATTGATCTCATGAGTGTTCACCGGGCAGGAAAGTCATCTGTGTATTTGAATTGTAAGCATTTAAGAATACCTGTAATATCTAGATTGAAAAGTTTGAAAGACAAATTTATGCTGGCTTGTCTTAAAGTCTTGTTTAAGAAACATAAATAGTCTGGTCAGTTAGATGTTCGCTAAAGTGTTGCTAGTTGGTTGCTAGGCTTTTGTTATGCAGTTGCTGGGGTGTTGCTAGACTATTGATAGTGTTCTGGGTGATTACAGACATTCCCACCTCTGGTAATAACAGAATGTCTTTAATGATACAAGCTCAGAAACATTTATAACCTCTTGAAGTTTTTTATATTGTGTATTGACTTGGTGCCATGATGGATATTGAAATGTTATTTATTTTTCATTGTAAACAGTATAGATGATTACTTAATGATAATGCAATATTTGTGAATACAACCGTGCACGTCAGACAATAAATCCCCAAAAACTATGCATGCTTGCTTTGGTGTTGCCATCCCTCATAGACCCCATGCCACCCCTTTGCCACCCTAAAAATCCCACCCCTGAGTGAGAGGGAGGGTTATTGAGGTGAATGTGTTACTGACCTACTGACACACTACTAAGAAGTGTAAAGTTACTCTTGTCATTACTTTTAGATAGTTATTTGCAGACAAATGTTTCAATATTTATGATTCAATATTTTGCGGATTAGGTGTGGCTCAATCCAGGAATGCTGACTAGACGGCCAATCAAAAACCAATGTGCTGCAAAATTATTCTGAAATAGAACTATATTTGGGCCAGATTGAAATCAATTATGGATATCGCAGAAATGGTGGCGAGAGCAATTTCAAACAAGCTTGTGAATATAATCAGAGATGTTGAATTGTTGTAAATCCATATGGCGGAAGTTTACAGGTTGTTTACAAAGACAGTCATCCAATATGAATCTTAATCTTCACTTTCTCCAGTTTCGGAGTCTGATGAATTAGAATAAATAATATAATTTATATTGAAATGAATTACATTGGTTAAATTTGAATTAATAAATTAGATCACTGGCCCATCTAAAAAATAGACTTACAGAGAGATTTCCATTGCAGCAATATTTATAAAGGGCTATTTGCTCTTGTGAAGCATTGCTGACAGACATGGTTGAGTCTCTGACCTATCAGGAAATATGGTGAGATTATTTTTGTGATATTGTTGTAATTTATGACCTTTGCAGTGCCGCAATATCAGAGGACAGGATGAAATAAAGAGCTTAGTTTACGATCGAACAAATCAAGAATAAAGCCTAGAAACAATTTGAACTTTAATAACCAATGTACAGGCATCTGTCTTTATCTCCCTGTTTATTGATGTTTCAGCTTTAACTATATGCTATTATTTTAGGATTTGAAGGAACTTTCTATTAAACCATGCACCATGAGAGTATACAGTAGACTTAAATTTTGTCATTTGGACCAGTTTTATGGTGCTTTTTTGTGTCATTTTGGAGCTTGACAGCTCCAGTCCTTCTTCACTTTCATTATATTAATATAAGTGGCCACCTTTGGCATTTCATGTCATACAGGTTTGGAACAAAATGACGGTGAATAAATGACGACATGTTTTTAATTTTGCATGAACTATCCATTTAATGACTAGCAAATACCGCAGTAGTGTAAATATTTCAGACATATTTTTCTATCAGTCTGTGGTGCATGTCTTTTTCGCCATCATAAAGATTGATTCTTGTTTGGGCCATGCCTTTGGGCCTTATTAAATCAAAATGTAAACTCACTCTCCTCTAACAAACAGCAGAGAAAATGCCACTGGCCGGCTCCCTGCGGGGTTGCACTCAGATTACTCTGACAAGTTAACTACCCTATGAGCTTCCACTTCTCTTCTTTTATTTAGTTAGGTGATGGAATACTCTACATCTCTCCAATATTGCGGAGGTGAAGAGCGGGGTATCACCCCCTCGCCTTTATTGTGTTTACATTGCAGGCACTATAATGGGTATTGTATGATTATATTGTAATGTGTGTTGACAGTGTCTGGGCTGCACTGTGATTACCCAGTAGAGTATATACAGCGAACATGTCTCAAGATGTGTCAACTCTTGACCGTATGGTACAGTGTTACCTTTTGCATATGTAAGCACTCACCTTGACTGATGTCCATACGTGGCTGCTGTTGCTGGGTTGAGGACACTGTCAAAAAGGCCAGGGCAGCAGGGCCATCTGGACTCCATATGGATAAGGGCTAATATCTAACTATTATCATTACTCAACACTTTGGCCTGTTGAAAAGGTTAGCAGGACGGCACCTATCAGTCAAGACACCTCTCTGAGAGAAGTCAAATTTTGAAGCAGTCATTTTGATTTTTTTTTAATATATATTGCCTTTGTTGGTACATTATTTAAGTTACAATTAGGACAATTTTTGCAACAGAAATAAAACAATTTCAAAAATACATGTCATGGCCTTCTATCTTAATTTTGAGGCAAATTATATACAGTGAATATAAGTCACTGTCTCTTAATCCTTCCAACACGAGATACACAGGGCAGACAGGAACACATTTAGCACAATGGACAATAGAGACCTGACAAACGCTAACTGAAGGACTGGGGCTTTTAAACACAGGATAATTGGGGAAGATGAGACACACCTGGAATCAAATTAACAATCAACACGAGGGAGAAATGGTCACAGGGAACACATGGGGAGCAAAACACAACAAAAACAGACCACAATCCTGACATATATAATACAATTTAAAATAACTGTTTGCTATTTTGATCTATTTTAAAATGTAATTTATTCCTGTGATGCAAAGCTGAATTTTTAGCATCATTACTTCAGTCTTCATTGTCACGTGATCTTTCAGAAATTATTCTAACATGCTGACTTGGTGATAAACAGTTGGCTGCTTAAAATTTATTTTAACATTATAAACATTTTTACTGTCATTTTTGATAAATTTAATGCACTCTTGCATCCTTTATATGTATGTGTGTGTGTGTGTGTGTGTGTATATATATATATATATATATAATTGACCACAAACTTATAAATTATTTAAATTATTTAAAGTATTAATCTAATAATAGCCCTATTTATCTTTTATATTATCATTTTTAGTACCACACCACCAAGTCCAAGTTTCATTTTCCTAAACAAATAAAGTGTACACTTTATTGTAAATATATTTAATCACCACATTAAAATAATATTAGCTCTTTAGTGCCTGACTGGGTGCCTGATGCTGAGAATGATTATTGTACTTGCTGTGTTCTGAACACCTGCTATAAAATTTGCCCTGAGCTTTTTTTTTTTTTTTTTTTTTTTTTTTCCAGTTCCACAGACCGTACTTTCCCTGAAAATGTGCAAATGAAATCCTTTGGCACATTGAATTGATATAGAGCATGTGTGCACTTCTTAAGGTGTTTAAAATTCACACTCAGAGGCAGGGATAAATGTATGCCCTCATTAAATCTCGGGCATGGATTTAACACGGTCTGTTACACCGGAGACTTGAAACCACTTAGCACCCTGATTAAACATGAAAACAAAATGGTTGCGGTGACTTTGATAAGGTGTATTTGCGAGGAGCGCTGCTATTTTATTTTTTTTATTAAATGTGTGTGGAAGTGTGGAACAGGTGTTGTAATGGCTATATTTAGCTCTTGCTAAACTACCAAAACTTGTTAATCTGTTAAAATGACTTATTTCCCCCCCGCTCAACACGTGTGTTTCTATGTAAAAGAGATGATAGCGCAACACAGCATAGCAGATTGTGTGAAAATAGTCTGTGTACGAAAAAAGGTCTCAGTTGTTTTGCTAATTGTAGCTAATAGCGCCTTTGCTGTTTTGTTCATCACCTTCTTTGTTTACATTTAAGTTGAAGAGTTCACTGCGCGGCTTCTGCACAGATGTAGTTCTGGAGACCCACGGGTCTCAACAGTGTCATTACAAGCCCACTCCTCCATCTCAGAACGGCCATCAGAGCCACTGTACGAAATGTGCAGCATTCGGCCACAGATCCATCACGCTCCTGTGTGTTAATTAGGAAACAGAGCAGTGATAAACTGATGATTTAAATGAAACATCTTGTGTGTTTATCTGTCATTTGGGATGGAGGGAGGAGTACAGTGATAGGCAGATGGAGGTGGCTTATGTCTGCTCCGCGGCATGCTGGGAGAGGAACAGGAATTGCGCCAAGCGCTTCTTGCCCCATAACACACAATCGAACCCAACACACGCAAATGTGCACATACAACCCGTGCATCTGTCTCTGAATACCCACAATCCTGGTGAGAAGTGTCTCTCATTATCTAAAATTAGCAGCTTTCCATAACGTCGGTAATGAGTCAGGGATGGTAAATATGGATCCCAAAGCCCTCACTGGTTATTTCATGAAACACACTAGTCATTCCCCAATTCACATTTCCAATATCAGTTAACGCTTAATGGCAACATTGACAATGGACTGCATAATTTCAACTAAGTTTCTTAGAATGGAATTAGCTTGGGATGGGACATGAAATTGAAAACACTTGATTCGAATTAACTCTTCGCAAAGACCTACCCCCCCTTAGTTACTTTTGCTGCGTCTGACAAGACATCATGTTCTCACGCAGTGAAAAATACATTGTGGAGTAAAGAGGACATTGACAACGCACCGACAAACAAGACAGAGCAGGTTACTTTTGGTATGAAACAAAGTCTCAGTTTTCAAGTTGTCATTTTTTGCAAAATTCAAACAATAAATACCATTTTGTGGCAATAAATAATAAATACCATACCGTGTGTCGTGACAGATCGCTGTAGTGCCTTAGTTCAAGCGGCATGTGAACCAATCATCTTTTCCGCTTTACTAGCATGAAATAAACATGAATGATCATCAGGATGTATCTTGTTTCAACCGTGGAAGGATGTCAGTATACACCATTTTTCAAGTTTAAGTCCACTAACATTAATCTACTCTCTGGTCTGGTTTGTTTGTCAGACAAAATGGCCTGTCAATCAAACTCTTGGTGAAAGGTAAATTAAGACCTGTTCACACTGAAGTTCTGTTCCGCCATTAGGCCAACTCCAGAGTCTTTGCTCCCATCGGTTGTTGTAGTTTGTAACTTGCTCAAACTGATGAAGTTACTTTGCATAACTTTGCTTTGACTTCCCGTTGCTTTGAATGCACCATAATTCTAATACAACTAAAAACAACCCATAGCCCATTGGAAAAAGCCATTGGTGACATTTCTGTACAATTAAAGTACATGCACGTTGCTTCTTGCTTGTTTCACAGCACTTTTATGTGACATTTCCAGTAAGTGTTACAAGCACATACAATTTTCTCTGAAACAAATGAACATAAATGTGACGCCATTTTATTACTTTAGTTATCATACATATTGGAGATAAAATTTCCATTAAGTGTTACTAAATGTATTAGTTTAGTCTATGCAATATAATATAAATCATGCAATATAAGTGAAGTGTTTTGAGGTCATAACCTAGTATTATGCAAGAAACCATGCAAAAATAATCTTTATTAATCGATAATCTGAATAAATGCTGTTGCGTCAAGTGTTCATTTCAGCTGGAATTTTCGCCAAAAATGTAGGTAGAAGCATGTTTTTCCAATGAGCCTATGCCAGGGGTGTTCAAACTCAATACTGTAGGGCCACTGTCCTGTAGAGTTTAGATAGAAGTTTCTAGTATGCCTAGTAAGACCTTGACTAGCTGGTTCATGTGTTTAATTGGGGTTGGAGCTAAATCTGCAGGACAGTGGCCCTTGGACAAAGTGTGGACACCCCTGGCCTATGTTGACTAAAAACATTAAAATATATAGAATATTCACACAAATATTCTAAAGAGTCTAAAGTATTAATTACAATTATGTAATTAAAGTCGATTATTATAGTGTTGTATATTTTCATGCTTATTAGAGTGTCACAGTTTAACAACATGATAAAATCAAACTCTATTTTAATCAATTGCGAGTTGAGTAGCACTCTATTTGTGTATTAGAGTGCACTCTATTTACAACCATGTAGAGCACTTCAAGTTTTTTTTTTTTTTTTTTTTAAGTTACACATTGTTGTGATGCTTCATTAGAAGGTAGCTGTTAGTAGGCAGTTAGTCACAGCTCACTAGGTTTTGAAACAGAAGGTGTTCATAGTGCTTGCTGCATTTGATGTGTACTTCTTGTCTTGCAGACTTGTGAAGGCAATCATGAAGTTTTGTAATTTCAAAATTCATTTATTTAGTACCGCCATTAAACAGGTTCTCTTTCGCAAAACAGTTGAGCAGTTGACCCATGCAACTATTTTTTTTTTTTTTACTATAACTAGGGATATTCATCCACCATCTGTCTGCTTGTGTGCATTTGACTTTATTGGTTGTGTGTTTTAGATGTTTAGAACACTGTAATGATGTTTGTGCATGAAAATAATGTTAGGCTATAACCTCATAATGATTCCAGGTGACATTTTACAAGCACTTATATGAGAAGGCTGTTACATACATGAAAAGCATAATGTGCAGTAAAATCCTCCTGAATATACGCCATGACCACTGATATATGCTGTATACTGTATGTACGTGTACACACACACACACACACACACACACACACACACACGTCTGGTTTGCTATCCTTGTGGGGACTCTCCGTAGGCATAATAGTTTTTATAATGTACAGACCGTATATTCTATTGCCCTACACCTAAACCCACGCCTTACAGGAAACTTTATGCATTTTTAGATTTTCAGATAAACATCATTTACTATTTTTAATAAGTTTTTTCCCTCGTGGGGACTGCAGGCCGGTCCCACAATGTCAAAAAATTTGAGGTTTTACTATCCTTGTGGGGACATTTGGTTCCCACAATGTAGAATAAACAAGTACACACACACAAACACACACACACACACACACACACACACACACACACACACACACACACACACACACACACACACACACACACACACACACACACACACACACACACATAAATGAATACTAATGTTCAAAACACTCTGTTTGCTTTTTTTTGCAAACAATGAACAATAAAGCAGATTGCAAAGGCAGCATTATAAAAACGTCTTCTGAGATGTTGCTCTTGCCAGTTTTTCCCATCAGCATTTTGTTTACTGATAATATTATGAACGTTCTAAATATTCAACATACTGTGTCTGAGACTATTGATTAAAGTTTCTGAGATTGTTTGGAGTCTTACACATCTTAAACTGCTCGCTGCGTAGACGACGAGCATCAATAATTCAATTAGAGATTCCTATTCTCTAAATAATGCGATTTACGTTCATTGTCATTTTGTGCTACAAACATTCGTTTGAAAATTTCTGCAACTGCAACATCCTCAGCTATTAAACTAACTAATGTGATTTGTTGATTCCATCAGTCTTGAGTGCTGTTTGGATCACAAACACTCGGGGAGGGGTTCACGCTAGACTCCTCAACTCCTGGACTCCAGAGTGAGACAGAGTGCTTTCATTAATTTCATTTGTTTCTGTAAAAGAGGATTATAGCGTGACCTTTCTGTGAAGCTGGACCGGCATCATCATTCGCACTCATTATACAAGAATTCGATGGGATTGAACCCGACACCTGCCTCCTAAGGGGGCAATTAGACAGTGAATGAATTCTTGGCAACTTTGTAAACTTGCGCTGCACGGCTGTGGCACAAAAGTGTAAGGAAAGGGTGGCAAATGGGGGAAAAAAGCAACAACAACAACAGTTTCCCTGGGCACCGTTGATGTGCGCTGGCATAACTATTAGGCTTAATGATATTTAGTGCAAATGTTTCTATTTTGCATTTTGCATCTAACTGAAGACAGTTTTCTTTGCAAATTATGGTATAATAATTTAAGTGCAAAGTTGAACTGAAAAATTGACGGGATGTCTCTCTTTTGCTTTAATGACAGCTATCTTTGTTTATTTCCAGTTATAAATTATGATTTTGAATCCCATATTTTATATCTTTGTATTATGTTAATTTTCTAATTCCCTTATTTCCATAACAAACATTCTAGCAGCAAGGAACAAGTGCAAGTCAGTAACTGAATACAAAAGGTCCTGTTTTATGTGTCTGTCTAATAATATGTTGTAATGAATGTAACATTTAAAAGTCAGAATGCAGATGAATGTTCACCCAAAAATGAAAATTTGCTGAAAATTGACTCCAAAATGTAGGTGACTTTGTTTTTTTATAAGAACAGATTTGGAGAAATTTAGCATTACATAATTTGCCAAACCAACGGATCATCTGTAGTGAATGGGTGCCGTCAGAATGAGAGTCCAGACAGCTAATAAATAAAAGCATCAGTAAGTAATCCACATGACTGTAGTTCATTAATTAACATCTCGTGAAGCGAAAAGCTGTATGTGTGTATGAAACAAATCCATCAGTAAGATATTTTAAACTTCAATCTGTTGCTTCCAGCTAAAATACAAGTCGTCTATCCATAATATTGCTTTCTCCATTGAAAAAGCCAGAGTCAGGAGAGAAATATGCGCAGATCAAGTAAAGTTTACAAGCGAGAAGAGTCTAAAACAATTCTAAACAAACATGCCGGTGGATTTTAATGTGAGAGGACAACATGGGATGGATTGTTTCACTAGCTGGAGGAAGCATCATTATGGATTAAGGACAGGGTTGCCAGGTTTTCACAACAAAACCCGTCCAATTGCTACTGAAAACTAGCCCAAAACTAGCCCAATCTCATTTTGAGAGGGGTCCTCCAGTAAAAATCATGCTCCGGGAAGTAAAAT
This sequence comes from Acrossocheilus fasciatus, assembly GCA_036784905.1. NCBI lineage: Eukaryota > Metazoa > Chordata > Actinopteri > Cypriniformes > Cyprinidae > Acrossocheilus > Acrossocheilus fasciatus. Next base: position 12,847,413 of record CM071961.1, read on the forward strand.
ACGCATTTTTTTGGCAGGGTTTCCCTGGTAAAATTCACATTTCAGGGACTAAATATTATGTTTTTGGGGTTGCTTCAACCTGCGGACATGAAAAACAACCCACGGCAACAGTGTTAAAGTAGCCCGTTTCCGTGGGAAAACCGCGGACTTGGCAACACTAATTGTATTTTGGTCAGAAGTGACGATTTAAAGTTAAAACACCCTAATGACAGATTTATTTATTAAAAGCTTGTAGTTTTTTGCTTCACATAATTTATGAACTGGAATCATTCATGTGGATTACTCATTGTAATGTTTTTATCAGCTGTTTGAACTGCTGGCACCCATTCACTGCAGAAGATCCATTGATGAGCAAGTTCTACATTTCCCAAAATCTGTTCCACAAGCTCATCTACATCTTGAATGGCCTAAATACATTTTCAGCAAATTTTCATTTTTGGGTGAATCATCAGTTTATCCTTCACTTTTATGATCAGCAGCATTTTAAATATTTGTATTATTATCATTATTACTTTTTTTATATATATATCACTTGACATTTCAGACAATTTATTATGCATTCCAAGAATAAATGCTAACTTTTAACGAATTAAAAAAACAAACAAACATTAAACCACATATTTAAACCCTAGTACTGCTTAGTAGTTTGTGTTCACACATTGCTAAGTCTACAATTAATTGCTTGTTTTACATGAAACTAATTCTGAGAGACTATGTTTCACTAACACACACTCACGGTTCTGTAGCATCCCGACACCTCATCCCAACTTGAGTGTATTTAAAAAATTTATGAGGGCATTTACAACTGGCTCTGTTATATAAAGACCAGGCAGATGGGTTTGAAAATGCTATTTGGCATAAATTAAAGTTTAATTTTTGTCCTAGATCACTTGTCTCGTTCACAGCCATTATTTACCAGAGACAACATTTCTTTGTGCATAATTATTTTGACTTAAAGCAGGAACGTAGCTGGCTTTAGCTGTGGTAATGCATTGTTCATATCTATTTAATGATGAAGCAGGTATGGGGCAATACACATGGGCAGCTAAAACTGGAGGCGTCTTGTTTCAGCTAATACTTTTTTTGAAGTTAACATGAGATATGTGTTTTTTTTTTGTTTTGTTTTTTGCAGGTTTAACTGCATTATTACTCCCTCTACAGTACCGCTGATACATTAAATCAGAGAAAAGAAATCTCAGAATTGCGTTAAAGGAGGGACCTGAGGCATATTTAGGAACCAGAATATTGTAGAGATTTCAGGTTGATCTTTTTTTTTTTAGTTGACTTTGGGAAGAGAAGAAATTGTTGAATAAAGTCGTTATTTTTGCTTTCTTTGCACACACAAAGTATTCTCATAGCTTCATAACATTACGGTTGAACCACTGATATCACATGGACTATTTTAACAATGTCCTTACTACCTTTCTGGGCCTTGAACGTGGTAGTTGTGTTGCTGTTTAAGCAAAAAGCTTTTGGATTTCATCAAAAATATCTCAGTTTGTGTTCTGAAGATGAACAAAGGTCTTATGGGATTGGAATGACATGACATGAGGGTGATTAATTAATGACAGAATTTTCATTTTTGGGTGAACTATCCCTTTAAGGTCAATGCATGTTTCTTTTTGCAACCTTATAAAAAGGGTTCTATTTAGCACCAAAAAAGGTTCAGGTATTGGCTGGATAACTCTAATTTAGAACCATTTTTCTTAAAGGGGTCATCGAATGCAAAATTCACTTTCCAAGTTGTTGATTTTAAAATATTTAAAATTTTCAAAATTCTGAAAATTAAATTAAAAGACTAAAAATTGCTTTTTTTTAACTTAAAGTGGCACGTTGAAGTTTAAAAATGAAAGAACCGTCTTTTCAAATATAATGTCAACCACAGTAGTTTATAGAGAATAACCATTAAATTTAATTTGTACCCCAGAATGTCTGTAAAGTCAATCACGAAGGGTCTGCGATATTAAAAAATGTCCTAAACATTTTGATTAGTTCTCAAGGTGTTTCGCAATAGCTGAAGTATTGCACATACCTAAAAGTGTACTTGACACAATGATGAAAAACAAATCCAGGGTGTTTTAAGTGGGTTTTAAAACATAATTGGGAAACTGTAGTCCTGGGGTTTCTGTTTCATCATAGACAGATCAATAATTCCTTGGAGAGAACCCAGCAAATTATCCCCCAGATCAAGCAGCAAAGTTCTCCCTGATGATAGGGGAGGTACAAGGCAAAAAAGCCCTCACAAATGGCAGGGACATAATGAAAAGTAGCGCACAAGGCACCCGCATCACCATTTCCTGGTATCGTGCTGTGCTTTGGCAGATTTGAGGAGCAGGAAACTGGCAGACAGTGTGTCTAGACCGGATGAAATTCTTCATTAATTCAGACTGTTGTTCTTCTGCTTCCTAATTTAGAAGCTCAGCAATTAAAACGATGCAGACACCAAAGCAGCTCAGTTTGAAAGCTTTCAGACCGTAATGTTTTGGAACATTTTCTAAGCTCTTGGCCACACTTCTTGAAATTTGAATATGGTGTGTTCTTATGACACCAATGATTACGACATCGATCTATGACACAATCTCATATGTACGGTGAAATACATAAAGCTTAAACACTTTTAGGTCATGGCATTACAAGACATTTATCTTTTATTCATTTATTTGTTTGTTTGTTTGTTTGTTTGTTATCATTTGAAATCCAATTTTCTTTCATTGAAATATATTTTTATATATTTGTATTGTATATTATATATATATATAAATTAGTATATATTATATCTATTATATTGTATTTTATACAATTTTAAATGTGTAAATTTCTAAATATTTTAAGTTTTTTTTTTATTTGTTTTTTGTATTTAATGCAAATTCACCAAATTGTGTGTGTGTGTGTGTGTGTGTGTGTGTGTGTGTGTGTATTTATTAACTAATATATATATATATATATATATATATATATATATATATTAGTGTTGTCAAACGATCAATCGTGAATTGCATCCAAAATAAAAGTTTTTATTGACATTATATATGTGTGTGTATACTGTGTGTATTTATTATGTATATATAAATACAACACATGTATGTATATATTTAAGAAAAATATGTTATGTTTATATATTAAATATATTTATAATAAAAAATATAAGAATATAAATATATAAATGTATATACATGTAAATATTTTCCAAATATATACTGTATGTGTGTGTATTTATATATTCATAATAAATATACACACATTGTTGCATGTTGGTTTCTGTTTAGTTCCTGTCTGGCCTTATTAGGTATTTCCTGTTTTTGTTTTGTTAATTATCATTCAGTCTGATCACCTGTGTTGAATTAATCATCTGGTTTGCTCCTTTGTTTCCCTGTCCTTATATGCCTTCAGTTTCTTTCTGTTTTTCATCCCGGATTAATGTTATTTTAGTGGAATATGTGTGTTGATGTTTATTAAAAACTCCTTTCGTCAAATCTGCCTTCGTACGGCTATCTCTGCAACCATGTCCCGTGACACATATATTATGTAAACAAAAACTTATTTTGGATGCGATTAATTGTTTGACAGCACTAATTATATAATGATGTATATAATTTATTATACTTTACCAAGGCTACACTTACTGGCTAAAACAAGCCAAAAGCAAAAATCATTTAGAAATTTAAGTATTATTTCAATGTAAAATATTTGTCTTTTTTGCTATGTTTTTAGCTAGTTTATCTAACTTTTTTAAATATTTTTTTATCTCAATTTTTCAGCTTTTGGAATAAATCTTGCTTTCTAATAAGTTTAATGCATCCTTTCTGAATATCAAATAAGTAAATAAATAAATAATACATGCATACATACATAAAAATGTTACCGATCGCAAACTTTTGAACAATGTTTTTTCTTTAATTTTTACTTTATGTTTGATATGTGCCTTGATCCCATCCCCTCAGTCACTCTCCACTATCCCTGTCTAGTAAAGGCTAAAAAAAATAAACTTTCCCAAGCGTTCACTTGATCTTAGAGGTCATATGTCTGTGCTGTCCATATAGTGTAATGGAGATCAAAGAATAAATCACTCTGGGCATTCTGTCTCATTTTCTCTCAGGGTTAGAGCGAAAAGGTGCATCATGTGGTGTGTAACTGATGTATTACTTGAAAATATAACCTGTAAGTTTGATTCATTCTCTTCAGGCCATCAGCGGCCAGCCACAAGTGCCTCCATTCCCAATGAAAGTAATAAGGGGTTATCAAAATAAGCCTGCGAGTGCAGCACAGCAACTGAAAGCTGAATGATTGATATGCACTGGAATTACTTTAGTCTGGCTAACTTTCAGAACAAAAGAGCAACTACTGTATATTCTGCCTCTTAATGTGGTTTAATTTTGAGGGTGAAAAAACCCAATTGTGTGCATAGAGTCACTGTGGATAATTGGCATCACCTGAAGGCGTGTTACTTCAAATGGCTCACAATGTGGTCTTCAAATTTAATGGTCAACTCACTCAAAAGCGTCTGGTGAAGAATCGGCCAATTTTGATTCAAATATTATGCCTTAAATAAATAGTTCCGTTAAAAAATGAATGAAAATGAATACTCACTCTCATGTCATTCCAAACCTGTATGACTTTCTTTCATCTGTGGAATACACACAGACACACACACACACACACACACACACACACACACACACACACACACACACACACACACACACACACACACACACACACGTATGTATGTATATATATATATATATATATATATATATATATATATATATATATATATATATACAATTCTAGGTTTTCAATTCTAGCTTGATTTGAGCTCTTTTCAATGTAATGACAGTGAAAGAAGGCTCAAGTTGCCCTGAAATCAAAAACATTTTCTTTTTTTTAATGGAATATTGCAGTGGTTTTTATATTATGTATCCGTGCACATCATCACATACTTTTTAAATTTATGTGGCCTCATAATCCTTAATCAAAGTTAACATTTTTAAGAGAAGACATTCACAATTTGACTGACTTTAAAATTAGTTCACTTTGTAGTATTTTTACCATTTAATAGCTTTGCATGGGACTAAGAACAAAAATTGGCTTCATTCACTGAAAATCTTGACATTCATGAGCAAATATTTCTTTTGACTGATGAGTTGGTTCTTTTTGGATGAATCATTTGATGCAGCTCACAAAATGAATCATCTTTTTCTGAAGCTTTCAACTGATTCAATGATCTGATCACAGCGATTAAAAGTTCAGTGGAGGGGAAAATATAGCTGAATAATAATTTAGATATATCAGAAATTGCTAGTAAATTAATTAAATGAATTAAACAATGAATTAAACATGGACTTTTGAAGTAGAACAACTATAATAGTATTTTTCTTGAATAATATTTTCGTTTCCACTTTGAAAAAAAAAAATTGGTACCAAGTGCTCAAGTCCCATTGACCAGACAATAAGTGGTAAACTGAAAAAAGTCTCAAACACCTTCTTTATTCCACGAAAGAAAGAAATTCATACAGGTTTGGAAAGACATGAGGGTGTATAAATAAATGAAAGAGAAGTCTGTCATTTCCTTCTTTTTCTTTTAATGGTTTAGGGCAACTCTGCATGATCAAAAGAACAGAATTTGCTTTGCTTTGTTTCTTGTATCATTTAAAGGGTGAAACTCGCCTGTCTCACACCTTGTTTGTGTTCAGCAGAAAAGCAGCTCATTAGGAATCAGTTTGCCTTTGATATGAATAAGGACTCGCAGCTGATTCACTCACAGTGTCTGCGGTGCATCTGAATATCCCCCGCTATGGCTGAGTGTCACAGTGAGTTTATTTCTTTGTTTCAGCATTGACTTTTGCATCAGCATCGCAGTGTGACTCTTTTGGATTCAGTCTTTATTATCAACAAATGCTGTGTCTATAATTGACAAGGCTTCTAATGCAGAAAGAGGGAAATGTTTTCTTTGATGCATGATGCTGTGATGATTCCATCATCTCAGCTGATTCATTACTTTAACTCTCCTCTGCAACAATACAATTGAATTACACAGTCAATATTGCTAGTCTTTTGTGTGGGACACAACATATGAGAGACCTATGACCATCCATTAATTTTCATTTAAGAGAACAATCGGCACTCATTTGTAACGACTCTTGGGTGTTTGACATATCTATAGCAGCTGGCAAATCTTCCTCTGTTGCTTGTAAATTATGATCGAATACAACACATTGGAAGTAAAAATAGAGATTTTATTTGTTGGTGTTGAAAGAAATTCAAAACTTTTATTCAGTAAGAACCTTAAAGACATTTATAATGTTACAAAAAATTCTATTTTGAGTTGAGTAAATGCTGTTCTTTTGAACTTTCTATTTCATCAAAGAATCCTAAATATATATATATATATATATGTACATCATGGATTCCAGAAAAATGTTAAGATGTTTTTGAGCACCAAATCAGCATAATAAAATGATTTCTGAAGGATGTGACACTGTAGACTGAAGGCTATATACTGTATACACACACACACACACACATGTATATATGTGTGTGTGTGTGTATGTATATATACAATATATACATACACACACACACACATATATACATGTGTATATGTGTGTGTGTGTGTGTGTATGTATATATACAATATATAACAATTATTTAATAATAATACTTCACAGTAGTATATACTGGCATTAAATTAATGATATCCCTTGCTTTAAAGTGAAACTCTTAATTAGGCAGCGTTTTGAAGTGAAATTAAAGTAAAAAGATCCTGCCAGTTGAAAAAAGACTTTATTGCTCTAAGGAGGTGAGTGATAGCGGAACATAAAACTGGGTCCAGCTGGAACAGATGGAAGCTTGGTGACTGTAAAACCCAAAATGTCCACGGAAGCTTTTCATTGGTGACTTATGAAAGCAATCTGTCAAAACAAGTGCAATGTTAGCTAAATAATATGCTAATGAGACCAGGCTGTCAAGCCACAAATCAAGTTTAAAATGTCAGTTGTTTTGGAGAGATAGTGGTTGTTTGTTCAAAGACAGCATGTCTGAAATTGACCTGGAAGAGGGACCAGCAAGATAATGGTGTGCTGTCTGTGTTCATCTTCGCCAAATCATCATTTCCAGAGTAGCGTGGAGCCAAAAGCTGTAGAAGTTTTTTTTTTTACATATATATATATATAATGTTCAAAACTTTGGGGTTGGTAAGATGTTTTAGAACAAAATCCCTTATTCTCACCAAGGATAAATAATAATAATTAAAAAAAAAATTATTGTGAAATATTACTACAATTTAAAATAACTATTTTCCATTTTAATATATTATAAAAAGTATTTTACTGTTGTAATTAACTCCAGTCTCCAGTGTCACAAAATTCTTTAGAAATCATTTTAATATGCTGATTGGTGCTCAAAAAACATGACTTTTTATTATCAATGTTGGAAACAGTTGTGCTGCGTAGTATTTTTGTGGAACCTGTGATACATTTTTTCAGGATTCTTTGATAAACAGTGCAAAAGAACAACATTTATTTGAAATACATGGATTTATAGCACTATAAATGTTTTTATTGTCACTTTTTATCAATTTGATGCATCCTTGCTGAATAAAAGTAATAAAGTACATTTCAAGTTTCTTCCAAATATCAACAATCAACATTCATTCTGTGCTGGAAATTATACTTTAAATAGTTTTGGAATAAAATAGCAGAACAATTTGTCTTACTAATATTAATTTCATAGCTAGCATTTTATAAATCCAATAACTTGGGACACGAGTAAAACAATTAAATATATGCATATATTTGAAGTCATTAAAATAAGAAAAACAATGGTCCCACTTTATATTAGGTGGCCTTAACTACTATGTATTATTTACATTTAAATTAATAATTTGGTACAATGCACTTATTGTGTACAGTACATACATGTGTTTACATTGTACTTATATTTTTTATAATACCTATATGTAATTACATCTGTAATTCATTTCTGTAATTACATTTAGAATTACACTGTTGACCCATCCCTTACACCTTAACCCACCCTTAAACCTACCCAGACCACCAAACCTGTCCCTAACCTTACCCGTATCCCACCTCAATAGCAGCAAAAGTGTTTTGCAATACAGTATGAACACAATAAGTACACTGTACTTATTTTTTATGTAAGTACATAGTAGTTAAGGCCACCTAATATAAAGTAAATATGAATAAATAGTGAATCCCTGGGACATAACTGTGCCTGCAGTTGAAGAAACACCCATAAATCATGTTCATACAAAACGTTTGTTTAAACAAGCAATCATAATGAAATGACTAACTATGCTAATTAAGCAGATACTGTACACACAGATACTGTACATTTGTACCCTATGTTGGTGTATGAAGCAACTTATCTGAGGTACATATAGTACAGAAAGTGTAGAGCGAGCGAGTTGATGTCAACTCTCAGTGGATTATATTAAAAAAGCAGACTGTTGCAGTCCACAAAGGTAAGAAAGGGCAACACCACATGACATTTGAAGATGGAATTATTATAGATGTTTACATGCCAGGTGTCAGTGGTGTCACAGATTGGCATTCTAGTGTGCTCAGCATGGCTCCTATGCAGTAAACAGACTTCAAAGGGCTGCTACTGTGCTCACACGCTAGCCGGGCTGAATAGGTGCCTTCACTGTCTGAGCCCTTCACACGCATCACACAGAGAGTTCATTCAGCGGGACTGACGCGCTGTGCACAGCCGGACACCAGCGTGAAAATTATACCCTTAAAAAGAACAACTTCATTCAATAATGTCAGCTCTCTCTCTCTGTCTTTCTCTCCGTCTCTTGCTCTTTATCTGTGTTGTTCTGTCCTCGTTTCTCTCTCTCAATGACATATGTAGCTCTATATATTCAGATAAATGCTAACTTTGTGCATTCTTAAAGCTGTTTCCCTAGTCCTTGTGGGGAAATTATGCTAAACATATTCACAGATAACTACCATTTGTTATTGCTATAGGTCTGTGATGGTACAGAGAGCAAATAGACTATATATATATATATATATATATATATATATACATACATATATATATATATATATATATATATACATACATATTATGGCATGCCGTTCAGGAAATTATGATATTTATAATATGATGATTGAATATATGGAATGAAATTTGAATATATGGAATTAAACTTGAATATATGGAATGAAAGTATGAATATATGGAATGGAATTTGAATATATGGAATGAAACTTGAATATATTGAATGGAAGTTTGAATATATGAAATGAAAATTTAATATATTAAATGAAATTTGAATATATGGAATGAAAGTCTGAATATATAGAATGAAATTTGCAGTGTATGGAATTAAAATGTAAATTTGACAGTATTTAATGAATAATAATATACTGTAGCTATTTATATCCCTGTTATCAGAACGATAGTATTCTGAATTGAATGAATATAATTTCCTCAAATTGTCCAATACTTTGTTGAACTAAAATTTTGGCAACAGCTGATCATATACCAAACAAACAATACAAACAGTTTAGAGTGTACATCCCATCATCTCAGACATTTCACACAGTGTTAATTCTGACAGCATTTTGCTTTAGTTTTAGTCTTTTGACTAAAATGCCATATAGTTTTAGTCATATTTTAGTCATTTGAATTGTTTTAGTTTTAGTCTAGTTTTAGTTGACTAAAAATACAGTAGATTTATTCGACTAAAATCTACTGAGTTTGGTTAAACTGTAATACATTAATTAAGCATTTACTGTAAGTATCACACAACTGTTAGTTGAATGCATGACTAAACTGACAGTTTGACAATTGTGTGTGTTTTTGGACAATTCAAGTGCAAAAAGACAAAATAGAGCTCAATTCTGTGCTCATCAGGGCCTAACGCATACTTTTTATGGCTCTAGTTAACTATAATAATCCTGATAGTAAAATCTATTTATTGAATAATATATCAAATAATGTCTTTAGTCTTTCCTTCCTGTGATTGGAATCCCCGAAACAAGACCGAAATACACTTATTTACAGTTCTTATTTACAGTTCACGAGGGAGATAAAATGTGCATTCTTATAACCGTCTAAAACACATTACCATATAAACATTGTAAAGTAAACATCGCTATAATTAATCAGCATTAGTTCATAAGCAGTTGCCTGTCATAAATGTGTGCTATTCATTTATTGCAAACCGCTCTGAATCAGTTTGAAGCACTGTTGTTCGGGCCTGTAGAACATGCAACAGCGCAGAGTTTTCCCGCGGTTAGATCAGAACGTTACAATTCATATGTGCACATCTATCACACAGGACGTCAGTTCTGACTGGGAATTTTCATCTCATGTTTATTTGTCGACAAAAATAGCATCGATGTAGATTACTACAGAACTACACAAGTTTTTTTTTTATACCTGTAAGATACCATTCACTTGTTTCAAAATACATACTCTTTAATGTAAATCATCCACACAATTCATGTTTCGTCCCATATATTCAAACTTTTATTCTATATATTCAGACTTTCATTCCATATATTCAAGTTTCATTCCATATATTCAAACTTTTATTCTATATATTCAAGTTTCATTCCATATATTCAAACTTTCAATCAATATATTCAAGTTTCATTCCATATATTCAAGTTTCATTCCATATATTCATACTTTCATTCAATATATTCAAACTTTCATTCCATATAATCAAGTTTCATTCCATTCCATATACTCAAATTTTCCTGAATGGCATGCCATAATAATATATATATATATATATATATATATATATATATATATATATATATATACATACACTGCTATTGGGGTCTGTAAGATTTTTTAAATGTTTTTGAAACATCACCAAAGCTGCATTTATTTGATCAAAAATACAGTGAAAACAGTAATATTGTAAAATAATACTTGGCATCACAGGAATAAATTATATTTTAAAGTATATTAAAATAGAAGACTGTTATTTTAAATTGAAATAATATTTCACAATATTACAGTTTTTTTGCCTAAAAAAATACAGACTTGATGAGCATAAGAAACATTAAAAAAAACAACAACAATATATTAAAAATCTAACCGATTCCAAACTTTCCAAAAGCAGTGTCTATTTTAAAAGAATAGAAAGTTCAAAGTTCAAAATATCAGCACTTGTTTGAAATCTTTTGTAAAATTACTCTTCCATACTCTACTGTTATTAATAATAATAATAATAATAAGATTAATAAGATTATTAATGGTGACTCAGTTAATGAAATATTTTGTGTACTATATCATATAATTATTTTTTTGCCTATTGTCAGCCCTATATTATATTTGATTTTTACTAACATATATAACAAAATAAATAACAAAAATGCAAAAAGGCCTATTTACACTACACTGATAGATGCAGACAAACGGTGACAGATACATTCACCGAGTTTTGTCGGATCAGTGTGTTGCCCCTGTTGGTATCTGTTGGCATTGGTCAGTGCTTATTTTCACCAACTGAATATGTTGAATTGGCATTTGCCGCGTCTTGGAATGTCTTAGAAGTGACACTGGTTGTAGGATTGGTGCAGTGAATTAGCCTTAACTGATAAATATGAAGGAATAAAGAGCCAACAGGTGGCGTTTTGTAGTATAAGCAGTGCACGTAATGTAGTAGAGGGGGAGGGGCTATCAGACCGATTATGAATGACAAAATGACCTTATATGAGTATATAAGGTTATAATATTAATTTTGGGTGAACTATTCCTTTAAGACTGTCTAGTCATCAAATCCTTCAGACATTTTGGACAAAATCCTTGAAAGATTTTTACAGCTGAACAACCATGTAACACATCTGACCCAGCTAGTATAACATTTCTTTCATCTGACACATGCCAAGGGAAAGACAATTTACAAACATACCCAGAGGCCATGTACTAAATTCAGTTCATAGCTTGTATACCCATCACCCCTCCTAACCCCACACCCGTCGAAAATTTCCTTATTCCCCATCCACACTTCTTTAATATTTAATCAAGACAACAGATTCACAAATGATGTTAGAGAGAATGCATGCTAGATCATATTGTCTCATCCAGTGTCTCGTCCTTTGCTTGCTATCAATTACAACTTTGACTCCCCAACTAAGTCATTTGCACTGGATTGGTAATTTGATTTCAGGAGCTCTCTCACTTGATTTCCCTTTGCCATTAATTTAATTCCACAGGCCCCCATCAGCAGATAGCACATGCTGAGACACCTATCTCCCAGAGCTAATCTCAGCAGCCTGGATTAAAATTGAGAGCTTCATTCCTCTGTCACCATGGCATTATGAGTGAATTGCCATTCATCCTGACAATTCTACAAGGTTTGGCCTTTGAATACTCTGATAATGAGTTATTTTGATTATTTTATTTACTATTAACTACATTAATACCTGATTTTAAAAAAAAAAGGAAAAACTATATGCACACCTCTAACTGCATAATGGAATATTAATAAGTCTGATTAAGGGCCAGTTTTACTAAGCTTGCACCAGCGCAAAACGTCTTTTGGCGTTAAAATAGTACTGTCAGGTTTTACTAAAGACGCGCAGTGACGAATTAGCGCTGAAAAGGCGAGGACACAGTTATTTTTGCACCTGACCTTATTGAATATAAAGAAAAGTTATGGGAGGAGAATATTCAAATAAATCATGCAACGTGTTTTACTAACGTTTGCGCTTGTCAAATTACTGGCATTGTTCATAAAATAGTTAGTTCTGATGCTAAAAAGTAAATGGATGAGCCAAATATTAAACCATTGTTAAAAAAAGTCTACAGTATGCACACATGTAGCTACATATCTATTGAATTGTATATTAATACATTAGTTAATTGGAATTGTAATCAAATGATATACTACTAATAAATCTAATTAATCATTGAAAATTATTAACTTAAAATTGAAACATTCTGCAATTTTGTATATTGTTGGCCTATTTTCATATGCATCAGATGGACATTTTTAGCCAGCGGGTCACATCTCTGTGACTGATTGATTGATTGATTGATTGATTGATTGATTGATTGATTGATTGATGAATGGATGGATTTAGGTGGGCATATGCATTTGATGTGCATCATTGGCCATTGCGTCACATCTCTGTGACGTCTGTTTTTTTTTTTTTCTTTTTTTTGCAACATATGTACTTGTGATACTAAGTTATTTTTCAGCATTTTATTTACTATTATTAATACCTGCTTTTATTTGTAAATATTATAATGTACTGTTCATAAAATAGTAAGTTCTGATGCTAAAAAAAAATTATCAGATGAGCCAAATATGAAACCATTTAAAAAAAAAAAAAATCATCAGATGGGCATCTTTAGCCATTGTGTCACATCTCTGTGATTGATTGACTGACTGATTGATTGATTGATTGATTGATTGATTGATTGATTTTTAGTATCTCACAACTTATGAGTTAGCTACATATCAAACCATAAAAAGACACCTGTCATCACTTGAATAAGTCAGCTGACTAAAATTGTAATCAAATGATAAACTACATTACAGCAGTTGATCGTTTAAAATACTTAAATTATTTACTGTTGCCCTATTTGCATATGCATCAGATGGACATTTTGCCCATTTTTCATGTTTCTGTGATTTTGTTTCTTTCTCTAGCACCTTTTAAAATTAATTCAGCGTTTTATGATTTTATGGTATGTTTTTGGCCCGGGATGACGTACTGGATCCCTCTCTCCTGGCCGAATTTCACCACAACCACCCTGACCGACCTCGTCGCCATAATAGGGTTTCAGGAGCCGCCCCTGGAGGGAGGGAGGGGGGGGGGGGGGGGGGTACTGTCAGAGAACCACCTCAGTCACCGCAGTCTCCACTAACCACACTCACCAGATCCCAATCCCTGGATTACTAATCACCGCCACCTGTCAACACTCATCAACAGCACTATATCCCTGCACTCCTCCCGTTCACACACTGTCTGGTCTCAAACTTACCGTGTTGAATTACCTGACCCATTTACCTGTTTGATCTACTTACCAGTTGTTCCTGTGTTCCTCTCCCTGCTCTCCACCGCTCCAGCTCTCCACCGTCTCCAAGCTCCGCTGTTCCCCCCGGATCCCCTGGAAATAGGAAAAGGACATTTACCCTCAGATAAGGCCCCACTGGCATCCCTATTCCCCACCTGCTTACCTTCCGCTCATCTCCTTACCCCTCTGCATATTGTCAATAAACCTGTTCACGTTACTGCACTTACCTCTGTGTCCTGTGTCTATCTACTGACAGAAGACCAGACCTAAACCGACGGCCGGAGATGGAGCTCCCGAACCCCGCCACCACGGATCCCTTTGAAGAACTGGTCAGCGTTCTTCGAACAGCTTTCTCTCCGGTCACACACCCTTGATCTGCCTCTGCCAGTCCCATGGCCATCCCTGCCAACTATGCGGGTGAGGCGGTTGAATGTAGCGGTTTCCTACTCCAGGTTTCTCTTTACATAGAGATGCAACCCCAGAATTTCCCCAGCGAACGAGCTAAGGTTGCCTTCCTGATCTCCTTGCTCACCAGACGGGCATTGCTCTGGGCACGAGCCATTTGGAACTCACAAACTACTATAATTAACTCTTTCGATGCTTTCTCTTCCCATTTCAAGGAGGTCTTCGGTCTATCCACCGGCTCGCTCTCCATTGCCGACCAACTCATCCGCCTCCGTCAGGCAGATTCTTCCACCAGTGACTATACTCTGCAGTTCCGCACACTGGCGGCCTCGTGTGGATGGAATGAGGCGGCGCTGCACACCGCCTACCGTCAGGGCTTGGACCCACAAATCAGAGCCCAGATGGTGATATATGATGACACCGTTAGTCTGGAGAGCTTTATGCAAAAGGCCGTTAAGATCTCCCAACGTCTCACGGCTTGTCAGCCGGACCTAACCACTCATTCTCCGTCCTCACCAGCTGCCTGTCCTCCGGTACCAGAGCCTATGCAAATGGATTCCAATCGCCTCTCACGAACTGAGTGTGCTCGATGCATCGCCACGGGGCGGTGCCTCTACTGTGGGGTCTCAGGGCACTTCATTCGGGGGTGCCCCTCTCGCCCCCCACGCCCAGCGGTGAGTACCCTCCAATTAGAGCCTGCTATCTCTACTCTTCCTCTGTTAACGGTACAACTGCTCACCCCACATCATGTCTTTTCAGTACTCGCCCTCGTGGATTCAGGATCCTCGGGCAATTTCTTCTAACAAGCCCTCCTGAAACAGCTGGATTTACCCCGCCAGAGACAGGCTGAGTTGAAGATTGAAACCATACAGGGAAAACCGCTCGGGCGTGGGCACATCAAGTTCCGGTCTCCCCCGATCACTTTGCAAGTAGGCTGTCTTCATCAAGAGAGGATTTCCTTTCTGGTACTGGAGGGATCCACCGTCGATGTCATCCTAGGATGCCCCTGGCTATCTCAACATTCCCCAGAAGTCAGATGGGAAACCAGCGAGATCCTCCGATGGAGTAAGACCTGCCTCCAAGACTGTCTCTCCAATGTCCCTGTGCCCCTGGTTACTAACCCAAAGCTCCAAGTTCATTCCACCCTAGTGGAGAGCCCCGAACCTTGTGAGGTTCCAACGATCCCATCTGACTACATGGCGTTCCAGGATGTATTCAGCAAACAGGCAGCCACGAAGTTACCACCACATCAGCCATGGGATTGTGCCATTGACCTGCTGCCTGGAGCTATACTCCCCAAGGGTCGAGTATACCCCCTGTTAGGGCTGCAACGATTAGTCGACATTATCGACAACGTCGACAATAAAAAATTGTCAACAAATATTTTTGTTGTCGAGTAATCGTTTGATCTCAGGTGACCTAATGTAAGAGCCTGCAATACCGTGGTTTGACCAGTGTGGCGCTGTAGCGCAAGACTGTAATTCAGCTCTCCTGGATGCAATTCAAAAGAAGAAGACACACCCGAACCTGAGCAGCGTTTGATGAATATGTAAATATATATTTTGCACGCTTTCCTCTCAGTAACGAAACAAACACAACAAAATCTGGCAGCAGTTAAAAATGCATCTGATTACAACGATGTGGATGTTTGAATGATCTCTGCTTCTCAGTAACGTAACGTTACTCCAGTGAAGTCCGGTCACATTGTATTTATTTATATAGTACTTTATGCAATAGATACCGTAAAGCTGCTTGAATTAAGGCTATTAAACATGAAAAACCAGAGTCAGTGTCGCTTTCAGTTAGAATTACAACTTGATTTTCTGTAAAGCAGCTCTCCAGTGTGAAGCTAGCTAATGATAAAATATTTTTATTAGTGGGGAAAAAATAATTTCATTAAAGTGATAGTTTGGTTTACAGAGATCAAAGCTTGATCTAGCTCAGGACTGTTTTGGTTATCATAACCCTATAAGGTATTTTAAGACATGTTGTAAATAAAATAGTTTATCCAAAGTGTCTTCTCACTTACCTTTATTTTGTTTCTTATCTATATGACTTACAAAAGGAGATGTTAAGCAGAATGTGAAAGATGTGTCATTCACTTTTTTCATATAGCTAATTAAATGGTGAGAGAGTGTCTCTGTCTGTCATCTCATTTTGTGTGCCAAATACATCTATTTGTATAATGAATTGGTAACACTTTACAATAAGGTATAATTTGTTATCATTAATGTATTAATTAACATCAATGCATGTATTACATTTAACTATTAATCTTTGCTAATGTTGTTTAATAAAAATGCAGTTGTTCATTGTTTGTTCATGTTAGTTCACAGTGCATTTACCAATGTTAAAAAACACAACTTGTGATTTTAATAATGCATTAGTAAATGCCGAAATTAACATTAACTAAGATTAACAAATTCTGTAGAAGTATTGTTCATTCTTAGTTCATGTTAACTAATGAACCTTATTGTAAAGTGTTACCAATTAATTGTATAATAATTGTAATGACATAATATGCTTTTCTAAAGCTGAAGTGACCTTTATTTATGTTAGAATATGTGTAACTTAATATTTTTAACTAGTTGCAAAAGCTGAATAATCAAATCAAAGTCTACTGATTAATCAGTGTAATAATCGACGATTAGTCGATTAATCGTTCTAATAATCAGATTAATCGATTATCAAAATAATCGTTTGTTGCAGCCCTACCCCCTGTCCATCCCGGAGCGCAAGGCGATGGAGGATTACATTAAGGAGGCTCTCCAACAGCAATTCATTCATCCATCCACCTCTCCTGCGGCCTCGAGCTTCTTCTTTGTGGGAAAGAAGGACGGAGGCTTGCGGCCCTGCATTGACTACCGGACCCTCAATAATCACACTGTCAAGCTCCCTTATCCTCTTCCCCTGGTCCCAGCCGGCCTCGAGGAACTCCGTGGGGCCTGCATCTTCTCGAAGCTGGACCTGCGGAGCGCCTATAACCTCATTCGTATCCGGGAGGGTGACAAGTGGAAGATGGCGTTCATTACCCCCTCAGGCCACTACGAATATCGGGTCATGCCGTATGGCCTTTCCAACTCGCCGTCCGTCTTCCAGGGGTTTATGAACGAGGTGTTCCGGGAGTTCCTCCACCGATTTGTCATCGTGTACATAGACGATATTTTGATCTACTCCCGGACCCTGGCCGAACATCGCCGGCACGTGACGCAGGTCCTACACCAACTCAGGAAACACCACCTCTACCTGAAGCTCGAGAAGTGCGAGTTCCACCGCCCCACGATTCAGTTCCTCGGCTACATCCTCAGTGCGGATGGGATCCAGATGGACCAGAGGAAGGTCCAAGCCATCCGGGACTGACCCCAGCCTCAGTTGGTTAAGGAACTTCAACGATTCCTCGGCTTCGCAAATTTCTACCGGAGGTTCATTTTGAACTTCAGTTTCCTCTCAGCCCCCCTCACTTCCATGCTCCGGCAGAAACCCAAGTCTCTGTCCTGGAACTCCGAAGCTCGAGCCGCCTACAAGAAGCTCCAGGAGGCATTCTGCACCGCTCCCATCCTCTCACATCCGGATCCCCAACTCCCTTTCATTGTTGAAGTGGATGCATCTACCACCGGCGTGGGAGCAGTACTGTCTCAATCTCATGGAGATCCTCCCCGACTCCACCCTTGCGCTTACTTCTCCAGGAAGCTTTCCCCAGCGGAGTGGAATTATGATATTGGTAATCGGGACCTGCTCGCCATTAAACTGGCACTGGAGGAATGGAGACACTGGCTGGTGGGAGCTCAACACCCCTTTACGGTCATCACTGACCACAAAAACCTGGAATATCTCCGAAGTGCTAAGAGGTTGAACCCCTGGCAGGCTCGCTGGGCCCTCTTCTTCACCCGGTTCTAGTTTACGATCACGTATCGACCTGGAGATAAGAATGTCAAGGCGGATTCCCTCTCACGCCTCCATGACCCCGACGAACCTTCAACACCTGAACCCATACTCCCTCCAGCCATCCTTGTGAGCCCCATTCGGTGGGCCCTGGACGAAATGATTTGCCTTGCTTCCATCACTGAACCCGCTGGGAGGCCCAGAGGGTAAGACCTACGTGCCCACCTCCTTGAGAACTACCCTTCTGGGCTCCCTTCATGCTTCCCCGGGCTCTGGACACCCAGGCAGCCAGCGTACTCTCTCGCTCCTCCAAGCTCGGTACTGGTGGCCCCGGATGGCCCGGGATGTCTCCCAGTACGTTCGAGGATGCTCAGTCTGCGCCATCTCCAAAACTCCCCGTCACTTACCCACCGGAAAGTTAGTACCATTACCCATTCCACGCCGCCCCTGGTCCCATGTCGGAGTCGACTTTGTCACAGATCTCCCCAAGTCAGAAGGGTATACTTGCATTCTCGTGGCAGTTGACAGGTTCTCCAAAGCCTGCAAGTTAATTCCCCTCCGAGGTCTACCCACTGCCCTCGAAACTGCAGAGGCCCTCTTCCATAATCTCTTCGGCATCCCGGAGGATGTTGTCTCCGACCGTGGGCCACACTTTGTCTCCCGTGTCTGGAAGGCTTTCTTCAAGCTCCTCGATGTCACCGTCAGTCTATCCTCAGGATATCACCCCCAGACTAACGGCCAGACTGAGTGGAAGATTCAGGAGATTGGGAGATATCTCCGGGTCTACTGTCATGAAAATCAGCACAGCTGGAACCGCTTCCTCCCATGGGCCGAGTATGCACAAAACTCCCTAAAGCAAACCACCACCGGCCTCACCCCTTTCCAGTGCATACTCAGCTACCAACCCCCTCTGTTTCCCTGGACAGAAGAACCCTCCGATGTTCCAGCTGTCGACCACTGGTTCCGGGCGAGCGAAAGAGTTTGGGACTCAGCCCATGTCCAACTCCAGCAAGCAGTGCGGAGATACAAGACCTACGCAGATGCCCGTAGGTCTTCCAACCCCGTCTATCGTCCTGGAGATAAGGTCTGGCTCTCCACCCGGGATCTGCGTCTCTGCCTGCCTTGCCGGAAGCTGAGTCCCCGCTATATTGGTCCGTTCACCATCGAGAGGCAGATCAATGAGGTCACCTTCTGTCTCCAACTCCCTGCACAGTATCGTATCCATCCATCATTCCATGTTTCACTCCTCAAGCCTGTTTCTCCCTCCGTCACAGATCCTGAAGAGCCCGCAGTACCTCCTCCTCCCGAAAACCTCGAGGAGCCCTTAGTCTACAGGGTGCAGGAAATCTTGGACTCTCGGCGACGGGGTGGTCACCTGGAATATCTAATGGACTGGGAAGGATACAGGCCGGAGGAGAGGTCCTAGGTGGCCCGGGATGACGTACTGGATCCCTCTCTCCTGGCCGAATTTCACCACAACCACCCTGACCGTCCCACACCCAGAGGCCGTGGCCGACCTCGTCGCCATAATAGGGCTTCAGGAGCCGCCCCTGGAGGGGGGGGGTACTGTCAGAGAAACACCTCAGTCACCGCAGTCTCCACTAACCACACTCACCAGATCCCAATCCCTGGATTACTAATCACCGCTACCTGTCAACACTCATCAACAGCACTATATCCCTGCACTCCTCCCGTTCACACACTGTCTGGTCTCAAACTTACCGTGTTGACTTACCTGACCCATTTACCTGTTTGATCTACTTACCAGTTGTTCCTGTGTTCCTCTCCCTGCTCTCCACCGCTCCAGCTCTCCACCGTCTCCAAGCTCCGCTGTTCCCCCCGGATCCCCTGGAAATAGGAAAAGGACATTTACCCTCAGATAAGGCCCCACCGGCATCCCTATTCCCCACCTGCTTACCTTCCGCTCATCTCCTTACCCCTCTGCATATTGTAAATAAACCTGTTCACGTTACTGCACTTACCTCTGTGTCCTGTGTCTATCTGCTGACAGTTTTAAGGTAATCTCAATCAGTTAAACTAGCATATTTGCCTGACATTATAGGACTATTCTGTGAGCATTATGTCACATAATTAAAATTCATGAGCCAGGCTGATAAGGTTTATAAGGTGTTTCCCTCCATTTTCAGATTGTTCTTATGCACCTAAATTTAAACTGAACATTGAACGTTATTGAATATTGGTGTACTTTATCACAGTTTTATGAAAGCATTTAGCTATTCATGCTATTGCATATTTTTAAGCATGTGCAAACAGATAGTTGTTTCCAATGGACTGATATAAGTGGATAGATTTAGCTCACTTAACTTGTTTTAATCCCAAATTAAGAAACCAGTAGTTCCCTTTAGGCAGGCTCACTGTGAGATGCCATTCTGATGCAACAGAGCCGCTGTCACCATCTCAGCATGCTGAATAAGTATTAGTGAAGCACAGCCTGAAGGATTGATTGAACTGCAGCCACTGGAGGATGATTTGCAAGAAAAACAGAGTACAGTGATCTAATGAAGGGAATTAAGTGATTAGAGTCTATTTGTTAAAGCCGTTATCGCATTGTTCTCATCAAATTATTTAGAAGTCAACTGTTTTTTTTTTTTTTTTTGCTCTCCACTTGAAATACTTCTGTTGAAGTATTGCAGAGTAACATCTAAGGCAGACATGTTAAGGATTTAAGAATGTGAGTTCAATTTTATTAGGATTTTGTAAGAGTAAATTTATATGTTGTATGCACAAAAAAAAAAAAAAAAACTAGAAATACAGCATAACATAACAGCAATATCTAAACTTTTTATCAGAAGGTAAAAGTTAGTCTAGTGGTTGGGAGCAGAGCTATTGAAGCCATGACCTTTTTTTTAGTGCTGGGGAATGATTAATCGCATCCAAAATAAGTTTTTGTTTATATTATATATGCATGTACTGTGTATATTTATTATGTATATATAAAGACACACACATACGGTATATATTTATATTTATATTTTTCTTAAATATATACGTGAATGTGTGTGTATTTGTATATACATAATAAATGTACACAAAAACTTTTATTTTGGATGTGATTAATCCTTGCCCAGCACTACTTTTTTTAGAGACCGTATTGAACCCTGTTTCCCTCAGTCGACAAAAACAGAAGTCAAATTAAATACTTACAGTTGTAATGACAAAATTTTAATTTTGATCTATCCCTTTGATATTCACATTTGACATGCAGGTCTGAAATGTTGTCTTTTCAACAATTTAATGAACGTTTAACGCATTTAATGACTCATTTCAAAATGTCATAGGAAATATTACATTGTTAATGCCATTATTCTGCCTTCTCGGTACAACTGTCTAAAAGGGAGCAGAACAATCGCAAGAAGTTAGTCCGCTCTAATGATGTCAGACTAGAGAAAAGTCATCTTATTTAGCCAAACTTCCAGACCTAAGAGTACATGACTGTTTTACAGACAAGCTGGATCATTGACTGCAGGCACCTCTGCCAATTTATAAGCCAGACTTCACAGAAAGCCGTTCCAAGGTGCAGATAACTCTTGTACTCGCACCATTAAAGGCTAACCAAAGATAATTGCATCTGTATATACTGTGAAAGCTTTCCCTTTAGCACCGAAACGAATATAGTCTTGATTGCTAAGCTAATCTGCTGTAGTATCACAACATTCCTTGGCGTCAATATGTAGGTCAGGCTAAATGCATTACAGAATCATTTGGGTGATACAGAAATGAGATACTGCACAAAGTTGTGCTGTAGAACAAATACAGTCAAATTATGGGAAAATACTTCCGTTTGTGTATGAAATGAGAAGAGAAATCATAAAAAAGTGCTTGCATTTACATTAATATTTGTTGTGCCAATGTACCATTCAGTACAATCTGATGAGATGAGAGAAAGGGGTGTACCAGAGAAGGAAATAGAGAGGCCCATAATGCCACCCTCCAAAAGAAGACCCCCCACCTACATCCCCCACCCTCAATAAATAAAAACAGACTAAACCGCATTTGCGGCATAATAAGATGCAGTAATTAATGCCATCGATTCACATCCATAAGGATCTCGACGCGGGGAATCCGATTACTTTTTATCACATTTCAAAACTCCAAGTTAGTTTCAGGAGCCGGTAACTTGGTTAGTGTTGGGCTGGAGCGGGAATGAGACGGCTGCTGAGCTTGATTGATGAGAATGCAGCAGGCAAGCTATTAAAAAACCAGTAGCTTTCATATCCCAGACAATGGCTATAAACATATTCTGAGAGCTGCATCCAAAATGACTCCTTTAGAGAGAGAAAACACTTCATCGCCGTAAACCTGTGGTTTATGGGATGTTCAATACATGAGTTCACAATATCGCCGTCTTTGCTGTCACTCATGTCAATGACAAATAGATATCGTGTACGTATAAATTATTCCTCTTGGCCTCTATTATTATTTGGAGATTGGGAATGCTCAGTTCAATGCAAAAGAGTTCAATGTAACAGAAGCATTATGAATGAGCTAGTGATATTTTAATTATTTACCAATCAAATGAGGTTCACATTTAATCGCTTGACAACGATACAGGTTTGTAACAGGCATTATGGGCTTTTTGTAAACAATGTGATTGTATAATTATTGGGAGGGTGCATAAATTCTGTCTGTATTGTATTATGTATGAAAGGGTGCACTGACAAACACGATAATGAGAGATGATGAAACAATGGAAATAAAAAAAGGGAGAGAGAGAGAGGAGAATAATCAGGAATGGCTAGGGACTATACTCCCAGTCCGGCGTAATAATCAAGGAACTTTGCTGCCGTAACATGGCCGCAACAGGCGCAGTGATATTACGCAGCGCCTGAAAGTAGTCCCCAGCTAGGTAACTAGTTATAATATAGCAGGGGACTACATTCAGGTGCTGCGTAATATCACTGCGCCTGCTGCCGCAGCAAAGTTCCTTGATTATTACGCCGGACTGGGAGTATAGTTCCTAATCATATCGGCCTAGAAAATCACAACTTTTAATTTTCCGCCGGTCTTAGTACACGATATAACTACAGAAGAGTCAAGTTTTAAATAGGAAAACTATCGAAACTCTTTGGTCATTTTTGAACGCGATGCTACTGGTCTAATCGGATTCAATGATCTATGCTAAGCTATGCTAAAAGTGCTATCGCCAGACCCGGAGATCAGCTGAATGGATTCAAAAACGGTAAAACTCAACTTATTAACTCTGGGGGAGTTGGAGAATGAGCCTATTTCCAAAAAAAGTGGAGTGTTCCTTTAAGCCATCTGCGGAGAATTGCGCTAATTCTTGAATTTTGAACCTTTTGCTATTTATACAATAAAAGCAAGTCTTAGCTTTCAAATTGTCACTTTTATTAAAAAATTCAAACAATAAATGTCGTTTTGATGCTCTTATGTCAATGACGTACACTGTTAAAAAAAGAAAAGAAAGTTGAGCCAACTTAAAATTTGAAGGCAACCAGCTTCAACAGATTTTTGAGTTTTCTCAACTTGTCGTTTTAAGTTTATACAACAAAAATGGGAGAATCTCCCACAAAAATAAGTTGAGCAAACTCAAAAATCTGCTGAAGCTGGTAAAAATAATTTTTAAGTTCGCTCAACTTTTTTTTTTTTTTTCAGTGTAGTTTTGTTTTGAAATTGGCAGCACAAAGCGCAAGTGAATCATCTCTTCCTCTTAACTACTACGAAAAAACATGAATGAGCATCAGAAGGTATGTTGAATGACACAGTATAACTTACAGAACTGTATCAGCATTCATGTAATCACCCAGTGTTTCAACTACAAAAAAGGCAAACATATCACGTGACATTACATTTACCTCAGTAAAGTTGTTCAGTGTCCACACTTAGAACTTTACAGAAAAGCAAAGATTTGTCAAACGACAAAAAATGGTAGAGCATAACCAAAATATGACACTCTCATAAATCCAGTATTTTTTACTCTAATAGACTTCATTTAAGTAAAAAGAATAGTATGGATATTTAGTCATATTTTATTAAGCTTTTGCTGGACAGGGAGCACAGCAGTGCTTTAATGAGGGTCAGAAACAGAAACGAGACACTGTCATCCATTGCCCCAGACATTCAGAGTTTAACACTCTTAAACTCATTCTCCTGCTGAATAACATTAAACACTGTAAGCTGTCTATTTCTGTTTTGGAAGTTCATGACTGTTCAACAGATTTTCTAAGGCTTCTATTCCGCTTTTCTTTTTTTTTTTGTTATGTTTTGACAGTGAAGAACCACAAAGATCCTCCCTATCCTACTGTCCTGCTTCCAGTAACTCCCTCCACAAAATATTATCACAGCCTCTCCAGGGAGATGAGCAGAAAACGTGCTTTGGAAAATAGTGAGTACTCCTTCAGCAACAACAGCTGTTTGCAAATGATCAAGTCCTAGGGAAAGGATGGGTATAATATTTTATGCGTCGAATGGGATTGTTGGCTTTTCTCACCTCTCTCTCCTCCTTTATTTTATTAGTTACTTAACTTCTGTCTAGCTTTTTCTCTCTTCCTTTTCTCATTCTACACCCTTCTGGAACTTCCTGTTTTCCCTCTAGTCTATCACTAAATGGTTCCAAAAGAGTTAACACACAGAGTTTATTCAGCACTGAAAACGACAGATTAGAACTATGTGCCAGATTTTCACACACCGTGCAATGCAACAGTTTAATTAAGCTGAAAGCAATGTCATTTTTCAAGTATATGCAAATACATAAAGCATGTTGTTATGAACTATCGATTTAGAGGAATATATATTCTGGGTGGTAAATCATGTGAGTATGTGAGTGATGTTAAAATGCTGAGGGAGCTAGTCTATATAAAGCATTTTCCGCCAATATGGTACAAGACAAATCTTTTTTTTTTTCTTTTTAACTATTGTTAGACGAAAAAAAAAAAAACTTAAAAAGTACAGAGGTTTATTCCATTGCAGTAAAAACTATTATTGTTCATTTTAATGATCAAATAATGTCATATTTAGCTGTATTCCACAATAAACAATATTTCATTGAATACACTTTTATTTAATTTTTAAATAAATAATTGTATTTGTACTTTTTTATATTTCATATTTATTGCTAGAAAATAGCACAAAAAAACATTTGGAAAACATTTTGGTAACAGGGTTGGAAACAGTTAAACCGCGTTAAAATTGATACAAAAAAAAATAAATAACTACTGAAATGGCTTTCTTCATGTAAGAAACTGTATACTTTTCACCTGTACCATTTACCAGGTCTTCAGGCTAACCAGCTTTGATATCTTGATACACCCTTACACAATGTGTAAGAGCAGACTCTCAAGCCCCCCAACCAAAATGCATTCTGTATGAAATTTGTTTATTTTCAATGTGAGTTAAGGTTGTTAGAGAAATTGTGTTTGTGATCCTATCAGCAAATGTCATGTGCTATTGTGAAAATCACTTCTGATACCCCAGTTTAGTGGAGATATTGTTCTTGTAATGCAATGCAATAGGAAGCTACTGTTTGTGGAGTCAAATTACAAAGGA
Source organism: Acrossocheilus fasciatus (assembly GCA_036784905.1). Classification (NCBI taxonomy): domain Eukaryota; kingdom Metazoa; phylum Chordata; class Actinopteri; order Cypriniformes; family Cyprinidae; genus Acrossocheilus; species Acrossocheilus fasciatus. The sequence goes on from CM071961.1 coordinate 12,873,240, forward strand.
GCGTCAGTCTTTTCAAAGTTAATATACAACAAAGTGTATCCCTCAAACTTTTGAAAGTACTCTCTGCCTGCAAGTGCACTTCTAATTAAATTAAACACTGTTGATAGAAAAAGTGAGACCAGGGTAACTATTTTTGTAAAGACTCCTGAAATTGTTGTTTGCAGCTTTCAACACTGTGTCAGTGGACCTTATGTGACGACTGTGCAACAGAATCTCAGTTATTTCAGGTTGAGGTGATTTGTGGCAGCATTATGAGCGTGTGTTTCAGGTGTGCGTTGAAGACGTGGCACAAGCAGATGGCATCTGTGACTACGCCCTGGACTTGGCAAACAGAGCCACCTTCAGAGCGCACAGTGCCAGACACTGCTTCCAAGTATTAATTTAACATGTAGCTTCTGTTAGACGATCATTATATACCTTTCATAATGCAGAGAAGTTGAGGCATAATTTAGTTTTCTTCAACCCAAGCTCATTAGAAATACATGACTCTGCCTACATTTGTATATATATATACATTTCACTGCAGTTTCCAGGTGAAATAAACACTAGAGGCAGGAAAACACTAACAACTTTTATTCCTTTTCATACAAATTATAATTACAGGGGCAAATTATCGATAAATAAAGGCCTCATTTTGCATGTTTCCTTGCACAATACAATGCTATGACCTCAAAACACTTTTACCATAGTGTATGATTTGTAAACGAATACAATTTAATATGTGCATCACACAGTCTGCTCCATATGTATGGCTTCTCTGACATAGTAAGCTTGCTCGGTAGCTCACGTGGTACAGCGCTGCACTTGTGATGTGGAGCTCTCTGGTATGAATCATGTGAAAATACAAGTCACAAACACTTCACAAAAGAACTCAAAGTCATGCATAAGGAAGCTAAAATGGCATGGTTGTTTTAGCACATTTTTTTGTTAACACTGCTGGTTAAGTTTAGGATATGGTTTAGTGTAGGTGGTACTTTAATTCCAAATGTGAAAGAGCATTAACATTTTAGCACGAATCGCTGGACATTTCTGAACTGCCATCATACAAACAGCAAACAACATACACTCTAAAAAATGCTGGGTTAAAAGCAACCCAACTTGGGTTATTTGGCAACCCAGCGCTGGGTAAATATTGGACAGAACACATGCTGGGTTATTTTGACTCAGCTGGTTGGGTTAAATGTTTTTACCAAACATGCTGTTTTATTTAAGTCATCTATAGAAAACAGAATTAAGGCAACAGCAATAATCAAAAAAAAAAAATTACATTTAAAAGTAGCATTTTAATTTTCAACCGTTCTCTGTAATCACTTTTTATTGAAACAGCACTAATTCTGGTGCCGGTGCGTCACCGAAATCTGAGCCGGTGAAGGGCTGCTGATCGCAGGGGAAAACCAAATCGGCAGCGCTGAGAACCGCTCTCTCCTGTGGACTCAAAAAGTCCGCTATGACTGTGACTCAGCAATAGGGTTGTTTCACCCAGCAATTGGGTAGAACAAATAATCCAGCGTTAAAAATGACCCAGCAACTTAGTTACAGAAAAATAACCCAGAACCTGGGTACAAATATTAAAAACAACCCAATAAAATGACCCAACAGGCTGAACCCAGCATTTGGGTTAAAAAAAAAATAACCCAGCATTTCTTAGAGTGTAATAAAACGATGCCCCAGTCACGTTTAACTGAAAATTAAACACACTATTTAGTTTCATATGTAACCCCTCCGGTTCTCAAAACTGCACCGAGCAGGATTCAAACCAGTGTTTCCGGCATGGGAGGTGGGCTCGCTAACAAGTATGTTAAAGACCACAGTGTGCATCTTGAGACCAGGGGCGTGAGGTTTACCAGCACAGCTCTTACCAGCTGGCCTCCATTACACTCTCCCCACTAAACCTCACTGCCATCCGGGTCACGGCACCAACATAACCCCTTCGGTTTTACTGTCCTCGCTCGCTCCGAGTGGGACTCAAATTGGCGTTTCCGAGGATGGGAGGTGGGCACACTAATGAGGACGCTAAAAATGGCAGCCTAAGATGCTAACGTGCCTCTTGAGATCAGGGGAGTGAGGTTTACTTGCACAGCTCTTTCCAGCTGGCCTCCATTACACAGACACAAGACATTTCGCTCTGAAACTGCCATGAAACATGCAAAAAATTCCCTGGCTTGTCTTTTCATGTGCTGTGCTGCTTAATAAATTTGCATCTGCAATGGAGAAAAAAAAAAAAGATATAGCTTATAGTGCCTCTTGTGGATATGTCATCTGTAAATTCCAGCGAAATGTACCCGGAGCAACGTACTTTGCAGAAATGTAGGCAGAATCATGTATTTCCAATGAGCCTAGTTGGTTTTCTTACATAGGGGAAACCAGAGCAAGTCATATATTTTTTTAATATTTTTTTTTTATTGTTATTATTTGCAATATGTGTCTCAGACGTCCAAGATTTCCATCATTTATGACACAATGCTTCCCAACTACTGAGTTATTCAGACGGTCCATGTTTTCACTGTTCTATGGTACAGTTGAACATTACAACATGAACATTACATTCATGAACATTACAAAATATTCTAAGGGACTTGAAAAATTTGTGAATTTGATCACAAATGCTAGCAGTGACTGCATGGCAACTTAAAAATAATACTCTGGCAAAAAAGATTTAATTTAATATTTTAATCTATATATCATCATTATAAGTCAATATTTAGAACAAAAAAGTGCTTATAGGAAACAGATGCTTCCAATTCTGTGCATATATTTTAATGGTAAAACAATAATTATAAGCATTTTAACTGAAAAAGTGAAACAAATAGGGAACATTTTAATTTGAAGCAGCACTACACTTTTCAATTTTGCAAATTCTGAGCTTAAAATAAATGGTGCCTGTGCAACAATGAAAGTCTCTGAAAGGATGCAGTTTAACTAAGATCAGAAATGTATGATGTATGAAGGATTTTTGGAGGTGATTTCTCATCTCTTAACCCACTACATGTTTAGTGACCTGGCAACTTGTCGTGTTATGTCAGGTCTTCCTTCTCAAGAGGGTTTGCTGAAAAGAAAGGTCAGGAAAAGAGAGCTTATAAAAAGATGTAGACAGCTTCTAGCCTTCGGCTTGGCTTTAATTCCCACCAAACACACAGTCACAGTCAGACAACACTTCTGATTTACTTCAGCAAGACTGAGCACTAGGTCTGAGTAAGATCTATGTGATTTGCTCAGTCGAGGGCTCTGACTAACCTAAGACCTGAACAGTGCCTCAGGTAAGCACGCAGGCTCTGCTCACACACGGCACTGTAGAGCCTTCATTTGTATGTGTGTGTTTAAACTTTCACATTCCAGTTATTTTAAATCTGGCTGGATTTATGTGTTTTCCTTCTATCCAGTCCAACATGAATCTTTTCATGCGTTATTCAAACATCATTTATTAACCTTCATTAAGTCCAAGGAAACTGCTTCCACCTGTAAATCTCTGGTCAAAGTTGTCACTTGTTGAAAATAATGTTTAAATTATGTCTTATAGGAAGTCTAAAGATGCAAAGAAAAAATATTTATTTAATTAACATTTCACTGCATTACGTCATGTGTATGTAATACGTATGTGATAAATAAAGAGCCTTAAACAGTCTGTCTGAGGGACTTAATCAATTTTCAGCCCTACATTTTCTAAAATTAAGTAATTTATTAAGCATAATTTATTTACTGAATAATATAATGATAGGCCAAAGGTCATAACTGCTTCTTTAAATATGCATCAAGGTTGTATGTATACATATAATACCAAACTTTTGGGGTCAGAAATGTTTTTAAAAATGCAAGAGAAACAGTAATGATGTGAAATTTTATTACAATTTAAAATAACTGTTTTCTATCTGAATACATTTTAAAAATCGAACTTATTCCTGTGATGGTAAAGCCGAATTTTCAGTCTTCAGTGTCATGTGATTCTTCAGAAATCGTTTTATGCTGATTTGATTCTCAAGAAACATTTCTTCTTATTATTTTTGAAATCAGTTGCGCTGCTTAATATTTTTATGTGTTTTTAATTCCTGTTGACTTATTTTATTACATTTATATTTATTAAATTTACAAATAATTTAGAACTTTTCTAAAAAAAAAAAGAAAAAAAAGGATGATCACACAGAGCCATTTCCAGTACCAAAAACAATATTGTTTTTAATATAGCACATTCTTCTTCTACAAACACGACAAAATATATAAAATAGAAAGGGTAAATTAATCATTTGTGAAAACACAAATAAGGTGTAAACTGTGCAACCAGCAGTAATATATAATCATTTGAATGCTCCATTAAATTTTGATTCAAAATTTGTTGAAGTGCTAATTTAGAGGGGCCTTAACAATGAACATAATTAGTTTAAGCCTGATTGCAAACAGAATGGAGACAAAATCTTGACTGATTTTGTGAAATCCTGAGCTGCAGCCTATAACAAACAGACTTAACACGCTGGCGGTCACTGGTTTTCTGATCATCGCAATTAACCAGATAGATAGCACTTTTAAACTCTCTTACAAAAACATCCGGTGCAGCCACTTCTCATCTTCTTTACGATTCACAATAACATGACCCAGTTGACAACCTGTAAGCATTTTAATGTCTTGACCTGCAAGTAGCCCCCGTTTCATCCTTAGATCAGACCCTCTCCTTTCTCATCCGTAAAGGTCTCACAGGTAATTACGCCTCTCTTTCCAAATAGCCCTGTTAATACTTATTTAGCACACATATTCTGTAATTAACAACACCCCCGCCTACTCAGTATCTTACTCAATTTGCAATCAAAGGCTGCCGTCTGCAAAGTTTTTAATTGTGCCCATGGCGATGATTTACGGTTGGTAATTACATTCCGCTTTACCCTCCATAATACCAGCAATATTCCCAGGTGCGCTGGAAGTTAGCAGTGCAAGTTAATTCGTAGCTTCCCATATATGAAATGAACAACACCCCGATAGCCCGTACGCACGTGTCTCTCACACGGTTAATATGCTCACCAATTATTTCCACTTTGAGCTTTTATAGCCCTCCAGTGGGGAGTTGGAAGACAGAAAGTGTGTCTTGCTATCGTAATACAGTACAATCAGATTACGTGGAACATCCTTAACACAGGGAAACACAGGAAGTATCACATAACCAATAAATTGCTTCATTTTGAGACGAAGCTGCACAGATGCTGACTGGAGGTACTTGCCTCGATGCCGCCGATGTTAGCCACGCTAATGCCACAGTGGAAAAGGCTTATATATGCTATGACTAATAAGCATTATAGACGGAACGGCTTTGGATCTATGAATCACAAAGTCCTCAACTGCCAATTTAATATTCAGACCGCAGGAAGGCAAATTATAGGTGACTTAGTGTTCTCTCTATTGGAGTCCTGCCAGAGCATGTACTTAACTGACAAGCATAAATAGAGGGAGTGGGATTTTTTAGTCGCTATTAAGTGTGAGTCTTCCACTAACGCGGCACAGCAGTGAGTGGCGCCGATTTTTTATTTTTTTTTGGATGCTTCACTTTGTAGAAGGCTTTGAAAAATGTCTTTAATATATCCCCAGCACACTGTTTGATACCTCTTCCAACCAAATATGAAAGAAAGAAAAAATCCCACATATAAATAAATCTTATATCTAGGTCACCTTTATGTTTTTTGTATGGAAATGAGGCTGAGTTGCTGCAATATGAGCATATTTTGGCCCACTCTAACCAATTAGGCAGAGCTCCTGAGGAGAAGTGCACTGAGCTGCTCCTGATACCTAATATCAGCTTTTGGAAGAGAGTTTGTGAGACACCGTGTAACTGTTAGAAAGCATAAGCAAAAGGAACAGCTGTGATCTATAGTTTCACTAGGAAAATTGATACTGGCCTTTTTTATTTTATATATTTTAATTTCAAATTTCGCATTTGAAAAACTGTATCTTGAAGTGCAAGTTTTCCAAAACCACAGCTATTAGTGTAGAGTTTAAATTATTTCATTAACTTTTATCTTATGAACAGATTGATTGACTGATGTACTGTATGTGTCAATAATATGTGTCAATAATATTTGTCAATTATATCGTGATTCCATTAATTAAAAGGTAAATATTAAAAGAACTTAAGGAGAAAAAGAGATTAATGTGGTCATAAATCAAAGGTGAATATGACATTGATAACATTAATAAATGTTTCTTAAAGCACCAAATCAGCATATGAGTATGATTTCTGATGGGTAATGTGACAACAAAGACTGGAGGTATGGCTTGTGAAAATTAATCTTTTTATGACTAAATGAACCTATTTGTCTCTTAAATTCTTTTTTTACCTTTGATTTAGTTAAACCCATTTCACAGATATTATTGACACTTTTTTTAACTGAAAGTATTTTATTCTTTCTAATTCAAAATTGTTCATTTAAGGTGTTACTTCCCATTTCTTTGTAATTAATTGTGAAATTTACTAGCAATTTGAGTGAAAATGATTTCTACACCAGTTTTTTTTTTTTTTTTGAGCTCTCAAAGGGCTCTTGGTGTCTCTCAGACCTTAAATAGAGCCTGCCAGTTGACTTTGATTTACGCTTAGATGTTTGAGGCACGAAAAACGCTGCAGCATTTTACTTAAAAAGGGATAAAATCCTTCCAAAATGCATTGCACTTGCAAAAGAGCAGGCAAGACAGCCTCATCGTTTTTCTCCTTTTTTTTTTTTTGTTTAACACACCATCGCTATTGTCATTAAATCGCTGATCGTTTATCATAATAAAAAAGAGTATGAGATGAAGAAAAAGGGAGAGAGAGAAACTCGGAAGAGAATGCGTGGAATGAGCAGATTAGCAGAGATATTTTTCAAGATTACGTGCCCCTTCTGTGGAGCTCTCAGATTTGTCAGCAGAAGAACAGATACAGCTCTATCAATAATCCATGGCATTGTGTATTTCCCAACTGATGCTATTATACCGCTCTGGATGACAGCCTGCCTCAACTCCATCTTCCTTTCCACCGGGACCAGAATCTCATAAACTGCTCTCAACACAGACATCTCATATAAAGGGTAATAACTCTAGCCAGTTAATACCACAGAATTATCCGAAAGTAGAGCAATGAACCTGCTATAGATGCCGGGTAGGAGGTGTTCTAGCAGAATGCGGTAGGCAACTAAAAAGAAACTAGGAGCAAGGACCTCTGACAAATAATGCAGTTTAGATCGATTTAGAGATTCTAAGGTTTCCTGCGCAGCGGAACACTGAGTCTCAGAAAAAAAAAGAAAAAAGAGGCTTTTTTGGATTTTCTTAACCAGAAATAGATTTCTTTGAAACAAAAATGACATTTGGCCATAAATAATACTACATTTGCTTCATTTATCTATCTATTTTTTTTTTTTGCACAAAAAACAAGTCCCAAACTAACCAGTTAATCCTATTTTTTTTTTTTTTTTTCAAAATAACAGGAACAATTGAGCTTAAAGGGATAGTCCACCCAAAAGAAATAAATTCTGTCATTTACTCACCCTTCTGTAGTTCCAAACCTGTATGACTTTTTTTTCTTCTTCTGCTGAGCACAAAAGAAGATATTTGGAACGATGTTCAGAACCAAACAGTTTTGGTTCCCCTTTGACTTCACGTTGTACTCTTTGTCCATATAATGGAAGTCATTGGGAACAGATATTAAAATATCTTCTTCTGTGTTGCACAGAAGAAAGAAAGTCATACTCGGCTGTGTTTCCCATACAATCACATAACCTGTTGGAGAAACTAACCAAATAGCCACGACTGTTTAGGGGCTTTTGCACCAGAGGAATGTTTCCAGAGTTGCTATAAATATTGGAGGAAGTACCCACTTTTTGGCACGTTTGCACCGCAGGAACTGGGAAAGATTTCAGGAATGCCTTTTGGGGGAACTAAATGACCTCCTACTGCAGCGTAGGGTCTAACCAGCACAATAGGAATAATGACAGAAGTGTATGTTGATTGGCCGAACACATGCCATACGAAACACACAGTTTCGTAAACATACAGTTTACATATACTTATATATACACTGTCAGACATTTCTGTAATTTCCACAGTTATTTACTGTATATCACCCAGTGTAATACTGCAAATTCCCTTTACAGTAAATAACTGTAATACCCTTTGCATCATGGGAATTTTCTGTGACGTCAGACCCCACATACAGAGACTTACTGTATTTTTTTAAAATTGCTGTATACTACTGTAACGGTCTCTTTGGCGCCATTATACTGAGGTCGTATTATTTTCCTAATTTCTTACATTTGGATTGACACAATTTGCCCTTCACCGTGTCTACAACGCCGCAACAGCTTGGGACTGACTACAGGATCTGTTACATCACTTCTAATGATTGGAAAGTTGTTTGTACTTCATGTCAGAAACAGCGGGAGCACTTGGAGTACATCTACACGTCAGAAATATACCGGGGCATCAGTTTACTGTCGGCATCCACTGTAGATAATATATATAATGGGTTCTATATTGATGTCTGTTGTTGAGTTGCGCCGCACCACTCGCGTCCAAGGAAAAGACATGGAAGCAGCGGGGCAGCACAGCGGGTTTTTCCCAGGGATGAACCCGCCAGAGTGGAAGAGCTCCGGAGAACATCTACTCTGCATGTGTCGATGCACCTTGCGAGAGAATAAGACCAGCAAGCAAGGTAAAAATGTATGTACGTTTGTCTGTGTGTTTGTGTCAGATTTTTGCACACCAGTTTAACCCATATAAATATTTACTGGTCAACATGGCTGTTTTTTACTTTACCATAGTAAACTGCCTGTCGTTTCAAACGACTTTTGTCAGCTTATTGAATTAAGTTACCGAATTAAAATAGTTTTTAATGAGCAACGCTTATCTTATATTAACATTAAGTTAACTAAGGTGAAATTTCGTTCAGGTGTTAGTAGTTAATGTTAGCCAGTAGCCTATTGAGAAAATAAAATCGTATGTTAGCTAGGTTAAACTAGTTTTATGGCTAGCTGCCTTTCTAGTTTTAGAATTAGTTTGTTATAGTTTTTAATGGAATTTAAGATTTACTGCATTTTTTGTATTTGTGTTTTAAAGGCAATTGGGTCACACTTTATATTAGGTGGCCTTAACTAGTATGTACTTACATAAAAAAATAAGTACAATGTACTAGTTGTGTTCATACTATACTGCAAAACACTATTGCTGCTATTGAGGTGGGATGCGGGTAAGGTTAGGGACAGGTTTGGTGGTAAGGGTAGGTTTAAGGGTGGTTTAAGGTGTAAGGGATGGGTCAACAGTGTAATTATAAATGTAATTACAGAAGTTAATTACAGATGTAACTACATATAGGTATTTTTAAAAATATAAGTATAATGTAAAAACATGTATGTACACAATAAGTGCATTGTACCAAATGATTATTTCAAATGTAAGTACATAGTAGTTAAGGCCACCTAATATAAAGTGGGACCGGCAACTGCAATGAAGCACCGAGAAAGACATGAGCAGGCCAGCCACCGTGAGACTGATAATTCATGGTAAGAGAACAACTATGGTTTTGAGAGATTTGTGTATTCTATATGAGGTTTGCCTTTTTAAAGTGTGGTATTTCTACTTCTTGTTTTTCAGAGAAGACATTTCTGTTACTAACAATGTGGATGGTGAGCAAAGGTGGTGGCCACGTTTTGGAGCAGCACCTGGGTTTTGCAGATGGCTATGTATTCTTTGGCTGCTTGTCTTTTTCCCCCCATTATGTTTCTGTTGCCTAAAGATTCTTTGTGAGGATGAATCCAGAGGACACAACATAATGCACTGCAAAACATCCTAAGACAGGAGAATTGGTGAAGATGCACTGTTCCAGCATTGGAAGTCTGTATTTTTAAGTTATACATCCAATGTTTTGAATAAAGAATTTGATATTTTGTAATTATTGTGTCTGTTTTAATTGAATGCCAGTAGTACCTATGCAGTGTTGCCTGTAAGTTACTATAAAAACCCTTTGAAATGTCTAACAGTGTGTTCACCCACAAATAAAAATTCTGTCATTAATTACTTGCCCTCACGTTGTTCCAAACCCGTAAGAACTTTGTTCATCTTCAGAAAACAAATTAAAGATTTTTTTATTAAATCCGAGAGCTTTCTGACCCAAGCCATGGACCAACCACATTCAAGGCCCAGAAAGGTAGTAATGACATCATTAAAATAGTCCATGTAACATCAGTGGTTCAACCTTAATTTTATGAAGCTACGAGAATACTTTTTGTACTCAAAGAAAACAAAAATATTGACTTCATTTAACAATTTCATCTCTTCCTGTCAGTCTCCGCCATCATTCACGAGAGTGCCATGACGTATATTATAACGTCATAGCTATATAGCTATTTTAACAATGTAATTACTACGTTTCTGGATCTTGAAACATGTCAGTTCCCTTAAATCAGACAATTTAAGATTCGATCAGAACATCGAAACATGAGGAACCGAAATTCCACAAAGGCCCAAGACAACAGGATGTTCATAAATCACATCCTAGCGCCACGAGTCTGAAGCAAGCTAACCAAACAATTCTTTCAGTGAACAGCTTGCAACATTAAAACAAAAGGAACACTTATTGATAATTCCAACTCAGGAAAGAGATTATCAAATTTGGGGCAAGTAACCAAGATTGATGGTCAAAGACACATCACCTTGTGTCTTTTAACCTCTTTGGTCTTCACAGAACACATTCTTACTTAACGGAATGGCACACAAACTGCCTTTCCATGCATATGTAAATGCACCAAAATCATCTTAAAAGGGCTTATGAGCAACTAATCATTTCTATGCATAACTCATATTATGTATGTAACCCACACATTTGACTATCATGTTCTAATCACTCATTGTGTATGTATTTTTAATAACTACAGAATAGCTTAAGCGTTTATATTCATATTTGGTATGCATGAGTGTGAAAATTATTGCTTGAAATGCTTATACTCTGCAAGACCTTGAAAATTCAGATCATGTGACTGATACGATAACATTGTGGATTTATGTATTGGGAGGAGAAACAGAGCAACACCCCATACTAAGACAACATCTGATTGGCCAACACACCATTTTGGGATGTGTCCAGCAGCCCAGTTGAAAAACTCAGGACACCATCAAATATATTTGAGTTATTTGAGCGCCGTACCAGCGTCCCGCTGCTACCTAACCATGACGAGAAGAAAACCATCTAGTCTCATTACATCCATTTATTCTTTTACTTCATTGTCTTTTCTTTCCGTTGGGAGTTTCATGTTCTAAGTTAAGTTTTCCGCAAAGTCCAACTTCAACTGCACCCGCCTCAAACTTCCACCAAACTCTGCATCTTCAGCCAGCGCCCAAGACTTCACTACGAATGACCACTGAACTTTCAGCCAATCAGCAACCTCGGGAAACCCCCTGTCCTCCAACAACAACTACAAAAGGGAATCCCTTAACACAAAGGTAATGCAAGTACAACTCCAGATTCTAGCTGAGCTTGTGCATTTAATTTAAATTTTAGCCTCATTGAAAAGCAATAAAACATATTGCTATAAACTTGGGATTTCACATTTTCATTCTCTTAAACTCATCTTTTCCTCAGTTTCTCTCTTTCTGCAACTTGTATGAATGTGTGAGTGTGTGTGTTTGTGTGTTAGATTAGTTTACATGTCTTAGATTTATCCAATAAAGTCTTATTTATATTGAAAGGAGAAGTATCTTGTGTTTTGTTCTTACAAGTTAATGTCTTAAACTACCGATCTTGTTACTGTGCTGTTTAATAGTGTTTTCACTATATTTTGGATTTGAATATCCAGTGCAGAGTTGATGTTATACGGCTCATTCAGTGAATCGCTGGCCGACTCAGTGATCAGCCGTAAAACAGTGATTCTGTTCAAATTACCAATAAAATCATAAATGATTCCCTTTGAGCTAAATTGACCTGTTTCCCTTACACCTTGCTGTCTGTATGCAGGGTCAGAAAGCTCTCAGATTTCATCAAAAAATTCTTAATTTGTGTTCTGAAGATGAATGAAGGTCTTTGGAATGATATGAGGGTGAGTAATTAATGACAGAATTTTCATTTTTTGCGTGAACTATTCCTTTAATATATGAACTAACTCCAAAAACATGAAAAAATATGATAGATTGACCGAAGCCATACTCTAGGCACTTCTACATCCTCCAGTTGTTGAGTGCTGTGCTTAAATAACGTTGATCTTGGCCAGCTTATGTCACTTCAGTGTTCTTACTGGCAGTGCAAATGCAACTAGGACAATGGCCCTAGGGGAAAATTTAGTTCTCGAGGGACCGCCCTGGTGGCTATTTCCTATAACTACCTGCTGTGAAAGCCTCTAATACAGGACTAGTTCATTTACAACAACAAAGAAAACAAAACCAAAAAAAAATAAAAAATCAGGTTATGCAGTAGCCTATGTAATTGGCATACACTTTACTCCCATACATATGATTCATTCAGTCAGCAGATTTCTCTACAATGTAATTTCACTGTTATAAAATGTACAGCATGTTAGCTTGCGTATTATGCCCAAGAGCACAATCTATTTAAGTCCATATATCATACTAGCAAGAACCTATGCTTCTAACCACAGGTTGAGAGTTGGTGTTTCTTCCATATACTGCAAATGTTCATTTGAACTATGTTTTCAAGAAACACAGAATTTTGATCTATGTTGGTAGCAATGGCTAACAATGGTTTGGAACGTCAAACGGGTTAAGTAAATGATGACAGAATTTTCATTTTTGGATGGATTATCCCTTTAATTGCATAAACATGCACAACCACTTTGAGATAAATTCCTTAATTAGAATTTGCCTACACAAAATTATTGTGGTAAATGGGCATAGAAAGAAGGGAAATCTATTCAATAACCTTCAGTCTTTTGCTCTTGTTTGTCACTGTTAAATTTCCTGCGCCAGGTGTTTGCCGATAGCGGATCATAACTGGGGAAGGCCGAATGATGAACCCAGCCTGTAAAGATATTCAGTGTTTGCATTTCAGGGCACAATAAGAAAGACCATCTGTTCGTGTCATTTGTGCTTTATTGTCTTCCTGTGTCTGCGTTCAGAGTGTTGTGCAGTTTGATGGTGGTAGGACGGGGGCTCATTACGGGTCTCAGCCTTCAGCACATCACAGCGGTGAGCAGAAATGAGAGTAAAGACGGCTTTGCGCTAACTGCAGGTCTGAGACCGCAGTGCAGGCCACAGATGGAGGATGGAGGAGAGGAGAGCAGGGATGAGGTTGCCATGGATAGGGCCCAGGGAGCATGCATGCATGTTGGCAGAGAAAGAGAGGAGCTCCCTGGAGTCGGATCTGCCAAGTCTCTTACGTGGGAATGGGCCTGGCAGCAGAGAGAGTCTCTCTGTGGAAGAGCCTATGAGTGCTGAGCGAGCCTCGCTTTCTATTAGTAATAGGAAGAAATTTATACGAGAGGTCTATTTATACGTCCAAGGAAAAGATTACTGTTAATGTAAAGCATGCAAGTCATTTTGTGTTTGGAAGAACATGATTTGTGACCTTTTTCTACATGCAATGAAGTATTGCCATTCAAAGCAGGGATGCATTTTTCGAACTTGAAGTAGTATTAACACAAATGAAAAGGCACTAATGGCGCAATTTGCAAGAAAAAGAAAATGCAGTATGTAATGGAAATAAATGGATATACAGCAAATAATACACTTGCTATATTCTAAAGGTGTTTTTCTTTGTTTAATGCTTTTACCCGCCAAAATAATTCACCTGTCTTTAAATTATCTTTATTTGGGGGGCTTTTGTCTAAAAAAAAAAAAAAAAAATGTTAGTAAAAATTGTAAGACACAATGGAAATAATTGGAAATGGAAATAGATTAAATAATTCTATTTTGACTAAATATTCTAAAGCTACTTTTTCTTTGTTCAATGATTTTGCCTGCCCTAATAATGCCTTTAAATTTTTATTTTATTTTATTTTATTTTATTTTATTATTTTATTTTATTTTATTTTATTTTTTCTTATTTTTTTGTAATGGTGCAAAGTGTGTTTCATAAGAATTTTACTACCAGAAAATGTCTCTTTTTTCCAAACTCCATCCTTAATAAATATTTCAAAACCTTATTAAATATTTCAGAGACTAATGCAGAATTATTGGTGGTGCTTTGAGAGAACCTGAAACTCATTTTAAAATAATGTTCCATTTAATCCATGCAGCCTCCCTGGTGCAAATTTAAATTATGTAAAGGAAATAAATCTCAGACTAAACGACAACAGTTGCTTCTAAAGATTACACACTAATATTTCAGTTCATCCAAAGAAATGAATGAAGTTTGTCTTTGGCCAACCATTGTTGTCAGCAAGAGTTAAACTCTTGAGAAATTAAACAAATTGCCCCTTTAATGCTGAATAAAACAAACTAAAACTGTAGTACAAAAAAAAAAAAAAAGAACCCTCATGGGTTCTAATTATGGAAAACTATAGACATTGTATTCATTAATGAGCGCTGCAGACTACAAAGGGAATTTAAGTGCATTTTAATAAGAACAAGACAACAGCAAAATAAAAAATGCAATCTAAAGACATTAAATGTGACTGTGTGCGGTAAAATAACTATATTCATGTTCACAGTACGCTAATGGCCATTAAATTTCTCTTAAAAGGTCAGCGTTTTGTGTTTGTCCCTAAATGCTATGTGAAAAGAAAATGTTCTTGCTCGGAAAGTGTGCATTCATTTATCTGAAGCAAAATGGCATTTGAATGTGTTAAAGCCATTAATCATGACCCATGCTTTATGGCATAAAAGAGAAGAGCAACAGAAATGACAAAGAAACTGTTCTCTTTTCCTGTTGTCTTTGTCATATAATAGTACCATATGCATTTGTTAAATTCCAATGGATATGAGACAAAATCCAACATGTTTGTTAATTACTTCTGGAAATAAAATGGACATGGATACATGGATGCTGTCTCTGGCAGCATTATGTTCTGCAAAATCTAGCTTTGTGAAAGCCTCAGAGACGTTCTGCTCTTGGTCACTGATCTTAGAATTCTCTCCTGGTGTACAATCACAGGTTAAATACATCCCTAGATGCTGTAGCTCAAAAAGTGGATCTTTCAGGGCTGGATTTACTAGTTAACAAGTGTTGTGTGTAGAAAATGTTGTTCTGCTTCACTGCCAGAGGTTGGTGGGCCAATTAGCATTGACAAAGACTCCCATGTGAATAGTCTTGTGTACAGACTGTCTGGATCTCACAGACACTGCCTTTAAGATGTACTAATGTGCTTTCATTGCACGATAGTTTCAACACATAACAAAGCGACCGAGTTTAAGACGGCTCTCTATGCATACTGCACTCTACTATAAAAAAATGATAGAGTATACAATAACAGAGGGAAAGGAGAATTAATGAGAGACTAAGCATTACTGCAACTGAGCCCTGGCAAAGTGTTTCATGACAACAACAAAGAGAAAGACATGGGTTGGGGTTATTTTGTGAGATAGGTCCCTAAGCAGTATTTATTGGGGAACACGTTGCAGAATCATGCTTTGTCTTCAATATTTGCAAGGTATTTATTTAATATGACTATTTTATTATTATTTAATTTTATTTTATTTTTCTGTAACAATACCAGTGGTGTATTACTGCAGCTAGACAGCAAGAAAGAGAAAGACAGGGGTTGAGGTCATTTTGCAAGCAAGTTTTATTTTATTTTATTTGATATTTTTATTTATCTTTCATATTCGAGTTAATGACTACAATATTTGCAGGGCATCAATTATTTAGCATGATTGATTTATTTATGTCCACAAATATTTAAAGGGCGTTATTTAATATGTGTATTTTATTTTAGGAGTTAATGACTTCAATATTCGCAGGGTATTAATTATTTAACAGGACTTATGCATGCATGTACACACATATTTGCAGGTGTAATGATTAGTCCACTGGAGGCGAGCGTAGTGAGAACCCAAGTGCAGTTTATTTATAAAGTGATCCGAAATGCAAACATAATCCAAGACTTGACTTGACATGGACAAACTAAACTCACCGACAGCAGGTTACAACTTCAATACCCAACCAGAGACAATGGAACCAAATGGGCTACTTAAAGCAAACACTCAGGGTCACATGACAAGAACCATCCAATGAGGAACGAGACACATGACAAGGACAACCAATCAGAACATGACACATACACAAGGCAGAGATACATGAGGGCAAGGGAAGCATGACACTAACAGCATGAATCAAACTACAAAATAAAAGACATGAAAACAAGAACATGAAACCAAACCCAAAACTGGCGTGACCGCAGGGTATTATGTGACGTGTATTTTATTTATTTATTTTATTATTATTTTTTTTAATTCAGCCCTGAATCAATAATGCATTACTAACCTCTATTTTCTATTAAGTCCATCCTTTATAAATAATAACTATGAAGAGTAATAAAGATTCAGTCTTCAGCTTTTACTCTGTTGTCATGTACAAGTTCAGGCAGTTGACATGCTGGTGTAGTCCTATGAAAGCTGGGAATCTTTCTGGACAGTGTGTAGCCAATTATTCTCCATCACATGGCCATCTCTCTGTAGGACCAGGATGATTAGTCAGATATAGTTCTAGATGGTACAGAGTATTTCTTTTAAATCATGGAAGACAATTATTATTTAAAAAAAGAATGAATGCATTTGATCTCATTTTATTAAAATTCTCCCTAGCACCTTTTGATTAACATATTTTTAAAGAAAGGTAACCCCAAGGCTGTGATGAGCTGTCATCTCCTCCCCAGAGGCAAAGGAGGCTCTGAACTCCCCCTAATGATGTGGCTGTCTTCTGCTCAGATCAGCCCTGCCAGGCCCCATCACTTTGCTTAACCAAGTACAGAAGAGCACCTGAGTCACAAACTTCAGAGCATTTCCGAATGCTTTAAAATATGCCTTCCCTGATCTTTTCGAGATCTCTCTCTTTCATTGGTTTTGCTTCAGGAAGCGCATTTTAAAGTGGACATTGAGTGGCGCCCCAACATACAAAAAAAAATAAAAAAAAATAAATAATTGCATACACATCTGCTGCTTGTGTTATTCTTATTTTTAAATAGGCTTTGATAAAGCATCTGCTGAATATGTAGTTTGCCCAACAATCAAAATTCTCTCATCATTTACTCATCTCCCGTCATTCCAAACTTGTGTAAATGTCCTTCATCTGCTTAAGACAAAGGAAGATATTTTGAAGAATGATGGTAACCAAATAATTGACGGGAACCATTTTTTTATGTTTACTGTTAATGCATAACACTTTCAACAATGTTAAATACTGTATATGGGGAGTATTTTAACCTCCCTTTTAAATGTTGTTAAACATATTTACTGTGCTAATATGTGCTCAAATCTTAACCCTACACTATTATACGGCTTGTTGCATGTTATGTTTTTCATTTAGCATCATTTTTCCCAGCTGTGCCAGATATCAAATCCATTTTGGGGTCATGACCATTCCAGTTTACAAAACTTTATTTGCATTATAATTCATGTGTTAGAAACAGTCAACTTGAGACTGTAGAAGATATTAAGGTTACACTTTATTTCGATAGTCCACTTTAGACATTCTACTAACTATAAGTGGACCCATAAAAATAAAATGTTAGAAGATATTAAGCAGACAGTCTACTAATACTCTAATGACTGCTAGTTGACATGTAGTTGCAAAGTAACTTACTGTTAGTAGAATGTCTAAAGTGGACTATCGAAATAAAGTGTTACCGATATTAATGCTCCCAGGTGAGGCTGTGTTTTGAGAGAAGTGCAGACGTGATTATTTCAATATAAAATGAGAAACAAATACAATGAATATTCAGGGTATTAGATGCTAGCAATTGTTGGCACACTGCTGTGCACTAACAGTTTAAAGTCAAGGCTGACTAATGACACATGTCTGAAGAATATGTTGAGAAAGGGATAAATAAAAAAAAGAGAGAGGGAGAGAGAGAGAGACATTAATTTACCTAAAAGTGAACATTCTATCATTTAATCATCTTGGTCCAAACATGCAGAACGCACTCATACAAAAGATATTTAAAACATGTTTCAGGGTTTTTGTTCATACAGTGAAAGTCAGTTGGATCCAGTATTGTTTTGGACCCTGCTGACCTTCATTGGATGGGCAAAAACAGTTTAAACATTTTTCAGATTATTATCTTTATTATAAGAATATTCAGAAGATAGGAAGCCGTACAGGTCTGGAATAACGTGACTGTGAGTAAATGATGACAGAAGGACGCCATTAACCAAACAGGTGACAGTATCCACCAGTGGTGGACGAAGTACACAAATCAAGTACTTGAGTAAAAGTACAGATACGTATTATAAAATATTACTCCAGTAAAAGTAAAAGTACTGCTTTTTAAATTTTACTCGAGTGAAAGTACAAAAGTACTTGATTTTGTATGTACCTAAGTAAAAAAGTACTGATAGATAGATTTATTTTGCAATTTTATATAGACTACTTCATTTAATTTTATATTAGCACATAAGTAACCCTGGACCACAAGTCACTGGGGTATATTTGTAGCAATAGCCAAAAATACATTGTATGGGTCAAAATTATCAATTTTTCTTTTATGCCAAAAATCATTTCATGTTCCATGAAGATATTTTGTAAATTTCTTACCGTAAATGTATCTCAACTTAATTTTTGATTAGTAATATGCATGGCTAAGAACTTCCTTTGGACAACTTTAAAGATGATTTTCTCAGTATTTAGATTTTTTTGCATCCTCAGATTCCAGATTTTCAAATAGTTGTATCTCGGCCAAATATTGTCTGATCCTAACAAACTATACATCAATGGAAAGATTATTCAGCTTTCAGATGATGTATGAATCTCAATTTGAAAAAATTGACACTTAAGACTGGTTTTGTCATCCAGGGTCACATATTTTTTATAATCCTACTGCTCAAAATACCTGGGATTTTCCCAAAATAACCACTATATGGAGTCAAGATATATATTTTGTTGTTGATATGGACTACGTTGATGAGAGTGATGTTGTAATGCTCACTGTGAAGCTTACATTGTAATGTACCCGAGAGAAAACAGATTTGACTAACTAATTTTCACCAGTAAGAAAAAAAGTGTTTTAAAGCTTGTTGTTTTGCAGAACGTCACAGTTATATATGACATGAGAATAAGGCCTGAAGTTAGGAAGAACATTTTAAGGAAAATATAATAATATTTTCATAATGATTTTTTTTCTTCACAAACCTTGTCTGTGGTGTTAAACACACCTGGCCAAATGCCCCCAGAAGGCATCACTTCCCACTTTGATAATTACTGTAGTTACCATGTTCTGAACATCACATCCTTGCTTTTTCCCTGTAATCTATCTAGGTGGTTGAATACACATATTTGGACTTTATATCTAAAAATTTCTTCATCTTAGCACCAGCCAGCTTGTTAGCTAGACAGTTAGCATCAGCTAACAATATTTACTTATTTTCAGTATGATTATGATTATGAATAAACATTTATATCTGTCTACTCGGCTAGTTGATCTAAACAATATAACAATTTATACTGTTGATAAACGATATAAAAACAGACAATGCATAGCATTTTAATAAAACTGCTAACGTTACAGCAGCGGGGAATATGAACGTGCATGAGTTATTTTATTTAATCTGTGTTATTTTAATGTTTCGTTTGTTGACCTAAAACATAGAGACACTGATGTTGATCTGTCTGCATTCAAGCATTTCAGTGGGATTAAATAGATCACCCTTACAGCAGATTTAGTTCACAAACAACTGACAGTTTTGACCTAAATATATTTTCAGTTACAATAATTAACCCTAAAATTCGACATTAGTAACTTACTTTTCACAGCATCAGTCGCGCGCGCGCTCACGAGATCTCCCGGTTGTTGTGAGTTCAGTTCACTGGAGACTCGCTCTAAACGATTCATTTGAATCAATGAGTTGTCGGCTCGAAAACAGCTGCAATCGGATCATTCCAATTCGTGAATGAATCGTTTGTTGCGATTTGCGAACCGATTCAACAGGTTCATTGAAAAGAATCAGTTTGTTCATGAATCAGACACCGCGTCTGTGTCTCGGAGCACGTGATGTATTATAAGGAGTAACGATATGTTTTATGAAATGTAGTGAAGTAAAAAGTACGATCTTATGCTTTGGAATGTAGTGAAGTAAAAGTAAAAGTTACTCAAAATAAAACTACTCCAGTAAAGTACAGATACTTGAAAAATTTACTTAAGTACAGTAACGAAGTAAAGGTACCACCAATTGTGTGTTATCAACCTTCTTCAAAATATCTTCTTCTGTGTTCAACAGAAGAAAGAAACTTGGAACAAGTGGAGGGAGAGTAAAGTATGGCAGAATTATTATTATTATTTTTTTTTTTTGCCTTACAGAAACGTGGTTTTTGAACAATTTCAAGGTGTAAATTTGTGAAACCCATGTGATCACATATGAACTCATGTGAACAAATGTGGACAAGTGTGGACAACATGTGATCACATGGGTTTCACACATTTACACCATGAAAATATTCCAAATCCTTCATGTTTTGCATGTGTTTCACATATTTTGCATGTGATTTTAACATATGATTGCATGTGACTGATTTTCTATAAGGTTGAAAGAACTATCCCTTTAAGGATGGGCAAGGAAATACCAAAAAACCCAACATTATTTTAGTATAGCTTCTACATGAATCAGCAATACTGGTTTCTCACCTGGGGGAATGCGCTCCAAAGCTATTATGGAAGGGATGGAACTGTGCCATTCTGCATAGCATTACTGCATGCTTGTTTCTTAACCCGCACTGGTGGATGTTATGCAAATGATTGACTTAATGCAGTCGTCCGAACACCCAGCGTGCACAAATTGATTTCTTTTTTTTGTTTGCTTGTACCTACATTTTGACTGTTATCAGTCATTTGGTTAGCACTGTGACGCCGTGCAACGTCTCACATAACCACACGCAGCCTTGGTTTCTTCCCCTTCCAAATATCCCAAGGCATCACTGCCTGCAATTTTCAGCACAGATTGATTTTAGCACTCCTTGAAGCCAATTTGGGATGTTTGCGTGTTCTTATATTCTACTGATTTGATTCACGAGGGAAAGTTGTTGGGAGGAAGGAGCCAAACGCAGAGGGGGATACGGATTAGATTCCATATTAAAAAGAATGGTAATAGCTATAAAATAGCAGCTGCCTGAGGCTGCTTGGAGCAACGATGAGGCCTGTCTTTCTCGTCCTTTTTACATTATTCAATTACTGCTGAAATGGAACACCTGGGACACTCCTGGAGTGACAAAAAGAATAAAGAACAGCTTCAAAATATGTAAATGTTTGAACAGGGCTGCTGGTAGCAGTTTCCCGAAAAAACTAAGCGATCGTAACTTGTGGTGCGAGAGCTTCCCGTTAAAAAACGGTGGGAAGTTAAACACATGGGGACACCGGGGTACATGCAGGGCAGCGAACATAGTGACAGGCAGGGACTCGGGGAGGTTGCATAGATGCTAGTGAAGCGAAACACAGAGGAACTGGAAATTGCTTCAACACATGCTCTCCCCTGTTCACTTTGCAGGCAGATGAAAGCGCTGAGAAAAATCTCCCTACTTTCCCTAAACTTCTCTGAAGTGAAGTCAGAAAGAACTCCAAAAAAAAACAAAAAAAAACGTGGAGGGAGAAAAACGAGGGAAAAAAGGCGAGTTAAAACAATCGTTGAGAGAGACAGAAACATAAAGAGTGACTGGATGCTGCCATTCTCTCAGTGGGGAGAAATACTCCACCACGCCAGCTTTGCGTTTAAAAAAGTCTTCGGCTTTGTGATTTAAAAGAGGGAGTTGCAAACAGCGAACACAAAAGAATATTCAAAAATGCTCGAGCAAAACAAGCCTCTGTCTCTTCTCGCCCGCCCGCTCCGTCAGGGGAGAGCTGTGTGGTGGTGGGTGGAGGGGAGGCTTGAACATCTGAGGGGAGTGTCAGGAGTTGCTGACAGAACGCATGCAGACAGCCACAAGACAGCCACTGTTATTCCACAGAGGGCGTTGGGGTGAACTTCTCCAACATCACTCTGTTCTCTGAGCCACATGTACACAAGGTAAATTATTTGCTCCAGCTTTCCTGCACAAAGCGGGTAACCGGTGCCAGGGATTCTGACCTTGGTAGAAATCTGTCCTCGTAGGATGATCGTGCCATTGGCTTGAGCAGGCTTTGTGTGGTTTGGTTTTCAAACTCTTTGAATGGATTAACTAAACATTGCTTCCTGGAACAGAATAGGACACTGAATTATCATATTCACATCCTTTTGATATGCTAGTATTGAATTTTAGATAGAAGAAAGTGTTTGAGTTTTTTATACACTACAATTCATGTTTTTTGGGGTTTTTTTTTTAAAGAAGTTAATGTTTTATTACAGCCAGGATGCATTAATTTGGTAAAGAGTGATTGTAGAGATGAACATGCGTAATGCTACAAAAGATTTCTATGTCAAATAAATGCTATTCTTTTAAAATAACACAGTCTACACACACACAAAAAAAAATATTAAGCAGCACAGGCAACACTTTAGTATAGGGACCAGTTCTCACTATTAACTAGTTGCCTATTATTAGCATGCCTATTATTAACATATTGGCTGTTTAGTACCATATTCTACATCTTTAATCCTACTCACTACCTAAACTTAACAACTACCATATTAACTATTAATAAGCAGCAAATTAGGAGTTTATTGAGGCGAAAGTCATAGCTAATGGTGAGAATTTGAACTTAAATAAAGTGTGACCACAGCACAACTGCTTTTTTTTAACCATTGTTAAAAAATGTTTCTTGAGAAACAAATCAACACGTTAGAATGATTTCTGAAGGATCATGTGACACTGAAGACTATAGCAAAGGCTGTTGAAATTTCAGCTTTGCCATCACAGGAATAAATGACATTATAAAATGCATTAAAATAGAAAACGGCTAGTTTAAAGCAACTGTATGTCATTTTGTGACTTTGGAGCACCCTACAGTTAACCGAGTGAAATGTGCTGTTGTAAATATATCACTGTCATAATTACAGTGGATAGCTGTACACGTGCATTTGTTGCTGCCGTAAAGCAATCCGACCTTTTCGTGGAATTTCGTACCTGCTCATCAAACTTATGTATTACCAGAACAGACGTTTGCAGGAAAAGTGGGATAGAAACACAAGCCATTCATCTTATTATTAGTCAGTGTACTATGGTTTTGAAACTGATATTTCAAGGTAAAAACACTTACATACAGCTGCTTTAAATGTATTTTTATTAACAATATTACAGTTTTGACTGTATTTTGATCAAAAAAAAAAAAAAAAGGCAGCCTTTGTGAGCAAAAGAGGCTTTTTACAAAAGCATTAAAAAACATTACCAGCCACAAACGTTAAAACGGGAGTGTATCTATTTCAACAACATTTTCAAACAATCTTTCAGTACCCACAAAAAGTTAGATAAAAGTCCTCACATCTTAGTGCACTACATCTGAGTGCACTAAATAGGCACTCACAGAAGTTCTGTTCGCCTGAGGCGGTAACCATAGAAACAGTATATTGCTCAGCTCATTGCTTTAGGATCAGTATCGCTTTAGGATGGTACATCAACAAAACACAAGTCTTGTCTTTGGTTATTACTACAGATTATTGACATTGTACAAGTAAATAACAAAAAGACAGTAGATGGTTGTGGGTATTTGGGTTTTGCAATAGTGAATGTGCCTGAAAATTACTAATAGAAAAAGAGGCTGTTATTTTATTTTGGAGTACAAAGATTAGCTTATTCTACTGGAATCATATGATTGCACTAATCATGCATGGTAAGGCAAGTAAATATGAATCAAGAAAATAAATAGGGTCAAATTTGTTTTTATGTCGAGTATTTCATGGTTAAATAACTTTTAAATAGTTAAAGAACTGATTCAAATTTCCCCTTTTTGTTGTAAATCTTCACTGAACACAGACGGCCACATTCTCTCAGACATGCTACTGATCTATTGATATTCAGGACTGTGATCCCGCCTAAGTTTTTACCGTGCTTTAAAGTAGGAAACTCTGAAACATCAAGCAGTGGCGCGCTGCTAAGATGAGAGCGGAACAAAAACAACTGAATTCCATCAAAACAGATTGTCAAACCAGATGGGAAGCTCCCAAGAACTGGGCCAGGATGTGTGTGGTGCAGACTTTGAATAGGCAAACACGGTAGGCTTCACAAATAGTGAACAGAGCTGACGAAAGACAGTTAGCTCATTACTCTCTGTAATCGAAGATTATCATTAAACCACACCTAAAATGGCTTCAGATAGCACCAATTATCCTCTGTGACATGTATCACAATAGCAATTAAAAACTAATACGGTGGGCTGAGAACGAATTTAGCTTTGTCGGTGGTGATTATTTGTCAAACTGTGTTTTCCTCCTTAGGTCGAGTTATTGAGGAAAGTGGGTGATCTTTGAGTGGATTGGGTGAAATGTACACAAACAGCTACTGTATAATTGGCCTTTGGTTTCACAGTCAACATGCTGGTGCAAAGAGATCTAATGTTACGCTACACTGGGAACAAAAAAACGGCCAGAAGGCAAAGATCTCATTTTTAATACATGACAGGCAAGTCAAGCATCTTTTTTTTTTTCTCTTGCTTGCCATACCAACTACCTAAATGCAGACGAAACAGCACTTTCATTCAAATGTTGAGACGTGGATCAATGAACTTTAACATGGCTGATGAATTCCAGTCACTATTTTATAGGCTGTAGAAATTTAGGATTTATAGAAATATTTAAGTTAAACTCAAATGATGTGGCATAATGTTGATTAGCACAAAAATAAAAGGGTTCCAGTGAGGTTGTTGAATGTTGTCAATCTTTAGAATGAATCAATCAATCTGTTGTCAACATTAAAGTTATATCCAATTTTACATTATCGCCATGACAATGTAACACCTAAAACCCCAAAATGTCCGGAAAAAATACGAGAACAAATTTCTACTGCAAAAAAATACTTGTTTTAAAGGGAAAAAGTAATTAACATAATGCTCTTATAAAATAACATTTCTGTTTATTTTTAATCCTCAAAAATGATCCCCATTCACTTTCATTGTAAATGCAACTACAACTACTGTATTTGAAAATATGGAATCTGAGGGTGCAAAAAAAATCACATTTAAAGTTGTTAAAAGAAGTATTGCTAATCAAAAAATAAGTTGAAATTTACAAAATATCTTCATGGAGCACGATCTTTACTTAATATACAACGCTATATACAACAATATTTTGAAGCTGAATAAATAAGCTTTCCATTGATGTTCCATTGTTAGGATCGGACAATATTTAGCCGAAATACAACTATTTGAAAATCTGGAATCTGAGGGTGCAAAAAAATCTAAATATTGAGAAAATCGCCTTTAAAGTTGTCCAAATGAAGTTCTTAGCAATGCATATTACTAATCAAAAATTACGTTTTGATATATTTACAGTAGTACATTTACAAAATATCTTCATGGAACATGATCTTTAGTTAATGCCCTTTTTGGCATACAAGAAAAATTGATCATTTTGACCCATACAATGTATTGTTGGCTATTGCTACAAATATACCCCAGCAACTTAAGGTCACATATTTTGTGATAATCAACATTATGCCACTAATGCTGTCAGTTTGTACTTAACTTGAATTGAACCTGAACTTGGTTCATATGACTAATAAACACTACAACTTGTAAATGTCAAGCACTATCTTGTTTCAGCAGGGCTTGTGTTAATGTATGAAGTAGTGTTTCATTAGTGTTCATTGAGGCCCTGAAGAGCAGTCAGACTCAGCATAGGCTTACTATTATTATATCGCCTCTGGCTACACCTGGTCCACGCTTATTCGCATTCAGCCGCTGATTTGTTAGGACATAAAATCCAGTGGACCTGATGCATTCCTGAATAATGTGAATATATGCAAATTTCCATGATTGCAAAATATACTTGATTACTCAAAGGAGAGTTATTGTATTCTCCTTCAGGGTGACGTGTGGTACAACTGAGACCGGCGTATATGCTAAAACCACGGGTGAATCGCCCATGTGCTGTGCTGAATTGATTGCAGTTGAACTTTAATTCTCCCCTGAAGATTTTTATTTTGTTCTTTTGCCTTTAAACATGCCTGAAGCCCTCCTTACGGTCCTTCATTTCGCTGCAGGCGAGAATGACTTCAGTGGCTCGCGGCCTGATTTAATATTTCCACTCTACCTTTTATCTGCAGGTCTATGATGTGATCTACAAGTCCCTGTTCATCAAGAGTGACCACTGTGATCCCACACTGGCCATCCAGTTTGGTGACGGCATCTGCTTCTTTCAACGTTTCTCTCAGGGCGCGGAAGCAAGAGATGCATCACACGATCTTTAATTGGGTCTTATGTGAAGGTGATGGTTTGTTGCCGTCGGAGGTATCTGAGGTTGATCTCTTTAGCATTAATATATTCTCAGCGCACATAAAAACTCCTCTTCTAGTCAGCGCATCACTGAGCTAATTAGGGACAGCATTTCACATGTCTTATCTATCAAATCAGATAGTTTTCACAATCTTCATTCCATCTCAAATTAACTTCAGCCATTTTTTTAACAATAACCGTACCCATCTTTTTTGTTAGTTGAACCCCTTGGGTATAAAATATTTGCTTGAAGTCCCTATGAGATGTTAAAGTCACATATCCACAATGGCAAAAATCTTGATACTGTTGAGACATCCAGACAGGCCAAGAACAAAGACTGCTGCTAATGCAAAAAGTTACTTTTAAGAAAAAATTAAAAGAAAAATGTCTTAATGTCTTCTTCGCTTTCAAATGTTAATATTTAATGTCAAATGCTCAAGCTTTCATTTGGGAGAAATATTGGCAGAATGCTGCACACTTCTATCTGCATAGATGTTGGAAATTACACAAATCTGAATGTTAATAAAGTGAACCTCACACTGTGTTCCTAAATGTATATTAGAAGCAGCGTTTAATGTGACCCGAAGCCACACTTGCAGTGCAAAAGACTATACACTTCTTTAATCCAATAACTGCAATTTGATGAGATATATTGCTAGTATAGTTTTATTTTGATGAATTGTATTGTTTATTTATTTTAATGCTACATTTGATTTAATTAATGATTTGCTTTTCATCAACTCACAAACCTCTTGCAACCTCTTCCCTCACAAACATGGTCTTGTAAAGAAATGGCAGCATGCAGTTGTTACCTTAAAGATCTAGTTGTACATATCTAACATTTCTATATTAGTTTGTTAGGTTGCAGTTTGGTTGCTGCAGGTTGCTATAGGCTTGAAAAAATCTATATTCCAAAAATCGCTTAATCGCAAATAATAGCAAAAGAGCTCAGGAGCAACCACCCACTCCAATGAAGCATGTGTTTGACAGAACATGTGTCTCCCTACCCTAGTGAAAAATAAATATACTTAAGCATATTTGAAATACATTTATTTCAAGTATACTACAAATACATGTACATATTTATGTACTTAATAAAAATACCCTGCAATTGTAAGTATATTTTTTTCAACCAAGTATATCTGATTGTGCTAAAGTGGAACTATTGCAAGTATACTTGTAAATTACTATAAAGCGTACCTGAAGTACACTTGCAATGGTTCCACATTATCACAATCAAATATACTTCAGTATATCTTTACTTGGACTTCCGCACAATTAAATTGCATTAAGCCCAAATTAGTTGTTCCAATTTAGCAGACTTTAAGTATGCAGATTTGTATAGTAAAAGTACAACTGGAGGATATTTTCATTGAGTACATAAATATATGAATGTATTTGTAGTATACTTAGCATGAAATGTATTTCAAATACATTTTAGCATATTTATTTTTCACTATATAGGGCAGGCACTGTCACACTCTATTAATACTGAAATCAGAGATACAATATGGCACCTGTAGTGTTTAAATGAAGCGAAAGAGCGAGACTTTGTTGTGATATGAGAGACAAGAAAGTAGTGAAAGTTTCAGTGGGGCATATGCTGAACGTCACCTGAAAAAAATGGAAAATTGTTAACAGCAGTATGAACTGATGGCGATATCTACAGACTTTTAAGGTAATCAGTTAACCTAGCTAGTTGTTTTTATTACTGCCGTTTTATTGTAATATCTGAATGCTAGTGAGAAAAAGAATAAGAAAAAACCTTTAGAAAACAATCTATAAGTTATGCTCATCTTTGGTATCTCCTTTGATGGCATCTTGAATAAAACAGCTACATATTTAACCAAGACCTAAACCAGAAGTGTCACGACCTGTTTTACAGTATATGGAAGTGTGTTGCACATAACCCCTATTATAACCCAGACAGCAAATATTAGGTATGATGACATTGATGAACCAGAATCAAATATTCCAGAAAGGCATCTAATAAAGTGCCTAAATAAGTAATTTTCCATATAATGTAGTCTAAAATCTAACAAAATATTCTTTTGTTTATCTAAATGAATGATTTCAGAGAACAATCTGCAACATAATGTTTGAATATACTCATATATCTATATATATATATCCAGTTCATATGAGATTTGGAAAACTGCTGACTTCACAGTCAGTTTGGGTTTGTAAATCACATGGAATTCCTTGCATTCCCAACAAATAGAATACAAAAGATATTTCTGATTTTCCAGTTCTAATTTCTATTCAAAATTGTAGCCATCACAATTTATGTGAAATTCAGTGCACTTACATCTTAACGCTGCTTATGTGACATTTAAATGCATGGAAATTGCACTGTAATGTAGGTTTACTTACTGAGCAACTGCAGATGCAGATGCAGAAGCAAGATTATTTTCTTATGTTTTTCTCCAAAATGGTTTAAAAAAAAGCCTCCTTTGTATGAATCATCTGGATGCAGAATCTCCTGACAGGCGTTTCCCCAGTAGCTTCTGTTTGTTTTGGACTCTTTGTTTGCAAAGTAGCTGCCGCATGATGCACTGGCTTTTTATTGTTATTCTTTTTTAATATATTTCCTTGACTTGTCCTCCCAGTCATTTTTAATTACGAAATCTTCTCTCACATGCCACATTGCATCGCTAGTGCACATTCAAGAGGAAGCACGTTAAAATATCATGCTCAGGCGAAGACTGTTAAAATGAGCACACATATGAATATAAATGTCGAGCCTGAGGATGAAACATCTTCACCGAGGTGCCATTTCCCTGGAGCAAAGCTTTAATCTATATGAAAAGTATGGCACCGGTGTTAATATCATCGTATCCCTTATGCAAAGACAAGCGACAATTAAAGTGGGCCGTGAAAATTAAGGACAGCCATTTAACAAGAAAACCTGCATTAAATACGTAGACAAATCCATTAGGAAAGGCTATAAAATGCAAGTGTTCAATGTTCATCTGTCTTGGTAACCTGGTAATTGGTCTGAATGAAGTGATATAAAGGCGTTTGTTTAATAGGGATGTTTTAACACTTCAAGCCACACAGTCATTTATGTTTTTTAATTCAGCTGTGATTTTCCATGTATAATGCATTATTATTCATCATTACATCAAGAACGGTAACGACATTTCAGTTTGTTTTGTTTCTTCCGTGTCTCACAGAGACAAATTGGTCTCTGTGTATAGTCTGGAAAGTTAAGATAGACATTTCCTCAAGATGAAGAAGGCCTCTTATCAGAGCTCAAAAGCTGTGCACAATGCTGTTCACCATTTTGATTGTCCAGGCCAATCTCAGAGGGAGCATATTGGTTTGAGCCATTTCCTGAGCTAGATTACCTTCCTCTGGGCTCTTGAGATGCAGTTATGAGCCTCTAAATTGGGAGCCCGCTAATGGTTAATCACAACCACAGAAGGAACAGAGGAATGTAAAATTGTTTTGGTATGAAAGTCAAAGTATTTTTAACATTATTATTATATTATTTGTTTTACATTGTGCATTATAATGATATAAATATATAAATATATATATATATATATATATATATATATACAGGTGTTCATAGAACTGCACCGGGAAAATAAAATAAAATTCAAAATAATGATTTCTTTGTTTTTTAAATTAAATTAAATTAAATTAAATTAAATTAAATTAAATTAAATTAAATTAAATTAAATTAAATTAAATTAAATTAAATTAAATTAAATTAAATTAAATTAAATTAAATTAAATTAAATTAAAAAATAAATTATGCAACAATTCCCAATTGACCAATTGTATAATTTTTCTTTTGTTTTTTTAAATGTCGAAAAGAGCAAAGTGCTTGTTTTCTTAATCTATTGATAATATCATATGAATGCTTATGAGACAAATAGACTTAAATGCCACATGCAGACCACAGTAGGTATGAAACACAACAAGGGTAAAATCAAATTTTGATCATTTTACTAGAGGAATAAATGCATTCTGACTTCACATGACAAGAAGTGACTAAATGTGACAACAAAATCAAGAACAACAGTGTAACTAAAACTGGAAAAGGGTCAAACAGTGCAACCTTATAAATTATTCATGCCCTGGTGCATGCTGGGAAGAAGGTGAATGGGATAGAAACAGAAAACCATCCATAATGCAACTCACCTGCTATGCTTGTTGTTTTGACGTAATACATCAGTATGTGTGAATATATAATCACATATTCCTGAAAGTTGTAAGTTAGAACTTAGAAATAAACAACTTAACTAAATAAAAACTATGATAAGTAATGATAATGAACAGAATAATAATTACATTTTCAGCATTTCTTCCTAACTAAATGATGGCTGCAACTGATGTCTGTAAAAAAAAAAAAAAAAAGACATATCTGCAACTATAAAACCTTAAAACCCACTGATAATATCCTTTGCAACTAGCATGCAATTCCAGATCCTAAATGACTCAAGTGTGTGTCTTGATGAGAGTTAACTGGAGTTAAGGTGGATGATCTTGCTGGGTCTGTATGAAACTTGAGCTCTGAAATGAGCCCACAATGGAAGTTAATTAGCATTGTCTTTCTGGAGAAAAACTCTGTTTTGGGTCTGTAAATTGAAAACCACATAAATTTAGAAAGTATTTTAAGGTGCTGCTGCTTTTTTCCTCATAATTAAAAATACACAGTGTTTGGCCATCTGTGCACTCATAAAAATGTCTGTGAGTACACTAATTTACTGCGCCGGGGGTTTTATGATCTGACTTCTTTAATAGGATGTGTATAAGTCTATGTCAAACAACAGGCTGCTCACCCCACAATCAATTTTAACAGAAGAGGAATATCTCCGTGGCCTCATTTTTCTTTATATTTGAAACCAATACAACATAATGAGACCTGCCAATAATATCTACTGGTGACATTATGCACCATCTGAGGACCAATAGCAGTGCAGAGATTTGAACTATGAGGTCATCAGCTGCCTTTCATGATTAGGGGGGTTAGGATCTTATATTGCTATCATAAATAACACCATGACAACCACAATATTAATTCAGCAAATAAATAATTCAATTTCAAGGAGGGAAACTTTTGATTGTCAAAGATTAGAAATGCGTATATGGTCTAATTTAATTTTATTAGATTTCATACGCTCTCTCTCTCTCTCTCTCTCTCTCTCACACACACACACACACACACACACACACACACACACACACACACACACACAAAAGGTTGTCATTTTTAAGAAATAAAGAAGCAGCTAATTTCTACTCTCAACTCTGAACAAAAATGGATGTCACATTGAATAGGAAAACACAATGACACTTGAAGAATATTTTTGAAAAAAAGAAAGAAAGAAATGAAAATTAGTCGCCCCTACTAAGTGAATTTTAATGATAGAGATAAAATCCAGTAACCTTTTATTTAAAAGCTTTGATCCAAATGCTTTTTGGTGCTTAAAAAAAAAATCTAACACAGAAACGAAGCGAACTTCTCATAAAATTCCTTGAATGTCTCTGTGCAAAAGACTTTATCTCAAATCTAGAAATTCATTGAACTTTACCTCCTCTGCAATATTTGCTGCCAGTGCTTGACAAAGGTAAACATTAATGAATTATTCATTTCTAAATCAATTCTAATATTCTTTTAATTATATTTACCTATACACTGTCTGTACCGGGTTTAAAACTAAGTGGATCTGAAAAAGAAGCAGTCAGCCTTCATCCTCTTCAGTTCGCTTATGGCTTATGACAGGCCTTATTATAATACTGACACCTCAAATTACCCTTCATGACACAGTCCAGTACACATGTGCACATACAGTTCAGCACTCTCAAAATTAAGTGGCTTACTTTAGAGCATATACGAGCCGTGCATTGCAGCTTCTTATTCTTTTAAAATGATTATGTTGTAAGATCTATGATCTAACTAAAACCATAGACATTTCGTATCTTTGGTCTGTTGAGAACAGAGCCGAAGACCTTCATTTGCATGCATGAATTTTAACCTGTAATTTGTGCACCAGCTTCCTTTTATGAATAAACAGAATTTCTGATGAACCATATTACTCCAGTTGTGAACTGAAATGCCAGTTTTTAAATAAATTTAACATTAAATTTTCTTATGAGGAGAATGTTATATTTATATTACAAATGAGGGAATTAATACAGGTGCACAAAATTGTATGTGTCTGACAGTAATTTATTTGCTTTATTTAAAAAGCCAGAATCATTAAAGTTATGTTTCTCCAAAGCAAGTCAAACTAATGTGATATATTTTAATGTAGGCCTATCTCTGTTAATATTTCTGTGTTGATCCTTATGTTCACATTTGCAGCTCTGTTGGTCTTTTATGTATATGCATATGTATGTGTACATCAGAGAGAGGGCAGGTAAGCACTGAGTGAGTGTGTGTGTGTGTGTGTGTGTGTGTGTGTGTGTGTGTGTGTGTGTGTGTGTATACGCGCGCAGATGTACATGTGCCTGCATGTGGAGATATATACATGTAGAGTGCAATACAAATTGAGAAAGATGGAAAAGCTAAAAAGACAGATTGTGTGTATATGAAACAATGAGACAGAGAGTGTGTTCATGTGTGCGTGAGTGTGTGTGTTTCAATGGGCCAGCAGTTGTGGAAACCAAAGCTAATTTAACATTACTATCACCTTGCTTCAGTCCATCCATTTTAGGTATGTATCATTATCATCAGTAATTGGAAAAGATTGTAGGTTTTATGCTAAAAAATTGCTGAACAGACAATGATTCAAGGTTGCAAAAAATGAATAATGTATTTAGAGCAGCATACATAATTGTTTATCATCCAGTCTTGAGACATTTGAGAATATTTCTGAAGTCTTGAGTGTTGCTTCAGCACCATGGACAGTGCCGTTGTATTCGCTATTGCATCGTAGTCAAGCAAAGAAAAATGCGCATGCGCAATTCATTAATACGATTTTATCATTCATTAGAAAAATAGTCAAGGTTAATAATAATAATAATAATAAAAAGATTGAGTAAATATGTGTACAATACAATATTTTATTAGGCGGGACATTATATAGGGACTTTTCTTTTTCCACAACTTACATCTGTGAGCATTGTCACTGAACACTAAATCAATCAAAGCTACTTATTATCCGGAATGTAGAACACACCATAATGTAAATATGTATTTTATAAATTAGATAGATGTCTGGCAAAAAGTTTTTAAGACGTCTCCATTGGCTGATATATGATATATTTTTTTTCTCATTATAATCACTGTATAGCAGGTGGCCTACATTTGGCATATTTTCAGTATGTTCTGCATCCAAACGACACATCATTGACAGCACAAAACAGGAATCTTCCATTCGTGCAAAAATGCTTTGGGGCCATAAAGCACTTCCGCAGCTCCACACCACACACCTCACTGGACGGAAGCCGAATCATTAAGGCTATACAAACACAAAATAAAGCACTGATAAATACACCTAGTTCGGGATTTGAAGTTCATCTTCGTCTTAAATAGCTTCTCGTTTATATAGTGGTCCAGGTAATTGTCAGTTGCGAATTGTTTCCCATCGATAAAATCCAAACAATCGCGACTGAAAATCGCTGCGGCCAAAAAAGGCGGGAACTCCCTGTGGACGCGTCCATATGCAGTTTTGCTAGATTTCGGTTTTGTTCAAAGAACTGATACTCGTTCTTCCTCGGTCACTTGGAAAATATTACTTGCAGTAACAAGTCTGCGAGTCAGTTATAGAGGAAAGACTAAAAATCCAGAGAACGTGGAGTATTTCCATCCGCCCATTAGATTCCCTCTTTCCAACTTGAGATAGACTCGATCCTCGCGCTCCACCATCAGTAGAACTCCGTTACTCGCCGCCTCCCGCGTGACATCCTGATCTCCAGCAAAAGCAGATATGACCGGGTACTCGTTCTGCATCAGGTTAACCTGAATAACAGGACACAGCGCACTTTAGTCCTTTGAAAGCAGAGAATAGGCTTTCCACGAGGGTTCGTGAATAACGCACAGTATGAGAGGTGACTGCAATTGTATTTTGTGCAAAAACATATGCTGCTCTGCTCACCTGTATGGTTTGTCTGTTGTAGACCTTGACCACATGAAAGCTGAAACTGTATATTCCTCTCCGTGGTGCGGTAAACACACTCGCTTTTAGGTCGAAATGATTGCCAATGTTTACTAAGACCTGAAACAAAAGCAACATGATGCGTTACAAATCCGCTAGCAAATGAAAATGTGTGAATCTACATATCACATTTACTTTTAGATCTGCAATTTTACACTGACACGTGCGGATCTTCGAGCGCAGTGTGGCAAGCTGTTTTAACATCTATTCCTTACAAACAACCAGTAAATATTTTTGGTTTTAAATATATTTTTAATTATTGTTTTATTAGATGAAGATAATACAATAGTGGAATCTCCTTAGTATTTGAGCACTTACTCCAGTAGTGAGAAATTGTTTCATTGTTCATTTTTATTTTTATTTTTTTGGGGGCCATTGAATTATATGAAATCTGTGGTCCAGATATCAATTCATTTTCAATGTATTACAATTATTACTAGCAGATATTTCAGTTTTAAAAGTTCTATTCATTTGGGCACTATTCTTCTTTGGTTATTTGTAACAGTTTGAATAGTTAGAAACTAGTTTCAGTTCCAGTTGTAGTACTTATTTGATACTTGTTTGATAGTCTACTTTTAGCCTACTTATTTGGTACTAGAACCTTTTTTTTTTTAATAATAATAATAATAATAAAAAAAACACAATCTGTCCTACTGCTTACAAAAACATTTATCGCAATTGTTTACATGTTAAAACGGCTTGCCATAAGCTCATTCCAGACCTGTCAACACGTCGGGTCAGTTTTAATTACTACAGGTCGATTTTAATGACAGCGGGTCGGTTATTGTTAATCTAAACACGCCACGCTTGCTGTTAATCTATACACTTGGGTTAAATTTAACATTTTGAGAGCACGGGCGATAATAATAATTTTGCAACTAAGCAATTCGTTTGAAAGGTATATATCGGAGACTAGTAGGCACTTAATACATTGTATCTGACCGACACTGCAAACGTTTAGTGAAATGATATTAATTACCCTGAAAAACGCAACTAAACTGGTTAAAAACGTACATCGTCCAATAGAATAGAAGCATTTATCACTTCGTGAAGTTTACGGCTGAAATTCCTGAGCACAGCCCTACGTATGCAGTTCCTGTGATTACAAAGTCACCAACGGGACACCTGACCTGGTCAAAATAGATGGTCATGGATGTGTTGCTCATCTCCGAAGGTTCGTGGTTTGTCCCTCTGACGGCCGAAAAAGCCACTTTGGCGCTGCCGGAGCGCACAGATATCCCAAGCGAAGAGGTGACTCCTCCGTCAGAAGAGGGGTTGGAGTCGCACACCACCAGACACTTTCCCTCCAGAACGATGGGCTCCGTGTCATTCTGGCCCAAACAGAGCCCTATGCCACATCCCAGGAGAAAGGCGAGAGCCAGCATGGCAAAGGGTCCGGGACAGGCTGCTGGCACCATGATCGGAACAAGAATCCTGTGCAAACTGATCTTAACCACCAGCCCCTTGGAGGTTTGATGTAGCTCTATCACCTGGTCCAAACTAACCTCTCTCTCTCACTTTCTCTCTCTCACTTACTCTCTCTCTCTCTCTCTTTCAATTCTGTAACTCACCGTCACACACTCCTTTTCTTCTCGTCTATGCGCATCAGTTGAAGGTGCTCAGAGTATTTGCACAATGGTTCCTGAATGATAAAAACGAGAAATCAGAACAATAATAATAATGACAGTGCAGGAATACAAAATTCTCTTGATAATATCTCAGTATTATGGTTGACGATATTAAATTGCGCAAGGAGACGCAACACTTAATCTCAACTGAAATACAAGGTCAACTGCGTTTAACTCACAACACGCTAACAACAATAAAGTTTTACAGTTACGCGTGATCTATTCTATAGTTAATATCACTTCTATAATAATTGCATATCCGATGAAATAGCCTAATTCAATCCATAAATATCAACAACAGCACCATGAAATCTAGTATTTCTTTCTATGTTTTCTTTTGCCTCATTTCTACTTCATGTTGTCCATTATGTTACCTGTTAAATCCATGGTTGGTGCAATCTGTGTTCCTGCTCCTTCAGCTGTCTTGAGAAGGAGTGAAGCGCGCACCCAATAAGAGTGGAGAAAACCAATTGCTCCTTCATCCTTTTTAGAGGGCGATTCACGCCCATCCCTTCTTTTCAAGTACAGTAATAATTCTGGAGCGGACGTTTCTGGACAATAAAGTCAGGCACGGCCAAAATCTTGGATTTAAGAGTTTGTCTGCACAATTAACATCCAATTTATCAGCCAATTGTTGGTGACATCTGTATTCTTTCACATAGCAATAGCAAACATATAGACTATAGTTTTGTATATAAGATACTGTAAGTAGACCAGCTATGAATTTGAAGCTGATAATATAGAGCTTAATATTAGAAAAATAGACATGCACTTTAGTAATATCGGTATCCATGTGGAATGCCTTCAAAGTCAGACAAAAATCTTGTGCTCCACCCTGTGGAGAAGAAGTGCTATGACCCTCTGTCTGACATCCACCTTATTCTCTCTCACAAAATGAGATAATCTCAAACAGTACTGTGTTTATAAAGTTTATATTTTTAAATAAACACTATGAAACATGGTTGATGAACAATGGCTGGTCCTAAAATATCTATGTTGTTTTAAAGGTTCCAAAAGTAATTTCCAAAGAACCTTTCAGTGAACACTTTACAGTAAGGTCCTTTAGTTAACATTATAGTTAATAAAATATGGTCAGGATAGTATTTGCTGTTATTTGCAGTCTCTCAAGTATCCTAAAAGACAAGAATACCATATTGTGAAGTGCTATTATACTTCAAATTTAATAAAGACACTGAGTCATTACATTATGAATTAAAGCAGTATCCACATTTCACTCTTTAGAAGGCGCCAGCCGCGATTTTCTTGTATGATATTTCCAATTAGCAACTTTGAAGAGTGAGGGAAACTATTAATTAGGGAGGTTAAGAATGGGTTCAGTGGACATAACACATACTGAGTAGACCTGTCAAACCCAGAATCACACTTTATACACTTCACAGCAGCTCCGGAGCTTCTCTGAATAGCTTTTTAATAGATAGAAAGCACAAAACTGATTGCTTATTGCATGTTTTATTTTTCCTAATGAGGTTATATTATGACGATTCTCAGATAACACCTTTGTTTAAATCTATTTAACATGTCAGTGTAGTTTCTGTCAATTTTATTTGATTTTAAGAGTTTATTTTTAATTTTCATAATCAGTAATGAAGTTCAAAGTTATTGAAGAAGTGCAATGAATGTATTGCACAGGTTATAACTCTGGTACCACTTTTAGTAGTCAAATATTTATTTGTTTATTTCCTTTATTTATTATTTTTGGCAATAATTATTATCTGCAAGTATTTTTAAAGATTCAAAATATGTCTATTAATACAAGAAGTTGCTCTATGGTATACACTCTTAAAAATAAAGGTTCTTTATTGGCATATATGGTTTCATGAAAGACTTTTAACATCCATTTCACAAAAGGTTATAGCAGAAAATGGTTATTTAGTTTTTTTAAATGTTCTTCACACTAAGAAAAAATAGTTCAAGCCCTAACTAACACTTTTCAATAAGGATCCATGATCAATATTTAATCACAACAAGTAAAATTCTTCTAAATCACTTGTTAATCTTATTAACTAACATTAACAAAGATTCATAAATACTGTAACAAGTGTATCATTCATTGATTGTATGTTGCATGCATTAACACATTTGCCAATATAAATAGCAAGATTAATGGTTTTAAAATAGATTCCAAGTAAACGTCACATGCAACAGTTAGGTTAAATTAGGTGAAAGATCATGCATTTTCCAGTCATAGTCAACATCATCCATCCTCACATGCTCTCCATGCACCTTTTTTGACAAGATTTGCACTGTGGGTGCAGAGTGACAGGCTCTGTGGAGGTTGACGTTGAGTATCCGAGAGCAGCGGCTGACCGAGGGCCTACAGAAGGGCGAGTAAAAGAAAGAAAACATCAAATGTCAAGCTGGGTGGTCATCGGGACCTGTGCATCACAGGGCCCAGAGCCGTTTATGCCCACAGAGAAGAGCTCTCCCCAACCAAGAGAACCCGTACATTATTGTGAATGTTATGACTATTTCATCTGACAGGCAGCAGACCATCATCACTCTTGAGATCGCCTAGACCACCATAAAAGAAAAGAAAAAACCCTCTCTTTGCTATTTTTTTGCTTTATTAAAAACTCATCTGATATATTTCACAAGGAAAAGTTTACCCAAGAATGAAAATTTGCAGAAAATTTACCTATCCTAAAGCAACCCTAGATGTGGATGAAATCTGGCTAATATATGAGTCCTTCAATCATAATATTGCTTTCTCCTGTGAAAAAGCTGTCTCTCGGTTGAATCAGGAGAGAAATATGCACAATTTTTTTTTTTTTTTTACAAGCGAAAGTGGATTTTGATATCAGAGGACAAAATGGGTGGATTTTTCACTGGACGAAGTGATATTATGGATTACGGACTCGTATTTTGGACAGAAGTATATTTCTTACAAATACGCAGCTTTTTTGCTTCACAAGACATAATGGACTGGAGTCATGTGGATTACTTGTGGATTATTGTTATGTTTTTTAACAACTGTTTGAACTCTTATTCTAACGGCACCCATTCACTGCAGATGATCCACTGGTGAGCAAGTAATGTAAGGCTAAATTATTCCAAATCTGATTGAATAGGGAAAAAAGACAACAAGATAACAAGTGAACCAGCAAAAATTAGAAAAACAAAACAAAACAAAAAAACCCTAACATATGTTGCAATGAATTAAAAGAAAAACACATTCAGCATTTTGTTACTCTCAAATTGTTCACGTAGCATTAGCACCCCCATGAGGCTCTCAGGGTGTTCAGGGTGTTCAGGGTGATCCTAGTTTGAAAACCTCTTGATTAGGTTGTTTCAAAAAGACACTTTCGCTCCTGGCCTGTTGGTGGCGGCATTTCGCCAGATGGTGACATAACCTGTTAGTAGAAGAATGTAGTTGTGGCAACAATGCTTTTTTGAAGTTTTTCCTCGGAATACCATAATATAACTCTTCGCTGAACTTTTTTAATGTCCTATCTAGTGCACTAGACTGTACGCATTAAAATACACCAGACTCCGTGAGATGACAGTGCGCCCTGTGTAGTGCGCTTAAAGCGCTTGGCACCTGGTTACCTTGACAGAGAGACGCCGGAAGAGCGAGACTGAACAGATAACAAATTAAGAGGCACTTAAACACGCTTCAGAAGAGATACAAATTATGTCTTCGGAATCCGTGAAGAGCCAGAGGCAAGATGCTGGGCAGCCTTCAATTATTAAATCAAAATCCATGTCCAGGTTGTTATTGTTTCTATGTTATTTCACTTCATTCGCTTTAATGCTTCTGCACTGCAGAGCTCTGCTAGATCGTTTCAGTGTGTTTGTGTTTAATTTTCACAGAAAACAAAGAAAAGCAGCTCTACGACATCCATTAGTCTACAGAATGACATCCAAACGCAAAGAAAAGACTTGTGAAAACTCCTTAGAAAGGCAAGTTTTGCGAGTATGGCAACTTTTAGCTTTACAGTGACTCTCTTGCTCGCATCCCTAGAAATTAATTAAATAAATTATTTGTTGTTAGTTTAAAATAGCGATTTAAGTAGTTGTATGTTTATTTATTAATTTAGTATTAAAATGCCATTATGCTACCATTATATCTATCTATCTATCTATCTATCTATCTATCTATCTATCTATCTATCTATCTATCTATCTATCTATCTATCTGTCTATCTGTCTGTCTGTCTGACTTAAACTAGGATGCCAACAGAGATCATTCTCAGGATTCTCTCGTACTTGGATCCCGGGTCTCTGTTCTGCATTAGTTTAATCAACAAGCATTTCCAGGAACTGTCCAACAGCAAGTGAGTGAGTTTGTTTTTCTTCAGGCCTTCTTTCTCTCAGAGTTCAAAAACCAATCAAAATCATTATTTCCTCATTCCGTTGTCCTTGCAGTTTTATGTGGTATCAGTTTTACATCCGCGAATGTAGCAAAAAGAAGAAAGCCATTCAAGAGGATCAGATGATACTTGATCTTGGTGTGGTGGGTGTGCAGGAGAGGCCAAAGAGATACTGGAGAAATGCATTCTTCAAAGAAGTTGCCGGCCTGAATGTGAACAAGTGGAGAACAAAACTACAACGCATTGACCCTTATTCAGGACTGCCGCGACATACAGAGGAAGTCATAAGGTTAGAGATTGTGGCATTTGTGAATTCACTGTTAATTAAATGTGCAGTGTCCCTTTTCATTTTATGGTTATTATATCCTTTTTTAATATGATGAGAGCATTGGTTTGGCATGGAGACTCGTAATCTGTTTCTTTATGTAAATATGTACGCATAAACTATGTTCAGTTGTAGTTTCTGGGTTTCTAGTTGTTTTGATTTATTTCTTTCAATCCTCTTTTTGTACGTCCCTACATCTACATTTAGTAATACACAACAAGACTTTGTAGTCAAAATATCGTATTTGTTGTGACCTATCTAATCTGTTGAAGATGGCATATTCCCCATCAAATATATGTCAGGGTGTGTTTTTCCCTCCTGCAGTGTCTGAGCTTATTAAAGGTGAGTGTGAGAGTCAGCGTCTTAGATTTGCTCTGTGCTCCTGGGCGATGGGATACGGAAACACGCTTGATGATCTGCAGGCCGCGGCGTGCTGTTGTCTTAACCTCTGATTAGAGCTGCCGGGCCACTCAATTTTTCGACTCAAAGAGCGTGTGGCATACAGGGGGAATGAAAATAATTGTGGTCCCCTCAGAAGGCTGGGTGAATTGTAGAAATAAATTGCTTGGCCCCTACCTCTTGCCCAGACAAATCCCCATAGGTTCCTCAGTTACAAAGACACCGAAGGATGAGATTTACTTCGGTAATAATCATCTCCACTGACTTGCAGACACAAACAACAGCTATTAATCTATCTGGGACTCTGCTTGTATCTCGCTTTACAGCATTAATTGATATCATATTGTGCCAATGCCCGGCACACGATGCATCATATTAGGTATTTCCCCAACCTAATGCCCTGCTTCTTTCAGAATTAATGTCATTCATTGCTATTATCTTGCCAAACAGACACTTCCCTGCTCTTAATCAACTTAATTAGGTTAACAACAGTACCTGCATATAAGTCAGGCAATCAATCAATAGTATTTTTGTTTTGTTTCCCAGTTAATCTTTTAGTTTTCATATTTCCATCTGAACACAGTTTTGATTCTCACGTAAATGAATCTTAATTTAAAGAGGCGGAGGATACTTTTACAGAAAAACTAGATAAAATACAGATTAATTTTTAGCAGGGTCTTTACCTTGTATTCTCCACCTTTAAAAATAGTTTTGTTTTTATGTATTTAAATGTATGTGTGTTTGTATCTATGTATGTATTTATTTATTTACTCATTTATTCATTTTGTTAACTTGCAATGTTAAATACAAATCTCTGAAAACAACATTTTATATATATATATATATATATATATACATGCATGCTTTATACGTACATATACATACGTGTGTGTGTGTGTGTGTGTATACATATAGATAGATAGATATTAGATAGATAGATAGATAGATATGAGATGGATAGATATGAGACAGATAGATAAATACATAGATATGTGACAGATAGATAAAATCAATTCCCACAGAATCGTTACATTTTAAAGCACTACAAACCCAAGAACTGAACCCCGAAAAAAGTCCCCTAAGTCAGCTGGTTCTGAGACTTACTAACCTGACTAACTCTAACCAGTCTCAGACCAGCACTGCTTCTCACCCAAACATCAAAATGAATCAAATTATCAAACAATCTAAAAATATATATCTGGAACACTGGGATCAAGAAACCAAAACACAAAGTAAATTGCAACTCTATCGACCTATAAAATCTAAATATGAATTGGAAGAATATCTCCAGAGTGTCAAAGACACAAAGCAGAGGCAGATCCTGGCAAAGTACAGACTCTTCTACTTCACTGTTACCAATTTATATCAATCAGAGACATATACATCAACAAATTCACAAACGTTATAAAGAACTTTACAGCCATGATTGAAGAGGAACAAATAAAGATAATACTAGGAGAGGGACATACAGCAGCACTGGCTGCGAGATACATGTGGACGTGGCACAGCCTGAGAGACAGTAGGTGAATGTACATAATGTGTGTAATATGTGTATTATGTCTGACCTCAGTGTGTTTCCCTACTGTCTACCACAGTGACCCTCAGCCTGTGTGTGTTTATACGTTAAACACTGTGGTATGAAACGTTCACACAAGTTCTTATTTGTTACAGTGTTTATTTAAGTTTATATTGTTATAATGTTTTTTATTCTATTTTATTCTATTTATTCTTTTCATTGTTATTACATTTTTCCACATATATTTCAAGCTCTGGCAATAATGTATTTTTTACAGTCATGCCAATAAAGCAATTTTGAATTGAGTAGATAGATAGATAGATAGATAGATAGATAGATAGATAGATAGATAGATAGATAGATAGATAGATAGTGTATATATTATTAACTTAATTCAAAATATAGTTTATAAAAACAACATTATCTTTCAGTTTTAATTTTTCAGATCATTTTTGAAGTGATGAAATCATTTTTATATTATTTAAGTCTAAACCTCACTTTTAAACTTCATTAGGTTTTTGTTTAAAGAAGTGTATCTTGTTTTAGGGATGTTTCAGGAAAACATGATAAATATACAGATTAAACATTATTTTCATCAGCTTAGTGTTTTCTTTGATACATTTTATGTTTCTTGATCTTGCATTCCCCACTTCTTCAAAAAACAACAAAAAAGCCATTGCCCTTAAATGATCTGAGAGCAGAGGTGTCAGATGGGGTTTGTGTCATGTGTGTCTGGCAGGAGTCTGTGCATTACATGGGAGATCACAGTGACTGATGGGAGAGGACGGCGGAGCACCTTTGAGCAGTCTCATGCCTCCTTCAGCAGTACGGCTGTTTTTGTGTTCTGGGGCGCTGTCACTTGGCCTCCTTTCAACCAGCTCACCTCCCTTGAGCTTCACGGAGTGTTGCGGGTGCCCCTCGATTGTCCTGCTCCTTACAGGTGTGGTAGGTGCCAGAAATACAAATGTACAGCTTTACTCCAAACTAAATGATGTAGATGTTTCCATCTTGTGTCTTTCAGGCCGGGCTGGAAATCAGTTATGTCCAAAGTAAAGCTTCAAGGAGAACACTGTGAACTGTGTGTTTCAGACAAGATTGTCAAGATGCTGTATGTTGGACAGGGTGTAACTTTGGGATTCTGGAAGGTATTTTTCAGTTCCGGAGTTCACCTTGTATATTGTGGAGAAAACATACATTTTGTGACACTTATTTTATTAGTACTGCTGTTTGGTTTGCTCTTTTTTTTTGTATGTTGTTTATGTATTTTGTCTTTTTTTGTTTTCCTTGTTTTTTGCTTGTTGCACTTGATGTTTTGAATTTTATTATGACATCTTAGAATATTTTCTTGAAATAAATTAATACTTTTAATCAGCAATCATGCATTAATTGATTAAAAGACTAAATTAAGACTTTTCTATTTTTACAAAAAAATTCTATTTCATATAATTGGTGTTCTTTTCAGCTTTATTCATCAAAAAACCTTTTCAAAAATAATAATGTTTTCAAAATAATAATGATAAATGTTTCTTACAAATCAGCATATTAGAATGATTTTTGAAGAATCATTAGACACTGAAGACTGGAGTAATGATGCTGAAAATTCAGCTTTGCCATCACAGGAATAAATTTAATTAAAAAAAAAATCTAAATAAAAATCAATCATTTTAAATTGTAGTAATATTTCAAAATATTACTTTATTTTTTTGTGAATAAATGCAGCCTTTGTGAGCGTACAATAACAGGCTTCTTTCAAAAGCATTAAAAATATGACTAACATAAAATTTTTGAATAGTAGTGTGTATACTATAGTGCTGTCAAACCATTAATCGCAATTAATCACATCCAAAATAAAAGTTTTTGTTTACATATATATATGTATATGTGTACTGTGTTTATGTATATATAAACACACACATAAAATATATATTTTGAAAATATTTACATGTATATACATTTATATATTTATGTTACTATATTTTATAAATAAATATGTAATATATAAACAACATATTT
The DNA here is from genome assembly GCA_036784905.1 of Acrossocheilus fasciatus. Classification (NCBI taxonomy): domain Eukaryota; kingdom Metazoa; phylum Chordata; class Actinopteri; order Cypriniformes; family Cyprinidae; genus Acrossocheilus; species Acrossocheilus fasciatus. The sequence continues at coordinate 12,917,992 of CM071961.1, forward strand.
GTCTTAAATATATACATGCATGTTTTTGTATTTATATATACATAGTAAATATACACAGTACACACTCATATATTATGTAAACAAAAACTTATTTCGGATGCGATTAATCACGATTAATTGTTTGACAGCACCAGTATATTATAATAACTATGATTATTATTGGTAGTAATGGTCTTCATAATATAAAAAATTATATTTCATTAATAAAACAATTGTTGATTCTGTGCTTCTTATACAGGACCAATGGGGGATTGCTTTTGTCATGGTGAACTTGCACAATCACAGACTTGTGGAAAGAAGTCTTCATGCATCTATTAGGTATTGCTTTATTTCCTCTTTTCGTTTCGTCTTTTTTTTATTTTTGCATTTACAGAAGACTATTTGCACTGGCCCCTGTTAAAGCCCTTCGCAAAATGTAATATGAATTTCATTTTTTTAATCCCTTCGGTTTATTTTTCTGATCTCTCTCTCTCTTTCTCTCTCTTATTAATCACAGATGTGTCTGTGTATATCAGAACCTAAATGTCAGTTATGTATCACCGTCAGTATAGTTTGGTGGCGTAATAACTCCATCTTCTGGTGAAGCTGAGCATTGTACAGGTCTAACTCATCAGTTGACACACCGCCTGTTTTACTACCATACTGTCTCTACAGTCCTCAGTGTGAAAAGGTAAATTGACACCCACTTTGTAGTTAATCTCTTTCTTTCTTTCTTTCTTTCTTTCTCTTTTTACCCCTCTTTCACACCTCCAGTCCATATCCAGCAGCTGGAGTCAGTGCTTTGTTTGATGATGTGGACCCGGAGTATGGTCTCCATGGATACACTGCTTACATTGAACTGCATAACACAGTGAGACTCATCATGTCTGACCGCTTTTCCCAGCTGTTTTGCAGAAGAGGTAAAAGCAGACATTGTCCACTCTGTAATAAGAATAAAAGTTCAAATTAACAGTTGAATTGTTTATAATGATTTTAAAATCAGTCCTTATTAAACTAATAGTTTACATTCTTAAAATTGACATCCAGTTGATGGTACAAAATAAAAAAATAACCTTATAAGTACATGAATGAGCAGTTGGCTATTGTTACAGTTTTACACTAAGATTCCTTGACAGTTGATGGTACTAGATTGTTGACAGTAGATGGCACTAGATTCTAAAAAATATGAGTGTTGTCCTGCTTTAAGCAAAATTAAGCAGTTTTTACCCTTAAATAGTGTTTTTGAGTATCAGGTTGGGCATTTTTTCTCTACAAATATTTCATAAAATATGAAATGTTATGTTTCATACATTTAATTTCATATCATTTTAACATATTATTCATTATTACAACCCGAATTCCGGAAATATTGGGACATTTTTTTTAAAAATTTGAATAAAATGAAAACTAAAAGACTTTCAAATCACATGAGCCAATATTTTATTCAAAATAGAACATAGAGAACATAACAAATGTTTAAACGGCGAAATTTGACACTTTTATCCACTAAATGAGCTCATTTCAAATTTGATGCCTGCTACAGGTCTCAAAAAAGTTGGCATGGGGGCAACAAATGGCTGAAAAAGCAAGGCATTTTGAAAAGGTTCAGCTGGGAGAACATCTAGCAACTAATTAAGTTAATTGACATCAGGTCTGAAACATGATTAGCTATAAAAGGGATGTCTTAGAGAGGCAGAGTCTCTCAAAGATGGGCAGAGGCTCGCCAATCTGTGAAAGAGTGCATAAAAAGATTGTGGAATACTTCCATACTGCATCACTCATCGGCGTGGTTCTGTCATTGACATTACTAAATGGGCCCAGGAATACTTCCAGAAACCACTGGTGGTAAACACAATCCGCCGTGCCATCTGCAGATGCCAACTAAAGCTCTATCATGCAAAAAGGAAGCCATATGTGAACATAGTCCAGAAGCGCCGTCGTGTCCTGTGGGCCAAGGCTCATTTAAAATGGACTGTTTCAAAGTGGAAAAGTGTTCTATGGTCAGACGAGTCCGAATTTGACATTCTTGTTGGAAATCACGGACGCCGTGTCCTCCAGGCTAAAGAGGAGGGAGACCTTTCAGTGTGTTAATCAGCGTTCAGTTCAAAAGCCAGCATCTCTGATGGTATGGGGGTGCATAAGTGCATACGGTATGGGCAGCTTGCATGTTTTGGAAGGCACTATGAATTCTGAAAGGTATATAAAGGTTTTAGAGTAACATATGCTCCCCTCCAGACGACGTGTATTTCAGCAGGACAATGCAAAACCACATACTGCAACTATTACAACAGCATGGCTTCGTAGTAGAAGAGTCCGGTTGCTGAATTGGCCTGCCTGCAGTCCAGATCTTTCACCTATAGTGAACATTTGGTGCATCATTAAACGAAAAATATGTCAAAGATGACCACAAACTCTTCAGCAGCTGGAAACCTTTATCAGGCAAGAATGGGACCAAATTCCAACACCAAAACTCCAGAAACTCATAACCTCAATACCCAGATGTCTTCAAACTGTTTTTAAAAGAAGAGGAGATGCTACACCATGGAAATCCTGCCCCCATCCCAACTAGTTTGAGACCTGTCGCAGGCATCAAATTTGAAATGAGCTCATTTTGTTCATAAATTTGTAAAATTTCTCAGTTTAGTCATTTGCTACGTTATCTATGTTCTATTGTGAATAAAATATTGGCTCATGTGATTTGAAATTCTTTTAGTTTTCATTTTATTCAAATTTAAAAAACGTCCCATCATTTCCAGAATTCAGGTTGTATATATTAATCCTAAAAGGTATTTGAAAATGTAAAAATAAATACTTTTTACTTTCAGCACAACTGTTGTCAGCATTGATAATCAAATGTAATGTTTTTTTTGTTTTTTTTTTGGAAAATAAGTGGTAAGTCAGCATATTAGAATGATTTCTGAAAGAAAATGTGACACTGAAGACTGGAGTAATGGATATATTAAAATTATTTAAAATGGTAATGCTATTTCAAAATATTAATGTTTTTACTGTATTTCTGATCAAATAAATGCAGCTTTTGGTGAACAGAAGAGACTTGTTTCAAAAATATAAAAATAAAAACTTGCTGACCCTTTTGAACAAATGTGTATTATTCAAATCAAAATATGACCAAAGGTATTTACTTAATACAGCCCTGAAAACCACCTTTTGATTTAAAAATTATTTTGAAATAATATATATATATATATATATATATAGGGACAAGGACCCCGAAAATACTCTTATTTAGCGTCTTAATTGTTTTTGGACTCATTATATCTCATCTTTGGTAGACGTACAAAAGTGCACCTCCTTTTTTTTTTTTTTACTCTCCAGATCAGATTTCTGATGGTTATCTTCCACTGGAAGTGATCAGTGAGAATAACAGATCCACAAATCTTCATCTGGTTCGAGATGTCAGCTTGCCTTGGAGGACTGAAGCTTTACATGGAACTATCAAGGTACAGAAGCACCACACTGGTCCAATCATCCTCACTTTCTTATTCACAGCACTTAATACTAATATTAGGAAGTTTTCATGGTCTAATTGCTGTCTCCAGGACTGTTGCATGATTAACCTCACTGTATGGGATGAAGCCAAGCAGCCTTTTTGGTGCATCAGTGCTCCTGTTGTGATGACAAAAGCAAGTCAGGACACGGTATCATATGATTTTGATGGCGGGAGTTTCTCCATCCTATACCAAGACTCAGAGGGGAGGGTGGAGATGAGACTGAAGCAGATGGAGTACAAGGAACAGTATTTTGTGGTTAATCTAGTGATTTACATTGCTGTTGCCAAAGTGAATAAGCACTTTGGGAGAGATTATTGAAGACTTTGTGTGCCATTTCAGTTTGTATGACAACCGCTTACTATATTAGACTTTAAATCAAGCGAGGCTGATTAAACTCCTGTCAATATTATTGTTACTTTTTTTTTTCAGGTTAATGTTTTGGCTGATTGTTTCTATACATTTTAATATCACCAAACACTTAAATACACATTTTCACAGACCATTATACTTTAATCGCAGGATATAAAAGTCAGCCTGTCACAAAGAGAGGGATTTTCATGTCAAGTCTGATCAAATATAAATAATAGAATAAGAAGAAACCCATAAAAAATTCCATAGAATCAAGAGCTAAGGAATAAAAATGGACCTTTAAGCTGGATTTAAAAGTGCCAGTGGAGGAGGAGGATCTAATGTGAGCTGGGAAACCGTTCCAGAACTGAGAAATCTCCCTTACAGCATGAGCGGGACAGGAGGAAGTTGATTGCATGACTTTGGGGCAGAGTATGGATACCACGCTGAGCCGCTTTCGTAACTTAAAGCAAAATTGTGATTGTATTGGTAATAGCTAATTGGATTCTAAAAAGGAAGATGTGATCTCTTAGTTTTAATTTCCACTAAAAGTCTCACTGGTGTGTGATGAAGCATCTGGAGATATGATTGAGACGGGCCTGCATACATATAGTTACAGTAATCAAGCAGGGATTGTTTCCAAGTCCTTTCAAAAAAGAAACGCTTTAGCAGCAGATCTAAGCTGAAAGGCCCTTAGTGACGCAGCTAATCTGCTTGTTAAAAATGACACAGAGGATCGTAATATTATTGTGTTAATTGGTGGATACTGAAACCAGTGATGGAAAAAAAGGGTTATTAAAGTTAATTAAAACCTTTGTCAGCTGGTTTCCAAGGAAACATTTAAACATCTAAACTAAAAATAACTAAAACTGAAATAAAAATTAGTTATAAATAAAAGACATTTTTAAAAAAGCTAATAAATTGGCTAAACCACTCACATTTTTGTAAATATTTTAATATATCTTTTCATGTGACAATACTGAAGAAATGACACTTTGCTACAATGTAAAGTAGTGAGTGTACAGCTTGTATAACAGTGTAAATTTGCTGTCCCCTCAAAATAACTCAACACACAGCCATTAATGTCTAAACCGCTGGCCACAAAAGTGAGTACACCCCTAAGTGAAAATGTCCAAATTGGGCCCAAAGTGTCAATATTTTGTGTGGCCACCATTATTTTCCAGCACTGCCTTAACTCTCTTGGGCATGGAGTTCACTAGAGCTTCACAGGTTGCCACTGGAGTACTCTTCCACTCATCCATGACGAAATCACGGAGCTGGTGGATGTTAGAGACCTTGCACTCCTCCACCTTCTGTTTGAAGATGCCGCACAGATGCTCAATAGGGTTTAGGTCTGGAGACATGCTTGGCCAGTCCATCACCTTTACCCTCAGCTTCTTTAGCCAGGTCATGGGGTCGTTATCATGTTGGAATACTGCCCTGTGGCCCAGTCTCCAGAGGGATGGGATCATACTTTGCTTCAGTATGTCACAGTACATGTTGGCATTCATGGTTCCCTCAGTGAACTGTAGCTCCCCAGTGCCGGCAGCACTCATGCAGCCCCAGACCATGACACTCCCACCAGCATGCTTGACTGTAGGCAAGACACATTTGTCTTTGTACTCCTCACCTGGTTGCCGCCACACATGCTTGACACCATCTGAACCAAATAAGTTTATCTTCGTCTCATCAGATCACAGGACGTGGTTCCAGTAATCCATGTCCTTAGTCTGCTTGTCTTCAGCAAACTGTTTGCGGGCTTTCTTGTGCATCATCTTTAGAAGAGGCTTCCTTCTGAGACGACAGCCATGCAGACCAGTTTGATGCGGTATGTGGTGTATTGTCTGAGCACTGACAGGCTGACCCCCCCCACCCCTTCAACCACTGCAGCAATGCTGGCAGCACTCATACGTCTATTTCCCAAACACAACCTCTGGATATGATGCTGAGCATGTGCACTCAGCTTCTTTGGTCGACCATGGCAAGGCCTGTTCTGAGTGGAACCTGTCCTGTTAAACCACTGTATGGTCTTGGCCACCGTGCTGCAGCTCAGTTTCGGGGTCTTGGCAATGTTCTTATAGCCTATGCCATCTTTATGTAGAGCAACAATTCTTTTTTTTTCAGATCTTCAGAGAGTTCTTTGCCATGAGGTGCCATGTTGAACTTCCAGTGACCAGTATGAGAGAGTGAGAGCGATAGCATCAAATTTAACACACCTGCTCCCCATTCACACCTGAGACCTTGTAACACTAATGAGTCACATGACACTGGGGAGAGAAAATGGCTAATTGGGCCCAATTTGGACATTTTCACTTAGGGGTGTACTCACTTTTGTGGCCAGCGGTTTAGACATTAATGGCTGTGTGCTGAGTTATTTTGAGGGGACAGCAAATTTACACTGTTATACAAGCTGTACACTCACTACTTTTCATTGTAGCAAAGTATCATTTCTTCAGTGTTGTCACATGAAAAGGTATAATAAAATATTTACAAAAATGTGAGGGGTGTACTCGCTTCTGTGAGAGAGATATATATACACATACTGTGACAGTATCATTAATTCAACATATAAATATTTGATGAAAATACACTAAAATTTAAATAAAAATTAGTTATAAGTAAATAAATAAACATAAAATACATTTTTTTAAAAAGTTAATAAATTGACAAAAACAAAAAAATTTCTAAAACTTATAAAAGTATCTCAGTGATAAGAAAATACACTATGAAAATCACTGGACGAAATTTAGAGTGTTTTTTTTTTTTTTGTAAAAAGGATTTCTTAAATAATTTTAACTGCATCATATGGAGTAATTGTCCTTGTAAGTGTCATAAGGCATAAGTGAATTAATCTGATTATAAAAGTTTTTTTGTTGACATATTGTAAATGTAGTTTATTGCAGTGATGTTGATCAGTGTTATACACTGTTTTGGATTCATGATAATGTCAAAACCAAAGGCATTGAATCCACTTAAGTTGATTTTCCTTTCTGTCTTCATCAGGAATAGCACATTTTTTTCTCATTACGCATATTTCTAAATGAAATGATTTGCATAATGAATAGTTTTGGTCGGTGCTGCGTTACTCTACTAGCAGAATGTTTCTTACTGTGGAACATGGCAGAATTCTTGTACGCCCGGCGGTTGATTTGACTATATTATTCATAGGCAATAGACATTTCTCTGCCCTAGAGGTAGATTATGTTCTTTTGTCATAGCGTCAAGTTACACTTTAAATCTCCTCTGCATTGGTTTATGCAAATTTAATAGTCCATAAAATTTCAGTTGAAGTGCTTGACTTGAAGATGTATCACGCCGTAACACCGAGGACATTAAGAGTATGTAATGGGATTTTAGCGTGTGACTCCGTGAATAATATTTTGACATCATAAAATGAAAACATGCTGTGACTTATATAGCTTAGCAATGTTCATTTGGCAGCAAAAGTCTCTTGAAATGATCGTACACGGTGCAATGCTGCTATTGTGCTGCCTCAGCATTCCTAGCATAAGACAATTGCATTCAGGAGAGGTATATAATCATGATATAGCTCTTTATTGCAGGCATTTTGACACAATTCCAGTGTCGGAATAACGTTTTGCTTAGGTCGGTAATCAGAGGTGCCGAAGTTATACGGCTGGCAGAAGAGACAGACATAAAAAAACTGGATAGTGGCGTAATAAGATTGCCTAGCGCTCTCTTCTTTTTTTCCCTTGGAGGTCAAGCTAACCTTGAAAACTGCTTTTTTCAACATATTTTGTGTCATGACTCGGATCCAAATCCATTCCCTCTGTAGGCTGAAATGAATTGGCTTCTTGTCATGACTGAGGCTGTATTAAAGGTTTGCCTGAAGGTTAATACCCCTTATGTTGCCCCAATACTTCAATGGTTTATTGTACTGCAGTAGATGAACAATAGTGCAATGCAGCTATTTTAAGGCCTACCCGAGGCACATTTTAGTGTAGTAAAAACACTTTATTTGTCTGGTAATATAGTCTTTATAAGTCATAAAACACCTGCTAGATCTGGTAATCCATAAATGAGGCACAAATAGTAATGAGTTAGCAAAAGCAAGTGGATACTATACTGTAGAAATGGCTGGAAATAGTAATGGAGTGTTTTTGATTTAGAGAGACCAGGATTGGTAATATAGAGTAAATGAAGGTAGTGGTTGTTAAAATGTGTGCAGTGATTCATGCATTAAAGGAATAGTTCATCCAAAAATACAAAAACAAACTGCTGAAAATATACTCACCCTCAGGCCATCCAAGATGTAGATGAGTTTGTTTCTTCATCAGGTTTGGAGAATTCACTCACCAATGGATTCTCTGCAGTGAATGGATGCCATCAGAATGAGAGTCCAAACAGCTGATAAAAACATCACAGTAATCCACACAAGTCTAATTCATCAATTAATGTCCTGCAAAGTGAAAAGTGGTGCATTTTTAATAAATAAATCCATCAAATACAAAACTATCCACAATATTGCTTTCCCAAATGAGAAAGTCGTCTAGTCTGAATCAGGAGAGAAGCAGTTCTAAACAAACATACTTGTGGATTATTGTGATGTTTTTATCAGCTGTTTGGATGCTCATTCTGACGGCACCCATTCACTGCAGAGGATCCATTGGTGAGCAAGTGATGTAATGATAAATTTCTCCAAATCTATTAGAAACAATCTGATTTACATCTTGGATGACCTGCCCTGAGGGTTAGTAAATTTTCAGCAAATTTTCAACTATTTTCTAATCTAACTTCAGTCTTATTTACAGGGAAATAGTTTTATCTGCTTAGTTTCTGTTTAGAGATGCAAATCTAGGAAAAATATTTACTTAGACTTGTAGTTATAATTTTGGCTATGTTCAGAAATGGCATACCATAATACTCTTATCTGTACTGCAGTACACACTAAGTATAATGTAAACAGTATTCAAATTTTCAGCATAAAATAGCTGGTTGATCTGCTACATTTGCCAAAATATGCAGTATACATCACTATTTGATCAATCAAATGTTAAACATTTTTACACAAAACCATAACAGGATACAGCTGAATTAAACAGTGTTAATTATGGAATAATGCATGCTGTTTATTTTATTATTTTTAATAATTGGGCACTATGCACTATACTGCACAGTATTCAGTTAATAATAAGCTAGGATTTCATTTCAACCAGCCTGAATCTCTTTACCCAAAAGATAACATTGTGTCTTTCCAGCAGATGGCAGACTAGTGAAATGAATTTTGTTGTGATTACACAGACATTGAACCATATCTATATTAATTAACAATTTATTTATTTAATTATTTATTTATTTTAAGACATCGGTGAGCCGAGACCAGAAGACTGATGCAATATTTCTTATCATTACATTTTTGCACTAAGAGACTCTTCTGGGGACTTATAAAGAGAGAAATGTGTCTGAGATACAAAACTAATAAAGTATTTACATATATTTTTAAATGAGATGGTCAGAAAGCCATTTATATCAGTTTACAGATCAAATAATACTTTGTTATTGTGAGCACACAATCAGTTAGGAGGCAGATTACTAATTGAACTTACTGTGATCTTTTGAATGGAAATCACTGCCATTTTTAGCGTTTCTGACTGACCAGCTGAGACCTGGATACAATCAGCCTCTTAAACAAAATCTTTTATCACAGTGGCTGAAAGAAAACTGAATGGCCCTTTTTTGAAAAAAAAAAAAAAAAAATTGATAATAAATAGTTATGCTTGAATGAATTAGTGCAGCTTTTTAGCCCACACAGTGTGATTTTAATCACATCATTTTATTAACATGCAGCTGAAAACTCCCAGTGGCATTTTGCAGCAACTTGGCGGTGTTCTCGCCCCCCTGATTAACATTTAACTCCGATCTGGCGGGACCTTGTTGCTACAATTAATTCTCTGTCATCCCAAACCGAGGTCAGATGCTAACGAGGCCGCAGCCTTCACTGCGTGACACCGCTCTGCGCTGCCATTTAAACCCAGGCACATCCTTATAATGCTCATTTAGTAACTTTAACACATTAATACTGAAATACACCTAAAATAATGCAATAGTTTGGTTATTGTACGCAAGCCCCTCCGGGCAGTTCAAACTGTAGTTTGACCAGAGATTGAACCTTGACCTGGCGTGCAACTTTAATACATAAAACCTCCTAAATCCTGCTCCCAAGGCAATAGGGATTGGTTTGTTTTTGAACATCTATTCTGACTATATTGTAATAGGCTTATTATGGTTATGAATCTTGATTATTTCTCTTTTTTTTTTAAACAGGATGCCAGCTAATACTAACGAGATTCATTATAACAAGAATATTTTATCATATAGCAGCAGGACTTACCATGTTACATCATTATGTAAGATTCAATGTTTATTTATTAATATGAATTTATTAATATTCCATGTTTATGGCCATGTTTGCTTATATAGTTGGTTTTTGCAAAAAGTGTTTTATGCTCATCAAGGCTGCATTTATTTGATCAACAATACAGTAAGAAATATTATTGCAATTTGAAATAACTGTTTTCTATTTTAATATATTTTAAAATTGAATTTATTCCTGTGATGCAAAGCTGAATTTTCAGCATCCGTAATTAGTAACCAGTCTTCATCGTCAATCATTCCAAAATGCTGATTTGGTGCTCAAGAGACATTTTATTTTATTATTATCAATATTGAAAACAGTTCTTCTACTTAATACTTTTAAAGAAACCTTTACACTTTTTTTCAGGATTCTTTGATGAATAGAACGTTCAAAAGAACAGAAATAGAAATCTTTTGTAACATTATAAATGTATTATAATGTCATTTTTGATTAATTTAATTCATGCTTGCTGAATAAAAGTATTAATTTCTTTCAGAAACCTTAACGTTTTGTCAGTAAGGCACAATGGGTTTTAATTAAGCCTAATGCTGCTGAAGCCTGATTAATATTAATACCACCTTGCGATAATTCTTTTATTTGTATATAGCTGACAAACCTTGCTAACAGAGTTTGAGTGCACTTTTGCAATCCGTGATGAAGGTTACGCCATGTGATTGAGAGCTGTTGTATTCATATCTCCATTCAGAGAAACATGACTGTGCTGACTCGGTTCCAGAAGAGTTTAAAGCATTTAATGTGAACTCCCATTTCTGTCTAATCCAGTTAACAATCATATTTAGGGATTTCTTTTATGTTTGTTTCTTAAATTCATTCTGCCTCCCGTTGTTGGTCCCAGGAGTCCTCATAAATGCACCGAGGGTTTCTTTGCTCTGGGCAAATTGTGAAAATCCAGTAACTGTGTCTCTGAGTTTATAAGTATAGCCTCTCACTGCTGACTGAAAAGACTTCACGCTTGCTGCTCCGCTCGGGCCTGGAGATGCAGATATGTAGCCGGTGTAATGTGTATTATATGGATTGTAATAGCAAGACCTCTTGTCAAGTCAAGTCAGTTTTATTTATACAGAGCTTTTCACAATACATATTGTTCCAAAGCAGCTGTACAGAAAATAAAGCCTTTATATCCCAAGCCAAAGGCAGCTGTGGAGGGGAAATTCATGCAGGATGTATTACTTCATTCAAAAATGGCTAATAATATACTTAATCCTTTTAAATATATTCATGAAGAAAGTTCTTTAAAAGATGTACAGTATTTAGTAAAGTGTCTAGACTAGGATACATAAAGCATTTTTATCTCGGTTTAATCTGATTTAGATTCTAAATGTGTACTTTCTGTATGTAAATTATTAGTTTTTTTTTAATTATTTTATTTTATTTTTCACCTTTCATTTCTTAATGCACATTTCTTAATGCTCATCAAGCCTGGATATTATATAAAAGTACAGTAAACAGTAATATGAAATATGATTACAATTTAAAATAACAAATTTATTTATTTACATTGTTACTTATTTATTTGTTAGTTTATTTATTTTAGTTAGTTATTTAGTCAGTCTTTTATCCATCGCTTATCTGCTGCTAATTTTATTTTATTTTTAAATTATTTTTTGTCCAGAAAATGTTTTAACATAGTTAACACACACACACACACACACACACACACACACACACACACATGATGTAGCTCTCTAGTTGTTCATTTCTGTTTTGAAGAAGGCTTCACCCGAGAGCGACTTGCCACAAGAGTTTACAGAACAACTGTTTTGTTGTTTCTTTTTCCTGTGTTTTTAGTGCAGCGGTTTGTGCCCACGGCGAGCGCTCATTGATCTGAGTGAGTGCAGGGACACACAGCAGATCCCAGATTCCAGCTACTCTGTGGAGACTGCGGCCTTGCTATGTGCGAGCTCGTGTTGCTGTAGATCTTGTTTTCCCTCGGCTACCAATGAGGAGTTTAATGGAAATGTTGGTGGGCACGTCAGATTTATTGATGCTGTGGTCAGCTGGAAATGCTCCTGTTGTGTCTTTATTCTCCTCAGACCCCTGTTAGCAGTCGTTCATTATTCAGAGCCATGCGTTGATGGTTAGCTTTGTGCTTTGGTGGCCTACTATGAACGCACTATTCCCTCTGCTCACATTGGGGTGTTTACTAGTGTTTTGAGTGAGCTTTATGGCTCAGAGCTGATTTGTGTGCATTAGCTGAGCCAGTGTGTTACAGAAAATGTCCCAGCACTACTGTTTTATGGGTCAGATTTTTTGAGAGACATCAGCCTCACACATTGAATAAACAAATCATGTTCACGTCCTCTTTTAGTACAGCTGATGTGGAGAGATTTGATGCTCAAATAAGCAGCATTTTTGGTGGATGCTTGTGTGAACGGTCTGCTCAGTATGTCTGTGAGTGTGATGGTCATTATGTGCACTGAACAGATTGAGGAGAGAATGGTTTTTAGTGAGGGCCATTTATTTGCTCTGTTCTTATGTAGAAGCCTAACGGATCTGTGACCAAACAGCAAGTGATGGCTGTTGTCATGACGATGGTCCTTGATACCGCATCATGCGGTTAGATCATTTACAGTGGAGGATGCTCTTCAACAATGCTGAAGGAAGCAGAGAAGAATCCATAGATACTAGAGTTAATATTCACAGATTCAGCAGCAGAGGAGTAGGAGTATTTTAAAGAGTCTACATTTAAGAATAAATACATTTATAAGAATGATCAATTATTTAAACATGCAGTAATTGGCTATTATTATTATTATTATTTAAAATAAGAAGAAATACAATTATAATAATTATGAATTATTTTAAACATGCAATAATTGACAATTGTAATAAGACAATTTTAACCATAATAAAAAGACAAATAAGAAGAATTTATATTCTTTATCTTTAATAATAAAAATAAATATGCAGTGATTGACCATTTTCATTATTATTATTATTATTATTATTATTATTATTATTATTATTATTATTATTATTATTTATCATAAGAATAATAAATAAAAAATAAAATTATAATAATTATGAATTATTTTAAACATGCAACAATTGACAAGTGTCCATAATAATAATAATAATAATAATAATAATAATAATAATAATAATAATACATAGAAACCTTAGATTCAGCAGCAAAAATAATGATGTTCCAGATTCAAACCTGAATCCCCATGAGCAGGGTTGCAAGCACATGCACTAAACACTGTGCTCTGACACCAATTACATCTTTAAATTTTTGTCTTGCTTTTTAATATAATAATAATAATAATAATAATAATAATGTTTTTATAAATTCTTAGAAAAAAATGTTACTTATTTATAGTAATTTATAATATTTTTTGTTTATTTGTAGTAATAATTCATAAGAATATATAAATTGTAATAATTATTATAGATCATTATAACTACTACATCTCTTACTACTACTACTACTAATAATAATAATAATAAATGGATATTTTATGATTATTTTTATTATTATTATTATTATTATTATTAATAATAATAATAATAATAATAATAATAATAATAATAATAAAGTATGGTACATTTAATTGCTATCTGATATTTTATTTCAGATAAACTGCAGCAAAAAATTGAGCATGCTGTCACATTTCATCCAAACAAACCTAATTTATCATTCTCAGCTCCTGCAGAGCGGCGCTCATCTCTCGCTAATGGTTTTCCTACCATTACAGATTGTAATAATCGTGAACACATTTTGATTTATGTTATTTTTTCCCCATGAAAAGCATGAAAATGCAGCATCGGCTTATATGTCTCGATTAGGTTGCGAGATGGAGGAAGTTGTCCATTTACTGAGACCATTCTGCTGTTCTCTCCAACAATAGATGTGATTAGCTCTCTGTAAGGGAGTCTGGTGCTAGATAAATAAAAAAGATCAAGTTTAGCACATGCAGAATATGGGAATGTTGTGGTACTTGTGTGCTGTTATTTTTTATAATGCTCTGTGGTGTTGGAGCAGCCCGTGCATAATGAGGATACATCTCGGCTATGATGGTGATTGATTCTATCACACTCAGAGACCCTCAGCCCTGTCTCCACGCTGGATGATCAGTGAGCTTTTATATTAGCATGATGAATGACTTGCAGTTATGCACCTTGAGAGGTAATGTTCTTTTAACCTCGCTCAAGAGTTGTGCTGAACAGATAACAGCCACCATATACCATGATTTAACGACTGTCACTACCAATGTGGGTAACATTTTAATAAGGAAAGAAGGTCACAAACAAAATCCAGTTTGAAAACTGTTCGTGTAAAATCTTCAGAAAATAAATATTTAATAAAATACTATTTTCAAGTAAATTCTATCTTGTATTTTTAATCATATTTGCCACTTTTTAAATATTAAAAATACATAGTATTTAAACATATTTAAATACAGTAATCCAGAATACAAACACACATACACATATACTTGTTATGTATTTATTACATAACATAACATAACAATAATATTTATTATTATTATTGTTGATGTTGTATCATACTTTTTTATTAAAAAATACATGTTTAAAAAAACAATAGTAATGTAGACATAATGTCAGTTAAACTACTTTCTCTGGACTTTAGAAAGCTGTGGAGTGTAAGTAAATTTTTGGTGTCATTTATAACAAAAACTAAGACCACCGAAGCTAAAAGCCTTTTACTGGAGCAAGCACAAAGAGATTTAGCAGAACAATTTAGGAAATGCATTTTGGTAGACTTACATTATGCTGATAAAACGTAGTCAGGGGCTCAGCTCGTACTTTGTCAAGAAGAGCCCAGAGCCTTAATGGTCAGCTTTCATTGGCACTCTCGGGCCTTTTTTGGCTTTTGGTGATGTCTACTATTGTTATTAAAACTTTAATAGTTTCATGTTATGTATATGATCCCACCTTTACAGGGTATTAGGTGACATTGAGCCATAGGTACCTGGAATATAGAAACAATGACCCAGCATATCTGTAGACTGAGGGAGACGAATCCTCAATGGCCTTGACTGTGAGTCTCCAGAACACGTCATCAGTTTTGTAAGCCACCTTGTGTGGCTAAATACAAACCATATCTCATTAGCCAATGTTACCTGAGACATGCAGGACAGCATTCATCAATGCCATGACCCTTTCTGCTAACTCTGCATTTCAGAAGTTACTGTAAACCATCTCATCTGCACCGGCGTCATGAACAATCGAATTCACCGGTCAAATGGCGCTGCATAGCATAACCAGGGATAACTTGTAATTGTAGCAGGTATGGTAACACTTTAGCCTGTTGTGTTGTAGAACAGCTGACCTTTTTATGAGTATATTTACACTGCTGTTCAAAGTTTGGGGTCAATAGGATTTTTAAAAATGTTTTTAAGTCTCTTATGCTTACTGAGGTTCCATTTTAGTTGATTGAAAATACAGTAAATATTGTGAAATATTATTACCATTTAAAAAAAAAAAAAAATGTATGTATATTTTGAAATGCAATTTATATCTGTGAGGGCAAAGCTGAATTTTACGGCAACCATTGCTCTTCAGAAATCATTCTAATATGCTGATTTGCTGCTCAAAAGATTGAATAAATAAATCAAATATATATTTTTTAATTAATATTGAAAACAGTTATGCTGCTTAATTTTTATGTTTTACATACATACAGGTGCATCTCAATAAATTAGAATGTCATGGAAAAGTTCATTTATTTCAGTAATTCTACTCAAATTGTGAAACTCGTGTATTAAATAAATTCAATGCACACAGACTGAAGTAGTTTAAGTCTTTGGTTCTTTTAATTGTGATGATTTTGGCTCACATTTAACAAAACCCCACCAATTCACTCTCAACAGATTAGAATATGGTGACCAATCATATGGCCAATCAGCTAATCAACTCAAAACACCTCCAAAGGTTTCCTGAGCCTTCAAAATGGTCTCTCAGTTTGCTTCACTAGGCTACACAATCATGGGGAAGACTGCTGATCTGACAGTTGTCCAGAAGACAATCACTCCTTCACAAGGAGGGTACGCCACAAACATTCATTGCCAAAGAAGCTGGCTGTTCACAGAGTGCTGTATCCAAGCATGTTAACAGAATGTTGAGTGGAAGGAAAAAGTGTGGAAGAAAAAGATGCACAACCAACCGAGAGAACCGCAGCCTTATGAGGATTGTCGAGCAAAATCAATTCAATAATTTGGGTGAACTTCACAAGGAATGGACTGAGGCTGGGGTCAAGGCATCAAGAGCCACCACACACAGACGTGTCAAGGAATTTGGCTACAGTTGTCGTATTCCTTTTGTTAAGCCACTCCTGGACCACAGACAACATCAGAGGCGTCTTACCTGGGCTAAGGAGAAGAAGAACTGGACTATTGCCCAGTGGTCCAAAGTCCTCTTTTCAGATGAGAGCAAGTTTTGTATTTCATTTGGAAACCAAGGTCCTAGAGTCTGGAGGAAGGGTGGAGAAGCTCATAGCCCAAGTTGCATGAAGTCCAGTGTTAAGTTTCCACAGTCTGTGATGATTTGGGGTGCAATGTCATCTGCTGGTGTTGGTCCATTGTGTTTTTTGAAAACCAAAGTCACTGCACCCGTTTACCAAGAAATTTTGGAGCACCTCATGCTTCCTTCTGCTGACCAGATTTTTAAAGATGCTGATTTAATTTTCCAGCAGGATTTGGCACCTGCCCACACTGCCAAAAGCACCAAAAGTTGGTTAAATGACCATGGTGTTGGTGTGCTTGACTGGCCAGCAAACTCACCTAACTCAGAGAATCTATGGGGTATTCTCAAGAGGAAAAGGAGAAACAAGAGACCAAAATAATGCAGATGAGCTGAAGGCCACTGTCAAAGAAAGCTGGGCTTCCATACCACCTCAGCAGTGCCACAAACTGATCACCTCCATGCCACGCCGAATTGAGGCAGTAATTAAAGCAAAAGGAGCCCCTATCAAGTATTGAGTACATATACAGTAAATGAACATTTTCCAGAAGGCCAACAATTCACTAAAAATGTTTTTTTTTTTTTATTATTGGTCTTATGAAGTATTCTAATTTGTTGAGATAGTGAGTTGGTGGGTTTTTGTTAAATTTGAGCCAAAATCATCTCAATTAAAAGAACCAAAGACTTAAACTACTTCAGTCTGTGTGCATTGAATTTATTTAATACACGAGTTTCACAATTTGAGTTGACTTTTCCACGACATTCTAATTTATTATGATGCACCTGTATATATAAATATTTATATTGTCTATATATATTGTAAATAATCATCCACTCGTCATCATGATTGTAACAAGAGGAGTCGTGAAAACTGAGGTGTGGATCCAAATGCAGGCTTTATTCCAAAACCTAGTCAGAGAGGCAGGGTTCAGTACAAGCAAACAAGGTACCAGCAGGGGCAGAGGACAGGGGCAAGGCGGGGCGAGGCATGGCAAGCCAAGCCAAGCCAAGCGTAACACAGGAACATTAAAACGTTACAGGCTAACAATCAACCGTCATGTAAGTGTGTGTGTGTGTGTGTGCGCGTGCGTGCGTGCGTGCCATTCTTATAGTGTGAGATTAATGAGGTAATAAAAGACAGGTGACTGCAATTGTTGATGAGTGCAGATGAGTCCGGGCAAAGGATTATGGGAAATTGAGTCTTGGGTGAATGGTAAAAGTCAGGGATGGAGTGTCCACTGGTGGACAATGATAGTTCAATCAAAAATTTGGTAACACTTTAGAATAGGGAACACTTATTCACTATTAACTACGACTTTTCCCTCAATAAATTCCTAATTTGCTGCTTATTAATAGTTAGTGCAGTAGTTGTTAAGTTCAGGTATTGGGTAGGATTAGGGATGTAGAATAAGGTCATGTAGAATAACACATTAATATGTGCTTAATTTGTACTAATAAATGGCTAATATTCTAGTAATGTGCATGCTAATTAGCAACTAGTTAAGAGACCTTAAAATAAAGTGTTACCAAAAATTTAAATTCGGTAACACTTTATTTTAACGTCTCTTAACTAGTTACTAATTAACATGCATATTAATAGAATATTAGCCATTTATTAGTAGTAATTAAGCACATATTAATGCATGACCTTATTCTACATCCCTAATCCTACCCAATACCTAAACGTAACAACTACCTTACTAACTATTAATAAGCAGCAAATTAGGAATTTATTGAGGGGAAAGTCATAGTTAATAAGTATTCCCTATTCTAAAGTGTTACCGAAAATTCTGTCATAATTTACTCACCTTCAACTTGTTTATGAGTTTCCTTCTTCTGTTGAACACAAAAGAAGATATTTTGAAGAATGCTGGTAACCAAACAGATGAAGGCAGATGACGGATATAGTTGACGGTAGCCATTGACTTCCATAGTATTTATGAAACTCAATGGCTACCGTCAACTCTATCCATCAAAATATATTCTTCTATGTTTAACAGATAAAACTCATCCAGCTTTGGACCAAGTGAAAGGAAAGGTGTATAAATGATGACAGAATTTTCATTTTTGGGTGACCCCTTTAATAGACTACCATTTAAGGCATTTCCACCACTAAAATCACTCCCAATTGTCATTCATTTTTAGTGAGTGTGGTGATTTGAGGTGACATGAATAAATATAGTGGTAAATGAGATATAGATCCATTTTTTGGTGAATTGTTGTCCAATTGGGGGCTTATTTAATTAGTATCACTTGTTTGGGTGCTTGTAATGAGAATACACAGGTGCCCTATAGAGAACGTTACAGCTGTCCTCTGAGAAGCAGCTACAAACAACAACCTTCTAACAAAACTCCTGAGGATAACAGCCCAGATGTTTATTTAAGCCGCGGATAACACAGAGTGTGTAAAGCAAACAATATCTTACCATACCACCATATTTACAGGTATTGCTGTGGAAGAGTTTAGGTCCAAAATACAACAACCTGCAACTAGATGATGTTTTTTTTTTTTTTTTTATTATCCCAGAATTAATTAAGGGTTATAGCAAATCATTAAATTTCCTTGACAGCACTGCAAACTGTGAAGGTGTGAAATCTTCACATTGAAGGCATGGATAAAAGACAAAAATGTGTTGTGTGCATGATAAAGAGAGAGAACATGAGTATGACTAAAATATTCAAGACAGCCTTCCAGCCAATGCAAATTAGTTCAAAACAGTTTCATGGCCAGGCCTTTAGAACCACATGAAAGATGCTGGAGGAAAACAGTGAGGAACAAATTACACTACAGTCATAGTGATCCTGGTTCAAACACAATTTAAATGAACTAAACATAGTGTTCTGGCTTGAGTAAAGTATTTAAAAATAAATTGCTATTCTTCATTTGACGACACTAAAAAAAATGGTGGAATTGCACATGGTGCACTGTTAAAAATTTTATAAATAATTACATTTATTGTACAACCTGAATTCCAGAAATGTTGGGACGTTTTTTAAATTTGAAAACTAAAAGACTTTCAAATCACATGAGCCAATATTTTATTCACAATAGAACATAGAGAACATAACAAATGTTTAAACTGAGAAATTTTACACTTTTATCCACAAAATGAGCTATTTCAAATTTGATGCCTGCTACAGGTCTCAAAAAAGTTGGCATGGGGTCAACAAAGGGCTGAAAAAGTAAGACATTTTGAAAAGATTCAGCTGGGAGAATATCTAGCAACTAATTAAGTTAATTGACATCAGGTCTGTATGATTAGCTATAAAAGGGATGTCTTAGAGAGGCAAAGTCTCTCAGAAGTAAAGATGGGCAGAGGCTCTCCAATCTGTGAAAGAGTGTGTAAAAAGATTGTGGAATACTTTAAAAACAACGTTCCTCAACATCAAATTGCAAAGGCTTTGCAAATATCATCATCTACAGTGCAAACTTTGTTGGATTCCTGTGATCTTTGGGCCCAGACGACACTGCATCACTCATCGGCATGATTCTGTCATTGACATTACTAAATGGGCCCAGGAATACTTCCAGAAACCACTGTCAGTAAACACAATCCGCTGTGCCATCTGCAGATGCCAAACAAATCTCTATCATGCAAAAAGAAAGCCATATGTGAACATGGTCCAGAAGTGTCGTCGTGTCCTGTGGGCCAAAGCTCATTTAAAATGGACTGTTTCAAAGTGGAAAAGTGTTCTGTGGTCAGACAAGTCCAAATTTGACATTCTTGTTGGCAATCACAGACGCTGTGTCCACCTTCAAGCGTGTTATCAGCATTCAGTTCAAAAGCCAGCATCTCTGATAGCATGGGGGCGCATAAGTGCATACGGTATGGGCAGCTTGCATGTTTTGGAAGGCACTATGAATGCTGAAAGGTATATAAAGGTTTTAGAGCAACATATGCTCCCCTCCAGATGACGTCTATTTCAGGGAAGGCCTTGTGTATTTCAGCAGGACAATGCAAAACCACATACTGTAGCTATTACAACAGCATGGCTTCGTAGTAGAAGAGTCCGCGTGCTGAATTGGCCTGCCTGCCTGTCCAGATCTTTCACCTATAGAGAACAATTGGCACATCATTAAATGAAAAATATGTCATAGACAACCACAAACTTTTCAGAAGCTGGAAACCTATATCAGGCAAGAATGGGACCAAATTCCAACACAGAAACTCATAACCTCGATGCCCAGACGTCATCAAACTGTTTTGAAAAGAAGAGGAGATGCTACACCATGGTAAACATGCCCCCGTCCCAACTATTTTGAGACCTGTCGCAGGCATCAAATTTAAAATGAACTCATTTTGTGCATACAATTGTAACATTTCTCAGTTTAAGCATTTATGTTATCTATGTTTTATTGTGAATAAAATATTGGCTCATGTGATTTGAAATTCTTTTAGTTTTCATTTTATTCAAATTTAAAATACGTCCCAGCATTTCTGGAATTCAGGTTATAGTATGTTTTAGAATAAAATACTATTTTTCTAGTACAAAATTTTATGTAATTCAGTGTGTTACTAGTTGTGCCTTTGCAATTGTTTGTAAAATTTCTGAATGAAAATTGTTTTTACACCAAATTGTTTTCAGTGTCAAGAGCAAATACAGGTAAAGTGAGACACTTTTAAAGAGATATTTTGAAAAAATATATTATGACTTTACTTGTCTAGTTAAGTCCCCTTGTGAAAAAGTACATTTTAGCATGTTTTTTTAAAAACCAGTTCTTCTTATATAAAATATACAATATGTAATGTATTCAAAATTGCATGTTAATTGTAATTAATTAAAAATGCATTATAATTTAAATTTATATTAAATGCAACTGAACTTGTAAATTTGAAGTTGTGTTTTTGACCAACTTAAATAGGATTAAAGTACATCTTTAAGTGTGATTTCTTTATTTTTGTTGTCTTTGAAATGTGGTTAAAGTGTACAGCCGAATGTACTGAAAAGCACTGATGGGAAACAATAATATTATGAAATACTATTGCAATCTAAAATTACTGTTTTCTATTTTAATGTATTCTAATATGTAATTTATTTCTGTGATTGGTAAAGCTGAATTTTCAGTTTTCTGTCACATTCAGAATTTATTCTAATATGATGATTTGTGTTTAATAGAAGTAGTTCTTTGAAACTGTAAAATTTGTACAATTGTAAACATTTTCTATATTTTCCTTATTTGTAGTTTTGGTGAGGCATATAATGAAAGACTTAATTCAGAAACATTAAGAAATCCGAATCCTTCCAAAATTTTGACTTATAATATATATTAACTTCAAATGTATTATAGTTAAAATTATCAAGTACTTGTGCTTTAGTATGTTAGTCAATACATCAAATGTACTTTTTCAAAGCTTGACAGAAATATTACTAAAATATTATTTTACATTGTACTTTAAAGTACACTTCAACATTATGTTATGCTTATATTTCCTACAAGCATGTTTTTTCATAAACTTAAGAGTTCAACAATTAAGCACTTCTTCACAATGGTCAGTATTTCTCTGTATGAACAAAAACAGCTGAAAGTAATATTTGCACTTATTTATGCTATATGCTAACTCCTGATAATGTGAAACATGACAGGGACTTTCACTCGTACATGCTAATTCTACTTTAGTTGATTATGAGGGGAAAGATTCAGGCTCCTTCCATAAACATCCCTGCCAAATCTTCCTTTTTGAAGTTTTTTTGTGGCAATGCCATTGAGGGTAGACCAAAGTCGGCTCATGGATGTGTCAGGGAGATGGGCGTCATCAGCGCTCTGTGACAAGAGCACTGTAGCGAAACAATCAGCAGTCATGTCACCACAGCTCACACTGTGGAACCTGCTTCTCAAACGCTCCCAATGTGCTGTCAGCTTCCTCACCAACAATACTTCAATACAGTCTCCCAAGCAAGCTGTTCTCAAATTCACATGGGCAATGCTAGCCCTCGTCGTCGCTTTGGACTACTGACAGAAATGCTTCTCATATTTCATAAGTCACAACACACTAGGCAAATTCTAACCACTGTTAATACTTTCCCTGTGAAGCACTGTTATGTTTTGTTTGGCTAAAATGTACATTGCTTTCTGATCAAGGTTCACAATCTGCTTCGTTTTGAAGACTTTTACATGCTCCACAGCTATTTGGATATTTGAATATTCTAATATGATATGCATATTATTATTTTTTTCTGGTTGTTCTCTTTTGTTAAAAAAAAAAAAAAAACTGGAGATATTTGAGCTTGCCATTTAATGTTTTTACTTAAATTTGATCCCACTGGTCACAATTGTGACCGTAAAAAAGGTTTTCCTTTATAAAGCTCTTAAAACCTTACTGACTGATGTTTTAGTGCACTTCCTGCAAATATGGGGAAAATAAAGGGTCTCAATTAAATATGTGCATTTTCACATGATTAGTGCAAATTGTCACATGACCAGATCAGTTTATTTCCTGTTTGCACCTTGAGAAGATGATAACTGCATCAAAGCTGCAAAACGAAAGGCTAGTAAAGTATGTTAACAAAGATATGACATAGATTTTTGGTACCCATTATCTTTAAGGTGTCTAATATTAATATATGAATTCACATATATTCAGTTTTGTTGAGTGTGGTCATAGAATGAGTAAACATGTTGATGGTCACAATAGTGACCGGTGTGATAACAGTGAATTTAGGTATACAATATAAATCCAATTGCAGTTGTTAGTGAAAATTGCAATAAAATGTTGCAATGATAAAATATTGCACTAAATTAAAAGTTCAAATGTTACAATAAGTTACAATATTGATGTTGTAATACTGGTAGCACTAATATAAAAATGTGATGTTATATTTGACAAAAAAGTAACAATTCTGAAATGTGTTGATGGTTGTATTTTTTATCTTTTATCTCAGTATTCCTATTAATGTTTTTTAATAAGTCAATACGTACATCATTTGGATATTTTCTAGGAAAAATTTGGGATTAAACAGGTTAATAATCCTCATGCATGTCCTTAGTAATAGCACGTAAGAGACAGATACAAGCCAATACAAATTTTAAGTGACAGTTGTAAACTGTAAACTGTACCGTTAATTACTCTTAAAGGGATAGTTCACCCCAAAATGAAAATTCTGCTATTAATTACTCACCCCCATGTCTTTCCAAACCCATAAGACCTTTGTTCATCTTCGGAACGCAAATTAAGATATTTTTGATGAAATACGAGAGCTTTTTGACCCTGCATAGACAGCAATGAAACTGACATGTTCAAGGCCCAGAAAGGTATAGGACATCATTAAAACAGTACATGTGACATCTGTGGTTCAACAAAAATAATTTTGTAATAATTTTGACTTTATTCAACAATTTCTTCTTTCCCCTGTCAGTCTTCGACATGCAATACCACGATGCATTTAAAAAAAAAAAAAATTCTAATATTGTTTTCTCAGCTGCATATCATTTCAAACCAAAAAAACACAAAAGAATATATTTTGAAGAATACTGGACATTCAGTTGCATGGACAAAAAAAAAAAAAAAAGAGAGAGAGAGAGAGAGAGAGAGAAAGAAAGAAAGAAAGAAAGAAAGAAATGTACTTTTTTTTTTAAATATCAATGACCCAAAATTCATATTAATAGCATTATATATTTTAGGTGTCTTATTCCAATATCTACGATAATGGTCTTTTTTATTTAATTATTTATTTTGAAAGAAAGTAATACTTTTATTACTAGGATGCATTAAATTGATCAAAAGTGACAATGAAGACATGTTTTAAGTAAATACTGTTCTTTTGAACTTTTTATTCAACAAAAGAATCCTGAAATGTTTCTACAAAAAAAAAATATTAAGCAGCACAACAACATTTTCAACATTGATAATAATAAGAAATGTTTCTTGAGCAGCAAATAAGCATATTAGAATGATTTCTGTAACACTGAAGACAAGAGTATTGATGCTGAAATTTCAGCTTTGTCATCACAGAAATAAATAACAGTTATATATATATATATATATATATATATATATATATATTTTTTTTTTTTTTTTTTTTTAATCAAAAATTGCAGCCTTGGTGAGCATAAGAGCTTCTTTCAAAATCATATATGTATATATATATATATATATATATATATATATATATATATATATATATTTATTTATATATATATATATATATATATATATATATATATATATATATATATATATATATATATATATATATATATATATATATTTATATTTATATTTATATTTATATATAAAATCTTACCAACCCCAAACTTTTAGTATAGATTTTTGGTCATTACCGCTTTACCAGTGTTTTAAAGATCTGTTTAATGGTAAAATCTCAATGAACCTAATGAAAGTCATTGTGATTCATTTAATGATTCAATCCTTTTAAATCTGAACAGAGTGAGACAATCCTCTTGTCAGCCTCTGCTTTTATGTTGCCATGGTTTGACAACATTCATATGTCTCCGGGGCTGCGTAGCATGCAGGCGGCATGTCTGTCTGGTTTGGTTTTGACATGGATCGTCTCCCCGTCAGATTAACGTGATATCTTTTCATGATATCAAAGCTATAGACTTGTTTTTTACACTGCCTTTCATTCTCTTGACAGGGAAGTGTAACTTTAAAAGGAAAATAACAATGCAGGTTGATTCTACTGCTTTGCATTATGTTAGTAGTGCATATGTTTGTATTGGATGAGTCAATGCAGTTCTGCGCCACACGCAGAGGTAGTGAGAGCACCAGCTCATTAGGGAATTGGGATCATACAGCTGCTACTTCGGAAAGTGTTTGCAAAAAGGCCCCAAAGGAGCCCATTCAGCTTATTCCTGTATAATTACCTCAGATGGCTAACGGAAATCGATGGCATGTCTGTCGCTTCAGCTTGATATCCTTTGCTTTGTAATGAAAGTTCACATACCTGTCCAAGGCCGAGCAGGAGGGCTGCTGGTTGGACCCTTTGACATGCCAAGTCAACCCAATAATGAAGGCAAAGGCCCGGCTAGACAAAGATGCTTTCCTGCTTAATTAGCCAAAATGTGACATGTGGATTGTCGCACTCTTACTTGCGAAGTTTATCTAGCCATAAAGCATGCTGGGCTTTTATGAGATGAGGGAATTTTACTGGCGTCAGACAGAGTAGATGTTAGTGGCTGTGGGGCAAATTAGCTGTTAAACTCTTTCAAAACTCAAACCAGGATACATGATTTAATGGCGAGAGCAGTCGAGTTAAGTGTACAAAGGCAGTTGTAAATGATTTTATGTGAATCCTTTTGTTTTATTGTTTAAAACATTCTTTGTTCTTAAGTGCAATATATTCTTTGGTCAATTTAAGTCAATATTCTCTCTTAGTAATGGGTTTTATTGTGTGTTTTGAACTTAGAATTTCTGTGTTAACAGTTCATTAGCATTTCCAATCATTTCAAAGACAGTTGCATTAGGCTATATTTTGTCATCTTTGTTCAGGGAATTTAGTTTTTTGGGTTACACCTTATTTTAAGGTGTCCTTGTTACAGTGTAATTGAACATTTAACTACTGATTAATATTAATTAACTACATGTACTTACTATATGGTTAGAGTTTGGGATTAGGGTTTGGTTTAGGGTGACTTGCATGTAATTATGCATAATTTATTGTTATAATAGTAAGTACATGTAATGTGGACCCCTTAAAATAAAGCATTACGTTTTTAGTTTAGTTTAGTTTTTTTTGTTGTGAAAGATATTACCCATGCCAGCTGACACAAGAAAACCACGTCCTTGCATGCTAACATTTTTTATTAGCTGTCTCTGCTTCATTCTTGAGGGCTGCATTTGAAGACCGGCTCGACAAAGACTGTCCTGTTGCGAAGGTTCCTTCAAATGCGGCCACAAAATAAGCCTTTATATATATAAAAAAAAATCTCTCTCTCTCTCTCTCTCTCTCTCTCTCTCTCTCTCTCTCTCTCTCTCTCTCTCTCTCTCTCTATATATATATATATATATATATATAGATAGATAGATAGATAGATAGATAGATAGATAGATAGATAGATAGATTTTTTTTTTTTTTGGGAGAGAGAGAATGCTGGGTTTAAATATAAGTGTCAGGTTTGATCTGATTCTGATATCTAATGATACAAAATATTTAATAGATAGTTTATACTTTTCATTCTTTCCATAAATGGACCAAGGTGAACATATTTAGACAGGTTGTAATCTCTGTTTTGTTTTCAGACAATTATATAACTTTCCAAAAAGTCCAGTACAAACATTACTGCCACTCGTCACCTGCAGCTGTCACAGTTGTTAGTATTTCTGTTTGAACAGTTCATTAACATTTTCATTCTTTTCAGAGGCAGTTGCTTGGTGGTTTAAGAAAGACGTTTTGTTTGTTTGTTTGTGTTTTGTTTCTTGTGTTGTTGTTTTGTGTCTTGCTTTGTTCTTTGTTGTTGTTTTTGTTTTGTGTTTCATGTTTTTGTTTTGTTTATGCTATTACCCATCAATGCCAGTTTACACAAATAGCATCCTGACATGCAAACAATGCTAACTGGCTGATGGCACCACTCCAAAAAAAAAAAAACAAGTGTTGGTATAACATCTGCTGTAACATAATGCTATTTGCTTTTTATGTTGCTTGCAAGACATTTTACTTTAATGGACTGTCAATGAGAAAATATGTTTTTCCCTCTGGAAAGATGCATCTGACTAGCTGGATCATGCTAACCAGCGTAACCTTGACCTTTTTAGTTGAAACAACTACCAATTTACAGTCACTACTACTACTAATTTTAGGTTAGCTACAAAAAAACATACATTGGTCTAAATTAAATTATCACTTGGCTAGTTGGACAGACTAGTTCTTAAGGCACAAGCTGCATCTTGTTTTTAGAGAGTCTTCTGGAGGTTGCATTTGTCGGTGACATATCATTGAAGCAGACTAATTTTAGAAAAGTAACCATTAGATATTACAGTATTTCACACATCATGAAGAAAAACTTTAATTTTTTAACTTTAAACTTTAAGTAAATTTTATTATGATTAGTTTTCTTAAATGAGACCACCTCGATGACATGTATACGGCTGACAAATGCAACCTCCGAAGGATGCAGCCTTCGAAATGAGACGCAGCTATAGTCTTAACATAGAGGCTGAATTTATAAAACTGAATAGACACAAGCTAGAACATCTAATACTTAAACATGTACGAAAAACTCTCAAAAGCTAAAAAACGATGTTGCTAATTTACCAGAGATCAAAAATTAAATGCTGAACTCCTTCTGAGCTCAAGAAAAGCGTATTTCCGCGACCCAGTGGCTGAGCATGCCAGTCCTATAAACTGACAAAGGCCACTTTGCTGCCAAATCAAAACTGACAGCTCTTAATGAAGACAGAGAGCATTATTCATAGTTTCAATTTCACAGTCAGCAACATTCAGTGACCAGGGCAGAGCAGCATGTAAGTGGCAGCTCACACCGCTATTAGAATAGGTAAGGTCAAATCTTTCAATGTGTAATTAATTTCAGCAGTTGTTACTCCATGGGGGCAACGTAAAAGTACATTGCCTGTGGATTTCGTTGGTTTTAAGGAAAAGCGGTTTTAATAAGGAATTAATGTTTGCTGTGTGTGAGAACACATTTGTTAAGACTTCATGAATACATAATAGCTTGTGCACGCAAATGCAAACTCTCAAAGTCTCTGCTATTGTTGGTCTGTTTTGTTCTTTATTCAAGCAAAGAGCTTTAGTAATTATGTCCTATAACCCCAATGCAGCTATAGTTGTTCAACTGAACAATCTATCTTATTTCGCTACTGCAATGAAAGAAACTCACTGATTATAATATTGTCCCTGTCAAGTAAAAAAAATAAAAATAAAAAAATTGGTTATCAAATAATTTACAGGTGCATCTCAATAAATTAGAATGTCGTGAAAAAGGTCATTTTTTCTTGTAACTTATTTCAAAAAGTGAAACTTTCATATATTTTACATTCATTACATGTAAAGTAAAACATTTCAAAAGTTTTTTTTATTTTTTTTATTTAGATGATTAGAGCTTACAGCTCATGAAAATCAAAAATCAGTATCTCAAAATATTAGAATATTTACATTTGAGTTTCAATAAATGACCATCCATACAGTATGAATTCTGGGTATCTCTTGTTCTTTGAAACCACAATAATGGAGAAGACTGCTGACTTGGCAATAATCCAGAAGACGAACATTGACGCCCTCCACAAAGAGGGTAAGTCACAGAGGGTCATTACTGAAAGGTGTGGCAGTTTACAGAGTGCTGTATCAAAGCATATTAAATGCAAAGTTGACTGGAAGGAAGAAACTGGGTAGGAAAAGGTGCACAAGCAACAGGGATGACCACCAGCTTGAGAATACTGTCAAGCAAAGCCGAATCAAACACTTGTGAGAGCTTCACAAGGAGTGAACTGAAGCTGGAGTCAGTGCATCAAGAGTCACCACACTCAGACGTCTTCAGGAAAAGGGCTCCCAAGCCACTTCTGAACCAGAGACAATGTCAGAAGTGTCTTACCTGGGCTGTGGAGAAAAAGAACTGGACTGTTGCTCATTGGTCCAAAGTCCTCTTTTCAGATGAAAGTAAATTTTGCATTTCATTTGGAAATCAAGGTCCCAGAGTCTGGAGGAAGAGTGGAGAGGCACAGAATCCATGTAGCTTGAAGTCCAGTGTGAAGTTTCCACAGTCAGTGATGATTTGGGCCGCCATGTCATCTGCTGGTGTTGGTCCATTGTGTTTTCTGAAGTCCACAGTCAACGCAGCCATCTACCAGGAAATTTTAGAGCACTTCATGCTTCCTTCTGTTGACAAGCTTTATGGAGATGCTGATTTCATTTTCCAGCAGGACTTGGCACCTGCCCACAGTGCCAAAGGTACCAAAAGCTGGTTCAATGACCATAGTGTTACTGTGCTTGATTGGCCAGCAAACTCGCCTGACCTGAACCCCATAGAGAATCTATGGGGTATTGTCAAGAGGAAGATGAGAGACACCAGACCCAACAATGCAGACAAGCTGAAGGCCACTGTTAAAGAAAGCTGGGCTTCCATACCACCTCAGTAGTGCCACAAACTGACCACCTCCATGCCACGCCGAATTGAGGTAGTAATTAAAGCAAAAGGAGCCCCTACCAAGTATTGAGTACATATACAGTAAATGAACATACTTTCCAGAAGGCCAACAATTCACTAATTTTTATTTATTTTTTTTGGTCTTATGAAGTATTCTAATTTGTTGAATTTTTGTTATATGTGAGCCTAAATCATCAAAATTTAAATAACCAAAGACTTAAACTACTTCAGTATGTGTGCACTGAATTTATTTAATAAACGAGTTGAATTTGAGTTGAATTACTGAAATAAATGAACTTTTCCACGACATTCTAATTTATTGAATGTATGTAATTTTTTTCATAAAGCTTCAGAGTATAAAGATAAGTTAATAGTAAATTATATTTTGTTTTTTTGTGAATGATTATGAGATGCAAAGCCACAATTGTAGGATATAACCTCATTTTTATAATTATTTATAATATTCTTATTTATTTATTTATTCATTCTTTCTTTCT
This sequence comes from Acrossocheilus fasciatus, assembly GCA_036784905.1. Taxonomy (NCBI): domain Eukaryota; kingdom Metazoa; phylum Chordata; class Actinopteri; order Cypriniformes; family Cyprinidae; genus Acrossocheilus; species Acrossocheilus fasciatus. The sequence goes on from CM071961.1 coordinate 12,948,208, forward strand.
TTCTTTCTTTGTGCAGAAAAATAAATACATACATACATAAATAAAATCATATTTTTTCTTGCATCCTGTAGTTAAATTATCAGATAAATTTACCCTAAATTTACCCAAACTGCATAAAGATAATAATTCATGTCCCCCGCCGCCCCGCAATACAGGAAGGAGTATCTGGCCTGAAGGTAAAGCAGCATTCAGTCTATCAGTATTGTTTTTTGATAAAATCAGTGCTGTTGCACACATGGTTTGTCCTCATTTAGAGGTCTATAAATGGTTTCCTCCTTCCCATAGTCAGTTCTGATTGCTCCCAACCCATTTTAAAATCTCTCTGTGTCTGCAATCAAGTCCCATTTATCATGTACATTTCCAGTGCTTTTGCTTTCTCCATCATAATACCTGTTGCTGTTCATTTCTGCTGTGTTGTCATGTTATATGCCTGAGTCACTGGCCATTTTAGCTGACATTGTGAAGCATGTTTTGTCTCTGCCATGCTGATGAGGGCCTTCTGGCATTTGCTTGCATATAATATGCCACTGGCTTTATGATAATGAACATTTGCTGTCCTTCGGTCATTTGTTTCTTTGGTCTTTAAGCTGAATTTCTTCAGCAGATGGCTGTGAATTACCATAAACATCTCTGGGCCTGTTTGGATTCCATTTCCTGCTTGTTTAGAGTCTGTCGTGCTGACAACACTCTGCTATATGGATTTTCATTGCTGTTTTATTGCACACATCATGAACCATGTCAGTGTTTTACGGTAAGCCAAGATGAACATATAGTTTGAGAGGAAATTAAGTAGTTGTTATTTTTTGGCCATTGTCAGCTGTTTTCGCAAAAATTGCACTTGTATTGCAGTTTCGAAAAAAATTGCAAATGTACAGACCTACCTATAAAATATATATAAAATATGTTTGTGATAACTTTATAATAGATAGGTAGATAGATAGATAGATAGATAGATAGATAGATAGATAGATAGATAGATAGATAGATAGATAGATAGATAGATAGATAGATAGATAGATAGATAGATAGATAATAGAAGGATGCTGCTGTGATTTAGGTCAAAAATGCATAACACAATACATATCAAACAATCTGTAAGAAGAGACAAAGCACTAGTGATCACATAATAAAAACAGTTACTCACACTTGTGTTGCAACTTTACTGTCGGATCCAGTATAGTCGGCACAGCATCGTCTTTTAGTTTTAATCTTTTTGAAAATCCTGCGTCGATTTGTGCCTTGTTTGTAAATGAATCCACAGTAAAATGAAGTGAACAAAGGACCAAATTTTTACTGACGCAGTCCGGATCTTCATTCAAATTAAAGGTTATTCACTCTTTCCTAACATTGGGATCAGAAGGAAGGAAATGCAAACACTATATTTTCACAACTTGGCACTGCACAAAGTCTTGTTGTCTTCAGAGCCATCTTTATCGTTTGGTTTCTGTGTAGACCTGCATGTTCACCTCTCTTGTAAACACTACATGTGCAAATCGGTGGGCGGGGCTAAACAGGCAGCGATGTAGAAGCAGGCATTGATCTTCTGTGGAGGCGGTGCTTATCCACACTATTACATCATAGAGTAGAACTTTTCAAAAGCTGTCATGGCAGGCTGCCTGTTTTTAGACTAATGACAAAGATTTGAGTTCTGAAACTTAAGCCGGTTGCAAACCGGGCAAGAAGCGCAGGACAGATGCTGAATGGCGCCGCTGGTGTGCATATGCTCATAGAAAACAATGTGTTTGAATTTTAAAGGCGCTGCACTTCTCGACTGGTGTGCAACTGGCTTTAGAGAATCTATTTTTTATAGTACAATGACCTCTTATATTTCAAAAGATCAAGGGAATTTTGGTTTCTCATGTCCCCTTTAATTTATTTTAAACCTGAAAATAAACTTTTTTATTTTTCATTCCCCCCCCCCACACACACACACACACTTTAAACACAAATAGGCATTATTACTTAAAATGAATAAGATTTGTTAAATAGAAAAAAATAAATAAATCTGGATATAATATACAGTATAACATAATATATAATATAAGTAGTGATTAAATGCTTATGCATATTAATGCAAAATGACATAATAGCATATCATCTATGTAATATGATAGATATATAATAAGCTTGCACTTTATAGATTTGGATTATCATTTTTGTTCCACTTAAATGCGTAGACCTGCTTATTTCCTTAATTTATAGTTTTGCACATTAATAATATAATATAATGTATATATTATATAATGAAGACTTTAATCACAAATAGGCATTATTACTTAAAATGAATAAAATTTGTTAAATAGAAAAAATAAATAAATCTAGATATAATATAAAGTATAACATAATATATAATATAAGTAATTCTTAAATGTTTATGCATATTAATGCAAACTGACATAATAACATTTCATATATAATATAGATATATAATAAGCCTACACTTTATAGATTTAGGATTGTCATTTTTGTTCCTCTTAAATGCATAGACCTTATTTCCATAATTTATAGTTTTGCACATTAATTATAATTTAATCTAATATAATATAATATAATATAATATAATATAATATAGAGTAATAAAAGATTAAATATACATTTATAATCTAATGATAATATTATCAATGTGTTTTTCTCCCCATGACCTAGTTTCTCCCTCGTGTTTGATTAGTTTCCTCGTTTTCTCCCGATTACTTAAGCCCTGTGTTTCCCTGTGTCTAGCGTCTGCTGTTAAACATAATTCTATGTGCTATATGTCTACTACAGTATATGTCTTCCTGTGTTCCTTTGTTGGATTCCCTGTGGATTGTGCCATTAAAATATATTGTATTCTGAAGAACTCCTCATTCCCTTGCTCCTGCATATTGTGACAATCATATTATAATTTATAAGTTTATAATGTATGTTTTTTTTTTTGTTGTTGTTGTTTTTTTGTTTTTTTTTACTTTAAACACAAATACACAATATTGTATAAAATTGTATATGAGTTAAGTTAAATAGGAAAAAATTGTTCTGTTGATATTTCTGTGCCACTTTGTTTCCATTTTATCAAATTGTTTTGTTCATCTCATTTAAAGATTTGATTTAGAGACAATTCTTTCAACTTTTGTGTTGGTAAACTTACAGAATGCAGGCCACACATTAGTACACACAAGATGAATGATTCTGGTTGTTTACACAATTGGTCAAAACTGCAGACAGGTAAACAAACATATCTGTTGTGCAGTCAAGAAGAAAGATGTGTTCTCTCATTGTGAGTTGAGTGTTCAAAGGCATATCCATCAGAATCACAAGGATGTTGCCACTTGCAGCCATGTGGAAGTAATGCGGCAGTGCATTTGATCTATGATAATGACTGCATGCTTGATTATGTTTTGCTTATCAAGGATTCAACACAACCTTAGAGGTCAAAACTTTCAAGTCGGCTGAATCTAACACACCTCGAAGCCTGAATTCCCCCAGCTCAACACAGCAATGAATATTCTCTGAGAAATACAGCTGTAGTTCAGCAGAGCAATCTGTGGTGCAAATATTATTTGTGTACAGAGTTTATAGGATATTAATATTTTACTACAACTGTTGACACGAATACACAAGTATGACTATTGCGGTCTTGTTTTATGTTTGCCATAATGCAGTTGCTCTGTGCAGTGCCTTTGCAAGTGAGAAAGATGTGCTTACTAGCTTAAATATGTTTCTGAATGTATTTTTTTTATTAATTGGGCCACTGAACACAGGGTGCAAAGGTGAGGTGAGTAATGCAATATCTGGACCATTAGACTCCATTTGTTTTAAAGCAGAAAAGATCCTGGGCAGAGGTCTTCTCATTTAGATAATTAATATGATATCTCTGTTTTTAGTGTGCATTTAAAAAAAAAAAAAAAAGCATATATATATATATATATATATATATGTTTATATATATATTACGTTGTCCCATGATTATTTTATTGCATGAGCAAAATAAGTAAGTGTAAAATAACACAAGGGTTGCCAGATAGATTTATATTGTAAAGGTCTTAAATAAGATGCTAGAAGGAAAAGTGACTTTTCTTGGGCATGGAAAAGGTATCTTTCTTTTTTCCTTCAGGGAAGTGACATAAACATATAGTAATCAAAACCCCTCATGAGGTTTATGTTTCTTGGTTGGATAGAAAGATAACATCATATTGTTTATTGCTTTTGTGTGAACTGATGGCGAAGTGGAGCTAACATTATCAGTGAATCCTGCAGAGCGTCCAGTGTTTTCATATGTGAGGGAATTACTGTTGAACAGTATCATTTCCACAAGCTCAGAATCCCACAGCAGAAAATTGCTTCAGTCAGGTGGCATATACTGTAGCATCCAATATGACTATAGCTGTTTCTGTGAGATAGACAAACACAGTAACCTTGACTGGAGAGTGTATGTTAGCAGCACATTCATTCTCGGGTTATGAGCTCCAAAGGCCAACTACTAGCTGCCACTGAAGGTAAAAAAAGCTATTGAAGTTATTTCCAAAAACAGGCGAAACTTGCAATCCAATTGCGGTTGGATTCCTTATGACTTCAAATTCATACAGTTGCATCCTATTTGCCTGTGACATGAAAAATAAGCTGAATATTCATATGTACAAAATATCAATCAATCAGTCAAAAACGGACGTGGGTGACATTTTTGCTATAAAACCAAGGGCAAACTATGATGGTTATGTCTGTATGAAATGCCTTTGAGAATTTAGGATGTAATTAATTATTCATATAGTGAAAGGCTTGCCCTTTTATTGCACTGATATAGAACCTTGCTCTGAATGTACTTTATGTAAATGGTGTGATTCTCCTTGTGACCACACAGATCAATTACCACAATCAGGCAGCATCCTTCATATGGCCTTAATATATAAAAGGAATAGTGCACTTTACATGTCTTATTTACTTTCTGGCCATAATATGTAAAAATAATAATAGTGCAGTTTACATGTTATATTTACTTTCTTGTGCCAACAAAGTGGGCTATTTGCACACAATATATATTTATTATTATTTCATATATTATTGTTGTTCTTGTCTTAAATTGTCTATGGCATAACATGCATGGAATGAATGATTTTGCTTAGTTACTATTGAAAGGCAAATTTACCAACCACTCGATGGGTAAATTCAGTATATGCCACGGCACGATAAACTTGCCAAACTTGCTGTAATGAGCCTTTTAGTCCAGCTGAGTTTCTTAATCACTGTAATCTCTCTGGGATCTCATTGTGCCAGTCGTTAAATGACTCAGCGTTTCTCTCTCTCTGACACATCATTAGCCACTTCATTTATTTGTCCCTGTCAGACGCCTGACACTGACACAGCATCCAGCCACACAAGACTTCATTGAAACTACTTTGTCTGGAACATATACAAACTGTGTCCACTGTAATTTGTTCTTTTATTACCACATATAATGAAACACCATCCGTTCGGCCAACCTGCCTGGATGTCATCTGCCCAAAATTATTGTTTTGTTTACATTTGGAGGTTTTATTAGTTTCTTTGGCCGGTGTGGTTTATAGAGAGCAGCTTTTATAGAGACAAATTTCGATTCTTCTTTTTTTTCCTTTTTTTTTGGAGGCCCCTTCATCACACGCTCTAAACTGCCGCACAGATTTCTGCGATTCATTTTAATATTCAATCCATTAAAGTTATTTTATTAGGCCACCTAAAAATAGAAACAAACAAAGATGGTCCAGTGAAGCGTTGGCCCTCTTGGATAATTTGGCCTATTCTGAGCGCAGTGTGAATTAAATGAGGTGTTTCATTCTGTTTGCCACATTGATTCAATTAAGACGTGGAGGGATAATGAAGAAGTCACTTCAGGGTTGGCTGATTCTGCCCTTTAGTTTTTAATATGGAAGTTTTATATTTTGACTCGTGTCTCTTTTTATAAGCAACAGGGCAGCAGAGGAAGGATTCAGTATATTACACATCTGTTTGTGTTTATGGTGGAGCTGCATGGTGTCTGTAATAGAGATCCTGCAACACTCTTGTGTTTCATCTCCAGTGTTTTTCATACATGATTTCCAGTCTGATGCACACTAAGGCAGAATGTGTGTGATGTGTGTTAAGGGTTACTCAAACACAAGGGTCAAACAAAGGTAGTCATTTTCGTTTACAGGCAGAAGAGCATCTGAAACATTCTGATGTTCATTATCCTTCTCATTTTATGGTTCTGTGACTTGGCTAAATAGACTTAACGATGGGGCTTGTGCTATTCGGAAATGAAAGGTTGAGGGAGCTAATTAGCTCCCATTTACGACAGCTGATGCAGATGTTCTGCTTTCCTCATGTAATTCTTTTGTGTGACTATTTTTCATGAGGTCAGTAGAAAACACTACTTCAAATCCACATCAGTAATTGGCAACATTTTTAAATCAAGGACTAAATAGAAATTTGAGTAGTTTTACGAAAATGTAATGTTTGATATAAATACGGTAACGTTTAATATACCAGATAACCTTTTTAAAATCTAGGTTTATGTTGATTCATGTTTTAACATTAACAATACTATGTAGATTTTAGTACGTAAAAAACATTAACCTAGAATGTTAAATGTATTTTTTTACCAATACATGAATTAATGCACATTTAACCGTACTGTAAAGTTTTATCATATGTTTGAGATCTAACATTGTTTTAAATGTTTTTCAAAGAGGTGTCTTATGTTTAATAATCCAGCATTTATTGGATCAAAAATACTGTAAAATAGTAAAATTGTGAAATACTATTACAGTTTGATCAACTGTTATCTATTTTAATACATTTTAAAATGTAATTCATTCCTGTGATGGCAAAGCTGAATTTTCAGCAGACATTTTTCCAGTCTTCAGTGTCACATGATCCTTGAGAAGATTCATTGTAATTTGTGACCCTGGACCACAAAACCAGTCTTAAATCACTGGGGTATATTTGTAGCAATAGCCAAAAATATACTGTATGGGTCAAAATTATTCATTTTTCTTTTATGCCAAAAATCATTAGGATATTAAGTAAAGATCATATTCCATGAAGATATTTTATAAATTTACTACTGTAAATATATCAAAACGTCATTTTTGATTAGTAATATGCATTGCTAAGAATTCATTTGGACAAATTTAAAGGCGATTTTCTCAATATTTTGATTTTTTTGCACCCTCAGATTACAGATTTTCAAATAGTTGTATCTCGGCCAAATATTTAATGGGAAGCTTATTTATTCAGCTTTCAGATGATGTATAAATCTCAGTTTAGAAAAATTTACACTTAAAAGGTTGAGGTTTTGTGGTCCAGGGTCACAATACAGATTTAATGCTCAAGAAACATTTCTTATTGTTAATGTTGAAACCAGTTGGTGCTTAATAAATAAAGTATATATAAATATATGCATATATAATAATAAATGTATGTATGTATGTATGTATGAAGAGTTCAGATGCAAAAGCCTTTAAGTGCCATTTGAAATTTTCTTCTAAAATGAGTATTTTTATCAGGCTCCTATGTGTAGGTTGCAATGATTAGGTTCTTTTCATTTACATGAATGTAAAATAACTGAACATAAACACAGGAGCCTGATAATTATTATTATTAGAACTTGAAGTAGATATCTTCTGTAACATTATAAATGTCTTTACTGATTAATTTAATTAGCCTTGTTGAATAAAAGTATACATTTCTTTAAAAAAAAAAAAAAAGGACCCCAAACTTGATTTAATTTTTTCTATATATGTTTTGTTTCTGTTATAATACGGTGTTTTTAACTTTAGCATAAGTAGAAAAATATGATATGATTCTAGCAAAAGATATTGATCATAAATATTTCATTAAATATTTAATGCATTATTGACCTCTTTTTTTTCTTTTCACTGACAGGAAATGATAGATAAAAAAAAGGCAAAACAGAACCAGGAAAATACATGAGCCAGTCCTCAGTCGGCCTAACACTGAGGTGCATACACACCAACCATCAGCCTGCGGCACTGAAAACATCCATCCGTTCACGGGTGGCTCATCAGTGCGTGTTCCAGAATGGCAGAAGAGGTGGCGTGTCCGGGCAGCTTTTGTAATGTGAATCTGAGTCTGGCTGTGATTCTCTGAGAGCAGTGACACAGGCGGATACAAAGCTTCAGAGGTCAGATATATTCTATTAACCTGGCCGTACCACCTAACGACAGCTCTTATTTACCTGTCAGATCCTTTTTGTGTGGAGGAAACAAACGTATTGTCATGTTCAGTGCTGCTGACAGGGCTGCTATGCATTATTCATCTGCTCAAGGTAATACAGCACTGTTCGCTCTTACCCTCCCTTTCCTTATTTCGGCTTCTAATCAGACTCAGAAATAAGACCTGTTGAATAGAAATGAACTCTAATGCCTCTTTCTGCATGGCTGTTAAGGGATATAAATTACAACCACTCTGTCAATCCGGTCGCCAACTCACCAACCCACAGTCATTTAAATCCCTCCGGACACAGATTTCCTTCCCTGCCGACAAACTGCACGTCATTTAAAGAATTAGTTCACCTAAAAGTGAAAATTATGTCATCATTTTCTCATCCTTATGGAAGCTTATTTCTGACATGAAAATAAAAATATACCTGACTTTTTACTTTTTGCAGTTTTAAAAAATTGCTAGTTTTAAACTCAGATGTGCATGAATATAAACTAAGAATTGCTCAGAATCACAATATAAACTTTCAATTCTGAGAAAACAAAAAAAGGTCATTGTGACTTTTATCTCATAATTCAGGCTTTTTTCTCAGAACTATGAGATATAAAACTCAGAATTGTAGGTATAACTCAGTTCTGAAAATAAATGTCAGAATCGTGAGATATAAACTCCCAATTCTTGAAAGAGAAGTCTTATTGCGAGATTCATAAAGATAAAAGTTAAAAAAGTCAGAATTATGAGATAAAATGTCACAATTACATTTTTTTGATTTGTTATTCCATTCCAGATAAAAGCTTTCTACACCCTCATGTTGTTCCAAATCTGTATGACTGTATGCTATTGACTTTCACTGTATGAAAAAGAAAACACTGAGACATTTCTCAAAATATCTTACAGCATGTGAGTGAGTAAATGATGACAGAATCATTTTGGATGAACTGTTCCAAAAAGAAAGAGGCTGTCCCATCTTTCTGCTTCAGAATAGGGGAAAAGAAAAACCCATTAAGTCATTTTCTCGCGACTTTATCAGAATCAAAGTGGATCTCTCACACAAGTGGCTCTTGCCCTTTAAAGACCTCCTCCTTCCCTCTCTGAGTCTGGCAGAGCTGGTCAATATTTCTGTGAAGAAAGGTCTCTCAAGATGAGCAAAATCAATAACCTCTTTCACACCACATTCATCCTCTTGTTTGCATTTGCCTCATCAGCAGTAGCGAAACTGATCATCGGCCCCCTGGCTGTATTTGCTCGTAAGCTTGTAACTTGTAGTTGTTAAGATGTTGGTTTGTGAGCTGTGGCTTTTTGAGCACTAACTATGTCATTATTAATTGTATTGCTATTTTATTGTTCTGTCCATATCATATGCTGCTAATTTGAATTTAAAGTGACCTCTAATAGATAAATTAAAGTGGTCTTCGGATAACCATTTTTCACAAGTTGATATGATTCTTTAGGGTCTTAATGAAAAGTCTGTAACATACTTTAGTTAAACTTTCTCAATGGTAGTGTAAAAAACACTTTTTTAAACCTGTCAAAATCAGCTCTGTTTTCAGCAAGCCATTCTAGTCTATGTTGCTTTAAATGCTAATGAGCTCTGCTGACCCCGCCCCTCTCTTCTGTGGGGTGAGGAGCAGACTGTAAACTTCAGCCGCAAAACTGGCTAACTAGCACGTTATTAGGAAAGGCGATTTTCAAAGATTCATTTAAAAAAAAAAAACCTTATACTCAATTCTTCTGTAGATGAAGCTGAATCACTAATGATTTGCGTGGACATTTAGGCAGATCGGAATCAGTGGATTCCCTTCAAAATGACAGTAACATTAATCCTCTGTGTCGTCAGCAGCTCAGATGTCGGGAGTAAATGACGACTGCTATGTTCATTATTACATCCAAGAACAAAACACCTCAATCGCTTAATCGGAGACATTCTTGTCCTCCCCTGCACCAGAGTCGACACAATGGCGGATGGCTCTCAGCTCACTCAGGGCGGGTCTAAGGTAAGACGGACTTGTCAATCAATCTATCGTGGGAGTGGTCTGTGCAGAACTACGTCATTCTGACAGGAGTCTCAGAACAGCCTGATTTGAGAAAGGGGATTTTAAAATAGGGATTTAAAAGAAAACACTGGGCAGATTTTTATCATTATAGGATGGATGTGTACACACACTTCCAAAACACATTTATGTTCAAACAACTTTTAAAGTGAATTTTGCATCTGATGACCCCTTTAAGCTAAATCCTCACTTATACTGTTGAAACCAGTATTCTTCCTCAAACCTTCTGATCTTCAGATTACACAGTCGGTTTGAGCTGTTCCACAGGGACCATTTATTCATTCCCTGTCAATGTGTTCAATCACTGTGCCTGCTGTCATCCGTTCTATTCAATTATCCTCTTCTTCACCATGTGTTTACATGACTATATCTTCATGCCCACTGCTTTTGCTGAGATCTTCGAACAGAGCAAACACTTAGAGGCTATGAAACTCTGATCGCTAATGTCAAAAAAAGAGCATATTGGCACACCAGAGGGTCAAGATTGGATGATGAATGGAGATCATCATTCTGCTGACAAAAGGCGTTTTTATGCATTAAAGGGGTGGTTTACTGCTTTTTTTCTTTGATTGATTGTGTTTATGGGGTGCAATATAACATGTCTTCGTGTTTCGTTTGTTAAAAAAAATGCCTTATTTTTCATATATTTCACCTTTATTGTAAGCCGCTTTCTCCTCTGTCATTTGAACGACCGGTTGACTTCCTGATTCTCTGAAACCACTCCCTCAGAAACAGGCAATGGGCTCAGATTGGTTAGTTGGGCCGGTGTGTTGTGATTGGCTAAACTGCGTACTGCACATTATCTGGAAACTTCACGCCCATTACCTTTACGGGCGACAGTTCCATGTGCTCCGGTCAAATGTAAATAATGGTGTCAATATTGCCGTATCAGTTTGAGCCAGAATCAGACCCAGAAAGCGGTAATGAAGAAAGTCAAGCAGAACTTCCGCAAGCACGGCTCTTACAAACGTTTCTGAATGGAAGTTTGCTGTTGTGATTACATTTAATTTTTTGAAGTTTGTACACATTTGTCTTATACACACAAAATAGCATCGAACTAACTGGCTACTAACCAAACAGCGTTGGCTTGTGTTTACGTTCTTGATCAAATCGAAAAATTACGTCATAAAGTATACATGCAAAATACATTTACAAAATTAGTACATAATTACAAATTCGGGTCCAAAATGTTTGTACTCGTTTGTCATAGACACACGAAATAGCATTTAACTAACTGGCTACTAAAGTCAGCGTTGGCATTTGTTTATGTCCTTGATAAAACTAAAACATTACGTCTGAAATTATACATGCAAATACATTTAAAATTATGAAATCTTACTTACAGGTTGTGGCCCAACAACTGCCTCTGGTTTTAAAGTTGGAACTGCTCCGTGTTTTAGTAATAGTTTCTGTGTGAATCCGGCATTGAACTTGAGTAGATTCTGGAAGCTGTCTTCCGTAAAATGCGCAGCACAGAGAGTTAAATTAGGATTGTAATCGTCAGGAACATAATCAAATATAAATTTTAACCGTTGTTGACGAACTACAGCGTCCGTAGGAAACCCGAACACAGAAGACCTGACAGCTTTGTGAAAATAACACAGTTTTGACGGCATGGCTACAACTCTCCACTATAACTCTTCCTCTTCGACAAAGCCGCAGAACATGGCCTTGCCCCCTTTTCTGCATGTTCCGGAGGGAGGGGCTGATGGGTTTATTTCGTATGCAACCCGGGAAGTATCTCGTTGCAGTCCCATATGAGTCGTTTTTGTAGGCATTAAACTTCCTGATTTTTAAAAGACGATATCTCCGCTTACATTGAACTTTCAGCGCAGCAACTTTGCAGATACTGTTCATGCACCAACAGCAACATTACGCACTATTTAAAATGAAAAAAGTGAAATCGCAGTAAACCACCCCTTTAAAGTAAAAGCAGCATTGTTTTTATTGTTTTTATGCAAAGCAAGATCTAAAACACAAATTTTCCATTATATTGATTGATTATTGATTGATTGATTGATTGATTGATTGATTGATTGATTGATTGATTGATTGATTGATTGATTGATTGATTGATTGATTGAATTCATGCATTATTTCATACATGCATTCATTCAACAAGATATAAAACAAGTATTTCATTATATCATAGTGGATATTTTACCACTGCCTATTCATTCATTCATTCATTCAACAAGATATAAAACACGTATTTCATTATATTATAGTGAATATTTTACAGTTCATTCATTCATTCATTCATTCATTCATTCACCAATATACAAAACATTTTTTTTTGTTAAATTATAGGGGATATTTTACCACTGTCTATTCATTCATTCATTCATTCATTCATTCATTCATTCATTCATTCATTCATTCATTCATTCATTCATTCATTCATTCATGCATTCATGCATTCATTCATTCAACAAGACATGAACCCAAAATATCCTTATATGTGACCCTGGACCACAAAACCAGTCTTAAGTGTCAATTTTTCGAAATTGAGATTTAAAAATAATCTGAAAGCTGAATAAATAAGCTTTCAATTGATGTATGGTTTGTTATGATAGGACAATATTTGGCCGAGATACAACTATTTGAAAATCTGGAATATGAGGGTGCAAAAAAATCTAAATATTGAGAAGATCGCCTTTAAAGTTGTCCAAATGAATTCTTAGCAATGCATATAACTAATCAAAAATGACGTTTTGATATATTTACAGTAGTAAATTTACAAAATATCTTCTTGGAATATGATCTTTGCTTAATATACTAATGATTTTTGGCATAAAATAAAAAAGAAATCTATAATTTTGACCCATACAGTGTATTTTTGGCTATTGCTACAAATATACCCCAGCGACTTAAGACTGGTTTTGTGGTCCAGGGTCACATATTATTGTGAATATTTTACCACTGCCTATTCATTCATTCATTCATTCAAAAAGATATAAAACAAAATTTTCATTGTATTATATTGGATACTTTACCATTGCCTATTCATTAATTCATGCAAGCAAGGTATAAATAATAAATATTAAGAATTAGAACTGTGTTGATGCTCACATTGTAGTAAACTATATACTGTATATGATGGATGGAAAAGTTGGAAAAAGTTTCCAAAAACAGAAATACTTTTCACATGTATTTCTCTCTGTAAATTATTGTTTCTTTTAAGATCAATGAAAATAAATTCTGACAATCACTGCAGGAAATTAAATAGCTTATAAAACACAGCATGACAAGAAAACACATGAAAGGTTCAGAAAGATTTGAGATTCTCAGATCAAAACATTCATAAAATCTCCTACATTAATAACAAGCGATGTAAGGATCGCTATAGAAGATCGCCTGAAGCATGCCACTAGCAGAAATGCACGTTGTGCTCTGAATTTGATACAGGTAAACACTTATGATCCTACATGCAAACTGACAGATCTTAAAGGTGAACTTTGTCATTTTCATCTCAAAGGTGTTCGGTGGGATTCAGGTCTGGGCTTTGAGCAGGTCACTCAAGCTCTTCTTCACCAGACTCAGTAAATTATTTCTTTACGGACCTTTCTTTGTCTCTATATTTAAGGGAAAGTACTTTAATATTGGAGAAAATACCATTAAATTGATCTGATTTTTTGTGTTGCGGTCAGCATAGATTATAAAACATAAAAAAAATATAAAAAAATCAATAAGCAAAGTTATTTAAAAATAGCAGTGGACAGATTCAGCCGCAGTTTTGTTTGGTAAACAGTCTGTGTTTCCATTTTCACATTGTTAATAAGGCAGGTTCACCCCCTGAGGTTCCTCCTGATGGTGAGATCCCTTATTATAATTGCTTTGTTGTAGCTGTGAAATCTGCTCAGAAATCGTATCACCTCTTTCAGCTGATTTTAATGCAGCATTCCACCATATCAAACCATGCGTAACACTTTCTTTCCTTTTTTTTTCACACTTTTTTTTCTGAATACTTTTCCCCTACTGCATGCAAAACGTAATATTGTATTGAAGAAATTCGCATGCAAGAAAAGGGCAGCTCTTCAAAGGAACATGAAAAAGTGATGTTAAAGCTGAATTTGTCTTCTATGCTACGTGGCTCCTCTGAAGATTGCCCCAACCCTTCACATGACAGTTTAATGGAAAGTGTCACCCTGGGTAACCGCCTCCTTAAGACTGCAAAATAAACTAGTACATGCACTGAAGCATGACTGGAAGTGTCATCGTTTGATAGTGGTGAAGAAAAATTGCATTCATGATGAAATCACAAAACTATCTGATAGTAGAAATACACATGCCTGAAATATTGGATTTTGTTTGGTAGAAAGAAACAAGTCGCATCTGAGCGTGATTTAGGATGATATATTACAAAACTCTTATCTAGTTTTCTTGGTTGTTTTGCTTTTATTGTTTTAGAGGTTACAGACCAATTTTGGACTGTAATATCCTTGGATCTCTTTAAATTGAAGTCCAGTTCTACTGTCTATATGATTGTGAAATGCATAGATTGTGATTGATGAGTCTGTGTATTGTGCATTCAGTTATTACATACAAAATTCTCAGGAATCATAAAGCATGTTTAACACAATATCACCTTTACAATTTTAGCAGTTTCATGGCAAAATTCAAACAATAAATGTTAGTTTAAGATTGTTAATATTACATGGCATGCTAAAAAAAAAAAAATGTATAATATGCATACATTATAGTACAGTGCATATATTTTGTATGTATAGCAATACACTTTTTTTGGTTATACTTTATTTTGATCGTCCACTTTAGACATTCTACTAACTATAAGTAACTTTGTAACTACATGTCAACTAATTCTCATTAATTTACAACTACATGTCTACTAACTCTCTGTAGGGTAAGTTTAGGGTTAGTAGAATAAGTTGACATATACTTGCAAAGTTTCTCATACTCAGTATGTTGTAGACCCATCAAAATAAAATGTTAGAAGATATTAAACAGACAGTCTGCGAATACTCTAATGACTGCTAGTTGACATGTAGTTGCAAAGTTACTTATTGTTAGTAGAATGTCTACTAGTGGACTATCGAAAAATAAAGTGTTACCGTTTTTTCTAGCTATAATTTAAATTAATTTGAATTAGTAAACCTTTGTTCAACCTTGTTAAAAAAAAATACTTTATTTGAAATATTGTTGTAATACCAAAGATCCATAAAGATGTTTGACTGATTATATCTCGACTAGTTTTTATAATTATATACTGACATCATCAGAGACTTTTCATTCAGTGCAAAACTTAAATGTTTTCCTTCAGAGTGACTCAAAATGATGAAGCGGTTTCCAAATGCTTATCAAGAATTGGCCACTGAGAACTTATTCGTGATCAAAATAAAATTTACATGAGTTGGGAGATCACATTTACATAAAAATGGTAATTCATCTGCAATGACAACTACATAAACTACAAAATAATTTGAATTCTGTCAGATTTACTGAATAGAACAACTTTAGTTCTCTCTATTATGTTCCTTCATAAAAGCCTAAATTAATTTAATTTTAATTTGAGCACCTAAATACATATGTGCCATTTCCCCATAAGATGTAAACGAGGCATTAGAATGCAAGCTCTCTGAATCTGGTGAACATTCAGCCAGTAATGCAAACCTCAATGCAAGATCATGCGCTCTGAAATGCCATTTCACACACAGGTCGTGACACCGTCCTGTTTCGGAGTATTCAATCTCCATTCTCTGGTTGTTTTGGAGAGCCGCACATAATGTAAGTCACCCTTAGACAACACATTCATCACATTCATTTCTCCCCTGAGGATGCTGAGGGGCTGTATAAGATTGATACCTCATCTCCTATGGTAAAAGGTTAGGGAAAGGGTCTGTGCTCAATTATGTAAAATTCAGGCCAACACAAGGCCCGTTCTTACATCAGCCTGTTTCCTGAGCTGTCAATCATATTGGTGACTCAGCTGAAAGGAACGCCAGCATCTGCTGCAGAGCTTATCTGTGCTGCTCAACTGCCTGAACGCTGTCAGGTTGGCTAGCCACAGAGACATGTGGCCGCTCACGCTTTCAGGCTTTTGCTTTGTATTTTTCCTCTCACTCTTCCCCTCATTCCCTCTCTTAACTTGCATAGGCAATTCTGGACCTTTTTTCGGGTGGTTTCAGACCCAGTCTTTCATCCCAGCCCCCCTAAAATTGTTTGATTAACTCAGCAGTTAGCCGCTTAAAATATGTGATTGTGTTTTCTCTCCATGTTTACAGAAAACAGATCGAAACAGACTGTAGCTATATACAGTTACTGCTCCAGAAAGATCAAATATCAAGTGAATTCCATTATGTATTTCATGTTATTTTACTTTTTCCTTACTTCTTTTTCAGAGATCAAATGATTGTGAGTTTGTTTTGTCATTTTATTTTATAATTATTTTTATTTCATTTTTTTCTTTCTTTTTTGCATCCATTTCAGAGATCAAATAATTGTCAAGATTGTCAGATCAAATTAATATTTTTTGTTTATCAATTCTTTTCCCCCCACCATCCTTTCAGTGATCAAGTGATTGGTAGTTTATTTTAGTTTAGTTTAGTTTAGTTTCTTATCCTCTGTATTTTATTTTTAATTACTATTTTTGTTGTACCATACAAAATTGTATGGTACAAAATCTAGTTTTATATGACTCCTCTTGCAAAGAATGGAAGTGTAGACAGAAAGAAAGTTTGCTGATGCCATTTGCTTTATATGATTGAAGTTATGACAATTTCTAAACCTTTAAGTCGTGCTCCTAAATCATATCAGCCACTTTAAAAAAAGTGACAGAATGGGTTTTCTATGTCTATGCTGAAACATAAAAATTAATTTCATGCTTCAAGAGCAAGTGGTCATTAGCAGAACTGACTCATTATGTCCCTGAAGTCAGCTGATACTTTTAAAAAAACTGCCACAAATAATGCTCAGGAATACAGTATGGCAAACTGACACCTTGAGAATGTACGTTATCTCTATAATAAATGCATTAAGGGGTAAAAATGTCTGCTTTGCATTTTTACAGTAGTTGGCTAGATTGTATTCCTGCAATCACATTAAAGTTTAAGCTTTTTGTTTAACACAGTTAGTGAGAAAATAGTTCCATTTTGCCTCATCAATCTCATGAAATAAATGAATGTATTAGATTTAAATAACCAACAGTGATTAATCTCATTCTCATGAATATTTTCACTGACTTTTTAAGATTTTTTTTAAATTTAATTTTAAATATTTCAAATTATATTATATTATATTATATTTAAGATTTTCTTAAATTTAATTTTAAATATTTCAAATTAAAATTATATTATATTATATTATATTATATTATATTATATTATATTATATTATATTATATTATATTATATTATATATCTAAAAGTAACCTGAAAATTAGCTCAATACCATTAAAAACTATGGTGCTCCCATGTGTCTTGTCAAAGTCTAATTTGTGGAGCACCGCAGTGCTTTCATCCTTTTGTTAGGAGCAGTGAGGAAGAATGTCACAAGGAGGATAAGAAATGATCTGTCCTCCTAACCCATGCCCGCATGACCAAATGAGCTTTTGAAATATTTAACGGCTGCAAACCTTAAAGGTCCCTCTGCTTTGAAAGAGTAATGTGTAATACTGTGATTTTCCACAAATGGGTCATCGAAGACTCTGATGGTCTATTTCTAGAACGTCCTTGGTGTGCAAACGTAAAATCACAAAGTGATTGAAAAAAGTCTAGATGCTAGAAAATGAAAACATGCTGACGTCGACAGATACAACCACACTCCAATCAATCTATGTCACGCACCAGCTGTTGTCACTGAGTTCTGGCAATTTCCTATGTAAAGGGGTTCAGGAGATGGATTTGTTTTGGAAAACAACAGAAATCAACTGCTACATTTGTGACGTGGTAACTTCAGTTCCTACATCTGCTACTCTAGGTCCTGGGATGAATTTGTAGTCAGTGGATGAATGTTCGGATCAGTATAAAGCTTCAGTTATGATTTGTTGGTTTAGAGATAATGTTTTCGCTTTGATAGCAAAAGCTTTAACAGACACTGAAATAACTTGATAAACAAACAAGAATGCTGCTGTATATCGCATTAACTTGCATTTTGTTTTGTGATTCACTGAAAAGGAAGAAAAGTAATAGATTGAGATTGTCTGTGTGCATTAGAGCAGATTGTACTGGCACTTTCCACCCCTGATGACGGCAACATTCAAAATAACAAATTCTAGTAGTGCTCTCATTATGAAACACACAACCGAAATGAAAGCACCTGCCCAGAAATTGGAGATACATGCCTGCTGTGAGCTGTTTCAGAAAGTGGGGACAGAATCGACTTTGGTGAAACATGGTGAGTTGAGTTAGAAAGTCAGTTTTATGACTCACAGCGGTGTGCTGGTGGACAAACAAAGTGATTTGTTGAGACGGCGTGCTGTGTGTGATCTGCTATCAAGAATTAGCTAAGTAATTAGCCTTAATCATCTAACCCTTATATGTAGTGCCAAGACATTGATTCCTTTTCCCATCCTTATATAGCTCTAGACTTGTGTGATGCTTTGGGTATTGAGACATGTATTATGTTTATTTAAGGTTATGCATTGGTTGTGCCGATCTGTTTGTCTATCTGTTGTCTGTCTTTCTGGCTTTAAAGCTTGGCTGTAAGTCAGCTTTAAAGCTTTTTGCAAAACCACCCAACAAGGTTTTGGGAAAGCAGTGCTCAGAGTTTGTCTTGATCAACTTTGTTTTTCCACTTAGAAATGAAATTTCTTTAAATGGATAATTCACCCAAAAATGAAAATTCTTTCATAAATTATTCACCCTCATGTTGTTCCAAACCTCTAAGACCTTCGTTCATCTTCAGAACAGAAAATAAGATATTTTTGATGAAATCCGAGAGCTCTCTGACCCTGCATAGACAGCAACACAACTACCACGTTCAAGGCCCAGAAAGGTAGTAAGGACATCGTCAAAATAGTCCATGTGACATCAGAGGTTCAACCTTAATTTTACGAAACTACGAGAACACTTTTTGTGCACAAAGGAAACAAAAATAATGACTTTGTTCAACAATGCATGCCACGATGCATGTGTGTAATTGTTGAATAAAGTCAATTTCTATATATGCAGGGTCAGAGAGCTCTCGGATTTCATCAAAAATATCTTAATTTGTGTTCTGAAGATTTAAAACAACATGAGGGTGAGTAATTAATGACAGAATTTTCAGTTTTGGGTGAACTGTTCCTTTAATTATACTTGGAACACACTGGAATTTAAAAGGCAGATATGTATTTTGTTCATGAACGGTTGTTTATAAGAATAATTAATAAGAATTTTGTTAATTTTCACAAAATCAGCATTTTCAGCATTTGACATGACATGCTAAATCACAAAATATACCATACATTATAATCTGGAATCAGTAATATTAATGTTTTTGAACAAAAAAGTCACTTATGCTCACCAAGGCTGCATTTATTTGACCAAAAATATTATGAAATATTATTACAGTTTAAAATAACTGTTTTCTATTTGAATATATTTTAAAATGTAATTTATTCCTGTGATAATAAAGCTGAATTTTCAGCATTGTTACTCCAGTCTTGAGAGTCACATGATCCTTCAGAAATCACTCTAATATGATGAGACTCAACAAAACAGTTGTGCTGCTTAATATTGTTGTAAAAAAAAAAAAACCCTTTCTATCAGGATTCTTTGATTATTTCAAATATAAATGTTTTGGTACATTATAAACATACAGGAGTATCGTGAAAAAAGTTTTTTTTTTGTAACTTATTTCAAAAAGTGGAACTTTCATATATTCTAGATTCATTACACATATAGTAAAACATTTTTTTTTTAAAGTTTGTTTTAATTTTGATGATTAGAGCTTATAGCTAATGAAAGTTAAAAATCCATTATCTCAAAATATTAGAATATTGCCTAAGATCAATCCAAAAAAAAAAAAAAAAAGATTTGCAAAACAGAAAAGTTCAAGTTCTTTAAAGTATGTTCATTTATGCACTTAATACTTAGCACAAATGACAGCATCAGTGAGGTATGGGATGGAAGCGATCAGCCTGTGGCACTGCTGAGGCACTATTGCCTGTGGCACTATTGAGGCACTAAAATATCCCATAGATTCTCTATGGGGTTCAGGTCAAGCATGTTGGCTGGCCAATCAAGCACAGTAATATCATGGTCAGCTAACCACTTGGAAATGGTTTTGGCAGTGTGGGCAGGTGCTAAAGTCCTGCTGGAAAAGGAAATCAGCATCTCCATAAAGCTTGTAAGCAGATGGAAGCATAAAGTGGTCCAAAACCTCCTGGTAGACGGCTGCATTGACTTTGGACTTGATAAAACATAATGGACCAACGCCAGCAGACGTCACGGCACCCCAAATCATCACTGACTTCGGAAACTTCAAGCAGCTTGGATTCTGTGCCTCTCCAGTCTTCCTCCAGACTCCAGACCTTGATTTCCAAATGAATTGCAAAATTTACTTTCATCTGAAAAGAGGACTTTGAACCTCTGAGCAACAGTCCAGTTCTTTTTCTCCTTAGCCCAGGTAACATGCTTCTGACGTTGTTTCTGTTTCAGAAGTGGTTTGGTAGCCCTTTTCCTGAAGACTTCTGAGCATGGTGACTCTTGATGCACTGACTTCAAATTCAGCCCACTCCTCGTGAAACTCTTCAAAGTGTTTAAATCGGCTTTGCTTGACAGTATTCTCAAGCTTGCAGTCATCGCTGTTGCTTGTGCACCTTTTCCTACCCAGTTTCTTCCTTCCAGTCAACTTTGCATTTAATATGCTTTGATACAGCACTCTGTGAACAGCCACCCCTTTCAGTAATGACCTTCTGTGACTTACCCTCTTTGTGGAGGGTGTCAATGATTGTCTTCTGGACCATTGCCAAGTCAGCAGTCTTCCCCATTATTGTGGTTTCAAAGAACAAGAGATACCCAGAATTTATACTGTATGGATGGTCATTTAATGAAAGGTAAATATTCTAATATTTTGAGATACTGGATTTTTGACTTTCATGAGCTGCAAGCTCTAATTATCCAATTTTTATTTTTATTTTTTTAAATGTCTTACTTTACAAGTAATTAATCTAGAATATATGAAAGTTTCACTTTTTGAAAAGTTTCAACAAAAGTAAAAAAAAAAAAAAAACTTTTCGCGATATTCTAATTTTTTTGTCTTATTAATCATTTTAATATGTCCTTGCTGATTAAAAGTTTTAATTTCTTTCAAAAAAGAACCCAAACGTTTGAATGATAGTGTACAAAAACCATTTAATGAAATGCCACAAGCAGTCTTGAAATCTCATTGTATTTATATCTATTAAATGTATTAAAGTGCAACTCGATTTTATCATGAAATACTGCATTTTGTGTTACAGTAAAAATGCATTTAGCCCATGAAGTCATTAGGTAACATTTGCCTCCATATACTGCACATTATACACGCTCTGCATGTGCTGAGGGCCCTTATGTTCTTTGGCACTCTCAAGCCTGACCTTGGAGGCCCCTCACAGCGAGCACCGGGCCATCAGGTTCAAAATCCAGCTCTGACTGAATCACTAAGTATAGTAGTGAACTTTTCTTATATAAAACTTCCCTTGTGGTTTGTTCGGGATGGAAAAGTTTGTTGTCTTTTTAGTTTTGAAAGTGGATTAATTTTCCCCGAGTGTCACACAGATAACCTCCGAGCACCTTGGTTTGTGGGGACTGAGACAAGGAGAGAGAGGTAGATGTGTGATAAGGAGTTTCTGTCATCTATTCCCCCTGCTCAGCCACCCTTATGACTTATTACAAAAGATACTGACACCCTTCCTGACGTGTTGTATCTATCACGAACCTCCACTCTCATGGCCCGCTATAATTTGGATGCCGGTGATGGCTATATTTAGTCCATTCAATGTCAGTTAAGGACAGCAGCATATCTACAGTGTAAGCAAAATGGAAGTCCTCTCACTAGTTTCCATACATCTTCTGTTTAGAAATATACAATGATTCATGATGTTGAACTGTTCAGAGAAAGACAATTTTATTAGGTTGTGTATGCTTTGCATGTAATCGTAAATATAGTGTGATTTGAGTGAGATCTCTTGAGAATAAGATGATGTAGGAACATGATTTCCTTTGGCAATGTTTTTAGAATATTTTTACAGTTCATTTCATTAGTTTAGATGCAATCCAAAGGCGTATCTTTTCCGATTGAAAAAGTAATTTACAGATCTTCAAATGAAATTCATATTTCCCTTTTCTTAATGCACAGAACATTTATGACTACAATAACTGAGCCATTGTGGAGGAATGAAGATGACAAATAGCCAATTCTACATGGCAGAACTAAATTGCATTCTACTGAAAATGACTCTAAAAGATCTGTTTCACTGGCTCTTAATCTAAGTGATGCATTTGATGGTCGTAAATGGGAAAAGGACTGGAGACAGAGGACGGTACAAGTTAATGTAGGTTCTTTTGTTGTGATTTCTGAGGTTTGACAGCTAAGATATGTGGTCAGATTTCAAACATCACATCAAACTGGGGACAAAAACAAATGGGATTAAGGTTTAAAGAGGTAGTGTGCAAAAAAAAAAAAAAAAAAAAAAATGAAATTCTGTCATCATTTACTCTTGTCATTCCAAACCAGACTTCATTCTGGTTGGTAACCAAACATTTTGGTTCAGTTACCATTGATTTTCTCTGTACACTGCAAAAAAAAAAAAAAAAAAAAAAGATTTTCTTGCTCAGTATTTTTGAGTTGTTTTCCATTACAAATATCTTAAATCAAGTTACAATATACATTTACTTAAGAAGTAAAATGACTATTAGGTCAATTTTATTAAGCGCTGTTTTAAAAAAAAAAAAAAAAAAAAACAAGAATATTTAAAAAAATAAAAAAAAATAAACTTAATTTAAGGGGAAAACAAGATTATTTTTCTAACCCCACTGACAGATATTTGTTTGTTTGTTTCTCATTTTACTTCTCAAGTACTCAAGCAAATGCATCTTTGAAAACAACTTTTTTCTCTTCTCTTCTCTTCTCTTCTCTTCTCTTCTCTTCTCTTCTCTTCTCTTCTCTTCTCTTCTCTTCTCTTCTCTTCTCTTCTCTTCCCTTCCCTTCCCTTCCCTTCCCTTCCCTTCCCTTCCCTTCCCTTCCCTTCCCTTCCCTTCCCTTCCCTTCCCTTCCCTTCCCTTCCCTTCCCTTCCAGTTATTTTACTCCAAGAAGTAGCTGACCTTTTCTTCAGTAGAACAGTAAAGAGTTTTTGTGTGTGTGTGTGTGTGTGCCATTTTTGCCTTTATTATGATAGGACAGATCAGAGCTGACAGGAAGCAAAGTGGGGAAACAGATAATGGGATGGGATCAGGAAAGGTCCTCGAGTCGGGATTTGAACTTGGGACGTCCATAGCGCAATGGCGCTATATTTCAGCTATCGGCGCTGACAGTAAAGAATATTTTTAGCTGAAACTGTGATCCTTGATACATAAAATGCCAGCACTTGGGAGTCAGAAAAAACATATACAGGCAAGACAAAATTAATACCTCCTGAAATTAATGGCTCCTGATGATATATTGAGGCGTTATAAAGCGAAATTATCTGTCTGTGCAAGAATCTGAACAATATTAACAACATTATTACTGTAACAGTAATCCATAGCCTCAGGCAAACAGTCCAGAGTAATGTCCGGTTTGCGAATAAATTATTGTTTTGAAAAACAAGATTGAGTTACTCAGTCATGCCTGATAGTCACTCCGACTTAACCCTGTAAGACCCAAATTTAGAAGAAAAAAAAATGAGTCTTAACATGTTTGATATTTTAGTATGTTTTTAGTGAATTGTAATATTACAATATTGGGCCTTTGGGGGTAGCAGAATTTCAGTGATTTTACTAACTGTAGGAACAAATCTAAAGAAGATCTAAGGGTTCATTTGCAGGGTATACTGCTTATGTAGCCCATAACAGCAGCCTATATATCCATACATAAATAATCACACAATAATAATAATAATAATATGACAAGTCACGTTTTCATGAATATTATTTTTATTATAAATATATGTTCAATCAAAACTATTTACTGGTATTTACAATGTCTAACGCTGTTCATAGTCATGTTCAATTCCTATAGTCTCATAATGATTTTACAAATGCTCCTTTCTTTTGAAAACTGTACTTATTGGTGTTAGATGTCAGAGCCTTGATCATATCTTCTGACACAAACCTTTGTTCTGATGCAAAAAAAGTTCTCCAGTGGTGTATGATGGGAGACGACACCATTAGTGATATCCTCATCAGAGAAATTAATGTTGAGAGATAAAATCCTTTTTCAGACAGCTTTACTTGTCACAGCGCATGGTCTGTGTTCTTGAATGGCCTGGTTTTGTTGGCATGATGTTCACATAATCATCAGAGGGGGCAACATAAATGGGTGGTAATTTTCCTTTTCCAGTTCACAGGCATATATTACTTTTTATCATTTGTATCAGAATCCATCTCAAAGTCTCTGTTCCCATTTTGGATGGCCTCAATAGCAGCATATACATTATAAAATTTACAAAAAATACCTATTTACAAAATATACCATCTAACAACATTGCAGGACTGAACAATAGGACCTACTAGTTGTGTAAATGTGATCTTAAAGGCTAAAAAACAAGTAGAGGTTTATTGTAGTGGAGCTAAAACTGACGTTACAATATTGCAATATTACAACTGTGGGCCTTACAGGGTTAAAATGAGCCAATATACCTGCGTATATTATGCTGGCCTTCGCTAACTCATTCAGCGCTTCAGTTCGTCAAGTGGTCACTGAACTGAGGAAACATTTCCAACTCGGACTGAAGAACTAATGAGCTGCTGATACGAGCATGTCTGAACAGAGTAGTTGAAAGAAGGGGTATGGGAAAGTTTTTATGGTTTCTTGTGGTTTATGTAAAAAGGTGAGTTGAGTAAGACATGTAAAACATCCATGTTTCACATCATTATTGGGTGCCTTAATAATATAATTGAGTATGTGGCATGGAGTGATTTCGTAAACGAACGAATCAGTTACTTGAACTCTTTAAACGTTCATTGAAACGAACTGTTCAAAATAACTTGAAGAATTTGCATTTTATGAATCACAAAGGATGACAGTTTCAGCAAAAAAATCTTCTTTCCTGTTCTACTCAAGAAAAAAGTCACCTAATTCTTGGATGGCCTGAGGGTGAGTAAATAAAGTTTTCATTTCTGGATGAAATATCCCTTTTTTCTAATCTTACAGTTTTTTTTTTTTTTTTTCAGTTGCTAACATCACATTTTCAAAACTCTAAACACAATTAGCACAACATCCGTCTGTTGTGACCATAGTCCGCTGGCCGCACATCAGTCAAGTTCACCGGCCGCTTCGAAGTTAGCTTGCCGATTGAGGCTCTCTCCAGCCCGCCGGCCACGGCTCACACAAGCCTGCCAGTCCATCATCAGTCAAGTCTGTCGGACGATCTTCTGTCCAGCCTGCTGGCTGTGGCTAACCCAAGCCCACCAGCCACTCATCAGTCAAGTTAGCCGGCCTCTCATCAGTCAAGTTCATGGGCTGCCACTCGCTCATATCTGCTGGCTGTGGCTACCTCAAGCCCGCTGGCCGCTCCGAGTTCAAGTCCACCGGCTGTGGCTCCCCCAAGCCCACCGGCCGCTCCGTAGTGCTGGCCAGGAGTGCCGTTCCCAGTGTCCTGACCAGAGTCCAGTGCAGGCTCCAGCCCCTGACCAGAGTCATTTTAAAGTCGTGTTGTGTCCACAAGAGCAGTTTTAATCCAGTCTTGTCATGTCCATGGAGACTCGTCTGGGGCCTCCCCTGTCGCGGAAGTGGAAGCGGTTCCTGAGTCAACCCTGTGAGGGCCCTTGACTCCACGTTCAGCCCAAGGAGGGCTGTGGATCTTTCGTCATGCCCAGTAAAGGACCTCAGATTCCAAGCCTAGCCCAGTGTCAGCTCCTGTTTCTGTGGATAATCCTGTTCCTGTGTTTAGCCCACAGAAAGGGCTTCCTGTTCCTGTGTTTAGCCCACGGAGGGCCCCGGAGCCCGTAAGTTCCCTCAAGGAATACATATTCTTATAACTGAGAAATAGCTGATTCCGATCTTAATGAATAATTCCAAGTCTTTCCATACATGGCCATGCACAATAAAAAGGCACTTGTCCAGGGAGAGGACAAGGTGGAGTAGGGAGAGGAGTAGTTGGACCAGGACTGTCTGGTTTGGTTCAGCTACCAAATCAGACATCAAGAGACTACAGCGGACAGTCAGGACTGCTGAGATGATTATTGGTGCCCCCCTGCCCAACCTCCAAGATTTTTAAGAAAATCACTTTGGACCTCACACACCCATCCCAGTCTCTCTTAGAACTGTTGGCTTCTGGTCTGTGGTATGCTACACAGCACCGACCAGCAGAACAGTCAGGCACAAGAACAGTGTCTTAACGCAGGCTACTTTTAGCCTAGCCTGAACAATTATAAAACATTCATAACAATACAATGTCCATCATAACTGACTCATTTATATAGAGAAAACCGGAAATTGTTAATTTGTGAACTGCACACTTGTAAATAACATATCTGTACATTCATTTAAAAAATTAAATTTTTTCCCTCTATATTTCTACTTCTGTATTGTGCATTATTTATTTTTTTATTTTTCTTATATAAGTGTTATATTACAGTTGTGTTCCTGTGTATAATTCCTATGTATGTCTGCACTGTCATGTACACTCTTAAAAATAAAGGTGCTTCACGATGCCATAGAAGAACCTTTTTGTCTAAATGGTTCCATAAAGACCGTTAACATCTGAAGAACCTTCCTGTTTCACATAAGGTTCTTTGTGGCAATTCTGGAGAAAGAAGGTTCTTGAGATAATAAAAATGTAAAAGAGATGGTTCTTTAAAGAACCTTTGACTGAATGGTTCTTTGTGGAACCAAAAAGGGTTCTTCTATGGCATTGCTGTGAAGAGCCTTTATTTTTAAGAGTGTATGTTTGCACTATGTCTGTACTTTCTTTTGCACTGGAAGCTCCTGTCACCAAGTCAAATTCCTTGTGTGTGTAAACATACTTGGTAATACTGTTAAGCTCTTTCTGACTTTTGACAAGGGAGGCGAAGTAGGGGGCAATAGGCAAAGGGCTGTATGTTTTGTTTTTTATGATCACTGACAGCAATTTCATTTTGCCAATAAAGCCTTTACTGCAGCAATTCTGTAACTTTTTTACATTCCATAAAGTACTGATGACTCCTTCACTATTCTGTACAAATACTATCTCAAACGAATCCACTCATTCACACACACAAAACATTAACTAGCTGACTGAATTCTTCTTCTTATATATTTTTAATGGATCTCATATTCTATGTTCTGTACAGATTAAACTGAGACATGTTTTTGTAATGCCATTAATTGTTATCATTTTGACAGTCTGTGTGCTATGATTGACTATATGTTCTTATTGGATAGAAAATCAGTGCCAGTGTTTTGACCGAATGACTCGATTTTAAATTGGGTTTGCTGTGTTTTGATAAAGTTAGTATATGTAGAAAAAGGTATTCAGCATTTTAAAATGTAGAGTGTGTATTTATTTAACAAAATGTGGTTTTGGACAGAAAATTAACTATTTGGCTAACTGTGCGATGTAGGTATGTTGCTGTGTTAAGAGTTTAGAAAAAGAAATAATTTAAGTATTGGTAAACGCTTGAAAGCAATTGAAAAAAAAAACTGTAACATAGTGGCTATGTTTATGCAATTGGTCCCAGCATGCAGCTTGCCACAAAAGCACTTTAGAGAAAAACGGTTATGCAAGTAACATAACAGCATTAGTTTTTAGAGATTTTACCCATTTGTTGGAGCATTACATTAGTTGTAGGCTACAATTCTTGGGAACAGACAGTCTGTTTTGGCCTTTGCTTCTCAGCAGGTGGTTGGATACAGCGCAGGAGATGCAGAGAACTTAAAGAGTTCTGTCTGTCTTGTCAGCTCTTTCTCCTTATGTTGGCTGATTTATGCTGTGTTTCCTTGCTCTTATAAGGTTGAGTTATTTGTAGCAACCTTATTTTTTGTTCGGGCCATTGTTAAGAATTGCACACTTTCCTTTGCTGTCTTTCACTAAATATATTATCAAGAATGTAAGAAAAATGTATTGCATATAAATGTATGTATTACTTATCAGTAAATGTATATGATATAAATATAACAGATATATAATAGAAATAAAAGATACATACTATACTACGGGGCTGAATGCTTGAATCTAATTGGTTGACGAAGAGACGCAGTTGTCGAACGCTGTTGACACTCTTAATCTCTCTCTCTCTTTCTCTCGTAACTGCATTAATAACGGAATCGCCACAACACAACGCATAGGAATAATTTCGGGACATTGCAGCTTGTTTCCATTGTGGTTTGTTCATTTAATTTTGTTGTGACTTGTTTCCTTTGTGATGCAGCTTGTTTCCGATGTGTTGTGTTAATTTCGTTGTGTTGCGACTTGTTTCCATTGTGTTAATTTCGTTGTGTTGCAACTTGTTTCTTTTCTGTTGCAGCTTGTTTCCATTGTCTTGTGCACTAATGGGCCACGGTTAGCAATGGAGGCGTAGGATGAGATGTGTGTATATATACATCATCTGAACAAGTGCATTATTTTCTAATAATTCAATGGCCCGTCATCAATTATTCCTTGAATATATATATATATATATATATATATATATATATATATATATATATATATATATATATATATATATATATATATATATATATATATATATGCACACACCATTCAGGTGCGACAAGTCACCAGCAATTACAACAGTGGTGACCATGGGAATGTGTTACAGCACACAATTCATCGCAGCCTTCTGCGTTTGTGCCTGCATAGCCAACCACCCAGCCACCCCATGCTAACTGCACGCCATCACCAACAATGCACGAAATGGGCCCAAGATCACTGAGACTGGACTGTGGTCTGACGAATCAAGATTCCTGGTTCATCACATCGACGGCCGAGCACAGATACGCTGATTACCAATAGAGGCTATAGCACATGGATGCACTGTGGGGCGGACATAGGCCGGTTATGCTGTTGGGAATGTTTTCCTGGGACAATTTAAGCCCATTATCCCAATAGTACAATTCCTGACAGCTGTCAGGTATCTGAACATTGTTGTGGACCAAGTGCACCCAACTGCCAGTGTGGCATAGCGAACTATTCTGTTGGTAATGGCCATCACTGGCAGTTGGGTGCAGAATTGTCAAGGAGTGGTTTGAGGAACATGATGGTGAATTTCTGTTAATGCCTTGGCCTCCAAATTCACGTAATCTAACATTACAGGTTGACATTATGGTACCAGGTACCACCACGTGCCTGCTGTTTTGTGGGTTAAAGTAGGTCCTACAGGTTATTACTAGATATATGGTCATAATGTAATGGCTCATCAATGTGTGTAACAAAAAATAAATGCTAAATGAAAGAAAAGAATATATATATATATATATATATATATATATTACATTTCAGCTAGTTGCCAAAGCACCACTTCTCGTGTACAGTAACTAAAAATAAAACTGAAATATTTAAATAAATACTAATTCAAATCAAATCAAATTGTAAAAGATTTAAAATCAGTCTGTTATTAATGTTGACTACTAATAATTGTTACTATTAACTACTAATAACTGACATATTAAAAAAAAGTGTTAAAAATGACAAAAATGCATAACAAAATTGCTAAAACTTTAACTAGCATTAAAATGAAAAAATGAAAATATAAAAATAAAAACTATAATAGTATCTAAATGATACTAAAATAACACTGGTATGTATACTAAATACATTGTGTTTCATATGATATTTTTTTTATTACATTGTAAGATGTAAATTAATATAAATTATATACAGTATATTAAACAACATACAATGAAAGAGGTCTTGGTGGAGTGGAAGTGTAAAACTATATACTGTATTACCTGTCCTTGTAATGAGGCAGTAAATCATTTTAAGTGGGCACCATCGGTATATTCACAGAAGAATGTATTTAATGTAGCATGTATAATGTCCAATTCACTGTGGCCTCATCTTTCTGTGTGATCGCCCTTGGACCATTATACCTTTGCCTCAGAAATGTTTCCGACACATTTGCACGGGTAAGTTCAGTAATGTAATAGTGAATTGTGCCTTATATTATGTATTGTACATTACATTATTTGACACTACGAAATATCAAATCATCAAATGCATGAACAAACTGACAAGCGTAATGCTTGTCGATGCGAGACTTATTTGATATATGGCTGTTTTCAGTTAAAAAAAAGATGACCTTTACTGTAACCACAAGTCTTTATGCTGTTGAATATCTTGTTGCTTAGAGACCAAACTCAACTGACATAGGTTGAGGTTTGTCTTTACACATTAAGTTATTCTGTGTAGAACTTAACAAGCTTCATCATAACAAAGATAGTGCCAAAGATAGTCATGTAAAACAAAAGTAGCGGAAATATAAAAAGCAGATAATTAGCTTAAAAAGAAATAACCTAGATATATTTTATGATTAAAGTATAATATAATTTGGTTGCTAGGAAAAAATCTAGGAAAAATAGCACCGTTCTTTGAAAAATCTCAACAGATGGCTTTCTGGTTGAAGGTCACGTCATCAAGCCACATGTTACACCATTTTTAAGTGACTTTGAGCCATTGTATTCTTCCCTTTCATTTACTGACCACATCTCTCTCTGTATTTCAGATGAGAATTGCCATTAGAATGTGCTTATAGAAGGTTAATGGTGTCATCCATAAGAAGGCAGCATCATAAAGTCACTGTATTGCTATCTAACATTCAGAGGTTCATCAAGCCTTCAGCTTCTACTGGAGCATAGAACATAACCCTAGATAGCCCTTATTCTTATTGATTATTAATCAATGTCTTGAAGACAGCCTAGTCTGGCACCCTGGTGTGTGTGTGATTGGTGAAGATCCAGACATCTTGACATTTGAAATGCCAGTGGATGAGTTGGAAAGAACACTGAGGCAAAGGAGATGTGTAAAAGGCATTCCTTTCTTTCTGTTTCCTCAAAGGAAACTCTATAACAGCAGTTTATAGAGTCCCCCCCCCCCCCATTTTGCCTGTTATTTTCCATTTCCACCTGAAAATGGTAGAGTAGTGGATAAACAAACACAAGAAAAGGAACAGCTTATTACTTTGGAGAAACAAACAAAAGTGAAAATCATAATAAAACTGCATTCTAGGAGCTGACCCTGTTTTGTGCGCCTGAACAAATCTTTTCTCAGGCTGTGAGTGAGTCACTCAATAAAATCAAAAATCAAAGGAATAGAAATAAACTGACTGACGGGCTACCAGACTGACTTTGTTTTTTACATCACAGGGGCATTGACGAAGAGTGGAGGATGATCTTTGCTGAAATGTCATTGCATCTGAAATAAATAAATAAATAAATAAAAGTGTCCCTTTTAGACTTGCACTCTATTCATTTATTGCTTGTTTTCTTAAAAAAAAAAAAAAAAAAAAAAAAAACTAACACTAGCTTTTCTGATCGTTTTATATTCTATCTGTTTTCTTTTTATCTATTATACAATTAACAAAAGCAAAAAAAAGGCCTCTAACAGTGTTTGCTCTATTCTTTTTCTATTCTATCTGTTTTCTTTTTATTTATTATATTATTTAAAAAAAACTTGCTATGTGTACTGCATTAAGCTAACTGAGACTTATTATAGCACTTGCATATCATTGCTCTTTTGTTTGCTTTGGATAAAAGTGTCTGCTAAATGACTAAATATAAATGTAAATTTCAAGAAAACAAAAAAATTGTAGAGTTGAAGATTAGGATATTAGGGTATTTAAAAAATATACAAGTATAATTTAATAATCATTTATAATAATTAATACAATAATTTAATTTGTTATAATAATTTTAAAATGTTAAAAACAATGTTATATTGTTAGATTATTGAATATACAGTGCCTTGTGAAAGTATTCATACCCCTTCATTTTTTTCACATTTTGTTATGTTGCTGCCTTATGCTAATCTGTTTTAAATTACTTTTTTCCCCACATCAATCTACACTCCATACACCATACTGACAAAGCAAAAACAGAATTGTCACAACTTTATCATTTTTTATATACATATTTTTTTAAACTGAAATAAGTACATTGCATAAGTATTCATACCCTGAAATAAATATTTCGCTGAAGCACTTTTACAGTCTCAAGTCTTTTTTGTTTGATGTGACAAGCTTTGCACATAAGCTTTGATTGGGTTCAAGCCCAGGCTGTGTTTTCATGTTTCTTAACTGAAGAGAGGATTGAGATTGGCCACACCGCCATAAAGCTCAGATCGGTAGAGTGTTGCAGTGATGTTTGTCCTTCTGTAGTTTTCTCCCATCTGCATATATGATCATGGAGCTCAACTAGAGTGACCATCAGGTTCTTGGTCACCAGTCTAACCAAAGCCCTTCTCCATCAGTTGCTCAGTTTGGCCAGAAGTCCAGCTCTACGAAGAGTCCTGGTTGTTTCAAACTTCTTCCATTAAGAGTAACAGAGACTACATGCTTCTGTGAAACTTCAATGAAGCAGAATTTTTTCTGAACTTTTCTTCAGATCTGTGGCTTGACGCAAACCTGTTCCTGAGCTCTACAGGCAGTTCTTTGGACTTCAGTGCTTGGTTTTTGCTCTGATATGCATTATCAGCTGTTAGACCTTTTGATTAAGACGTGTGTGCCTTTCCAAATCATACCCATTCAATTGAATTTGCCACAGGTTAACTTCACTTGAAGTGTAGTAACATATACAAGCAATATGAATGCTCCTGAGCTACATTTCAACAGCCCCAGATAAGGGTATGAATACTTATGCAATGGAATCATTTTAGATTTTCATTTTTAATAAATTTGCAAAGATGTTAAAAACCTGTTTTTTGCTTTACAATCATGGTGTATGGAGTGTAGACTGATGTGGGGAAAAAAGTAATTTAAAGCAGTTTAACATAAGGTAGCAACAAAACGTGAAAAAATGAATACTTTCACAAGGCACTCTAAGTCGGTAAATTCTTGTCATTTTGTTGTTTTGTTTTGGGCCAACTTATTCAGAATCAGTTAAAGATTTACTAGCGTTGGTGCATTTAATATAATTTAATATTATAATATAATATTATTAAAAAAAAAACAAGAAATTAATGTGATATATATAATATAAAAAAAATTAAGATTAACTTCTTGATTTTTATTTTTTCAGACAATGCCTTTTTTGCCAGTTGTAATTTTTGTTAATTTTATTTTACACAATAGAACTACATTCTTTTAAAGCTTTTGTCATGCATCATTACAACATACTGATTAATGTCATATGTTAAATACATTTAAACATTTAGATGCAAGTTAATTAACACAAAAATAATGAATGCTGTAAAGCTTTGCCCATTTAAATCACTTAAGTAACCCACTGTCACATGTTTCACACAATTTCATGTAATAATTAAAACATACATATCTGAATCTTGAAATATCACTGCTTAGTGCATTTCCATGGAAACACAGCTCCAGCACAGACCAGGAAACATTCAGACTGGATTTGTGACAAGCTTCTTGGAGCGATGCTTTTTTTCAATTAGTAAGGATGTCTGGATTGCTTACCATTATAATACTTAAGAAACATAGAGTGCTTTGTGTTGATTAGTGAAAATGAGGGAAAAGTACACTGGGAATGAATACTTTTATGGGGACCGTATTATTTTCTTCAAAAGCACAATTAAAGTGGATTGGAGCTTTGAATGGAGCAGCTTAATGTAGCCTAATACAGCATATTCTCACAGCACAGCCTAGGTTTTCTAAAAAACAAAACAAAAAAAAAAACACTTTTCCTCTTCTAATGCTCTGATTTAGTGAAATCGCAAAAGGGCTTGTAACACATGCAGAGTGATGTTTCAAATAAATAAATCATATCTGAATATGAGATTTGTGCTACAGCTCCATGAGTAGGACTCTTTTATTATTTGTTCAATTAAGAGCTCGCTTGTACATCGGCTTGACTGCACTTAACCGAATCCAAGGCCAGCTTGAAGGATCAGAGTCCGCCTCCAGAGGAAAAAACAGCCCTGAGGTAGTGATTATGGTCACATGTTACTCTTTTCTCATTGGCTGGTGGTGTAAAATGGTGGTTTCAAATGTTTGCTTGCTTTAACCAGAAATGAACCAATTAAATCTGTAAACATGAGGACTTAAAACTAAACTTAATTAAAAGAGGAAGGACTTTATAAGCAATGTCAGAGGTTAAACCTTCATTTAATCTGCTTTTTCTCAGAATGCACTGGGCAGAGCCTGCTATTTC
This sequence comes from Acrossocheilus fasciatus, assembly GCA_036784905.1. Classification (NCBI taxonomy): domain Eukaryota; kingdom Metazoa; phylum Chordata; class Actinopteri; order Cypriniformes; family Cyprinidae; genus Acrossocheilus; species Acrossocheilus fasciatus. Next base: position 12,982,792 of record CM071961.1, read on the forward strand.
TTTCTTTGTAGTATTCAATTGCTTTAGCTCAATTCTTAAAGGTTCAGATCTCAGAACAATTAGATTGTTTTTCACAACATGATTTGAATTTTAAATTCACTTGAGCTAATTGCTCCTGTTTTGGATCTTGTTCAAAAGAGTAAATGCAACTGTCTACAATTTGCACCAGGGGCGTCATGCACTTATTATTTTTGAGTGGGCCTTGTCATGCTTGACATGTGACACACAGCAGCCATGATACTGATGTAGGCTTATTGCTTTAATTAATTTTTCCTTTTTGATTCAAAATAATTCCAAACATGTTATCTATATCATGAAATATCTTGAATATCTCAAATATCTCAAATATGTGTAAGTAAATGCATTTTGCACCATTATAGATTATGTTAGTTAATTTATAACAGGAGATGGGCAAAGCAGGATTATGTTAGCATACTCTACTAACTACGCATTAAAACTCATCTTTTTACTTAATGGAACACTCCACTTTTTTTGGAAATAGGCTCATTCTCCAACTCCCCCAGAGTTAATAAGTTGAGTTTTACCGTTTTTGAATCCATTCAGCCGATCTCCGGATCTGGCGAGAGCACTTTTAGCATAGCTTAGCATAGATCATTGAATCGAATTAGACCAGTAGCATCGCGTTCTAAAACGATCAAAGAGTTTCGATATTTGTCCTATTTAAAACTTGACTCTTCTGTAGTTATATCGTGTACTAAGATCGGCGGAAAATGAAAAGTTGCGATTTTCTAGGCTGATATGATTAGGAACTACTCTCATTCCGGCATAATAATCAAGGAACTTTGCTGCCGTAACATGGCCGCAGCAGGCGCAGTGATATTACGCAGCGCCTGAAAGTAGTCCCCAGCTACCGGTGGTACTGGCCAGTTTACTAAAACAATATCTAAGCACAATGAAGCACAAATGTTTTTGGTGATAGCATAGACATGCAATGTTGTGATGTCCCATACAAATGATTAATTTTGTAATTGTTAAAATTCTCTAAAAGTTGTATTTTACAGAATGTTAACACTGTTTTAAAAAATAAGCCAAATAGGCCAACCAGTATATAGATCAGATTGTATTTCTTAAGAGTATGTAAAATATTGTTTGACCTACTAGATTACATGCCAGTTTCATTTAGTATAAGTTGGCACTTATATAACGGTGTCTCTGAAAGTATAGATGTGAAAAGTCAAGGACTTAACCTGTCAGCAAAATACACTGAAAAGAGTCTGGCACTGCACACTCACTCCCATCCCCCCTCCACCACAGCTTTTGGGCCAGTATTTACATTATAACATTATGTTGTCCTAAGCCATTCAATATTGGACATGCTTTCACTTTAGTGCATTATTTATTTTAAAGAAAATTCATCTACCAGAAACAGAATTAAAAATAGAGAGAATTTCTTTCTCTCTTTCTTTAACAGAGAAAAATCAAGATCTGAATCATCCACTGTGACAAATATTGTGGAGAACAACAATCTCAGTGTGCAACACACCTGTAACCTTTGCTCATTCTTAAATCAGCATGTGTTCTCCCATCGGCTGAATATCAGCCTCAGACCTCTTGCTCCGTGAGCAGGTGTGGTAGATTGTTTTCCTGAGGCATGCATCCTTTATCCTTGCATCATAATTGCAGAGCACAAGATCATTTTCTCCTAGTTGGAAGTCTCTGGTTGAACATTTTGGGTGAGACTGTGTTACTGTTTGAAGGACAGTAAAGAACATCAGGTCAGACAAAGATGCTTACAAAGCATGTCAAAACGTCCCAGGGGTGCTTGGGAGGTAGGAAGGGATCTCTATTCAGAATAGTGACTCGATACCTCAGGGGATTTGCAAAGATTAACTGACTGAATATCTATGGGCAGTAAATTTTATTCACTGCATTTTTATTCCTCAAGGAACAAACATTTAACATTTAGTTATTTCACGTTATTAGAATAGTAAAAGAATGACTGACTGACAGACAGACATAGATAGATAGATAGATAGATAGATAGATAGATAGATAGATAGATAGATAGATAGATAGATAGATAGATAGATAGATAGATAGATAGATAGATAGATAGATAGATAGATAGATAGATAGATAGATAGATAGATAGATGGCATGAGTATTTCTGGTCTCTTACAAGGCAGTACATCACTACAGGCTGCATTTAAAATACATTTTAAAAAGGAATCAATCTTGTCTGAACTTTATCCCAGAATTTCGGATTTCACATCATGCTTTATTGGCAATTATGTTCGCCAGAAGGCATAATAACTCAAGGGCATCAATTTGTTTGATCCAAGGATTTCAGGAAGGGTATTACTAGTAAATATAGGACCTCCACCTCATTGATTGCCTTTCAACTACTCTGTTGCTCAGTCCGTGTACAGCCAAATGCTGCCTAAATCAGGTTCGAGCCAAAGACCATTCATCAGGATGAGGTCCTTCCTGAGTGATTATACCTGTTATTTGTCCAATTAATGGAAATGTTAATGGATGACGCACAGATGGAGGAGCCCATATATCAGTGGATACAGTAAGAACACTCTGTTTGTACTAATAAAGGTGCTAATCAATTAAATCAATTTTATTTAAGATTAAATGATTAGGGCATCATTGTCCATTTTCTTTGTAATATAATAACTTGGAATGACTGCTAAATGCATTACAGTACAGATAGAATTACAGTCAAGTCTGCATGAGAAGCAATGAAAAATTAGCTGGCACACACCTTTAGGAGCCCAAACCCCGGACCTTAACTAACATGCATGAAAACATGTTCTGGAATGATAATCGTCCATCTTGTTAATAATACAGTATGATAATGTACTGCTGCAATTTATATACAAACACTCGCCTCACATTTTTAGCTACTAGAAAACAGTTTTCTTGACATTTTTACCAGCAGTGGATCTCATTTGGGATATGAATTTTAAAAAGCCACTGACATCAAGTTCATCGACCTGGTGACCTCCACCAGTAAAATCACTGTTAGAGTGAATGAGGCTTTAGAAGTATAAAAATAGCAGCCTTCACGAATCATAAGCATTCAAACAGACATTCTGGGTCAGACGATCTGTTTCATGTCTGTAATATTTGTAGAAGAACATCTATTCTGGGTCTGTCTGAAAGGTTAATGTAGTTTGGGAAATACACTGTATTTGTTCTTCAAAGAATATTATTCTTCTTTTAAAGTTCTCATGTAGTCACTAATTTTATCCCTTAAAGCTTATTTCTGTCAGGACCACTATCATCAATGTTGATTGACAGTTAGCATACAGTTTGGATTGGCGGTATGGTTCTGTTCTGGGCAAGAACTCCCTGCGCATCCATGCAGCCTAGCACAGATGAGAGCAGGGAGAGCAGCGATAACCCCAGGGTAAACAGAACAGAACCAACAAATGTATAGCAGATATCGTTAAAGTTCAGTAATTTTATGTACACATTTTAGAATTAGTCTGATTCAAAGGAGAATCAGAAGGCTGAATCCTGACTGACAGAGGAGGAGTTGGGGATGGAGGAGGGTAATTAGTTATTGAGCAATGCAAAAACTGCTGATAATACTGAAGGACCTTATATATGGATCCTTAGATAGGTGTCATATTCCTATAGGTAGATGGGGATCAGCTGAGAGTCAGCTGATGCAAGCTTGACTAGCGTGACCTGCCAGAACTAGGCCTAATGCTACGCTTGATGTTTGATAATCAAAATGACATATTTAAACATTTTGATGATACACATGTAAATGTAAACACTACACAATGGCAAGTGGCAATATGCAAACAACCTTCTAAAAATTAACATTAAGTAGAAACGCTTTGCAAATCATTTGAATCATATGAAAATGCAACCTGCAAGTTTTTGAAGGTAGGAAACAGGTGCAGTTTTGTACGGTGGGCCAAAACTGGTTTTGTTCCATTTTGTTGTGTTAATTGTGTTGTGTTGTGGCGTGTTTCTGTTGTGCTGCGACTTGTTGTGTTGGACTAATTTCGTTGTGTTGTGACTTGTTTCCATTGTGTTGTGCTGATTTTGTTGTGTTGTGGCTTGTTTTCATTGTGTTGCGGCTTGTTTCCACTGTGTTGTGCTAATTTTGTCGTGTTATGCTAATTTTGTTGTGTTGTGGCTTGTTTCTGTTGTGTTATGCTAATTTCGTTGCTGTGGCTTGTTTCCGTTGTGTTGCGACTTGTTTCCATTGTTTTGTGCACTACTGGGCCACTGTTGTTTTGAAACAGTCTTTGGTACGCTGCAGTTTTAAAGAGAATATGCTCAGCCATATTGTTGACTGATGAATTTGCACATGGTTTGTCTTTAAGCATATTAAAAACACCAAACAGACATGTAAACAATGATTAAAAACTTGATTTTCACCACAGGTTATATGATGCTGTGTTTGCCTTAAAATTCTGCCCTCACAGACAGCTTACTAGGAATTGGATCAGAGTGATTATATGTGATGCGCTTTTATCCCTTCGGCACACACTCTTGTAAACCACTGCTCATTTCCCTTTAAAGGTCAGATTGCCTGAGGTACACAAACACACAGACAGGTTAAGAGGACCTCCTTACTAAGAACTCCATATAAGAGCTGCTGAGGTAAGTTTGTCCCTCATTAGTTACCTGGTATAAAGGCTATGTATTTAGCTAAGAGCATTTAGGCTCCTGCATAAAGGCCAGTCTGGCAGTGAGTATAGAGCCTCAGGGGTTTACTGTGTACCATCATAATGAGCAGTTTCAACCCTGGCTCAGATGACTCATCTCAGCAACACTCCATCTGAGTCACAGCACACGATTCTGTTCAGCTTTTATTCTGAAGAAACTTCAGTAATAACCTACTGCCATTTAGACACACATTGGAAATTAAAAATGGGTTCGCTTGTAATTCGTGAGTGTGAATTTGAACTGAACTGGGGTTTGAATTGGAAAGACAGAAAAAAGGAATGTGTGAAATTGAATTCAATTTAATTGAATTCAAGTTTATTTGTATAGCGCTTTTCACAATACAAATCGTTGCAAAGCAGCTTTACAAAAAAATGTAAGTTTCTACAATATATTTAGTAGTAGTTTATCAGTGGTGACTATAGCCCTATTGGGACGGGATTAGTTTTACATGGAGAGGTGGGGTAAAGTAATTTTTACCAGAGCTTCTCAGTAATTTTAGTCCCGTCCGAATGTGCCATCTCAGTAATCATTACAGACTATGTCAGTAAAGATTACGGTGACTTTTACCTTCTGTAAAAAAGTCCGGAAAAATTACCTCAGGTAATACTAATCCCATGCGAATAGACCAGCTGTAAATATGTACGTAAATGTTCTGTAATTTCATATTTAAAAGTAGTTTTCCGTGTTTTTTCCATGCTTGAAGAAACATTCAGTTGCGTTTTAGGTGTTGGGACAAGTCTGCGGCAAACCTCGAATGTTTTCTGCATATGACAATGCATACCATTCAGATCAAAAAGAAGGTCGAAAGCACTTGTTAGAGGCACGAAATTTCTGTTAGCTGTGTCTATTGCAAACAGAATCAAATCATAATTTAATTAATTTAATTAATAAATCGATGGATCTAGCATGCACATGACGACAGGGAGGTGACGGCGGTACGTAAATCGAGTTACTCCTCCCACTTCTGGTAGCTTTACTGAGATTTCTTATCCTGTGCGAATTGGCCATTAATATTACAGACGTCCTGTGGTAAATTAACATTACTCCACCTACCCTTGTAAAACTAATCCAGTCCAAATAGGGCAAGTTGATGTACACTGAACAAAATTATAAACACAACACTTTTGTTTTTGCCCCCATTTTTCATGAGCTGAACTCAAAGATCTAAGACTTTTTCTATGTACACAAAAGGCCTATTTCTCTCAAATATTGTTCACAAATCTGTCTAAATCTGTGTTAGTGAGCACTTCTCCTTTGCCGAGATAATCCATCCACCTCACAGGTGTGGCATATGAAGATGCTGATTAGACAGCATGATTATTGCACAGGTGCAAATGTCGCAAGTTTTGAGGGAGCGTGCAATTGGCACGCTGACTGCAGGAATGTCCACCAGAGCTGTTGCCCATGAATTGAATGTTAATTTCTCTACCATAAGCCGTCTCCAAAGGCAAAGAATTTGGCAGTACATCCAACCGGCCTCACAACCGCAGACCACGTGTAATCACACCAGCCCAGGACCTCCACATCCAGCATTTTCACCTCCAAGATTGTCTGAGACCAGCCACCCGGACAGCTGCTGCAACAATCGGTTTGCATAACCAAAGAATTTCTGCACAAACTGTCAGAAACTGTCTCAGGGAAGCTCATCTGCATGTTTGTCGTCCTCTTCGGGGTCTCGACCTGACTGCAGTTTGTCATTGTCATTGTCTGGCACTTTGGAGACGTGTTCTCTTCACGGATGAATCCCGGTTTTCACTGTACAGGGCAGATGGCAGACAGCGTGTTGCAAGGATCTGTACACAATTCCTGGAAGCTGAAAACATCCCAGTTCTTGCATGGCCAGCATACTCACCGGACATGTCACCCATTGAGTAAGATTTGGCACCTGCCCACACTGCCAAAAGCACCAAAAGTTGGTTAAATGACCATGGTGTTGGTGTGCTCGACTAGCCAGCAAACTCACCAGACCTGAACCCCATAGAGAATCTATGGGGTACTGTCAAGAGGAAAATGAGAAACAAGATGTGCTGAAGGCCACTGTCAAATAAACCTGGGCTTCCATACCACCTCAGCAGTGCCACAAACTGATCACCTCCATGCCACGCCGAATTGAGGCAGTAATTAAAGCAAAAGGGGCCCCTACCCAGTATTGAGTACATATACAGTAAATGAACATACTTTCCAGAAGGCCAACAATTCACTAAAAAATTTTTTTTTTATTGGTCTTATGAAGTATTTTAATTTGTTGAGGTAGTGAATTGGTGGGTTTTTGTTAAATGTGAGCCAAAATCATCACAATTAAAAGAACCAAAGACTTAAACTACTTCAGTCAGTGTGCAATGAATTTATTTAATACACGAGTTTCACAATTTGAGTTGTATTACTGAAATAAATGAACTTTTCCATGACATTCTAATTTATTGAGATGCACCTGTAGTTGAGTATCATCAGCATAACAATGGAAACTAATCCCAAATTTTCTAATAATATTACCAAGGGGCAACATGTATATTGAAAATAGCAGAGGACCTAGGACAGATCCTTGTGGCACTCCATACTTTACTGGTGATGACTCCCCATTTAAATAAACAAAGTGATAGCGATCGAACATGTAGGATCTAAACCATCTTTATGCCTGCCCTTGAATACCCATATAGTTTTGTAATCGATCTATGAGTATGTCATGATCTATAGTGTCAAAGGCAGCACTAAGATCAAGTAAAACTAGCAAAGAGATGCAGCCTTGGTCTGACACAAGAAGCAAGTCATTTGTAATTTTAACAAGTGCAGTTTCTGTGCTATGATGGGGCCTGAAACCTGACTGAAATTCTTCATAGAGATCTTTTTTTTGCAGGAAGGAGCACAATTGAACAGACACAACTTTTTCTAAAATTTTAGACATCAACGGAAGATTTGAAATGGGTCAGCAGGAATATTTGAAATGGGTCTTTAATTGAACAACTGAACATTTCTTAAAATAATAATAAATAAATAAATACATTTGCATTAGTCCAACCATACATATCATAATAACATAACCAATTTTGATGAATTATGGCTATTTATCCCTTGATATATTAATTAAAGAAAAATAAACCATCTATCAATGTTAGCAGGGCTTGATATCAGCACTAGAGGGACAGCTGCAATCTATTTGTCAACTTGGAATGAATACTGATGTTGCCTAATTATCAGTCAAACCAGTGCCCACATACAGTCCGTCTCGCTGAAATCCCTGTGTAGCGTCTGTGTGAAGAAGAGCTTTGCAAACTCTTGGAGAGATCTCTAGGGTGTGATTGCTGCAGGATACGTATAGCCTATGCATAAAACATATCTGCTGTCATTTCCAATGAGACTTAAATATAGAGGTCTGGAGATCAAGCATAGTGGGTTTGAATTTAAAATAAAGTGATATCATTTTAAAACAAAATGTTATATATAGAAAGACAGAGAGAGAGAGAGAGAGAGAGAGAGAGAGAGAGAGAGAGAGAGAGAGAGAGAGAGAGAGAAAATGACGTCACACCTGAGTTGACCACATTCCAGAACACAAGTTGGAAAATGAAGATGGACACATCCATTGTGAGCAAAAACAACAAGCAGTACTTTGCACAGATAATGTCGAAGTATCATGTCCAAAGATAGAGGTTGGATAAAACTGTATGGAAAACTGCATGAGTTTGAGGCACTATTGAATGCTAATAAATAATACATTATTAAAGGGGTCATGACATTGATTTTTTTAAATTATTATTTTAATATGTTTCTTGAGGTTTATTTATGATGTTAATAAAGTTTTTGCACAAAAAAATAAATAATAATAATAATTATTATGTGGGAAAATTATTGTTTTCAAGCTTCATTCTGAACCTTTCTCCTAAATGACCTGTAGCGCCCTGCTATGGCCTGAAATATAGGCCCTAGCCCGGCCCTGACCCGAGTCGCTCAGGCCCTAGCCCGGCCCTTTTTTTCCCCTTCTCCCAAAACAGCTTAAACTACTGTTTCAGCTATTAAAATAGTTCAGTTTTGTATGCAATGGCAAAGTGATTATATTTTGTTTTTTTTGTTTGTTTGTTTGTTTTGTTTTTTTTTAAAGTTCATTTAGAAAAACGTTTGGAGTATTTTTTGTTCATTATAAGTTTTTGTTTTTTAAAGTAACGACCAAGCGGCCAGCAGCAGACAGTGAGCTGATCATAGCCTATGTTTGATCAATTTAGCCTTTTCAAATCATCACAACTTGCCTAAAATAAAATCTATAGAAATAAAACAGTTCAAGCATATAACAATGTTAAAACGTTAAACCTAGATAAATGTGCGCTGTATCCAATAGTTTGTGCGGAGAGTGGAAGCTAAAGCGCACTTTGCAAGACATGGAGGCGCCAGTGTAATCACTTGCATTTTTTTCAGTGGATACGCCATCAATTTTGCTCATAAAGGTAAGAGTAATACATCATTTGGAACTTTAAAGGGTCTACTTTTATTTGTGTGCACTCACAATATCAACAAAACGCTGTGCTTATATAAAATAAAGAAAACAAACATGATGCGCTTTTTTCTGTCTCGTCTTGAACAGGAGCGCTTCACAATGATGAACTGAAACTCAGCGAATACACGCCTCACAGTCACAGACATAATAAATACATTTATAGAAAGCTTTAAATTACTACGTAACGAAATAAAACAAATCAAAAACAAAAACACTTTCATTATAATCATAATCCGTAAAGATGCACTTCTCTCTAAAGGTGCGTCTAATGAGGAGATGGGCGAGTCAGGATCGGCAACTTCATCCTTGCGACACGGACTCAGAAAACACTAGTTTATTAGTAAGTCATTCAAATATCTCCTTACTATTTCCCCCAGACTCATTCATGGTAATTACGTTTGCTGGGGCTTTGCAGCACGCTTTAGCCTAATGCATGCATTTGAACGCAGAACTCTTCAGCTGCGCAGACGGCATGCATACTTCTGCTGCTACAGTTGGAGACTAAACACCATCGAACCACTCTCGTGTTGTTTTATTTACCCAGCGCGGCAGTTTTTTTTATAAAAATATAAAAATAAGGAGAAGCCGAAAACAGGCCCGAGGCCCGGCCCGCATCTGAACTATGACGTGAAAATTGGCCCGAAGCCTGGCCTTTGTCCGTCATCTTATCAGAATTACCGGCCCGATTTTACTTACAGTTTTTGATGCAGGTGCACTCAGCTCTAGTACCGTTTCATCTTCACCGTTTTCATCTGCTCTGATCAATCAAAGCCATTAAAAATAAACTATCTACTTGTTCCTTATGCTGGGATCCTTCTAATATCTGTACAGAGACAAGAACGATAACGAACCAAACACATCAAAGCGAAAGTTCTTTCACTCCATTTGTCCTATTGACAGACTCAAGCATGTGGACTGTGTCAGATTGTGAACGCACATCTCTATACTGTATCCAGTGTAGACAAGATGGCGGCAGTGATAATAATTTCTATTTGCTTTTGACGCAACGCGACATTCGCATTCAGATCAAGGGTCAAGCCATTAAGGGACTGAATGCCAGTGTGCAGGGCCTATGGTGAGAAGAAACATCGTCGATGTCTTGCTCTTGCACTTTCAAGTTTGCATTTTCATGCCCCCAAAATGCCACTGTTATGTAAATGAATGGCCAAAACACTTTTCTGTTTTTAGTTGAAGAGTGTATGAGAACAGAACTAATAATGAGATAACAAGACAATGAACCAATAAAAACATGATATAAGAAACAACTGGGAACAGGAGGTCAAATGACATGAAACAGGAAACACATGAATAAAACCAAAGTAAAAGACATGACTGGATAGGAAAATATGAAATATGAACAAAAACCTAGATAGATGCTACATTATCTTACGGTTATATGATTAACATTATCATTTTTTAAAATCTTTCTATTTACATATTACATTATTTATTATTTCTTTTATATGTGATTACTGGCCCCATTTGTTTCATTTCAAGCACTGACTGCATTTAAACGAATATACAAGTAGATATCTCCAGCAAAATATGTTTGTGACAAATGTCTTTTTGTCCTTGTCATGCGTTTCAGAGACAGTTCAGCAGTTTATGTTGGGGTGTGCTGTTCTGCTGTGAATTTCAAGAAGGCTAAGATGAGTTCAGGAGTCTCCCCCGATGTCTCTGGCCTCCAATTTCCTTCAGTCTGGTTGTCTGACATGAGGCAGAATCCTTGCTCGGAGAAAGACTGATAACATGGAAAGGCATCTCACAGTTTAAAGCAGCAAATGAAAATGCCATTGCCGCAGCAGATATCTGCCACTCTTCAATGCACACGAGCGGTTTACTTCTGCCAAAACTCTGCCAAATGTCTCCTGTGCATAATCACACAATTGGAATATTGCACTATATTTATATTCTTACTGCGTCATGAGCATCACCGGGCAGAAAATAATTACTTTTTTCAAATAGGTGTTCTCAAACACTCCCCCATCTGCTGTTGGTCAGTTAAACAGATGGTCCTTGCCCCAAACTCAAGTCATAGTTTCATTGAAATAACGTATTTCTACACGTCTGGAATATCAAAATAGAGGCAAACACCCCTTATTAGGTGTCTGTTCACTTAACGCTACTTTGTAGTAATTCTACTCAAACACTTTGTCAGTAATGTGTGAAATCTTAGATAAACACTTGCCGGTTGATGGAGTTTGGGAGCACCATTTCAGGGACACCAGTCGCATGCTTTGCTTCAAGACAGTTTGGTCTGTTGCATTGTGCTCTTTAATATGCATAGACTTGCTAATTAAGCTCATCTAATTCTAATGATGTGGCCATGAGAGCACTCTGTCAGCTCAGAGGAAAGGTGCACTGTGCAAACCCTCCACTCTACAGCTGTGGCACTAACCAAAGGTCTGGCATGAACTAATTAATCCAGTTTTTCTGTAATCTTTGCTGTATTGAGTATCAAGTATTGATTCATAGTCAAGAGGAAGAATACTTATACTCCTATGATTTAGATCACAATTTCCCAGTACATATATTTCACATGATATATGTTCTGAGTATGTCAGTATTGTGTTTTAAAATGAAAGTTGTTCTATAAACAATTGTACTCTAGGGATAAGTGCACTGCACACTGGATGGTCCAGCTAGAAATATAGGTTTTAATACCATTTGAGCATGAGCAACAATATTTATGGGACATTCAGATTTTTCTGCTGGTTTGAAATAGGTTATTCAAATATGAGTGTGGCAAGCAGTTTTTGAGATTTCAGGATTTCCCCAAATAGGGCTTGGTCTTTCATGGCTGAAATAACTGCCTGGAGTTGTTGCAAATATGGCTGCTGGGTGACAAGGCTTTCTTTAAAAGTGACAGTAGCGGTGTTACTGAATGAATTAGTGCATGAGTTTCTGAACAATTCAGTTGAGTGAATGATTCCAATTGTGTCATTCTTGAATGAAGAAGCGTTTTGGAACAAATCATTTCATTCAGTGACTTACACATAAAGACAGTTGTTTTGTTTATGATTGAATCGGTTAAGTGAAGGATTCAGTAACTTGCTTGTAAAGACACTTGTTTCGTTCCTGAACGAATCAGCATTTTTGAAAGAATTGGCTGAGTGAAGGATTCAATGACTTACTCGTAAAGACACTTGAAGAGTTCAGATGCAAAAGCCTGAAATTTTCATCTAAAATGAACTTTTTTCTCAGGGTCCTATGTTTAGGTTCAGTCATTTTACTCTAACGGCAACATATAGGTTATTTTCTATGCAATTAAAGTGAAATAACTGAACATAAATATAGGGGCCTGATAAAAATGCTAATTTTAGCACAAAAACACAATCTATCTGCCAGGCAAGTGCAGAGAAATGCGGAGTGAAAAGTCTCAGTGCTGTTGGACGGTTTTATCAACAGAACAGCACTAATTTGAGGACTGGAACTGACTGTTGGATGTGTGATTGGAAAATACTATGCACCTGCCAACATACAAAAGCATGCGAGACCACAGCTAATTGAATGGGGTACTCAAATTTAACCCCAAACCTTTAAGGAGCTGCCCGCACAAATACCATTAAGATCCCACCGCCCTTAAATGAAGCACAGCCAGTGCATGCTAATGCAATTATAAGCTTTCTGTAAGATCAAATTTGGGATTTTAACATTCAAAGGAAGGTATGTGTGTAAATTTAATGGAATTATGAAGAGAAACTATTACAGTGCATAGAAATTGTAGCATCCCTTATAGGCATAGTTCACCCAAAAATGAAAATTCACTTAAAATGTACTCACCCTCGGGCAATCAAAGATGTAGATGAGTTTTTCAGCATTGGAACAGGTTTGGAGAAGTTTATCATTACATCACTTACTAATGGATCATGTGCAGTGAATGGGTGCCATCAGAATGAGAGTCCGAACAGCTGATAAAAACATCACAATAATCCACAACACAACTCCAGTTAACATCTTGAAAAGTGAAAAGCTACATGTTTGTAAGAGGCAAATCCATCATTAAGGCATTTTAACTTTAAACATTCTCCTCTGTCCAATGGTGAGCAAGTGATGTAATGATAAATTCTTCCAAATCTGTTCCAATAAAAAAACAAATTTATCTATATCTTGGATGGCCTTGGAGGGTGAGAAAAATTTCTGCAAATTTTCATTTTTGGGTGAACTATTGGATGATTTTAACGTCCCTCATTACACTTTGGGTCATAAAGCTTTTAACCTGAAACCAGCAAAGACAAGACCAAACATGTTCAAGTTCAGAATTGTAAGAGCAAAAGGAGAAACATCCCAGCATCTATAGACCTACTGTAATGGGAAGAGTCATTAATTAAGCAGAATCATAAGCCACAAAATTCTTAGTGGCTGCTGCTCTTGTGAGTAACCGCAGAAAGAGAGAGATGTCTGGCGCAGTAATTGGATTTCCAGTTCATAGGAGCCGAGGATATATTTTTTGAAAGTTCAAATGCTAACTCTAATGAAGCTCTTTACAAAGCCCTTTTGATAAAGTGCTGATGATAAGAAGAACTTGGCTGAATAGTGCATTGTACGTTTGAAAATATCTCTGGGTGACATTGCCTGGTTTCTGCCCCAATTTTGTTCCCTCAAGAACTATTCCACCTTGCTCTTGCAGGTAAAACAGATGCAGAAGGGGTTGGTCATCCATCCTGCAGCAGGCAGGCTCCCATCGAGCTGTTCCCCTCTCCAGGTGAACGCTATAATGGAGCTGATAGTGCCTCAGACACAGTCAAGGACTCTGCTGGCCTTGCACTTATCTCAAGTTGCTATTGAGGAGAAGTGCTTGTGTGCAGTGATAAGTGTAGAACAAAGACAAGCATTTGCCAAGTCAGAAGCATTCGGGATATCTAAGAATTATTGAGTATAAGTGTTGAGGAATGTTGTTTTTAAAGGATCTTATCTGTAAAATGTTTGTAATAATTTTATGAAAAGTGTTTTATATATATATGTGTGTGTGTGTGTGTGTGTGTGTGTGTGTGTGTGTGTGTGTGTGTGTGTGTGTGTGTGTGTGTGTGTGTGCGTGTGTATTTATTTATTTATTTAAATATATATTGTGATGGCAAAGCTGATTTACTTCAGTGTCAAATGGAATTTATTTATTTATAAATAACATTTTAATATATATTAAAAAAAGAAAATAATTATTATAATTTGTAGTAATATTTCACAGTAATATTACTGTATACTGATCATATAGTTATTTTTATTTTTATTTTCATTTAATCTTTTTTTTTCATTACTCCAGTCTTCAGTAAAATTATTTTAATGTTTAATAATATTTCATAATATTACTGTATTTTTGAATAAATAAAAGCAGCCTTGGTGAGCATAAGAGACTTCTTTCAAAAATATTAAAACATCCTAATTATTCCAAATTTTTTGATCAGTAGTGTAAATTATATATATATATATATATATATGTGTGTGTGTGTATATATATATATATATATATATATATATATATATAATATTAAATAAAAAGAACATAACTTATAGTACATATTTAAATAGTAAGAATTAGAAAAAAAATCTAATAACATAACGTGTTGTAACATATTGCGCCCAATTTGAGGTATGATAGCCTAATGTTTCTTTTTCACTATCTAGTGTGGTTTGTCAGGTCATTTGTTTGATACTTTCATATTCTGTGAATGCTTTGAGTGAGAGTTGAATGTCGTTTAATCAGTGCCAACTTGAATAAGCGCTGCCATTTTGTGACTATTTTGAGGTATCAATCTATATGTTGCGGCTTGGAGAAAAAACAGAAGCTGCTTCATATCTGTACTGATGGATGCCTCTAAACCAGAGACAAATGAAAGGATGACTTGTGTTTTAATGTGCAGAGATATATGGGAGCTCTGGGAGAGCGAGAGACGGAGACAAAGCAGCAGTCTTCTTGAAGGCAATGTCACCATGGTTAATGCACATTAGTACGCCAACCGACAAAGCCTCTGACATTCATTGATAAGGCACAGATGCCTGAGGGAAACTGATGGAATGTGAATGTGTCTAAAAATGAACCAAGGGTTATGGCGTGTATCTTGGCAGAAAAACTTTTTTTTCATCTTGAGTGAAGGACACAGTCAGCCCACCCATAGTAACACCTCCTACTAAAATCATTGGCTAAATTACTGTGGCAGGACGAAAGGCAGAAGTGTCATGCACCGTTTTAAGCCAGAAGTTTGAATGCAATTTCCAAAAAAGTATTTTATTTTATTTTTTGCATGATAAAAACACTGACTTAAAAACGCCTTAAAACACTGAGGCAGAAATGGCACATTCCAATGTTTAAATTTAGTTCAGTCGTACCTTCAGCAGATGATTAATGTTTTAAACAATGTAATGTAAAATGTAAAAATTCTGTCATCATTAACGGTCATTTATTTTATTTGATTTTCCCCCTTTTTTAAATTTTAAATGTACATTTATGCCTTTTGGATGGTTTTACATTTGCAGTACCTTTGCTTTTCAAGATATACTGTACAAATTATCATTTAAAATAATTATAGTAAATAATTATTTGGAAATTGAACCAGTGAGCATGGTGTTGCAAGCTAACTGTCAAGCTGTTCACACACTTTGTAAATCCATAAATCCACATATATATATGGATAGTTGACGTATCAATATTTCCCATGGTGTGACAGCAAAAAATAAATAAATAAATAAATAAATAAAAAACTCTAACATTGAAGATAAACCTCTTTCATGCTATCTGTAACTCTAAGAATGAAGATACCTTTTTCCTCATGTTATTTGTATGTTAAGTTTTTTCTACATTTTTTTTCTACACCATCAATTTGTACCATCAATATATATATATATATATATATATATATATATATATATATATATATATATATATATATATATATATATATACTGTCACTGTTGCCCAAAAGAATAAAAAAAAATAATCTTGCCAAAACTGTTCTGTTATTTCAACACAGTTTCACATGTTTTCATTGAAGTTTTGAACTATTTTACATTTTTACAAATGGATGGTTAAAGCCGTGGTTACACTAGAATTTGAGCATATGAAATTTCTATGGATAATGCAATGGTCATAATATAACGTCATGCTCTTCTGCATCTTTTTTGAAAAGACATTCCACATATATATTCTACATCCAAAGTGTAGAAATATGTAATCTACTTCATTTTACATCAATCCATGCTTGAACTGTGGAATGCAGCGAAATACTTGCGTATGAGTGAAAGTCAATGTAACGAAAAGTGTGACCAGCCCTTTAAATGAATTCATATGATCCCATTTGTATGTTTTCATACAATCTGCATACACACCAATGACCTTTGGTGTGTAAACCTTTCATGTTTACGTTTTTAGTATTTTAGTAAGAATCTTACATTTTCACACAATTCATCGCCACTGCATAAAATAGTTGAGTTGGTATTGATGGAATAAGTGTTCACACACTTTGTAAATCTGAATAGGATTCTCTTTTTATATCAATATCCTGAAGGTGAACTCGGTCAATATGGTGCCAAGAATTGAACGTGACATATTAGCTTGTTTTTCCTCTAGCACAGAAAGCATGGAGTTCAAGGAGGGAAAGACATAAACAGGTTGTTTGTTTACAGATAAAGATTCTAATTACAAACCAAGCACTCTGAAGACAGCATGCTAATCATGCCTTCCTATTCCCCAGTGAGTTCGGCTGGTGCTATATGCAACGTATTGGCATCCATGGTAAATCCCTGGCTGGGAGGATCATTACCCAGTTGTCAACAAACCACCTGATGCCAGTCAACACAACAGACACTACCGCAAATCTCCACCATCTCTCCTGCACTTGCATTATGTAAAATGGGACTTTTCTCTTTGAATAAACACACACCAGTCTCTTGACTTTATCAGATCAGTAGCTGAAGCTGATAGCAATTGCATGCACCTTTCCGCTTATCAGTTGCCGATTGAATGTGTTTTCTCTCAAGCATTATACACTGATGTATTGCTTATGTGCTTAAGTACTTTGTTAGTATCCTCTGATCAATTATAGGAGACTGATAGGGTGTCGTAATGGGCTGCAGAGTGTCGGACTAAGTGAGATGTTGGCTGACTGGACTGCTAAACAAAAGGATGGATGGATGATTTCGAGGTAGGTGAGGAGAAAGATTTACTGAGACTATTGTCCTGCTCTATCACCCTTCTGTCCTCGCTGAAGATACGTAACCCTGGTTTGCACCATGTGGTATAGTCATTCTGAATATAATTTGTACCTATAACTTATGCATTGTGGCCTTGAACTTATAGGGGTGACCTCCCTGGCGCAGCTTGGTTTAAGAGTCTTGCTTGAGGGCACCATGGTGGTGACTTATAGCAGGGTCCACTACACTGTACCAGAATATTCCGTCTTGGTAGAAAGATTACAAGTGAATTCCAAACCGAATTCCAAAGGGCACTTCAAATGCCCTTGAAGGGTACTTCAGGAAGGGGATACCATGGAGTTCCAAATGGAACAACTGAATCTGAGATCTGAATCTCTTTAATCTGAAGGTTACATAAGATAGTGTGATAACGACCCAAGCAGCCACAAGGAGGTTCACAATCCTAATGAGCGAAGTTGGCATCCAAAAAGATGTTTATTTAGAGCGGATGTGCAAAACCATGCAAATAAATAGGTTTAAGAGCTTAAAACACAGATTGTAATAAAAACAGTCTAAACTGCTATGTACTAAGAACATAGCAATTCACTGAGGCTGGAGTTACTTGCTTCACAGCACAAGCACATTCACAAGCTCTTTCTCCGTCCATCCCATACTAGTAGTGACGGCCATCTTAAAGACACATTTTTCCCGCTCTCACAAATTGGAACATACCATTTCTATAAAATAAACTCTTGACTTACTATATGATTTATACATGAGACTTGGAGACAAGAGTCTAAATAAATAAATACAAATAATTATACAAATTAAAGAAACAGATAAATCAAAACATATTTGCACAAACATTTGCAATGCACACACTAAAATGAGCACTTTCTCTCGAGTACACTTATTACCACGCCCACTCAGCTGGATCAGAAATACATTCAAGCAAAACCAACACAAACACAGTGAAGCAGTGATGGAAGGCAAATAAGGTCTCTCCATCACAGATAGTCACTTCAAGATGTGACCCAAGATGGTGATTCCTTGTGATTAATTTCAAAACTAGATGTTAGGAGAGTTCGAGTTATTATACAGTACCGTGTTATAGTAAACACATTTTAGTCATGCATTTCATATGAAATTTAAATAAGTTTTATAGTACGGACTGTGTTTTATTGTAGATATGTTAGATAAATGTGAACAGGTGTCATTAAAAGAGATGAGAAGTTTTTTTAGAAGCATAGAGGGAACACACACATAGAGTAGGGCAAAGGATAATAATAATAATTCCTTACATTTATATAGTGCTTTTCTAGGCACTCAAAGCACTTTACATTGTGTGGGGGGGGGGTCTCCTCATCCACCACCAGTGTGCAACAGCAGCCATAGTTCGCCAGAACGCCCACCACACACCAGCTTATTGGTGGAGAGAAGACAGAGCGATGAAGCCAATCAGCAGATATGGGGATTGTTAGGAGGCCATGATGGTCAGAGGCCAATGGGCGAATTTGGCCAGGATGCCGAGGTCACACCTCTACTCTTTTCAAAAGACATCCTGGGATTTTTAATGACCACAGAGAGTCAGGACCTCAGTTTAACATCTCATCCGAAGGACAGTGCTTTTTACAGTATAGTGTCCCCATCACCATACTGGGGCACTAGGAAAAACACTGACCACAGGGTGAGCACCCCCTGCTGGCCTCCCTAGCACCTCTTCCAGCAGCAACCTAGTTTCCCCAGGAGGTCTCCCATCCAGGTACTGACCAGGCTCAACCCTGCTTAGCTTCAGTAAGTAACCAGTCTTGGGCTACAGGGTGACATGGCTGCCATGGATGTTTACTTCCGATTGGATTTGTTTGTTTACTTACTTATTTAGTTGACATGGTCATTTATCCATTTGACAGGGAGTTCCTCATTTTTTTTTTTATTAAAGGGGTGGTTGATTGCGATTTCACTTTTTTAATGTTAGTGTGTAATGTTGCTGTTTGAGCATAAACAATATCTGCAAAGTTATGAAGCTGAAAGTTCAATGCAAACGGAGATATCGTCTTTTAAAATTATGGTAGTTTAATGCCTACAAAAACGGTTCGTAGGGACTACAACGAGTTACTTCCCGGGTTCGTGACGTAACAAACCCAGATAAACCCCGCCCCCAGGAACACGCAACGAAGGGGGCGAGGTTACGCTGCTCTGCTTTAGAGAAGAGGAAGAGAAAACTAGGGGTGCAAGTAAAAATATATTCGTATATGAATCGCGATTCTGTCTTCTAACAATTCTAATGGATTCACAAGTTTGTTCTAAAGCAGCGGTTCTTAAAATATTGTTCCTCAAGTCCCCTGCTCTGCACATGCTCTGCATCTCTCTCTCTCTCTCTATTTCATTCAGATCATCAGCTCAGCTCTGTTCCATTTATACACTTATTTTCACATAGCTATGAGAAGCGTTATACATGGACGTGCGTGCGGTTGCTGTGCTGTATTAAAGCTTTAATCAGGATAAAACCGTATATTAAAAGCCTCCAGAAGCAGTAGCATTCACAAATAACAGCGTATCTAAAAGTATGAGACGACAACAAACAAAGATACCATTAAGAGATGTGTTTGCACAGGTTCTGCGCGATCCTCTTCATTAATATCCTCTGCGTCTCAATCGGGCTCAAATTGATAAGCAATATAGATGACCCCATTGTTTACAATACAACCGGAGCACATGCCTCTGAGGTGAGGGGCGGGACGTTTAGATGCATTAGAGGCGGTTTAGCCAATAACAACACACTGGACCAGCTAACCAATCTCAGCCCATTGCGTATTTCTGAGGGAGGGGCTTCATAAAAGCAGGAAATGATCAGCACGTTTATCAGAGAAGGGACAGAGCAGTTTGAAATAAAGGTAAAATGTTATAATGTTTTTATTAAAAAACAAAGCATGAACACATGTTAGACTGCACCCCATAAACACAATCAAGCCTAGAAAAAAAAAACAGTCAACCACCCCTTTTAAAAAAGTCTGTATTAGTACTCCAAACATATATATATATATATATATATTTACAAAAGATTTGCAAATAAATTCCGTTCCTTTGAACTTTCTATTCATCAAAGTAACCTGAAAACAAAAATATTAAGTAGCACAGCTGTTTTCAAAATTGATAATAATGAGAAATATTACCAAATCGGAATCTTAGAATGATTAATGATTAATGACACTGAAGGCTGGAGTAATGGCTGCTAAAAAAAAAAAAAAAAAAACAGCTTAACAATCACATAAGTAACTCACTTTTTAAAATAGACTAAAAAGTTATTTTAAGTTGTTATAATATTTCACAATGTTGTGTTGTTTAGTATATGTTTGATAAAATGCAGCTTTGGTGAGTATATAGGAGACTTCTTAAAAACATTTGAAACATTTGAAGACATTTGAAAAGTTTGCCGACCCTAAACTGTTGAACGGTATGTAAATGCATACAGGTAATGTTAAATATCATGTAAATGTTCAGGATTTACTTAGAATTTATGTAAATTACAATCTGTCATTTTGCAGGTTTCCATATCTAATGTAACTTCTGGCATATGTATTGTGAAAGGCAGGTCTGCCACCGTGAAGGAGGCAAGAGATGAGATCTTACTGGTGACCTGGAGCATCCTGAGGTTGGGTACACACACATCTAAATTATTGTTAAAATGTATTTTCACTGACAACATTTCTTACAAAGTATATACATGCACAACTAATTGTGGAGTCCTTGTGGGAAAATGTTGCTATGCATTCAAGGGTTAAAATGTTCTTTTTAAGTAGTAAAATTGTGTATTTCTTATGTTTTATGCAGAGTTTCTTTCTTCCCCATTCCTCCTCACACAAACTCATACACACACTGAGTTTAGCTGGAGGACAGTATAGTGCATGAACCTCCGCCATCTGCTCTGCCAGGTCCTCTGCCAGAGAAGTTTCTTTTAATTTCACTAACCACCTTGACCATCTTCTTCACCACTATAATCAATCATTTCTGACTTTCAGCATATAGGTGCTCAATTTGAGGTTCTGCAACCTTACTCTGCACATGTGTAAGTGCTTTTCACCTATCAATATTTTCCTTAAACGCTTTTATGAGGCATTTCATTGCTTTCCAAGCTTGCTGTCAACAAACGGATCCATGTCAAAATGGTCAGCATGTTTCCATGTCATGCTTCGGTTTTAAGTTATTAGGCATTTTTAGGGAATCAGTAGCAGAATCAGTTTCTGTAAGCAAAACAATTTGCACGTAAATTGTTCCATTGAACTGAATGTGACCATTTACATATGAATGGATTTATGAACGATTTACACAGAATTTCAATCTGCTTGTCTTTCATGAATAATGCCCATTATGTTGAAGTGTCTTTACCCTCCGCTACAATATTTTCAAAATACATTCAAATATAAAAAGGCTAACAACTCATTTCATTTGAAGACCTGTTTCCTAGCAATTACTACTGTATATACTGATTTCACAAAACAAACACCTTATGTTGAGAGGTGAAAGTGTGTTGAGAGAGAAAAAGCAATATATTAGCAGTATGTGAAATCAGGAAGATTGGTGAAGCCCATTTTGGGATAAATTATTGAGCTGCCACATATTGCCGTATCTGCACTGTGCTCATTACAAATGCATGTATCCATATGTCAGGCAGTTCTAATGTAAGTTTTATTAACAGAGCTAGAAAGAGTTCAGTCAATCATTTGTTTTAATTTGCAAATTATAGTTATTATTTAGATGCTGAGCACTTTTATAGTGCAAATGCAAATAGGAGCATACCTTTCTGTTCATGATTCAACTACATTGGATAGTGGTTAGTGCTAGTGTGATATATATATATATATATATAGGCACATTAACTTACATTGCATTCTACTGCATGTATACATTTTAATATTACAATAAACAGTTTTATTCATTTGAATAAATATTTTATTGATGTATTATTTTACATGTATGCACTAGGCAAATGCTTTTATCCCAAACTAATTGCATGCATTATTGTACATAACACGGCAAATTACCAGTAAAAGCTCATGAATTCTTTATGTTAAGGGACTTCCATCACTTCAGCAGTTTTAAAGCCTTTAGTTGTCATGAAATCTGTGTCTTGAGCATGTGCTTCAGACTGAATCATTTAAGTTAAACCTTTTCCAGTAAAGTGCCATCTGCAGTAGCTTGGGGAAAGCTATGGGAGAGCAGGGTCAGGTGTGGAGTATATTTTCCTCTGAATGTACCTTATAAGAAAGATGGATGGGAAAATGGGGAACACGTGCAACGGCTGTTCAATCTTTTTTCTCTTCTCCTCAAAAAGAGCCAGAAGCTCTAGCTTCCTGTGGTTAAGAGGCGAAGTGGCTCTCCCTTTCCCCTGTGGAGGTGATGGGGCCCGAGGAGCGACACTCGGCAGTCGGCTCTGCCTCCCCCGCCATCATGCTAATGAGGTCAAGTGATGAATTGCAGAGCCAAACTACAGGGGCAAAATGTATGAGGACCAGATTGAGGAGAGCACACAAAAAGCCAGCGGCCAGGACAAGCTGGTCTTTCTGACCCAAAAACCAAGGGTAATTCGTTTAAATTGGCACACGGAGCGACAACTTCTTAAATGTTGTAATTAAACTACAGGTGCACCATACTTTAAATGCAACTGGGGTTTTGCGATTGTAAATTGCCACTAAAATGATTGTCAAGGATCAGTTTTTTAACGTGGCCATTGTTTTACCATATCATATTGTTGGTATGTTTTGTAATAGCAAAATATTTCAGTGGTTCAGCCTTGTAATCAACTGTAGCGAAGCTGAGAGTTATATTAGCATTACTTTTAGTTAAAAAAAGGAAGAAGATTACAACAGTTCTTGCTTAATATTCTCACTAAGTTGAAGTAGCTGGCAAAAGGCAATGTCATATTGTGCAGATCCAAACAACTGACTCATAATTGTTTTGCTAACCTAGCAAAAATGGATGATGTGTTCATTAGCAATAGCCCTTGACACGTACAACTGTGCTTTTTACATTCATTTAGTGTCAATATGGTGCACAAAAGTGTTGAATAATAAGTATCCTGTCAAAGTCAGCCCTGTCTTTACTACAGTCTGTACTCATTTAGAGTGGAAATTAGAACATCTAAATATGTTGAAAACTGTCACAATCAATGTGCACATATTAATATTTGAGTTTCCATGTCTGCAAACAGGGCTGGATTATGCAACCAGTGATCCAGGACTTTTTTTACATCTGGTGGACTTGTACTGACAAATAAACAATAATATCTTGGTGTTGGTGACATGAAAAAATAATGTTTGTTACTCATTTAGCCGACTCATACTATTGACATTGTAACAATACAAAGCTGGTTGTATATATATATATATATTTTTTTTTTTTTTTTTTTTTTTTTTTTTTTGCACATTATTTAGGAACAGTGGTGTGGGCCTTTGAAGATGTGCACCCAGGGGCCTCAAAGTCCAGCCTTGTCTGCACCTACTAATATGACAGATATCAAAATGGCTAACATCAAGGATATAGATAGAAAATTGGATTAAAAAAAATGTCAGGAAGACAGTATTGATTTGATTAGATTAGGAAAGAACAGGCTATATACTGTAAGGTGAAGCAAGACACCCAGAGGCAATTAAATATAATTTCATTGTGATCTTTATTATGTTTTTGTTTAGCATTCTGAAGCAAAATCATATTTCATTTTCCTCTAGACAGTTAGAAAACCTTCCAAATGATAAACGCTGATTGACACAGAGAATATGTGGTTTTCTCTAGTTTTAAAAATCTGAGACGTAAAGGGGAAACACTCAGGGTATTTTTGAAATATCAACACAAATGATGCTGGTATCACTGAATATTCCTTTAGTGCCATTGGGAGTGTACTCACTGACAAGCTTGCAATAAAATTCCCTCTGCATGCCTTAGAATCAAAACCAGTCCGTGTCTGTGAGCTGACCATTACCGTCAGCTAATGAAGAGGGAAGTCTCTGCAAATATTTGCTCATTTGCTCATGCCCATACTCTCTTGAAAGTGATTCATTGTTGAATGACAACCTTTTAGCCTACAGCATTAAACCTTTATTAAAACATAAACATTTTTGGACATAGGCTTCCCCTCTCATAGCAACTGACAGATAATACTTTTTTAATACTTCAAAAATAATTTTCAAATAAAAAGAAGCATTTGTAGTTTTAAAGGGGTCATATGATGCTTTTTTAAAGATCATAATTTAGTGTATTTGGTGTAACAGAATATGTTGACATACTTTAATGTTCAAAAAACACATTATTTTTCAAATACCGTATATTATTTTAGGTCCTCTATGCCCCGCCTCTCTCAAACGCTTCATTTTCTACAAAGTCCCTCTTTCCAACAAGCGCAGTCTGCTCTGATTGGCCAACTGGTACATTGCATTGTGATTGGCCGAACACCACAGAGCACTAATGTAACGCCCCTTTCCATAATCGCAAGCTTCACCTTTCAAAATAAAAGTAAAGACAGTTAATAATGTCCGTAGTTTTACCATCAGTTCAAGCCCGAAAGGGGAAAAGAGTCGCGTGACAGACACAGTGATGAAGCTCGTATGTGTTTGCACACAAGCCACGATTAAGACAGCTGACTCCACTGTGATGTGACCCTGTCTCTCTCTCTCAAACACACACACTCCGCATTGAACAGTCAATAGCAAATTCTTAAAACTAATAACAAAACATACAGTCGCTGATTCAGAAGCGCCAGATTGTCATAGCAAAGTCAGAATTACCTCCTCTACTAGGTTCACGAAACGGTCGTCCATAAAATGCTTTGCGATAACATCTGGGTTGTGCTGTTCTTAATGATTCCTAAATGCATCTACTTTCGGAAGGCCAAATAAAGTGCTTTTGCTTTCGCCTAGAAACACACAGCGTCTCCCTGACATGACTGCTTCAACACTACTGCGGTTACTGAAACCAGGCCTTCTTTCTTTGCGTGAACATTTGGGCGGCATTACGCAAATATTTCCACATCGTGACGTAGACATGTGGGGGCGTGTTTGAATGAGCCATTTTAGGGGGGCGTGGTAGAGTCTTAACTTTTATAAAGAATATCTCTTTGGTTTTGAGACTTTAGTCTTTGCAACTTCAGGGATCTTATCTATGCACAATCCGCTTGTTACACTCCAAAGAGAAAGGAAAACTTGAAATCGCATCATATGACCCCTTTAATGCATTTTAAATTGTTATTTTGCAAGTAAATTAATAAATCAAATTAAACTAATTTGCATAACAAATCTGCCTTTTGGTGGATAATAGCTTATAAGTGTTGCCAAGACCTGATATTCTCCTTCATGGGACTTTCCTGAATGTGTGGCAAAGACTGACAGGGAAGAGAAGAAATTGTTGAATAAAGAACAAAATTATTCTTGTAGCTTCATACAACAACTGATGTCATGTGGACTATTTTAATGATGTCCTTACTACCCTTCTGGGCCTTGAAGATGTAAGTTGCATTGCTGTATATGCAGGGTCAGAATCTTAATTTGTGTTCTGAAGATGAACAAAGGTCTAACAGGTTTGGAACGACATGAGTTTGAGTAATTAATGACAGAATTTTCATTTTTGGGTGAACTAACCCTTTAAAGCTTCTGCTAAGAAAAATTGTTAATTTCATATCCACCTTATTTTGCAATGCCTAGGTAAGCTATTTTCTTTGAACGTGCAAGACTTCCAATTCATTAGCCGCTTGTAAAAAACTAGAAGAATAACAAAATGCAGTAAACAGTAAAACTGCAAATCTGCATTACAAATTAGGCCTACATTAAATTAATGATAAGAAACACCAGTCAGCTCCTAATAAGCTGTTTATCTGGCAGCGAATGACACCGGATACCTCGCATATTCAAGTTACAAATGGCCACGCCCACTCTTACATTAAAAATAAGGTGGAAAACCATCTGCCTAGCAACAACCACCACTGGAATTGTATTAGGATAGTAGCCTATTACTGTTTTCTGAGGTCATTTTCACTATACAGTCAATAACTGAGACAAATCTTGGAGACGTCTATTTGATGTGTGTGTTTCTGGAAGACGTATTTTTTTAGAGTGTTTGCTTATTCGGCAATACGGTACATTCCAAAACAGTTTTGTCATCGCTGAACATCTCATGTTCGGCTTCTAAGGTTTGTTTATCTTTGCTTTTAAGTTTGACGGTCTACAGAATAGGGTGTTGGGTAAGAAAAGATACATTTTTGTTGTGTTCTTGACACCTTTTACACAAAGGCACTCTTTATTCAACAATGCCTTTAGCTCATAAATGCTATTCCTCTAGTGGGGAAATTTGGTAAGGCAGCTTTAGGCATAAGCCTTATAGTGAATAATGTGTCACAGTGATAAGTTAAAGCATTACATGGAAGACTGTCAGCCTCTCAGCACTCACCTTCCTTTAACCTCGATTCAATCTTAAAATGCAACCTGAAACTGGCAGGCATCAGCAGGGGTAAGACATGTTTTGGTTCATAAGGTTTCTGAGCCAGTGCTTTAGAATATACCTCAAAAACAAGCTTTTTGGTCTCTCAGTCAAGCCAGATGTCTTGAACACATATACCATTTTGCTGAATTTAACATATGACTAAATAAAAAGATTTTTTGAAGAATGTTGGTAACCAGACATATGCTGGTAGCCACTGATTTCCATAGTATGAAAAAAATACTATATGCAAGTTAGTAGGGGCAGTCTTCAAAAAAAAGAAAAAAAAGAAATACAACATAAGGGTGAGAAAATGATCTAAAAGACTTATTTTTAGGGTAAACTATGACTTAAAAAAGTACAGTTGCAAAAATGGGTCAAAATGTTGATGACTCATCCTGCACTCCGTATTTTGTCCAATCAGATATTCTGAAGAATGATCATTTGCAAGCTGTAGCAAGTCATGTTAACCATGGCTGTTTTTTTTTAATATAATTAAACTTAATTGGTTTCAACAGGAAATACATAAACACAATGTAGAAAAAATAGTCAAATTATTTTTTCTCTCTCACTTTCTTAATATATGCATCAGAAAAGGTTAATTGCATTCAGTGGGAGGCTATACTTATTCAATCTTTGATTCTCATTTGTTCATGAATGTGGTGTTTATTAATATGTGCATACATGACTGGTATCCCATCTCCCCTGAGCTTTTTAATTACAAACTCAGAGCAGCAGAACCACAACCCTGCTTATCTCAATTCAAATGATAGCGATTCACACCTTTCATTAATAAGTTGCTTTTTAGGGAAAGAAGAATGAAGATGCACATTTTCTCATAAGCAACTGAACTCTACAGTTGTGGTGTTGCATACAGTAAGCAAGATAAGCCCTCATTTACATAATTGCCATTTTGTCATTAGTCATCCCTAAAATAACCAATCGGTGAGCTGAATTTTGAGTGATTTGGATGTTAGAAATATTAAACTGGTTTTGCAAAGTCTTGCAGCATCTTTTGAAATATAACAAAAAGATCTCTAATAGGATTAGCGTGTATACATTTACATTCAAATCCCTCCGACAGTGCCTTGTTGAAGTGAAACTGTGGACAAAAAGCTTTGCTGGTTGCTACACAGTGGTGAATGCTAATTCATTAAATACACTTTTTAAAAGGCTTTTTAAAGCTTTGATGAGTAAATCCTTTGATTTTGGGGTTTTTATAGACAGTTATGGATGGTAACGATAATAAACCACTGCATAAATCACAGTGAGTATATTTTCATAAATAAGGTCCAGTGCAAGATATTCAGCTTCTTGCAGAGTTTTTCCTGGGGAAATTCCAATTTCGAGAAGCACTATCACCTCTCGACAAAAACAATCTGGCCTCTCCTGTGCTTTCCTATCAGGTACTATTGGCTGATAGTGATGAAAAGGATCTGTTTGTTTGTTTTTTTCTTTTGCTATCTGTCTAAGGAAATAAATCAAGTCCCGAGGCCACTTTTACATTTTATACTGCTATTGTCAAGAGCCAGAGCTGATTGAGTGTTCATAACTGCTGGAATTTTCCAACAAAACTAACCTGCAGGAGCTCTAAACTGATCACATGTCTGTGATTGCAGTATATGGTACTGTATGTACTTAACATTTGTCATTAAAACATAAGATTTAAAGAAACTAAGCTTTAAAGGAACAGTTCATCCAAAAATTAAAATGTACTCACCCTCAGGCTATCCAAGTTGTAGTAGACGAGTTTGTTTCTTCATCAGAACAGATTTGGAGAAATCATTATATCACTTGCTCAACAATGGATCCTTTGTAGTGAATGGGTGGCGTCAGAATGAGAGTCCAAACTGATTATAAAAACATTGCAATATTTGTTTGGACTGTATAAACAGTGCTCGTTCTGTGCATATTTCTCTCCTGATTCAGACGAGTATACTTTTTCAGAGGAGAAAGCAATATTATGGATAGATGACTCATTTTAGCCGGAAACTTAATGATGGATTTGTTAATTACAAACTTGCAGCTTTTTGCTTGAAAAAATACATTAATTGATGGACTGGGGTTGTGTGGATTACTTGTGGATTACTTGTGAATTAATTGTTTATCTGCTGTTTGGGATCTCATTTTGACGGCACCCATTCACTGCAGAGGTGGGAAAGTTTTGTAATGCTATATTTCTCCTAATACATTCCAATAAGGACATCTTGGATACACTGTAAAAATGACCGTGATTTTAACGGTAAAAAAGTGTGAAAAAGCTACGGTAAAAACCTGTTAAATGGTTAACGGTAAGTTCCCCTAATATATATGGTGAAAAACTGTAATAGACATTTCAGACAATTTTACGGTGAAATACCGCTTTTAGAAGTGAAAAAGAATGTAAAATTTACAGGGAAAAACTGTAAATTGACGTTCCCAGAATTCCCTGCGTTGCATTTCAAATTTTGTTTGAATTTGATGTTTTTTCTTTGAAATAACTAGGTTTCTTAGTTTTTTCTTATCAGTTATGTTTATTAGGGTTGTATGTTACATCTAATGTTGTTAAATTAATGTTTATTGCATATTTCAGTTTAATGAGTCTCACCATGATGGTGTTTAGTGCTTGTGTGAATGACACTGTGCACCTTCTATATATGTTATTATTTAAAAGCTGCTTGTGATGGGCTTTCATTCATCATGTGACTCTCATCACCACCTGCATTTGGTGGTTAACAGTGTATTTCAAAGGTACAAAACATTTCAATATTTCAATAGATTGTTATATTAACATTATATCAGTTTACGGTATTTAACTGAAATTACGGTATTTAACTGTAAATTTAAGGTAAAACCGTAAAACCTAAAACGTTGCTATTGTATATTTTACAGTATAATTCTGGTAACCACAGCTGCCGGTTTTTTTACCGTAAATTTTACGGCATTTTTTTTACAGTGTACATTTTCAGCAAATTTTCATTTTTGGGTGAGCTATTCCTTTAAGTTCTCTTCAGGAAAACCCCACATTCAGTCGCAACCCTTTTTCCAGCTTCAACATGTTGCGTGTATTACTCTGAAGATTAATACAGTCTGTGTCAGAGTTTGCGTTTTAATGGAGTGGCTCATCATTAGCTCTGTTAAAGCAGCCGCTGCTGAGTAGGGGGACTGTTAGGGCAGGGCAGAATGCTTTTTTTACTGTCAACTTGAATATGTTCTTAGTTGTTAGACAGGCTGTTTGGGTCGCAGATACATTTTATAACATCTTATGTGCCTAAATCCAAACTGAACAAGCATTTCTGAGTTCTTAAACTGTTTTTGATCATTGAAAAGGGACATTTTCTTCTAATAACTCAATTTGTGACTCTAGCTGACTGTATATGTATGAAAGTCTTTGATTTTGTGCTGACTTTCATGTTCTATAAGGATCAGCTGTCTGCAGTGTACTTCACATTAGCATGCTTAAGGGAGACTGATGTTCTGACAGCACATGGTTGATGAGATTATAGCATCAGGGAAAGGAATATTAATGCAAATGCATATGTACAGTGTATATAAAAAAAAACATTTCACATGCTTGTAAGTTTAAAGATGCATATATTCAAATATGGCAATGAGGAAACTCTTCTGTGTAGGCTTCCGGCACTTTCCATCAATGCAGTTGGAATTGATGCCTATCACTCTGCTGGTATGAAATGGAGAGAAGCTGCCAAAATATTGTGATGACCATGCAGCTATTTTAGGTAACAGAAAGGGTCTGGCATTCATTGTGAATGCTTTCTTTATAATTGGAAGCAGCAAGAATAACATAAGATTAAGACTGATGCTTATCATCTGTTAAATAAATATGAATTTCTTTCAAGCAAAACTTAATTTACAGAGAATTACATTTGGTTGGGTTTTATTTAAAGATTTTTTATTTTATTTTAATTTTTATCATATACATTGGATTGCTTTGGAAAAAATTAATGACGTGTAAACGTACAATATCATGTTTTTTTTTTTTTTTTTTTTTTTTGTAATTGAATAAAATAAACTTTTATTGTAGTTAAACAAAATAAAATTTAAAATAAAATATTAACTTATTTACAAATAATGTCCTTTTTTTTTTACCATTTCCAGAATAGTTTTATGAATTTATAATGAATGAATGAATGAATGATGTTTTTTTCTGAGAACGACTAAATATTATATTATTCTAAGCATTTTTTAAGAATAACAATTCATTATTCCACACACAGTATTACTTTACACCACACGTGTAAAACGAACTCAGGTTAACAATAATAGCTGAACACTGCGCACGTTTTTATTAATGGTAAATACTAGATTTAATGGCGAGAAAACAGCGCGAGTGATTCCTCCATATTTAGATCGCGTCAAGTTTATTGATGAATGAAGTTAACATTTTTAAAGCCAGATAAACAGGGTGATTTTTCCTGAAAGAGGCTGGCAGGCTCGCACGAGCCGCGTATAAACCCTCGAATGAATTTATAGTGTCTGCATGCTTCGCTACTTCACTCCAATTGTCCGCAGGCTGCAGATGCTCATCGTCAATCCAGCACTGCAGGTGCAGTTAATGCTGGAGACGCTGATATAGTTCTGCCTACATATCCATCTCTTTGCTTGTTTCTTTTCCTCACAGAGAGCTTTTTTTCTGCTTACCCCCCAGATTTTGCTGTAGTGCTGCCTCGTGAGGTGTTGGATTCATTGGATCCCGCAGTCTGACCGGCTTTGCGGTGCGTCTTCAAGAGCATCAACATTATCTTTAGTGGACATATGACGAACAGTTCCGTGTGCTGCCGCATCATGTTGACATAACTCTGCTGAAGAACTGAAATTAATGAATGGCCGGAGAAGAGCGATGATATGAATTAACTCTTTGATGTGGAGGGAAGCAGGAAAGAGGTTTTATACTGCATATACTGGCGAGGAAACACGGGGATGAGGCTTTAAAACACGTTTCTCGTCGCTGTGAGTTTTCTTGTTGAAGTTGGCTTTGCTCAACCATGGGAAAATGAATCGGAATGGATATTCTGATAAGTGTTCCTTAGAGATGGATGCAAGATTTTCCAACCTTTCCCCTTTATGAATCTTTTCGTGGTGACTCTGGAAAGGTGGAGCGATCAGGAAAAGCTAATGACGGACCTATTAATCCATCAAGAGCACCAGAGGGGTTTGGAAACGTTTGGATGGAAATGTTTGCACCTTTTTCTGGTTTTATACGGAACTACTAATGCATAGTTGTGGATCTCTGCTGGAATCTCAATTGTCAGTATAGTGAAATGAATTCAAGGCTGTTGACATATTCGCTGTGATTTTTGCTTCTTTTTTCGCAAATATCCATCTTTTCTTCTGAAAGTATTCCGATCTAAATGGAATTAGTTGAGAAAGCCCTTTGTGAAAGGAATAGACATGGTACATGGGAACAGGTTCCTTCACGGTGAGTCCAGCTGCCAGTTAACTTCTCTCTGTTTCATTTTACGCATGAGGTCTATCTGCATTTACCGGTCTGTCTTGCTTTATTCCTTTAGGAACTTTGTGTGTTATTGTAAACTGATTGAAATAATTGCATTTCATTTATTTACTGCATATGCATCATGACACTATAGCATATATTTTTCCAGTTGTGTTGTTTTTTTGCTGGAAAATACAGCTTAAGTTGATATCTGGTTTCTTGCTGGAATCATTAGCTGGTGCAGGTTGGTTATTAGTTGGTCTAAACTGGTGATTTGGTGGTCCACAAGCTGGCAAACCATCATGGACCAGCAAAAGAAAAAACATCTACAAGCTGGTTAGGCTGGTTTTTAATGGTAGCTGGTTTCTAGCTGGCCTACGATGGTCATTAAACTAGTAATTAGCTAGTTCAAGTTGTTAGAGCGTCTTAGAACAGCAAAAAACAACTGGTCGTATCAGTTTAAGAGGGTTTGTATCTAGACAACCTGCAGTGACCAGCTTGGTCCAACTAGAAACCAGCTACCATATTTCAAAACAGCTACCAGTTTAAGCTGAATTCTTCTTTTTCTCCAAACTTGCAGTACATCCACTGCAAATCAGTCAGTTTGGAAAGTAAATGCAAAATAAAGACATAAATAAATAAATGCACTTTTTTGTATGTACTGCATTAAAAACAAATAGAAAAAAATTATTTAAAGGATACAATTTCAGATCCTTGATTTTCAGCCATTCCTAAAATGCATTTTCAAATATACATTTAGCAGTTTAGTCCAGCATGAATATATGTAGGAATTGCACCCTTCAGTCCAGCTGTATGTTCATAATGAATCCACATGATTCTATGCTGTTTTGATCTTAATTCTATGCTGTTGTGATTCTATACTGTTTTGATCTTAAATCTTTTGTCGCAGTTGTTGCAGGTCTTCTCATGCTTGGGTTGTCTGGGGCAACAAAGAAGGAAGCAGGTAATGATGTTTTGTCACAGAATACCCACCCACTCTCCATCTCCATGTTTCCTGGCAATCTCTGACATTTGACTACTCTCTCTCTCTCTCAGTGAAAAACAATTCAGGAGTGCAGCCGGCAGGGCAGTGTGGAACCTGGGTGAAAGAACCAGAGGGAGGCCTCTTCACCTCACCCAATTACCCAAACAAATATCCTCCAGAGCGAGAATGCATCTACATCATTGAAGGTAAACCCCCCCCCCCCCCCAAAAAAACCTTGTCCGAATAGTAAATGCAGCACACAAACAAATCTGTCATGTGACACTTGGATGGTGGGGGTTGTTTTGAATTGTTCAGCAGCGCAGTGGCACTCAGAGTGAAAGATGCAGGAGCAATCAGTTGATTGTTAATCCTATGCAGCACCATTATGATGCTAATAAAGACTAGTGTTTAATTTGCATTCATAACAGAAGGCTCTATAGATCAACAATCTCTCAATATCTGAACATTAATTTGATTAACGCAATTAGATTTCCACGAAAATGGGTAAAAATGGGGTTGTCTTTCAATCGCATCTGTTGGACTGCTAGCATGCTGTGCTGCTGCAAGCTAATAATCAAACTGAACTAAGAAGCTAGTAATTTTCTTGCAATTAGATGGTTTATATGTGATAATCTCTTTGCTGTTCTAATAAGATTACAAACGGTGCTGGTTAGATTACTTCAAATTAAAATAAATAACAATTAAAATAAAACTCTAAAAAGATTTAGTGCATTTTGTGCATTTTAACGTTTTTATGTGTTTATGTAGTCAATAATAAAGTAACTGTAGTCTGATTATTAAAAATGTAATATTATCTAATCACAAGTACCTAATTTTTGGAATCTGTTTACATTTAATCCAGATTAAATGTAAACAGTCACTACCTAGCACTGATTGCAAAAATTATGAGATATATATAAGTTATTTTATTCTTCCTTACAAAATTACAAAAATATTGTATGATTTCCATGATACAGTAGAAATAAATGCATATGAATGCAATCCATATCTCCAAAACTTTCTCTGTATACTAATAATGACTAACATACCCAACCCATTCTTGTGATGAAACGTGACTATTACATGAGGTGATTTTCATATGAATGTGATTCATACAGAAATGTACAGTTTTTAAGAAAAAAAAAAAAAACTTAATCGCAAAAGTCCATCCCTAAATCTAACCAGATTGACCACCAGTTAACCTTCCAAACTGTAGTTACAAATTGCCATGAGAGTGTGTTGGACATATGACATCATCCATCATAAATTACAGATGTTAGTCTTATTTTTTTTTTCTCCTTTGCAGCTCCCCCGAGACAATGCATTGATCTTTTCTTTGATGAAAAGTATTCAATAGAGCCTTCATGGGAATGTAAATTTGACCATATCGAAGTCCGGGACGGACCCTTTGGCTTTTCTCCAATAATTGGACGCTACTGCGGCCAGCAGAACCCTCCATATATCAGATCGAGCGGCCGTTACCTATGGATAAAATTTGTTGCAGATGGTGAATTGGAAGCGATGGGATTTTCTGCGAGCTACAATTTCACAGCAGGTACATACAGTTTTATGCTCTCTTTATGCAGTGTCAGTAACGTTTACGATGGTGACAGATTGATTAATTATTAAACCAGCGAGTTTTTGGCTTTTGCTGATGGTCTTTTAGAGTTCTGGAACTGGTTTTCACTCACTGACCTCAGGGTATTGTTATCCTGTGCATGTCGACTTGAATTCCTGATGCAATCAGTAACTACTCTACAAAATCCATGCTGCTGATTCATATAGCGGTTATTGTAGGTCCATGTTGGTTCTGTCAATGATCCTAATCTGCAGTTGAGTTTATTAGTCATATTCAATTGTAGTAATAAAGAGCCTGTGTGTTCTAATTCATCAAAAACCTCTTAAATTGTTAACCTTGATCAGTTCTTAGTACCACAATGAATGCTGACAATCCTTCCCAGGACCTGATTTAGATAATAAAGATTGCCAATAAGACGCTAAGTGGTAACAACAACATCATTCCGCATATAATTGATTTTAGTTACCCGTAAGGAATCCTTAGAAAATATGTAGCACTTTGCACAACGGTTTTTATCAGATGTCTCGTTCTTCACTGCTTTCTGCTCATATCTGAAGTGAGTCTGAATGGCAAGTAATTCTGTACCTGAGTTCAAGTGAGAGATGTTTGCGTAAATGGTGTGCAAATGGAGCAGTGATAGATATTGTGTGAAGAATGCCAAAAGCAATATTTGAATAAAAGTTGCAGCTAAAGTTGTAAATGCAGAAAAAATTCACAGAGTTGTCGAGTTTTAAGGGCCTTGCAGATGAATTGCACAGCTGTGGCACTGGGTGCAAGAAAAAGTAGCACACAATTGAAGGCAGCACTGATTTAGAGTCATACTGTATCTGAGAAATGAGTTATGAGCCGTGGCTTTTTTTTCCCCATCCTATTGTGAGTCAGGAGGAAATACTTTCGCCAAGTTTGGAGAAACTGTTCAGCGTGAATGGATTCAGACTCTCGCTTCGCAACTTGCCAAGGAAGAAACACAGCTTCCTCTAGTCTTGATAAGGAATATCAGTGGCATATAATTTACATAATTAAGGAGATAAAAGTCCCTGAATTCACTTCCCTTGATGTTCCCCCAAAAAAGTGGAGAGCGCATCTGCTGTGCTGTAGCCAATGGTAACACATGCTAATGCAGAAGGTACAACAGATGAATGAAAAGCAGGGGATGAGGAAGGCTAGAAATTGCATGTATTCATCTTCCTTGGTCTTTTTCACATTTTATCGCTACAGAAAGGAACATTACTGTATTTAACTGAAAATTTATGCTGCTTATTATCACAAAACGGACACTTAATCAAAGATGTGCCGGTCTGCAGAGTGAGAGCGGAGGAATTTATTGTATGTTCGTCATGCTGGGGCTCTGGGCGGCACGAGTTCTGAAATTTCCTGCGTAAGACCTCATTAACACTGCACTTGCTTGCTTCATATCAAATCAAATAGATCAAGTGCAACTGAATTACGGCTCTGATCTCGAGACTTTTTATTTTAGTGCGGAGCAATGTGATCAATGTCAAATAGTTGAAAGTGTGATTCAAGGCCTGGACAAGTCCCTGAATAAAAGGTTTGGAAACAGTGAATCACTGTTAAAAAAATACCATACCAAAATGTTTTCATGACATTCACAGTGTGGAGCCTTTAGTGTGACCAGTGAAGTCAGTTCCTGGGCTAATGA
Source organism: Acrossocheilus fasciatus (assembly GCA_036784905.1). Lineage (NCBI taxonomy): Eukaryota > Metazoa > Chordata > Actinopteri > Cypriniformes > Cyprinidae > Acrossocheilus > Acrossocheilus fasciatus. The sequence continues at coordinate 13,019,178 of CM071961.1, forward strand.
CTCTTATGAGCTGTTTTTTAATGAATCAGAAAGACACAGCATGACCTGTGAAGTCCAGCTGTCGAGCGAATGATTTTTGGGGTCTGTTTAGTTTATTAGAAACGCACAGTGCAGCTAGTGAAGTCCAATTCTCAAGTGATTGATTTTTATTTGAGCCGGTTAGTGGATCACAAACATACAGCGTGACTAGTGAAGTCCAGTTCTCTAGGGCATGAATCTTATGAGCTGATGATATATAATGGATCAGAAACAGGCAGCATGACTAGGGTAGTCTGATTCTTGAACAAATGGCTCTTATTAGTGAATCAAATCTTTTTAGTGAATCAAAAACAAAAGGCTTGACCAGTGTAAATTCATTCACTCATCCATATAATGGTACTGAATAGAAACCAGCTTCAAACTTTAAATATAAAGAGACAAAAGCATAACAGAATGATTCCATATCTATCATATTTTAAAATTTTTATTAATCCTGATTTCTCAAAATGATGCGTTTGTATGCTTTTCCCTGATGAGTCAGAGTGAACTGCTGCACTAATATTATAATAAGTCAGTACAATGGCCAATGTCAGTATATTCGCTAAATAATCATTTAAATTTTGGTTTGATTCTCACCAAACCTTATCATATTCATTCAGAACACTTGGAAAATTACGGCACTAGTTGCATTGGATCATGCTGTGCTACTTTTGCATCTTTTTACTTTTTACTGTCAACCCTTTCAGCCTTTGTTTAAAATAAAAAAAAAAAAAAATTCCCTGAATGTTAGAATAGTCTGCAAGGGCGCGATTATAAATGCAGCAAGGCTGTAAAAGTAGACTGTTTGGCAAGTTTTGTGTTTGGTGTGATGAAATTTAATGTCCCAGACAACATCTACAGTCTCATTTAGCTACTTGTTAACAACCACCTTTTTCCAAGCACATAAAAGTTTTAAAAAGTCATGAGTTGGGGTGTTACTAATGTATTTAATGTTGTAGAATAAAACATGAAAATAGCATACGCTTGTGTTAACCACAGACTTTATTTAAGCTATTTAAACCAAAAACCGATTCAAACAAACCATTGACTTCTGGACGATGGAATTGGAAGTGCCAAAATACTAACTTACTTCCAGGTTTTGGACAAAAATATGTCATTCTAGCAGCATACTACATGAATAAGTGCCAGAAGATTGTTTTTCCTTTTGTGGTCTTTAAAAGAAAGCATTAGAAGAACACCAGAGTGAGTAAATAATGACTGAATTGTCATTTTGGGTGAACTACCCCTTTAAGACTTCTCAAAAGAATCGTTAGCGTTACCAGACGCGTTTTGAAGATTCTAAAACCTAAATTGCTCACAATTCCCATCCCAAGTTGAATATAATAACATCCTTAAAAAGTAATTGAAAATTGAAAGTGTTTAATTGGAATTTGTCTTTGTGACTGTCTGAAATAAGGAAAGTGAAATATCCAGAAGTTGTGGGAATGCTATAAACCGCTGTAAATCTTGAACCTGGGCCACATGCCTCCAAACATAGGTAGGATATTCGAACATCATTTGGTTTTAATGCTTGAGTTTCCCAATTTGGTTCTGAAGTAATTAAAGGTGTTTTCACTCAAGGTTAGTTTCATCTGAAATTGCAGATGCATGGCATAATCCGTTGCCGAAGCCAAACTTTGGATGGCTCAGTGATAGAAAAGCAGAATGATGTGCAACACTGTGTGTAATTACTTCCTGATATCGTGTGAAAATAAAAATGGTTGTGCAGTCACTCTCAGCATTCAGATGCAATTATCATGCAGACGTTGTATAAGTTCATTCCAATAGTCAGATCTTGCTGTCTGTAGACATACTTCCTCCCACTACGCTACTATATCTAACTGGATTAAGCAGTAAAAGCAGGACACTCAACGTTTAAAGCTTCACTGTGAACAGAGACTTTGTGACTATCATTTGTCCCTTTCCTCCGTCCTCCTTCCCTCTGTCCATCTGTCCTTCTCTCCTTCTCACTATCTAGAAAACTCACACACTCATTCTCCTGAGTCTCACTTCCTTGTCTCTTGGGCTTGACTGACCTTATTACCCCACCTCCTCTTTTCTAAAAGATAAAGCTGTGTTACCAGACAAGATCTGGCTGGGTTAAATAACAGGGAGAGCTGCTCCCCTCATGTGTCTTTCCCCAGGCCACTGGTTGTTTGAAGCCTTTGTCCCAGCTGTAAACAGACGCAGCAGTAATAAGAAAAACAAGATGGACTAAAAAGCATTTCAGGGACCGCTTTCTTGATCCAGTGGCCATTTAATAACCTTGTTTGGGGAAGCCTCGTGTGGCCTTTTCCTCTTTTCATTTTCAATAGCTTTGTCGAAAGCAGGGAAAAGAAAGAGGAAGCTGAATGCAGGAGCTGAGAGCGGTCCCTAAGATCCAAAAGTTGAAACGCAGTCAGGGCCAATTAATAAATATAGTTCTGTGCCTTCTTGTGTTTTATGGTTTTTTGCTGTCACAAAATAGTGTGACCAGCCAGGTGAAATGATGGATATTAAAGAAATAAAAATTCTGTGATCAATCACTGTCATGTCATCCAAACTTGTATGACTTTGTATGTTTTGAGAAACACAAAATTTAACACAAAATGTGTGTGTGTGTGTATATATATATATATATATATATACACATATATATATATATATATTAAAAGATAATTAAAAATGGCAAAAGAACTTAAAAAATGACTAAAAGTAAAATAAAATCTGAAAATATAAAAATAGTTAATTCAAAATATTAATAAATGCTCCAATAGTTTATAAATAATAAATAACACACATATTTAATACACGCATGTCCATACAATAGATCTCAATATCTTCAACATATCTTTTGTGTTCTGCAGAAGAAAGTTATATAGATTTGGAATGATGTGAAGGTGAACTATCCCTTTAAACAGGCCATTTATAGAGATATCTTGAGGGTTAAGAAGGAGCAGGCTTGTCTTTAATACCTGGACAAAGCTTTTGGTTTGGAATGGAGGGGCTGCAACACCAAAAGCTGTTTTAGATTAGGGCTTTGTTCAAATTGAGTGTTAAGACCCTTTTTCCAACAGATTGGTGGAGATTTGGCCTTCTGTATATCCGCCATTATCAGTGCATAAAACCCTGGATTTAACACAAATTATGATTGCAGATCCCGGTCATCATTATCGCTGCCGCTCTAATAAGACTCAACTGCCCTGCGGCTGGTGTGGCTTGATTTTCACTGCACTGAGGCGTCGCACAAGCCCAGAAGTCATAAACAGCTAATTTTAACTTCCAAAGAGCAACTGTTGACAGATATAGGGCCAAATACAAGACCATTAATTAACAGGTCTCACTACCATCACGGCACATGCTAGTTCTTTGTGAAAGGAAAATAAAAACCGTGCAGTACTGATATAATATGACATGCGTTTATTCCAGCAGCTACGAAGTGTGATCATTGTCAATTATTAGCAATGTAGGGGATGAAATGTGTGTTTAAAAGTTATATATAAATGTGGTGTATTACACATTTAATGGTATGTATGTAATTTATTGAACAATGGGTATTTTGGGTGGGTGGGTATTTTTTTGGTATGGGCGGGTATTTTTCAGCGAGGCTACATTGGTACGCCAGTAGGTAGCAACAAGTGTTTTTATGATTGAATCGTTTAATCATTCATATTTTTCAAACCAGTAATTAATTCAAGAATAAAACAAAAATTTGTGTTTATTAGGGAGTCATTGAATTACTCAACCAATTTTTCAAAAACTGATTCAATCAGGATCAAAACAAGTATGCTATTCGTTCAAAAAACAGATTCATTCAGAAAATAATATGATACTATTGTGTGTAGCTCTGAGATGCAACAATGGATTTGTCTTTGTTTGGAATTGTTTTTTGTGGACAGAATAAAATTAGGCACAGCTGAGTTAAGGCCTGCTCAAAATTCTGTGTAAAGATGTAATGGTTCATAAAGTCCGGACTAAATTAAGCCTGACCTGACCCGCTTCCGCCCGCAGGATCAAAGCATACAGTTGTAGTTGCTGTGTAAGTGCATTCATGCCACCTCTGAGCAGCATTGGACAGTCTGTGTAAAGACACCTAATGCCACTTCAGAAGCACTTCTGTGCTGTCTTTTACAGAGTAAATTTGGCATAAAATTACTCACTATTTATAACTTTGTTGACATTACATTAAACCAAAGAAATTTATATTTTTCATGTTATGACCTTTCATATACAAGTGTCTTTCTCTCTGCATTTGAATCTCTCATATGGTTGTATTTACTATGCTGTGCATGTTGTTGTATACTTACTCAAATATTATTAGCATTCACAGCACTCATAACTGCATGCGTCTTGGTCCTAACAAATAATATTCAACTCTATTTGCACATGTAGAGGATGTAGCAAAACCAGAAATAAGTAATCCCAAGTGCAATAATTCTGATAAGGCCGTGATGTGCTGGAGATATTTAATCTTCTAATTTGTGGACTCAAATTTAAATCATTCTAACGACATCTGAGATTAGAAAAAGGAGCTGGATATATGGCCCCTCTGTGCACAAGAACCTAGCTATATTATTGAGGTGTGATGGATTCAAACCGAAAAATTGAAAATTGAACTCAGGGAATGAACTTTCGGGACATTCAGGTGGCCACATTTCACCACCTCCTACCTGATTTTCTCAGGTCCGATAAAGTCTAGGGATGGAGAAGTCCTCTGTGCAATCGACATTTCAGGCTCTGGAAGGTTGAATAGATTTACTGAAGTCCTTGACTTGGCAAAATTTCATCTCGAGGCACAATAATCAGTCATTATTATTTCAAGATGGTTCATGTCCTCCCATCTATTAATGTTGAGGGAAGGGACTGGTAATTAGTGGAGAAACTAAACAAATGAAGGCAGAGTAGCAAATTGATGTAGATTTTGCATCACTGGTAGTAGATGAAGGAAGGTAAACAAAATATCAGTTCTAATTGTGATTGCTAATTGTCGTGTCCTAGGATTGAAAGGAGTCAAATGCTTTTCCTGCAATGCCTAGAATATGTGAATCGCACTCTTTAACGTGGCAGCATTTATTAGCCATTATGATGTCTTGGAAGCTTGGGGTGGAAAATTGCATGCTATGTGTTTTGCTTCAGATGTTACAATGTGGAAAAATCAGAGAGAGGCACACGTAATGCTGCTCCCTGAAAATGGATTCTGCTCTGGGTGGTTGAGTATAAGGAATAAAAAAACGTGGGTTTCCGCTGTGAAAGAACCTAAAGTCAGCACAGCATAAATTTCATTCGAGGAGTGCAAACACAGTGAGGAATCTGAATGAGAAAAACTTGTAGATGAATTCATGTATCTTTGAAAACATCACCCTGAACATATCCTCCATTTCAAAGGAACTTGTTGAACAATAAAAAAACACTTTGGCTGTGCTTTGATGATCTTGGCCTGTTAATGTGCGCATATGAATATGTATAAATTTATTCAAAAATATTTTAAAATATATTTCATAGATACAATGACTTGGATACAACTCTCCTACACAGTAAACAAAAAAATACTATTTTAATCTCTACTTTAAAATGTTTAATTCAATGTGTTACTTACTTGACATTTACTTGACATTTATTTGTGAAATTAACTAGCAGGTTTTGAGTAAAAATGGTTTCAGCTTCAATTTCTTTTTCAATGTATGATGAAATGTATGTATGGTTTTTAAATTCTGAATTAAAATTGTTTTGATGTTTTTGGGGGCATAAAGTAAAAAAAAAGTGGCAGGGTGATTCAACTGTGCTGATATCACAAAAAAAAAAAATAATTAAAAAAACGTAGAAATACTTTGTTGTATCTTTAAAAATATATATTAAAAAAAAAACATTTACAAAGAATGATTACGAGGTATAGACTCGCATGTATTTAAGGGGTACAGAAAATATGTTATTATTTTTTGCTTGATGGGTAGATCACATGGCATTTTGGAGCATTAAATATGACATTTCAAGAGTGAGTTTCTAAGAACTTTGCACATGTGTTTTAACTTTTTTTTATTATTGTGTATACTCTTATATGTGACTTGCATGCTTGTTTATGTTTTTTCTTTTTTTTCCTCTAATTTATCTTGGGTGCTTATCAAAAAAACTCATGCCTTGTCATGAAAAATCCAGATATGCCACACAGTCGAGTGTGGAGATGCTTGGAGCAGATCTAATTTGCTAAAGTAATGCTATCAGACTGAGCTGTTTGGCACAAGCACACACGGACAAGGTGGAAAAGAACGCCGGAGCTCCTGCTCGTGTTGTTTATCTCCTCCAGACTTATTTGGCTGTTTGCATGGTTTCGCTAACAGGGAGCCAGGTGCAGTCTAGACCGGTTAATGGAGCATTGAATTGGTTTTAAAGAGCAGTACTTTTTTGTAATTTGGAAAACGCTTGTCTTTGTAAATTGTATTGTGAATAACGTCAATTTTGTCAGGTTTTATGTTTAGTGTGGATTTTTATCATAACATAATATAGGCTGATGCAGAAATAATGTGGTTGTTCTCTGTAGTAGAGCTCAATGGACTGTGTTACATTACACACTGGCTGCGGTACAGAGGTCATTCCAGAAGCACAGAATGTGCACAGGCTTATCGAACCTTGCCTTTCACTCAAGGGAGATCTACTGTGTTTTTTGCAGCCCCCAACCAAAACTTAAAGAATTCAGTGGTTCAACGTTATTTAGCCGCCAACATTTTTATCTCCCTTTCCTGACCTGTTTTTTTCCCCCCTCTCTCTACTAAAGCCAATTACCCCCCCAAAATCAATATGTGGACTAACTGTGCTTGCGGTCAGATGGTGCGAGAGTGAGTGACAGGAGGAGTGAGCTAGAGAGAGAGAGAGAGATCTCACCACTTCTAAAGACTATGAATTTGCTTGACATGTGCAATTTTCTTCTTTCCCATGTCGACATATTCGGAACAAGGCAAGTTGGAGCAAGGCATTTTGAAAGGCTTGTCCCTAAAAAAAAAAATTAAAAATAAATAAATAAATAAAGCGTCTTAAAATGTTATTTAATTTGATCTATTTGTGACAACGAAAATGTTAGGTCAGGTTGAAAAATATTGTGGTTAAACATGATATTTATAAATTTAATGATATTTATAAATTAATCCATGAAATGTTTTAAATACTTTGAATTTAAAATATATATATATATTTAAAACCATTTGAAAATAATTATAAAGAGGTGTTCACTCACGTGTATTTAATGTGTAAGCAAAATGTGTTATTACATCTTGCTTGATGGTTAGACCACATGACATTTTAGAGGCATTAAACATGACATTTCAAGAGTCAATTTCTAAAAACCTGGCTCCCCCCCCCCCTTTCCTTATTGCAAGCACTCTTAAATGTCACATGACCCACATACAGCTTTAGAAATATTTTTGAAACAAAATGTGGTGTTAACAGCAATTTTACTGGATAAAAAAAAATTCATATATAATTTGATTAACTTTTGGGACTACAGTAGCATATAATAATAATAATAATAATAATAATGCAATGCAAAATTACACAGTGCATATTTCATCATACACAGTACCTGTATGCAATTTGAATCAACAAGACATTACTGTCACGGTCACCAGTTCTGTCACCTAATCCGAACTACATTTCCCATCATCCCTCCTGCTGCTCACCTGCACATTGTCACCAATCATCCAGTCACAATCATCAGCTGTCTTCAGCATTCAGCATCCAGTTCCTTGTCTCCAGTCTCCAGCTCCGTGTCTCCATTTCCAAGTGTCGTGTGTTCATCCTACAATAAAAGGAAGGACAGTGTTTACCGCTTCATCTGCGTGTGTGTTTGTGCACATTTTTATGACAAATGAGGACATAAATTTGTATAATGACAAGGGTATGACATAGGTATTACAAGGAGAAGGTGACTTTTCAGGACATTACCCCATGTCACCACTTTTCAAAATGCTTATAAATCACACAGAATGGAGTGTATTGAAAATCTAAAATAGCACAAAGTGTCCTGTGAGGGGTAGGGTTAGGTTTAGGGTTGGTGTAGGGCAATAGCACATACAGTTTGTACAGTATAAAAACCATTACGCCTATGGGATGTCCCCACTTTTCACAAAAACAAACGTGTGTGTGTGCTCGTGTGAGAGAGATGAAGAAAGAATTTTGTATAATGACACGGGTGGGTATGACATAGTTATTGCAAGGAAAATGTGACTCATGAGGACATTACCCCATGTCCCCATTTTTCAAAAGGCTTATAAATAATACAGAATGAGGTTTTTTTTTTTTTTTTTGAGAAAGTAAAAATGCAGTTTCCTGTAAGGGGTAGTTTTAGGCATAGGGCGATAGAAAATACGGTTTGTACAGTATAAAACCATTACGCCTATGGAATGTCCCCACAATTCACAAAACTGTGCATGTTTGTGTGTTGTGTGTGTCATCTCACCTGTCTGATCATCCTCCTGCTGAATCTTCAATGCTTGCCTGATCACCCATCGCCTTATCCATGCTGTCGTGTTCAATAAAGCCTGCTTGAACTTTACTTACCATCTCTCTCTGGTCTGTGTACCCCTGACAATTTCATAGTCAGATGTCAAGCCTCTCTACATTTAAATACTAAATTCAATTCATTATAGTAAACTTAATCTTTTATTTAATTAAAATTTGAAGCACGGTTGAAATTTATCCATACAAGAATATTTGTACACTTGACTAATAGTTTAATAGACTAGAGCTTAAAACCCTTTGGTCACTATGAAATCTTCTTGTTGTCCTGTATTCTTTAATGACACAATTTTCATTTTTCTGTGTACTGTTCCTTTCAAGTTCCAGTTAAATAATTTTGGCAACTTTGAATTTGGCAAACTCTTGCTGATTACCTTTTCTTTCCTCTCTCAGTTGTGCCGTTTTCTCTATAGGCGCTTTTCTTTTTCGGTCTCTCTTTTTATGGTGTTTCAGGCCCAGCAGCTGGAAAGCCCATGCTCAATTTAACCACATACAACATTCATCTCTTTACCCATCCATTCATAATGGCTTGCCTACAGTATGCTTTATTATTGTTCCCTTGCTAATCCTTACACCCATTTAGCTGTAAAGAGGAACTTATACTGCGGGGCTGTGAGTACAGGAGTGTTCATCCTGATACCCCTGAACATGCTAGCATGTCACATAAAGGCGAAAGATTTAGGTGAGATTTACAGTGTTGCCCCTGGCCCTGTATACGCAGTTTGATGAAAATCTTTATAATTGCTATATATAAGTTTTGATTTGCCATCATGGCTTTTGCAGTGGCATGGTAAAAGCAGGTTCAAAGAGCTTTTGATATGGATACTGAAAAGATGAATGCTTGATGCTAGTGGACAGAGTGACAAGTTTGCAAAATGGCTAGTGATATGTGTTCGGTAATATACATACACACATATATATATATATATATATATATATAGATTCATTTGGGGGCATTTCTTCGGGAACTCTGATTAATGTGATATAATTATAAATGACTCCAGATTAGTCAGTAACTCATGTAATTAATTGAAGTTAAGTAAAAAATTATAAAACAGACTACCGTTCATATTTATTTATTCATCAAGTTTGCATTAAATTAATCTAAAGTGAGCAAATTTTCAAATAATTGCTGTTCTTTTAAACTTTTTATTCATCTAACAATTCTGGAAAAAACTTTATCATGGTAAATATTTCATATTATCATAGAATTATTTCTGTGGAAAGCATTGATAACAATAATAAATATATCACTAAATCAGCATATTACAATGATTTCTGAATGATAATGTGAAATTCAGCTTTCCATCACAGGAATAAATAACATTTTAAAATATATTAAAATGGTTAATAAAACAGTTATTTTTAAAAAGTTAAATTTAAATTGTGTCTTAAATTGTAATAGTTCACAATATTACTGTTTTTTTTTCTGTATTTTTGCTAAAATAAATGCAGCCTTGGTGAGTATGAGATACAAAAACATACAATTGTCTGTTTGTGTATTTTTAATGTCTTTTTGTACTTTTGTTAATAGATAGAACAAATATTAGTAGCATTGATCCATCTACTATACCTGCTGTACTAATATACCTATTATCCAGTTATAGAAAAGTGTTGGATGTACACACAGTTTCCATCAAGCTTTAAAGTTCACAATATTCGATTTTTGTTAGAGGCAGTTAAGTGCTTCCTGTAAGCTTTTCATAGCGTAGCGTCACAGGGTTAAATCTGCCATTCGCGTTTTTATCAAAGCTTTCTCTCTCCAGCATTCATGAGGCCAAAAATGTCTGGACTCGTCCGCATCTCATTCATAGTCATGATGGCACTCGGCCCGGTGAGGTCAGGGCCCTGCTAAATATTATCCCATGCGACCTGCTCTCCCCTGCAGCTATGAGGACCAGGCCGCTTTTAGCATTTTATTGGGCTCTAAGGCTTCAAGCTAAAGGTTGACATCTTTTGATACCCTAAAAGTATCTGCTACGCAAGGTGCGCCAACACGTATCGAATCCACTGCAGCACTTTTTGCCGCTGCGTACTTTATTAATTGATCTCACGGCACCTTTTGTTCTTGGAGGGGTTTCAGAGTGTGACATTTTCACCATTTGTGTGGGAGTTTGTGCGTTTGATTAAGGCTGGCAGCAATTGTTTATGCTAGCACAAATTGTTAGTTATGCGGCCATTTGCCGATTTCTCCTTGGCCACTGACCGTTAAGCGTGCAAGTCCAGAAAGTCAATTATACCAAGCTTTCCCAGTGGGAATATTAACTTCCTAGAGCGGAACGTCGTGGCTGCAGATCATGTGAGCTCATCGTCTCTGGCACACAAACACTAAACAAGCCACTGAACAATATGGCTCCACTGACTTTTTATTTTCTGTTTGCCAGGCTCAATTAATCACACCAGTCACACGGAAATCCTCCTCTCCTCTTTTATTATATCCCGTCCCTGAAAACGCAGAGCTGTTCAGAGAGAAAAATGGGGAAAGAGAGAGGTGGGGGGGGACAAAAAGTACCATGGCTCTGTAGAGGAGCGAAGTGTCTGATAACAGTTCCGTGCTAGTGTGCTTCCCTAAGGCCCTGTTCCCTCTGAATATTCATGGGGCTTGGCAAGAAATCCTGCACCATTTGTAAAAAGGACAACTATCAGTTTTCAACTCTGACCGTAAAATGGGCCAGTGTGCCTTCACAGATTCATCTGAAAAATACGCTGTGAACCAGAACAAGAAAATTGGTCTGTGACGCTTTCTTATTTAATAGCTGTTAGAGTTGCACAGTGCTTTCCAAGAGCAAACACATTTTGTACGTGTTTTTAAAGATTATTTTAGAAATTTTTAGAATGATCATTATTTCGATATGACCAAAATGTTATATCATGAGTAATTTTATTTCACGGTAACGATATATACTGTATATATAACAATATAGTTATTTTTGCTTTAAATAGGGTCTTTATGATTTTATGACATTTTGTGTCAATATCATAAACTAATACTAGCCTAAAAAAAACAACAACAAAAAAACAACTCAAGATCACTGAAAACAAGTAAACAGTCAGTGATTAAATAAGAAACTAATTGCAAGCACAAAAAAATACAGTATAACAAATAATTAAGAAATGCTACATACATACATACATACAAAGTAAATGTATAAAACACTGCATATTCTTCACTGTGTAAATTAAATATATATTTATTTTTATTAAAGTTACAAAAGGGATTTAGTCAAGAGCAGTGAGAAATTTTCTCTCTTTTATTGTTTGATTAACCTCAATGACAGACAGCAGGACTGTTAGACTGCTGTCACTTTAAGAGCTGCCCGGATCCAGTATACTGCTAAACGTGTAACAGCATATTATATTTTGAAAAATTCCAAAAATTATATAAATAGACAAATATATTAAGCCATTTGTAGATTGTTCTACAATATCTCCCTGGACACTGATTGTTCAACTAGTGACAGACAGTGGGCATTGTTCAGGAAACCTGTTACAAAAACAAATCATTATTTTTGCATATTTGGTTATTGAGACTTGTGGTGCCAAAATCACACAGTTAAATTTTAGAAACATGTATGGCACTGTCCTTGCCTTTTTGCCTTAAATTAAAATTCCATGCAGTTGAATGTCTAATTTTGATTTGGGAGAATGTCCAGGAAAAGCATTCTGTTTATTCAATGGAAATGCTTCATTACAAGACAAGGTGTTTGGAGAATATAGGTAATCATATTTGATTCTCATATTATTATAATTAGACACAGTTCATTATAAGAACACCAGACATCCTTTACCAAAACTGGAGGTTACTAAAGTATTTTACCATTTACAACCCATTTTACTTCTTAAATGTGACGCATTTCTGAGTGAAACTCAGAAAAACAAGTCAGTTGTTTATTCTATCCATCAGGAATTGAATGGATCCTGAAAAGTGGCTATGCAATGAATGTCAGAATGGAGCCCGACTGAATGTAAGGTTGCTAAAACAATGTCAAAGCTATTTGGCTAATAGCCCACAAAAGTGACATCAGCCGAAAAAGTAAGTTGTTTAATCAAAAGCAATGACTTGCTCTACTTTGAAAGACTACGAAACAGTATTTTTCTTTGGCTGCTGATGAATTGTTCACAACAAGACCAGTAAGAAATAGGGTTAACTTCATGCTGACTCCAAGTGTAGCCATATTTTTTGGAAAACAAACTTTAAATGTCAAACCAAGCTAGGCTTTAGTTTGATGTAGGTATCGCACTGATGGTAGCTTGTATGCTTTATAAAACAGCCCAAAGCATTGGGGGCTTTCTTTTGGATTGTTACTTTACAAGGCCTGTTTCAAAATTCAGTCAACGTCAATCTGGTTGTTGACTTGCACTAGGGAGCAGGATTGAATTGTTCACATGAACAGTTTGACTGGGGGCACAGCCAGAAACACTGAACAGGCTCCTACCCTGTCATCTGAGAAGGAGAGAGAGGACTGTGCGGTGGATTTAAGTTCAGGCTTGGTAAACCCGCAGCTAGCCCTTAGATACACAGCCTCCAGCGTACCGCTGAACTGAGGAATAGACTTGCTGTTCCAACCAAACCTCCCAGCATGCATCAAACGACTGCCGATTCAATATGTATTATTATGAGACACGCTGTAGGAGTTTGGGTGAGCATGAGGGCTCTCTATGTTATTATATATTTTTCGTAGCATTAGGAGAAGGTGATTTGATCTACAATGCAGGACGACTAATTCAATGCTAATGAAGACTTTAAATGAGGTCAGGTTAAAAAACCCTTTTGTGTAAGCATAGATTTTCCAGCTGACATTATGTCGTATAAGCAATGTTGTTTGGTCTCTCGGTTGATTTTGATTGCTTTGTGCATCAATCTTTATTGAATCCATGCCCCTTTGATTGATTATACACACTGGAGGGGAGAGTGTGATTGGATCGAGCTCTTTAACCCACACTGTGTAATTCTATAACTCATTAGTATTCATATGCATTCATATGTAAAGTGCGGCTTTAGTACACATAAACTGAAGTCAACATATAGACATCTTCTAAAACATATCCTAATACTGCTTATTTTAGTGTTATTTTTATACTATATACCGCTACACCAACAGGAACTTTAAAGACATTGCATTCTAAATACATAGACATTAAAGGGTCATGAAACCCTAAAACACATTTTTTTGAGATGTTAACATATATGGACAGGTTGCACATCAGTGAAAACAATAATAGCACTCATTATGACTATTTTTCAGTGAAAAATGGTTATTTTTTCATTTTTGGAGCCATTCCGTTCTTCCAGTTAAAAAAGCAAAGTTGAACCAACATCATGAAAAGTGATGTGTATATGCGTTAATTTGGAGTGGTGATTGGCTGCCGAGGCTGGAGAGGACGCATCTGCGTCATCGGTTTTCTGAGCTTTTCTCAGTATTATTCATGAGAATGAAGGTGCCACCTATCCATTGTTGTTTGTTTTTTCTTTCTTTCTCTGCTCATATTTTAATATTCATTTGTCGGTATAATGAGCGTGTTGTAGGTCTGTGTTTTATTGGTTGTTTTCTCCCCTCTTCCCACCCTCTTCACTCCCACCCACTTCACTCCCACTTTTCCACAGCTTTATATGCCCTTTTCTTGAGTCTTTATCAAATCTGAGGTGGGAATGACCAGTGCTAAAACAGGGGGGTTTCATGACACTTTAATAAGGAGTTGGTCCCTTGGCTTGCACTCTTCTAGGAAGGCTTTTCACAAGATTTTGGAGCGTTTCTGTGGGAATTTTTGCTTGTTCATCCAGTAGAGCAATTTTGAGATAAGGCACTGATGTTGAGCAAGAAGGCCTGGCTCGCAATCTCTGTTCCAATTCATTCCAAAGGTGTTCAATGGGTTAAGGTCAGGGCTCTTTGTGGGTCAGTCAAGTTCTTCTGCGCCAAACACATCCATCCATGCTGGTAAAGGGACTTTCCCTAACTGTCCCCATAAAGTTGGAAGCATAGCATTGTCCAAAATGTGTTGGTATGCTGAAGCATTAAGATTTCCCTTCAATGGAAGAAAGTGGCCAAGAGTAACCCCTGAAAAACAGCCCCAAACCATTATCACCTCCTCCACCAAATTATACCTGGCACAATGTAGTCAGACAGGTAACATTCTCATGGCATTCGCCAAACCCAGACTTCCCCATCAGGCTGCCAAAAAGGGAAGCTTGATTTGTCACCCCACAGAACAGGTTTCCACTGCTCCAGAGTCCAGTGGCAGCAAGCTTTACAGCACTCCATCCTCCATGTTACATTGTATTTAGTGATGTGATCCTTGTATGTAAACCAATTCCTTGAAGCTCTCGCCGCACCGTTTTTATGCTGATATAATGCCAGTGGAAGTGGAATCAGCAGAGCATTGACGACATTTGCGCACCATGCACTAGCATTTCTTTTCTGATTTTATGGCTGAGTTGCTGCTGTTCCATTTTCCAATTATAACACTTACAGTTGACCGTGGAATAGTCCTATCTAGCAGGGATGAAGTTTCACAAACTGACTTATCGCAAAGGTATTCTATCACTATCACGCTTCAATTCACTAAGCTCTTCAGAACGACTCATTTTTTTCCACAAAAGTTTGTAAATGCAGACTGCATGGCTATATGCTTGATATGCTGAAACACCTAAATTAAATAATTAAGAGGTGTGTCCCAAAGCTTTTTTTTTTTGTGGTTTTGATTCACTACAAGAATGGCTCATCAGAGTCATTTATTTTGTATTAAACACTATGCTTTGATGTACTAAAAAGAACTGACTTAAAGGACCCATGGCATGAAAATTTCACTTTAGGAGGTTTTTTAACATTAATATGAGTCCCCCTAGCCTGACTATGGTCCTCCAGTGGCTAGAAATGGTGATAGGTGTAAACCGAGCCCTGGGTATCCTGCTTCTCCTTTGAGAAAATGAAAGCTCAGATGCCCCGATCTGGAATCTTCCCTTTATGTCGTCATACGGGGAAAGGTTACCTCCCCTTTCTCTGCTTTGCCCGTCCATGAGAAGATGAGCTACTACCGTGCGAGGCAAGCGCAATATTTATTTTTTTTTCCTCGAGAGACATCATGGCTTTCAAACGAGCGAAGCATGGCAGTTGCTCAGTGTTTGGATGAACAAATGAACACCAAAGTATTTTTTTAGTTCCTTCATCTGAGCCTATGGCTAGCATTAGCTACATAATAATAACTGTAACAGCATAAATAAACAAAGCAACTAAAGTACCATATCCAGACACAGTATTTTAAACTAACCGTTCGGAGACGTCCTGCTGTAGCCGCTGAGTTGCAACTTCTTCATCCGGTGCTTCTCCATCCGGATCAGATTCTGAGTCAAACTGAAAAACTTGAACGACTGCGTGTCTATGAGCCATTGCGATACATCCACTTTCAATATTAGCGCATGGTAGCGCAAGCTGGTTAAGGCCACACACCCAGCCTCCAACTTGCCCCGCCTCTCTCGTCCTTAAAGCTACAGACACAGGAACGACGCATCTAAGGAAAGCTCATTGTGGGACTGGCTCATAGTTGCTGAAATTCTGCACCAAGGCTGCATTTCGGGAAACAGACCTCAGATACATTATTAGGGACCACTTAGGCCTATATAAAAGCATCCAAAAAACAGCATGTCATGGGACCTTTAAAAAAAAAATCAGACTTCTAGTTCAGAAAGTTTTGGGTAGTCTTTTTTGTTCATCTCTAAAGTTGATTATAATATATTATGCATTTCATTGTCTAAACATGCAAAAATATATGTGTGCGCTTATACAAATACCTATATGAATATAATTGAGATCACGTTGATTGAACACTTTACATTTAAAAATAAACCATTTTGATCTTATTTGCAATGCACCTGCCTTCTTTACATTAGATTTTAATCTAGTCGGCTTTCATCTTGCTTTTTTGTTCTGATATATTGCTACTAGAATTAAAAAGAGCTTTACTGTGTAAAATGACCCCACCTGCTTGGAGGCTGATTGTATTAGGAATATAAACTGTATTATATGGCTATCATTTATGATGTGGCTGAAAATAGAACCACTAGATGTCTATTAGTACTAATTATGATACAATAGCAATCTCTCTATATAAGCGAACACTGTGCTTGACTTATTTACTAAGATGAACAGAATGATTTATGCAAAGCTTTAAAAACGTAATGCGTGATTGAAGATTTCTTGTTACTGATGGCTTTGTTCTTTTCTGAAGCATCTTTGTTATCTCAAGGAGTTAAATGTGATAAACAACAGCTCAGGTGGAAGACTGCAGAATCCATCTGAATGTCTCCCATGACTGTGCTGATCAAATTAAAGATTGTAAACCATAAGGAACAGGAATGCCCTTCACAGTCTCACTGTAGCAGGGTTAATTCTGGAAACATCACCGCATACGACTGCAGAACCAATATGAATTTATGCATAAACACTATTGCCACTGTTTAATATGGATAAAGACCAATAAGTGTTCTTTGTTGTTGTTGTTTTTTAGTTTTTTTTTTAGGTACACTTTTAATCAAAACTTTTATTTTATTTTCTAAAGAAAAGATTACCTTTATTCAGCAAGGATGCATTATTGACAGTAAAGACATTTATAATGTTATTTCAAATAAATGCTGTTCTTTTAAACTTCCTATTCTTCAAAGAAAATACAATTGTTTTCAACATTGATAACAAAAAAAAATGTTTCTTGAGCACAAATCATCATATCAGAATAATTTCTGAAGGACCATGTGAGACTGCTGAACATTCAGCTTTGCTTCACAGGGAAATATAGAAAACAGTTCTTTTAAAACTGTTTTCTAATACTTCATTTAGTCATTTAGCAGACGCCTTTATCCAAAGCGACTTACAAATGAGGACAATAGAAGCAATCAAAACCAACAAAAGAGCAACAACACGCAGGTGCTATGACGAGTCTCGGTTAGCCTAATGCAGTACACATAGCAAGTTTTATTTTTCATTTTTTTAAAGAAAATGAATTGATAGAATATAGAAAAAAGAAACCTAGTGTTTTTTTCTAGTTGTTGTCTGTTTGTTTGTTTGTTTGTTTGTTTTTTAAAGAAACAGGTAGATAGAATAGAAAAAAGACAGCTACTGTTAGTTTTTCAAGAAAAGCTAGCAGTTAGAGAACAGATATGCAGTTGATAGAGGGTCAAGTGTGTGTGTGTGTGTGTGTGTGTGTGTGCGTGCGTGTGTGCGTGTTTTAAATAAAAAGAAGACCGATTGATGAAATAGAATTAGAATAGAGAGTGCTACAGTTAGAGGGTCAAATAAAGATGTGTTTTTAGCTGTTTCTTGAAGATGGCTAAGGATTCAGCTGCTAGGATTGAGTTGGGCAAGTCATTCCACCAGCTGGGAACAGTTCATGGAAAAAGTCTGTGAAAGTGATTTTGTGCCTCTTTGGGATGGCACAATAATGCATCGTTCAATTGCAGAACGCAAGCTTCTAGAGGGAACATTGGTCTGAAATACTGAATTTAGGTAAAGGGGTGCAGAGCCAGAGATGGTTTTGTAGGCAAACATTAATGCCTTAAAGGGGTCATATAATGCCATTTTTGTACAAGCTAATATGATTCTTTAGGGTCTAAATTGAAAGTTTGTAATATACTTTAATTAAAAATTCTCATTAGTATTGTAAGAAAACACTCATTTTACCTGCTCAAAAACAGCTCTGTTTTCAGCACACCGTTTTAGTGCATGTGTTTTTAAATGCTAGTGAGCTTTGCTCGCCCCGCCCCTCTGTTCTGTGGGGCGTTTTTGACACAACACACATGGAGTGTTGCCTTGACAACAGTTGAGGGTATATTTTGAAGAATGGCAGTAAATATGTGATCAGATAACATAACTTATTCTGGCATAATATTGAAAAACATCAATTAGAGTATTTATAGTCTTGGATCATATGCATTTGCAGGATGTAAACAGTATTTTGCAGGTATTGTGTTACCATTAATTTTCATGCAGTTATAACTGTTTTTTATTTATTTAATTTTTTTACATTACTTCTTAACAGACACCGTTATAAACCATCTACAAAAGTAAGCTTAGTGTAGTGTTATCATGTTAACTTTAATACCTGCGTACACAGTTTGTAATAACACAATAACCATAATGTTTTGTTCATTATAAACGTGGGATTATTAATTATATTGAGAACGTCGTAAATAGAAAACATGCATGTACCCCATACCCTGAATGTAAACATTAGCCACATACATCGTGAAGCGTGCTAGCGATTTGCAAAGATTAATATAAAGGTTAATTAAACGTTACACTCACTTCTTCTGGAGGTTCAGCAGGAACACGAATAGTTGGTACCGATTCTTTTTTCAGGAGCAGCTTCTTAGCAAAACCAGCTTTATACCGACCTTCATTTATAAAGCAGTCTGGTGAAAAATGATTCGCGGTTCGGACTTAGGAACATCAAAATGACTGCTGTGTTCATTATTGCACCCGAGAACAGAACACCACAATCGCTTAGACGCCATTCTGCCCATAGACAGCTCCAGGGTATATCAACAATGACGCGCGGACTATGATTGACAGCTCGCTCACGAGCAAGGGCGGGTCTGTGTTGAAACACTGCTGTCAATCAACCATCGTGGGAGGGGCGTCCGACCGTGTGGCGTCACACGGTCGAACGGCTTGATTTGAGACAGGGTAAAACAAATAAGGAGATTAAAAAAAAAACACTGGATGGATTTTTATCATTTTATGATGGTTGTGTACAGGCACTGCTAACACACATTTCAGTACAATCAACTTGTAAAAGTGCATGTACCATTATATGATCCCTTTAAATTGAATGCGAGCAGCTATTGGTAGCCAGTGCAAATTGATGAACAGAGGTGTGACGTGCATTCTTTTCGGCTCATTAAAGATTAATCTTGCAGCTGCATTTTGGATTAATTGTAGAGGTTTGATGGAACTGGCTGGAAGACCTGCCAAGAGAGCATTGCAATAGTCAAGTCTGGACAGAACAAGAGCTTGAACAAGGAGTTGTGTTGCATGGTCTGAAAGAAAGGGCCTAATCTTCCTAATATTGTATAAAGAAAATCTGCAGGACCGGGCAGTTTTAGCAATGTGTTCTGAGAAATTCAGCTTATCATCAATCACAACTCCAAGGTTTCTGGCTGTTTTTGAAGGAGTTACGGTTGATGAGCCTAACTGGAAGGTGAAATTGTGATGAAGTGATGGATTTGCTGAAACTACAAGCAGTTCTGTCTTAGCTAGGTTGAGTTGAAGTTGATGGTCCTTCATCCAGCAAAAAATGGCTGTTAGACATGCTGAGATGCGAGCAGCTATCGTTGGATCATGTGTCATCAGCATACCAGTGATATGAAAAGCCATGTTTCTGAATGAAAGAACCTAGTGATGCCATGTAGACAGAGAAGAGAAGTGGTCCAAGAACTGAGCCCTGAGGCACCCCAGTAGCTAGATATTGCGACTTGGATACCTCACCTCTCCGAGATACCTTGAAGGACCTATCTGAGGGGTAAGAATCAAACCACTGGAGTGTGGTTCCTGAGATGCCCTTTCTCAATAGGGTTGACAGGAGGATCTGGTGGTTGACCGTATCAAAAGCAGAGGACAGATCCAGCAAGATAAGTAATGAAGTACTTAAATAGGTACTTCACCATATTACTGTTCTTAATGAATGTTTTCAAACACATTAAACAAGTCTTACTGACCTATATATTTTATGATATATTTTATGATATATTTTAATGGCTTTTCTCTACATGTTATTAACCATTTATAGATGAGTGTTGAAAAAGTATGTGAACCCTTTAATAACTGTTTGACCATTTTGTGGCTACAATAACTTCCACTGAACATTTCTTGTAATTATGATTTATTATGAAAAATTGGACCACTTTATATTATGTTTTTAACAATGTACTGTACTTTGAAATTTTAATAGTTAATTTTAGTTTCTTAAAAGTTACAAAGTAAAATTAATTAAGGCTTTTACTGTGTATACATGTTACATACATGTTTTAACATTGTACTTGCATTTACTTCCTGTAATTACATATGTTATTAATTTCTGTAGTTGCAGTTATTATTACATTTGCAATACAACATGAACACAAGTAAACTGTACCAAATAATTCATTATTTTTTTATTTAAGTACATACTGTAGTTAAAGACACCTAATATGAAGTGGGACCTAAACTTTAAGCAGAAATCCAGGTAAATCCAAAGAATTTGCATGTAGTTATACGTAACTCATAAATCAAAAAATGAGGTTTGACCTAAAGATTGAACCCAACTAATGACACTGTGCAGAATCATTACCTATTTTCAATCTTTGAGGACAGGGGTCTATTGATTCTCCTGGTTCATGCCTGGCTGAGTTTCTAAGCTGCAATTATTAGCCATTCTTTAGCTTTCTTTATGATTTCATTACAGGCATGAGAAACCCTTTTTGATCTCTTTCACGATATATTTTAATCCTGGCAAATTTGCTGATTATTTCTTCCTTAGTAACACGTGCCTTTCAGGCAAAAAGCCAGTATTAGAAAATTAAAAAGGATTTAAAAGGGATGTTGTTATCACTCCTTCGCAGAGACGTTTTAATGTAACTCAATTGATGCATCACAGTTTCCATTAACTTTTGCTCCTGAGGTTGATTATAAATACTCTTTTTAATTTAGATAGAACAGAAGTCTGAATGGGATGTGCTTTATATGTTGCTGGGTCATTCCCAGGTCATGTGACAAATTAATTAATTAATTGACTCATTCAGTCTTAGCCAAGTCATGTTTCTCCAATCCAGTTTCTTTCCTTGTTCGTCTGTTTGTCAATGGCAGTTATAGAGTCACTTAAAGAGGCGGAGGTTGTGTTGTATGACTAGCATGACTTGACGTAGTCCCTCTGATCTGAACACCGCTGGCTTAATTTAATGTGCAAACAATACCGTGTTTCTCTTTGAGGTAGTATGAGTCGGGGGAGTGGAGACTCACACTAATGGAGCATATCAAAGTCACCCTGAATGCTCAAACGGTCGGGGCTAGTTAATGTGCACATCAAAGGCCAGTCAGTGTGCTGTCAGTTGGTCTGGACGCACATCACAGATATTCGTGGGATAGCTAGAATTGATGTAATTGGACTTCAACTAGAGTTGGTGAGTATTGTGCTTGAAAGGTTAATGATGTATGCAGAAGGTGTCTGCATTGTCGCTCTTATACAGAATGACTTAAAAAGAAGCATATATCAGACATACAGTAGGGTGATGCAGTGGTCAGAAGTGACCCAATTGGAAATAATAATAATAATAATAATAATAATAATAATAATAATAATAATAATAATAATAATAATAATAATAATGCATTTTACAAATTAAATTATTAATGAAAGGGAAAATATATATATATATATATATATATATTTGTATATTTTGTTGTACAGTTATATATTTTATTAATATGAATAAAGGTATAATATAAATGTTTTATTATTATTATTATTATTATTATTGTTGTTGTTGTTGTATTTGTCAGTTAATAATAATAATATCTTACTATAAAATTACATAGAACTTACATTACATTAAAATTACATTACATTGAATTATTATTATTATTATTATTATTATTATTTATCTTACAAATAAAATTCTAAATGAAATGATAAATTATTGTTGTTTTAGTTGCTGTTGTTTTACAAATAAATTATAAATAAAGTTATAAATTTATTGTACCATAATTTTTAGTTATGAACTATGATGATGATGATGATTATTATTATTAAATTTAGAATTGTATTTGTAAGTTAATAGTAATATCTTACAATAAAAATTCTACATTGAACTTTTATTTATTTATTTATTTATTTATATATTTACAGTATGACACCCTGGGCTATTTACTATTTAAAAAAAAACCACTGTAAAGAAAATTCTTTACATTAAAAAATGTATAACAAAACCTCTACAGATTTCCGCTGATGCATGTCTCTTCCAAGCAATCAAGCTTCACACACGCACGCACGCACGCACACACACTCAGAGAGACCTGTATTGTTGGGTGTATTATTGTTCTTTTGACACAAACGAAATGGACTGAGGTGTTTAACAAAGGAATAAACTGCTCAGTATATGTTTTGATAAATAATAATATTTGCAATACAATGTACAATGCAATACAACGTATTCAATAGAATGAAGGACAAATTTCTGTTTATTGCTTGAAGATGAATGTTTGTTCAGGGTTCCTTAAAATTACAACATTTAAGTAATTAAAACAGGAAAGCTTTTCATTTTACTTCTAGAAATCTATTTTGTGACCAAATTAAAACAAAGCATATAATTAGAGTTTTTTTATCACTGTACTTATGTATTTAGTGACCTAATTTCACTCTTTTAATGAATATATTATAAAATATCTCTTTCTTTTTAGTGCAAACCCCTGTGGTGGCAAATAATTAGCAATTTAGCAACGTAATGCTTGATTTTGCTTGCACTTAACTAAATAATATCACACATACAGTAGACACCAGAAAGTTCCTCCTGGTTTTATCTGAATAAAGATACGAATAAATCTGTGATTGTTACAGATACAAAAACGGATACAAATACTGGCTGTTACACAAAAAATTAAAATACGTAATGTCATAATAAGTTTTGACAATTTACGTAGGCTATGTTATGTAGTTGTTGCATTAGGCAATGCATTAATAAATGTTTATTGATAACTAATTAATGTCTTTTCATTTACCGTAGCATGAACCACGAGTAGTCGAATAACTCGAGTATTTTTTTTAACTAGCAGAAATCAGTAGTCGTGCAACCCCTGATATATATATATAAATATAGATAGATAGATAGATAGATAGATAGATAGATAGATAGATAGATAGATAGATAGATAGATAGATAGATAGATAGATAGATAGATAGATAGATAGATAGATAGATAGATAGATATGTTTAATAGGTGGTAAAAAAAAAAAACCTTTCTGTTTACCTCATTATTTGCCTTCTACACACACACATATTATATTGTTGTCTGTTGTGTACATTGTTGCACACTGCCAGCATATACACCTATGCTCTCTCTCTCTCTCTTTCTGTCTTCTTGTCACTCCCTTCATTAGAGGTACAGGTATTGATCTCAGCACCAGCTATCTGTCGTTCCTCCGTAGATGTCCTGTTTCTTCACTCATCCTGTCTCCCTACATGGCTTTTCGTGTTGTAGCAGAATCGGTCCATGTCTTTGTTTATCACATCTCTGTCTTTCTCTTTCTCCTTCTAATTTCATTCCCTTCTTTCTGTCTTTATGACATGTCTCACTTCACCCTCAGCTTCTCAGTCTCACTCTCCTTAGCAATTATCACACAGGCAGCCAGTCAGGCGGACCCAGAATGTGAGAGCGGTACCTGGGTCACACTGGTTAACGCTGAGGTGATACATGAACAAATGTAGCGGAATCGATAACTGCAAAAGGGGCAAAATTGGTGGGAACCGCCGTGCTGGTATTGAGGGAATGTTAAGTGGTCTCTGAAATGAGGTGAGGGATAATTTAAACAGGACACCTTGTTAAAGCCTGAAGTGAAGCTGCTGGGATGGTTTTACCTAATCTTATCAGCGGCTCCAATGGAGGCTAGATAAAACGCAAAAGCCAAAACAGCTGATGAGAATTTAACTAGATGTTTATTGATGTGCACTGATTAAAACCTACCACTTTGAATATAGCATTCTGGTGGAGATTTTCATGGAAATATTTGGATTGTCTACATGAGAGATGGTTGAGAATGGGTGTCACTGTTTTAAAGAGTGGTGGGGATGATAATTTATGAAAAATATTTGCTGTTGATACCTAACATAAACTTTAAATGGTTGAAGTAGAGCATTTTGCTGTATTTCAATGGAGTAATTTAATTTAAGGTAATTTTCTGACATTTAATTAATTTTTACCAACCTATTGTAATAAAACCTACAATCTAATGTCTTTACTTCTATCTTCTAGTGTTGGAATACGCTTTAAAAAAAATGCTGAGTTAAAAACAACCCAGTCATTTTGCCAACCCGGCACTAAGTCGAAAAGGTTTTTGACCTCAACTTTTGTTTGAAATTGTGATGCTGCTGGGTTAAAATGAACCCAAAATGGGTTTGAAATTAAAATCACTTTATCAAACACAGAATGACTATAGTAAAAGTAACAACACAGGCTACAGTAAGAATGAAAAGGTGAAAATTTATTGAGAACAACCAGAAATGGGCAAAAATATAGGCAAAGGTAAAAACAAGTGAGAAAAGGTGCAGACAAGAATGGCAAATCCACTGTTACAAGCGAAATGGTATTGTTTTTTTTAAAGGTTGAGTTGAACATTGTTGAATAAATATTGAATAATTAAAGTATAAGCCCAAATTTGACCAGATATATATATTTTTTTCTTCTGCTGATGGAAATATTCTCAGTATGGCCAAAGCATCAGGTTGTGAGTGCCTCTAAGAAGCACACAGACTGAAAGCCTGTGATAAATACTGGAAGTCCATAATGAACTGTATATTGTAGCAAATCAGAATTTTACCTTCTCTATTCAAAATGTTTTTAATCACTCAATCAGTCATATTCTGGCTTGTTCAGTTCCCGCTCACTGATCAAGTGATTTGGGTGTGAAAAAAAAAAAAAAAAAAAACTCACACAAAACACTCCAGTTTTAAGAGAACATGCTCTTTGCTACAGCCTGTTTTAAAGTTTTTTTTTTTCTCCACGCCGCTTCGATTCGTTTTCTTATATTTTCCGATCATTGATGTGCCACAAACACAAGATATAAGTGCTAGTGGAATGACATGACCCTTTGGCAGCAATGCATGCATAGTCCTTCGCTCTGCTCACTTGTATATTGTATATATCCTGTCAATAAATCTTGAACCACTTTATTTAGCTCACTATGAGTACCCCAGCAGTCAAGGACCGCTGGAAAAGAGAGAGTGAAAAATCGCCAACAAAGAAAAAAATTAAAAGATTCCACCATCTCCAGAGAGGATCTCGACGCTGCTATAGCTAACGGTATCAAGCTAGCGCTTAAACAGCAACAAAGTAGGCTACTCTCGATTCGGTAGTGGCTTCGATTGTAAGCGAAGCGATAGACTCTGTACTGACCCCAGCACTCCATGATCTACGTTTGGATATACAAACAACCAAAGATTCTGTAAAAGAGCTAAAAGCAGAAGTTGAAAAGCTAGCCATCGCAGCCAAACACACGTGACCGGGTCGATTCCGTTCAAGCAGCTGCACGAGCACGCCGGAGGGGGCGCTCACTTATAAGTCAAAACTGTCAATGGTAACACAATTCTATTGCATATGTCCAAAAATAATTTAAACATCATTACTAATGTAACAGCAGTCCACTGGAGGCGAGTTTAAGAACCCAAGTGCAGTTTTATTTACAAAAGTATAATCCAAAATCCAAACAAACGAAGACTTGACTTGAAACACACTTGACCAGAGACAGACTTGACTTGGCATGAACAGACTAGACTCACCAACAGCGGGTTACAACATCAATAAACTACGAGAGACAATGGCAACATGATGGCTACTTATAGCAAACAATACAGGTCATGACAAAAATCAACCAATGAGCAAACAGAACTGAGTCACATGACAGGACAATAACCAGTCAGAGCATGACAGTGAACAAAGGAACCAATAGCATGAATACATGAGGGCAAGGGAAGCATGACACAAACAGGGACCATGACTAAACTCCAAAATAAAAGACATGAAAACAAGAACATGAAACAAAACCCAAACACCGACATTACAACTAATAACACATTCAAAGTTCTGTCATGAAACTCTAGATTGCGCAGGAGGTTCTAATTCCATCTGACATAATGACATCATTATTCACATGGTGCAGCTGATTGGTTTCTGTCATATCAGCAGCCAATAAGCTGTTGCTCAACATTCAGTACTTGCTTGCTGTAGCAGTTGCAGCACGCTTCAGAAACCCTCCACCTTCCCCAGCTCCACTTGTATAGATCTACTATGGTGTGATTTCATGTATGCTATATATGGGGGTTATTTTATATAATTTATATATTCAGCAACAGTATTTCTTACATGCTCACAGCAGCATGTTTGTGGATGTTGGCAATAGCAAGTCTCGGTAATTGCTCTGCAGCAGCAGCAGCGTAGCAGATCTGTTCTGACAAGACCAAACACATTAACACTGCCATGTATTCAACCATTCTAAATTATCTGAGAGTTGTCTATTTTTATGTCTATTTTTCGGCTTAAAGCAGCCATTCTTGCTGAGAGGCTGAAATGAAGCTTCAATTTAATAACCTCATCCCTGCATCTGTCACTGTTGATTCTGGGATTTTGTAGATCAGTGAATGAACTAATGACTACACTTTCTAGAAGTGCAATATTCTTTTATTATAAAAACAGTATAAGAATATGTTATGAATACCTTGGTACGCCAGCTACCTCCAATAGCAAATATATGTAGTATGTGGAATGATTTCGCTTGTTTAGCATTGGGAGTAGAGCAGTGCTCTCAAACATAAACACTGGGCTCCGAGAGGCGGATCTGGCTGTCAGGATACAGTGACAGGTATTTACAGGATGTGTACTAATAACATCATCATGTCTGTCTGCTGCAGAATGGGGTGTAGCAGTACTTAACTTCAAAAGCTGGAGGACTTTCCTAGGAATTGTTCCAACAGACTGTTTTTCAAAGCCAGGAAAGCTGACAGGCTCGGAGAGAATATCCAACACCGCCTGGCTTTGTGTGTGTGTGTGTGTTTGTGTGTGTGTGTGTGTGTGTGTGTGTGTGTGCGTAAACTACACACACACACACACACACACACACACACACACACACACACACACACACACACACACACACCTGCTGTGTGCAAAGCCTCTGAGGTTATTAACAACAATCAGCAGCTTTAAGAAAATGTGCCAGTAATGTATTGAATGCACACAAATGTTTAGCATTTTGTATAAACATTAAAAGGTGGATTTCATCCAATATCCTGTCATTTCCAGCTCATTACAAACATGTATAACACAAAAGAATAAATTTGGAAGAATTTTGCTTGGCGATTGTTTCCAACAATCAAAAAGGATGGAAACGTGCTCCATATGACTCATGCACTGTATTCCAAATCTTCTGAAGCTACATGATAGCTTACGGACTTTCATGAGAGGTTATGAGAGACATATCAATATCTGATTTGTGAATGAATCTTTTGAGTCAGATCTTCTGTAATGAATCAGTTGATCCGGTTCACAAATCAGACTGATCAGCTCGCTGAGTGGAGGATTATTAATGACATAAATTTCAGTCTACTCCTTATACACCTATCATATCAATATAGTGTCTAATGGTAACTGACCGATATTTGGCATTTTTTATTATTGACATTGACAGATACGTTTTTCTGTCTAATGAATTATAATGGATTTCAGAATCTAGAAATTGCTATCTAAACTATAAATGTTTTGCAAGAGAATGCAAAGTTTCACGGGGAAGCAAGGAATGTGTTGTGAGAGAATGCTAAACTTCTCGGGGGAACACAATATATTTGTGAGAGAACTCAAAAGTTTTATGAATTAATGCAAAAGCATTATAACAGAATCTCATTTTCATTTTTTGTCCATTTGTACCCAGAGGCTCTGATAAAAGTGTTTGATTTTATAAGTATATTTTCATATTCAAAGTATTTCTATTATTTTTCTTATTCATTTTCAAACTATTTCTATTTTAGTAAAGACTTTGTAAAATAAATGTAAATGCTACTTTATTAATTAAAATAGTGTGATTTTATGGGCCGCCCTGCTCGTTTAGATACTGGCACCAGCAATAGCCATTAACAACTCAATTTTTTATATTTTATGTGGCTTCTATTATTATTATTCTTTGTAATTTTTGCCACTTGAAACTCATTGCTATGGGTTGCAAGTACCTGGAAATAAATAGTCAGTACAATGTTTTTTTTAATATTTCTTATATTGCACTGAAGAAATAAAATCTTACAGGTTTGGAACAACTTGATGGTGAGTAAATTATGACAGAATTTAATTTATTTTTTTATTGGGGTTGTCACTGTTGTCACATTCTCAGCCCAGTTTGGATGCCCTGAGTTTACTCTTTGTTTGCTGTAGTGATGCAAATTTATGATGCTGTTTTTATTTTATAACACTGGCGGGTAAAGTTGCCAAATAACACCAGCTTTATGGGTTTTTGGCAGAATTGAAATGACTGAATTACTTGTCCTGATCTTGATGTCTAGGTGGTATAACAAACCCAGTGCACAACTATAACTTACAATTTCCAGTACATGCAGTAAATTACAAGGCAGATATTGAGGTTTTAGCATGGGAGAGACGGAAATCTCATTCGCACTGTAAATGTCACACAGCTTTCAGATTATCCTCTCTGTGCGTATCAGATTTAGCATGATTGCTGAGAATATATAAAATAGTTTGATTTTTCTGGGGTGCTTGTGGTTTGTGTTGTGATGGAGATTTAGTGTGTATGACTCAGTGATGTGTCATCCATTCACTGAAGCACAGCTCTTCTGTTTTCAGCACTGAAGCACTGTAAAATGATTGGACAATGCACGAGTGCATTAAACAGACATAAGCCAGTGTTTGAAAACTCATTAATGTGACCCTTTAGTCATTCAGAGAGAGTCATACACTCCCACATGCAAACTCTCACTGTTCACTCTTCATTCAGCACTTACCAACAAAACACTAGCAGAGACTCTGTCTATCTTCTGTTGTATCTCACACAACAACCACCACCGCACACGCGCGCACACACACACACACACACACACACACACACACACACACACACACACACAAACAAACAAACTAGCAAACTAAAAGTAACAAGTAACTTAAGTACATTCAGTACCATGACAGTACGCTATTCTTAGCATTGGAAAGTGCTTCATTTTAGGGAATCAAGACTTTTTTAGAGTTTTCAGTAAAACAAAAACACTGATTCACCAGTTCATCTGAGTCATCTCTCATTTTACTTAGACATCTCAGAATCTCTTTATGCAGTTTTACATTTTCTCTATTTTTATTGTGTGAAATATTATATATATATATATATATATATATATATATATATATATATATATATATATATATATATATATATAACTGTTAACTGTTGTTAAAATAAATGCATGTGATGGATGATGGATTTTTCTGCAGCTATTACTTCTGTCTTTAGTGTCACATTTCAAAAATTCACACAGAAATAAAAATATGCTGATTTGATGTTCAAGAACCATTTCTTCTCATTATCAATGTAGAAAACAGTTTAATATTCTGATATGCTTAACATTGTTCTGGAAACTGTGATACCTTTTCCAGAATTATTTGATAAAGATAAAATTCAAAAGAACAGCATTTCATTCAAATAGAATCATTTGTAATAATATAAATGTTATAGAAGCATTTTCTTTCTTTAAAACAAATGTTTTTTCTGATCTAAATCTTTCCAACGGTTTGTTTTTGTGTTTAATAAATTATAATAGGATTACAGAATAAAAAGGTTGCTTTATAAAGTATATAAATCTGTTCATTTTTCAAGTTCATATTATTTATTTATTTTTCTAGAGTGATCCTTTTTCAAACTACTTCCATCTGCCACCCTGCTTGTTGCGATATTGGCACTGGCATTGGCATCAACAATCCAAAATATCCATTTAATTCCATTTTTGATACTATTTTTCAGGATTCTTTGATGGATAGAAAGTTTGGAAGAACATCATTTAGTTGAAATAGAAAACTTTTGTAGTTTTTTTGTAACTTTTGTCGAATAAAAAAAGTCTTACTGACCCCAAACTTTTGAATATATAGATTAGCCTCTTCAGCGTTATGTACTTTTTCAACACTAAAAGTTACTAATAAACATACCAAAGTAACCAAAGAGAAACCTGGCTGTAGTTTAAATTATGAGCAGCTCTTATCTTGGCAAGCGACAGTTTCAAAGCCAGTTCTTCAACACTTCACACAACCAACCCACACCACCATCCCACGAACACATACACACATACCGCCCTCCCAGACGCACTCGAGTGGCACCTCGGTATGAGGGACGGGGCAACATATGCTCCCCTGCTGATAAACAAGGTGCTCCCTAGTTGGCTGCAATCTGAGGCAGATTGGACTCCAGTTAAAAGAGCATGCTGGCATATAAATGAACCAGAGGGGGAGGCCATGGTCTGTGGCATCCTCCCTACTGGCACTCGGTAATGAGGCAGCAGTAGTGACAGGACAAACCCTGCAGAGTGACTATACCACATACATGTGTGCCCATCACGAACCCCGTATGGTCATGTCCCGCACCGCCCACTCCACAGTGGAGGTCAACTCAAAGTCATTATACACTGGATTTAACTGGTTAAAAACTTAAAGGAATAATTCATCCAAAAATGAAAATTTGCTTAAAATGTACTTGCCCCCAGGCCAGCCAAAATATTGTTAAGTTTGGTTCTTCATTGGAACAAACTTACACTTACACTTACACTCAGAGAGATTAAGCATTACATCACTTGCTCACCAATGGATCCTCTGCAGTGAATGGGTGCCGTCAGAATTAGAATTCAAACAGCTAATAAAAACATCAAAATAATCCACATGACTTCAGTCTATCAGTTAATGTCATGTAAAGTGAAAAGCTGTGTGTTTCAGAAGCAAATCCATTAACGCATTTTTAACTCCAAACCATTGCTTCTGGATAAAATACAAATCCTTTATTCATAATTTTGCTTTCTCAGGTGAAAAAGTTGTCTGAGTAAGGAGAGAAATATGCACAGATCAAAAAGTGTTTACAAGCAAAAACAGTCCAAAACAAATAAGTCTGTGTATTTTGATGTGAGAGGACAACAGTGAAGGGACTTTTTCACTGAAAGAAGCGTTATTGTAGATTATTAAGTCGTATTTTAATAATCGTACATTTCAATTGAACAGATTGAACATTTAAAATACGTACTCAGTGACCTTTTAGCTTAAAGTGTCATGTTTCCTCTAATTAAAGAAGTATTTTATGTTGTAAAACATGCATTACTTATAACATTTTATTCAGAAAGTGGTTATATTAAATGTTAATGAATGAAACCCCTGCTAGATTATATGTCCAGCACTCTAAATTGAGTAAAGATTCTTTATTACAATATAGGGTTTGATGTTTTAATCAGTGTTAAGAAGATGTAGCAGCACTGCAAAGATAATTGCAAAGGAACGTCCCCTATTGCTTTAATCTCTCCAGCCTACATCCATTGTGATCTGGAATTAGGTGAACACCAGAGACAGGAACTGAAGGATCTGTGTTGTAGCTATAGAACGCAGCCAAAGAAACAGGCGCGATCATGTATTGTAGCTGGAAGGTCTTCTATAGATGGACTTAATGTGGCATGTGGATCGATACATGCATGCTAAGAGATGTGTAGCATTGCTCTACACAGCATAAACACTATTATATATGGGTGGTTGTTTAATTAAGAACATTTACATCCCACATAAGAGGATTTTAAAGTAAAGATAAGAATATAGATTTAAGCTTTAAACATTTGCATTATTTCTTTACGTTTCCCTCATTTGTGCTGGAATTACACTATCTAGCTATTTATCTATCTGTCTAGCTAGCATTATTTTTTTAGGTGGAAATTTAGTCTGTGTTTAGTTAGAATGAAATGGGCCAGCCAAGGCTTTTTACCTCTTTTTTGCAAAAAGTAAAAAAAAAAAATATATATATATATATATATATATATTTTTTTTTTTTTTTTTTTTTTTTTTTTAATTTATGTAAGTAATTCAAATTTATTTAATTTATGGAGAACAGACCGGATGGTTTTTCATTAAAGTGAAATTAAATCTGTGCCTATTTGTTGTAGCTTTTATTTGCAAAAAATGTTTTGTGTGTTTTTGTTTGATTTTGTCTGATTTTTATGATACATGAGGATATGTATATGATTAACATATATAAAAAGGTGTTGTTAGATGTGTTTCTGAGGTGTTGCCCTCAAATCTGCCTTCTTAGTTATGATTTGGCAAAATGATTTATTTATCCCATACGTTACAGTGTAAGCATAAATGTCATTTTATTTTTATTATCAGGGTTGGTTAAATGCAGGGGCATAATTAACTTTTTTTTTTTTTTTTTTTTGATGGGACGTGACCTATTTTTCTTTTCTTTTCTTTTATTAACAATCATGCAGCTTAATTATCAAAATTGTGCATTTTTTTGGGAAGTTGTATTTAAAATTCACTTGACTCACATGTGAGTATGAGTGATAAGAGAAAGGAAGAGAGGGAGAGGAGGACAGAAGAGGGGAGGAAGTGATGTGATTGCAACACACTGCTCCCCAAGGTCGCCTATAATGGATGACTGCCCACTCAAGCCTCTTACTCTGCATTCAATCAGACCACCAATCAATTATGAGCATAGAGCACAAATGCCTGCCTGGCCTTTATCACAATACAGTCAGAGCTGCAGCACGTCTGCTCCAGGGAAGAGAATCAGCGGACGGCTTGAGTTACTGTTGTCTTTGACTCTCTGATGCTTCCTGATTTGGGCTTTTTTTTACGAGAGCATCTGCTTCAGGAACAGTTTGAACTTTGGATGGTAGCTGTGTGGCTTTATAGAGAGCCGCTTGATTGCTTTTACATGTGCCAAATGTTTCGGCAAGCCAGACTGCATTTTCATCTCTTTTATACCTCTTTACTTTCTCTCTGGAAAAAGGAGAGCAGCTGTGATTCGGTTAATTTAAAGGTTCACTACCAATTTTACATATGAGTTTAATCTGGAAACATCAACTGGAACATGACTTTACATTGGACTAAAAACCCAAATGCAGACGGAGACCTTCTCATTTTCACAAGCCAATGGTCTTGACATATGGGGGCTGTGGTTCTCCTGTGGGACACAGGTTCAAGTCCCAATCTGACTCCTCTTCTTTCCCCAGTGATTGCATTCTGCTCTCAACTATACAAGCTAATAAAAAGGGAAAATTCATAGCTTTAAAAGATTTTTGTACTGTTCCAAGTGATTCAGCACCCCTTGCCGGTTGGAGATTATAGGGTTCTTTTCTTGTCTAATAAAAGCTTGTGCTTGACTTTCAGACTCTGTAGGGTTTAAATGGAAGTATTTTATAAGACTAAAAGATGGAATTATCTCCTAAGGGGGTATTGGATTTATGTTATTTGAAGTATGTTTGTGATTCAGGGATTTTAAAAGATTTAAGACTGGACTGGCTATTCTGCAACACAACTCTCAAGTAAAAGTAGCTTTTAAACCGATGTAGAATCATGTTTTCATTTGGTCAAGTTGTATATCAAGAGATTGGGAACTAATGTTTTAGAAGCTACTTTGAAACTGTAACCAGCTTCAACACTCTCAGAAAAAAAAAGGTACAATAGCTGTTACTGGGGCGGTACCTTTTCAAAAGGTACACTTTTGTCCCTATTAGGTTCAAATATGTACACTTTAAGTACTAATATATACCTTTAAGGTACCAAAATGGACCCTTTAGGTACAAACATGTGCCTTTTGAAAAGTGACAGCTGACAGCTTTTGTACCTTTATTTCTGAGAGTGAAGTTGTTATTAATTTGGCTAAAGTAGCCTAACTACATTCAAGCTAATGCTTAAAATGTATTTAGCTACACTACTATTTGCTAACAAAAAGCTAATTATATTAAAGCAACTCGTATCAGACTGAGTGTAAGTGTGTGCATTAGTGATGGGGATTTTACAGTGACTCTTTCCACAGGTTACATCACTATGCTAGTAGGTGTTGAAAAGTGATTGTCTTTTTGAGTGAGTCGTTGAATTATTTAGTCAAAAACATCGATTCTTGGAGGAGCAAATGATTCAGTGAATCATTCATACAACTGTTCTTTCCAAAAACTATTAATTCAGAAAAGAAAAGAAAAAATGGTATCTGTAATTCCATTACCCTTCAAATTGCACAAATTAAAATTATGAATCAAAAATATGCCCAATGGAATGGAAACAGTTTTTTTTTTTTTTTTTTTTTTCACATTTACAGGTCACCTGGCGTACATAAAAATCATAAGATCATTCTTTAATGTACTATAACCTCATTAAGAAACTACGGTGGCCGAGAGAGCTCAACTTGCTGCAAATGAAAAAAACACCTGCAAATTAAGAAAACGTCTTCATCAATTTGATAACACATGCGCTGCAAATGCTCACAACACATCCAAATAAAGAAACACGCTGCAAAAACAGAAATGTGCTGCAAATAGTCACAACACAAACAAATAAAGAAACGTGCTGCAAATAGGCACAGGTATCATAGCCTATAGTATTAACATTAATTAATTAATAAATATGTATTATTAATAAATAATTAAATATTTATTATATAAAAAATAAATAAAAACAAAAAACGTTTACTATAGTTAAACCATGTTAACCATGCACAAATTAACTATGGATTTACTACACTAACCAGAGTTTAACCATGGTATTTGTACAACTATGGATATACAAATGGTAATACGCCAAAAAAAAAAAGTGGTTAATTTTCATTTTGTTGAGGTCATTTTGTTGTGGTCTGTGCTACTTGCGCGTTTCTGTATTTGGTTGTTGTGAGTATTTGCAGCGCGTTTCTTTGTTTGTGTTGTGAGGATTAGCAGAGTGTTTTTGTATTTGGTTGTGTTGCGAGTATTTGCAGCACATGTGCTGTCAAACTGATGAAGATGTTTTCTTAATTTGCTTGTGCTTTTTCTATTTGCATGTGTTTTCTGAAGTTGCAGCGTGTTGAGCTCTCTCGGCCACTGTCAGAAACACCTCATACATGGCTGCTCTCAAGTACAGAGGGCTTTCCTGATCACGGCCATTCGTGATTCATTGAATCATTCACTCAACTAATGTATTCAAAACACTGATTCATTCAGGAACGAAAGCAATGACTCTTTATCAGTTAGCCAGTGAATCAGTCACTCAACCAATTTGTTTAAAAACTTTGAATCATTCAGGAACAAAACCAAAGACTCTTTTTGGTTCAGTACAAAAACCAAAAAGAGTCTTTGTCTTTGACCCCCACCCCCACCTACCACCTATTCCTGCCGGACCTGAGACTCGAACTCACAACCTTTAAGTTACGAGTCTGACTCTCTAACTATTAGGCCACGACTTCCCCGTAAGTCCTGAATTACCTCATTTATAATGGATTACTTCATTTCACTCTGTGGTAAAGCTGCAGGTGCAATAAAATGCGGTGAAAACTAGAGAAATGTAGATTTTTATCACATTACACCATGTTACTAGAAAAACAATATTGGTGAGTATGCTAACAAAATGAGCATGCACATGTAACATGACTCTAACAGCCATCACAGCCTGAGGAAATCTATTGAAATTTGTTTCTGATGTGTCAGGCTCTCAAAATGAGCTATTGTTCTG
Organism: Acrossocheilus fasciatus; assembly: GCA_036784905.1. Classification (NCBI taxonomy): domain Eukaryota; kingdom Metazoa; phylum Chordata; class Actinopteri; order Cypriniformes; family Cyprinidae; genus Acrossocheilus; species Acrossocheilus fasciatus. The sequence goes on from CM071961.1 coordinate 13,055,123, forward strand.
CCTTCTTTAATGATAAGACGCCTCTGAGAAATGCAACGTGAGTGAGAATGATATCTTGTTGATTTCTCCACCTTACTCTCCTTGGCTTTGTTCACACTGCACGTAAATACAATTTGTTTTTCGAAACTTTATTACTGACTGTCATTCTGTAAGTGATTAAATCAGATTTGTTTGTTCAAGCAGTGCTGTCGATATCCGGCATACAGTATCTACAGCGGTTGCTATAGGGATGTCTCATGTCTGAAGCGTCATCACAACAGCATCTGTCGTCATGTCCCCACAGCGCTGAACTCATGAGGTGCATCGGCAACACAAGCATCAGAGGATGACTGCATTTACACTCTTGATGTATGCTGTGCCTAAAAATACTCACTTGTTCCCTTGTTCAGTGTGTAGTAAATGCCACAGATGAGCGTAAATGACTGAATTCTGCCACTGCTGTCGACATTACTGCTATATAAATGACTTAATTCAGTCAATAATGTTTACAGAAGTGGCTTAATTCAGTCATTTATGCCTGGTAATATGTGGTTACCAACAAAAATGCCTCCAATCGGAGCACTCAGGCTGAAAAGTGTTAGAAAATCTGAACAAAACATACAGTATATGAATGATTTAGGTTTGTAAAACTTTCCCTTTTTTCAGACTACATTTAGTCTTTATTTTTCTTCATTTTCTAGTAAATCATTAACACTTTATTTTAGGGTCCCTTAACTAGTTGCATATTAGCATGCATATCACTAGAATATTGGCCATTTATTAGAATTAATTAAGCACATATTAATGCCTTATTCTACATTCCTAATCCTACCCAATACCTAAACCTAACAACTATTAACTATTAATAAGCAGCAAATGAAGAATTTATTGAGGGAAAAGTCGTAGTTAATAGTAAATAAGTGTTCCATATTCTATAGTGTTACCGAAACGTCTTTCTGTCCATATATACAAATTCATATTACAGATTATACATATATATATATATATATATATATATATATACTGTATACACACACACACACACACACACACTGTAAAACAAGAGCATAATGTACTGTATTAATTTGAAGGATATTTAGTTCATTTAGTTATTTATTTAATTTTTTTTTTTTTTGTGGAAATGATTTTACAGGATTATGTCCCATCAGAAAATTACCAGTACATTTTCCCTTTTTTTAAAAAATAGTGTATTATTTTATATTATTTATAGCAGATTAAACATGTTAATATATATATTTCAGGGCATTTAGTTAGTTGCAGGATTTATAACAACATGACATTAATCAGAACTATTTTATTTTGCATTCTGAGGTAAATAGGGACTTGCTACAGTGAGTGATTTTGTAAATCAATAGATATTCATTCTGAATGGACCGCTCTTGGCCAGATTAAGCTAAATATTCATATTTAATGAATATAGTAAAAACCTTATGGTATAATTTTGCCAAAATGTCCGTTTTCAAGCTGCTTCACCATCAGACATCTTTGAGTCCAAAAACTTTGAAACAGAAATGTCTTGTCTAAATAAAACAGATGAAATGAATAAAACAGTACACTGAGGGCAATGTTTTCATAGTGTATCCAGATTGTGATTGACTCATCCTCTGTGCACTGCTTCTGCTGTGCTGAGCCATGAATCCTGCTCTGGACGTCAGTTGAATCTGAGTTTATTGATAAATCTGTCTGCAGTCCACAGTTGGATGGAGGAATGTGCGAAAGCCGCTCTTTTGATCTAAATCAAACTTTTGAGAAGTGAAGACCTGCACCAGGCCTGTGCATTGAACTTTTGATCAACACTGTCTCGAAAAACTGTGAGAACAGAGCTCTTCTTCTCTCTCTAAGTAGTGAATTATCTTTTTCATCACGTTCCTGTTCAGAAAGTAACTGCCCAGAGATCATACCCTCTTGTCTCAAAGATATATTGAGTTTTTAGCAGAGCCTGTTAAGTTGAGAATCAAGCGAGACTGTGTGCTTAAAGAGTTAGGATATTTCAAACATTAAAATCATTTACTTGTGTCATTCTAAACCTGTATGACATTTTTCCTTAGAAAATAAATTAACAGTGTAGATGGTTGTTTGGTTGCACTTTATTTTAAGGTGTTCTTGTTACAGAGTAATTATACATTTAAGTACAGATTAATATTATTTAAATACATATACTTTATGGTTAGGATTAGGGTTTGGTTTAGGGTTACTTGCAAGCAATTATGCATAATTAATTGTTATTTTAATAATAAGTACATGTGATATGTGTAACAAGGACACTTTAAAATAAAGTGTTACCGCAGTTGTTTTATTTTCCATGCATGGACCAAAACCCATTTAAAGGAATAGTTCACTCAAACATTAAAATATGCTCAATATTTATCTTCAGACCATTCAAGATGAGTTTGTTTCTTCATCAGAACAGATTTAGAGGAATTGAGCTTTACATTTTTTGTTCACCAATGCAGTGAATGGGTGCCGTCAGAATGAAAGTCCAAAAAAACTGATTAAAACATCACAATAATCCACAAGTAATGTATTTGTCTTTTTTTTTTATTTTGGTTTTAGTTTTAGTAATGTTCATACTTGCATACATATGATGCCAATTTGCTAAAAAGTCAGTTTTTCAATGAATTTTTATTTTATTTTGTTTTTAAAGCATCAAAGAGACACAAAATATTCATTAAAACCATCAGTCTTCTAAAGTCATATAATAGCTTTGTATGAGAATCCATCAAAAATGTTTTAATTAATTTCATTTTTATTAATTAAAATAAAGTTTAGATAAAATATAAAATATTGAAGGAAAACTTTAAACAACAAAAAAAATATATGTATTGCCTTGGCAACTAACTGAAATAAAATGAGTTGAAGTTGAAGTATTAATGTCTAAAATTTGTCTTAAAAATATATTACTGCTAAATAGTAATATTTAAAAATAAATAAATTAGTTTAGTTTAAACATGACAATATAAAAGCAGCTAATTCAAATGAATTAGTATATAAATTATACTAAAATACTTTAACACTTCTGTGAACAAATCATTCAGTTTTGTATTGTGAACCAGATCAAAGGATTCATTTAAACAATGTTTTATTATTTTCCTAATTGGTTTGGATACTTCTCAATAAACTCTCATAAATGTGCCAAAGAGGGTTTGTCACACAAAGCTATCATGTCTTATGAAAACTTGGAATATTGTGTCAAGAATTGTACCGTCCACATTTCTGATACTTTAATGGTGTTTTTGCATCGTTTACTGAACCGGAAAGCTTCAGTTGCAGGGAAAAGGCAACGTTCTTCTGCTTGCTCCAAAATGTCTTCTTTCGTATTACATGAAGAAAGTCAGTCATATGCGTTTGGAATGACATGAGGCTGAGCCAAAACCCATTTTATCTTCATGCATGTGTATGTGCTGGTATGTAGGACACTTTTGCAATGACAATTTATGAGGCGGGTTATGAGAGGTTGTATTAAAGCGCTGTGATATTCCATTATTTAATGATGAGCAGCATGACACCACCTGGTCACGGTCCATTACACCATTTATTGAGCTTCATCAAATTGTTTGAAAAGAAAAACATAAGCTGACATTCTGTTCAGAGATGGGTGAGTGTAGCGTGTAATTGTGTTTCAAAGCAGATGGATTGAAAACATAAGCCTGCTTCTATAAATAGTTTTTATAGTGAAGCACTTTATTTATTTTGACAGTAGGTTTAGTGAAGCATAATTGGGCTGTTTGTGTTTTAACTGACAGTGTCTAAAATGATGCTTTTGAACAAGTCTTATTGCTTTTATACAGCTTCAGCATTGTCAGCCGTTGACGTCAAGAGTGTGTCTCAATGTAGTTTTTCATTCCGAGATGGTGATATTTGTGTTTAATTGAGGCAGGCCTATTTTTACAGGTTAATGCATTCGGTGAAATAAGCATCTGCATGTCTGGCACACCATGCACAAATTAACGACCGCAGTTTATTCATTTGTTGCATGAATTGATCTTATCAGGAACTGTTTGCTGCACATTTACCCACAGCATTCGGCGAACTCAATTCTGACGCATTGACTCGCTAAATTGAGCAAGATTAAATGTTTTGATTAGAGCTGGAGAGTGGACAGGGAGGAAGGAGGAGCGATGCACTTAATTGTCGGTTATAAGCAGTTTTTGGCTGCTATAGAAAGACAACAGAAAGCTCACTGCTCTGGTTTAACTAATATATATATGTATGCCATGGTTTGTCGGAATACTCGATTCTGATTGGCTGGCAGGTGTTGATTAAATTCGTTTAACTGCACAGGTAGTTCCAGGTCAGTTTAATCACGTACTATATTAATGCGCTTCCTATAAACAGTGGTAACCATAGTAACATACAGTTACTGTTAAATAGTAATACAGACGAAAATAACCGTCATTTTTATTTTTCCGGTCAAATATTGCAATGCAAATATTATTAACATCTTTAATATGTGAATGCTGGGAAATGACCATGGCCTCCGCTGTGCGTCGGGTGGTCCTTCGCCTCCACGTCATGCATTCAAATCGTTTAATGTACAGCTAGCCGTTGATTATATATATATATAATCTGGATTACCTGTAAAGAAAAAAAACACACACTCATAATCGGATTGCAATTACCTTTTTATTTATTACGTTATTCACACAATGGCAGTAAATTATTCATAATTTAGTGATTATATCTAATTATATCTAGTTATTTAGTTGGTTAGTTAGTTGAATTTCATTTGACATTTTTATGATTTTATAAATTATTAGCTTTCTATTAATTTACAAACCCCCTGCAGTTCCTTCATGAAGTTGTTTGGGAAACCATAATATAATAAACACTAATGTTTATTGCACTTCATGTTGTTGATCTCTTTCCTTCTTGTTCTCTCTTTTCCTGTTATAGATCAATTCTCACAAGATTATCCTATTTAAATCAGTGTGATAAACAAGTTCAGTAATGTTACATAAGTTCAAGTTAACAAGTTCATCATGTAATTTGCATGGGAATCAGTAATAGACTAAAATATGTCAGTAATCTATGCAGCACTGCTAATATATAGTCAACTTCTACTGTTGTTCATTTATTTATTTATATATATTCTCTGTGGTGTTTTCTAGTTTTGTTGACAGAATTTAGTTTAAATCAATATATTTTTAATTGCTGTTAAACCCTCATGTTGTGTTCAAGTCATTTTGACCTGGAGATTATTCTTTTTCTCAAAAAAAAAAAAAAAAAAAAAAAAAAAATATATATATATATATATATATATATATATATATATATTTGGCTAAAACTTGCTGACTTTGCTTACACAGGGTAGAACAACTTATCAAAAATGTGTTTGATATTTTTATAATATACTTTTAAACACAATTATTTGTGTCTCTGTGCTCAGACCTAGAGCTTGTCACCTTTAGTGGATCTTAAAATTCCTTTTGACTATTTTGATGATTTCTAAAAACATTTGGCTTTGTGCAACTATGCGAGGAAGCGTGGAGCGATGCAAACGCTCGGCAGCACAGCGGAGTTAAGTAAGTCAGGCGGTGCCCTCTCTGAAGACAAACACATACTCTGAGAGAAAGCCTTCTGTTTACCAGAGCCAAGCGCGGCAGTCTTCCAGAGCAGCTTAAAACCCCTCTCGCACAAACACTCAATTAATCAAGTCCGTTTTAAATTCCACACATCAATCCGCAATAGAGAGTCTGACATTAGCACACAAGTTGCGCGGCAAAGGGGATTCTGGTACTTTAATATCAACAAACTCTCAATGGAACACATCAGCAGCTCCTGTGAAGATGAATCTACTCCGTTTCAACTTTTCAAACAACGGATTTGGGATTATTTTTGCGTATTAGAGGTATTAAGCCTGTCTGTTAGGTGTTTGAAGCGTGTTCATTTGTTGCAGATGTCTGCATGCATAACTTACATGCCTGTTGTCATATTTGAAGTGAGCGAATCAGCGAAAATGAAAGCTCTCTGTGGAGTGCAAAGTCTCAAAGTGCATTCTGATGCTCTAATTACCTCTTTTCAAAATCACATTTGAGATTCGGCTCTGTCCCAGGCCTCCACGATTACTACAATGAAAGAGCTCTGCTGTATAGCGCTGATTTATTGCATGAATAGCTCAATGTGAGCAGTGTTTATTGCGGCTATTGGAAAGCATTTATTTAAACAAAAAGTCAGCGTGTGAACAACTGCCTTGTCAGAGTTTCTCTCCGAGTAGTGAAAGGTGGACGGTATTGATCGGTATAAGACACAATATGTGTCCTCAGCTACACTCTGGGAAATAGGAATGCCAAACTATGGCCCCCTCCAGCACTCTCCTGCTAAATTAACAGCTTGATCAATGACAGGGAGGACACCTATTTTCTTCTGATGTGGAGTCACTCTGTCGAAAGCAATAAAGCTGAGCCCCACTGAGATGTGGAGTAAAATGAGCCAAAAGCGTTCCCACTTCTGCTGCATGCAGCTTTAATGCGGCGAAAGACACTTGTTATGGTTCTTGTAAATGTAGCAGTGAGGGTTTGATGTAATTTAGTGTGATGATTTGGAAACTGTCTTAAACATTTGATCTTGCTTATTTGAAAGCACAGTTGACTATTGGGTGCCGAGCCGGAAATAAACCACACAATCCAAACCACGACTCTTTGCCAAAGTCACACTCTGGTAGAGCTTGGCCCGGCTTTTAGATTCTGATGAACTCTCAAGTAAATATCATCACTAATGACTGATTAGGTCTGTTTTGCACACACTCTCTCTCTCTCTCTCTAGTAAAGTGACTGGTGAATTCTCTTTTCTAATGTGCTTCATATACTGTATATTATGGAAGCCGTTTTCACCACTGAATAAAAAATAAAAAAGGTAACTTTTTTTCTAACTTTTTTTCTCAGAGTTCCATAAACTCGCAATTCTGACTTGTGAGATATAAACTCAACAACTGCGAGTTATAAAGTCAGAATTGCGGGTTATAAACTCGCAATTGCAAGAAATAAAGTCAGAATTGCGTGATATAAACTCGCAACTCTGACTTTTTTTCTTAGAATTGTGAGATATAAACTTGCAATTACGAGTTATGTGTTTTTGTACCTACTTCATCTAATTGAAAAAGCATATTATAAGATTTTCTTGGATAACGATGATTATAGACATAGACACTAGTTTATCCAATACATCGTACATCTTTTCATATAAGAAGTGGACAATACAAATCTACCCAAATTACCCAAGACAGCTACATTGTTCACAGGAGTTTTTTTTACACAAAGGTACTTGAACATTTTCAATACACTCCACTGGTTCAAAACCTCATATCTCAGATCCATAATAAAGTATAGGTGCAACCATGCGATCAAACAAATACAAGGATCGATTGCGGCTGAGTTTATGTTTACGAACAAACCTTAGCAAGAAAAGCATTGCTTTCTTGCCTTGGCTTGTTAAAAGTTGTCAAGTTTTCCACCATGACAATTTTGGTGTAAACCACATACCCAGATATTTGTAATAATTAACCACTTCAATCTGTTCACCAACAAAATACCATTTTGCATCCTTATTTAGAGAGCCCCCTCTTCTAAAAACCATAATTTTCATTTTACTCAAATTCACTCTCATACCATAAAGATTGCAAAATTTTTCCAGCTGTTCAATCTGTTTCTGTAACCCTCCAATTGTATCTGCTATATTAGCCATATCATCAGCATATAACAAGGTCTGTATACTTCTGTGATACTTTCAATTTGAATACCTTAACAATTTTTCTTCAACATTGTTATATATATTCATTTAAGAAAAGAATAAACAAAAGTGGACTCACCATGCAGTCCTGTCTTACACCAATGGTGCAGCCAAAATACTCTGTTCCTTTCACACATGATTTAAGTTTAGAATACAAAGATCTCAATACACTAAAAACTTTTCCACCAATGCCATTCTTAATGAGAGTGAAATACAAAAGATTATGCTGAACACTGTCAAAAGCTTTAGAAAAATAAATAAATATACAAATATACATCCTTCCTTTTTGCTTTGTAATATATTTCTGAACCACTGACTGTAAAATAAAAATATGATCTATTGTAGAATAACCTGACCTATACCCTGCTTGTTCTTCATAAAACATATTATTTACTTCTACATAAGATACTAATCTCCAGTTCAAGACCTTTGTAAAAATTTTACCAAACACATTAAGCAATGAGATCCCCCTATAATTTCCTACATCATTTTTATCACCATTCCTGCATAGTGGACAAATCACAGCCTCACACCAAATCTCTGGGAAGTCCCCTGTATCTAATATTGTGTTATATAAAGAGAGCATTATAGGATATAACATATGTGATGCAGCTTTCAGCATCTCAATAATAATACCGTTGGGGCCAGGGGCCTTTCCATTACTTATTGACATAATAGCTTTAAAAATCTCATTATAAGTAATACTGCTATCTAAAATTTCATCTTTATTAAATAATGCAACTTCATGATTATTTACACAATCTGTGACAAAGTTTTCAAAGTCAGCATCTATGTTAAATTTTGAGATAATAACTTCTATTCTAGCCTCTTATCATGTTCGATATTGTTAGACGGTATATTATTAGACCTTCCATAACTTTGAATTTTCTTCCACAGCTGCTGTGTTTTCATGTTTTCCTGTAGTATGTTGACTAAAACATTTAAATTATACTGTTTTTTTCTTTCTATTACATAATTTTTTTAAATTTCGTGTCTCAAGAATATAATTGTTCATAGTCCCTGTTCTTCTAAATTGATTTAAAACACTATATTTTACAGATTTCTGAAATGAAAAATCTTCATCCCACCACTGTGGTTGATTAACTTTAAATATAGACTTTTAATTAGAAATCTACCTGCTTCATGTAAACAGTCTGTCAACATCTTAGCTGCTATATTAGTATCTTCTTCCACTGCAGTAAAAAAAGCCACCTGAAAAGTTTCCATTCAGTAAATAAGATAATCTTTGCAAAAACTGCCTCTCACTATTAGTTCCCCATTTAAATCTTGTCCAGGTTCTTACATCACTGTGATTTGTTGGCTTTTTTGTCATTGATTCAACACTACTTAACCTCATGGTATATGATAATGGGAAGTGATGAGATATATCCACATTATAATTTTAAAATCTTCAACATATGTAAAGAGTTCACTGGATATAATAAAATAATCAATCACACTACATCCAGCTGCTGACATAAATGTAAACTCTTCATTGATTTCTTTCCCAATTCTTCCATTTACAAAATGAATGTTTAAATTACAACACATATGTGACCCTGAACCACAAAACCAGTCTTAAGTTTAAATTTTCGAAATTGAGATTTATACATCATTTGAAATCTGAATAAATAAGCTTTCCATTGATGTATGGTTTGTTAGGATCGGACGATATTTGGCTGAGATACAACTATTTGAAAATCTGGAATCTGAGGGTGCAAAAAAAATCAAAATATTGAGAAAATCGCCTTTAAAGTTGTCAAAATGAATTCTTAGCAATGCATATTACTAATCAAAAACGACGTTTTGATATATTTACAGTAGCAAATTTACAAAATATCTCCGTGGAATATGATCTTTACTTAATATACTAATGATTTTTGGCATAAAAGAAAAATCTATTTTTGACCTAATTTTGACCCATACAGTGTATTTTTGGCTATTGCTACAAATATACCCCAGCGACTTAAGACTGGTTTTGTGGTCCAGGGTCACATATCTAAAAGACAGTGCCCAAATGTATTAACAACCTTATCTTTTGATTTTCTATACTCTTCAAAATGCAATGCTTAACTTTACATCTTCTCCAACTTGATCTAACACATCTAGAATTTCATTTTCCAAAGAACTAATACCATTTTTCTCTTCTCTATCTCTATATGAACTAGAAGATGTAAGTAAAAGTAAGAACAATGTTATCCTCAAATAAGGGCGCTGTATGGGTAAAAAAAAAGTTAAGTTAAGCATTGCATTTTGAAGAGTATAGGGGAAGTCGTGGCCTAATGGTTAGAGAGTCAGACTCGTAATCCAAAGGTCTGTAATCCGGGTGTGTGTTCACGGTGTGTGTGTTCACTGCTGTGTGTGTGTGCACGTTGGATGGGTTAAATGCAAAGCACAAATTCCGAGTATGGGTCACCATACTTGGCCGTATGTCACTTCACTTTCACTTTTCACTTTCACTTTCAAATAATCCACTCTTTTTGTCAGAATATAAAAATATGCAATCAGTTGCTTGTTCACAAATCTGAGAAAAATATTTCACAATAGAATCATGTACATAAACACAGATACCTCCAATATTACGACCAAAATTTGACACACGCTTATGCGCAAGACAAAAACATGTATAATCAGCCAATAAATGACACAACTCAGTCTCATCTTGTGACCAAACTTCACTCAATCAAATAATAGAGTTTCCCCGCAATGTGTCCAATAACTCACTATTGTTGACTTTAGTCATTAACCCTTGAACATTCCATTTGCAATTATAGTGAGTTCATTTGGGCCGAGGCCATCGTGTCAGATGTTCTTTCATTGTTCAATCCAATTTCAACCACAGACTCAGACTCGGTGTCATAAGTAAAAACTCTACCATCCACAAGTAATTTATCAAAACAAAGTGACATCCGTATACTTGATTGATTTTGACGTAGAGTTTGCATGTAGTTTCTCCGTATCTCACGCACCCGAGCACTAAAGTCCTCCAACACCCAAATTCGGCCATTTATTCCATCATCTTCCGTATTACTTTGTTCACGCCATTCCCGTGATTTCTGTCGTACTTTCTGTAGAATCTCTTCCTCATCCTTCCAGCCTCACTCTTCCATGTGATCTCTTTCCAACACGGTGAGCGCGTTCAATCGGGAGTTCGAGAGATCGAGATCAAGATGTTGAGTAACATGGTCCCGCACATTTTTCTTTCTTTCTTCCCATGTTTCTCGATCCGACTCCGGGATGCCATGAAATACTAGATTATACCGTCTTTTCTGATTTTCCATGCACTCATGGCTTTCCCGAAGTTCAGCGTTTTCGTGCTCAAGTCTCTCGACTGTCTCCACACACTTTTCAACAAGTTCTCTTAAATCCATAACTTCTTTTTGAAGGGATTCAATTTGCGTAAGTGTGTGGGATTGTCTTGGTTCTGTGCCACCTGTTGCTCCAAACAGTGTTGTTTGCCGAGTTGTTCTCTCGGGCCTAAACATTGTGTCTGAAACGCCACGCTTGCCTCTCGCGGGGCCGGGGGTTCCTTTGGGTTGTTCCTTTTTAGATGTTCAAGTCATCATCTTGCAATAGAAACAGGCAGATAGAGTAATACACCAATGGCAGAGAGAATCTGTAGTTATTTTAAGTTAAGATCAAATATTTCTGTGATAGAAGATGAGAAGCATTTTTTGTATGATTGCTCCTTGTATGAGGATTTGCGTAAGAAATACTTTGGTGATCTTGTTCTTGTTGGTGATGTTTGTATTGATGTGTCAAGTATTTGTGATTCAGGGTATGCATGGAGATTGGCATTGTATATATATATATATATGAGAATATCATGGAATGAAGAAAAGATTATCTGCCATGTCATTATGATTTTGTGGAACTATGGGCCGTAGGGGTGTCCCCGACTAAGGATTTTCACAGTTGAATCGGAATTTTCGAATCATGCCGATAGTCGACTGATAGTTGAATCATATATTTGGGGGCGGGGCAAAATACATTACCAAGAATCAAGTCAGACATTCCACAGTCATAAATACACAAGGAAAATGTGTAACGGACGCCTCGCAGATACAAACGGGGTAAATAATGTTTTATGTTTTGATTAAAAGATGGTTAACATTAAACGTCAGCGAAACCCTTAAGAATTCACAAAAAAAAAATTTACAATAGTGCTCTCATTATAACATTTCATATATATAATCGTAGTTATAACGTTCTGCATTTCTGTTTTGAGCTGCGCACGCTGAAGATGACCAATAGAGTGAAGCAGATGATAGCAGGTTTTTAATCAATGGGATTTAACTTATTTATCTCACATAGAATACGCTTTGTTATTTATATAACATAACATTAATATTACCATTATAGACTATCTGCACAAAATGCCCCAAACGCATCTGTGCGGCTCTGAATGAACTCCTTTTGTGGACGCGTTCTTCACGCAATAACATGCAGAAACACAACTAATCACTAAAAAAAAAAAATCACAGCGTTTTGTTATAACGGTGTTCTCATTATAATGCTATGTACAGTATATGACAGTGCCGGTCATAGTTATTAATATTCTGCATTGTTGTCCTGCTTGCACCGTGCGCTGAAGAGATAATCACCGTACTACACAGCCCTTTACTGGACACCCCTAGTTTTACTGGGACACCCCTAGTTTAATGCATACTGTTTCACATACTATTTTTTTATATATACTATCATTCAAAATGTTTTTTCGGAAAGATTTTTAATGTTTTTGTTTGTTTTTGTTTTTTTTGAAAAAAAAAATTATAAAATGATCAAGAAGATGCTCAAATAAATGCAAGGCAGCATCAGAAATACTGTAAAAACAATAATAATGTGAACTACTATTAAATATTGAAAATTTTATATTTTATAATATTCATATTTAAACCAACAGCCAACTTTTTTTCTATTTTAATGTGTTTTATTTATTTTATGTACTCTATGTATTTTACTACTGTGATGATAAAGCTGAATTTTCAGCACCCAGTCTTGAGAAATTATTCTAATATGCTGATTTGGTGAAAAAAAAAAAAAGTTTTTTTTTTTTCTTTTCTTTTTTCAGGATTTTTTGAAGAATAGCATTTATTTGCCATAAAAATCTTTTATAAAATTATAATCAATTTTCATCAATTTAATGTCTGCTTGCCAAATAAAATGATTAATTTCATTAAAAATTAACTTACTCCAAACTTTTAAATAGTATTGTAGAGAATATATAAATTATATACACAAAAAAATAGACTATAGTAAGCAGAATATGCAATAGGCACTAATATAATTTTGGTTTTAACTTTTGGTTATATTTGCAGTGGAATTAGCGTGATATTTCCTGGACAGTATACACTGTATTTGTAGTTGTCACGTCTTCACTTTAATTGCATGTGAGCTGCATCCAATTATCATGCAATCATCTTGTAAATAAAAGTCAGTTTGCCTTGTTTAATGTTCTATGCATTTCTTATACTATTATGGATTTACAATTTAATTCACATACATTTTGTTTTACAAAATGTAACTTTTGGCCATGAAATCAAATAACGAATCCAAAAAGAGATGCTAAAATTGGAAACTGGAAATAGAAGGTCATGCCAAGCACATTGCATTGGAGAACATGTTATTCTCTGCTGTAGATATTTTGGAAAATGTCATAGGTCATCAGGGTATACTGTGCTGAAAAATTCAATACTTTGCACAACATACTATACACAACAAGAGGAGTAAGAATAATATGCCAGTATGCTGTTCCGAAACGTCTCTGTGTGAGAGAGAGTCTCATGTGTTTATGTGTGCATGCTTGCATTTATGTGGCAGGTTGCAGCATGTGCCATCAGGCAACTCCGATAAGACAGTGGAGCATGAAACTGGCAGAGTAGAGAGGATATGGTTCCGCCTCCAGCTGGGGATTGGCAGATTAATTGGATTCATTCATTAGTTTGATCTACCAATTTAGCACTTTGGAAGATATTAATCAGTTGCTTATTTAAATGTCACCTGGAAGCAGAGGAAGGGAAATGAGGCCGGTGGGAAATGGAGTCTTTTCAGGAGCAATTCCACAATTGGATCATCTGGATTGGCTTATTGAGGCATTCAGGAACACAGAGAGCTCGCATAACCGCTATTATGAACACCCTGAAATTAAAAGCAATTTATACACTCTTGTATGTGTTCTTTTGGGTATGAGATGATGTTTGAATGTCTGCCAATTACCCCGCATGTCAGTTTGCTTTAAAGACAGCAGGATGCTGCGCTGATGCTCTCAAGAATTCTTTATCCATGGAAATGAAAGTCAGTCACGCGGTAATGGTGTGTTCAAATCATGTCAAAGATGATATATTTATGAGTTGAGCTGAATGTATAGTACATGAACACCACCACCAAGTCGTAAATATGAGTGGAAAACATGGAATTTTCTTTAAGAGTGTGCCAGTGAGAAAACACGGCAAACATGCATTGACTGTAAATTTGCTGAAATTATATAATAAATATATAATTTATAATGTATATTAAAAATAAAATATAATATATAATAAAATATAATAAAACTATATATAATCAATAAATAATTAAATATATAATAAATGATTGTATTTGTAGTATTTTGTACTTACAATAAAACTAAAATTTAAAATATAAAAAAATACGATAGTACTGTGTTATTTGGATAACTTTTTTGGTTTATTAATCTGTACCCTTTTAAAATGAGTTTTTGGAAGGATAAGTGCATATGTATTTGTCTATGTAAATGTTTGTATTTAAATTGTTTCTTAATTTTTTAAATAATTAATAAATAAAATTATGATAGTACTTTACAGTTACGATAGAATATATGACCATTCATTTACAGCACCTTTATGAATTAAATAATAACATAAAAAAGCAAAAACACACCTGATGCATGTTCTTTATTAATCATTTTGTAGAAGTAGAGTTAAAATATATATATATATATTTTTTGTTTGTTTTTTGTTTTTTTGTAGAAAAGTGACACCAAAGTGTCTTGATTACGACACATAAGTACGAATTTAACAAAAAGACTTGAACGTACCGTAAGCATTTGACACGTCTTTGATATTGCATTGACTGAGCGTTACATTTATGTATGTGTATTCTTAAGAGACTTGCTTCCTCACACAGTTCACGGCTCTCCTGGCAGGCACAATTTCCGAGGCTGAAGAAATATAAATCTCCTCTAGGTTGTTATGGGTAAATACTGTAAGCTTCAAAAGATTATAGTCTAAGCCTTGGTTTACAAACCAAGGCTGCACACAAGCACTGAGGGAATCTGGAAGTATTCTGTGCATGCATACACATATATATATACACACACACACACACTTCCATTGATGACAGACGAGGCAAGAAATGCTATATAATACTGCTTCCTCTTAGCCAGATTATGCCTGCTTAGGACACTGAGGATGTTGTTTACAGAGGTCATGGTTTCAGTGTGGGAGGATTTACAGCTTCCATATTGTCCTCTCACAGTGCTTTATAACTGTGAAAAATATCTGCAGGATTTATGTTGGGTGTGCAAATTCCCTAGTAAATCATGACAATGGTGTATGTGTGTGTGAACATGGTTTTGGAAATGTATTGTGGAAGTGTATATTTTTCCTCTGCGTTTGTGTTGTATAAAGTCAAAACAGTTATCGTTCCATTATCTGATGCTTTTTGGATCTCGAATCCTTCTGGGAGCACTTGAACACTTTGATAATTATCTCATTTTAGCTGTAATGTTGGTTGGTTATATTTATTTTGAAAAAAAAAATATTTCTATAGCAGAGGTCACCAATTAGCAGTCCACAGTCTAGAATCACTGATCATAAATGAATGCAGTTAAAAACATAGTGATTTTTATTTCTCCATATTGAGAAACCAATCAGCTAAAGCAGCATTTGCCTTAAACAAAATATGTTTCACAATGTTTTTATACAGAATCTTAATTGCACTTGTTGAGTGACAGAGTCCATTGACTGTCATGACACTGATAAGTATGGAGACACTTTTAAATCAGAACATAATGTATATGTTCAGTCACTGCACAGTAGTGAGAAGTGTGCTTATGTAATACAACAGCCAGTGAGAATGATTGATAATGTATAAAAAATATTGTGAAACACAGATTTTAGTAATTAATTAGACATCTGTAATGTTACAAATATTTCTATTTCAAATAAATGCTGTTCTTTTGGACTTTGTATTCATCAAGGAATCCTAAAAAATGATTTAAAAATATTAAGCAGCCAAATTTTTAACATTGGTAATAATAAGAAATGTTTTTTGAACACCAAAATCACAGGATTAAATATAATTTAATATATCAGTTTTACATACCTTATATTATATAAATAGACAAATATATATATATATATATATATATATATATATATAAGCACACTTCAAAGAGTAGTGTTGCTTTCACATGATCTGATCAATCTTATCATCCTTATACTGTATATACATAGACGTGCACCTTAGATATTTATACATAGATGCCTCATTAGCTCCTGTTTCTGTGGGCTGCTATATGTCATATTAGAATGGTCAAAGCCAGTGTGTGAACACTCAAGAACAAGACTGCATATCTGCGACTGTAGTTATCTGCATGTATGAATATCTATCACAGATGATTTTGCTAAACTAAACACAAAACAAGAAGATGAAGATGTTCACTAACACAAGAACAAAACGTCATAGTTTTAGAACCTGCATTATTTCATTAATACATACAAACCGACACAAAACAACACATTCTCACCTGTTAAAGGCTATCTAATTTCTTCGGAAATTTAAATCTCAGCGGTTTGTACAATCAGAGACTGCGTAATGTTGTGGCATCTTGGAAAACTCATTGATTTTTACTGTGAATGACGACACTGATCATTCGATGAGTCGACTTGTCTGAGAGGTCAAATGTGGCATCTACGTATATCTCTGGCTGTGCACTACACTCCTGACTTAGTTATTTTAGGATATTTAATTGCAAAATTATTAATAATTTTTTTACCTGTATTGTTGAGTCCAAGTCCATATTTTTAAAGGCTGTATCTTATATAGCAAATACAATCATACAACTTATCCGGTGTACAGATGTGGAAATATGCTGAGTTGCCACACAAAAGAAGGCCTATATCCTTTTTACATATTCATTGTCATATCTCCTATCTCCCGTTTAGAGATATAAGTGTCTTTTCCTCCGCTCTTCATGCTGATAGATGCCTAAGATAACCTTTAGAGGGATCCTGTATTACACACGACTGTAGCTGACGACTGATCCCATGGGGTCTGCTGGACCTTGTGGGTTAAATGATGCCACATCTAAATCATAAATCAGTCCGGCAACCAGCTCTCTTGACCTGAAGGTCATTGTTTCATTAACTTCCTGCCACTCTGAATTTTCCATCCATATCTACCCACAAATATAGTAGTGTGTTGCTTTTGCTCCTATCTCTTCACACACATACCTTTACTTTATTGCTTATGCCTTATTGATTCTTGAAGTGGTAATATTCTAACTGATCTACAGCGTTCATAAATCTTGGCTGTGTTTGGAAGCAGCCACATTCTCTCTCATGTTGATTGACAGCCCGTTGCCCCAGGTTTACTCTCAAATAGGCGTCATATCTCTGGCAAAAGGGAATTGAATGGACAGAAGCCTGTTCTCAACTCTACAGCGGCCCATCCGCAGGGGAGAGCGGCTTTCCTACGGCTCACGCCGCTTACGCTGTGGGTGGGTAAACAGTGTCGGTGCTTCTCTTTCTGGAGATTATCAGATAAAGAATGGGGAGGATGACACACAAGCACAATCAGATAAAACTCCTCCACTCAAGCAGCCGTTTCTTCCCTCCCTCACTAAGAGAAAGGATCCACATCATCTGTGTAAACCGAAATAGAGGGTGGCAGCTACCTTTGATTAAACTGAGAGCAGGAGAGTAACAGTTGGTTTCTACAACAAAACAAGGATGCAGTTTATTTCCACAGTGTTGTTTTAGCTGATCGCTATATTGCTAAAGATTAAATGTCTTTGAATTTCAGAGGATTCATCTAAGAATGCTTGGATAGAGTTTGGGATTGACTAATGGTCCAATTCTTGATTCGTTCACAGAGGTTTATAGGCAGTGCTTTGTCAACTGAATTACTGTTTTTTTTTATGTTTCATCAATGAGAACAAAGGCAACATGGGAAATGTGAGTAAAATGTGTAGTAACATGGCGGATTGTCTAGGCGTGGCAGATTGTAAACTCGGAAGTAAACACCTACTGCTATGATTGGCTAACAGTTGTGTATATTTGACAACCTACATCCTTCATAGATTGATGCTGCTGTGATTTAGGTTAAAAACGCATTAAAAACTCTGTACATATAAAACAATCTGTAATAACAGACAAAGCAATAGTGATCACATAATAAACCATGCTTGTGTGATGTGACTGCTGGATCCAATATAGTCAGTACAGCATCATCTTTGTTTCAGTCTTTCTGAAAATCCTGCATCAAATTGTGCCTTGTTTGTAAATGAATATGCAGTAAAATGAAGTGAACAAATGACCAAGTTTTTACTAGTTCTAGTTTAGTTCATCAATAAAGTTTAGTGTTTGGTTTTGTTACGGGGCGAACGAGACGTGAGACGTGTGGATCCATTTGCAAGGCTTTTATTCAGAGACGTGGTCATGAAACAGGCATGGTTAAGACAATGGGAAACAGGTATAACACAGACAAGACAAAGAGTAATCCTAGGACAAGTGTGGGTCTTCGATCGGCGAACAGAATCCAGAGAGCTTAACAAAAGGAGTAATCCGTAAACTCAAACAATAGTCCAGACAGGGGCAAACAGCAGTGAGAAAGAGGAAGTCCATGGCTTATATAGGGTGTGTGCTTGGTTACAGCCCCCCCCCCCCCCCTTCCCTTCCCTTCCCTTCCCTTCCCTTCCCAAGGAGTGGCTTCCAGATGCTCCTAACAATATGCTCACTGATTAGACTGGACAGGCAGACAGTTTATAAACAGGTTCACTGACTGAAACTGGTGGACCGGATGATTCTGAGTTAGACACATTTTGGATAACATAACAGGCTGATAGTTCATGAGTGATCTCTATGGCAGTGACAGGGCCACCAGTGCAAAGATATATGGCAATTATATGGCAATTTCCATATGGTCTAGCCGTCAGGATTCGCGGTTACCTGGGTTCAACTCCCGGTATGGGAAGGCAGGCTCCTCTTTGTGGGGGGCAGTTGTGGCCTAATGGATAGAGAGTCGGACTTGTAACCCGAAGGTCGCGGGTTCGAGTCTCAGGTCCGGCAGGGATTGTAGGTGGGGGGAGTGAATAACCAGCGCTCTCTCCACCTTCAATACCACGACTCAAGTGAGGCCCTTGAGCAAGGCACTGAACCCCCAACTGCTCCCCGGGCACTGCAGCATTGTGTGTTCATAGGGTGTGTGTTGGATGGGTTAAATGCAGAGCACAAATTTAGAGTATGGGTCACCATACTTGGCCACATGTCACTTTCACTTTTTTAAGATGGGGTGCATTTCTAGTCTCTGATCTCATGACAGACAGGATCGAGCGTTCAGAGCCAGGTTCCCTGGATGTGACAGACAGTTCAAGCTCTGAGACATTTTGGGAAATTGGACAGACCGATGGTTCATAATTCACCTCACAGGCTGATTCCGGCAGAACAGACACTTTGAAACCAGACACACTTGGCAAGACTAAACAGACAGATGATTCAACATTAAGCTCGCAGACTGAACTGATAGACATTTCATTAGCAAAATGTGAAACTGGACGGGCTAACAGTTCACACACAGGGTCATTGGTGGAAACTGGACAGACAGGAACATCATCATCAGACTCATTGACACACAATTCAGAATCATGAGCATTGATTGGAACTGGACTGGCTAGACAGACAGATGGTTCAAAATCAACAGTATTGGCTGGAGTAGAACTGGTAGGTAGCTTAAAACCAAGGACATTGACAGAAGCAGAAGCAGTCAGTTCAATGACAGAAACTCGACAGGAAGATAAATCATAATCAGGCTCATTCTCAGGCTTACTGGTCAAAACTGAGCACACAGATAGCTCAGGATTAAACTCATTGACTGGAAATGGACAGACAGACTGTTCACTAACGGTCTCTTTGGCAATGACAGGGTTGGCAGGGCATACAAAAAGTTCATTTAAGGTTTCCATGGCAGTGACAGGTAGAGATGAGAGTTCCTGAACGGCCCTTGTAGCCACAGCAAAACAGTCAGGAAATTCACAGACAGTATCCATGGATGTGACAGACAAGGCTGAGAGTTCAGAGGCAACCTCCTTGGCTGTGTCGGGACAGGACAATAGTTCATAATTGGCCTCCATGGCTGGTTTAGAGCAGGACAATAGTTCATAAGCGGTTTCCACAGCCGTGACAGGACAGGCAGAGAGATCACAGATGGCCTCCATAGCCGTGATAGGACAGGCAGAGAACTTACAGACAGCCTCCATTGCCGTGACATCCAGGATGAGGATTCACAGACGGCCTCCATAGCCAGGACAGGACAGGACGAGGATTCACATGCGGCCTCCATAGCTGTGATAGGATAGGCAGAGACTTCACAGATGGATACCACTGACACCTCTGGAGGTTCTGCAGCAGATGCTGCCACCTATGGAGATTCTACAGTAGTAACATCAGAAGACAGGTAGAATTCATTAACATCCTACTTAACAGGACAGGTACAGCGTTCATCTACGGTTCCTTAGACCATGAAATGACAGGCTGAAAGTGCATTGCTGTGCGCCACCACAACGCAAGGAGCTGAAGCGAGCACCAACGCTTCGGGAGGTTCTGCAGCATGCGCCTCCACCTCTGGAGAAACTGCAGCGGGCCCCATCGCTTCAGGGAACACAGCAGCGAGTGCCACTACCTCAGGAGGTTCTGCAGCGTCAGATGTTACGAGACTCTGGAAGATTCACTGAGACGTGACTTGACTCATGACGATCAACTGTGACTTGATGGATTCATGAAGATCAACGGTAACTTAACTGGACTCATGACGATCAACTGTGACTTGCGATCAGGCTCCGCTGTTGCCCCCATTTTGTGAGCGTGCTATATTGCAGCCACCATTACACGAGTGAGTGCAGTGTCACGTTCCTCCACGACACCCACAGTGAACACTGAACCAACAGTCAACAAAGCATAATCCATAAACTGACTGAGTGACAAACGCAGACTCTTGTGAATTAGCTTAGATTTCAGCGGTTGATTAACGCACTCACTGAAAAAGTCTATCAAAACACTCTCTGGCAGATCACAATAATAAGCAACGATCAAATACTCTTGAATATAGTCCTCGAGCGATCGTGTGTCCTGTTCGAGGGCTAATAACAGTCTTGCAATATCCATACCTGGCCATTGTCCACTTGAAAAGCTGCTGGATCCTTGTGTGGCCGAGTATTCTGTTACAGGGCGAACGAGACGTGAGACGTGTGGAAAAGGGGTAATCCGTAAACACAAACAATGGTCCAGGCAGGGGCAAACAGAGTCCAAATGGCAAGAAGACAGGGCAATCCGAAATGCACAGGCAAGGATCTTCACACAGGAAAACAGGCAAGGCAAGGCAAGATTAGACTAAACTAGGGAACTATGAACTATGAACTAGACCGAGAACTGGCTCCGTAAAGTAGCTATTGCTAGAAGAGTGATAAATGCTAAACAATACTCAGCAGTGAGAGAGAGGAAGTCCATGGCTTATGTAGGGTGTGTGATTGGTTACTGCTGTGGGTGAAATCATTGCAATGGATGATGGGAAATGTAGTCCAGGGTATAGTGTAACAGTCTGTGTAGTGTGAGAGTCCATGTGGAGAGCGGGTGACCTCTGGTGGTGAGTGAACGGAAGTTCATAGACCGGATTTGTCTTCAATATAAGCTGTTTTTAGACTAACAATAAAGTTTTGAGTTCTGAAACTTACAGGATGTTTTTATAACACAACAATCTCTTATATGTCAAAAGATCAAGGGAATTTTGATTGCTCAGTTCATGACCCCTTTAAAATGTTTATCAGACTAGGACAAACATGGTTCTTTGGGATCCCAAAATGGTTATTTATTTTCTTATTATAATTAACAAAACGTTATTTAATAAACAACAATAGTTATTTAATAAACAATTTAATAGTCCAACAACACTCAAGCCATCAAATTAATCACACAAAGATTAGCCAATCACAACAGAGATCATTTATAAATAAGTCTTAAAGGTATGATATAATGGTTGTGCAACTAAATTGCTATTGTTTTTCCTGTAAGAAACATTCACTAACATTATAAGTTGACTTGTAATGCTACAAAAGTGTAGCTTAAATGTCTTGCTTCATAACCTACAGTCTCATACTGCCAGGAACCACGTGTCTGTGTTCCAAAATAGGAGTGAATATGTCATAATAGTGATAGGTGTCCTCTGCAATCACACACACAGTGACCCACATAAGTGCTCACAGGAGGATGAAATGACAGAGAAATAAATCAGCCGTTTACACCAGATCAATCCACAAATCAATCAGTCTCTCCTGTAAAGGTAACTGAGGTACAATTCAATCCTCTCTGAATGGGTTCAGACTCATGTTTGTATGTATGTATGTGTATGTCTTTTCCAAGAGAAGTCATCTTCAATGAGATTCAGTTCTGTAAATGCCACCGTCTCTGTCCATGTATGAATATCAGAGTGAATGGGGGATCACAGAGCGAAATATCAACCATACTAAATATAAGCCAATCTAATCATAGAGGGGTGAGAGTAATTAAACTGCCTGTTATTAGTTCTGTGTAGCACAAAGCTGCTTATGATAGAATATGTTCATTTATGTTAGGATGAAGAGTAGGGCTGAGACATAAAAAGTATGTTGGCAGACAGCAAACCCACAGGCCGTTCACCGAAAGGAGCTATTGCACCAAAAAAATGTCAGTTTATGTTGTGAATCAGTTTTAACTTGACCAATGTAGACTCTTGTGTGAATGAATAGTTCAATAGTTTTAATAGTTTCAATATTTTCAATAGTTTTTCACTTTTTAATTTACTGCATTAGCCGAGATCATTTTCTTTCATATGCAAGCAAACATGGACAAACTGAATCAGATTCTAATTGAATGCTTACTGAATCTGAATTGTACTGCTTTTAATCTGAAAATCTGTATTGACTCCCAGGCCTAGCATATTTTGTATTGTATATTCAGACATATGCCAGTGAAATAATCAGCACTTAATATTTTTAGATGGTCAAAAGTCTATGGATCTTTTCATTTTTCTACAACGCTCATGGATCCAGTTTATTATAATGATAAAATACACTCTTAAATGGCACTTAAACAAAATGAGTTATTAGTCGCATTACATGTCAATCAGACAATCTCTTGCTTGTCTAAGTGGACAATTTCTGATCAGAATAAGCTGCAGTGATGATTTTAAAGTTTGGCTAGATGAGACTGTATTGTTGGAGACGATAATTTCTTGCACATTTGGTATTCTGCTCTTAGCCGCTATTGTTGGATTGAGTCTGGTATTTGCAATAAATGTGGATCTCTGGAGACTGTGGGCATTTGAAAATGAAGGAATTCAACTCAGAGAAGAATTGAGAGCAATTGGGTGCAGAGGAGATTTCATTGAAAGTACTGTTACATAATGCTTCACAGCAGGTTTACGTCTAATATGTTCTTTAAAGTTATTTAAGGATAACAGTTATGATCAATGCAATTAAGATTATTGTATGAACTTTTACTGACGTAGGGATTTTGTTTAGAGTGGAGCAGTGATGTTGTTGATTGGTGAAGGCCAACTCTGGTTCCCTTGATAAAAAGCCAATAGGATTTTTTCAGTTGGCTTTTGGATTATTGCAGAAAATAAGTTGTGTGACCAACAAAAGTTCAAGGTTCTTACACATTTCGTTCCTTATAATAATCTCCACACAAAAAAAAACACAACTTTTTATGAATTTTGGAGCCTAAAGTTTGCTTAACGTAAAAAGCTAAACATATAAATAAACTACACTGTGATCACATAACTTAAACACCACAACTGTTAATCTTCTGACAACTCCTAAAATAAATAAATAAATGTTGAGTTTGCTTGAGTATGAGTACAAACACAGCAAAGCTGTAAAAGTGTACTGGTGAATATGAATACCTGTTTGGCATGATAAAATTTAATGTCCTCTTTAACCTTTGTAGTCCCATTTATGCACTTGTTAACAACCACCTTTTTCCAGATATATAAAAGCTTAAAGTCATGAGTAGGGTATCACTGATGTATTTTATGTTGTAGAATAAAAAGTAAAAATATCTTGAGCCACAGACATTATTTAAGGCATTTAATCAAAAACCCATTTACAAAACCCATTGATTTTTGTACGGTGGAATTGGAAGTGCTAAAATGCTTACTCGTTTCTGTGTTTTAAAACTCTTTCCCACAACACTCTTTTAGTAAGATTCACACTCCAGTCCAGTAGGTGGAGATAATGAACCTAATATTAGTTTGTGAGCCACAAAAAATGAAAAAGAAGATGACTATATTGTTAAAAGTATTTCGTGGATATTGAATACTGATGAATAATGTGGAGTTTTGTGGTATTCTAAATGAAAGTTTAGGATGAGCATGTTCATTAGCTTTGGACTGTGATGAAGGAATACAAACAAACACTTTCCTGCTTATCTTGTCTCCTCAACTCCACAGTTTTTTCCATAGGTGGGTCCCAAAACCCTCCATTACAGACAGCTTGCCAAACACATCTACATTTTTCCACAAGCCTCTACAGAGTGAAATGAGAATACTGTTTATTGAATGCTCCCTTCCAGGTCATGCCACTTTGAAAGAATGCACTTCAAACTGCGAACTGCATCATTTTTGAAACATCAGCAGCAAGATTTCAAATATTTATTGAGGCTATTAAACAACAGTTCACATATCTTCTCAATGTGCACGTCTATTGTACTTTGAATGGTTCAGTTGATCTAAAACAGCATAATATTTATGCATATTGGTTATCTGAATGAAGTCTGTTTTAATATCCTTTTCTTTCTTTTTTTTCAGATCCCGACTTTAAAGACATAGGAGTCCCCAAACCTCTTCCCCGTGGGTATTATTCATTCATCTATAAGCATCCTCCATATGAATACATCTAATGGCTTTCCATTTTTCGTAATTTGTCTTCTTATGTCTCCCCCGCTGCAGTTTGTGAATTCGAGATGGGAGGACCTGAAGGCATCATTGAATCGCAGCAGATCACCAAAGACGGCAAAGCCTTGCAGACCGAGGCAGTGGACTGCAAGTGGTACATCCGTGCCCCTCCTCGCTCCAAGGTCAGTCCCCCGCAGTCAGCCCCTGTCCCAACTTCCCCCGCTCTGTCTAATAACACCCAAGTTGTTTCCCTGTTGTCGTTTTGTTACCCAGCCTGCCACGTTTCTGACATATGACAGCTTGTGTCTGCCTCAAGCTGTGCAGTTACCACCTAACACGCTTCAGTGTTTGGCTTCCTGTTTTGCAGTCGTTTGCATTATGCGGCCATTGCGAAAACATCTTGGGGCGGATTTGTATGCGGTTAGGTGGAATTCTGTTGAGGATAAAAATGTGGCAGCTTTTGGTTGTTTGATATACAGCAGAATGAGCTCTCCAAGGGCTACCGTTGTTTTTATAGCAGATGAGAATCAAAGAGAATGTGCTCATGTGGAAAAGGTCAGACAGTCCAGTTTATTTGGGGTCAGATTTGTTTTTTAATTGGAGCACTATTATCAGGAAGCAGTTTACAGCTGCCCTGGTCGCATTATTTACACCTGCACAAAATACTGGCTAATGTTTTCTTTTCTCTTGTCTTTTTCCTTTATGTGGTGCAGTAACACACACACACACACAAAAAAAATTATGATGTTGTTTTTTATTCCAAATGGGGAAAAAATAAATGCACCCTCATTAGGAAAATGTATTGCATAGCTGTTTGGAAGTGGACTTTATTCTGATTGCTAAAGAGATCTCATTTTGCAATATGCGCACGCTGTCTGATAGACTGTTTATAAGCACTGTCAGAGAGGCGCGTGCACATGAAGACACTACTCAGAGAGCGCAGGAGCATTGAACAGAGTTATTTTTGCTGCTTTACAGGCCTTGAACGGTTAAAAACACACACACTTGTACGTGTCAAAATGCCCATCTTTGCAAGTATCCTCATAAACACAGTCATTTAGGTCTTAAGTGAAAGCAAACAGCTGAGAAAGAAAACACGTGTAACAGTATAATGGATATGGGCAGCTCTTAAAGTGACAGCAGTCTAATATTCCTGCTGTCTGTCATTTAGGTTATACAAACAACAAATGAGAGAAAACTGTAATATTGTGAAATATTATTCTGATTTAAAATTGCTGTTTCGTTTTTTGATAATAATATTAAATTTTTTTTTAAAAATGTATCCGCCCTTCTCATACTCAAAACGCTAATACAATAATAATACATTAATTTAGCATATTTTATAGTTTGTAATATTTTAAATACTTTCAGCAGCCATTACTCCAGTCTTTTGAAGTCATTCTAATATGCTTTGGAGCTCAATAAACATTTCTTAATATTGTCAATGTTCCTCTTATCAACAGTTGCACTGCTTAATATTTTTGTGGAAACCGTGATACATTTTGTCACTTTTTTCTGAATTTATTGTGTCTTTGCTAAATAAAACTATTTCTTTCTTTCTTTCTTTCTTTTACATGTTCCCCACATGTTAGACAGGAAAGAAGAAAGTATTTTAGCATCAAAAACTCTAAAACATTTTAGCTGTAACAGATGAATTTGCTTAGAGTTATTAAGTTACCTGTGGAACCGATCAGTATTATGCCATATGACTAAACGCAATAAATTCCCTTAATTTCCTGTATATTTTTAGATAGCAATAGTGTTGACTGGAGAGCAAAAATCTGTATTATGCCATGGCTCAGTGATAATATTTGTGTTTAATGTGATTTATTGCTTCAGAAATTGATTTTTGTTCTATCTGATGTCCTTCCAAAGGCACAAATCAAAAGCATATGCCCTTGTCCTTTTCACAGCGATTAGTTTCACACAGCTATTCAAGCATGTTTATCATCCACCAGCACTGCTCAAAGGAGACTGAAAATTTCAGCGCTGAGACTCATGATTGCGTTTGTGTGAATTTGTATACAACGCTTATTATGAAGACTTTTTCTCCTCCAGATACTTCACAGAGTTTTGTCTGATATACCAATATTTATGCAGCAGACTGTGAGTAATCGTAACGCTCAAGATGGCAGAATATGGAATGATCTAGTTTAATCTGAATATAGATAAGAATCTAGTTTGATATATAGATTTTATAGAATATTTTATATACACTACCATTCAAAAGTTTGGGGCCAGTAAAATTATTATTTTTATTATTATTATTTTTTAAATTAATACTTACTCAGCAAGGATGCAATAAATTGATCAAAAGTGACAGTAAAGACATTTATTATGTAACAAAAGATTTCTACTACATACAAAAATCCTTTGGAAATATTATGGAAGAAATGTCATAGTTTCCACAAAAATATTAAGCAGCACAACTGTTTTCAACATTGGTTTTCAAGAACATTTCTTCTTATTATTAAATCAGCGTATTTAAATTATTTCTAAGGAATCACGTGACACTGAAAACTGTAGTAATGGCTGCTGAAAATGCAGTTTTTTTCATGAAATTAAATTACATTTGAAAATATATTGCAAATTGAAAACAGTTATTTTAAATTGGAAAAATATTTCCTTTTTTTCCAATCAAATAAATGCAAATTTTGTGAGCATGAAAGACTTATTAAAAAAAAATAAATAAATAAATAAACACTTTAAACACTAGTGTATGTTTTTATAATATAATAATGGTTTATATATTTTTACAAAAATGTTTTTAAAGATATATTTCAAATTAAACTTTTTTTATATCATAAATTATTCATTAATAAATAGTATTACTACTGTATTTATGGGAGTTAAAATAGATTACATTTTACAACCTGAAGTAGCCTTGCTTTAAACAAAGATCAAAGTATCTCAAAAATCAGTAACATTGATACACAGTATTCGGGAGCTTATATATTATAATATATTAGCCAAACTACTTATTGTATGCCTCATAGTTCTACTTATTGATACATATACCTATGAGTGAACCAGCTGGCCTTAAAATGACTTTTGTGCTGCTGTTCTTATCATAATGTGCATATGTGGTCTCCAAACAAGTGTTATATTCTTTTTCATTGAAATGATTTTCTGTAGCAGCTCTGAATCAGTGTCATGTTTATCTGGCCCTGAAATCTCACCGGAATGATTGTTTGAAGCACAGATGGCGGGGAAAGCGCCGTGCCTTCCTCTAGACAGCAGCTACTGTTTCTCAAATGGCTTTCCTTGCCACATATCTCACAGGCCTTTATATATCTCATCCAATTAAGTCCACAAGCGTATAACCTCCCAGACATGTACATCTCATCTTGCTGTTTCTTATTTGATTTACTGTCTGATATGAAAAGAAAAGGGGGCGGGGTCTATTACATCATTTGTTTGCAGCAGTTCATCCAAATGAGAAATTCTGAGCTGCAACCGTTCCTGATTTTTCTCTCTGCTCTGGTGGGAACATCAGTGGATGCAGGCTACAAATAAGTCAGCGCAGAGGGGGATGTGAACAGCACCTCAAACACATCCACATGCCCTGAAGAGACAGCAGTCCCCAACTGGCCAGAGGTTGACGTCTCGATGTCAGGCAGCCCTGACTAATTTATTCCAGAGGAGCGGTAGAAGGGGAAAAAAAGCTGATTTATTGAGATACAATAACTCTGCTGGGTAATTAGAGTGTATTTGAAGAGTCAAGCCGGCTTCTGGAGTCTGGAGGGGGCTTGTCTCAGATGGAGGGGTGAAGGAGGTTTCTATTCATAATCATTTTCACTGATTCACGATGTCTAAGGTCAGGTAAAGTAATCGGGCTCCTCTTGTTTGGCTTTCAGTGGGACAAGATATAATTATTAAATTTTTTTACATGCTACATTTTTACATTTTCTAAAGAAATGTGAGTGCCGTTTTCATTTCATCATCACATTTTTTATTATTTAGCATTTATTAGGTATTTTACAGTAAATGTTTTCTAAAGACCGGTGATAAATCAAGATTAATTGACAATTTTTTGACTATTTTTCGACAATTCAAAAATATTGCTATTAAATAGATTTAAAGGTAAAAATTGTATACAGTTCTTCAGATGTGTTTCTTGTTTGGTGTTTTGTTTTGTTTTGTTTTGTTTTGTTTTGTTTTGTTTTGTTTTGTTTTGTTTTGTTTTGTTTTGTTTTGTTTTGTTTTGTTTTGTTTTGTTTTGTTTTGTTTTGTTTTGTGTGTTTTTTTGTTTGTTTTGTTTTGTTTTTTGTTTTGTTTTGTTTTGTGGAAACTGTGTGTCTGATCACTTAGAAAAAAACAAGCACAGATGGTGTTGGATGAGATATGTCTCAAATTTTTGGTGGAAAATATAAAAATTAAGAGGAATAGCAAGCACCGCTAATTAGAGTGCAAAGATAAGACTGTGTAATCTAAGGCCAGCCCAAATCTTTTGATTAAATATTTGATTTTGTCACATTATATACTGTATTCCTCGACGTTAGGGTTTATAAGGCAGTGTTAGTGATTGGCTGCTCAGTTGTCAGTGGATGTACTTTCAGGATCAGTTTCTGGATTTTGCTTTCAGCTGCCCTAAGGTTGTTAGATTATTAGGCGAGTCTGTCTTCATAACCGGTTGGGTTCCTTAATGCTTTATATAATCAATTCTGTCTAATTACCGTCTCGCGCATTCCTCATATTCCGCCTAGTAAATTGTGCCTAACAAGTTCTAACAAGCTGGCACATACTGTAGCGAGTCTCCTATCATCTTCATGTGATTCTGTGAGGGAAATGGAAAGCCTCATACTGTATGTTTCATCTGTTTAGATGTGGTTCAGTAAGTGGGGTTTCATGTACAGTGTGGGTATACGTGACGCCCCCTGTTTTGCTGATGCTGTGAGATCGTATACACCACAGCAGTCCAGAAAGACTGCGGTGTCACTAGTTCATTACTTATATTGTAGGTGTGAGCATATTGTGGAGTGGCAAGGACAAACCGACCAACATTGCTGGAATGGCACACTGATCGGTCCCCTATAAAAGTGGAAATGTGCTGAACTAAATGCTATTACAGTGAGAAGATTTACTGAGCTGTGAGTAACACATGAGCCTTTGCTCACTGGTTGAACTGAGGTGCTTCATTTACTTGTCATAATGCAACACCAAGTGCTCATTAAAAGTAAAATCACCTCAACTTCAACCGCTGGGAGAAGAACACTCTGTGCTAATATTTGGAAGTTTTGATTCTGTCAAATCTGTCAAATAGTGTTACTTAGTTTATTATGATGAGGGTCATTCCAGCAGTGTATTTATAGGAAAAGTACTCCTCCAAATTAAGATGAATTCACCCTGATGTCAAACCGAAACTGTTTGACTGACTTTCAGTGGAACGCAATTAGATATTTTGAAGAATGGTCTCTAATGAATGGAGATTGGAGTTTTACAGTTACAAAAAGGATGCCATCATAAAAGTATCATAAACGCTGTTCGTTTGCATCTTCGGAAGTCATGTGATAGTGAATGAATGAGTTTTGTTGATTTGTGAATGATTCATTCAGACTGGTTTTGTGAACTCAATCTACAGGTTCATTGAAAAGATCTTCCATTTCATGCTGACTTTTAATATTATTGGAATATAATGCAGAAATCATACAGAAAATACTGTTTTTGTCATTTTGACAGCTACAGTCGTCGTTCACTTTCCTTACATTTAAAAATTGGCCAGGATATTCTTCAAAAAATTATATTTTGTGTTCCACTGATGACCGTATCAGTGAGTCAATAATATAATGAATGAATCAGACTGGTTTTGTGAACTCAATCAACTGATTCATTGAAAAGCTCCAAATAAGGTGTCCACAACTTGAAGGATTCTTGCTACTTCTATCATGCATTTTGGTCTGTTCATCACGTAAAGTTATTATATACCTTAAAGTCACAATGTAAAGGAAGTAGCAACAGATATTTTCTTCCATATTGTGATGCATATCCATTATTATTTAAAAGGAAAATGTAGGACAGGGACTTGGTTATATCATATGAATCAGTTGTTGATTGGATGTAGGCAGATCTGAATGTGAGACTACAGTTGACTATAAGAAAAAGAACAGGGTTTTTAGGGCAAAATGATTGGAGAAGTGTGTCATTTAACCAGAATTTAACCTTATTTTATTATTTATTTATTTTTTAATTCACCTTTCATGTTCCAATGAAGAAAGTCATGGAGGTTTGGAAGGACATGGGGGTGAATAAATGATAACAGAATTTTCTAATATTTCAAATGGTGAAAATAGGAGTCTGGATGAGGAGAGGTGTGAAGTAAGCTTGATTAGGGTTAGATTGAGTGAGAAGAGAACAGATGGTTGGTTCTAACACCTCTCTGGTTTTTAGAGAGCCCAAAGGAGCTGGTGTGACTGGATGTAGTTTATTGCCATGCTTTGAGAGCTCATCACTGCAACTTTTTGAAACCTCCCAATTCTGTGTACAAGCTGAATTTCAAACATAACCCTCCGTGTTCTTGTTATTGATCTTTCTGTGCAATTATCATCAATCTGAGGATTTTCCGACTACAGAGATCTGTTATTAAAGCAAACACAGTTTACCAGGTAATCTAGATGTCACTGATATGACAGCTAGGATGGGTGCATTGAAACCACTGAAGGAAAAAAAGATTATTTCGACAGAAGTGTCCATTTTCTTTGTGAAAATCGAGTTCTTGGTGTGTTAGAAGTAATAGATTTTCAATGGATGTGAGAGTCTGTTTCGCTCTTTTCCCCTCTCTCTTAGATCTACTTGCGTTTCCTAGACTACGAGATGCAGAACTCCAACGAGTGTAAGCGTAATTTTGTGGCGGTGTACGATGGCAGCAGTTCGGTGGAAGATCTGAGGAATAAATTCTGCAGCACGGTGGCCAATGACGTCATGCTGGTGTCCGCGCTGGGCGTGGTCCGCATGTGGGCCGATGAGGGCAGCCGAAAGAGCCGCTTCCGGATACTCTTCACTACCTTCCAAGAGCGTAAGTCATATACACACAAACACTCACATCTCTCCTATCCAACCCTTGTGTGTGTTTGTAATGTATATATGTATGTATATATATATATATATATATATATATATATATATATATATATATATCGCGATTAATCACGTCCAAAATAAAAGTTTTTGTTTACATATTATATGTGTGTGTGTACTATGTATATTTATGTTTATATAAATACACACACATGCATGTATATATTTAACATATATATATACAATATATACAAAAACGTAATATTTTTATGGAAACTATTATACATTTTTCAGGATAATTTGTTCAATAGAAAATTCAAAAGAACAGCAGTTATTTCAAACAGAAATTGTTTGTAACATTATAAATATCTTTACTATCTCTTTTGATCAATGCATCCTTAAAACAATTAAAATAAAAAATCTTAGTATTAAGTATTTCCAACAATATTTTCCATACAATATTTTCAACATTGGTAATAATAAGAGAAGTTTCTTGACCAAACCTGCTCATTACAACGATGTAAATAATATGTTATATTTATGGAAGCCCATTTCCACCACTAAATAAAAAATTAAAAAAGGTAATTTCGAGTTTTTATCTCAAAATTCTGGCTTTTTTTCTCAGAATTGTGTGATACAAACTTTTTCTTAGAATTGTGCGATATAAATTCGCAGTTCTGACTTTTTTCTCAGAATTCAGTAATATAAACTCACAATTGCGAGTTATAAAGTTCAAATAACAGGATACAAACTCACAACTGTGAGAAATCAATACGAGTTTGTATCTCGCAATTTTGTTTTTTCTCAGTATTGTGAGATATAAACTCGCAATTGCGAGTTATAAAGTCCAGTTCTGAGGTTTAAATCTTGCAATTCTGAGGGGTTTTCTTCTCGCAACCGCAAGTTTTTATCATGCAATTCTGAGAAATACATTTCCCCTTTGGTTTTGGGTTGAAATAAGACCCACGTTGTAGACATTTCTTGACAATTTTCATGAAGCCCACCTCACCCCACAGCAAGGTTGGGTTTAAACCCTTGTGTACATGTTTGTAGAAAATTTGACAAGCATTGACATCTTACACTTCAGCACTCATTCCCTGTTTTATGAACACTCACTTATAAAACACACTCTCTCACTCTCATTTGCACCAGCACATTCATAGCTGACGGAACGCTAAACCGAGCAGGACTGGGAAAATGAAAACAGCTCATCCATGTGTCCATTAAAGGTACACGGGCCATCTATTTAGCTGGTCACGTCCTGCCAGTGATTTGAGCCACAAATGCACTATAAATCTTGCATAACCCTGCAGACTAAACTGGTTTATACTGGTTTCTACAAGTTAGAAGCTGATGGACCCACACAGCCATCAACAGAAACTGAAGTTTAAAGGGATAGTTCACCCAAAACTAGGCTTGGGCGGTAATACGGTAATATGGTATACCGCGGGATCTAAAAATAGCAACGGTATCAGTTTCAATATCGTTATACCATCATAAAAAACAATGCACTTATATAGGAGACGAGGATTAAATATTAAATATAATTTATTTAATGCCTAAAAATGCGTATGCTTGGTTGTCATCACGTGACAGCGTGGAGGAGAAAGAGAGAGAGGGGGAAAGATGGCGAGTCGCGCACCAAGTGACCAGGGTAGGGTTGCACCAGCCATTCGTAAGTTCTTACTTAAATTAGAATGTTAAGTTCACACTAGAGGCTAGTAACTACTTGCTAGTTTGTAACTACATTTGTACTTCGGTTGCACCAGCTGTTCGTTAAGCAGGACGTAGCTAGTAGTTCTTAAGCTCTCCGTAAAGTAATGCGTAGTCGCATAAAATGACGTTTACCCTAAATCATCCAATAGAAACCTTCAACTACGCGAGCAGAACTTGTTTAAATGTTATTGATTTGAATTAATCCTTCATTCTAACTTCTTTCGCCTCACGTATACTAACGGTAAAAACAAGTTTTCATTAAAAACGATACATTAATAACATTAGTCTATATGTAAGATATTTTTATATGTAAATAACATTCAGAAACTGTAATGGAAATAAATAAGGATCAATAAATACTGAAAGAAAAAAAAAACATAAGAAATGCCATTTATTTATTATTTCATCTGACATGCGCAAACACGGACCGAAGTGCACAGAGGCGCGCTGTAGATGTGTTGAAGACGGGCTAAAAAAGAAACAAAGTACTTTTATTCACATATTGTTCTCTCTCTTAATATGTACGTGAGTGTAAATGTCAGCAGCATCATATATGCCTAAAGGATTGGAGGTTGTCAGGTAATAGAAGAGCATATTGATGCAATTCACTCAGTCTGCTATTTTATTCCAACCGTTACTCCTGACCAGACGCGTCCGTAAATATTTAGTTTATACGTAGAGTTACACTTCAACTAAGTGTAATGGTGCAACGGAAAAAATATTTAGTAGTGCGTAAGTTGTAACTTAGTGCCCATTTACGTCAAAACTAGGCTAGGTTGTAACTTACGTTCAGCTCGTGCAACCGGCCCCCGGGTCTCGAAAAAGAACACAACTTCTGCAGTTTGGCAGTATTTCGGGTTTCGACCGAACAAGAAGGGAGAGGCGGTAAATACAGACGAGGCAATTTGCAAATTGTGCAACAAAAAGGTGACCGCGAGAGATGGAAATACCTCGAACCTAAGGTGACATTGTCTGAGCCTTATGTCATAATTTTTTTATTATTCACGGTAATACCGTATACCGAGGTAAAATAGGGAGGAGGTTTGACGGTATCAAAATTTGGATACCGCCCAAGCCTACCCAAAACTGAAAATTTTGTCACCAGTTAAACCATTTGTCACCTTATATCTTATCTTCTTTTGTGTTCCAATGAAGAAACAAATCATACAGGTTTTGAACAACATGAGGTTGAGTAAATGATGACAGAATTTTCATTTTTTGGTGAACTATCCCTTATATAGCCTATCTTCTTCTTCTTTTTTTCTTTTGATGTAAGTGTTTTTTAGTTATTATCATATTTAGTGAACCTGTTTAGTGAATGAATTTAGTGAATCATGTTGTAGCTGACTTAGTCTAGTTTTAGTCAATTAAAACATTTTATGTTTTATAAATGTTAAACAGATAATTGCACTTATTTTGCTCAAAATTGTAACAACAACAAAAAAAAGACATTGCGTAAGTGCGTTATTTAATCACAAACATTATAGTTAAGATCCACAATTGGATTCATTCCAGTTCGTCAATGAGAAAGTTTGATGGCAGCTTTAGTAGCAAAAAAAGAGCAAATGAAGATGTGAAGGAACGCAGACTGGCTTTATTACACTTTCATTTGATTAGAATATCACAATGGAGATCATGTTTTCAGATCATCCGTTTTTTATTTAAGAGAGAATGGTTGCCAGGTTGCAAAGATAAAGTAAAACACAGGGCAGAAAATGTGCATTTTAAAGGGATAGTTCACCCTTTTTTCATATTTTTGAGTATTTGGTTTTTAGTATTAGGTCACACATGTGTTTTGTTGTTGTTGTTGTTGTTGTTGTTGTTGTTGTTGTTGTTGTTGTTGTTTTTTTATGTGTAAGTCAATGGCTATCGTCAACTGTTTGGTCACCAACATTCTTCAAAATATCTTCTTTTTTGCCCAACTGAAGAGAGAAACTCAAACAGGTTTGGAACAACATGAGGGCTAGGAAATTATGACAAAATTTTCATTTTTGTGTGAACTAGCATCCCTTTAAGAGAGAAGCTCTTGTAAGGGGATTTAAACTCTGGACATCTGGCAACCCCAAGTATGCAAACTTATGGAGGTCTATATTATTTCTCCTCTTTTTGAAAATATAGAGACATTTTGGATATCAAGAGTTATTATTTTTTAAACTACATTTTAGACTCATCTTTATTCATCAACGATATGGCATATTGATATAATCAGAGTTAGTGTTTATTGATGTCATTGCTGTCTCATCCTCATCTCATCTTTGTCATGGAAAGAAAGGTTTTCGAATTGAGACACAAACTCTTTGTTATTTAATTAGTATAAGAACATTACGTTGTAGCATTGTAAAATCTGCTACATACCTTCGCATGTCGAATATAAATATCACTTGATCCCCTGTTTCCTCTGCTAAATAGCCTTTAGAAAAACATACGGGCTACAGGCGAGACCACAAATGCACAGAATTACAGGATTATTCATTTAAGCGATGAGCTGTTTCTGCAGGGACGGAGAATTTTCTAGGAAGCATGGGGGCTGTGGTGGTGCCCCGCCACCCGGGCGTCTTTGATTGGGTGGTCCTGCGCAGTCGGGGTCGCATCTCTCTGGGTGGCAGCGCTAGCAGAGTCAGACACTATAAAGCGTAATGGAGGAGGAGAGAAAGTAAAAAGAAAGAACATGAAGGATGGGTGCTCTACAAGCGGATGAAGTATTGTGAGAAAGGAGGGAAGGGAGAGGAACAATAAAGATTGAGTGTCTGGCTAAGAGAGGAAGTGCTGAGTGAGAGAGAGAGAGAGAAAGTGGATATAGGGTGATAAAATGGGGTTTTAATGTTGGGCTTGTAGCACACTCATCATTAGTGTACACTGCCGGCATCAAACGCCTTTCTTTGTAATGGTCCCACCACTGTTCCTGTGATGCCCTGTCGCCATTCATCTGGTCCCAGTGGCCTCTGAAAACGACCTCAGCCTAATCAAACCATGCCGATGCTGATGGGTAAAGGATTAAAAGGAAATGATGCCACCATCCTCACTGTGCCACGGCCAAAGCAGCAGCCATAATTTGTGCACTATATATATATAATTTGGTGAATTTGAATGTTAAAAACAAAATATGTTCATTTTATTCTATGGACAGCATTTGATTTTAACTATAAGAGCTATAGCTTTTTATATATTTTTTTAAATATTTATTTAAATAAAATATATATTTTTTTTACATTTGCCAAATGTATAATTTTATTCTATTGACAACATTTATTTTCTGTTTTATGGAAATATATATATATATATATATATATATATATATATATATATATATATATATATAAAATTTTAATAAAATATAACAAATACATTTAAATGTACAAAGGAAATATTTGTAATTTCTTTAAATTTGGAAGCAGATAATTTTGTATGTTATTTTATTATCACAATATAGTTTTTGGAGGAGTTTTCAACTGCAGGGGGCTGCAAGTGAAGCAATAAAAAATAATTTAAAAAAATTAGATTATAAAATAATAAATTAAATTAAATTAAAATAAATAAATAAAATGAAAAATGTGTTTTAGGGCTGACAAAGTTAATGTGTGTACTTAATAAATGAATGAAATATATTTAACATATTTTTGTATTTTTAATATTTTTAATTTCTTTAGTATGGAAACAGTAGATTTTTGAATTTTTATTATTTTACGTTATCATATATATATTTTTTTACTGTTTTTAAAATGTTTAACAGATCATTTTTTATATTCATATTGACCAAATTTGATTATTTTAATAAAATGTATTAAACATATTTAAATATTTGAATTAAAAAAAAAATATATATATATATATATTATTTTATTATAACAATTTTTTTTCACATAATATTAATAATTTTTTTAAATACATGTAAAATATATGGCTTTTTTATTTCATGCAAGGCAGTCATCATATTTGAGGGTCCTTGGTTTCAGAAAGTTTGAAAACCCCTGGCGTCAGGAATAGCAAATGAGCAATTTTGTGGCCAATTCCAGACTACAGCATAGCAGCACAGCTTCCACTTGCTCTGATTGATTGCGGGGCTTTAATGGACATTAGTGTGCGTTTAAAGAGAGTGGCGGATGTCCTGAAGCATGCGGGAGAAGAATGGTTGAGGGAATGAGTCTGTGGTTTGGTGCTGAGGCCCTTGAGGGTGCAGAAAACACAAAATGCTCTTTCTGAGACCGAAAGAGGCAGCTGCGCGCCTGCGTCAGTCTCGTGAATGGCGATAGGTGGATTTGTGTAGGAGCCCAGTGTCCTTTGTGCAGCCCTATCCAGTGAATGAACACAGGATGTGCGGTTGCCCGGGTAACACCCCTGCATAACTTGTTCAGGCACTTACTTATGCACTGCCTCTCTCTCCCTCTGGTTTGCTCGACTCAGCAGCTGAATGGGGGAAACCACCGTCCTCTGAAAAGGGTCTTGCCCAATAACTTTAAATTAATCAAACTGAACGTGTTCGCTCTACTACAGAAACATATTATGTTTTAAGATGAATGATTAAATGGATTCAAATCATTCACACACTGCAAAAAATAAATAAATAAATATATATCTATATATATATATATATATATACACACACACACACGCTTGCATTTAAAATGTATAAAAATTAAATGAGTTTATACTTAAGGCAACAAAATCAATCTTATTTTTTCCTGAATTAAGAAAAACACTCTACATTCAAAGGGAAAACATGTCAGAGATAATATTTATACTTTATTTTAGATGTTATTCTTGTTCTAAGCATACACGTACTTAATTGTGAATATAAATATATATTTATATTCTTGACTTTTATTTATTTATTTATCAGTAAACAAGACTTAAAAACAAAATTGTTTCTTACCCTAGTCAGAGATATTTTTTAAAATGGCACAAATTCACTTAATTTTCTTACATTTAAAATTTTAAACAAGACTTAACTTTCACCTATTTTTACAAACAATACTGAATAAAAAATATATATATACACATACACTTCTTGTGTCCAGTAGCCAATTTTTATTTGCTAACTTTGTCCAGATTCTTGCAAATTTGTTACTAAGTAAGCCAATTTTAAAGTATTTTAATATGAAATCAGGACTTTTATTTTTTATAAACAGAAAATTTTTCCACATTGGTATTTTTTTGTAAAATTGTTGAATGCATGTGCAAATGGCTCTTTTTCTGGTAATATTTTACATTAAGGTTTTAATTGTTGGCATTGGTTAACTAAATTAGTTAACCTGAACTGACAATGAACATAACATCTACAGCGTTTAATAAATTTAGATCATATAAATTTCGACTTTTACTTTTTTTAAAATCAAATAAATTTCAAATAAACATTAGCAACATGAAATAACATACAAATATTACAACTATTAATAAATGCTATTAAAAAAATGCTAAATGATAGTTCGAATTAGCTAATGCAACATTGACAAATCATACCTTATTGTAAAGTGTTACCACTTTCGTTATAAAGTCTCAGGAAATGAATAATATATGGAGGTTGAATCACCTTTATTTAAAGTCCAGTCTAATTTAGTGACTTACATAGGAGCAGTACAGGCCTGCAGCGCTACCTTGTGGTGGAAAGTAAAACTGAATCAGAATGTGAAGTCGAGAGTCGTGAGGACAGAACTGCTGGAATGATGACTCATCCTAATTTACGTCGTTATTTCTCACCTGGGACCAGCTCAGGAATACGGTCATTAATAAATCCACAAGGTACATCCAGTCAACCTTGGAGCTGTGTTATTTTAGGAGTTTTCTGTACGAACTGGGTGATCTATGTCCTCTGCAGACCGCAAAATAAGCATGTCAAGTGAGGACTGTGGGAAATGGCCACACATTGGTGGGCGTGTGAGGTACTTATGTATGCGAGGTGACTGAGACCGAAGCTCCGCCTCTTCTGAAAGTCACCTTGGCTTTAATTGAATTTGCTGATAGTGTAAATGTTGTAAATGTCATGAGTGTTTTTTTTTTAGGAATACTGCCTCATTTATCATTTCATGATTTCAGCTGAGACATTCATTCATTTTTCAACTCAAAATGAAGAGTTTGAACACCCACCCTAATATATTTTTTTAACACGTAACACAAATATTAGATTAATCTTCTTTTATCTTGAGTGATTTTAGCACTTTTGGAAATATTAAAGTACTTGCAGTTTGTGCCTGCATTAAAGGGAAAGTTCACCCAAAAATGTGAATTCTGTCATTAATTACTCACCCTCATGTCGTTTCAAACCTGTAAGACCTTCGTTCATCTTCAGAACACAAATTAAGATATTTTTGATGAAATCCAAGAGCTTTCTGCCCCTCCATAGACAGCTATGCAACTGACACTTTCAAGGCCCAGAACGGTAGTAAAGACATCATTAAAATAGTCCATGTGACAACAGTGGTTCAACCGTAATTTTCAATTCAATCTTAATTTGTGTTCCAAAGATGAACAAACTTCTTATGGATTTGAAACGACATGAGGGTGAGTAATTAATGACAGTATTTTCATTTTTGGTTGAACTATCCCTTTAATTACATCTAGGCAATTAGCAGAGACTTGTGAAATTATCAAGATCACAAGATTTTTTTTCTTTTTTAACATATATTAAAGGAATCATTTACTTATTGTTTAACCAAACAGTTGCTGGTAGCCATTGACTTCATAGTATTTTTTTTCTCCATACTATGGAAGTCAATGGCTACCAGCAACTGTTTGGTTACCAACATTCTTCAAAATATCCAACAGAATATTGTCCAACAGAAGAAATAAACTCATACTCATATCATACTCAAATGATGACAGAATTTTCATTTTTGGGTGAACTATCCATGTTTATGTTCATATAGACCCCTTCTTTGGGTTAAACCAGAATAATATTAATAGAAATATTACAAAATATCTGCGCGGCTTCTACAGACTTGTTTCCATGCATATTTGAAAAGCTGGATTAAAATTCATGCCTAGCAGAAGGCAACAGAATTTGATTTGGTTGGTTTGAGTAATGGGTTTCTAAATTTGAACTGTATTGATGCACAGACACAGTCAGATAGACATCCAGTGTGATTTGTGAGATTAATTGTGTTCAGAGGGTAAGATTATAGACAGCATCTTATTAACAAGAAGAAATGAAGTGTAATATGACATTAGCATTATCTATTATCTGTTTTTCCTCTCATCAGCTCCCTGTGAGGCAGATACTTTCTTTTGCCACAGTAACATGTGTATCAATAACACTCTGGTGTGCAACGGAATCCAGAACTGCGTCTACCCTTGGGACGAAAACCACTGCAAAGGTAAATCGTGTGCTTTTTTTCAGTATCCTCTCAATGTACACGGATATGTCGGCCTTTGTTTTTCTCTAAATGAAAATCAATACTTGGGGAGAAGATGTTTGTCCCCTTCACGCTTGATCGCTAGTCAACACAAAATATATTTCACTGGTTTTACAAACACGCAGCTGTTAAAAAAGACCTTGTTATAAAGCCCTCAAACCTCTAGCTGGGGTTCATCGATTGACTCTGCGTACGCCACTGTAATGCCGCTGGGAAAAATGAGCTGGCCACTAGAAATTCATTTGTATATGTGAATGACTGAGGCTCAGGCTGGGTTTGAATAATAGCATCAATTCTTAAGTGCGGTTCGGCTATATCTGTGCTTATATTTCACATAAGCTGTCCTGAATTAACTGAATGTTGGAAATATTGCCAGGAGGCTCTGGAATATGCATGGCAGAGGTGTTTTAGCACAGATTGTTTTTCACAATAGTAGGTAAGAGTAATTGATATAAAAAAAATTAATAATAATAAATAAATAAAACAAATTTAAAGTTGTTTTTGCGTATTTATTAAGGAACTATTTCACCTACAACTTTTAATATCCTTGATATTTATCCATAAA
This sequence comes from Acrossocheilus fasciatus, assembly GCA_036784905.1. NCBI lineage: Eukaryota > Metazoa > Chordata > Actinopteri > Cypriniformes > Cyprinidae > Acrossocheilus > Acrossocheilus fasciatus. The sequence goes on from CM071961.1 coordinate 13,096,652, forward strand.
TATTGGTTTTAGTTAAATGTTTAACTTAATTGATATAATGAATACTCAAGTTAATTGAATGATATTAATTATGGGGGGTCCATTGAAAATGTAAGATGAAAAAACCTGTTCTTGTATGTTGACTTCAGATATTAATAACACATATTTAACACATTTACTAAAGTTAATTTTATTGCTGTTTGCATTTGTTTTTTTAAAGATTGATTGAAAGATTAATCACATCTTTTTATTCAGCCTTAGTAATAAAAATAACAGTAAAACAAAAGGAATAAATTAATAGAAATGCATTCATTAATTAATAAAGTAATCAACTTTAAATATGCAAGATGAACATTAAAAAATAAGAAGTGAAAAAATACAAAGCAAATGTTACTAAATAATTAGTATAAAAAAATATAACAGAAATATGCTGATAATATTTGAATAATTTGCTTTGGTTTTAGTACAGTGACATAAGCAAAGCCAGATTATTTATTGGAATGCTAAATATTTTTCTTAATCATAAAAACATAATTTAAAATACTACAATGAATACTACTAAATAATTAATATGAAAAAATAATATATACAAAGAAAATATGCAGATAATAATTGATTGTTTTGGTTTTAGTACAATAACATCATATTTCATTTTGGAAACATATCATAAAGCCTTCGTTTGTGGTTTGTCTGCACCTTTGAATGCAAACGCTCCTCTCCATTGAACCAAAGCCAGCGCAGATGTTATATGCTCACTGTGCTACATAAATGTCAAAGCTCTCCCATTAGAATGATTTACTACTTCTGTGTGCTGTTTGTAATCTCTTTGATACAACAGTTTCAACAGAAGGTAACCTGCGATGACATTGCATGCCTGCAGTAATAATTTATTACGCTTCCTGTTGTGTTTTGCAGAAAAGCGGAAAGCCAACATCCTGGACAACCTCAACAACACCAACGGCACCATCATCGGCGTTACTTGCTGCATCGTACTGATCCTCCTGGTCGTATCGGTCATCGTCCAAATCAAGCAGCCACGGAAGAAGTACATCCTGAGGCGGGAAGACTTTGACCCCACCATGTTCCAGGAGGTGTTCCAGGAGCCACCGCATTACGAACTCTGCACTCTCCGCAGCGCGGCGGCCACCTCCGCAGACCTGGCCGAGCTGGCCGAGGACTTTGAAAGCTACCACAAGCTCCGGAGGGCCTCCTCACGCTGCATCCACGAACATCACTGTGGCTCCTCACAGCTGCCCAGCAACAAGGGCAGCCGCACCAACCTGAGCGCCCGCGAGGCGACGGCCGCCATCCTGACGGACCTCCCGCCGCAGCCCATGCGGCCGCTTCCTCCCCAAACCAACCGCAGAAACATTCTGGTAATGAGACACACCTACTCACAAGATGCCGCCGATGCCTGTGACCTGGACGATGACCTGGAGGAAGTGCCCACCACCAGCCACAGGCTGTCCAGACACGAGAAAGCAGTGCAGCGGTCAGTATCCATTGATTTCTGATGAGAAAAATTCATCTTATTGCATATTTTGGAACGATTTACTCCCATTTTTAGTTCCTTTTTAGCTCAGCTTCTCATCAGTTTTTCCTCATTCTTTTTTTTTTATGTTTTTGGCTTTGATCTTCTCTTTTTTTGTCACTAAGACAGCCGGTCACCGTCAGAGTTGGGTTTGTAAAAGTTGTAGAGATGCAGAAGATGCTTTAAAGGGTTAGCTCACCCAAAAATGAAATTTTGTCATTAAAGGGTTAGTTCACACAAAAATGAAAATTAGCCCATGTTTTACTCACCCTCAACGCATCCTAGGTGTATATGACTTTCTTCTTTCAGGCGAAGCCAATCAGAGTTATATTAAAAATTGTCCTTGCTCATCCGAGCTTTATAATGGCAGTGAATGTTTTTTTTTTTCAACAGTACAAAAGAAATGAAATAAAGTGCATAGATCCATAATAAAATGTGCCTCACGTGGCTCAAAGGTGTGAATAAAGACCTCAATGTGTTTTTGTAAGAAAAATCTCCATATTTACACCATTATAAACACTTTTCTCTCACTTCCACTAAATGTGATACGCTGAAGCTGTTCTGCCATTATAAAGCTTGGAAGAGCAAGGATCATTTTTAACATAACTGGATTCGTCTGAAAGAAGAAAGTCATATACACCTAGGATGCCTTGAGGGTGAGTAAAACATGGGGTAATTTTCATTTTTGGGTGGACTTACCCTTTAATTAGTCACCCTCATGTCATTCCAAACCTGTAAGACCTTCGTTCATCTTCGGAAAACACAAATTAAGATATTTTTGATGAAATCTGAGCGCACTCTGACCCTTCATAGGCAACACAACTGAAATGTTCCCAGGTCCAGAAACATAGAAAGGACATCAATAAAACAGTCCATGTGATATCAGTGGCTCAACTTCAATTTTGCGAAGCTACGAGAATACTTTTTGTGCACAAAGAAAACATAAATAACAATTCAACAATTCTTCTCCCCGAGTTAACGTCTTCTGCATGCGTTGTGGTACTCTTCAATGGCAGAAGAAATTACCTCGGGCAGAAGAATTGATGTCACATGGACTGTTTTATCGATGTCCTTACTACGTTTCTGGACCTGGGAACATTTCAGTTGTGTTGCTGTCTATGCAGGGTCAGAGAGCTCTCAGATTTCATCAAAAATATCTTAATTTGTGTTCTGAAGATGAATGAAGGTCTTAGGGGTTTGGAACGATATGAAGGTGAGTAATTAATGACAGAATTTTCATTTTTGGGTGAACTATCACTTTAAGAATATGCCTGCTGCATGTTTACAGTCTTCTATCAGCAAAGCTGACATCTTAAGATTAATGTTCAGCTATAGACATGCTGCATGAAGATGGAAATCAGGGATAAACAGACTTTTTTGTATTTTCCAGAGGGAAATTATCTTTTTCAGAGAGAATACTGTATTTGAAATGATCAAAATGGCTTCTATTTTGATATGGTTATATAGTGTTTAAAAGTTTGGGGTCAGTAAGAATTTTATTTTTAAATAAAATAATACTTTTATTCAGCAATGTATTCAACTGATCAAAAATGACAGTACAGACATTTAAAATGTTATTTATAATTCAACTTTTATATTCATCAAAGAATTCTGGAATAAAATGCATTATGACTTCCATAAAAAATATTGAGCAGCACAAATGTTTTTTTTGTTTTTTGTTTTTTTTAATAGTGAATAATAATAAATGAGCAGCAAATCAGTATATTAGAATGATTTCTGAAGGATCATGTGACACTGAAGACTGGAGTGATGATGCTGAAAATTCAGCTTTGCCATCACAGAAATTACATAAATTTTAAAATATTTTAAATTAAAAAAAATATATTTTAATTTGTCATAATATTCCAAAATGTTACTGTTTTTTTCTGTGTTTTTGCTTGAATAAATGCAGTCTTGATGAGCATAAGAGACTTCTTTCAAAAACATTTAAAAATCTTACTGACCAGTGAACAGTTAAAAAATATATTTTTTATATTTAAAAAAATTTATTTAGCATGAGGAGATGAAAAAAGGTAAATGGGTGTGCTAAAAAGATAGTGCTTCTTTAATAGCTTTTTAAGTAATTTTCAGTGTAAAATATAGAGAATGATTATGTACATGCACATTTTGAGCATGTTTTTATTGCTCTTCTGACAGGATGCAAGAGAGCTAGACCCCAAACAAATGAAATGTGCATTATAATTCCTTATGCAACAAATACCATGATATTAAACATACAAGCAATGATATTCCAGGTTCTGCCTCATTGGGTCTCTAAACAAACATGAATCTGAGTACAACACAACTAGGGTGTAACAGACAATCTGAAGGTAAGACTCTTTAAACACACTCAATTTCATGTATTTAAATGTTTGTCTAGTCACTGTGAGTCAGTGCCGATTTCTTTTCTGTTTTGTCAAAACCCCTCATTGTCATTGAGATGGTCATCATAAGGACATGTGACCATCTTTGCTTGTTGGTGAGGTCCTTTTATATGTTGCTTGTCATTTTAGCTTTCTTTCATGCGTTTTGTATGTTATCATGTTCTGTTCTGATGTGCATGGGATCAATTTGATGATTTTTATTAAGGATATCAAAAACAGACATTTCAGATCCAATCAAAGGCAAATTCAAGTACTCATTACAAGATAATAAGAAGTATGGGGCAGCTGAAGCACAACACCTCAGGGCCAACTGTGCTTGTCTTATACACTTTGAGCCATCATTCCGAAATTATAATTTGTGAACAAAAACAGGAGTGCTTTTAAAAATAAAAATAAAAAATCTGTCCTTATTTAACTCACGCCGACTGACTTTCTTCAGTGGAACATGAAAGGTGAATTTTCAAAGAATATTTTGGCTACCTTGTCCAAAATGACAAATAGAGCACCATTAAATTATCATTCACCAGTGTTATTTTAGTATTATTGATATACTGTTATAGTATTTATTAATGTTTTGAATTAGCTCATACTAATTCAACTACTTTGAGCCAACTTAAAATTTTAAGGCAACCAGCTTCAGCAGATTTTTGAGTTTGCTCAACTTATTTTTGTGGGAGATTCTCACATTTTTGTTGTATAAACTTAAAATGGCAAGTTGAGAAAACTAAAAAATCTGCTGAAGCAGGTTGCCTTACAATTTTAAGTTGGTAGTACTTCAACACTACAAAGGTAACATTCTTGAATTTTAGTAATTAAGTTATTTAATTATTTAAGTATTTATTAATATTAATATATTATTATAGTATTTATTAATATTATATATCATTATAATTAAAGGTTAAAATCATTTTATGTGCTTTTTTCTTTTCTTTTTTTTACATTTCTGTGTATTTGTGTCATTTTTAGTAATTAGCCATTTTTAGTCATTTTAGAACTTAAGCGTATTTATTTCAGTTGGTTTTCAAGATATAACATTTGTACTTTTCGCTTAAGTTTAAGTTTTTTTTTTTTATAATTATATTATTTGTAGATGTTATTTATAACATTTCAGCTTTATCTTAACCACATTCTTAAGTTTACAGTTTCAGTTACAATTTGAATTAATAACAATTACAACACTGTCATTCATTTTGAAAATTCACCTTTTTGTGTTACACTGAAGAAAGTTGGAAACAACGAAGGTTAGTAAGTAATGAGAAAATCTTCCTTTGCTTTAAATTTTAAAAAAAGTATAGGCTAACACAAATTTGTGTAAACTTTCAAAGCACTCTTTTGGTTTACCTATACATGTAGGCCTATTGTGATATACTTTGATGTGTTTTATACTTTTAAACATGGAGTCATGGAGATTTGTCAGTATTAATGATCTATAAAGAGCAGCAGTTCTTCATATTAATGATGATTTTGTTATGTTCGTGCTTTGCGAATGATTTTGTGTGTGTCACACTGTGTAATGTGCAATGCTGTGTTTTTTCTCATCTCCCATCACGCATTGTCTCCGTCACGTAGACTTCTTGAAAATAGTGCAATCCTGGATCAGTACGAACGGGCTTCAATGAAATATGAAAATGTGGACCGGAGATATACACCAGCATGATAATAACATGGACATTTTAAAGACAAATTTATCAAAACAACCTGCAGATGTAAAGGAGGACGTGGATTCGGTAACAAAGGAAGTGACTGTGATGAAATCGCTTTAACATATAGCTCCTAATTTAGGCTCGTTGCCTTTTAAGGTTACTTATTTAGGATTGCAGAACATTACATGCATAGATGTGAATTAGTACTTTCAGGACTGTTGTAGTGCATGCATTTTATTGTCATGTTTTGCCACCAAAAGTTGTCTTTTTATTTGTCAAAAGCACTTTTATTTAAGATATCGGATATTTGTGACTTTCAGCAAACACTTTCTATCCACACATGTGTCCAATTCACTTTAATGTTAAGATTTGCATGCATGTTTTCTTTCTCATTTTTAAAGTGAGTGACTGTGCATTTAGGTACAGCATCAAACCCAAGACTAATTTATTGTAGATAAGTTTAATTACAAAATATCTTTAACAAATGGAATGACACTATGCCCTTTCCCGCCCCAGTTTACTGCTATACTTACTAACTGCATGCTAATCATCATAATTCAATAAATCATAACATTTATATATAAAATACCATCGGTGATTAAACTATGATATATTTCCTTTACATAAATAAGTTTTGAAATACCGTAAACTCTTCCAGTTGCTGTTGACAAATAATGGATAACAGTGAGTTAGCATTTGCTACATTTTAGTAGCACACAAACTTTGTATGTTAACGGTGTTCTAACTTTTGTAGATGATTTGTTCAACAGCCGAATCACCAATACGAGCAGAGTTTATGCTTTGTCAAAGAACAATAATCTTATTATAAATAAAGACATTAGTAATTATAAATCTTGTTAAGTTTACTTTTAATGTTTTTGTGTTATCCAGTAACCTGCGGTGAATGTCAGATGTAATATCAACAGAGAATTATAAAACCCTATATGCAAGAGAGTAAAACATCATATTCTCTCTCTCACACACACACACACACACACACACACACACACACACACACACACACACACACACACACACAACACACACACACACACACACACACACACACACACACACACACACACACACACAGACACAGACAGTGTATGTCAGATGTCCCTGTTTTTCAAGCTACATTTTTAAACTTGAGTCACCATACTAATTAAAATGAATTGTCAGTGTTTCTGTTTGTCTGGCCATTGTCTTGACATTTTTGTTTTACAATTTAAACTGTATAAACAAAGGAACATAAATTATTTTGATGAATTAATGAATGAATTTACATTATGGGTGAATTTACACTTTCTTATTATATGTAGACAAAAAGTCATCTGAAGTGGAAGGCACAAAAGGTTTGTTCCAGCTTTTTACATTTTTATTTTTATTTCGATGTTATATATTTTAAATGTTTTACGTCTGTTACTTTGTCATTTTATGTGTTAAATGCAAGTTTTAAAATTACAAAAGGTAATTGTGACTTTTATCTCACAATTCAGAATTTTCTCACATTTCTGAAAAAAAAAAAAAAAAAAAAGCACAATATAAACTCAGTATTGTGAGATTTGCTCAATTATCTTTTTTTTATTCCATGCATGGTGGGGAAAACATTCAAAATTCTCAAAATTCTCTTTTTTTACTCAGAACAATACTGAGTTTATCATAATTATTTATGATGTTACAAAAGATTCCATTTTCAAAAAAAAAAAAAAAAAATTATAAATGCTGTTCTTTTAAAGTTTCTATTCATCAAAAAATCCTGGAAAAATTGGTTTCCACAACATTGAAAATGCTAAGAATTTTTTCTTGAGCACAAAATCAGCATTAGAATGATATACCGAATGTTTTATAAATATATAACCAAACATATTTTAATTTGCGATTACTGTTTAAACTGTATTTTTTTGATCAAATAAAGCGAGCGTAAGAGATTTTTCCATAGACATTAAACTTTTGAACGGTACTGTAAATATGAACACGTCAGTGGTGAGACTACTCTTTTAAACATGAATATGGCATGTGAATGAAATCCATTTTCAGATGTGAAGTTTAATGGTCTGCGCATTTCTTTGCAGGCTGTTACATCATACCCTACACCTCTCCCGACTGACATCTTGTGGAAACCGCCTCAAAGAACTTTGTGACAACTTGCTACTTTGTCAATTTTTAGAATTTGATGGGGAATATCTTGACACCATCTCTTCTAAAAGTAGCTGATACTGTGAAGCTCTTGGGGACTAAAACAGTTTTCAGACTGGACTGGAACTGAATATTCAAACCGGTGTACATTTTTCATTCAGTGGAATATGAGACATGTTTTTGTTTCCTCTGATTTGATGATTGTAATGCTCAGATTATTTTTCAATACGAACTGTAATGTCCTGAGTAGATGCATAGCGTTTTTACTTTGCGAGAAGCATAGTTCAAGACCTTTAAACTATATACGGTGCGATACTTGAACCAACCGATAAACAGGTGTAGTTTGTAATCCTCCTTTTACAGGGGTGATTTTACTGTGACTATTGCCTAGTTAGATGTCTCTGACTAGCATCTCAGATGTTTATTCTCTTAATGTTCAACATTAAGGTCAATTATGGTCATGTCTATGCATACAGTACAATGTAAGTGTGCCCAGCAAGACTTTCAAAGAATTGGTATCAAGTTGCACACCATGGCAGACTATTTCCCTTCTACTTACAATTTGACAAACCTATTAATTTGACAACGTATTTCGTTAATATATTTGATTTATGCTGGACAGATTGTTTTAATTAAAGTGATACAAACATATTCTGTTGGACTACTTTGAAAGTGATTACCCTAGACAGGTTTTTAGAAAGATATTTTAAGGCATGTGTTAGCGGATATGCATAGGCTACATTGATTACAAATAAAAAAATAATAGTATGTGTCATGGACATTTCAATGAATGGAAATTGAAACAAAATACAGCAAATTATGGAATACAAATGTCAAATAAATAAAAAGGTTACTATATCATGAACATGAACATACAGAACTATAAAATAAAAATGAAGATGCTATGTAGCCTATGTAATACAATGCAAAAGAGACAGAAATGTATCTTTACAACATGAATACATAATGCATTTATGTTACGTTAAAATACTTTGAGTAATTCCAAATACAATTCCAAATACCAAATGAATGTTCATAATTAATTTGCTGGAGTAGATTTGCCATTGAGGTTTGCAGACAAATAATGTTCCACAAAATTATAATTTTTCCTGATTGTATGTTTGTTCTGATTAGTTTTATTTTTTGACTAGGCCTACCAGACTACTAATGTTTTATTTTGGTTAGGCTACATTATTGTAATTATAGGCCATGCGGTTTCTAGAATTTTAAAATGCAGCCTCTTGAAATATTGTAAAAATGTTTTGTGTTTGTTAGTGTTACGGTTAAATATTTTACTACCATAAGATAAAGTCCATTTATAAATTCTGAATCGCCTCTCTAGTGAATCGGAACTTTTATTTTGAAAAATGAAGGCAAAAGGCGTGAAGCCAACAACTAATGCAATCCAGTTCAATATGACTTCTTGTTAAGCTATAAGACATGTGAAAGTCAGCATTAAAAAAACATGTTATTCAAAGTTATGTATGGTATATCGTTAAGATTAACTGTTTAGACAGATAATTTATACTAGAAGGAATCATGATGTATTCAGCATTCAGAATCGGAGGAACGACAAATTGTGTGCAGCGCCTATTAAAACGCGTGCATGTCAGATTACCACAACAGATTTTAGCTTTACACACAAAACCACCTGTTTTTCAAACAAACCGATGTCCTTCGTCTAAGTGGACATTCTATGACACTCGCTCGCTCTACACAGGAGTTCAGTTCTGTAGTAAGAACGATGGGCAGAAGGACACTGACCAGGTGTCAGTTTCCAGAAGTTCACACACAGCTCCTCTAAGCGCGTCTGCAGCACAGAAAGGTACGTAACGTTACGTGCAGCTCAGAAAATTGCCACAGTGTTTCCTCCAAAATACCATAGTTATTAGTTTAGAAATCGGTATTACCAGCCACTGTCACTAGAAAAAGTAATGAAACTATATTGTCGTCAAGCTAGTAGCTACTTTTACAATAAGATCGCATTTGTTAACATTAGTTTACTATATGTGACCCTGGACCACAAAACCAGTCACAAGGGTCATTTTTTTTTTCTTTTCAAAATTGAGCTTTATACATCATCTGAAAGTGGAATAAATAAGCTTTCCATTGATGTATGGTTTGTTAGGACAATATTTGGCTGAGATGCAAGTATTTGAAAATCTGGAATCTGAGGGTGCCAAAAAATCTAAATATTGAGAAAATTGCCTTTAAACTTGTCCAAATGAAGACATTAGCAATGCATATTACTAATCAGAAATGAAGTTTTGATATATTTATGGTAGGAAATTTAAAAAAAAAAATATCCTCATGAAACATGATCCTTACTTAATATCCTAATGATTTTTGGAATAAAAGAAAAATCGATCATTTTGACTCATACAGTATATTTTTGGCTATTGCTACAAATATACCCCAGCAACTTAAGGTTTTGTGGTCCAGGGTCACATATTAGCTAACTTGAACTAATGCTTAAAATACTACGATAAGACATTTAGTAATTTATAAAACACCTTCTAATGCACTAAGATCAAAAGTTGTGTTTGTTAATATTATTTAATGGACCGGAGTTAACATGAACTAACAATAAACATTAAAAAATGTTAATAAATACTGTAACAAATTACAGTTACAGGTGCTGGTCATATAATTAGAATATCATCAAAAAGTTGGTTTATTTCACTAATTCCATTCAAAAAGTGAAACTTGTATATTATATTCATTCATTACACACAGACTGATATATTTCAAATGTTTATTTCTTTTAATTTTGATGATTAGAGCTTACAGCTCATGAAAGTCAAAAATCAGTATCTCAAAATATTAGAATGTTACTTAAGACCAATACAAAGAAAGGATTTTTAGAAATCTTGGCCAACTGAAAAGTATGAGCATGTACAGCACTCAATACTTAGTTGGGGCTCCTTTTGCCTGAATTACTGCAGCAATGCGGCGTGGCACGATCAGTCTGTGGCACTGCTCAAGTGTTATGAGAGACCAGGTTGCTCTGATAGTGGCCTTCAGCTCGTCTGCATTGTTGGGTCTGGTGTCTCTCATCTTCCTCTTGACAATACCCCATAGATTCTCTGTGGGGTTCAGGTCAGGCGAGTTTGCTGGCCAATCAAGCACAGTAACACTATGGTCATTGGTCAGCTTTTGGTACCTTTGGCAGTGTGGGCAGGTGGCAAGTCCTGCTGGAAAATGAAATCAGCATCTCCATAAAGCTTGTCAACAGAAGGAAGCATGAAGTGCTCTAAAATTTCCTGGTAGATGGCTGCGTTGACTGTGGACATCAGAAAACAGAGTGGACCAACACCAGCAGATGACATGGCAGCCCAAATCATCACAGACTGTGGAAACTTCACACTGGACTTCAAGCAACATGGATTCTGTGCCTCTCCACTCTTCCTTCAGACTCTGGGACCTTGATTTCCAAATGAAATGTAAAATTTACTTTCATCTGAAAAGAGGACTTTGGACCACTGAGCAACAGTCCAGTTCTTTTTCTCCACAGCCCAGGTAAGACACTTCTGACGTTGTCTCTGGTTCAGAAGTGGCTTGGTAGCCCTTTTCCTGAAGACGTCTGAGCGTGGTGACTCTTGATGCACTGACTCCAGCTTCAGTCCACTCCTTGTGAAGCTCTCCCAAGTGTTTGAATCAGCTTTGCTTGACTGTATTCTCAAGCTGGCGGTCATCCCTGTTGCTTGTGCACCTTTTCCTACCCAAATTCTTCCTTCCAGTCAACTTTGCATTTAATATGCTTTGATACAGCACTCTGTAAACAGCCACACCTTTCAGTAATGACCCTCTGTGACTTACCCTCTTTGTGGAGAGTGTCAATGTTCGTCTTCTGGATCATTGCCAAGTCAGCAGTCTTCTCCATTATTGTGGTTTCAAAGAACAAGAGATACCCAGAATTTATACTGTAGGGATGGTCATTTATTGAAACTCAAATGTAAATATTCTAATATTTTGAGATACTGATTTTTGACTTTCATGAGCTGTAAGCTCTAATCATCAAAATTAAAAGAAATAAACATTTGAAATATATCAGTCTGTGTGTAATGAATGAATATAATATACAAGTTTCACTTTTTGAATGGAATTAGTGAAATAAATCAACTTTTTGATGATATTCTAATTATATGACCAGCACCTGTACATTAACTACAGTAAATATGAAAATTTGGAAACTAAGTTTAGTGCCAGTATTCCTATAGCTACTCAGTACATAAATGTCTGATTCTGTTTGTCTTTCCTCAACAGTCAGACAAGCTGGCAAAGATTTCACCTATTTGATTGTGGTGCTCATTGGACTCGGTGTAACAGGTGACGTGTTTGATTTGGCACAAACCAAGGCTTGACTGTGGACCATCTTGCCACAGGGCCTCAGACTGCCAGGGGCCTCTGGGGCCCAGGGCTCATAGCATGCAGAAAGACCACCAGGGCTTTTAGGCATCAACATGCGTTTCCTAATAATGATGATTGGGTTTATTTTAGCGTTATTTATATGTTTTTTTTATATATGCTATTTTTACTAGAACTGGGGGGGGGGGGGGGGGGGGTACACATTTACAAAATGTGTACCCAAGTTCTTATGGGATCATGATCCGGCTCTGGTTGAAACATCTATTTGGTGATGGTTTAATAATCATAGAGTTCAGTTAAAGAGTATTAAATTAAAGTGTATTTGTTTAACAGTGTAATAAATGATCTGGCTGTCATCCTTATTAGGTGGACTGCTGTATGTGGTCTTTCAAGAGCTGTTTTCCTCTTCAAGCCCAAGCAAAATTTATGGAAAAGCTTTTGAGAGGTGCAGAACTCACCCAGAGGTCAGTGTATGGCGATTCATTTATTATAAACTATAAAGATATACAAACCAAATATGCTAAATGCCTGAATAAATCAGGTATTTGCTTTATGTAAAGGTAATTGGAGCTTTTGGAGAGCCCATCAAAGGCTATGGGGAGACCAGTCGGCGTGGAAGAAGGCAACAAGTGAGGTAAATTTTAGAATATCAGTAAATACAAACACTGTGTTACACCTCACATACCTGTATGCTTGACAAGATTTTTCTTTCAGTCATGTCGAGTACATGAAGGATGGAGTCAAGTACATGCGGCTGAAATTTTACATTGAGGGATCTGAACCAGGATTACGGGGAACTGTTCATTCTGAATCAAAGGAGGTACATTATAACATCTCAATAAAAATGGTTATATTACAGTAGTTTCGTGTTGACAAAATGACAAACTGCTTCTTCTGTTCAACAGAATCCTGAGACTGGCAAATATGAATTCAGGTATATCTTTGTAGACATAGACACGTATCCCAGGAGGACAATCGTCATTGAAGACAGCAGATAAAATGAGCTTTAACAGTGTTATGCAGCATTGGAAATTTCAATAGCATTGGATCGGATTAATCAAGCTTGAATTTGTCATGTTTGAATTTTGTTGTATTGATCTTCCACAAATTAGTCTACATAAACTTGTGATGATCTGGATATTTGGACATGAGAGCGCTTGTACTGAAACATCTGATATTTTGTACAAGGATTTGCATGTTTTTATTATAAAATCTGTGCTTTGAAATAAAGATCATTTATAGAATTGATATAGAAAAGCAGTTTTACTTAGTGTTCTGTAACTGGAATATAGGTTAATAAAGAAATTTTATATCTTTATTGTAAATGGTCCTTTGCCAGAATTGCCTGAAACATTTAATGCAATGGAAAATGATCTATTCTAAGTTTATATTTCTTTTTTTAATTTAGTGAAAAGTGTATTAATAAAGTATATTGTTGTTGTATACAGAATTATTTTGAATTAGCAACTAGAACCTAGTTCTTCGAACCTCGCTTAATACATCTGAGATGAATTGAAAGATTCTTAGATCTTTTAATCCTGATAATTGATCTCTGGCTAATTTGGTTCTTCAAACGTATTTGCGTATTAGATTAAAATATCTGGATTAAATTGTCTAAGGTTACTGCGCGTTCTCGTGTTCCCCGAAAATGTATCGATACTCGAAACCACGATCAGCAATGCAGCGATTGGCTGGCGGTAAAACAGCAACGTAATGACATTTTATGATTAAAAAAAGGCACTTGACAAAAGAGTTGACAAATTTCTGGACTTTTATAAGGAAACAGCCAAGTGAACAAAACTACATAAATGGTATAATAGATAAATGTAATGTGCACTGTTTTTTTTTTTTTTTTTTTTTTTTTGTATGATTCCCAATTATTTATATTCACAATTTCTAGTATTTGTACAGGCTTTACATTTTTATTTCAACGTTGTAATTAGCAATTCATTTAATTTTATCTTTGAAACAGATTTGTTACGTGACAGCATTAATTGAAGTTTCTTAAGGGTCAAGATCAAGTTATCTGCTCCATCAAGCCACTCATCTGTCACCACCATAGATCAGTGGTCACCACTCACGACTCTACATTAACTGTGTGTAAGACTCCAATACAATTATAAAGTAATTATTTTATCATGGATGAATATTTCAATGAGTAAAACTGGCTGTGTCTATAGTATTACAGACTAAACAACATTATTATATTATTTTTCAATTAATTTTCAATTATTATTATTTTAAATGACTGTCCCTGGATCAGTAGGGTACTCTTGTTATAAAGTAGCCGTGGCTGGGGCAGATTGTAAGTATAAATTCTGCTTAAAAAGATGCAATCTAATCCTGTTTACATTAAACAAGCCTGCTCCCGAGCAGGTTTAAATTTACAGACCTGTTGCTATGATTTTCTAGCAACTCCGGGATGAGCTTCGAAGAACCAACCAATCCAAGATCAAGCGAAATCGCCAACCATCAAATCCAGCTAACTGAGTTAGCGACGTATGAAGAACGGACCCCTGGACAAATAATGGCAAAAACTAACAAATATAACTAAATTAACCTGTAATTTTGCATATACAAGTAGTATGTACGTTTAAATGAATGATATTTAAGATTATATAAACTAGTGCTGTCAAAAGATTAATTGCGATTAATCGCGTCCAAAATAAAAGTTTTTGTTTACATGTGTGTAATGTGTATATTTATTATGTGTATATAAATACACAACAATGCATGTATATATTTAAGAACGATATTTTACGTTTATATATTAAATATATTTATATATAATATAAATTATATTGTAAATACATGTAAATATTTTCTAAGTGTATATTGTGTGTGTATTTATAAACACATAAATATACACAGTACACACATATATTATATAAATAAAACTTTTATTTTGAATGCGATTAGTCGTTTGACAGCACTCATAAAAACATAAAATATTTAGCTACTCTGTGTTCGCTCAAGGTCCTTCGAAGCATATTTTACGTTTTTAAACTTACATAAATAATAGCAATAATAATAATGTTTACATTTACATCTAACTGATTAAACTACCACAACAAAAACGTAAAATAAACTACGAAAGACTTTTAATTTGACGTTCTTCTCCCATGACTCCACGGAAGTGCGGACGCCTTGCGAGACAAGAGAAGAACTACAACAAAACCCCCTCCGTTTGCTCATGGAAAAAACACACAGCCCTCAAGATTTCTCGGAAGCCTTTTGAGGCTCTCAACTATTAGCATTTACTAACAGAGCGAGGAGCCACACTCGGCCTAAAGGCAGCCAGTGAAGCCGAGTTGCTCGAAAAAATTACACCCAAGTGTCGGTGTTAATATTTTATAAAGGTAAACATATTTTGTAGCCCGTTAGCAAAGCGACTTCCTCTTGTGTCTATAAGGAGCAGATGCTTCGTTAGCTGTCTAAAGCTGGATTATAACGCCACTTAAAAGGCGTTTACAAGGTGAGCTGCTTTTCTTTTGACCAGTTATATTAATATTAAACAACTAGAAAAAGCCCTATGAGTGCTTTTAAAGGGTTGGTGTTCCCGTGCGATGTTTGTTTGTTTATATTGGAGAAGTAAGCGTGTGCTTGTTAAGAGTTTGTTTTTAGTTTATATAACAGTAACCCAACACTGTTTGATATAAAGTCTGTTTTAAATGTTTCTGGTGTTGTTGTAAGAATCTGAGCTGCTTTAAACGTGAGATCAGTTGACAGTTTGAGTGATTATTCATGTGTGGGTTGGGTGATCATTATAATTATGAGTAAATCAAGATTGCCTAGATCTCAAATTGACATTTTCCTTTGCAGATCTTGCCAAACTCTTGTTATTGGTTCTTATTTCAGTTTGACAGCTTGGAAGCTGATTATGGTAATTGATACCAACTGGTGAGAAGCATGGAGCTGTACTGGTACATGTAAGTTTTGATGTGATTAAAGTACATTGTATCTGCATTGATTTTGTTTATTTCAGTTTATTTTAGTTGGCATGTATCACGCAATGTGATGTAATCATATCAAGCCATGCTTGTGACTTTGAGACTTTGAACTTGTTCTTTATCTTGTTTTAGAGTCGTCATAATATTTATTATGATTAAGATCTTCTTCTACATCTGCTGGTATCGCTCAAGGCAAAGACAGCTGGCTGCATACCTCAGCAATCCCCGAAACGCTCAGATCGTCATTGTTGGAGGACGAGCGTACCTGCACCAGATCTGTGAGAGACAAAATGTGAGTAAACTACAAGTTCAGTCCAATCAGATACTTTTTTTTCAAGGCGTGGTCTGCTTGGCTTGCTTCAGCCGCTGCTGATATAATTGTTGTTTGGAAATGTGACATAGTTTAGCTTCCTTTGCAATACAGTGTGGCTTTCATGAACTCATTGTATATTCAGAAAGACAATAAGATAAGGTTATAGGTTATGGTATCTTCTGTTGATTTGACTAGGTAAAGGGCAGAGAGACTGATATGAGCTGATAGACATGATTACGCACTTGAAGGGGGAAAAGAATGTTGTGATTAAACACCAAAAATGTATTTAAATCCACTTTGTTTAACCCTCATCACTGTTTAGTCCGTATTAGACACACTTAGATTACACCAAAATAAATGTTAGTTTGTCTTATTCTCTCTTATTCTTTTTTTTTTTTAAAGATTTTAAAATAAAAGTAAATACTTTTATTCAGCAAAGATTCATTAAATTGTAACATTAAAAAGTGACACTAAAGACATTTATTTCCATGTTACAAAATATTTCTATTTGAAAGAAATGCTGTTCTTTTGAACATTCTATTCATCAGAGATTTCTGAAAATATTTTCCCTGACAAATATATATACCCCCCCCCCCCCCCCCCCCCCCCCCGTTTTATTGGAGATTGACAGGCCCTTCAACTCTTGTCCAGGACTCATCAGGACAGACATTTTAAGGTGGCTTGGGTGATTTGGACTCTGTTGACACCTGTATTTAGCACTGTCTGCTTGTGATCAGATCACCCAAAATAGATCTTAAACGGCATCTTAGTCTGGCTAAAATGGAAGATGCAATCTTTAATATCTGAACACAGGAAATATGCATCTGCTCACAGGTTTCAAACTGAATGGGAGTCTGCATTCGGTGGAAATTTTGCAATTGACGTTTTCAGCATGAGTGCCTGTGTCATTCACCTACTGGGAAGGTTTTGGTGAACTTCTACTTTTACTGTTTCAAAACACCATTTTTGACCTTGGTGCTCTGCATTTTTTTGACTCATCGTGTAAAACGTTTCACTCTCTAAGCTCAAAGCTACAACAAGGAGCTGTTAAACCAAACCGAGGGCAGGAGTGTCAGTTCTAGGGTGCGTGTGATTCGCACAGGCCACTAAAATGTGTGAGCTCTTCTGTTTTAGAGAATAATTTCTCTTGTTGGTGCTCAGCACTTGTCAAAACTAACCGGTGCCTGTGAAAAACCCAGAAGAAGCAGACGAGATGGAACAAGAACAGGGCCCAGAGCTGAGGGCCGTGACAAGGCTGACAAAACCTTTTAGGAATGTTATTGTTTTTTTTCGGCAGTTTGACTAAAGCATATTCACTCTTATGCTATCTGCGACTGTATTATAAATGGTATTTCTTTAAAAGGGTTTGAAATGTGTTCTCTGTGGCTCTAAAGGGTTTTGTAGCTGTAACACTGCTTTTTAAATTCAGAAAAAGCCCTTTGTTTCTGAAAGACAGCGTCTTATGTTCAGAAAAGCATCTGGAAGCAATTTGTAGCACAAGTATTGAAGACTATATCAAGCCAAAGAGATTTTCTATTCAAGTAGGGTTTCTATTTTAATATTTCACTGGATATTTTGGATAAAAATAGACTGACATCTGTTTGTGCTATATATTTATTAGCCCATCATGCTTTTTTAAATTAAATTTTTAAAGGATATATGCCTTTAAAAATGTTCTAGATTATGCAGGAATTTAACTGCAGTTTCTTCAGAAGATATAGAGCCCTATTTTTAGAAACCCTAGCTGCCTGTAGCTCCCCACACAGGAAATGCCCTCAATTTGACAACAAACAGTTCAGAGAGATGATAAACTTTTGGCCTGTTTGCACGTTCACATGCCAGTAGTCGTTTTGTCGTTCGTGTATGCATTGTGCCTTATGAGGTCTTTTGTAAAGGAAGTTACGGCATGCTGATTTATTACAATGGTTGTACGGTAATTTGTTTAATGCAAAACAAACTGCTTTGCTGAGCATAATCGAGATGGGGAAATACCAGTACATTAAGATCCAACCTAGAAGATGACTTCTCTTTAAGCGAATTTTCATGAAGCTACATATGACACAAAAAAATACGTGTATCATATCCTTACTGAAACTGAGATAATATTGTGTGCCAGCAAAACTGAGACTCCAAGGTCTTGTAAGTAATAAACAAGTATGTAGGTCTGGGCAAGTGATTGCACAATTCTACCGTTTAATAGCAAGCATCGACCGGATCTGGTTGCACTGCCACATTTAAAGTTGTCTTTAACAGAAGAAGTCAAACTCAGAAGCTTGTTGTGTGTAATGTGTTTGATTCTGTCTGATTGTGGGTGTTTTAACTCCCACTGCTGCTCTGCTCCACAGACATCAATCTGGCCCAGCTGGTACGGAGTTCAGGACGACGGCTCGGTGGGCGAACCCTCTGCCTCTCTTCCACCATCATCCTCGCTTTCTCATCTGGACATGCCTCCTCCATATGAGGCCGTGTCTGGAGGTAAGACTGACTCACTGTACGACTACACCCCAGTCTGCACTGGGACACAAATAATTCATTTCAAGATTATTAAAAAAAAACACTTTAAAGGCCACCGGTACCCAACAATTTATTTATTTATTTTAAATTTTTTTGGTTAATTTTTCTGAAGCCATACATGCCACAGTTTAAAGGGCTGACATTACAATGTATTTTTATTTCAAATGAAGAGCTTCTGGCTATTTATTTCGTAAATTATCAATTGGATTTTTTTGGGGATATATTGGAATTGTTCTTTTTTTTTTTTTTTTTTCAAATGAAAAACTCTCTTAAGTGTTTTGAAGCTGTCTTAGGACAGTTTCAGAGCTTTAAGGTGGAGTACGAATTTCTTTGGCAAACAAAATATTTACAAGGTAAACACATCAGACAAAAATAGAGAAAATTAATAGATAGTTTTATGCAAATATGTAGAGTAGTAACCTAATAATAGTATTTTAAAGAAATGTATAAATCTTATATAAACATTTAAAATTATAAATTACATTTTCTCTATTTATTTTGTATATTTAATATCTTTATATATAAATTATAATGTGTAATACAGTACATTACTGTGCAAAATTCTTAGGCCATTAGTATTTTCACCAAAAAAAAAAAAATGGTTTTAAGCCAATTATTCATCTGGACTAAATTCAGAACAACTGTGGCAACGTCTCCAATATGCCTGAAGAAATCTTCCTGCAAAGCTTACAGTACTGTGAAAAGTTTCAGGCACTTGTGTAAAAATGCTGTAAAGGGAGGATGCTTTCAAAAATAATGTCATAATTGATTTTATTTATCAATAAACTTATATTAACTAAATTAAATCAACATTTGATGTGACCATCCTTTGTGTTTAAAGCCGCTTTTGCCCTAGGAGCACTTGTGCACAATTTTTCAGGTAGCTTTTCAGGAAGATTTCTTTAAAGGTGCTGTATGTAGGATTGACACCCAGTGGTTGAAATAGGTATTGCAGTCCAAAATATTGGAGACTGTTTTTTTTCACCCGGCCCCTCCTCCTCAGATTTGACGCACACACAGGTTGCCAGATTAACGACACCAACAGGAACGAGCGCACATGCCGATGAATGAAATTAAATACGCTTTGTTTTCCGCCAACTGGCAACCCAGGGTGCCGATATACAATTGGGTAAACTGGCAGTGGGCGGGTTTCACAAACCATAACAAACACAGACATTCTGGGCCGGAATGCACATTTTCAAAGGCGAATAACTGACTGTAGAATTGTTTTTCAGATGAACAAGTATGTTAATTTAGCATGTTTCTTAAATATCTGCAAACATATTATGGTATTTTTATGCCTTAGTAGAGTGAAAATCCTACATACAGCACCTAGAAGCATCTTGGAGACGTTGCCACAGTTCTTCTGGATTTAGTCTGTCTCAGTTTGTTCTGTTTCTTCATGTCATTCTAGACAGACTGGATGGTGGTGAGATCAGATGTTAGCGTGGAGCACTGACTCCTTGTGCATACAAAAATCTCACCGAATTATTACAATTACTATTAATGGCAAAAGGAATGTTTGAAAAGTAAACTTATATTTCCTACTGACATACTACAGCAAGTTTAATTTTTATTTATTTTTTTGGTGAAAATAGTAATGGCCTAAGACTTTTGCGAGCTACTGTATGTGTGTTTTTGATTCTTAGATATATTTTTTTGCTTACCAGACAGCAGATTTTTTATTTTCTGGGTCTGAGGATAAGCCTTAACGAAACCATTTTGTGTCGTTAAGAAGGCATTTTTTTTTTAATTCTTCTGTTATACAGTCATGGATTTTTTTGGTCAATGGGGTGTTGCAAAAAAGTTAACCATAAACCAAAACATAGTAATTTGTCTGCTAATCTAGTTGCACATGATTTGTGTTGGAGGATGGATTTAGCTTTATTTTTAGTACTCTGTGTATATGGCAAATCCTGATACGGTTTGCAGCCTACATGTAGACTGTGTCGCACTTAAAATCATCTCTGAAAGTGCCTTTCCAAGTGATCGCTTAAAGCGCAGCTGGAATGTAAATGATTAAATGTTTGTTGAACTATGAGCTCTTGCACTGACGCTCTCTCGTGTGTCACAGTGTTAGTTCATCCCTCCATGAGAAGCTTAATAAAGTAATGCTAGATATAATTACAAGGAAAATCACCAAGAATGTATACATATATGGTATGGTGAGGAGATTGTCAAATCTCAAGGTTATATTAGCAGTAAATACTTCATGTCTCTTCAGCCTAATATGAGAAACAGCATCTCAGTCACATTACATTTCTAGGGAAAGTCTCGTGCTTTCGCTCACTCTGCTGCTCTGTAAATGGTTAACAGGGACAATTTTATGACAAGAGGGAACAACAGTTGGAGAGTGGGCCTGGGGACATCAGCCATCCCAAATTAGACCAATGCGTCTTAATTGGCAGGTTTCATAACTGACACGCTGAGAAGGACGTTTATGTACACCAGCTGCCAGATATTGATATTAAAACATGGAAAAGGTTGAAATGAATTTGGCAATCAAGGCTCTGTGCTTCGGGTTTACTTCAGTTCAGTTTCTGTGCTGAGACTGATTGTTCATTCAGCGGCAGAGAAGGAAATTTTCTGGTGCTTGTGTGGACTGGCAGCAAACGGCAGATTCTGGCTCACAGCTCCATTTCCTGTATCTTTCTGTTGTATTTCCCCCCTTTTCCTTTTTCATTTGTGCTCTCATCATCTCTAACAAAGTCTCATGAGTTTATCGACACCAGATTTCATCAAATAGATGAACCCCAAGAACCAGAGGTGAGGTTGAAGAAGCAACACATGCACATACTGTGTTTCCTTTGACCTAGAAGAGTGAAAGATAATATCTCCAGAGCAGGATGTGGTTTTTGCCGACCTTCAATGCCACATCATTCAGCATTTTCAACATTTCTTGATATTTGAGTGAAGTGGAGATGGAAAACCCCCATTTTCCCCAAAAAGTTATGTGTAGTTTGTCACCTGTTCCGTGGAAATTTTTGGCAACATTTGCATTTGTTTGCTGTTTAGGACCAAATAAGGCATTTATGGTTTGCAGTGGCCTGCTGCATGAAACAGGAAATTATGTAACCTTTCAAGAATGATCTTGCCATTTAGTAGAGTCATTGGAAGGTTTGTGGCTGTGTGTGTTATTATTATTATTTTAATATTCTTGTTTTTTTAGTGAGTTAATGAAAGTTGATATGTTTGTGTTCTGGTATCTTTTCATCTACCATAAAAATAATTTTCACAGAAATTTGTGTAAAATTGCTACACTTAAAACTGTATGTTACCTTAACATACTACAATGGAAAATTTTGCATTATATGTAATTTTACTTTAAAATACTATCAAATGTTTGCATGCTAACATATACATTGATTTATGGTGAAAAACTGTAAAACAACATTCCCAGAAGTTCCTACATGACGTATATGTGATTTATAATTAAAGTAGTTTTTAGGTCATTTTTGTGCATTAATAATTTACATTTGGCATTTTACGTTTTATGTGGCATTTCATGTTTTTTTGGTTAGTTTTTTTTCTTTAAGTATTATCCATGTTTTATACAATTTACCACCTGTATTATTACTGTGGTTATCAGGACATTTAAACATGAAAGACAGATTGTGTGTGTGTGTGTGTGTGTGTGTGTGTGTGTGTGTGTGTGTGTGTGGATAGATAGAGAGCTAGAGAGATACTGTAGAGAGATAGATAGATAGATAGATAGATAGATAAACATTACATTACTTAATGAAATAAACTGTTATAAGTTAACTGTTATAATCTCCAGGCATCTGTTTCAAACCTTTTGCATGACCTTTGCACTCGCCTCTGTTTTATGCAGCAAATGACCTGAAGCCTCCACCGTACAGTGAGTACGCTCAAAACGACGACACAGACGCATCCCTGAGCATCGCCATCCCGGACAGCAACGATTCCAGTGGAATTAGCGATGCCCCGCCCCCTTACACACCCAGCATCACCTCTCCAGCCAATCAGCAAGTAGATAGCCACAGTCAATCACAGCCAGAGGGAAGCTCAAGTTAGACATCTCTCATTATAGAAACACAACAAAGGCTAAGCAACAGCTTTAGCCCCTCTAGGTCTTGTTTTTCCATCTGGACTTATTTTCTTCTCAAGCAAATTATACAAAGAAAAAAGATTTCACATTGGCGGTGGATCTTGCTCATTCTCTTGACATGAGAGAATTTGGATAGTGCACAATATGCAGTATAAAGAATGAGACTGGCCTGATGCCATCTCCTGGCAGAGTCGAGCACTGCTCTGCCCACGCTGGTGTACCGGTGCTTTCAGTTCACCCATGCCTTATGCTCATTTCCTCCAGCAACATCACAGCGCATAGCCATGCGACAGACGCAGTCATTTCGATATTTTAAACAGTCACTTTCACCATCTTTGCAGTAGTGTTGAAGACTAATGCCATGAACACGTGTGGCTGCTTGAGGAACTGTAAATAGGCTAGTGGGTTGACTGGTGCCAAGCGGCAAGCACGTTTCGCTTAGACAATGTTGTCGACACATTTCTTGCTTTCTTATTTTTCTCTCTAAAGTCCCAAAGGGAGACGTTAAAGGGATAGTTCACATAAAAATGAAAATTTACTCACCCTCAGACCATCTGAGATGTAGATTTAGCATTACATCACTTGCTCACCAATGGATCCTCTGTAGTGAATGGGTGCCGTCAGAATGAGCGTGCAAACAGCTGATAAAAACATAATTATGTACAAGCATTTCACACAACTCCAGTCTATCAATGTCTTGTAAAATGAAAAGCTGCATGTTTTACACTATGAAACCACTAGTCCTCTATCCATAAAATAGTTTTCTGCGGTGAAAAAGTCTTGTCTGAATCAAGAGAGAAATATGCACAGATCATGCTGCATTTAAAAAGCAGTTCTAAAGCCTCGTTCAGACTGTCAGCCCAAATCCGATTTTGTGCATATCCGGATTGAATCTGATTTGAATAACTGACTGTCCACACAGCATATCGCAACTGTTCATATCTGATTTGTGTGTCCATAAGCGCTCTTTCGTTTTTACTGAATGTGCATTGGTTTCTATGGTAATGCCGTTGCGTTATGTCTGCGCTAAAAACAACAGTAAAAGCAATACAGTTTGCAATACAGATGTTGTCTTACCGTCGTGATTGCGCTGTAGTATTATATTTCGTCTTGTGAGGCAGCGGCAGAAACGCAGGAAGCTTTAATGTGCGGCTTTATTCCATGCTGCGGTCTCCGCTACTTTCTTTTTTTGTCTCCGCTCAAAACACAAAGAGGTAGGCTACGTATACTAGCAGTGTATATATGTATGTATATATATATATATATATATATATATATATATATAATAAAAAATGTGGCGTGAGGACATAAAAAAGCTATAGGCTAAATCTGATCTGACCGATCAGACTGAGACGGATTTCCAGAAATGCGATCTGAATAGGATTCCAAACCACATACGAATGTAGCTCGAAACAGATTTGCAGAAATCAGATTTCATGTAGCCTAGTTCGTTGCTGTTCAGACTATTTAAAAATGATGGAATTTCAGTCGGATTTGCAGAAAAATCTGATTTAGGCTGACAGTCTGAACGAGACTTAAATTAATATTGTGATGTTTTTATCAGCTGTTTAGACTTTAATTCTGACGGCACCCATTTACTGCAGAGCAAGTGATGTTATGCGAAATTTCTCTAAATCTGTTCCGATGGAGAGAAAAACTCCACATATTGGATGTCCCGAGGGTGAATAAATTTTCAGCAAATTTTCATTTTTAGGTGAACTATTCTTTCAATATTCTGTCATCATTTACTCACCCTCATGTAATTTCAAACCTGTATGGCATTTTCTTCCATGGAAGTCAGTGGTAATGTTTGGTTACCAACTTTCTTCAAAATATCTTTTTATGTTACAGAGCAGAAAGTAAATCATACAGCGTGTCTTTTAGATTGACATGAGGTTGTGTAAATGACAGAATTTAGATTCTTGGCTGAACTGTCTCTTTAAAGTATAGAGGTCTAGCCTCAGGTTTATTTATAAACTCAGTTTATATGTGATGACAATTAAAAAAAGAAAAACATTTGCCCTGAAGCACTTTTAATGTGTTGTAATTGCCTTAATTCCGTCTGTTGGTAAGTGTCCAATATTCCCGAATCAACCAGAGCCAGTGTGGATAGTTTGGCTTATGGTTATGACTCGTGTAAATGTGCGCAGTCCTACTCTGTGTTGTATTGCTTATCAGGTTAATTGTAATACACTGATGCATTTGAGATCACGGTGCCCTTATTAACAATTTCTGCTAACCGAAATAGACCTTTTCGCGTGTGTGTGTGTGTGGGTGTGCGTGTGCGTGCGTGTGTGTGTGTGTGTGTGTGTGTGTGTGTTAAGGCATATGTTAAGTGTGTGATAGATTCAAACAGAACTTCCTCGTGAAAATGTTTATGTGCTTTGGTAAGCGCATGAAGTCATCTCTGTGCAACTGTCGATATATCAGGTTCACATAATGGGATCAATTTTTTTGTATTAAAAAAAAATAAAAATTCCACATGAAAGGATGTGATCCAAGTGTGCTTTTAGAATATGTGTGTTGTTCTGTTCCCTTTCCCCCAGATTGCCCCGGTCCTTCACTATATAATTTCATTTAATCATAATTTGATTTAAAATGCTAATCCTGCAACATGTATTCTCATTTAAACTGAAGTACTGTATATGCTATTTTTGTATTTATGGAAAAACCCTTTGAATCTCTTTCAAAATAAAGATCGGTGAAATGTGTCTTGTTTGAAAACAGCTTTTTTCTCCAACAAACTCACTGACAAGCTTCATACTCCGAGTTCATATGCCGAAGTGATCTCAAAAAGCAACTAAGTACATATTAAGCTCTTTTCAAAAATGTAATATTAGCATATTGTATAAATATCGTGCACTACCATTCAAAAAGTTTGGAATCGGTATTTTTTTTTTTTTTTTTTTTATGATTTGAAAATCTCTTCTGGTCACCAAGGCTGCATTTACTTGATCAAAAACACAGTAAAACAGTAATATTGTGAAATATTATTACAATTCATAATAACTCTTTTTTTTTTTTTTTCTTTTTTAATATATTTTTAAATTCCTGTGGTTTTCAACAACCATTTCTCCAGTCTTCAGTGTCACATGATCCTTCAGAAATTATTATAATATATAATAATATAACAAGAAAAATTTTGGTCCCACTTTATATTAGGTGGCCTTAACTACTATGTACTTACATCAAAAAATAAGTACAATGTACTTATTGTGTTCATACTGTATTGCAAAACACTTTTGCTGCTATTGAGGTGGGATACGGGTAAGGTTAGGGACAGGTTTGGTGGTTATGGGTAGGTTTAAAGGTTAAGGTGTAAGTGATGGGTCAACAGTGTAATTATAAATTTAATTGCAGAAATTAATTAGAGATGCAATTACAAATAGGTATTTTTAAAAATATAAGTACAATGTAAAAACATGTATAAGTGCATTGTATCAAATGATTAATTTAAATGTAAATACATAGTAGTTAAGGCCACCTAATATAAAGTGGGACCATAATTTCTTATCAGTGTTATAAACAGTTGTGCTGCTTAAAAAAAATATGATCGCTTTTATTTCTTTGGTTCAGACAGACAGCAAATCAAAAACTAACTTGTGTCTTCTGACTTCTAACGCCTCGAGGCCTGTTTCATAAAACGAGTTTACCAAATAGGCCAGGCTTATTTCAGTTTGTCTGACTCACTGTCAAATGATTTGGTTCCATAAAGCAAATTTAACAAAAATCAACCTCAGTCACTGTGGCTACTTATGCTGGAAAGCTAACCTGGTTCAGGGCAGGCAAACTGTCAGGCTGAGCTGAGCTCCTCACTGACCAATAGGAAAGCAATGATATTACCACGGACTCTCTCACATACTATCATAGCCATGCAGTCTTTCTCTCTGGTTCTATAACAGCTGTACCTTTTATAGTCAGAACAGATAGCATTAGAACATTACAGTCTAACATTGCTCTTTAAAACATTAACAATCACTAAACTAAAAGTTAAAATCACTAAATTAAAACTACATTTTAACTGCTATAAGAAACACATTAACTCATCTGAGCTTAGTAATTAGGACTGTATTAGCTTACATTTTATTTACCCATTACTATAGTCCCTTTACAGTTAACTGCTATCATAAAATCCTCAGAATTATTGCACTCTGTCTGTTTAGCATGCAGCAGCGCTCGTCCACTCGCGTAAGCCCACTCCTGAAAGCAAAATGGATATATTTGCAAGACTTTCTAACATTTACTGATGAAAAACATACTCGTGGCATGTCAGTTATGCACTGAGGAAAACACAACATCTCAAATGCATTAAACACCGCCGAGCGAATCAGGGACTCTTCCCATCCCTATAATGTACATACATGTTTTTACATTGTACTTATATTTTTAAAAATACCTATATGTAATTACATCTGTAATTACACTGTTGACCCATCCCTTACACCTTAACCCACCCTTAAACCAACCCATATCACCAAACCTGTCCCTAACCTTACCCGTATCCCACCTCAATAGCAGCAAAAGTGTTTTGCAATACAATATGAACACAATTACATTGTACTTATTTTTTTATATAAGTACATAGTAGTTAAGGCCACCTAATATAAAGTGTGACCGAAACTTCAAAAGAACATATAGTGCACAATATATCATCAAAAGAAAAAAAAAAAAAATATATATATATATATATATATGTATACTGTCACTTATGATCAATATAATGCATCCTCCTATGTAAAAGTTTTCATTTGCAAGAAAAAAAAACAGGAAAAAGCAATAAAATACTGTGTATTGTATTCACTGCATGCATTTTCAGTACTGGAAATTGACAGTTGCATACTGTACAGTATATATTCCATGCTGTGTTCTGTTTTTTAATAATACAGTAAGTAAATATTAAAGTAAGTTTTGTTTATAACTCCCTTGACAGTCCAACCTAAAAATAAGTCCAGAAGATATGTCTTGTTTGTTAATCATAGTAGAAATCTGGGAAATCTAAGATAAATTAAGCTGTTTTGTATCCTGCACATTTTGGAACCGCAGTCATTTGGAGGTTTTTACTGATACATAAGTTTCAGAGTTCACTTGCTGTACAAGTCAGTAATAATAAAGCTTTCTGCTAAGACTTTTAAGCTAGTCATAATGTGGCCACTACTTTCGACACCACAAGGGGGCAGTAGTACATTATTCTTCAGCTCTGTCTGTTCTGTCACAGTGTTCCTTTAAGTTCTCTACATCTTTATGATGACTTGACTTTCAGGTTTTTATATTTAACAGCCGGCTGTGTATTCCATATTTCCATATTCATAACCCTGCAGAGCAAGTGCCCTCTGTGCTTTGCTTCCTACTCTCCTGTGTGGGATGATCGAATCTCAGTCAAATCAGTGAGGTGGGCGGCTCCTGGCATTCTCTACAACTTTAACTTATGACTGAAGAATGCAGCTTTGCTTTGCATAATGTTTTAAAACATTTGTACTACAACAGATCTTTCACCACAGCACATGTAAATCAAACACGTCAAGAGGATGCAGGAGATGCGTGTAGGCTAGATGTTAGCTGGAGATTCGGTCTGCCCAAAGAATTACTCTGACCTTTATCGACCACTTTCAAATGCCACTTTTGGACAACAAAGTCATCCATACGCTAACATTTTATATAATACGTGTCTATAATAAGAAAATCCAGTATTATATTAACAATTTAGTGCAAAGTAACTTTTAAAAAAACGGTGATGCTCATGGAAAAAAACAAAACAAGCCAACAAAAAAACTCCTTACATACTGTATATGAAATATATATATAATAAATATCTACTAAAATGTTTATGCTCATCAAGGCTGTATTAATTACGATGAATACAGTAAAAACAGCAATACTGTGAAAAATCAATATCTTATCTGTCTATAAGGTTAAAAAGAACAGCTTAAAATAGAAATCTTTTGTAACTATACAACACTGTTCATAAGTTTCTTTGTTTTTTAAAGAAAGTAATACTATTAGGCTACTCGGCAAGGATGTGTTAAATTTGAAAAAGTGAGAGTAAAGACTTATATTTTAGGAAGATGATAATATTTATTATCATTTAATTTTTAATTTTTTTTATTTTTTACGTTTCATTCATCAAAGAATCCTAAAAAACAAACTACCACAGCTTCCAAAAAATATTAAGCATCACAGCTGTTTCCAACATTGATAATAAATCAGCATATTAGAATGATTTCTGAAGGATCAAGTGACACTGAAGACTTTGCATCAGCTTTGCATCAAAGAAATAAATGATTCACAAAAAAAATTCACAATATGCATATATATATATACAAAGACCGTTCACTCCTATACTTATGAATGGGAGAAACAGCAACATGCAATATGGAGGAATAGTCCCACCTTCTAAATGAAAGAGCCAATCGTGAAAAATCGAGCCAATTGGAAAAATCGTTGCGTCACTGCAGCGCCCGTTATAATAGGCTTCTTTGAGATGAGCAAAATCTGCGTTAAATCCCACACGTTTTGGCCCCAACGGCCTTCCATACAGTTGCTCTCCACCGACTGCGCTGATCAAAAGCATGATGGGAAACGACTGACTGACGACACAGCTTAATGCTCATTGGTTCAGACAACCGTGATGCTGCGTTCTCTTCTAAAATGTTTTATTTTTTAATCTGATTTCATGCTATTATGTATTAAATTGTGCATGAATATCCCCAAACACTATGACAGTGTGATCTCTGTGTGAGATATGTGATTGTTGTCATATTTTCTATAAAAATCTAAAATACAAATGGATGATAAATACGCCTTTCATATGGAATTAAATAAAGCACTTTGAGTGTCTTGTTCATATTTATATTCATATAAAGCAGCAGAACTGAAATTATATCATGTTTATCATCAGCACAGCATATGAGTGAGAATAAGAGATATCTGCCTTTGATCTCGTATGTATCTGTTCCACTTCAAGAGCTCAGAACTGTCCGTCTTGACTGCGTTTATTTCACTCCTCCCCTCAATGCAGACGCCTACTCTAGCCTACATTTCAGGCGAGGCGCATCTCAAACAAGCCTATTTTCTGGTTCCCATAGAAACCTGAGGCTAGACCAGCCGATGCGCATGCGCAGTCATTAGCGCGTTATGACTCTGCATGCGCATTGGTCTAGCCTGAAAAATAAGTTTCTTAAGAAACAACATTCATGGGGCAAATAATTTTAGATTTTTGTTGCTGATTTGATGTATGTAATTTAATTGCGAGTTCAGTAAGCAGTTTTTGAGATTTCAGGATTCCCCCATTCATTAAGAAAGGACTTAGTCTTGTATGAGCTGCCCGGAGGCATTGCAAATATGGCCGCTGAGTGAAGAGACTTTCCTTGAAAGGGACTTTGTTTTAAAATTATGTATTTTAATTTTAATTTTTTTTATGATTTAATTGTCAGTTTTTCATTAACACACAACCCCACTGCACACTTCCTTTATGAACCCTAGTTTGGGAAACCTTGTTGTAATGTAATGTTTAATGCACTTCATGTTGTAAATTACAATGAGTGGAACACAGTTCCTTAAGGCCAATTCACACCGCACAGACAAACGCCAACAAACATGTTGGCTCAAGTTGGCCGTTGGATTTAGAATCTTATGAAAAATAACGGTCATGTTCACACTGCACCAACAGACACCGACCAACTCGCACTGACTGGGAAGAAAATGGATGATCCTATATCTATAAGCATGTTCAGTCGAGTGATAACAAACTCCAACAGACTCCAACCAATGCCAACCAACGCCAACAGGGGTAACACACTGATTCAACAAACTAGTTTGTTGGAGTTTGTTGGCGTTTGTCTGTGCGGTGTGAATTGGCCTTTACTCTTTGCATTTTTTACATCATTATGGTAAAAGATAATCCTATTTAAATCAATTTGATAAACAAGTTATCAAAAGTAATCTAAAAGTAATCCATAAGTAATCTGATTATATTGCCTAAAATGTGTAATGTAACGGATTATGTTACTGACTACAATTTTTGTCATGTAATCTGGAATCAGTAACGGGTTACAATTTGTAAGTAATCTACCCAGCTCTATGGAAGTATTTTCCGGACTTTTTTCAAAAGTACGGTAATTGCAAATTGTATTTTCAATTGCGTTTTCCACATGTGGGCGCATACATTGTGACATAATCCAAATGCAATTGCAAATCTTGCATTACCGTTTGCATTTTCGCTTTCGCGAACGCACAGTGACTGCCACATTTCAAATGAAAAGGCAAAGTCCATTTGCAATTGTATTTCCCATGTCTTACGAGTTATGAGCTTGTCATATTTAAATAGCAATATTAATTACCACATTTGGTTTTTCACTTTCTCTGCGTCGCGCATGTAACCTGCCAAAACTTAAATGAAATCGCAATCTCTTTTTCATTTGAATTTCCGATGTCTACACGGAAAGCTGTCAATCATTGTGAGGGGGCGGGACTATACTAGAGGGCGTGTTTGTATTGGGAAGTGACGTCACTCACAGAGGACCGTGCTGAACGCTTTGATTAATGGAGGTAATCGGGTAAAGGCTCTGCTAAAGGCAGCTGTCAATCAGTTCGTGCCTGTGTGAACGAACAGACAACCTTCTTGGCACAATTAGGCCTATTACTTAGGTATTTTTTACCCCAAATGCAGCGATTATCCCCTGCTAACAGCGGGAGCCACAACGGCACAATATAGGTATAACGAAACGCTTTACACCTGTCTCAACATCTCACTCCGATTGACACAAATGAGTAAACAGACAGTGCAATTCTAAACATATTACAGTACATTTTATTCCTTTCTACACCTGCCTCAATATTTTGAGAAAAAAACAACAACGTGCCAATCTATATTTACCCATTTTCCACCTATATATATATATATATATATATATATATATATATATATATATATATATATATATATATATATATATATATATATATTATTTCATATTTTAACAGTTTTAATCCGTTATGGAGCACGCATGCCGTGGCACCAACGCGTCGCGCAAGATCTCTCACTATACAGCCACCCGACACTGCGATTGATGCACATGATTTTTAATAGTAATTCACTTTGTCTGTGGCATGTTCTGTGTGAAGTCTCCGGGCAGGCAGAGCAGGAGTAGCAGCATTTTCTGTTTTGTTACGTGCATCAATTGGAGTGTAAACAGACAGAGATCTTGAGGCAGGTGATGCGCTCTCTATTACTACAGAAGTTCTAAGCGGCCATGCATTTTTTCCCCCTTCTTGTTTTCTCGAGATCTCGACACAACAAAAGTTGTTTTCTAGTTATCACGACTTATTTTTCTCACGAACTCAACATAGCAAAACTTGTTCTCTAAGTTACACAACTGCGCCAGCAGGTGGCAGTATATAACTACTGAAGGGGAGCTGATACTGTATCAACTAAATCTTACTGAACGCGTTTGGGAAAGAGGACCTTCCTGATCGCTATAATTTATGCAGTTAATTACTGACATTTAATTAAACGTATAAATGTTAAATGCTTAAATAAATATGATCATTTTGCTTGAAATTGTATATGTTTTGTTACGTTATAACTGCTGCATGACTCATCACAGTTTCTCATTTGTGACCCTGGACCACAAAACCAGTCATGGGGTCAATTTTTTATTGAGATTTATACACCATTGATGTATGGCTTGTTAGGATAGGACGATATTTGGCAGAGATACAAACTTTTGATATTTACAAAATATCTTCATGGAACATGATCTCTACTTAATGTCCTAATGATTTTTGGCATAAAATAAAAATCAATAATTTTTACCCATACAATGTAGTTTTGGCTAATTGCAATAAATATACCCCAGCGACTTAAGACTGGTTTTGTGATCCAGGTTCACATTTACATCGACGTATTTGTTACGTGCATCTTTCTTATTTTTAATCCTTATTGTTAATAAATATATAATAATAAGAAATGTGATTTCAGAATCAGAATCAGAATTAGCTGTATTCGTCAGGTGTGTGCAAACACACGAGGAATTTGTTGTGGTTTTTTTAAGGTGCTCCTGGTACATACATACATACACATCTGACATGAGAACCTGAAGGACATTACTGGACCCTTGCTGGACCCCCTACAGTTTGCTTACCGAGCAAACAGATCTGTGGATGATGCAGTTAATATGGGACTGCACTACATCCTGCAACATCTGGACAAACCAGGGACTTATGCAAGGATCTTGTTTGTGGACTTCAGCTCCGCTTTCAACACCATCATCCCGAAAACCCTTCAGAACAAACTAACACAGCTCTCTGTACCCACCTCCGTCTGTCAGTGGATTACCAGCTTCCTGACAGACAGGCAGCAGCTAGTGAGGCTGGGAAAACTCACATCCAACACCCGCACCATCAGCACTGGAGCTCCTCAGGGCTGCGTTCTCTCCCCACTGGTATTCTCCCTCTACACAAATGACTGCACCTCTAAAGACCCCTCTGTCAAACTCCTGAAGTTTGCAGATGATACAGTCACCGGCCTCATCCAGGATGGCGATGAGTCTGCTTACAGACAAGAGGTTGTCTGTAGACGTTTGCATATGGGTATAATTTAGTTCAGTGATGTTGTAGCCTAATCCTTTGTATTTTCTACATTTGTAGGAAACCATAAGTGTAGAATTGCATATCTGTTTACTCATTTGTGTCAATCGGAGTGAGAGATGTTGAGACAGGTGTAAAGCGTTTCGTTAATAGTGAATATTGAACTATTGTGCGTTCCGTTGTGGCTCCGGCTGTTAGCAGGGGATAATCGCTGCATTTGGGGTAAAAAAAAAAACAAAAAAAAAAACAGAATTATGTATTGTGCCAAGAAGGTTGTCTGTTCGTTCACACACACAGGCACGAACTGATTGACAGCTGCCTTTAGCAGAGCCTTTACTGATTACCTCAATTAATCAAAGCGTTCAGCACGGTCGTCTGTGAGTGACGTAACTTCCCAATACAAACACGCCCCCTAGTATAGCCCCGCCCCCTCACAATGATTGGCAGCTTTCCGTGTAGACATCGGAAATTCAAATGCAAAAGGAATTGCGATTTCATTTGAGTTTTGGTAGGTTACATGCGCGACGCAGAGAAAGTGAAAAATCAAATGTGGTCATTAATATTGCTATTTAAATATGGCAGGCTCATAACTCGTAAGACATGGGAAATACAATTGCAAATGGACTTTGCCTTTTCATTTGAAAATGCGTTCGCGAATGCGAAAATGCAAACGGTAATGCAAGATTTGCAATTGCACTTGGATTATGTCACAATGTATGCGCCCACATGTGGAAAACGCAGTTTGCAAATTTGCAATTGCTTTTGAAAATAGTCCGGAAAATCCTTCCATACAGCTCTGTATATATATATATATATATATATATATATATATATATATATATATATATATATATATATATATTACTACTGTCAAACGATTAATCGATTAGACGATTAATCACGTCTAAAATATGTTTTTGTTTACATAATATATGTGTGTGTGTATACGGTGTATATTTATCATGTATATATAAATACACATGCATATAGCATATATTTTGAAAAGAAGTCCATGAATTTCCATGTATATATTATATTCATATAATTGATATTATATATAAATATTTTAATTGTATAAACGTAAAAAAAATTCTTAAATATACACATGTATGTGTGTGTGTATTTATATATACATAATAAATATACACAGTACACACACATATATTATGTAAACAAAAACTTTTATTTTGAATGCGATTAATCGTTTGACAGCACTAATACACACACACATATATATATATATATATATATATATATATGTACTGTATTTAATTTGATAGTCACATTGTATTTTATATAGAAACCTACCTTAGAAAATGTTTATTTGGAATATTTGGAATAATGTTATTATGATTTTTGAGATGGAAACTAATGTCATTGCAGTGGTTCTTTAATTCAGCATCAGAACATTTTCAAGCCCAGGTAAGCATTGTCATCAGACTACGTAGATGGAAACATGTAGAAAAGGTCGGTTTGTGTGTGTTTTACAGCGTTAATTTTGGTAACATTAGCATGACTTGATTAAAACCAAACAGGTGTCTTTATATCGCCATAGGAATATGTTTTGAGACTTGAAGTGACCTGTAACTTCAGTGTTTAATGAGCAGTGATCGCACCCGTTCTCCTCCACAGCTCATACAGGAACATATAAGCCACACCGCAGGCAGAAGCACTCAAGACGAGGTAAGTGACTTTGCTTTTGGCCACCCTGCAGGAACACTGGAGGTGCGGCCATCATCAGTGTTAGTCATGTGGATCTGGTGTGAGAAACAAATGAAACACACATATCAGCCATCAGAAATGAGTCAGCCAGTATAGACTTGAGCTGACCAAGCTTCCTCACATTTTCTCTGACTCATCTATGCTTCCTCTGATTCTGTCAAATCTCCATTTTTTTCTCCAGAGGCACCAAAGCTGACCCATTCTTTCTCTCTTTTCCACATCTTGGTCGCTAGTGTGTGCTTATCAAGTATTCATTAGGATTATCGGATGAGCAGAAAATGTCATGTCAGAATTATTCTTATCCGAGCAGTTTTTATGAGGGTATGAACCAGATTTAAACTGCAGCGTCTGTAGCAGCTTGTGTTTAATTGCTACTTTGACATTAGCAGTATGAAGATAAATATACTAAAAGTTGTTGCAAAAATTATACAATTATTACAAGTTAAGAGTTTGAACAGATTTTACAAAGCACTATTATACATTAGCATCAGATGTAATTTGTTATTCCAGTGTTATTCCAAATATTAGATAGTTCACCCAAAAAATTAAAATTTTGTTATCATGTATACACCATTTCATTCTAAACCTGTATTTCTGGTTTTAACGTTATTTAAAAGGTGTTTAGTGTTATAGTGTAATTATACATTTAAGTACTGACTAATATTAATTAACAACATGCACTCACTAGGATTTGGTTTAGAGTTATTTGCATATAGTTTAATTTACTGTTATTACTATATTAAGTACATGTGTAACAAGGACACTGTAAAATGAAGTACTAGCATAATAATACAGTGAAACACCAATGTGTCAGTCCTGTGTCGGTTGTCGTGCGTTTCCTGCGCTCTTGTGTCCTTATATGGCCTTTTTACTGTCCTTGTTTAGTTTGAGTATGATTCTGTTCAGCTGTGTGTGTTAATTATCTTGTGTATATTAGTTCCTGTCTGTTCAGTTAGTTTTGGTCCGGTCTACTCGTTACGTTCCTTGTGTCTCAAATGCCTTGTCTTGCCCTGTTGATTTGGATTAAAGACTATTATTTTGAAGTTACTCCTCGTCTCCGTGCTTATCGTTCCTCCCCGCTGTGTGCACCGTGACAGAAGATCAGACCAGACCAAAACCTAAAGTAAGCGGCACCCCCTTTTCACTGTTTTGTTTTCCGTTTTTTGAAAGGTTTTTTTTTTGTATCTGTTTTTTTTTTTTCCCCACGGCATGGAAGTCGCCGCTTGTCATCTCGCCCTAGCCTGCTGTAATTAGGCGTGGGAATTCGATGGGATCACCGTGAGCGCTGCGAATCCGTTGGCCGTTCATCAGTCAAGTTTGCTGGCTGCTATGAAGTTAAGCTCGCCAGCCGCGGCTCACTCAAGACTGCCGGTCGATCTTCAGTCAAGTCTCCAGTGTCCTGACCAAGAGTCCAGTGCAGGCTCCAGCC
Source organism: Acrossocheilus fasciatus (assembly GCA_036784905.1). Lineage (NCBI taxonomy): Eukaryota > Metazoa > Chordata > Actinopteri > Cypriniformes > Cyprinidae > Acrossocheilus > Acrossocheilus fasciatus. Next base: position 13,133,274 of record CM071961.1, read on the forward strand.
CCTGACCAAGAGTCCAGTGCAGGCTACAGCCCCTGACCAAGAGTCCAGTGCAGGCTCCAGCCCCTGACCAGAGTCAAGTCATTTTAAAGTCTTGTTGTCTCCACAGGAACAGTTTTAAATTAATCTTGTTGGTCTTGTCTTGTCCATGGAGACTCGTCTAGGGCAGGCTGCTCTTCTAGTTATGACCGCAGAAGCCATTCCCAAGCCGCCTGCTTCTCCTATCGTTGAAATGGAAGCGGTTCCTGAGTTTACCCTATGAGGGCCCCTGACTCCACGTCAAGCCCAAGGAGGGCTGTTGTGCTTCCGTCATGCCCAGTAAAGAATGTCAGCTTTCGAGCCTAGCCCATGAAGGGCTCCTATTCCTGTGGATAGCCCTGAGAGGGCTCCTGTTCCTGTGTTTAGCCCACGGAGGGCTTCTTGTTCCTTAGTCTAACCCACGAAGGTCCCCGGAGCTCGGGTGGTAGTAGGGTTCCGGCTGTAGTGGCCTGCCATGGCCTCCTGGACTACCTGTTCCGCCATGGCCTCCTTAGCTCCTGTATCCACCATGGCGCCCCGAACTGTCTGTTTCCTCCAGAGTGCCCACCTCCCCCTCAACGATGGTACTGTTACGGCGCGGGACGCGCCTTCCAGAAGGAAGGAGTTATGTCAGTCCTGTGTCGTGTGTTTCCCGCCCTCTTATGTCCTTATATGGGCTTTTTCTTGTCCTTATTTAGTTTGAGTATGATTCTGTTCAGCTGTGTGTGTTAATTATCTTGTGTATATTAGTTCCTGTCTGTTCAGATAGTTTTGGTCTGGTCTACTCGTTACGTTCCTTGTGTTCCTGTGTGTCTCAGCCCTGCCTTGTCTTGCCCTGTTGATTTGGATTAAAGACTATTATTTTGTTACTCCTCGTCTCTGTGCTTCTCGTTCCTCCCCGATGCGTGCACCGTGACACAATGAAGATCTTTTGATTATATCAATATTTGTAATTTATTTTTATTAATGTTTTTATTTAAGATTATTTATTAAAGAATATTTTAGGATTTTATTAAAAATATTTTATGAAAGTATGGTGTCAATAAGAGTTTTTTAGAAAGGAATTAAAACTTTTATTCAGAAAGGATGCAAATTGACCAAAAGTTACTGTAAAGACATTTATAATATTGCAATTATATTGTTTTTTAACTTTTAATTTAATGTTAATGTTAAAAAAAGAATGTCACAGTTTTCAAAAAAATTGTAAAGAAGCATAATTATATTCAACATAGATAATAAGAAATGATCATTGAGCAGCAAATCAGCATATTAAAATGATTTCTGAAAGATCATGTGACACTGAAGACTGGAGTAAGGATAGCTGAAAATTCATCTTTGCATCACAGGAATAAATTACATTTTTTTTAAGTATATTAAAATAGAAAACAGTATTTTTATTAAATAAATGCAGCCTTGGTAAGCATGAAACACTTATTTCTGATTACCAATTACTAAATAGTAATAACTAAAACACTATTTTAAAATGTTACTGACTGCAAACTATACAATATTCTGTATATTATATCCAATGTAAATAACATTAAATTCATTATAAACATTTTCTTTGTATTTTTTATTATTCATTTTTGCTTTGGTTTGATTTCTGATACAAAAAAAAGTTTCTGTTGTTAAAGATTCTACCCTACATCTTACATCTTTTTTTCCTACTGAATAACCTCGTAAATGTGTCACATTATACAATTTAAAGGTTTCGAACAGGTATCACAGCCTTTAAAGAGATGTTTTGAGCATCGTTCAGATGGGTGAAGATGCATCATATAATAAAAACATAAGCATCCGTTTGCGAAAACTGTGGATGGTGAGTGGCGGGACGTGGCTGTGTGCTCTATAGTTGGCCAAGGCAGCACATCAATCCTCATAAATGAGTGGAGTACTGTTAGCCTCAAGTGGCAGTTACACTTATGAGTGCAGGAAGCTGCATTGTCATTCTTTAGACAAGAGCATCAGTCAGGCTGTTTTAGTTGTGACAGAGAATTGTCCGGTTATATTGCTGTATTGCTGTCATTTTAAGCAATAGTTCATCCAAAAAAAATTTAAATAAATAAATAAAAACTTACATTTAGCATTACATCCCTTGCTCACCAGTGGATCCTCTACAGTGAATGGGTGCCGTCAGAATTGATGATAAAAACATCACAATAATCCAAGTAATCCACATAACTCCAGTTCATCAATTAACATCTTTGAAAGTAAAAAGCTGCATGTTTGTAAGAAACAAATCCATCAAAACATTTTATTTTTAAACAGTCACTTTTGGTTGAAATACCAGTCCATAATCCATAATAACACTTCTTCCAGTGAAAAGTCCACCCTATGTTGTCAACTCACTTGAAAATCACCAACATATTTGTTTTGAACTGCTTTTGTTTGTAAATGGCACTTTATCTGAGCATATTTCTCCTGATTCAGACAAAACAACTTTTTCACTGGAAAAAGCAATATTATGAGTTATGGACTAGTTTGACCAATTTGAAAAATGTCTTAATGGATTTGTTAATTGCAAACACATAGCTTTTTGGTTTACAAGATGTTAATTGATGGACTGGAGATGTGGATTATTTGTGGATTATTGTAATGTTTTTATAAGATGGCTGGACTCTCATTCTGAAGGCACCCATTCACTTGGTGAGCAAGTGATGTAATGCTAAATTTCTCCAAATCTGTTTTGATGAAAAAACATCTTGGATGGCATGCAATTTTTCATTTTAGGGTGAATTATTCCTGAAGGTTGTGGGAACACATGGATGCAAGTGGGTGTGCTTATTATGTGAGTGGCTAAGATAACAATAACAAGTAATGCAATGACAAATCAGTACATTTCAAAATAGATTTTTAAAGAATGTATATGCAAAATTCATCTGCCATTATAATTAGCACACAGAAGGAATGGATACTTTGTCTTAATGTTTTTTGTTGCTGTGAGGGCAAAGGCTTTATGAGACTCTCTGTAGTTTTTAATTATGATTCATTTGAAGCAAGATGTGCTGTGGGCGAGCGCTGCCTTCTGTATGGAGACCCGTATGATTAGAGAGGGAGAGGGCATTTTTTAGGCTGTGTATTTTGCTCAAAATGGCTTTGGTGCCATCTCATGTTTTAAATAGATGTACAGTGTCATTTACCGTGGGCGATTCCTCTGTTAATAACAAAATAAGGTGTAGATGAAGTTGGTTATTGGATGATGGGCATGAAACGGTGGCTGCACTGCAGATTTTTTATGCCAGATATGCTCCAAAACTGCTGGCTCACGCTCTTAAATGTCCTGCCAGCCAGGTTTACTTCATAAACACTGACACGATTAATCTTGTCTTATTTTAATTATGCATTCAAAACAGGACAACAAAGTCATTCAAGGTCAGTGGTACTTGAAGTATTAGACACACAAGAGTGCAAAGGCAAAATTTGCCTGCTGCAGCAGTGATTTATTGTTGTGTTGAGTCAATGTTTTACATAAATTAATAGGGAGGGGTTTCACAAATGGAAAATTGTCATTCCAGCAAGTGGATTTCTAACTTATGGCAAAGACTTGTGGTGATATCATGCTCTTTTAAATTGACTCCTCTAATGAGTTGCAGCACAAATCCAGCAATAAATAATTCTTCAGCTCGAAAAGTTCAGATTTAGGCAAACCTGGAAGCCAAACCACAAATGTAACGCAGATCCTAAGAGTCAGACAGACACTCACTCAATAGTGACTGTTGAAACATATCTTTAAGAATAATAGATGTAAAAATATTTAGTTAGTTAGTTATGTGTTTGTTTGTTTGTTTGTTTTTATTTGCTTGTTTGTTTGTTTGTTCATTTATTAATTCCTTCAATGTTTGTTTATTTTCTTTTTATTTGTTTTGTTTTGTTCTGACTGGCAAATCCAAATGCAACTTTAATGATAATAAATAAATTACTATCTATCTATCTATCTATCTATCTATCTATCTATCTATCTATCTATCTATCTATCTATCTATCTATCTATCTATCTATCTATCTATCTATCTATCTATTTATATATCTATCTCTCTATCTATCTATATATATATATATATATATATATATATATATTAGTGTTGTCAAATGATTAATCGCGATTAATCATCCAAGCATCCAAAATAAAAGTTTTTATTTACATAATATATCTGTGTGTACTGTGTATATTTATTATGTATGTATATTTATTGTGTATATTTGTGTATATTTATTATGTTCCATTCACCAGTTGGTGGCCCATATCTTTATTTTTTAGTAAATCCAAATGAACTTTTACAATTTTACAATGAACTTTTACAATTTATTTAATAACTCAAGTACAGTTTTTGGCATGAAAATAGCCAAATAAGCTGACGTGGTTAAAAAAAACAAAGACACAAGCAAATGTAATTGTAATAATTAACAATAAAGTAATAAAAACAATAAATTGTTTGATTAATTTCATGCATACATGAAAGACTGGCATCGTTGCTGTAAGCTCTAACATGACAGGCACACATGATATTTTGAGGCTTATCAGCTGATTTGTTCGCGTAAACAGTTCAGAGCCGCTCTGGCGCTGGAGCTCACGACTCGGTGTGCATGTATGTGCGTGTCTGTCTGTCTTTGTGTCTGTGAATGCGTGCCATGTTAATCCATTGTCTGGCTCATCATCACAGCCTCAGATAATCAGTGGCCCCCAGTTTCTTGTTACCGCCGGAAAATCCTTTGTTCCACCACATTAATTGAACAAGATTTCCATTTTAATTGAATCGCAATACCCATCTGCCTGTACTTAAAGGTGCCAGGTGTGAGATGTTAAAAGCTCATTCTCAGAGTCTGGCAGAGGTTATGTGCAGTCAGACAGACTCCCATTAGCCATGCTGAGAAGAAATTTTTATGGCCAAAACTGTTGCTCTGGAGAATTCAGTTTCTGCCTTCAGGCTATATGGTCTGCTCCATTGCAGAAACCATCTGTGATAGAGGGTGTTATCACAGTTCATTTACACACAGTCTCTCTCTACGACTTCTGATCGAGGCTGAGCTATTAGAAGTGTTTGATCTGCACCTTGGCAGCAGTGCTGATGAGAGAAAGCTTTAATGAATACTATACTCCACACGATTACCTACAACACTTGACACAGCACTTATTTGTTTACAAGCAAAGCATGTTTAGGTTTGAAAAATTGAACTATATAATATTTAGTGTCCAGTATATGGAACGTTTGGACTTAAGCACATCAGTTCTCATATAATCCTGAAATATAAAATGCTTTTTACCACTGTAGCAAGATATAAGCAAGCACAGCACCTTCCTGTACCTGCTGCATATACATATTGGAACAGGTTTATCATCTAAAAATCATTAATGATCGAATTAGTATGTGTACACAACCTGTCAAAGGTTTGGAATTATTAAGAGTTTGTAATGTTTATCAAAGAAGTCTCTTAACCTATATATTTATAATTGTATTTTAATTCAATAAAATTAATTTTATTTATTTATAATAAAGTTTGGGTCCATTTTAACCTTGAAAAGATACATAAAAATTTCTCAAAATTGCATTAGTAAGGGAATGAAATATTGCAGGTGCTTTAAAATACACATTTTTTATTTATTTACTTCATTCAGATTTTGTAAACAATATTTTTAAGAGATATAATCATTTAAATAATGTTATACATTTCATGTATGGAATACCATTAGATGTCAAAAATAGTTTTTTTGTTACATTATCTATGAAGTTATATTAGTGTAAGAAAACTTTCTCCATATCTCACACACCTTTGGGACTGAATTTTGTTGATAAGCATAAATATGTATGCCTATTGGTAAAACATCGTAGCATGAAAAATTGATCCCTTTTTTATCTGACTGTAAAAGTTTATGCAAGTAAAATGAATTTATTTTGGTTGAAAACTTTTCAGAGTAATATTTATGTTATGTAGGTTTCATGAATTTTTCATGAGTTAAAGGATTTCATTCAATTCCAATAATTCCAATGGGGTTAATTCTGGTCATTTTCATATTATATTTTCTCATAAATTTCATACAAACATAATAAAAAAGGATACTTTGAGCCCGAATGGACCCGCAATGCAAACATTTTGAATGCATTAAGATGGAGAAAAAATGGTACACATTTCGGACAACATACCTGTTTCTGTTTCAGTCCTCATGGTAATATAAAGCAAACCACTGGAAGATGCTTTCTTGTTTGGTTAGCAGGTGCCCATGCTGAGTTCCCTCTAGGCACTGCAAGAGATAAACATTAGTCATTTTTCCTAACATTGTGTCTGATTATTGATGGCTGAGAGCAGAGGAAATTTGTGCTGGCTGGTCTAGCATTCACTCTCAGTGGTCAACAGCTACTATTGTCTCTCTCTTTCTTTCTTTCACTCTCTCTTATTTTCTAAATTGTCATGTAATAAAATCTATGCTTGATATATTGGAATAATATATTTATATAAAGTAATAATAGAATATATGTAGACGTTAACCGGACTATTTTTGCACAAAGGAACACAATTTAGTTCAGTGCCATAACCATTATTTTTCAAGATGACTACTTCACCTAATATCCGTTGTGACTGTCAGCTTTCTTAATGTCACAAGGCTTCAAGTGAACGGTCTATGAAAATGAGAATGCGACATCGGCCCTCCATAAAAACAAAAGAGATTCTTGCTTGTTGTCATTTTGAAAGATGCTGTTTTTGCTCTAGAAGCCATTGTGGCATGGCTGATAGAAATTAATTAAGTGATAATGTGGCTGTGTTCATTCAGCAGCATTCAGAGAACGAGAGCAAAATGTGTGTGAGAGAGAAAGAAAAATGGACGCTGGAGGTTGCTCAGCAGTTTAATTAAAATTCCTGATGGAGTTACACATTAGAAACGCTCCTGAGAAACAAGTCAAGTTCGACTGACAACTGCGTCTCACTTGTCTAAATTGAGCGCTGGGATTCACTTATATATCATAGGTTAATTAATTTGAAGAAGTTATGTTGTGTTCCAAAACTTTGTGCCAAAGGTCAGGATAGCATATTTACTTTATTTCATTCTTTTTGAGGTATAGCCATTACTTCACAAACAGACTCCATTACAATGCTCTAACAAACCGTAAAGAAAACCAAAGTAAAGCGGGGAAAAAAACGACTTTTTCTCCTTTGAGAATCACTTTGTGGAACAGATTCTTCAACTGCGTGAAAAGACAACATTACGACTCTTATCTCTCTCACTAGACTGAGACAATATGATTTGTTCGATTACAAGCTAAATTCAATCCCATGCTTCACAGCTGACAGGCCACAGGATAGAATGGCAGTGTTGATACAAACCCTCCGATCCCAGATAATAGTCATGATTTGGGAAAACCTGTTCTTTCTTCTGAAACAGATCAATGCTTGATGGCATTGTGATCAATCTGTTGTTTTTCATCTAGTAATTGGATTAGATGAATGTTGTTCTGTTAAAATACGTCAAATATATTTATATATATCTTTGATATTTGTGAATTCATTACAACCAGCAGTAGCAGGATCGCCAGTGTGATATTGCTTTTATACAACAGTTCAATAAACAAGAATTTAATAGTATTTAACTTTTGTTTTAGACACAAAAGGCATCTTGCCCGTTATTTTTTGTTTCTACTCTGCCAGTGAAAATGGTTCCAAACAAAGTCACTGCAGGATCACAATTATGCGTAATTCCTGAATAAATCAGGGTTTTAAACGACTTGGTTCAGTGAATGATTCAATGACTCAATAAGAGTAAGAAAGAATGCATTTGTGCACATAAAAATGTAAGACAAAGGGCAGTGCAATGAAAAAACCTAAAGTATAAAGGCTTCTAAAAGGATAGTTCACACAATAATGAAAATTTTTGAAAATTAACTCACCCTCAGGACATTGAATATGTAGATGAGGTTTTTCTTCTTTGGAACAACTTTTGAGAAATTTACTTGTTCACCAATGGATCCTATTTTAAAAACTTTAAATTATTACTTCTAGCCAAAACAACAGTCTATAATCTATAACTACGCTCCATAATAGCATTAAAAAAGTCATTTATCTGTTCTGGACTGTTTTGGCTTATAAACAGTACTTGATCCTTGCATATTTCTCTCCTGATTCAGATTTTTCTGAATCATGTGTTTTTATTTATTACAAGCACAAATCTTCACAAGACGTTAATTAAAGGACTAGAGCCATGTGGATTACTTGTAGCTTATTGTGATGTTTTTATCAGCTCTTTAGACTCTCGTTCTGACGGCACCCATTCACTGCAAAGGATCCATTGGTGGGTGATGTAACGCTAAATTTTCCCAATCCTTGGATGACATGATGGCGAGTACATTTTCTGCAAATTTTCTATTTTGAATGAATTATTCCTTTAAGTTAAGCACCACATTTGTAGTATACTTTGCCATGTGCAAGACATTGCAAAAGATCTGAGCACAAAACCCATGTCTAGCTCATGTTTACATTGGGGGAAAAAAAAGGGAAAGCTGCACATTTTTTTCTCTCTATTGATCTTCACAATATATAATCAATTTTTTATGTTACCTAGAGCAAGACCTCTAGCTCCCCTCCAACTGGTGCCATTCTAGTACGTAAAACTTACTTTTCACACCTAATCAATGATGGATAAAAATTAAGTCTTCTCTTACTTTTTTCCCCTTCATTGAATATGTCGTATTAGCTCAGTAAATGGTTTTTGAACCCATTTGAAGTTGACTTTAAAGCACCTGCCATTATTGTTCAACCTATAAAAGTGTCCTTTCTGTCTAAGCATGAGATTTTACTGAGATGTCACAAACCCATATCTGTGTGCTTTATCACTGCTCTTTTGCTATCACTGCACTGCATAAAATTACATTCATTGCTGCAACTGGCTCACCATCTTCCACACAATCCAATTTCTAAAGCAAGTAGACCATGTAAGTAATTATAATGATCTCTCTGGTCTAACAAAGGGTGGTATATCATGATCTTTCTCATTTGTACATCTTGTTGAAGTCTTTTCTGTCTTTCATTAAAAAACTGTAATTCCAATTAGCTTTTTAGCTAAAAATTTGCTGTCTAATAAGATGCAGTAAGCCTTATGTTTGTAACATCATAACATGAAAAGAGAGTTTTTGATTCATATTATTGTAGTATTTCAGTGTACCCAAATCATGACGTGCGGTAAATATTATGACAAGCTTTGAAATTGTGAGGCAGACACTGAAAGTAGATTAGTAGCTGCAACAAACCACCCTCTTGTCTCAACAAAGTTTGCTTCTTTTTTTTTCTTTCACACTGAGCAACTTGGTGGCAAACTAAACTTCTTTCCACCCCCGTCTGCTCTTTTTGCCTGACCCCTGCCATTCACAGTGAGTAATTAAAATTAATTAACTTGTCTGGTGTGTGCCTGAAACCAATTACCCCAATGTAAACTTGCTTGTCAACAAACTGTTTTCATGTGAGTGTTTTTGGGCAGCTTGTTAAGCTGCAGTGGCCTCTTCTGGGGGAGTGAGAGATGATGGATGTTTACCTGCACTGAGGTGGGCGAATCATGATTTGAAGCCCAACTTAATTGCTACATTTCGATTAGCAAACACCACGACAGCATGATCAAACACAGTGTAATGATAATAATGAATGTGCTGCTTTAGGAAGGAGTCACTGGGGGGCATCTGGAAATAAATTCTGTGGTAAGTTAAATTACAAATCTTGAATCGATGTTTATTAACCGTTTATCATATGTTGACTTAAATTCTAACAAGAAGCTATAAAATGTGGTCTTTTGTATTAATTAAATAAGTGTAATCAGGTCATTATATAAAGCTCTTTCCATACGATTTTGTGTCCATTTCTTCTTCTAAACCAACTGAGAATTTTGGTGGCACACATTAGATATGTTGTTATTATGCCATTTTTACAAATACTGTATTCAACAAGCTTAATTATTCAACTCTGTTATCAAAGGTATTGTAAGAAAAAAATCCATCAAACCATTTTTCATACATCATTTTCTTCTACATGTATCTTCTCTATGAAACAAATATATTTCATATAAGTTTATTAGTAACCACATGTGGTCTCCAAAAGCCCCTTATTTTTATTTATTTATTTTTAACCTTGAAATTTCCATTTTAAATTAATTCTGATGGTAGCCTACACTTACTTCTAATAAGGCGAATGGCTTCTGTTTCTTTCCCCACAGACGTGCGCTCTGGGAGTATAGAAGTTTGGTGAGCGGGTATGAAATAATTGCTTTACGGCAGCAACAAATACACGTCTACCGCTATCCACTGTAATTATGACAGTGAATTCCTATCACTTTACTGTAGGGGGTTCCAAAGCCCAAAAATACACAAAACCATGCACCCGCTTTAAATTTCAGGTTTTATCGACTTAAAATTGAAGTTCTTTGACATTTTAAGAGTTTAGACATCTCTCTGGTAGCAGGGTTGCAAAAATGACAAATATAGCCTACAGCTTTCTTGAACTTCTGACATTGAAAATCAACATTTTCAAAGTTAAGCACTTCTTTTTACTGATAATTTGTTTGTTTTGTTTGTTTTTATATACATAAAATTCTTATTTTATACCCTTTTTGTGGAAATTTCCATACTTAATATATAAATCTGAATTGTCATTATCTTAAATTGCTTAGTGCACAGGAGGATGGCCTGTAATTCTTCGAATGGTAAGCTTTTAGCCTTTGGTCTATTTGCGTTTGAGGTGAGAAAGTTGTGATTGTGTGGGCTGTGGCATTTTAACCTCCACTGAAAGGCCTCAGTGTGTTATGAAGGGAAGTTAAGTTCCCCTGAAACATGAGCTCTCTAAATCTCCTCTGTCTCGACATGAGGGAAAAAAATCATCTGATGAGAGTAAAAATTCACTTAATATTATATATTAGTTCAATCCCCCGCAGTGTTCCGTTATGGAACCTATTGAGCATTTGGGCCTCACGTTGAGCTAAAATAAAGTCTAATCTAATCATTGTTAATATCCTTGGAAATTCGAGCCTCTGCTTTATTTCCATATGAACTGATTTTTAATACTTGCATAGCCACTTTAAAAGCTCATATTCATTTTGTGCACCTAAATTGGTTTTAAAGCTGAAGGTGAACTCGACTCCGTATCGCTCAGATTGCTAACTTCCCAGCCATACTCTTAAAATAAGAAAATGTTCTAATCCTATCCATCATGTCTGAAACAGGCTGGACAGTGACAAATACACTCTGCAACTGGCTAAACTTAAAAAAACGGGAGTGGAGTGACATAGATAGCGAGAGGAAAAAGAGAGAAACAGTACATTTCATTACATCTCTTCATCCATTTTTATTCTCTGAGCATCACTCCACAAAACCCACTCCAGCTAGGAACTTCCTTCTTCATACAGGGGTCAATAGTTCCAATACAGCCGGCTTGCTTCCAGCCTGCCGGGGAAATCACCTGACCGAGGGACTATTTACTACGCCCCAGCGAGCTGCGTATAGGTACGCAGAGGTGAATGATGTCTGATGGACTTAGTTGGGCAGCTTGACATCCTCCTTCATGGTACCCTGAGTGGCCCCAGGGACCCCTGTCAGTTATGATGGAATCACTGCTGAGGTAGTTGTTTAGCTCCATGCTTCCCTTTTGTTTTAATGCTCCCAGTGGGGGCTAAACTTGGCAAACGGTTGTTTGGTGATAGATGGAGGTTGTGTAGCACAAGGCTGGTGAGACATGGTCCTGTTGCAAAAGTGGTGACCGGTTTGGGCAATGAGGCTCTTTGCTGCATGTCCAGACGAATATAGTGTTACACACGATTTCTTAATGAAGTTGTAATAAAACAAAGATTGCAGAATGTTCTACAAGAAAATGCTACTTTTCCACTTGCAAATTTGACATTTAATTCAGTGTCTTGCTTATGAAAGCTTGGATAAAAACATAAAAAAGGGTACTTCTGTCTTTTTCCACACAATTCTGAGTTTAATCAATATTAGAATTTATTAGAAATGTGAGAAAAAGATACAGTTTTGCACTTACTTTTTTTTCCCTCAGAATTGTGAAGGAAAATGTTAGAATTGCAAGAAAAAAGTCTGAATTATGTGATAAAAATTCCGAATTGTAAGGGAAAATTGTAAGAATTGTAAGATATAAACTCAGAATTGAGAGAAAAAGAGAGAGGTAAGAGAAAAGGTTGGATTAACCTTTTGTTTTCTCTGAATTTTGAGGGGGAAAAGTCAGAATTGCAAGAAGAAAGGTCATTGTAAGATATAAACTCACAATTGCAAGAAAAAGTATAAATTGTGTTAAAAAGTTGTTAAAATGACTTTTTCCTCTGAATTGCGAGAAGAAAATCGTAAGTACAGTAAGATATAAACTCAGGATTGAGAGAAAAGGAGAGAAGTGAAAGAAAAAGTTGCAATAACCTTTTATTTTCTCAAATTCTGAGAAAAAAAGTCAGAATTGTGAGATAAAAAGTTGTAATTACCCTTTTTCTCCAAATTCTTAGGGAAAAAGTCAGAATTGATATTACTGTAAGATACCGTATAAACTTAATTATAAGATAAAAAGTTGCAATAACCTTTTATTTTCTCAAAATTCTGAGAAAAGAATTCAAAAATATAAACTCAGAATTGTGAAAAGTCAGAAGTGTGAAATAAAAACACAATTACCTTTTTTTTTATTATTTATTTATTTTTTATTCTGAGGCAGAAACAGACTTCCATAGTTAATTTAGCAACTTCTGTGTGAAAATAGTTTTTTTCAGTGTAGTCAACAATCTTTCCGCCCTGCCAAAACATGTTCAAAAACCTACATAAGAACCAGGTGAAGGGGTCTTAACTTTAGCAGACGGTTGCCTGGCAACTTAGTCATTAGACTGTCTTCAGAGCTTTCATCAGGAGTGTGGAATTATGTATTGTTAAACACAGTTGTCAAGCAATACAGGATGCTCTTTGATTTGTGAGTCCTCAGAAGCCTCTATATCCTTTTTATGGACGTAATAATAGCAGATCATCTCACTTGCCTTCAGGCTGGCAAATATTTGATTGCTTTTTGGCAATGTTTTCTGGCTAATGAACACAGCAAATAAGATTGTCACAGGATTAAAGTTTTAGTCCACGTTTAAACTTGTTAACGACTTCAATCTCCTTGTGTTCCAAGAACACTGTACATTATCCAAATGTAAATGTTTTATTGCCACTCATTTTGAACTTCTCTGTGGTGTTTGAGTTGAGTCACAGACACAGTATGTCATTCATGGAATTTAATACTCTGCTTTCATGTAGGCAATTTCATATAATATTGGACCAGCCGTTCATACTTTTTTTCTCTCTCTCTCTCTCTCCCTTGCCTGGCTGCATAGCAACTCTCTATTACAAGTAGGGCATTATATCCAAGTCATTATACTTTCTGATGCTGAAAAACAGGCCTCCTCCCAAAGCAGCATTGCACCGTAGCAAGTACAATTAAATCCTTTACTCTGTATAGCTGTAAATAACTCTAGATTTCCTTTTTCACTGTGTTGAAGTTTATTGGAATATTTAAATGTGGTGTATTAATATAACATGCATTGTAGGCTATACAGCAAGTGTGAAATGATGCATTCATAGTCTATGTTAAAAATAAAGCTGTAATTTGTATTCTATTTCACTAATGCAAGATTTTTCCTGTCTTAAACTATTCAAAATATTGAAAAATTTCCATATAAAATATAAGCTGTTCACAAGGACGATAATTGTAACAACAAAGTTTTATTATTCTATGATATTCTATATCAAAAAATAAATACGATACGATATATGAAATGATATTCTAATTCTGTGAAAACAGGGAAGTCCACACCACAGTTATAAAGATAAAAAAAAACAGAGGAATGTTATTGTTGTAATCAGAACGATTTTTTTCCCCAGCAGATAAACAATAAACACTTTCAGAAATGCTAGCCAGTCAGACAGCCAATCAGAATCGACACAACATTACAATGCTCAAGCATTTAAAGCGACAGTACTGCAGTTTGCGATTATAATAAATATAACATTATCATCCGTAGGCTAGGCCTTGATATTGTTATCTTTATAGAACTGGCCTTTAATGACATTTATACAGTTATTTAATGACTCAATGGAATAGCGTCCCTATTTTGATTTTGAAGAATGTTGTTAACCAAACAGAGGTAGCCATTGACTTCTAGTATTAAATAATAATAATAATAATAATAATAATAATAATAGTAATAATAATAATAATAATAATATTTTGTGTTCGACAGACGAAATAAACTCATACAGGTTTGTAACAACTTGAGAGTGAGTTAATAATGACAGAATTTTGGGGTGTACTGTCTCTTTAATTCTGATTGGTAAATTATCAATCAGCGGTCTATTTCCTAATAATGTCTTAATAATTTCCCTTAGTTTATTTATTTATTTATTTTCATACTGACATAAGTCCAATTCATTATTTCGTGAGTAGGTTAAAAGCAATAAGCTTAATACTGTACAGTCAACCAGTCTTTATAAGAAATAAATGGAAAAAAAAATAATAATAATCGGTGATTACACTAGAAGCACTAATGTAAATTGTGACCTCTGGTGGTGTCTTACGCTACTGTAATAAGATCCAGTCCAAAACGATTGCTAAACTTTTCAGGGTGATAAAAAAAACAGAACAAAAAAAAAACAATAACCACAAGTAGTTAAGGGCTCCCACTTCACGCATTGTAAATTCAAATGATGTTCTTCTGCTGCTGTGTGTTGTACAAAGAGCGCCCCTATCATCATCAATGAAGCTGTCCACGCGCGCAGTGCAGACAGGCTCGTTGGCTCAATGGGACGCTCTGGTCTTGTTGCGTCGCGTCGCTCACTGTAGACACGGGGGCGCTCGCTGGCAGCGCGTCTCATTCTGTCGCTCTCTGACCGGAGCGCTTCACACAAACTGCCCAGTGAGTTGGACTCCGCGGCACTGCTGCACGTCTTCGGCCGCTGCTCTCTCACTGTCGTCTGGGAAAGTAGTGGAAGTCGTTGGGTCTTATTTGCGTACGTTACAGGTTGAGTTCATATAGAAAGCTGCTCTCTTATGGACTATTCCCCCGTTGAGGACTGTAGAAATATTGGGATTACTACACGTCATATATTTCACAGAACTCACTGACTCTTTGCTTCTTCTCACCTACATGATCAGGAGGAATATTGTGGCACTTTATTTGGTAAGTGACTCGTTATCATTTTTTCCTTGACGCGACTATATTTGGTAAATAGCCTACGGTTTCTGTGTTTCCTTTGTACAAATGCATTAAGGACAAGTGTAGGCTATGTTTCCTAAGAATTATGTCTGTTCAACACATAATATTTCGCATGCAGTTACTAAAACTGTTAAACATTCTGACTCAGTGTTTTATTTAGCCTGTTTGTTTTTTATCTCTCATATCACTTTTCTCATTAATGAGGAAAACATTGTCGAAATCATTTTTACCACAACGCATATGTGCTTTCATGTCTGTTTTGTGGAACTTTTGCTGATGAAATCATATTTGCCGCGTGGTGGTGCTGCCTCAGAGTAATTTACAGTCTGGAGGAGATGCAGCTTTTGACAGCAATAAAACAGTTTCACGTCTTAATTCAGTATCTGTACGCTTTGATTGTTAGCTGAAGCTATATATAATTAGTCTAATTGCATATTCTTTGGTATTGTTTTTTTTTTTTTTTTTTTTTTTTTTTTTTTTTTGCTCCAGGTAGATTCTAGGCTATTTTCTTTCTAAAATCCAAAACAACCATTCTAGTATTAAAGAATGGATTAAAATACATTTAAACTTTTTATGGTGTCTTAAATACTTATTTCTAATTTGTAAATCTTTTAAACTTTTAGACAACAAATTTATTGAACTATTAAATTAAATACATTTATTTTCACTTAATATGAAAATATGTAAATGACCAGCATGGTATAACTCATCTAAAACAGCTGTCAAGGGTAACTCATATTTATAGGCTATTATAACAAATGCATCTTTATTTGTATAATTCAATATGCTGTCTAAGTATACAGCACAATGATTTTTTTAAAGCTGATTTACATTCTTTATAGAAGAATAGAATAGAAGTATTCTCATTTACTATTGGATTTTCTGTTTTCATTTGGATTGATTATGTGTTTAAGCTTCATCACTATGATGATGATGTAAGACAAATGAAGACATTTTCAGAGTGACAAAGACTCTTGTGGGTTTTTATTAATGACTGGCAATTATTAATGACTGCTACGTTTGATTGTCTCCTATTATTTTAATGACAATCAATCATGAAATGTATTTGTTCCACTTTACCTGATATCGCGCTCTATGTTAACAGCCACTTTCAACCACGGCTGATCAAGCTCATTAGTTCAGTGGTCATATATAAACCTTTCTGTATTTGATTTTCCTGCATTGTGACCTTTGCAATGTGTCCAAACTGTGTCGTCACACTTGCTGTTATGATCAAACATATTTAGTTTAATCTAATGGAGAATGTGTCAGGTCATTAGGCATAATAGCACCGTCTTTGGACATTCAAACTCGGACACTCAACCGTGCAGCAATTGTCAAATGCAATCTTTTTTTAATCCCTCACTGTATGAAATTTATCTGAAAATGGAAATGACCACTTCAAGTAATTTGGAGAGCAAATGCATTTGCTTAATGATTCCTAACACGTTTGGCATTCCTGAAATCAGCGGTTCATGTAGCTTTCCTGCTCCATTGATCTCTCCAGACTGTACCCTTATGTATTCTACCCATGCTGAATATATGATGATATTCAAGTCTTGGAAGATGTCCAAGTTTTCTTCAGTGTTTCTTTACTTGCTTAAAGGTAGTTGCTCTTTAGCATAGGATACTTTTTTTAAGCCTAAGCTCTATATAGTTCATGTGTATAGTGTATCACCACCAGCAAGCTTCTGGAAAAATGTGACCCTGGTCCAGATGGTTAAATTACTTTTAGATCATAGCAGTGCAAGTCCTTTGAGTTCATTCGCCTGCAAAGGCACGGTCGTTAAGGTCCCATAGGACAAAGCAGCTCGGGAATGTAAAGCAAAAAAAAAAAAAAGTGCTGAATTCTGAAAGAGTATGATGAGATACCTTTGGGCAATGAGAGCGGTTCGAATTACAGTGTGGATTCAACATTGAATCTCAGTGGACGTGTAAAAACAGTCCTAAACTGAAAAAAAAAAAAAAAAAAAACCTCTGGGTCATTGATTCCACCTAAACTCTAAACTCTTTAATACTGTTATTGTCCTAAAGCGATAATTTATTCAACATGAGATCATTAAGTGTATAGTTATCATCTATATGTCAGCCATTGTGTCGTGCACTTCTACATTGAAAGTGCTTGTATTTTAGAACGCCCGGTGGATGCTTTAGTAATATGAAGACTGGCTTTTTTTTTCTTATTTGTAACCCAAGTTATTAGTCCGCCACTGGCCTACATGTGTTATGAAGGTGTCACCAACTATTGGGAAGTTGTTAGTATGCTGTAAATTGCACCTGCACAGCTTGACAACCAAAGAGAGCCTGTTGTTCCACTTCCCCTGTTCGTTTTACATAATCAGACAACATACCAATAGATCTTAAAGGGATAGTTCACCCAAAAATGAAAATTCTGTCATTAATTACTCACCCTCATGTCGTTCCAAACCCCTAAGACCTTCGTTCATCTTTGGAACACAAATTAAGATATTTCTGATGAAATCAGAGAGCTTTCTGACCCTGCATAGAAAGCAATGCAACTGACACGTTCAAGGCCCAGAAAGGTAGTAAGGACATCATTAAAATAGTCCACGTGACATCAGTAGTTCAACCTTAATTTAATGAAGCTATGAGAATACTTTTTGTGCGCAAAGAAAACAAAAATCTCTCATGAACACGCATTGAAGACTGACATGGAAGAGAAGAAATTGTTGAATAAATTCCTTATTTTTGTTTTCTTTGCGCACTAAAAGTATTTTTGTACTTCATAAAATTACGGTTGAACCACTGTGGTCACATGGACTATTTTAATGATGTCCTTACTAACTTTCTGGGCCTTGAACGTGTCAGTTGCTCTCGGATTTCATCAGAAATATCTTAATTTCTGTTCCAAAGATGGTCCTAGGGGTTTGGAACGATATGAGGGTGAGTAATTAATGACAGAATTTTCATTTTTAGGTGAAGTATCTCTTTAAAGAAATAGTTCAACGAAAATTGTACAATTTTGTATGTACCCTCATGTAATTTCAAAACCAGCATAACTTTTATTTTTATGTGGAAAAAGAATATCTAAAAAGGTTTATGCATTGAATTGATCAAAAATACACTAAAAACAGCAGTATATTGTGAATTATTATTACAATTTAAAATAATTATTCTAACTTCTAATTTGAATATATTTTAAAATATATTGAATTCCTTGTATCACAGTTTCACAGTGTGTGTGTTTGGACCCCATTGACTTTCATTATATGAAAAAAACTTTCAAAACTTTTCACATATAGGTTTTGAACAACACAAGGGTGAATAAATGTTGACAAAATATACATTTTGCTGTGAACTACTCTTTTAAATGTGATAATTCCATTCATCATAGTCTCTCACACACTTAGCTGCCAATGGAGTGAATTGTGTTTTTCCATTGTTTACCAGCGGTTTTGTCCCTCGTCTATATTTAGCTTCAGCTCGCCACATCTCCATTCAGGGGTGGTGCTCCTGTACTGATCATAGAACAGTCTTGGCAGTCTTAAGAGGACAATGCAACAATGGCTGCCACTTTATTACCCTTGTAGAGTAAGTCAGGCTTGAGGAAACAGCTGGTCTGAGGAGCAGACAGGTCAGGGCTAATGATGCGCTAACTTATTCAGTTGGTTAGACACTGAAGGGTTGCTGTGGATACGTGCAACACTACCTTGATGGCAAATCAATCAACAATAGAGCAGCGAGTGTAACATGAGGCTTAATTGTCACCCGTGAATGTTGATTGACGTTGCATAGCTTCCAAAGAAGATTAGATAACTATGTTGTACGAAAACATGAGCTATTATGTCAGGACAGATCTGATGTAGTTGCAACACTTTGTAATTATCACTGATTGTATTTTGACTGTTATTCATATTCTTGCTCTTGATGTTCATGATTATTGTAATGGCTGTTTGTTAGTTTCCATAAACATTATTTGCTGTCTCCTCTAGGCTGTAGAGAGAATTCATTATTCATAATTCTTTCAATTCTTATTTAGAATTGGGCAATTAAATACAAAATGTGAACAGCATATGCATATTATTTCAAATTAGCTGCATTTTTTTAGTTCACTTCAAGGTTGTTCATATTATTGTTCATGTCTAGAAGCCTACAAGTCTGAAATGAGAAATTTGTGCTGTATCAAGTTTTTTAGTGAGCGTACAGTCCACAAAAGAGACTCTTTTATCATGCTGGAATAGTTCATTCGATCTGCAGCGTTGCCAGATTGGAGCAGGACTAGAGTAATAGGGACTGCTTTGAACTGCCTCTGTACTGCAGGTGGAAGCCAATGCTTTCAGGATGATTTTTGTTTTGTTTTGTTTTACAAAGAAAGAAAGCAGGTTTGAATGTGTTTTGAGCGCGAGAGAGAGCTCTATAATGCTCTCCGCTTCAATTGTAACAGATATGTACCACATGTCAGTGCAGATTAGCACCATCTCTCTACACTGGCTGATATGTTTACTTAGTGTTAAAACCACAAAACCTCATTACCCTTCTTTTGCTGTCATTTTCAACCACAATCCTTATATTTAGCCCTGACTCACTGAATGTGAAACTTCAAGTTGACAAATCCCATCGGTCTATGTGTTTCCGCTTGGTGCTCGTATGAAAGACTTGTTTCTTTTTACACATTTAAATAAGGACAGCGCTTCAGCAGCACTAATAGAGGTCCGGTTTATAATCCCATCAGACCTCGGGTGTTATTTTTAGGGAAGGCTTGGAGAGCATCCTGTTTATGTTTGAAACACTGGGCCTTATGTTCTTTGAGAATAAAGGATGAGAGCCAGATCAGGAGTTTTTTCCCCCCTTGGCTTACATAGTTTATTAATGCGATGCCATTCCACCAGCGGTTCTTCTTCGGACTGAATCATGAGTTGTCAGTCTTCTGAAAATGATTTTCCATGCTTTCTAGGCCCAGTTTAACAGGCTCGTAATTTTTATGCGGGTGAATGACGTTATAGTATGAGTGAAAGGGCTGTTTGAGTGATTCTGCGTATGTTTCTGAGAGTTTATGGCGACAGCAAAGATTCCTGAAGAGCTTTAATCAAATCTCTGACATGTTACTGAAGATGGTTGACATTTGTTTAAAAAATGTATGGATTTATTTTTGGTGGTCGTTTTATGTGGAGCTATTGAAGTTGTACAGTCAGTGTTAGGACCTTGTTCTTGATGTATGAATTTGTGTATGTGGTCTATTGAGTTATGGCATAATAAATTTAATGGAGCAGAAATTAATAGCCACTGAACTAGACTGTTGGTCACATCAGGTTCGGCTTTTCTAAAAAACACTAGTCTTTATATTCACTTTTTAATAGCTAATGACAACAGAGATAAAATTAAATGATAGGTGTTAATTGCTGCAGTTTTAATGATGTTTATGAGAAATAAATGGTGATTAACTAATATCAGGCAGGATTTAATCAGCCTAATATATTCTGAGATGTTTGCATTTTGTTTAGTTTCAGAGTAAAACAAAGCTATTTATAGATTTCCTGTTTTTGCGTTTAAAAAAATAAAAAATAAATAAATAAAAAATATATATATATATATATATATATATATATATATATATATATATATATATATATATATATTCATGGTTAACATGTATATACAGTGCATTCAGAAAGTATTCAGACCCCCTTCACTTTTCAATTTTGCAGTGTTGCAGCCCAATACTACAGTTGTTTAAATTAAACTGTAAATTTAATAAAAATAAAAAACTGAAATATCACATTTACATAAGTATTCCCACATTTAATATGTGGAATAATTCAGATTTTTTTAACGATATTTAAGGGAGTACTTTATGCTCATTTGATCAAAAATGAGGGGGAAAAAACAGTAATATTATAAAATATTTTACAATTAAAAACAAATATATTTTGCAGTGTTTTTTCCCCTCTCTCTCTCTCTCTCTCTGATGCAATACATAAATTTACATATTTTACCATATATAATGGCACAGGCCATTCAAAGAAAAAAATTATATATTTCAAATATATATATATATATATATACATTTTTATATAATATATATAGTGTGTGTATATATACTCTGTAAAAAATGACCTGTTAAAAACCTGTTAAATGGTTAACGGTAAGTTCCCCTAATATATACGGTGAAAAATTGTAATATACATTTCAGACAATTTTACGGTAAAATACCGCTTTTGGAAGTGAAAGCATGTAAAATTTACAGGGAAAAAACGTAAATTGAGGTTCTCAGAGTTCCCTGCGTTGAATTTCAAATTTTGTTTGAATTATATGTTTTTTCTTTGAAATAACTAGATTTCTTCTTATTTTTTTTTTTTTTTAATCAGTTATGTTTATTAGGGTTGTATGTTACATCTAATGTTGTTAAATTAATGTTTATTGCATATTTCAGTCTCACCATGATGGTGTTTAGTGCTTGTGTGAATGACACTGTGCACCTTCTATATATGTTATTATTTAGAAGCTGCTTGTGATGGGCTTTGGTTCATCATGTGACTCTCATCACCACCTGCATTTGGTGGTTATCAGTGTATTTCAAAGGTACAAAACAGATTTCAGTACTTCAAAATGTTGCTATATTAACATTTTATCAGTTAATGAAATTACGGTATTTAACTGTAAATTTAAGTTAAAACCATAAAACCTAAAACGTTGCTACCGTATATTTTATATATATATATATATATATATACATATACATACACACATACATATACACAACAATGGCATAAAATGACATAAAACAACACTTTCCCTATACTCAAATCATCCACTTTCAGGTTTTTTCTCTGGGTTCTCCATATAGTTTGGTTTATAGAAAAGCTTCAGCCTCTGTTCTAATGCAGTGCAAGTGTGTCTGATGGATTCAAACAGCATTGTGACCGTGGACTGTGTGGGGAGAGTGATGCAGATAGCGAGAAAGCACTTAATATGTATTTAGGGCTTTTTTCAGATAGAGCTGTAGCCTGCCGCCTCCCCTGCTGCTCTGAAAGCTTGTGTCAGGCTGTGAACAGCATCCATCTCTGTCTGGGGTCCTGAAAATGTGGCATAGCAGATAGAGAGAGTGTAGATTGATTCCTGTAGCCGGGGGTTTGCTTCAGGGTGAAGGAGGTCTGCGTTTAAAAAGAGGCTTTAATGAGTCGCCTTGGAAGGTGGTCTGCGTGGTTCTGCTCCACAGCTTTTGTTTTAACACTACGTGATTCTCTCGCTTGCTGTTTCTGTGGACTGTAGAGTGAGACACAGCGCTTGTGATTTTGTGTCAGTTCTGTTTTCTGCTTACTGCGTAGAGAGTTTGGCAGCGTTATGTGAAAACTGTTGATGAAGCGTTTGCATGCAAGCTCAGACTTTCATGTGTGATATCATGTGTGACTCGGTTTTGTGATGAACAGTTTCTTAATTATATACTTAGCCTAAAATATTACCAGCTTTATTTGAACTTTTTCCAATAAAGCATTATTGTATCGCTGTACCTGATTTTTATCTATTTTATACATTTCGCGATAATTCATTGCCACATTTTCTTTCCCAATATTGATTTCTCATTCACTTTTGAAAGAAACAGGAATATGTCTTACTATACATTTACTGATTCTAAAAATAAGAAAAAAATAAAAAACAAATATGTGATCCTGGACCACAAAACGAGTCATAAGTAGCACGAGTATATTTGTAGCAATAGCCAACAATTCATTGTATGGATCAAAATTATCGATTTTTCTTTTATGCAAAGAATCATTAGGATATTAAGTATATATTTTGTAAATTTCCTATAATAAATATATTAAATCATTTGGACAACTTTAAAAGTGATTTATTCAGTATTTAGATTTTTTTGCACCCTCAGATTCCAGATTGAATCAATGGAAAGCTTATTTATTCATCTTTCAGGTGATGTATAGATCTCAATTTGAAAAAATTAACCCTTAAGACTGGTTTTGTGCTCCAGGGTCAAATATTGAATGTTAATATGTTAATTAACTACATGTACTTACACTTATATAGTTAGGGTTAGGATTAGGGATTGGTACAGAGTTACTTGCATGTAATTATGCATAATTTATTGATGTTATAATAGTAAGTACATGTAAGATGTGTAACAAGGACACCTTAAAATAAAAGTGTTACCTTTATTAATATTATTAGTATTAATTAATATTTTAAATTGTTGTTTTGTATTTTTTTTTTGTATTTTAAATTTAATTTAAGCTTATGTAATTTTATGTGCTTTTGTAATTTTTATTATTAGATTTCTTATCATTGCTGTTTCCTTATTTTTATTTAAATTTTAGTTTATTTTAGGTACTTAAACTTAACTTTTAGTACTTACATTTTAATATAATATTTATAGATTTCCTCAGCTTTATTTCAACTACAAAAAAATATTCAAATAAAATAATTTTAATATTGTTAACAAAAGCAGCACTGTTTTAGAGCTTGATAGATATCTTGAATAGATATCTGATCTGTTTAAAAAGCTCAGTTTCTCTGCCAATACCAATCCAGGTATCAGATAGGTACAGCTCTACAGTTTTATTGATGTGCACAGAATTGAGAGGACAAGAAATGGCAGGAAGACGGATGGGTGGGGTCAGCAGAGGACATAAGCTGGACTTAAACCTCCTCATGGCTCAACATGTCAGAATATGTGGCCTAACCTTTAAGCCCAGGCGCCGTCTATGCGCTTTTCAAGCGAGAAGATGACTCAAACTCTGCATTTTGCTTTCTTGACATGTGATATTTGTGATGTGTCTGTGCTGTGCATCTGCGCTATCCAAATCTGAGGAAGCATCAGGGGACTTGACATCATCCCTGACAGGTGAGGCATCCGCAGGCTCAAGAGATGCAGTGAAGTCAGACGGGATGTGACAGAAGTGAGAGAAAAAACATAACTGCTTTCCTTGACTTCATAAAAACATCCAACAGAAAGAATTTGACACCTATTGAGTCTTTTGCTGTTTAAATATGTGTCTTAAGGCCAAACGTCTATTGTAAATCTGTTGTTTAGGCCGTTAAATCTTTTTCTTGTCTGATGTACTGTAAATATGTGCAGATATTAACAAACAAAGCCACAAGGTCACGGTAGATGCGTGGGCATGCAGAAAATCCCTGCTGTATCAATGAACAGCTTGATTTTATGGAAATAGAGCTCTTGCTAATCAATACAAAACCTCCTAAGTCCTGCTTAAAGCATCGAGCGACTCCCTGAGAAGACGTAGCACACGGCTCTCCGGCGACTGATGGGGCAGCGACGCAATTTAAACGTGTCGACTGGCTCCTCTCAGATGAATGGTTGTTCATGCAGACTATATGAAGGGATCAATAGGAGATTTGCTGTTATTAGAGACGTGTTATTTATATTTGAAATCTTAAAATTGTGATCAAGTGATCTCTTTCCAGACACGTCTCAGTCAGGGGCCCCAGAATGAGTTTAGCAGGGGAGTGGGAGACAGTCAAACAGTTCGCAGCGTGAAGCGGGTGGGTGTGAAACCCCCTCTAGCAGACAATGACAACTTCCTGCCTGCTGAGACAAGCCCAGCGAAATCACACAAACCAGACAACAGCAAGCCTGTTTACAAATCACTGAATATTTTTAGCAAAAATGTTTATTTGCTCTCTGTCTATCTATCTATCTATCTGTCTATCTATCTATCTATCTATCTATCTATCTATCTATCTATCTATCTATCTATCTATCTATCTATCTATCTATCTATCTATCTATCTATCTATCTGTCTGTCTGTCTGTCTGTCTGTCTGTCTCTGTCTGTCTGTCTGTCTGTCTGTCTTTTTTTCTGTCTCTCTTCTCTTCCATCTGTCCTTCTATCTATCTATCTATCTATCTATCTATCTATCTATCTATCTATCTATCTATCTATCTATCTATCTATCTATCTATCTATCTATCTGTCTGTCTGTCTGTCTGTCTGTCTGTCTGTCTTTCCATCCGTCCATTCATGTCTTTCTTTTTTCTGTCTATCTTCTCTTCTATCTATCTATCTATCTATCTATCTATCTATCTATCTATCTATCTATCTATCTATCTATCTATCTATCTATCTATCTATCTATCTATCTATCTGTCTGTCTGTCTGTCTGTCTGTCTGTCTGTCTGTCTGTCTGTCTGTCTTTCCATCCGTCCATTCATGTCTTTCTTTTTTCTGTCTATCTTCTGTTCTATCTATCTATCTATCTATCTATCTATCTATCTATCTATCTATCTATCTATCTATCTATCTATCTATCTATCTATCTATCTATCTATCATCTATCTATCTATCTATCTATCTATCTATCTATCTATCTATCTATCTATCTATCTATCTATCTATCTATCTGTCTGTCTGTCTGTCTGTCTGTCTGTCTTTCCATCCGTCCATTCATGTCTTTCTTTTTTCTGTCTATCTTCTCTTCTATCTATCTATCTATCTATCTATCTATCTATCTATCTATCTATCTATCTATCTATCTATCTATCTATCTATCTATCTATCTATCTATCTATCTGTCTGTCTGTCTGTCTGTCTGTCTGTCTGTCTGTCTGTCTGTCTGTCTGTCTGTCTGTCTGTCTGTCTGTCTATCTATCCATCCGTTCGTCCATCTGTCTCTATGTTTTTCTGTCTGTCTGTGATTGTCCTAGGTTAATTAATATGGATCAAATCTCTTTTTCTAGTGTCTCTCATATCTGTCATGTATTGTTGAAAGTGCTTATATTTTTCTCAATTGCTTTTACTCAATTCATATAACAATTTCATTTAAAAAAAATTTCCAGGGTGAAAAAACATCTAAACATTTTGACCAATGTGGCTCGCATGATGACAAAAACACTTCTTATTTTGATGGCACTGGCCAATTTACTGACACAATAACTAGGTTTTGAAGCATGAATTAAATGTTTTGGGTGAGTAACTACGTTTTGCAGACATGCAATAGAGTTCTGATGTTCCAGCAAACTGTTGTGACAATTGCACTTACAGTTTAGATAACGCTAAGCCGGATTCAAAAAATGTGCTAAAGCGATTGAGAAAAACTGTAAAATAGTCTTCGTGAGTGATGATGCATCAGGATCAGGATGCATTATCTGATCACCAGCCTGATATTTGTCATTTTAGGAAACAAATCAGTTTCAAATCTGTAAAGGAATGGAAAGCTCTATTCCATCCAACATCTACTCACTTATGTGTAGAGGATTTCATCTTCCACTACTTTATTTGACAGATTTATATACAGTATGACTCTGTCATAGAGTATCCATTAATATTTTAGCTACATTTGAAAGTTTCTCTCCACCTGTGTTTTCCCCCCCATTTTTATTTATTTATTAATTCTCTCTCCACCTGTTGCTTTTACCACAATCAGGCTTAATGATGCACTAAAGTGATACTAAAAGCTAATTGGTTTGAAAGGTTACTCTGATAATGATGGTTATTTATGCAGGAGACACGTTTTATCTCTTCTCTCTTTCGACGACTTCTGACCCATTTTTGCTGGGAACGAATGATGTTACTCCATTTTCATGTCCAATATGATTGGTCAATTTAAGCATCAGAGGAGTGTTTAGGCTGTCAGCCTCCTCTGGAGTTCATGAAGCGATTTCACTCAATCATAGAAAGATTCAAATACAATGCACCTTTATATATGATCAGCACAGTAGTAAGAAATGGAGTAAAACAGTTGTTTTATCACTTATTTACCTTTTTTGAGGAGGCCACACTTGCTTCCTCTGACGGTTTGGCACTGCCATTCGCCCATCCATCCATCCATCCATACGCCTATCCATTGATTCAATCCATCCGCCCATCCATCCATCCATCCATCCTGCGTCCAACCGTCCATCCATCCATGCGTCCATCCATCCGTTCATCCATGCATGCATCCATCCATCCATCCATCCTTTTTTAATTTTATTTCCTTCCTTCATCACTTTCTTTCTTTCTTTCTTTCTTTAATTCTTTCTTTCTTTTCAACATCCCACATCCTTTCTTTCTTTTCACTTTTTTTCTTCATCCTCACTTCTTTCTGTCCTCCTTTCCTTCTTTTATCCTTCCTTCCTTCCATCATCCATCCTTTTTTCCTTCCTTCCTTCCTTCTATCGTTCTTTTTATACGTCCTTTTTTCTTCAATCCAGCCACCCTTTCTTTCTTTCTTTCTTTTTTTTCAGTTTTTTCTTCCATCCATCCTTGTAAGGATAAGACTTTATTAATTTAAGTTTTCCTATCAGATTTTATGGTCAAAACATATGTTCATATTTACAGAAACAGCCAGTGTTGCTTGTGTCAAATGATTGAAAAAGGATACCAAACTAATTTTACTGATTTGTATTAGAGGAATTATACAACTTGACTCAACTTTTTCTGACAACTCACTCCTTTTGTTCCGGTCAGCACTAAAACCATACACGTGCAACTGTAGGACGCCTTACAGTCAAGTGTGGTGACAATTCAGAGGTGCTCTTTCATTTGTATTCACTTTGGATAAATGTCACCGGAGGAGTGCTAGTTAGCTGGCAAATTAGCCTACCTGCCGACCTGGAGTTCCTGCCGTGAAACGATCGGCACACTGTTACTTCCTCTGTCCTTTTTTCATTTATTTTGTTTCCTTTCCACCTTCTACTCATTTCAAAAGAGACAAAGTGTTTGGAAAGGAATACTGAGCTCGAAAATAAAAAAGAACAGAAATCACCTGTTGTGCTTAAAACGTCCAATTTTGCCTGGTGAGCTATTAAACTCTCTTGCCTGCGTGAATATAATATCAATAGGCGTCTTTCCTGTGAATAGTGTTGAATAAGACTGAACGAATTGTGGTGAGCTCTGAACCCTGCAGAGCCGAACACACTTTCCCTCCCAGTACAGAACAAATATCTGTTGTGTGATGAATAAAGCAATGTTTTATTAAAGTATGTTTCAGTATACACCTCCGCACCCTTTCTTCCCAGCCACCACACACACCGGCAAATCATGGTTGCTAAATGGTTTCTAGGTGTTAAGCTGACAGAGATGACGGTGCCCTTGCGCAATTATTCAGAGTTATAAAAAGACACACTTGTTCCTTGACAATCACTGGTTTCTCATTGACCCCGCTGAGGTCTGCATTCTCGCACTCTCCCATTTCACCTGCTGACCTTTTGACGGGTCTCGCAGCAGTTTTCATCCATCCGCTCTCTTCTGGCATAAACCGTGAGCTCAACCCTGATGTCTCTGAAAGCTGCCCTTCAAATGACATGACCCAGACTCAATTAATAGTCACAAATAATTTCTGCCTTGCTTACCGCTTATATAGTGCATTCTGATAAGAATTAGAAATGTTTCCTGAGCATTAAATCAACATATTAGAATGATTTCTGAAGAATCATGTGACACTGAAGACTGGAGCAATGATGCGGAAATAATAAATGACATTTTAAAATGCATTAAAATAGAAAAGAGTTATTTTAAATTATAATAATATTTCACACTATTACTCACTATTACTGTAGTTATTGCTGTATTTTACTTTTTTTGTGCTGAACTATTTTCTATTATTATTTTTCAGTGCTGAATAAGTTGTAAGAATATTTATGAAGTTGCTCCTGCCTCATCCATGTTGGATTTATTTACTTTTGAGTTCTGGGAATTCTCTTTTAAGCAAAGAATATGGAGGCAGCATAATTAAGTTGAAACAGTCAGAAAAATGTTGGCATATCAATTGGTATAATTGGTAATATATACAAATGGAAAAGGCTCCGTTTTTAGCTGTTAGATGGAGTCAGGATTATAAAACTAATGATTTAAAAATATTTTTATAAATTGAAATAAAATAATTATTTGTTGCATTAAATAATTTAAATGGAAATGGAAAAATAAAATAAGGCAAAATGGATGGAGATGCCAAAACGGTTATTGATTCCTGTTTATTATTATTAAAACTGGACTAAAATATACACTAATGTTCAAAATATCTTTTTAAAGATATAAATACTTTTATTCAGCAGGAATGCATTAAATTGAACGTAACAGTACTGTACATGTTACAGATCCTAAACAAAAATGTATCACGGTTTCCCTCAAAAAAATATTAAATAGCAACTGTTTCAACAGTGATAATGAAAAATGTTTCTTGAGCAGAAAATCTGCATATTATTAGAATGTTTTTTGAAGGATCATGTGACACTGAAGACTGGAGTAATGATGCTGAAAAATCATCTTTGCATCACAAGAATAATTTACATTTTAAAATACATTAGAATAGAAAACAGTTATTTTGAATCGCAAGAATATTTACTGTTTTTACTGTATTTTCAAAAAAATAATACAGCCTTGATGAGCATGAGAGAGAAAAACACATTGAAATGTTTAAAAAAAATAAAATACACACACATTTAAAAAACTGACTGACCCCAAACTTTTAAATACTTGTGTATAAAAATTAAATATGTACATAAATTAAAAACTAACATCAAAACCATTGAAGAAGCTAGCAAAAAGTACTCTGAAATGCAAAATAAATTTGAAAAAGCATTTCTCGCTGTCACCATGGAATAATTATTCTTTCTTCTATTTTTAAACACCAGACACTTGTTAGCAGTGCCACCTAACCTGGTCCATATGGACCTTTCGGCATTGCTAAATTTCATGTTAATTAGAATCGGAGAGGGATAATGAGGATTATGTGTACTAGGATTTCACTCTCATGCTTATAAGGGATCAATGTTCTTTGAAAACAATTAGGGGAACACATCCTGTTAAGAATTAGGTTCAATTTACCATGACTGCTCATTGCACACATTTTGGTCTGACGTGCGAGATGGGGGAAGGGAAAGAGAGAGCGAGAAAGAATTCTGAAGGTGAACAATGGATAACAGAGGTGAGAGAAAAGACTAGAAGGCATGTTCAACGGTAGTCCTGGATGATTTAAGAATCGGAGGTGTTTGGAATAATTCCATATTGGTAGACCCTGTCTGACTGGCCCACCTGGAGGCCACATGTGGCGGCCCTAGAGAGCGGCAGACTAGAAAAGCTACAGTCATCATTAAAGTGAAGGGTGAGGGGGCTCATTAAAACATTATTTATGTGAGCTGTGATATTTTATCGCCACCATACGATTTCATAGTGCTCTGTAAGGGCATGTTCAGCAGAGAGAAGAATAACTTATTGTTAGGCTTCCTGAGACGCCCGTCGTTAAAAAGAGAAGTTGGGGTGTGAGGCCGTTCTGTTCCCAATGCACACGAGAGTGCAAAATTCTCCATCTTGTTAACACCTGTTTCTGTTGCTGTTTGTTTATGAACTGTTCGGGGAATGAACTCGCTTAAATTTAAATGTTGACAGGCTATGTGAGCTCGCTGTACAAGGTTTACAAATGTTCTGCCTCAGTGTTGTTTATCTGGTCTCCTGGACCAATTTTATATTATTAGATTGTATTATTATATTATTTTTTATGAAGTACACTAAAGGTTTATACAAATACATTTGTTTAGATAATTAGTTTACATTTAATAATTGAGATTAAAATGTATTTTGTTTTTTATAATTGTCAAGTATTCTAATGTTAATAAATTAATATATTTTATGTTTAAACATATATAATACAATATCCTTACAAAATCCTTAAATAATTGTAAAAAAAAGTCATTTTAAATTAGTGCTGTCGAACGATTAATTGCATCCAAAATAAATGTTTACATAATATATGTGTGTGTGCTGTGCATATTTATTATGTATATACAGTATCTCACAAAAGTGAGTACACCCCTCACATTCTGGCAATCATTTTAGTATGTCTTTTCAAGGGACAATTTTATAGAAATGAAACTTGGATATATTTTAGAGTAGTCAATGTGCAACTTGTATAGCAGTAAAGATTTACTGTCCTCTGAAAATAACTCAATATTCAGCCATTATTGTCATTATTGTCAACAAAAGTGAGTACACCCTAAGTGATAACAGCTATACCTCGTTTAACCATGCAAAGCCACGTCCTATTCATCATGTTTTTGTCTGCTTGACAGGACTATACCAATTTGTGTATCGTGTATTACAGCAGTTAAAATGTGGTGCTTTGAGTACAATTCTCTCATACTGACCACTGGATATTCAACATGGCACCTCGTGGCAAAGAACTCTCTGAGGATTTGAGAATTAGAATTGTTGCTCTCCACAAAGATGGCCGAGGCTATAAGAAGTTCGGTAACACCCTGAAACTGAGTTACAGTACAGTGGCCAGTGGCATACCCCAAGACGGGTTCCACTTGGAACTGGCCTCGCAAGGGTCGATCAAAGAAGTTGAGTCCTTGTGCTGTGCGTCAGGTGCAGAACAGAACAGCGTCTTCAAAAAAAAGACGCATGAATGCTGCCAACATTGCCTTAGAGGTTGCAAAAGTGAAAGGTCAGCTTGTCAGTACTCAGACCATACGCCGCATACTACAACAAGTAGGTTTGCATGGCCGTCGTCCCAGAAGGAAGCCTCTTCTGAAGCTGGCTCACAAAAAAAGCCTGCAATCAGTTTGCTGAAGACAACCTGGCCAAGAGCATGAATTACTGGAACCATGTCCTGTGGTCTGATGAGTCTAAGGTAAATTTGTTTGGCTCAAACGGTGTTCAGCATGTGTGGTGACGCCCTGGTGAGGAGTACCAAGAAAATTGTGGTAGCTTCATGGTCTGGGGCTGCATGAGTGCTGCTGGCATGGGCAGCTGCGGTTCATTTAGGGAAACATGGATTCCAACATGTACTGTACTGAAGCAGAGCATGATGCCCTCCCTTCAGAAACTGGGCCGAACGGCAGTTTTCCAACATAATAACAACCCCAAACACGCCGCCAAGATGAAAACTGCGGGACAACACCTGTGGGGCATCCTCAAGCGGAAGGTGGAGAAGCACCATGTGTCTAACATCCAACAGCTCCGTGATGTCATTATGGAGGAGTGGAAGAGCATTCCAGCAACAATCTTTGCAGCTCTGCTGAATTCCATGCCCTGGAGGATTAAGACAGTGCTAAATAAAAATGGTGCCCCTACAAAATATTGACACTTTGGACACAGTTTTGACATGTTCACTTAGGGTGTACTCATTTTTGTTATTTGGACAATAATTTGGACAATTTGCCTATATGTTGAGTTATATTTAGAGGACAATAAATTTGTATTTCTATACAAGCTGCACATTGACTACTCTAAAATATATCAAAGTTTCATTTGTGTAGTATTGTCCCTTGAGAAGATATACTAAATTCTTTGCTGAAATGTGGGGGGTGTACTCACTTTTGTGGTAACACTTTATAATAACTGCACACTATTAATCATTAGTTAATCATTAGTAAATAGTCAAGTCATTATTTATAAAGCATTCTTACTAAATTAATAGGCATTAGTAAGCAGTTTATAAAAACAGCTATAAATGTTTTGTTCTTGAGCATATCTAGAATGTTTAATAATTGTATTTTCATACTTTATTAATGATCAATTTATCATTTCTAAATTATTACGTTATTTACAAACCAGTTATTTAGGAGTTGTCAGTGGTTCATAAGATCATTTAGAAAGTGTAAGTAAATGATTAATAAACTATTTAAATGTACATTTATAAATCTTATTATTTAGACACATGATAATAGTTGCACAGTGTGTTAATAAATGCTTTATTAACACATATTCCTGCTGTAATTCATGATTAAGTCAGATAGTTATAAAACATTTAGTAGTTGCCAGCCATCTATTTTTGTGAGCTCACCTAAAGTGAGGACTATTCATACCTTATAAAGCATTTACAAAGGAGATTTAAAGGCTTATTTATCTTCCAAACAGACAAGTTAAACAAACACAACACCGAGGGATACAGAACACTGAAATATTTTTTTCAAGATGCAAAAATGAAACTGTACAACTGTACAACTAAAAAGAAAAATTAAAGTGTACAGTTGGACAGTTTCATTTTTTTTTTCATCTTGAAATAAATATTTTTGAGTTCTGTATCCCTCTGTGTTGTGTTTGTTTATTTTTTTCTGTTAGGAAGATAACTGAGCCTTTAAATCTCCTTTGTAATAGATATGCTTATAAATCAAGAACAAGGAATTTGTAGCTGTATTTACAAACTGGTTACTAATGACTATTAATGTTGGGACAATGCTTTATAAAGGATGAATTGACTATTTACTAATGCTTACCTAATGATTCATAGCGTGCAGGACACACCTTCCGGGAGGGAGCGATATGTCAGGATTGTGGACTGTCTTGTGTGTGTTTTGCTCCCCATGTGTTCCCTGTGACCCAGTTTCTCCCTCACATTGATTGTTAATTTGATTCCAGGTGTGTCTTGTCCTCCATGGTTATCCTGTCTTTTTAAGCCCCAGTCCTTTCAGTTAGTGTTTGTCGGTCCTTGAATGTCTTCCCTGCCTGTGCTCCATGTAAACCTGTTGGAAATGAAAGACTAGTTTTGTGAATTCTCTGTGTCTCCTCGTTGCTGGCTCCCTTGACTCCCTGTGAAATGTGACACATACATATACTATGTAAACAAACCTTTTATTTTGGATGCGATTAATCATGATTAATTGTTTGACAGCACTATTTTAAATATATTTTAAAAAGAAAAAAGTCATTTTAAATTGTAAAATTCCACAGTGTTACATTTTATTGTATTTTGATCAAATTGAGCATAAGAAACTACTTCTTTAAAAAAAAAAAAAACACTCAAAAGGCTTTTTGGCTCCAAACTTTTGAAGAGTAGAGGACAATTTTATTGTACTAAATGTTTTCATATTAATACGTATATATTAATACTTTATCACTTGTGAATGAGTTGTATGTTTATTTATGAAACTGCTTGTGGCCCACCCATCATGGATCTATTTATTTTTTAGTTGAATATTCTGGGATATATTTATACATAAGATAAGAATACATGCTAACTGAGAATCTGACTAAAATGGGGTGTATAATAATAATAATAATTATTATTATTATTATTATTATTATATTATTATTATTATTATTATTATTAAGTATTAACAAATAATTAAATAATTTAATATGTAATAAATTATAAAAATGTATTATATAATAAATTCATTATATCTTGGGAATGAAATAATAATAATATAGTTTTGAATATTTAAATAATTTATTAATTTAATAAATTAATATCAATAAATAATGAAGTTATTGAAGGATTCAGATGTATGTGTTTGGTCATTTGTACCACATTCAGAAAGCAGCGTCTGTCTGACACTTCCACCACAGAGCTCATGTAGCGCTTGCTTACTCAGCTGTACCCACCTGCTGTCCTTCACTTCCCAAACGCCTGTTTTCTTTCTTGATTCAGATACTTTAGGGAAAATAAGGGTCCACACTGGTGTGATTGTGTGGTGGGCTATTTGTGGTGTGTCCAGGTGCTGCTCGCCCCCCATCTGTTTGGGTGAGAGGGGACAGGAAGTTGTGGTGTCTCTATAGAAGGTGAATTCATGCAGAATTTTGTGGTGAAATCTGCCCTTGCAGTTTAGCAGATGGTGTGGGTTAGGATCAGGGCTGAGTGGTCGCTGGCATTATTTCGGGATATTTTAGAAGAAGAAAAAAATCAGTAAATCGGACTTCTCTTTCTCTAAATATATTATCTGCTAAATAAAACTGTTGTGAGGAAGCCTGACAAATGATCAGACTTATTGAGATTTCCTAGGCATGCCTAAATCTCTCTCCTGACAACGTTAGCATGACCCAGTGCTAACATCCAATAATACAGTGCCATTATGAAGAGATTTTTATGTCACCTGAAAGAATATTTTATTAGTTAGGAAACTGTATCATTATATATACTATACTGTTGAGTAGTAAGATTTTTTAATTGTTTTGAAAGAAGTATCTTATGCTCACCAAGACTGTATCTATTTGATCAAAAATATGGTAAAAACAGTAATACATCTCAATAAATCTCAATAAATTAGAATCTCAATCAATTAGATTCTAATTTTTAAAATTTATGAAAAATTCATTCATTTCAGTAATTCAACTCAAATTGTGAAACTCGTGTATTAAATAAATTCAATGCACACAGACTGAAGTAGTTTAAGTCTTTGGTTCTTTTAATTGTGATGATTTTGGCTCACATTTAACAAAAACCCACCAATTCACTATCTCTACAAATTAGAATACTTCATAAGACCAATAAAAAAAAATTTTTTTAGTGAATTGTTGGCCTTCAGGAAAGTGTTCATTTACTGTATATGTACTCAATACTTGGTAGGGGCTCCTTTTGCTTTAATTTCTCTCTCAATTCGGCGTGGCATGGAGGTGATCAGTTTGTGGCACTGCTGAGGTGGTATGGAAGCCCAGCTTTCTTTGACAGTGGCCTTCAACTCATCTGCATTTTTTGGTCTCTTGTTTCTCATTTTCCTCTTGACAATACCCCATAGATTCTCTGAGTTAGGTGAGTTTGCTGGCCAGTCAAGCACACCAACACCATGGTCATTTAACCAACTTTTGGTGGGCAGTGTGGGCAGGTGTTAAATCCTGCTGGAAAATGAAATCAGCATCTTTAAAAAGCTGGTCAGCAGAAAGAAGCATGAAGTGCTCCAAAATGTCTTGGTAAACGGGTGCAGTGACTTTGGTTTTCAAAAAACACAGTGGACCAACACCAGCAGATGACATTGCACCCCAAATCATCACAGACTGTGGAAACTTAACACTGGACTTCAAGCAACTTGGGCTATGAACTTCTCCACCCTTCCTCCAGACTCGAGGACCTTGGTTTCCAAATGAAATACAAAACTTGCTCTCATCTGAAAAGAGGACTTTGGACCACTGGGCAACAGTCCAGTTCTTCTTCTCCTTAGCCCAGGTAAGACGCCTCTGACGTTGTCTGTGGTTCAGGAGTGGCTTAACAAGAGGAATACGACAACTGTTGCCAAATTCCTTGACACATCTGTGTGTGGTGGCTCTTGATGCCTTGAGCCCAGCCTCAGTCCATTCCTTGTGAAGTTCACCCAAATTCCTGAATTGATTTTGCTTGACAATCCTCATAAGGCTGTGGTTCTCTCGGTTAGTTGTGCATCTTTTTCTTCCACACTTTTTCCTTCCACTCAACTTTCTGTTAAGATGCTTAGATACAGCACTGTGAACAGCCAGCTTCTTTGGCAATTAATGTTTGCGGCTTACCGTCCTTGTGAAGGGTGTCAATGATTCTCTTCTGGACAACTGTCAGATCAGCAGTCTTCCCCATGATTGTGTAGCCTAGTGAACCAAACTGAGAGACCATTTTGAAGGCTCAGGAAACCTTTGCAGGTGTTTTGAGTTGATTAGCTTATTGGCATGTCACCATATTCTAATTTGTTGAGGTAGTGAATTGGTGGGTTTTTGTTAAATGTGAGCCAAAATCATCACAATTAAAAGAACCAAAGACTTAAACTACTTCAGTCTGTGTGCACTGAATTTATTTAATACACGAGTTTCACAATTTGAGTTGAATTACTGAAATAAATAAACTTTTCCATGACATTCTAATTTATTGAAATGCACCTGTATTGTGGCATGTTATTACAGTGACTGTTTTCCATTATAATATGTTTTAAAATATCATTTTATCATTTGTCATTTGGTGGCATATGATGGCAAAGCTGAATTTTCAAGCAAACATTTCTTATTATCAATGTCAAAAAGAGTTTTAATATATTTTCTGGAAATCATGATTAATTGTTTTTCAGGATTCTTTGATTAATTAAAAGTTCAAAAGAACAGCATTTATTTGAAATATAATTTTTTTTGTTGTTTTGATCAATGTAATTGTCACAATTACGCTGAGGGAAGGAGCACGAGGGAAAAGAGGAGTACAATCAATACTCCTACAATCAATGTGCCGTCACAGTTCCACCAGGGAGGGGGGAAATGGGCAGACAGAGTCCAATGTGGTGATGACGGAGGGAGGAGCCAGGGAGGAGACAGGAGGGTCTTGGAGCAGGAGGAGCCAGGTGGGACCCAGGCCACAGCCATGCTGTTGACCCACAGTGGAGCTGACGGAGGGAGGAGCCATGGAGGAGGGATGGCCGCCAACTCCATGGGGCTGACCAACGGCGGTGGAGCAGGTGGTGGAGGAGCCCGAGGCGGAGAAGGAGACGGAGAGCCAACGAGCCAGGGGGATGCTGAGGATCTGGGGGGCCAGGGTGGAGCTGAGGGCTCCAGGGTGGAGCACCGGCTCTTGCACCTGGTCTGATGGGTTGGGCTCTACGTCCGGGGCAATTCTCTGCTCAGTCGCTTGGCTTTGTGCTGGCTCGTAGATCG
This sequence comes from Acrossocheilus fasciatus, assembly GCA_036784905.1. Taxonomy (NCBI): domain Eukaryota; kingdom Metazoa; phylum Chordata; class Actinopteri; order Cypriniformes; family Cyprinidae; genus Acrossocheilus; species Acrossocheilus fasciatus. The sequence continues at coordinate 13,170,720 of CM071961.1, forward strand.
CAGCGGGAATAGGCTCTCCATCATCGGTGGGCTCGGGCTGATGCTCTGGGTCTGGAGTGGACCTGGCGAGATCATCCACGGGGCAGATGGTGAGTGGTGATCCGTTCCTCGCCAGAGTTCACTCCACGAATGCGGCAAAATCCTCTCGAGGACCATCTTCGGACGACAGCGCACGTGGTGTTCAAACTTGCGTCACAGAATGAGCGGGTTACCGAATAGATAAATAATGGCAGAATCTTCATTTTTGAGTGAACTATCCTGAATACTACATTCGCCAAGAAAGGGCCAAATTGGCCTCGATCAACAATACTATTTCACACCCAACACATACACTCCATGGTTCAGGGAGGTCCCTGAGATCTGTGGTCCACCACTACATGTACTATATCGATACGCCAGTGAGTGCTTTGTTTAAACACTGTTATTCTACCCAAAAGTGCACTTAGTACAGCTCGGTTAGGTCTCTACAGTTCAGAAGGTGACCCAATGTAACCTAACTTGAGTGCAATAACACAGCTGCTCAAACCAAAACAACCTCTTGTCTGGTACTTAAGTGACTGCTGCTGGCCCAGCGCATGGCCCTCACTGCTTACAAACACATATGAAGAGTGATGCTCTCAGCGGAACACTAGACATCTGCTAGGGTAGGAAACTGCTCACAGATGGACCGCCCTGTTGTCTAGGTAGTAGGGTTGACATCAAACAAATACTAAGAGCGCAGAGCACGAGTTTAAAGGCCAGAGTGTAAGATCGGGGCCTTGTAATGATGTTGTTTTGAATGTTAATGACAGTTCAATATTTAAATAGATAATTATGTTACCATATTTACAGTTTTTGATGCAAGACAATATGTTTCCGTAGAAATAAAGACCTGTGTTTTGTTTGAATGAAACTGCTTGTTGTTTTGAATGCACACCATTAACACCTGGTCTAAAAGAAATCTGTATATCATTACTGTATGGTATGCACATTCTGAAGGTGTTGAAACAATAAGCAACCACTGCTAACTGCATAATTAGCTGGATTTCTGCTCAACCCTTTTAACGAGCAAAATATCCTGTAGACTCTTAATGAACCAGACAGGAAGAACCGATTCTGGGGGTTTTATACAGATTATGTGGATTTTTGTAATTCACCTGAAACTGTCTGAAATTAGCTCTAAGGCTGACAGCCCAAGTCAAATGGACGTCATAGGCTGTTATAGTTTGCATACTACTTCAGTGCACTAACAAAAAGTACAGTCTGTACTTTTGTACAGTATGTACCTTCTTGAATCCGGAGAGGGGGATAGTTTTGAATGTGTGATAAGACAGTCTTTGTCACCTTCTGTTGGCGTTAATGCATATCAACTTAATTCTTTCTTCTTTTTTTTGTGATCAACTTTTTATTTCCTTTAAATCAACAAAACAACATCCATTCAAGCAAACAACAGGGAGGGGGGAGCAACAGACACACCATCAACAATTTCACAATCTGAAAGAAAAAGGGGAAGGGGAAAAAAAACCTTTATATGGTCATTCCATATTGTTCAAAATGTTGGAAGAAAAACATTGCCATGCATCAATGGTACTAGGTTTAGCCTTGTTAATTCATGCTGTTGTGCATTCACAAGTCTTAATTCATTCTTGTGTACATTCATGTGTTTACTTGTTTATGTTAAAATGCTTTCTCTTATTCCAGCTTTTGCTATAAATTATTCATATGTTGATTTTCCTGAAATGTGGTCTGTTTAGGTTTAATTTGGTATTGTTTGTTTAGCATCCCAACCGCATGGCAACACTGGCTCAACCAGTGGTGTGAGTTTGGGGCGGAGCTTTCTTTTTATCCAACCAATGGCAGTGGAGTCTTTGGGAAGCCTGTTCAAGCAGTTTTTGTTGTTGTTGTTGTTGTTGTTTCATTTGGTGATGCTAATGATGACCTTTAAAGTACATTTTATTGTTTAGCCTTTAGATTTATACTTTTAAACACATTCCTATATTCTTCTGCTCAGACCTTTTAATGAGCAAAAAAATCCTGTAGGTTCTTGAAGGGTTAGTTCACACAAAAAATGAAAATTCTGACATTAATTTCTCACCCAATGCCAGCTCCTGCATCAGCAGCATCACATACATGTGTCGTGGTACTCTCATGAACGCTTGTCGAAGACTGACATGGAAGAGAAATTGTTGAAATTGTAGTCATTATATTTGTTTTCTTTGCACACAAAAAGTATTCTCATAGCTTCATAAAATTAAGGTTGAACCACTGATGTCACATAAACTATTTTAACGATGTCCTTAATACATTTCTGGCCCTTGAACGTGATAGATGCATTGCTGTCTACGCAGGGTCAAAAAGTTCTCAGATTTCATCAAAAATATGTTGTTTTATTTTGTTTTCCAAAAATGAATGATGGACTTACAGGTTTTGAACGACAGAATTTTAGGGTGAACTATCCCTAGACCTCAACCAGATTAGATACCATATTGAAATTTACATGGATGAAATACAATGCTGTGGTGGATAAACTTACAGTCTTACGATGGCATGCGCTATTTAAAAGTCCCATACACACAACTGATTTATGGTGTTTTTATCTACTGAAAGTTTTTTTTCAGAAATATGTTTCATCAGCTGAACAATAGGTATGTTGTTAAACAACAGTACAATCCATTGAACACACTGTACTTCTATCTCTCACAGCCTTGTTTTCATTCCAGTTGAAAATGAAATATGGCGCTACATTGACTAAGGTCTATGAATCAGACAGGAAGAACGAATTCTGAAGGTTTTACACAGATTATGTGGATTTGTGTAATTCACCTGACGCTGTCTGAAATTAGCTCTAAGGCTGTCGACCCAAGTCAAATGGAAGTCATAGGCTGTATCCTGCATACTACTTCAATGCACTATAACTACAGTATGTACTTTGCTGGAGATGAGGAAAGTAAATAGTTTTAAACATACAGTAAGCCAGTATGGCAGGATACCACAGACATCTTTGTCATCTTTGTCTTTTCAAATCAACTAAATGCATTCTTGTGTTTATTTATTTTATATATATGTTACCTTATTACAGAGTAATATACTATAAACAATTCATAGGTTGATTTTTCTGAAAATTTGTCTGTTTAGGTTTTTTTTGGTCTTGTTTAGCATCCCAGCCACATAGCAACAATGGCCCAAACCATAGTGTGAGTTTGGGGCGGAGCTTTCTGTTTATCCAACCAATGGCAGCAGAGTCTTTAGGAAGTCTGTTTGAAAGCAGATTTTTTTTGCTGTTCCTTTTGGTGGTGCTAATGATGACTTTTAAGGTGTATTATCATTTAAGGTTCATACTTTTAAAAACATTCTCACTTTTCTTTACCTGAAGTTAAAAGAAAACTTTCTAAAACTCCTCCTTCCTAATGCAGAAGTTATGGATAATAAAAGCTCAAAAATAGCTTTCACTGACATGCTTCCAAAATGATGATTTTGGACACTCTAATTCTGCTCACATCCTACTTGGCATACTATATGAATTAGGATGCAGCCGTAGCGAAAACTGTGCTCAGAATAGCAATAAAATGCCAATCTCTACTTACATTATGTCCCAGAACCTCTTGTGGATCGTTTCATCTCATCCCTGGATTTGACTGCTCATATACTATCTAATTAGCCTGCCGGGTTGGCGTATTTCAATTACTCTAACGAGGCCTGCAGGATAAAGCATACGTCCCCAGTTAAACTTTATTGTTTAAACTTCATTGTCTAATATCCAGACGGTAGTATTTGGAATATTGCCTCATGCATTCGTCAGACCAGTGAGGGAGAGAAAGAAAAAGAGAGGTTTGTTTTCTGGTTGCATTCCCATGCAAGTGCAGCCAGCAAAACATCAGCAAATCTTTTAAAAATACACACTTGATTCTCATAACCTTCTCTTTTTCTCTGTATAATGAACTATTAGAACCTAAAGAGCTGTGAGTTATGCTGCAGGCAATGCATTATTTATTTTGCATTTTCCTACTGTGCTGATCATTTTAATGTTCTCTTATTATATTATATTATATTTTTGTTGGCTGTGTTGTTTTTCATTCTCCTCATTACATTTGTAACTTTTTCCAGTGATCAGTAGTTACCTGTTCAAGTGATGTCTATGTGTTTATTCTTTATGATTGCTTGCAGATGTCTCCTTTGCAGCCAGTTTGCATGTTCAGCTTTGGGAACTTGAAATGAATCAGTCAAACAAGAAGTGATGCCACAAACTCGAGCTAATTGGAAAATTTAAATAGCATCTCTAATCATTTCTTCTCTGGTGAGTTTTGGACGACTCCTAAATCTGGGCATAAAAAGATGGCTCTAGTCATAAAATAAGCTTATACTGCATTTTCATCAGTCAGTTCAAAAATGTATCTAAATTCAAGTGACAGCAGTGCTGCTTTTTAGACCTTATATAGACCTTTGAAAAACAGAATATTTAAAAATAAAAAATAAAATAAAAAAGGCTTTTATGCTCACCATCTGTAATAATGTGGAATATATTACAAATTAAAATAACTGTTTCCTATTTTAATATATTTTTAAAAGTTATTTATTCATATGATGGCAAAGCTGATTTATTAGCATCATTACTCCTGTCTTCAGTCTCACATGATCCTTCAGAAATCATTCTAATATATGTTGAATTGGTGTCCAATAAATATTTTGTATTATTGTCAATGTTGAAAACGGTTCATTTTATTCAGTTTAAGGCATGTTAAGCCCTGTTCACACCAAGAACGATAGCGAACGATAACGATCGCACACTCGTCTGTCGCTTTAAATTCTCAAGCTCGTGACAGCAGGATTGATTATGATTGGCTGTCAAAATTGTACCGTTCATCATGTTTATACATTCCTAATGGAGTCTATGGAGAATCCAACGCATGTTTTGGAGTTTGAAAGTGAATCCATGGGGATTGAGCATCTCATAATGCAATTATTCAGACTCCTTAATACCTTAATTGGTTTAGATCTACATTAAAATTCATGTTGTTTTAATAATGTGCTGCATTTCAATGTGGCGTACTCCATCAGATTTTATTTTTCTTCTCTCGAAGATGTTAATAAGCTTATTAGCCAGTGTTTTTAAAGGCAAAAGCTGCTCATCAGAGGAGAGGTATCTCTCTCACACATTCATTTTTCTTTACTTTGCCCCACATTTTGTGTCTCCAGAGACAACAGAATGCAGGTCATTAGGTATTAGGCTTATAGTAAACATTAGTTCATCATACAAGTCTCCATATGTTCAGAAAACCCGGCTTTTGAAGAGTTTACTCACCCCGTACTGTTTCAGACCTCCTTCTGTTACAAATGTTTTTAACCACAATGAAAGTCTGTGGGGTTCAAAATAGCATTTGTCCAGACCTGTATATAGTGAAATTTTCTCAGAAAAATCTTGTTTTGTGTTCCACATAAGAAAGTGAGTAAATGATGACAGAAACTTAATATTTGGGTGAACTATCCCTTGAAGCTATCATTGTTTCTCCTTGTCCTCCTCCAGTTTCCAGTTGTTGATGTGTTGATGTCTGTCTTCATATTGGTGTTAAAATATGATCAGCAAATTGCTTGGAGGATGAGGAAAGTGTGTATGTTTGTGCTGACAGCACTGCGAGTGTCTGGCTGTTCTAGACGGGACGTGGATTCACTAGAGGAACTGTCTATAATCTACCCAACTCGACGCTGCCTCAGCTACGCCTGCAGCTGTGCGACATGCTCTGTCCTGTCAAGACGTCACGTCATTCATAGATGGGCTGCATCACTTTGTCTTCCTCTTTTTCTCTCTCACTCATTCTCTCATTAGCACCGGCTTACAGCCGACTTGTGCGACATTGTGTCTGCTTGCATTTCCTTCGTCTTCTTTTTATGGGACAAATTACACCCCACACGTGTGATTAATTGGTTCCACTGGAGCCGAGTAATTATTTACATTCCCACCCACTGCATATCTGAGGATTTCATAAAAGAAATTGCTTGCCGATCAAGAATTGGTATTTTCCTGTATCGTGGCACCAGTATGTTGGTGTTTAATTATACAGCAGATGAAGTGGTTCTCTTGTTATTGTCTTTGTGCCATGACAGCATGTACTTCGAACCTGATTTACACTCGGCTTTCTCAGTCTGGACATGTGTGCAAATGTATCGATTAGTAGTTGTGTCACAGTTGGCAACTTGCTAAAGATGTAATTTCCTACTTTATGAAAGCTCACTATTTCTCATACACGATGGTTCAGAAGTTTCAGTAGATTTTTTAATACTTTTATACAGCAAGGATGCATTAAACTGATCAGAAATGAAAGTATGTTACAGAAAAAGCTATTTCACTCTAAAAAATGCTGGGTTAAATACGACCCAGCGCTGGGTAAAATATGGACGAACCCAGCGATTGGGTTGTTTTTACCCAGCGGTTGGGTTACTGCCCAGAAGGCTGGGTTAAACATTTAACCCAACTTTTGGTTGAAAACAACCCAGCATGTGTTCTGTCCAATATTTACCCAGCACTGGGTTGTATTTAACCCAGCATTTTTTAGTGTAATAAATAAATGCTGTTCTTTTGAACTTTGTAAAAAAAAATGATCATGGTTTCCACAAAAATATTAAGCACCGCACTTTATTTTGGAATGTTTTGGACATGAATGTATTTATTTATTTATTTATTTGTTTGTTTGTTTCTTTGTTTCTTTGTCAAAATTCTGCTAAAAATTCAGCTTTGCCATCACAGGAATAAATTACTTTTTAAAGATATATTAAAATAGAAAACTGTTATTTTAAATTTCAATAATACTTTAAGATTTGTGCAAATAAATGCAGCTTTTTATGGAAACTGATATTTTCTGTGATACTATGATAATTTTATTGATTTATTGATTAGAATTTTTTGGTGAATATTAAATTCAATAAAACAGCATTTTTAAAACTATTAAAGCTAGTCTTTAATATCATTGTTTTATTCATTTAATGCACCCATGCTGAATAAAATGATTGAAATCCAAAAACCTTACTGACCCTAATTTTTGAATGGTAGTGTATCTATTTTATTGTCTGTTTTCCTAATAAAACTGGTACATTTCTATTCGTGGGCCACACCAATTTTGTAAAACATGAAAAAATCACAGTAAAGCTAAACAGCTATCCTTTCAATCCAATGAGCAAGCAAAAACGAATAAAAAAGCTTTTCATTGCAGTTATCAATTATAATTTTATATTAGATAATAGCCCCATCCATTTTTGGAGGCCCACCCAAATGGCAAATCTTGTCCGTAAGTGAACCCAGAATAGACACGCGCCTTTACAGTTCACTCATGAGCGTGAACCCTATTTATTCATAAAGGTGAGCGCGTTCAACTGCTGAAGGGCTTCAATACTACAATGCTGACATGCAGCTGGGGATAGTGATAGTGTAATTTGCTGCAGGTTTTACCCAACTCTTGGAGGCCAAGCGTGTAATTAAACCTCTAAAAATGTCAAATGTTCAGAGGGACAGGCATTATGGGTCTTATCGCTGCACCTCCAGGGGTGTGAGTATTTGTGTATGCATGGATTTTAGGTGGTATATGACGGGTTAATTTGAACCGCATGCCTTTCAGTGGAGTTTTGTGTCACGTTAAGCATATACGTAGCAATTGGCATGAACAACCGGGCACCTGAAATGTCAGTCAGTCTGTGAGTTTCAATGCCTGCTTTAAACAGATTTGTACAACTTAGGAGAACATTTGATTTCTCTTGTCATCTCTTTTGAGAGCCTGTGAAGGTTTGCATCTTAAAAAGGCTCCTGTGATGTGGGGGAGGCTCAATGCCTGTGTCACGCTCTGGCATTTAAATGTCTCCAAAAACCAAAGCTGTGTAGAGCGTGTTGAAAATATCTCAATACTGTCAACTAAAAATGGTTCGTGTTATGAGTTCAAATCAATAAGGCTTTGTGACAAAACAGCCTAGCTGCATCTCAGAGGTTGCCCTTTCCCAGCACAGGAAACTTAATTACATTGCTTCATTTAAGTATCAGCTTGGTTTTGGATGTTAAATCAATGTGAATAAATGAAACAACTGAAGTATCTGCTTACAGTATTTGACATCTTTTGAGATCTCTTTCTTGGAAGAGAAGAAGACCCAAGCAGTTGTCTTTATTTGCAACTGAGATGTAAGGGTTTTCATACTGTGGTCGAGGGAAAGAAAAACATAAAGAGATAAAAATTGATGTTTTAGGTCTGTAAATGTTAAATAATAATAATAATAATAATAATAAAATAATTTGAAAATGTGGTATTGTTTATTACTGTTTTATTTTGTTTGTGGAAGTCATGAGATTAATCCTGGTTATTTTTTTAGCAGAAATATTTTTATTATTATTATTATTATTATTTATACATCCAACATAATATTAGTGTTTGTATTTATATTTTCCATTGAATTTTATTTATACTGCATACTATTTTTTTTTTGAATGAATGAATGAATGAAATTAATATTTTTTATTTAGCAAAGATGCATTTTGAACAAAAGTGAGAGTAAAGACATTTTATAATGTTAAAAAAAAGATTTCTATTTCAAAAATCTGAACTGTTTTCAACATTGATAATAATAAGAAATGTTTCTTAAGCACCAAATCAGTATATTAGATGATTTCCAAAACATCATGTGACACTTGATATTGTAATCGTAATGATAAGAAAAATACATATTTATTTTTGTATTATTGTGGCTTTTTACTTTTTATGATACTGGGCTTTTTTAAACAGTCTGCTGTCAGCTCACAGACCCTCACAGTGAGAGCTCGGCGTTGCTTCTTCTGTTTGGCAGCACTGCTCATGTTCTCTTCTGGGGGGATTCTGCAGCACAGGATGATGACTTTATCCAACAGTGATAGTTTCATGAGGAGATAAACGTACTGTAAGGGGAGATAGTAGTGCACCCGGGGAACCTTGATCTTTGCTAGTCTGCTGGTATTGCTCTTGAAAGCTTCATATGTCGTATGTACTGATGATTTATCTTTTTTGATTTCAAAAAAATAATAATAATAATAAATTAGGATAGTGTGTTGTCTGCACCACCACAGTTAAAGGAATAGTTCACCCAAAAAAGAACATTTGCTGAAAATATTTTCACCCTCAGGACATCCAAAATGTAGATAAGTTTGTTTCTTCATCTGAACACCTTTGGAGGAAATTCAGCATTGCATCACTTGCTCACCAGTGGATCCTCTGCAGTGAATGGGTGCCGTCAGAATGAGAGTCCAAACAGCTGATAAAAACATCACAAAAATCCACATGACCCCAGTCCTTCAATTAATGTGTTTTAAAACTTCCTGTTAAAAATACGAGTGCTCTATCTGATTGCTTTATCCAGTAAAAAAAAACCTCTCATCTGAATAAGCAGAGAAATATGCACAAATCAAGCACCTTTAATGAGTGAAAACATTCCAAAACAGTTCTAAACAAATATGTTGGTGGGTTTTGATGCAAGAGGACAACAAGGGACGGACATTTAAATGAATTATCATGGGTTATGGACTCATATTTTGGCTAGAAGTTTAATATTAAAATACCTTAATGATCGATTTAATGGAAAAAACGCACAGCTTTTTACTTGACAAGGCATTAAGTGACGGACTGGAGTCGTGTGGATTACTGTGATGTTTTTATCAGCTGTTTGGACTCTCATTCTGACGGCACCCATTCAATCTATTGGTCAGCAAATGATGTAATGATAAATTTCTCCAAATCTGTTCAGATGAAGAAACAAACTCATCTACATCTTGGATGGCCTGAGGGTGAGTAAGTTTTCTGCAAAATTTCATTTTTTGAGCGATCCATTCCTTTAAAATGACTCCAAAATCAATAGTCCTGTAGTTCTGCACAGGCGACCTGGCAAAAAGTCAACCTTGACCTAGATTTGTTGTTTTAAGGCACAGGTTAAATGCACCTTAACAAATACCTTTTGTTTTCAATGTTTATGAGCCTCAGGCTCTTCTTCATGCCTTTGAAAATGCTTCATGTGTGAGTGTTTCAATGACCTTGTGATTACGGGCTAGCTCAGGGGCCGTTACTCTTGAAAAGAGCCACATAAGTACAGAGCTACAGCTTGCTTTCAGCGTCAAAAAAGCTTCGTCTGTTATATATCCAAGGATAGTCAGCACCAGTTCCATCAGAGGTCGTGTAGAGAAACAGACAGTTAAAAATAAAGGCTGGATACCTTGGGAGAGTCAGGGTGTGACGGGCTGAAATTGCTGGGTATGCTGTCCCAGATTTAAATCTGACTTTGTATGTGGCCAGCCAGCCCAAAACTACTCTTTAACAGCTCCAAAGCTATCGCACTGAACATAACCCTCAATATGTCAGTCTTTAAGTAGTATTGTTTTCGTAACTAGCCTGCAATTGTGGCTGCCTACCCCCCCAACAAGTCAAATCCAGTTCCAGCCAAGCCCTCCCATCAATTTCGCCCAGTTGTTGGCTGTCAACATGTGGGAGAAAAGAGAGGTTTTTGTGTGCCTGTGTGTATTACATATTTTCTTCTTATTCTTTTTTGCGTAATATGGACTTAAACAGGTCAGCGCTTAAGATTTTAAGATAAGCGGTTGGCTGTTGTCCGATACTTGACAGATGTTGTGTGCTCAGATGTGCAATCTGTTAAAACGCTGTTGGTTTAACAGAATGAGAGCTCACTGGACCCAAAAGCAGCATTAGATTTGAGATGGAAATGGTTCTGTCTGGCTGAGAAAAATATCAGTAGAGGATAAAGAGGTTGCTAGCGGAAAATTCCATTCTCGCATTGAATAGCAGTAAATGTTTACCGACTGGCATGCACACGCCGCACCTGGGAAACTGCTGTGATAGTTATTTGCTCAACCAGCTATCACTTTGAATGTGTTTTTTTTTTTTAATGTTCAGGTTTGCCTCTGATTTCCTCTTTGTCACTTACAGATTCCAGGAGAAAATCACAAAGATTTTGGTTGGGTGTTTTTTTAGTATTTTTTATAATAAAATGGCTTGCAGTGCAGCAAAGCCATTATTTGTATATTTATAAATGTTGCTATGACAAAAATTAAAATGAATTAAACAAAAATTAAGTCATCTTTGCCCGAAAATTAAACGAAAAGCCAAATTTTTATATGTAGGGGGCCAGGAGTTAAGTCTATTCCAGTTCAATTATAGATTCTGTGCATTATTGTTCTTAATTCCAACCTTCATGTAAAATAAAGATTTTTTAAAAAAGCTTCAAATATAAAAACAGTATAACTGTGTAAGTCAGATTTTTATTTTATTTATTTTAGTATTTTAATTTAATTTAAATTTTATTTTATTTCACAGGCGACTGTTTCCATCGTTTTAACCCGAAATCACCAGAATTTGACATCTTAATATCCTATTATTTCTTAGTATATTTATATCTTAGCATCTTAGTTTCATGTATCATGTTACCCTTGACAAGTTCAGATTTCTGAAACAAATAATACAAGGACACTTCAATTTGTTCACTGTTTAGTCTTCTATTCAGTTAGTTTTATTTATGATTTTTAAGTAACATTTTTAATGTCATTAAAAAGTATCAGCTTGATTGTTGGATAATAAGTCTGATAAATATATTTTCTCTCATTTATTATGTGATTTAAAGTAATTATTGATGCCTTTCTGAATATAAGATAATCAATTTCAGACACATCTTTACCAGATAGGGTTTCAGTCATCTTTGTTAAACACTTATACACTTCTATAAACATTATGTCTCTGAATTTTCAAAATATATTTCAAATATTTTTTTTAAAGCCTCGAAAACACTTTAAGGCCCTTAGTAGCCAATAAGCAGTCTATCAAAGCATTCCCATTTGCAACACATATACAGTGCATTAGATATCTGGTTAGTAGTTTTAAATGTTGTTCAGGGACCCTTTTCCAAATATGCCATTTCTGGCTGGAATAAGCTGTAATGTGGACCAGTATGCTAAAAACCAAAAGTCTGGCCACGTAAGTGAGCACATTCACAATCACCTGCTGAGAATAACTCGTCAAGTCACCTGTCTGGGTGTCACAGCTCATGAATGGACAATTCCCATCACTTAGACAACCCTTGCATTGATGTCAATTCTAACCGGGATGGCCAATTAGGATATTTCTCCAGATGGAGAGGGCTAATTCAGACAGCACGACTGAGCCTTATTCAATCCTCGAGAGCTTGTATGAAAATGCCCCTTTATTTATGCTTTGTGTGTATTGACGCCGGAGGCAGCCTGAACCAGACGACCTGCGCTTTGCCTTTTTGTGGACCAGATGTTGCTAATGCCTCCTCAATCCAGCTGCCTCAGGGGTGTTGGTAAAAAATATCCATTTTAGTGGAGATGTCAAGAATGGCGGAGTGAAAGACGGAGACGAGAGATTGAAATTGATCTACAGAGGAAATAAAAGCTGTCTGTGACTGTCTTTGCTGGTTTGTGTTTCCTTGCTGTCGATCCATAGTGTAGGAAACCTCTATTTCCCGTCTCGTCCCATTATTGGTTTTTCCCTGGGTAAAGTCTGGTGTTTTACAGCGTATGTGTCTTGTCTGCTCTGTAACGAGAAGATACATCCTCAGGATGGTGCGATGTGTGTGTCTTCTTCCACAAGTGGGTTTGAACTCCAAAGAGTTCAGAGCCATCTGTGCAAACATGGAGAAGAACACAACATGGATGTGTAGTAAAGACCACAGGTCTGCCGCACTGTATGTTCATTTAAAGTGTATAATTATGAGCTCTCGCCCGTGGCAATGAATGATAGCTGTGTTAGTCAGCGACCTTGCGTGTTCGGAATCTATTTAGTGAATTTATTGAAATTTGTAATAGTTTAAGGTTTTTATTTGGGTGGCCTTCAAGCTGGTTTGAAAACAAGGCTTTCAGTTTTTCTTTTCAGTTACGGCCATTCATTCTTGCTTAAAAGGATAGTTCACTTAAATAGCGAAAAATGTCATCATTTACTCATCTTCATGTTCTTCTAAACCCACATGACTTCTGTTCACTGCTGTTCAAAAAAAGCAACTACATATTTTCCACTTAACAAGATCATTTGAATCACACTAAGTGTGAATTGCTTGAAACTACAATAAAAACCCATGTTAGGCAATAGTGTGCTTTGCTGCATGAAAAAAAATTATAGGGTTATTGTTACAAGATTCTTTTTCATTGTGTTTGCTGACTTTTTTAAGTTTTGTTGTTTTGTCATTATTGGTAGTTATTTTGCATTCAGTGAAGGAACAAATTCAAATTGACACAAGTTACGTACAATTAAGACAATAGTTGAATGCATCAGGTTCTGAAAAATTCCTATTTTTACAGTGTTTCCATGCTGTTGAACAGTTCAAAAAGAATTAAGGATTAAAGGGATAGTTCACCCAAAAATGTGAATTCTGTCATTAATTACTCACCCTCGTGTCGTTTCAAACCTGTAAGACCTTCGTTCATTTTCGAAACACAAATTAAGATATTTTTGATGCATTCCGAGTGCTCTCTGACCCTCCCATAGACAGCAAGGATCCTAACACGATCAAGGCTCAGAAACATAGCAAGGAGATCGTTAAAATAGTCCATGTGACATCAGTGGTTCAACCGTAATTTTACGAAGCTACGAGAATACTTTTTGTGCGCAAAGAAAACCAAAATAAAGACTTTATTCAGCAACTCGTCTCCTCCGCGTCACCCTATAGCACCATTTAGGAGAGTATCACATACGCAAACAATGTATTCAACGTATGTACGCAGATATGTTGTTTACGTTCAGATCAAAGCATAAACACAGTAAACAGTGTATCCGCGTACGGTGCGGCTGACACAGAACAGCATACATTGTTTATGTATGTGATATGCTACTCTCCAAATGGTGCTATAGGGTGACGCGGAGGAGACGAATAGTTAAATAAAGTTGTTCTTTTTGTTTTTAAAATTCAATCACATTGTTACATGGATTATTTTAATGATCTCCTTGCTACGTTTTTGAGCATTGATCGTGTAATAGATCGTGCAAGGATCCTTGCTGTCTAAGGAGGGTCAGAGAGCTCTCAGAATGCATAAAAATATCTTAATTTGTGTCCCGAAGATGAATGAATGACATGAAGGTGAGCAATTAATGACAGAATTTTCATTTTTGGGTGAACTATCCCTTTAAGATTGTTTTGAATATATTTCATGTGGTTTTAAATATACTTAGCCTACCGTTCAAAATATTTTTATGTGTTTGAAAAAAGTTTATTTTATCATAAATACAGAAAAGACAGTAATATTGTGAAGTATTAAAATTTAAAATGACAGTTTTCTATTTTAGTATATTTTAAAATGTAATTTATTCCTGCAATGGCAAAGCTGAATTTTCAGCATCATAACTCCAATCTTTAGTCACATGATTTTTCAGAAATCATTCTAATATACTGATTTACTGTCCAAAAACCAGTATATTATCATATTATTATTATGAATGTTGAAAACAGTTGTGCTGCATAATACTTTTCCAGAAACCAAGATTTTTGTATTTTTTGTAACATTATAAATATTTCTGCCATTTTTGAATTTCAGTGTAATGGGTCTTTGCTGGATAAAGGTATTAATTCTTTAAAAAATAATAAATGGTAGTGTAAATGTATTTTGAAGCCATAACATAACATAGTGATGTCATAAACAAATCATTCAGATCTTAGCAGTGAATCCGTTGATCCATTTCTCAAAACTTTATTTACGAATGCACTCACTGATACCATCTGGTTGCTACAGTTATCATATCAAAGCTATCATATGGCTTTCAGAAGAACTGGAATGTAGTGCATGAGTGAAATGGACCACCTTTACATTTCTACATCCTTTGTGAAGCTTAAAAGCTCCAGTCCTTAAACTAGTACATTATTTAAAAATATACCTTCTATGGTCTGGAAAAAGGATGTGAAGGTGAGTAAATGAGAATAGAGCTTTCATTATTTGAGTGAACCCTCTCTTTTATTCCTCCCTACATTTCGTTCAAGATATAACCATATTTCATTTTATTGCTGAAGATATTCCTGTGATTCAGCTCTGAATGTGAATGACTGTAATATGCAGAGGATCCGGTGTTTCTATAGGAATAATTAGATCACATTAACCATGGTGCTCTCCCATTATTTCACTTGTGTTAGAGGAGGACAGTTTGAGCAGGAAGCCACTCAGACCGCAGTGTGAATGTGTGAGAGAGAACATAACCGGTAGTACTGCTGAAATGTTTCATCACTGTCAACATACATTGTTATTTTCTGTGTGACAGACACTGGACCACAGCAGGGATATGTCATGTTGTCATTTGCAGCTATGATTAAAGGAAATTCAGTGCTTGTGCGCTGTCTGTTTATGACATCCTTACTAACAACCAGCCATTATGTTGTCCTGGTGGTAATTGGTTAAGTTTGTAGGTATCATTTTTTGACATTTCGTTTCAAGTAAAGTGGAGAAAGAGCAGGAATTTATAGATATGGAAGTGTTGCAAGCTGGATTCAAACTCATATGAGTCCATTTGAGCACCATAACTCAGTGAGACAGGGCATGCATTGTATCTGTATCCAGAGCTGATTGTAATCTATTCCTGATTCCATATTACATGGCAAAAATTGTAGTTAGTAACGTAATCCATTACATTACATATTTTTGGTAATATAGTCAGACTACTTTTTGGTTACTTTTGACCTAACTTGTTTATCACATTGATTTAAATAACAATCCTTTACCATATGTGACCCTGGACAACAAAACCAGTCTTAAGTCGCTGGGGTATATTTGTAGCAATAGCCAAAAATACACTGCATGGGTCAAAATTATTGATTTTTCTTTTATGCCAAAAATCATTAGGACATTAAGTAAAGATCATTTTCCATTAAGATATTTTGTAAATTTCCTACTGTAAATATATAAAAACTTCATTTTTGCTTAATAATATGCATTGCTAAGAACAACTTTAATATTTAGATTTTTTGCACCCTCATATTCCAGATTTTCTAATAGTTATATCTCGACCAAATATTGTCCTATCATAACAATAACAAAGCTTATTTATTCAGCTTTCAGATGATGTATAAATCTCAATTTCGAAAAATTAACCCTTATGACTGCTTTTGTGGTCCAGGGTCACATATTGATATAATAATAGAAATTAATAGAGAAAGAAAATATATTCCTTTTGTTGTTATTAATAACATGAAGTGCATTAAACCATACATCATTTTCCAAACTGGGGTTTGTGATTTTAATTTAATTAATTAATAATAATAATAATTTATTACTATAGTGTGAATAATATGTAATCATGTAAATAAAACAAGGAACTGTAGTCTGATTACAAGTATTTTAAAATGTAATATAATCTAATTACAAGTACTTAATTTTTGTAATCTGATTACGTAATCCAGATTACATGTAATCAGTTACTACCCAGCTCTGTCTGTATCTGATTTGAGACTTTCAAGCAAATGAGTTCGCATAAAACACCTTTGATGGATGTTTGCACTTTTCACTGTCAAGCTGTTCATCCATGCTAATGTGATTCTTATCTTTTCTTTGCTCTCTTTGTGTCTGCTTGTATGAGAGGCTGGGACAGTGTTTAAACCCTGCATTGAGCTACAATACAAAATTGGCGGTAACGTTCAAAAGAAATGATGATTTTAATGTTGTGCAAGTGTTGAGGCTGTAAAAAACTAACATTCACATAAAGAACGAAATCGAATTCCTTATTTGCTGTATTTTGCCATTCGATATTTTGTGTGAGTGTATGTGTGTGTGTGTGTGTGCGCGCGTGTGTGCTTGATAATACTGTAATTGAATATCAAATGGGAATTGATCGTAAGAGAAAATCTGAAAAAACACTAGAAAGCGATGGCTCCACTCTGTCCAGCATCTACTGACAGGAAAATGTGTGTGCATTCAACAAGACAAGAAGATGTAAAGCCCTGTTTCCCTACGCTACAGACATGAGTCTCCAGACCCATCAACAGGCCATTCAGATCGGCAGTGTGTCAGTTACTGAGTCCCTGTGGTCCCTGCTGATGAGAGCAACTTTGGCGTAATCGAGTTCTGTATTGCCCTTCGTGCAGACTGACTCAATTTCATCTGTACTGTCGTAGTGTAGAGAGGTTATCTCAAGGAAAGGAAGGATGATGGAGTGATTTTTGACTGACAAGCATTGCGGCACAAGTGCTAGTGGTGCTGCAAAATCCGTCCAGTAGAGGTTCTACAGAGCAATAACTTCATTTTTGTTTTTTGAGTGCGAGTAGCTGAAGGGTCAAAATTATATTTTATTTTAATTTAATGTAGTTTAGGGGATTTTTTTGTTTGTTTGTTTGTTTTTATTTTGCAGAAATGTGTTGTCATATGTTCAGTCAGTAATCAGAGTGATTTAATGGGATAGTTTAAAATGCTTATTAAAATTTTTTATTTTATTTTTAATGTAACTTTATTGTTTTTATCTTATTTTGTAGGAATACAGATTAATTGAAAGGGTTAGTTCGCCCCAAAAAATAGAAATCTGTCATTATTTGCTCATCCTCTTGCTGTTAAAAAAACGTTTTTTTCCAATGGAACAAAATGCTTTTTAAATCTGCATCTCTTTATACAATGACAGTTCATAGTGACCACAAGCTCTCAAGCTTCAAAAGGACAAAAAAAAGTAAATTTAGGTTTACGAATAAAAAAGTGATTTATTAAAAAAAATATATATATATTGTGACGGGAGGAGCCAACGACACAGTGGGTGTGGCGTCAGGCCTCGGAGAGGTTTTTATTAAACAAAAATGATAAAATAAAGTGTTCAGGGGGAATAAGTGTCCACAAAACAGGGGGGATCTGGTGTCCTCGTTGTGCTTCGGGGCTTGTGCAGGAGGGCAGTGTTCCAGAAGGGAAGGGTCCAGGCAAGGGGCGGAGTCAGGTGGCCGCACACGCTCCCGCGGTCCTGGGCACGAGGGGCAGCGGCTTCTCTGGAGCGGCGGCACTTCCTCTTCTGCCTCTTACGGGCATTGGCGGGATGGACGGCCCGGCATCCTGGCCCGACGGCCGTTATACGGGTGCGGCTTGCACGATGACTCTGGAGGTTCCGCGGCTCACATCCTCGGCGGCGCGATGTCCCTCAACGCACCCTTCCTGGACCCACGAAGACACCAGCGTGCATGCACGGGGGAAGAGACCGGTCTCCCGAGGAGAGGCGCGCTCGGCATTTAACGGCGGAGGTGATGAGGCTTCATTCAGTCCAGCTGTGCCTCATCACACGCCGCCAGCCCACGTTGGTCCCACGCCCCTCCTCTCATCCACCCACTCCAGTCGGGAGCCTGGTGAAGGGCGGCGAATAAGGGACGGGGTGGTGATGATGATGAGGGGGAGGGCCACCGATACGTCACATCATATATATATATATATATATATATATATATATATATATATATATATATATGTATATATTTATAATTTTATTTCATCTGCAACATATAAATAAATAAATTGATCAAATAAAATAGCTAAAACTGAAATAAAAATGAATAAAGACTATATATAAATGTTTTTTAAAAATAATAATAACATTGATAAAAACGTGTGGTGGTACTGTTGTGAACGCGCATCGAAGGCTGACATGGAAGAGAAGAAATTTTTTAATCGTTATTTTACAAGTAATTATTTTTGTTTTCTTTGCGCACAAAAGGTATTCTCGTAGCTTCGTAAAATTACAGTTGAACTACTGATTCCACATGGACTATTTTAATAATGTCCTTACTACCTTTCTGGGCCTTGAACGTGCCAGTTGTGTTGCTGTCTATCAAAAATATCTTAATTTGTGTTCCGAAGATGAACGAAGGTCTTAGGGGTTTGGAACAATATGAGGGTTGGTAATTAATGACAGAATATTAATTTTTGGGTGAACTATCCCTTTAAGTAGTTGTGTGCAAGTATGAAAAAGAAAGAAAGAAAGCACTATTTATAGAATGTGCTTTGTTGGTGAATATCAGACCTCTGCTAGAGCTGTTGGTCTTCAGCCCATGAGTCTGAGAGCAATCTATAACACTGTAAGTTTCTCAGGAGCACAAAATTAGATGGAGTTTTTGTGGCTGTATGTGAGCAGTGTGAGGGGCCCCTGTGGAGTGTGTATGCTCTGCGGTATGTTCTCTGATAGTGTACTGCTTTTCAGTGGAGCTGGAGAGCAGCTCCCTGTGCTGATTCGTGGAAGTGGGGTCAGAGGTCAAAGATGAGAGTGCAAGAGGTTGGGGAGATGAATGTGACGACCTCAACAGCTGCTTTTTCTTTATCTGGCTGCACGCTTTGCCTGATGCTCTTTTACTCTGTCATGTTATTCTCAGTATATCTCTCTCTCTCTTCACCCCTTCATTCATCACTTTAAATAAAAATATAAACACTACCAGTTTAAAGTTTAATCTTTTTGAAAGATACCTCTTATGTTCACCAAGACTGTTCACCAAAAGTGCAGTAAACCAATAATATTTTGAAATATTA
Source organism: Acrossocheilus fasciatus (assembly GCA_036784905.1). NCBI lineage: Eukaryota > Metazoa > Chordata > Actinopteri > Cypriniformes > Cyprinidae > Acrossocheilus > Acrossocheilus fasciatus. Next base: position 13,190,176 of record CM071961.1, read on the forward strand.
TTATTTTACATTATTCAAATTCTATTTAAATATTTTTTAATTTAATTTATTCAAGTGGAATGGAAGCTGTGATACATTACCGTTAAAAAAAAAAGATAGTAATGAACGCTATTATTCAGCAAGGATGTATTAAATTTATCAAAAGTCACAGTAAAGACATTTATGATGGTATAAATAATTTCTATGTTATTTCAAATATATTGTTGCTGTTGTTTTGAACTTTATATTCATCAGAGAATCCTGAAAAAATGTATCAAGGTTTCCACAAAAATATTCAGTAGCAAAAAATAAAACAAAAAGACTGCATAACACAGCATTATTTGTTCATTTATTTGGTAATCGATTCTGATCAGTCAATCCTCGTATTCTGCAGCATATTTTTACATAATAACCACTAAACTGTATAATTTATTGTGATGTGATGGTTTCATGTCGCTTTCTTCTCACATAATAACATTTTCAATTCATTAATATTTATGTTATGTTATTAAAACTGTATGAATCTCCGTGTATTTATTTCCTGTGTAATAAGTGGGATAATATACAGTACGATCAGCCAGTCATTATCATCAGGTCCTGCCTTTAAGTAATGATCTGTTACATAATGATTTTTTTAAAATGACTTATTAATGAAGGTTATGAAAGTTATTATAAAATTTAACCAACGAAATCAATCAAACCTTATCACGCTCGTTCAATCATTCTCTCATCTTCTCTGCAGAATTCCGTGGCAGATGCCCAGCGCCCTATGCTCCTGCCCCAGCAGTACTGAGCAGAGTCCCGTGGACCCCCATGGCTCCCCCCGTGGAGGGAACGGCCCTGGCCCGCTGCCTCGTCCTGCTGCACAGCCTGCTGCTGCTGTTGCCCAGAGGAGTGCCCTGCCGGGGAGCCACACGGGCCCCGGAGTCCCCCTGCCATAGAGCTGAACACCCACTCATCTCTCACACAGGTCAGCATTTGTCAGCATCCCACACACCACAGCATGACAACATGTTACAGGAGAGCTCTGGACTTCATTTGGCGTGTTAATTAATGGTGCTTGCTGAGATAAGCACCACTATTATTACTATCCGTTGTTAATTTATGACGTATCGAATATAGTTTCCGGGTCCAAGCTCTATTTCAAGAGTACTAGATTACTCTCAACAGCTGTTTATGAGCACTATTCATTCATAGCACACCTTTAAGCTAAGCTTTTAAAAAACAGTGTTTACACAACAGTCTCCAGACTCACAGCATCCTGGGCACCAGTATTTTAATGATTCAGAAAGGATGAATTGGCCAAACAAATCTAGGATTTTTCAGTAATGCCACTGCACACAGAGAGTGTGTAATAGCACGGTATGTTATTTGCTTTTGGGATTTGATTCATCTGATCTGAACCCAGAAATAGTAATGTGTTAACAACCAGATTCCTGATGCTTAGAATTGAAGATTCGAACCTGTGGAAATATTTGCCATATAATACAAAAAATGTTCTTTATTGTAAGTCTATAATCCTACTTTTTTAGAGTTGCTTTAGAGTTTGTCAGGATTTTCACTCTACCCAATTTTTTCAAGAGCCTGAAAATATAAATAAAGATATTCTTATAAATATATATATTTATTTTATATTTTTGTTGTTCTTTTCATTTACATGTATAAAAGTATATGTAATTTAATGTATATATAGATATTAGTTATCCTAAAAATATCTACAACTCTATAATCTGTATATATATATATATATATATATATATATATATATATATATATATATAATCAGTTACATATGTCATACATCAGTTGTATATATATATATATTAGTGCTGTCAAACGATTAATCGTGATTAATAGCATCCAAAATAAAAGTTTTTGTTTAGATAATATATATTTGTGTGCTGGGTCTATTTATTATGTATATATAAATACAAACACATACATGTATGTATTTAAGAAAAATATAAAGAAAAAATAAAAAAATATATATTAAATATATATATATATATATATATGTTTATATATTAAATATATTTAAAATATAAAATATAAGAATATAAATATATAAATGTATAAATATGTATAAATATAAATGTAAATATTTTCAAAATATATACATGCATGTGTGTGCATTTATATATATATAATAAATATACACAGTACACATACATATATAATGTAAACAAAAACTTTTATTTTGGATGCGATTAATAATGATTAATTGTTTGACAGCACTAATATATATATACACACAGTGTTTCCCACAAACTTGCACTCTATTTGTGGCGGCATATATATGCAAATTCATTCTCTGCCAGCAGGAGGCGCTTGTAGAGCGGAAGATATGGAGGTTTCCCCGGTAACGCTGCACACAAAGCAGCACTCAACTCACAAAATGCTGCTTTATCAGACATTACATGCAAGATGAAATGAAAATGACATCCAAAATTTTCTGAAGACAGTCGGATTCCTTCAGAAATACAGTGATATAAAAACACCCCCACAGGGTTTAGATTTTTATACGTGCAATGCTCATGTTTATTCAACGAAGTCAAAGCCTTTTGGAAAATCTATTTGTGACGGTCAGTTTTGATATTGTTGCCAGCCGCAACAAATAAATCAATGTATGGGAAACACTGTGTGTGTGTATATATATATTCTTTTATTTACTGTGTATATTTTTATATATTTACTTAATATACATAAAATAAGAATAAAAATACTTTTTATATTTTATATATGTATTAACATATAGTACACAAATTACCTATAGATTAGAAACTAAATGCAGAAAATTAAAGAAAAAGAGAACAAGAGTTTTTTAATGTAATAGTAATGTAATTTTTAATGTAATAATACATACAAACTAATCAAATGTGTTAACATATTTTGATTGATTGATTGATTGATTGATTGATTGATTGATTGATTGATTGATTGATTGATTTTAATTTAAAAATAAACGTTTTAATGTACACTTTTATAGACTGAGTTACACGTTACATGTATTTACTATTATAATAACAACAAATTATGCATAATTACATGTAAGTAACCCTAAACCAAGCCATAATCTTAACCCTAACCATATAGTTAGTACATGTAGTTAATTAATATTACTCAGTACTTAAATGTATAATTACACTGTAACAAGGACACCTTAAAATAAAGTGTAACCCTATTTTAAATATAATTTATTTACCACTAAATACAAGAGCTTGTTCAGAAAACACAGCATAATCTGAACTCCAGATGAGAACTGGGGCCATAAAGGGCATACAGAGTTCAAGTCTTATTTTAGAAACCTAGTGGAGCAGTTCAAGAAACACATAAGAGAAAACCAGCAAAGAGCCAGTGCCCGCAGATCCCAGCGCTCTTTGAATAAATGTTTTTACTGAAGAAAGGGTTTTGTTTGTGAAAGCTGGCGTGCAGGTATTTGGTTTTGCAGCAGGGCAGCTGCTAAATGTGTAGACTGGGGCTCGTTCAATGATCTGAAAGCTTTGATTCAAAAGCTCAGTCAAACAGGGAGAACCGAGATTATTTGAGCAACCGTAAGAATTGCATTTCAAAATGGTGCCAATGGACCGTTATGGACTTGGAATGAAGAGTGTGTGTGAGTGTGTGTGTGTGACAGACCTCCCTGTTGCTGCTGGGCATAAACGCCATTACCCCTGCATTCACTGTGCATATTTAATGAAAAGGGTGCTAATTAAAAGGTTTGTGTTCCAGCGTTTGTGTATGTGAGACGGGTGTTAGACATTGAAATTCACACTCATTCTGTAACACAGATGGTGAACAGCCATACGGACACATCCTAAAAATCAATGGGTTAATTAGCTACTAGTCTGTGTTACTACTCACTAGGTCATGCTTACAGACGGCTTGGTTCTCTGGGAGTTCACTTACAGTCAGAGCTGATCACTAAGCTAAAATATTGACCTTGCCTTTCCACTCCATTAGCCCCAATAGACCCCCTTTGGCTTTGACATTCAGCTCTACAATTACTTACTGAAATCCGCCTGCTGAATTTACATTGATTATAATACATGTTCTCCAGGCAAGGGAGTCCTGTAATTTAAGCTGGGGGAAGGTGACTGAGTTTGTCAATGCTATTAGGTCTCTATGATTTAGCTCATAACACACTATATTAAAAAAAAAAAAAAAAAGTGCTGTAGTCATTCAGAAAGCATGTCTCAAGGACAATTTAAAAACACATGACCATGTATTTAAAAAAGGAGTGAAAAGGTGTGCAAAGGAAACATGAAAAGGAAAACAAGTATATAAATTAAATATTTTCATTATTTATTTATTATTTATTTATTTATTATAAATAAACAGATAAATAAATAATGAAAATAAGAGATTTTTTAATCAATAAAATCAATTATTTTTATTTAAACATGTTTATTAGTTTAAATAGAGGTTTAAAGTTTACATTTTATGAAATATTTAGTTTATTTTATTAAATAAATTAAAAAAAACTTTTTTATTTTTTTGCATTTAATTTCTAGTTTGTGTACCAAAATTTATATTAATGCTTATAAAAAATAGAATATTTTCTATTCCATTTTTGTTCTTATTTTTATTACTTAAAACAATATTTATTTGAAAATGTTAATTAATATAAATGCATCATTCATTCATTAAAACATAAAATTATTTAACTATGTTAATGAATTTTAATAGATATTATTAAATATTGTATTTATTCAGCAAAAAATGTCAAAAACTAAAAAAAAATCTTTTTGTGTATACTTTTCTGCATTTCATTTCTGCTCTGCAGGTAGCTTGTACTAATCCTTTATAATTTAAAACTTGGCACTGTGTTCAGCAAATGTTGTTCTCTCTTATGATAAATTACTTCCAATATTCTCTGTTTGTAAGTCGCTTTGCATAAAAGTGTCTTGTACTTAAATAAATGCAAATGTAAGTTGGATACATGTCCAATTATCAAATCTCATCTCAGTATCACCTTAGTAAACCAGAATTCAACATAGATAAAATAGATAAAAAAGGCATCGATTACTGAAGCTTTTCACACCTTAAATTAATGCCACTTGCATGCTGGCTTAATAAACACCTTCTGTTTCTCAGAAATTTCATGCTTTGTGAAATAGCTTCCCCTGTAATTATAGTTGAACACACAGGCAGTGCTGTGCTTATCTTGACAAAGGCTATATAGTGAAGAGTGATTGATGGGCCGTTTTTTTTTTTTTTTTTTTTTTTAATCTAAACCTTTCAGACTTTGTCAGGCCACCCAGTAAGCCAATTTAGACTGAATTGAAGGCTGAGAGAAACATTTTGCTCTCTCCTTAAATTTGCCTTTTTGAATCAAGCCTGCAGTCTGCATTTATAGTGGCGAATGTTCCTAGCAGCCTCTTTGAAAAAAATCAATAAAAAGGGTTGAGTCACAGAGATGCGTGTCTCCATCCAGACCAAAGGAGAGACACTGGGAGCAAGAGACTGTGTTTTCCTAAATGGAACACCTCTGCTCTCTTCTCCAGAGTGCTGTGGGGACACGCTTCTCCATGGACCGCGAAATCCTTGTCCGTTAGGGAGCAAAAAGTGGGAAGGACATCGCGGACAGTCAGCTTTCCTCTGTGCAGACTATAAAGGAGATAAATATACGTCCCCTCAGCCATGCCAGAACTCCAGCAGAGCTCCACTGTTAGATCTCTGTATAAAGACACACTGGTTGACTGTAAAGAAATGTAAATATCTGCACCGTGGAGCCGTTGTGCTCTGCTCATAAGTGCCGGTTTGTGCAATAATGTTCTGGACAGATGTTGCACACTCATAGTGAGTCAGGTTTGCATTTTGTTTAGACTTCAGAGAGTTATTTTTTTCTTCTTTCTGGGAAAACAAGGTTTTTCTTTTGTTGTCAATGACAGGTTTAAGAAGCAGATGGTTCCCCACAGGTACAATACATATCTTGTGATCGGTAGGAGTGTTGTCTGTATGGGCTTGTCAAAGCTCTTGCTGTATTGCATGGCCTGGTAGAAAAAATAAATATTTTTGGTTTTTATGTTATATAAAATATCTTATCTTCCTAAGTTTTTTTTTAAGTAAACAGATCATTAATTATGCTATTAATTTATACAGTATATGTAAAAGAAATCTTGAATCTTTGCTGATACAAATTTTACATTCATATCTGCCATGTTGATGGTTTAGTAGTATGTAGTTTTCATTGTTTGTTTGTTTGTGTGTGTGTGTGTGTGTGTGTGTGTGTGTGTGTGTGTGTGTGTGTGTGTGTGTGTGTGTGTGTGTGTGTGTGTGTGTGTGTGTGTGTGTGTGTGTGTGTGTGTGTGTGTATGAAATTAACGTAGTTCTGAGTAACATTTTACAATACGGTTTTATACATTAGCAGTAGCTCACAATATTTTACAGCATTTATTAATCTTCCTTTATGTTATTTATTTTATGTCAATATATTAAGCATTTAAAATTCTGTCATTAATTACTCACTCTCATGTCATTCCAAACCTGTAAGACCTTTGTTCATTTTGGGAGCACAAATTAAGATATATTTTTTATGAAATCTGAGAGCTTTCTGACCCTGCATAGACATTTCTCTATTTTTTAACATTACTAAGTGCCAACATTTGGTAACAATACACACTCTATGTAAAGTGGTTTTGTCTCATTTTAGTTACAAGTTTGTGTTGGGCTACTCCCTCTGTAATTTTGGTTAGAAAACTTGTTTAAGAGCAACTTTGCGCCAGAAGACCCCAGCATTTACACAGCTGCAATTTGTCTGATGTTGCTTCCTGTACTTAAAGAATCTTTGTAAAGAGCAAACATATTAATGTCTATTAAAAGAAACAGTCCTTGACAGTTCAAGAAAACAAGTTTAAGAGCAAACTAAGGCAAGAGTTCCTGTAGTTTTGACAGCCGTGACCTTGAAGGCTTTAAATTGCTTCCATGCTGAGGTTGATTTTTGGAAAGTGCCCATGTTGTTTTACATCTTCGTGCTATTTTTATATGACATTCATTGCTAATGTGGCTCTTTCACACATTTGACTCTTGAATGAAATGTTTTTGCAAGAAGATTGTAGTTCTACACATTATTTTGTCAGGAAATGAGACATTTAACATGTAACCGAGTGTTCAGTGTTTCCTAAAAAGAATGTGAAAATATAAACAGAACATAAATGCCTACCATTAGCTGACATGAGTAGACTACATTAAGTCATCCAGAAGCCCTAAAAGAATTAATATATATTGTTATCATATGAAACTGCTTCTCAGAAACACTAGAGAACCACATTGAGTGTCTCCACATTCACTTACGTGTTCCAGTCTCGCTGAAGTTAGGGCTATCCCATAGAGACATGCAAGATTTATGGAGGAACATTGTGGTAACTGATGCTGTGGATCTGTAGGGAATTCTGGCTTCCTTTTGTATGCTCGAGATGCGCTTCTTCAGAGGAAAAACAACCTTATCAGAGTTAGAGGAAGCTTTGTTGTTCAGCAGAGCTGTTAAACTGATTATTAAAATAAAAGAACTTTATTGAAGAAATGTTGTAGATTATATATAATTCATTTACTAGGTTTGTAAATTATTCTGTATTCATTATTGTTTGCAAAGCACAAAGGATCTATCTCTGTCTGTCTGTCTGTCTGTCTGTCTGTCTGTCTGTCTGTCTGTCTGCCCGCCCGCCTGCCTGTCTGTCTTATTTTTTGTATATGTATTATGTATTATTTGTACAGTATATGTATTTGTATATGTATTATTGTGTATTATTTCTACATTTATTATTATTTTAGATTTTTATTTATATATTTAATTATACATTTTCTATATGTATAATGCACGATCATTGGTGATTTTTATGGAGTGACAAGACACATGCTTTGTGAAGTGCAGTCCATTCCACTCATGTGTTTATGTGAAACTACATCCCAGAGCTGGAAAAAAAAAATGACCAGTAGCACGACTTAACAAATGATAGCATTACTGGAACATCTAACCCAGCAGCTATCCCATTACACAGAGGTAGGTAGGCAAAAGATGTTAGACAGGCCAAGATTGAAGCTTTGATGTCAAGGCCAGAGGTTAATATGAAAGGCGCCACAGCGAGAGCATTTGATATGCATATCATACACCCGCACAGAAACAAACACAAATGCACTCAGGAGCACTCAAGAGAAATATAAAAAAAATACAGTGTTTGTGTGTGTGTGTGTGTGTGTGTGTGTGTCAGTCAGTGACGTGCACTAACATGTTGCCTCTCTTGTTCTGCAGAAATCGAGCCTTGGATCCACCGATTCAGAGCTGAGGGCACCGTCGATTATTCACAGCTGACCTTTGACCCCGGCCAGAACGAACTAATCGTGGGCGCAAGGTAATGGACACTTCTTCCATCACTGCGTGAAACTTAATTAGGACTCAGTCCATGGGTCTCAGTACACAAACGAGAGTTTCGTTGTCAGAGGTTCTGTCAGTGTGTCTGCCGAGCCTTACATTCATATAGTACTATATTTTCAGCAACACCAAATTGACACCCACTGCGAAAATGTCACCATTGCCAGGTTTCCCATGATTAGCCCAATAGTGACACTCATAAAACCACACAATGAAACCGTAGGACTTTTGTGGCAGACAAAGAACAGCATAGACCCTCCTCACCAACAGATACTTTGATAAAAAAATCGCACCATGAATGTGAGAATAGGATAGGTTTTCCTGTGTCCAGCTCTAATTAATGAGTGTGATGATTTCCACGTAGACTTTCGCACTGTCCTGCCATACATCTTCAGCCAAATTAATCTCATATTCCCGATCTGTCAGCAGCCTGGATGGTCTCCAAGCAATTATTTTGTGACAACCGCAGAAATGGTTTGATATGAGGCACTGTAACAGTTCATTCACCCACAGGGCCGGGAGCGGTAGAATAATTACTTTTTCTGGGAGAAGCAGGGATTACCATTCACTTCTCTAGTGATTCATTGTATCATGAGCAGATTGTTTTTTTATGTTTTTTTAACTTAAAAGTAACGAGACGGAAAGTGTTAGTTAGCTCTGAAAACCTGCTCCGAAGTGCAACACATCATTATCAAGTCTGACTTGGATAAAGAGTTGCGGTTGTTATTCTTTGTTCTCTCCAAACATCAAAAATGTCTTGCTGGTGTTACAAAGAAGTGCATATCAATGGTAATGGCTCAACTGAAAATATTCTTTTGACCTCTTGTACAGTAGGAAATGAGAAGGATCAGTCACTCATTTGAAGTTCCAACTAATGATTCGGTCTGTCAATAGATGTCTTGTACTTTAGGGTTCAGGTTTTAGAGACAGCAAACCTCTCAAACAAGACAAATGCAAACAACGGGAGCTAAAGGAATCTAGTTATGCTCTTTAGATTGAGGTTGGGAATTAGGGATGCACAATAAATCAGCATTCATATCATGTGTCAGCTGACAGATTTTACTGTTTAATATTATTATTAAGTAAAATAGGACAATATATTTAAGGCGATAAATTATAGTCACACAATCACGGAACACATTATTTCCTGTTGGCTAAATGCAAATAAAATAAGTGTGTACATATTTTATAACATATTTATAATGTTGTTTTTTAAAATATATTTATAATATATTTTAATTATAATTATTTGTTTGTTTTCCATTTAATTTTATTAAAATAAAAGGTTACACTTTATTTTGATAGTCCACTTTAGACATTCTACTAACTATAAGTAACTTTGCAACTACATGTCAACCAATTCTCATTAATTTGCAACTACATGTCTACTAACTCTCAGAGTAGACTGTTAGGTTGGGTTTAGGGTTAGTAGAATACATTGACATATACTTGCAAATTTTCTCATAGTCAGTATGTTGTTTTGGACCCATCAAAATAAAGTGTTAAGATATTAAAGGGGTCATATGATGCTTTTTTAAAGATCATTATTTGGTGTATTTGGTGTAACAGAATATGTTGACATGCTTTAATGTTAAAAAAAACTGTACATTATTGTAGGTCCTCTATGCCCCGCCTCTCTCAAACACTTAGTTTTCTACAAAGTCCCTCCTTCAACAAGCGCAGTCTGCTCTGATTGGCCGAACACCACAAGCACTCGTCGGAAATGTAACACCGCTTTCCATAATCGCAAGCTTCAGCTTTCAAAATAAAAGTAAAGACAGTTAATAATGTCTAGCTTTACCATCAGTTCAAGCCCGAGAGAGGAACAGAGTCTCGTGACAGAAACAGTGATGAAGCTTGTATGTGTTTGCACACAAGCCGCAATTAAGACAGCTGACTCCACTGTGATGTGACCCTCTCTCACACACACACACACACACACACACACACACACACACACACAAGATTAAGATAGTTGATGTGCTGTGATGTGACCCTGTCTCTCTCTCTCTCACATATACACACACACATGACACGCAAAACTCCGCATTTGAACAGTCAATAGCAAATACTTAAACTAATAACAAAACATACATACAGTCGCTGATTCAGAAGCGCCACATTGTCATAGCAAAGTCAGAATTACCTCCTCTCCTAGGTTCACGAAATGGTCGTCCATAAAATGCATTGTGATAACATCTTGGTCGTGCTGTTCTGTTGTAAGTAATCTTAATGATTCCTAAATGCATCTACTTTCGGAAGGCCAAATAAAGTGCTTTTGCTTTCACATAGAAGCTCACAGCGTCTCCCTGACATGACTGCTTCAACACTACTGCGGTTACTGAAACCACGCCTTCTTTCCTCGCGTGCACATTTGGGCGGCATTACGCAAATATTTCCACATCGTGACGTAGATATGTGGGGGCGTTTGAATGAGCTGTTTTAGGGGGGCGTGGCAGTCTTAACTTTCATAAAGAATATCTCTTTGGTTTTGAGACTTTAGTCTTTGCAACTTCAGGGATCTTATCTATGCACAATCAGCTTGTAACACTCCAAAGAGAAAGGAAAACTTGAAATCGCATCATATGACCCCTTTAAGCAGACAGTCTACTAATACTCTAGATTGCTTTGACATGTAGTTGCAAAGTTACTTACTGTTAGTAGAATGTCTAAAGTGGACTATCGAAATAAAGTGTTACCAAAGAAAATTTTGAAAGTTTAGAATGTAAAATATTTTTATTACCCTGAATATTATATACAATGGAAAACTGGTTTTAATTTTTTATTTTTTTTATATGTATAAAAGTACATTTTTAAAATGTAAAAAAAATGTAAAATAAAAAAAAAATAAATAAATAATTTAATAAATAATAAAAAAATTACATTTATGTATTTATTTGTCTAATATATTTGTTATCTGCCTCAAAAATACATTAACATTGGTTATCATATCAGTGCATTTTTTATTTCACTTCATTTATTTTTATATTTTTATAATATAATATATTTTAAGTATAATTATTTGGTCATTTTCCATTTAATTTTTAATAAAAGAAAATTTTGAAAGTTTAGGATGTAACATTTTTTATTACACTGTACAAATATCATATACAATGGAAAACTGATTTTAAGTTAAAAAGAAAAAAATGTTAAAAAATTTAATTAATTTAATTTTTAATTTATTTGTCTAATATATTTGTTATCTCCCTCAAAAATACATTAACATCGGTTACCATATCAGTGCGTATTTCTTATTTCTCTTAAATTAATTGAATTTTATTTCGGCTAATATATTGGCTGTCTGCCTGCTATCTAATACATATTAGATAATCCCTACTGAGAACTGTATGATAGTCATTTCTAGCTATTTTTTATTTTATTTTTTTCAGATTAGAAAGGTGAAAATCACAGTAAACAACACTGTTTATGCAGGTCAGCTATCTTTCTGTGGTTAATATACATCACTGTGGATAGGATGAGTCAGGGGCTGTGGATCAATGTTGTTCAAATTGAGCTGTAAAGAGGAAAACTAAAGTCTTGCCTTGGAGGAACTCCATGGTGCTTTCAGCTCGACTGGTTGTCCCTGGAGCAGATGGGTTTGCAGGGCCCAAGGGCTCACAAACGCACCCACAGTCTGGCCTAATGGACTGTGTGAAGGTTCTCCAACTGAGCTGCTGCTTCATCAAGGTCACTGAACAACAGGGTTCTCATGAAGTTACTCAGCAGCTCAAGGAACATTCTGCCAATTACCAACACCAGACTGAGCAGACCTGTCAAAGTACAGGCACTTAGAATGTGAAATATTGACCCATGCCTCTACTGAAACACATACAAATTTCAAAACTGTTGTTATTCATTTTATATATACAGAGATAGATAGATAGATAGATAGATAGATAGATAGATAGATAGATAGATAGATAGATAGATAGATAGATAGATAGATAGATAGATAGATAGATAGATAGATAGATAGATAGATAGATAGATAGATAGATAGATAGATAGATATTTTTTTTTGTAACCTTTTGCAACTTCCATGGTTTAACAAAATTTTCCGTTGTTTTTCCTTTTCAATATCAACACCATCAGATCAAAAATGATGTATTTCTAGTCAAATATTTCTAAGAATGTATTCAGCATCATACAGAAATTCAAAATAATCACATTCTACACATCTGTGCAGTGGCCATTAGAATTGTTTGTGTTGCAAGCTATTAAAATTACCCACATAAATATCCAAACTATCTTTTATAGTGAAGTTGACATTGCTTGATTTTTTGTGTTCTCATAAATATCTTATGGTGTTGACATTAAGCTTTCTATCAACCAATCAGATTATAGAGTTAAAGTTAAGAGTTTCCCTCTTATTTCAGAGGTATCTTTGGTTTTGGCTACATTTTGTCTTTCATTTTTGAATAGGAATATTGTTCCAGGACCAACAAAGAATAACGATTCAAAGGATGTTGACGCACTTGGCCAGATCACGTTGTGCCTGGCGCCCCACAGAACTGCATTCAAATGCAACTACAAAAAGAAATAGTCATGAATAACCTAGAATGAGCTCAGTACGTTCCGAATCCCTCCATATTGATAGTGTAGCTGCATGGTCATTACAGAAATAATGGCCCGGTAGTCCGTGCAAAGGAACCATTGATAGTGAGAACCTCAAAAGGCTTTAACGGTAATGCAGTGAAACACAATCAATAGGCATGTCGATTCAGTAAGTGGACCTTAATCACAGCAACCTGATTTATCATGTACTCTCTCTATACAATAAGACAGGCTCCACTTTCAGATTACGTCCCATATTGTTTTAGCAAATGTGTTTGTGCTTCCGACATTCACAGATGGATGTAAAATCATGTCGGACGGATATGCGATTTGTAGTTCCACATATAAATTACATTTGAGATTAGAGTTGGCAGAACAGTATATTGCTACACTAGATTACATGCTCGGTCCAAGACGTTTGGAGGAGCAATTTTAGTTGTTTTTCGTTCCCAGAATTAAAATGCATGCAGCATTTACAGGCCTCTGCTGCTCCAAACAAGCATCTTATCCTTAGGCAAGGTCCAGGGTTGGCTCATTAAAGTGACAGTAGGCTGTACACTTTGCATAAGAGGTTTTTGGCTCTAACACATTGTTAGACTTCATCCAGGTGTGCAGATCAGCTTGAACTGTTACGCCAGGTTGTATTAAAACCGGATGTGTATTGGGAGCATATTAATGTGATTTATTCAGCAATTAATTTGGCAATTTAGTTCCCAATCCTCTGTTTTATTTATAGTCTTGTTTATCTCTGAAAAAGCTCAAAACATTCCTCTCACAACATTGGCCAATTGCTATTGCGCATGGATTCACTCGAAATGTTGCAACCCATAAAAATCTCCATTTATAACCTCAATGCCCGCCCACCCTCTGAGGCAACTTGTGTTCTGATTTGGGTGGAAATTCATATCTTTTTTTTTTTGTCTTTTCTTTCAGAAATCATCTCTTCAGGCTACATTTGGAGGATCTTTCATTGATCCAGGTGGGTGAAAAAAAGTCTCTGTCTGTCTCTTTCTGTCTTTCTTTTTTCCAGAATTGCTCAGACAGCTCAAACACCCAGGATGAGACTAACAGGTGTTGCTGCCGCCATGTGTGAATGCCAATTACAGTGGTTTCATAAGCTCAGAGAAAAAGACTCTGGCAATTTAAAAGTTGTCAGTTTGGCACAATGCTGACGTGACTGGCGTTCGTGCCCTGTGGGCTGGTGCTTTCTGTTAAATCCATATGTAAACTTTCTTTGGACTCCATTTTGGATTTGTGTGGTTGGAAAACTATTAACAACTTTCATTTGTATGACCTGATGTCTGTTTGTGCAAAATTAAATTTTTTCAGTGCTGGCAAACAAATATGTTCTTTGAGTCTGATACTAGCTTTGAATTGGGAATTAAAAATGATCACTAGTAAATATGATGAGGCTGACAAGGATTACAGAGTCTTAAGTGCTGGTTATACTCACTGTGATTAATCAATGGAAATTGTTGTGTCTGTGTGCTTTATAAGGTGGCGGATCACTCTCTGGGATGAAAAAAAGCCTTATTAAAAAGATTTTTATTTATTTGATTTGATTTTATCATTTTTGTCCACTAAACCAAAACCATGTGTTGCAACCAACATGAAAGAAAAAAAGAGAACAAGGAATGTCAGAGAAGACCCACATTACTATATGTTAAATGTCTTAAAATATAATTTTAAAAAGTAAATATCTTAAAATGTAATTTTCATATTTGATATATTTTATATATTATAAACATAGGAGAAGTGGATCATTTATATAGCAATATTATTTTATATTTTATTTTATATATAAGGCCGTGTTAACTCAGATTGTAAAATATTGCAATAATACAGTAATACAATACAATAATACAATATAGTAATATAATGAAATATGTAGCAAATTATTTAATAATAATAATAATTAATTATATTTATTTAAAAAAATTACATTGAAAAATGTTTTTAAACATTTTTGAAATTATAATTAAGAAGTTTTTGCTCACGTGTTTACAGTGGGTTATTAATTTTTACTTGGTTAAAACACAAGACATTATAAAAACCTTTAAATATAACCTTTACAAAACCATATAAAACCAACATGAATACTAAGCATACATTTCTTACAACTTGGCACGAGTTTTAAACTAAATTTGAAATCATTAAAAATGATTGACTTCAGGTGATTTTGTGGTTGTGAATCATTGTCAGTGTGAATGCCGCTTTAGATGTTCTACTTCTATAAAAGCCAGAACTATCAAATCCTATTAATGAGCCTAGTTTAGAAACCAAATGGACCTGAATGAAGACCTGCATATCTCCCAAATTAGACCTTATTCCCTTAACAAGTTTTAAACATAATTACCCAGGAGTAACCGCTGTCCTGTAACAGCTGCAGCAGATAAGTTACTTTCTCTCTCCTATTGCATCGAACATCTTATAACCCTGTAAATAACCATCCAAACATTGACATATTTGAAAGTTTATTTGAAGTCTTTCCCAGCGGACTCTTTTGAGGCCTTTAAAAGAGCCAAACACTGGCTGTTTAACAACTTCAACATCATGGGGTCTCCTCAAAAAGACTGACCTCCTGGGGAAAAGAGCAAACAGACCAGACCCAACTTTTGAGATGCCTTTTGTTCTGACCTGCTCACAGGGAACCGGCATCACAAAGATGAGCCCTGCCATTGCTCTCCAGCCAATCTCCAGCTTTCCTCCGTAATAGAATTCCTTCACTTGCCTCACAGCACGGAATCGTGTGTGTACTTTTCTTTTTGGTCTTTTCATGCCCTTTGTCACTGCTACAGCTGACTTTGCTGAAGGTTTCTCTGAAAAAAGAAATCCTCTGATGATATGTTTTGAGGAGAGCTTCCCAATTTAGCTTGACCTAAGGCCCAATTCCATTGCGGTCTATACGAGTACTTGTTTGTGTTTTTAAGCATTCACGACTTTGATCTGGGGTAAAAATGACAGTATTGCATACTGTAAATGTTGTCAAGTTTTTTTTTACGAGGTTTTGGTTTAATATGGTTATTCATATTTAGAGTTTTTCTTCTTTCCTTACACAAGAAGTTTCAGGAAGACCGGTGAGATCACAGGCGAGGGGATAATATGAATGATTCTGGCAATATGGTGCAATGAGCGAGAAGTCCTGAGACCTGAGAAGGAAATGACCTAGAAAGTGCTGCTTTTATCCTTCATTGATCTCACAGAATAGAGCTTTCTGTAGCAATGATGCATCAGCAATGGGAAAAATAAACCCGCAGAGTGACCCATCATGTGTCTGCAACACCTCCGCTAGTGTTTAAGAGCACAGTGTTGTGAAGCATTAAAAGCCTTTTAATGGCAGGATAAATGTGGCAGCACTATAGGAGATGTATAGTATGTAATCAGTATATGGACATGGGCAGGGCACATTATATTTCATGGGTCATTGTACACAATGAGTGTAATTTGTGTCTCCTACTGTATGTGCAAGTGTGTAAAAATGACTTCAAAATTCAAATAGCTAAAAATGTCTTTATTATACATAGTAAAAGCTAATTAAAAGATTTTAATATTTGTATGTATTTGATTATTTTGGCAAGCCCTTCTGCACTGAACATTTCTTTAGCTGTAATTTTTATTCTTTTTATTTTTATTACCACATGCAGTAAAAGTAATTTACCATCTGTTTCATTTTCCCCTCTCTTACTGTCAGCACCCTTTCATATATGTTTATACACACACACACACACACACACACACACATATACATATATATATATATACACTGTAAAAAAATATGTTTCGACATTGTAAATAAAACAGATTATTGAAATACATTTTACAAGAAAATAGATTTTTCTTTCTACTTCAAAATTTCATGTTTAATTCTATCTGTTCAATTCAATTCATATTGCTTTATTGGCATGACATACTTGGGTGCATATTGCCAAAGCATTATACATAGCAGAATAAAAAGACAAACATACATATAATATACATCCATAAATAAACAAAACAAAATACATGTAAAATGCATCCATATATATATATATATATATATATATATATACACTCTCAGAAATAAAGGTACAAAAGCTGTCACTGGGGTGGTACCTTTTCAAAAGGTACAATTTTGTACCTATAAGGTTCAAATATGTACACTTTAAGTACTAATATGTACCTTTAAGGTACCAAAATGGACCATTTAGGTACAAACATGTACCTTTTGAAAAGGTACCGCCCCAGTGACAGCTTTTGTACCTTTATTTCTGAGAGTGTATATATAAACATTAACGGTACTACTAATGTAGATGTGTTCACTCTTTACTTCTTAGTTTGTGGCATTTATAAATATGATGTGCTACCAAAGAGGAAGTAGGTCCTTCACCAAGTAATATTCTTAATTTGTCATTTTCATGGAGTGACTGGAACTCGGGAATAATCTGCTGTATTTGACAGTACAGTGCGTCTCTTAAGGACGTGTATTTGTCACAATAGAGGAGGAAGTGTTCCTCCGTCTCAACTGATTCAGATTTACATTCACTACAGTTTCGCTCTTCTTTAGGTAACCACATCTTTTTATGTCGTCCTCTTTCTATGACCAGCTGGTGGTCAGTCTGTACAGTCTGTACTTCATCAGTAAATGTCTGTGAGTTATATTCCTGACTGAGACCAGATAGTCAGCCAGACTGTACTCTCTGTTGAGTTTCAGATAACATTGGAGACGACTTTGGTCTTTGGTTTGTTCTTTCCAATGCTGTATGTATGTCTCCTTCTCTTCATTCATAATTTCTTTGACTCTTCCAGGTTTTTCAGGGTTCGTGATATTGAGTGCTTTGTTAGTCAGATCTAACACCATTACACAAAGGTGACTTTTTTGAGCACTCATTTTTTGTGTTTTTAGTGCTTTAAAATGAAGAGAATCTTCAGAACTAGAGTTGACGTGGATCCAGAACTTTAAAACTCTTTTTTTTAATGATTAGATTTAGGGGGAGACGGCCTAACGCCGCTCTGCAGGCGTTATTAGGTGTGTTTCTGTAGACATGTAGGATGCTTCTGCAGAACTCTACATGCAGAGCTTCTAAAGGGTGTTTGTGCCAATCTTTATGGCTGTAGTTACACGTTGGGCCCCAGATCTCGCTTCCATACAGGGCAATAGGCAGTATGACACTATCAAAAATCTTTGTCCAATTTCTGATAGGGATGTTTATTTTGAATAACTTTGTTTGTATGGCATGCAGTGCCCTGTGGGCTTTTACAAGTAATGTTTTTATTGCCAAATTGAAATTTCCAATGGGAGTTAAAACCAGACCAAGATAATTATATTGTAAAGCATGTTGAAGTGTGGTGTTGTTTAAAGTAAATATATAGATAGGTAGGTAGGTAGGTTGATTGATTTGATTGATTTGATTGATAGATAGAACAAATTTGTTACTGTTAGCTCCTTTATTATACATTATATCCACAATATATAAAAAATTGTACACAGTGCATGTGCTGTTTTTAAGTGTATCAGATGGAGCAGTTCTCTGTGTGGGTGACTCTAGATTGAACAGTTTTTTTTTTGCCATAAATGTTACCGTCTATTGATCCAGAATGAAGTTTGGTATCATAATTTACCATGACTTCAGTTTCCTGCTGGTCCCTTCACAATAATGAAAAGCAGATTCAGATCTGCAGAGTTTGCTGAAAGAGACCCCTTTGGAAGGTTGGGCAGGTCAGATATACTTTAATGAAAAGTGAATGTCTCAGACTAGTTTAATTTTCTCAGAAATATTCATAATAGAAAAAAGAGAGAGGTCACGAATTGATAGACACAATGAAATAAAGGACAGGTTGAAACCGTCAGAGCAAAGTCACATACTCATACAGTATGTTGAGATGGTGAGTTTGCAAACTGGCTGACAGGTCCAGATGATGTCTCCTAATGCTTGTCTTCTGTGTAACGTTGTTCTGTCAGGTTGTCATCCACAAGAGAGATGAGGAAAGCAGGTTTTAGATGTGATTTAACAATGTAGACCTGCTTGTTGATAGACAAACTTCTGATGGACTAGTCTGCACTGGATTTAGTCTCAGGCTCCCTGTGACCTGCCTGACAGGAAGTCACTGAAATCAGTAACCAACTCATTTAAATACTATAAGAATATAAGAAGCATATGAGACCATGTACAGGTTTCAAATTTATTTACATAGGATATAATGATAAATGTCAGTTCTATACGTCTTCTTCTATCATGGTCAACAGAAACATGCTGAATGTTGAATTATGGTAATTCAATGCTTTTTAATTTTATTCAAAGAACAGTTATTTTGCGCATTGCTTATTTAATTTAATAAACATTAAACATACTGCCCCACTTGGAAGCTGTTTCTGCCATGGGATTTAAAAAAAATTCATTGTGACTTTATTATCTCGCAATTCTTGAGAACTGAGATTAGCAGTTGCAAGTTAAAGTCAGAATTCTGAGTTAAAAAGTCGCAATCAACTTTTTTTTATTCTGTGGCAGAATTGCAGGATATAAAGACAGAATTGTGAGATGTAAACTTGGAGCTGCGAGTTTACATCTCAGAATTCTGAGATTATATGTCACAAAAGCTCAGAACTGTGAGATAAAAAGTCACATTTACCTTTTTTATTTTTATTTTTTATTCCATTTGTAAAAACATGATATTGGCACTTTTGGTAGTGACCTTTAATGGGGAGAAAATATAGACACTGGCCTCTTGTAGTTTCTTATGTCAATGGGATTCTGAAGCCCAGATGAATTGAACAATACATCTCTTCTCTCATTGGTCAAATGACAGAGGTGCTTGAGGAAGAGCAGCTCTATTGTTCTGTTTTTATGGTCTCAGTCTACCCAGAGTCCACCTTGCTCAGCCGATTTTCCTCTGTCAAGTTTGTTCTCCCTTGAGCATTTTGCATATTGTACAGTAGCAGCACTCCTAGCGCCACTGATTAATTGCCTGAATAAATGCATTGTAGTCACTTCATTGTATTTCAAGCTTGACAAATGAACGCCGGAGCCTGTTTCCCCAGTACGCCTCTATTCAGCCGTTTTGCGAGAGTAAATTTAAATCAGTTGTTAATATGCAACAGAGCAATTGGCGTCTTTATTCCTGATGCATATGTATAAGTTTAACACTGTGTCGTTATATAATTGAATATTTAACTCTAAGTGAACTGGATGAGGTCTAGCTGCTCAGGATAGTCTGGTTTCCTTTTTGCATGTTTGAAGGAAATGAACGGAGGCGCTGTGAGGTTGCGTCTTATCCAAGTGGCTTGTTGACCGATCACCTGAGATTAAACCTGTATGTCCTCTGCACCACAGCCAGCCTGCTGTGCCGATTCAGCACACATGCACTCATAATGCTGTGCCACTCACTTACTTTCTATTTAACGCAGCAGTATAGCTCCTCAGCTCATGACAGCTGTCTCGATTCAAACGTACCGGCCCGGACCTGCCATTTACATCCACTCCTGCAGCAAATATGGTAATCATTGTGATTTAAACCGGTGTTTAGCCATTTGCTCTAAGGGGATATGCCCATGAGCGCAATTCAACTCTCCGTTGTACTTACACACATGCACCAGTGCGTTTGGTTCAGCAGAAACAGAGCCATTACCGTGATCGATGATTTTATCATGTCAGCTGGTTGCGTGGTGATTTTCTTCAGCCGTTCTTCTTTTGTTCATTTTATCTTGTTTATGTTTAATTCAGGGGGACCGGAATTGTGAGTGACTTTGTGAACTCATGAATATTAAGTAGCAAGAATTGATGTTGCTAGGTAATACTCTTAGACCATTTAGGTCACATTATTTGATTAATATTCTCAAATTTGAATATTTTCAAATTAAACCCTCACTTTGGTACTATCTGTAAACTGATATTCTGTGCAAATGTGCATGAATTGTATGGCATTGCAGATTTTCGCCAATATCAAGCCAGTTTTATATTTTAACTGTTAAATTAATTCGGAAATGTCAATACTGAAATGCCAACCATTTAAAAATACAATAAAAAAATTATAATAATATCACTTAAACGTTACACTTTTAAATGAATGAATGAATGAATGAATAAATAAATGTACGTTTGATATTTTATCAGATATTTTTATTGCCTTTCAAAAAATGTTTAATTCTGAGATGTCACAACTGAAATGTAAACCATTTAAGTTACGATACATTAAGATTATAAACTGTATCTATAAAACAATTAAAAAATAATTTGAATTGTCAATTGACTGACATACTGTATCTCATGTCCATCAATTGATAATATGATAAAACATATATAATAATAAACAAATAAATAAAAAAATTATTCAAGTTGAAAACTTGACTGACATTTCTCAAACATCAAGATACAATAAATAAATTGAAAAGTAAAAAAGGAAATTCATTGATCTTTTCTCAACATAAATGTAATTTTGGCCTCAAACTGATATGAATGACTTTTTATCATCATTTCATTCAGTACCGATTTTAGTTTGTAGTTCTTTGAGCCACGGATGTCTGTGAAATTTTGACTAAAATAGTCTGTGATTAACATTACTTGAAAAACTTGTTACATTAATTACACACTTTCATACCTCAAACATAAATTTTTGAAACAGTTGTGTGCTTTAAAGTTGCTAACAAGTTGCCACATAAGAAACCCGCTAGCAGACAGCTGATTCAAATACACATTTGAGGATAAACTGTGCACGATTAGATGCTCTTGATTTCATGTTTTCTAAAGAGCAGTAGTTCATGGAAAAGTGTTATTAACAGCATTTAGCTGTGATATTGACTTTGACAAGTTATATCATTAACTTTCCTTTTATACACAATTTAAAGTTGAAGTAAAAGAGACAGATTGTCATTCATGTATTTCATTAACCTCTCTTGCTCACCGTCACTAAAACAATTACATGCACTGATCAACAGAACACTTGTGCTAATTTCTGAGGGCGGCTGTTTCAATTGCTTCCAGTTACTCGGCCATTTAAATTCATGAAATAATGAACATATGAGCTCCCCTTCAGCGTTCTGTATACTGTAACTCCATCAGATGTCTGATTAACAGGGGACTAGGCTTGGACTGTGGTCTTATATGCCAATTACAGTCTGATAATGGCTACTTAGCAACATACTCTAGTCAATTCTGCTGGGATTTTTTCCCATTTACATATATAATGAGTGGAGATGTATTGGGTTTTGGTAAAATATCACTTTTGGCTAGGATTTCTGTGATATATGAGGATTTCTGTGATAAATGCAAACTCATTTACAAACCACAGTTGCAGGGCAGGATGAGATCACCTTAAATCTCCACACTTCAGTGCATCGTAATTATGAAAATGCACGATTAATCCAATTGAGCAAGATGCGGTACTTTGTCATCTGTTGACTGTCGTCTGACGTGCTGCTTGTTGAAATGACCAGAATTCATTGAATACCCAAAGCGTGCCTGTGGTTGCATTCTTCAACTCAGATAATACAAGCATGCACATCAGAAATGCTTACAATCATTTATGCATGCTTTGTTTTGTCTTGGCAATGTGAATTCCAGGCAGAACTCAGAGAGAGCCGTGTAGTGGGCGACTCAACCCACACAGTGCTGACTGGGTCTCTCTGGCCCACCTGTTCCTGACAATGACCGCTCAGTTCTGGGGTCTGCACCGGACCATCTGGAACAATGGAGCGAGTCTACCATACAGGAGTGGTGGAACTATAAAGACATTAAAGTGTGCTTATATAACTACAGATGTTGTCTGCGGTTATGTATGTAACCAATTGTATAGCCTCCATAAAGAAAACCTCTGAAAAGCTGAAAGACAAAAGAAATAACTGTACAGGGGTTTCTGAAAGTTACGCCATTACACCAATAGGTGGCGACAAGTGTCTCTTTGTGAGTGAATCATTGAATTGGTCGGTCAACCGATTCGTTTAAGGACACTGATAGAGAGATTGATGAACACTTTTAAAAGAAAACGGTTATTTTTAACAAGGCCTGTTTTAAACGACAAATACTTTGAAGTCAGTTATCCACCTTATTTTTCCCATAAGAGCGGTAATTTGTAAATTCAATGTGTCTGCTTCCGTTGTCATCCTTCTAGCTATTTTTAGTTATTTAAGTTTGTTTTGCTGCTTGATATTGCAAACTACCATATTATTTTAATGTATAACTTTAATTATGAACACGCTGCTTTGTAGTGCAAACTGTTTTACTCTTTACTGCACTTTCTTCTTGTCATTTCCCTACTTCCGCATTAAAAAAATAAGGTGGATAGATTGATGAACACGTTTTAAGGAAATAGTTATTGTTAACAATGCGAATATTAAAAGACATAACGATAACCCCCAAGTGTAAACAGAACAGAACCAACAAATATGTATTGCAGATATCGTTAAAGTTAAATAATTTTATGTACACATTTTAGAATTAGTCTGATTCAAAGGAGAATCAGAAGGCTGAATCCTGACTGACAGAGGAGGAGTTGGGGATGGAGGAGGGTAATTAACTATTGAGCAATGCGAAAATTGCTGATAATACTGAGGGACCTTATATATATGAATGCTTAGATAGGTGTCGTATTCCTATAGGTAGATGGGGATCAGCTGAGAGTCAACGTGATCTTGCAGAACTAACACTATGCTTGATTTATAAATACCAGTTGACGTAAATGGAGCATATTTTACTGAAAGAACAATTTTATGCTGTGCTGGTGTCTACCTGCCTCTTTCCCATTATTCACTTTTGAAAAATGTCTTGTGTAAAAATATCACAGAGCACAAATAACATTCAAGTTGTTAATGGCCAAGTTCAAGTTGGTTAATGGTTACGTTCAGCATTATTACATCATTAAATAGCTCTACTGATGAATGATGCCAACTACCGAATGACATTGTTTAGACTATCCTGGAAATTCATAATGCAATTTTCCAAAGTGTAATTTAACCTAATTTGTCAAGGTAATGGTTTTAGTAATTACATTTAATTCACGTTTTACACCATTTTTGCTGAGCTAAACGCAACACCTCGAGTGGGCGACAACTAGTACCTCTGAGCAATTTGTGCTGGCACACACACAAAAAAACGCTTTAAGACATCCTAATGCTGTCCTCGCACTCTGAAACATTCTGCTGATGTGCAGTTTGTTTGTATGACTGACTTTCCTCAAAATAGCTGGTTTCTAGCCGGGGATTTAAGAATGAAGTCTGTTTCTATTCCTTCTGCTGTTCGGTTACAAAAGTTCATGAAATGCAGTTAAAAATGTAGTGTTGTGCCTCAGCGCCGCTGCCTAGCTATAATTATGGCATATGACAATACGCTTTGAAGCATTAAAAGTGCGTAGTATTCTTCCCTCAGCAAATGCCAGCCTTCTTCCTGCTCCTTCCTATCGTTGCACCGCTGTTATGTCAGGCTGAAAGTGCTATATCAGTTGCTAATGGTTATTTTGACACATTAAATCATCTTTCATGTCACTCTGGATGTGAAGGAGTTTCCTGTGTCTCCGTCCCTCAGCCTATTTCTCTGTCTTGCGGTGGAGATTTGGCATGAATGGGCCTCGTGGGGAAACTCATTCAGCAGCATGACTGAGCAAGACAACGCATTTTCAGTCCTGCATTTGCACATTCACACCCTGCTGTCTTCTAAGTGTCACTCGTAAGATTCCCTGTTGGCTCGAGGGAATGAGAACCTGGATTTTTTTACTTAATATTAGCCTGTTTCCAAAGGGTCATGAGTACACTACGTCCTGTTCAGCCTCGGGCTGGTGTGACATAACAATCCCGTCTCATAAAGCCGTGATCGAAGACTCTCCAGACAGAGTAACATCTCAGCCAGCAGCCACAGGGCTTCTGCTGTGCTCTAGATCACTTCAAAATGAGGTTACTGTCTAGCCGGAGTCGTGCCTCCTTGGGGAATGATAATTTCTTATTAATTTTTCAGTTCTGGAAAGGATAAAAATGGTCGTTGTGCCTTTGTAACATTTTCCTTAATTGTTTTTTGATAGTTAGTTGCTTGCTTTCACTTGGCAAGCTGGAAGTCTCACACGTCTGGATCCGAGCCAGAGATCTCATGGTCAATAAGTGCGAGGAGCTCATTTGATATTAAAATCCATTTGGAGGCAGTTGCAGACATCAAACTTGGCATTATGCAGCAGTTCAGTGCCAGCGGTGAAATGTGAATGCAGCCATAGTCTGTGGACGCTGTCATTGTCTCCAGGACCCTCATCTCTCAGTGAAGGATGGCGCACAGGCTGCCTCTGAAAGGCCTGTTGTTTTTCCCAGAATGCCGGGGAGCTAAATACAACTGATTATCATCCAAGATCTGCCTGCTTTCTATAGCCAAGTTCATTTATCCTCTCAGTGACAATCGATAATACCTGGCTAAACACAGAGATTCGATTTTAAAAAGAGTTTCTTTTGCACTATATCCTGGAGCTTAGTAAATTTAAAAATCATTTGAGGCATAGATCAATTGTCTGATGTAGCAGGTCTGTTTTTTTTGGTTTTGTTTTGTTTTCTTGTATGAATGATGAGCTCACAATGCCCTCTTTAACAGCAAAACATGTAATTTCATGATGTTCTTCTTAATGTGTGTTTGTTTACAGGAGGCAGAATGGCATTGCGATGAGTTTACCAAAGGAGCCTGTTTCAGTCGAGGCAAATCAGAGGTAAGCACCTCTGAAAAGAACAAAAACTGTCACTGGGTCCTAATATGAAACTTTTTGGTGCTAATTTGTACTTTTTTGCACACTTTAGGGATATAAAGTTGTACGATCACAGTCACAGCTTTTGTACCTTTCCTTCTGAGTGTGTTTTAAAAAGATATTTCATATTTTGGTTCATTTGAACACAGTGTAAGAATTATAAAAGAATATTTTGGGGGATACATTTTTAGTTAATTTTGGAAAGCTTGGGAAGATTTTTATTTATTTATTTATTTTATTTTATTTTTTAAAATAAATTAATACTTTGATTTTGCAAGAATGCATTAAATTGATCAAAAGTAAAGATATTTGTAATGTATCAGATTATTTCTGTTTTAAATAAAGGCTGTTCTTTTGAGAAATCCTGTAAAAAAAAAAAAAAAAAAAAAATGTATCGTGGTTTCCCCAAAAACCTTTAGCAGGGAAAAATAGTTTTCAACATTGATAATCACTGATGTTTCTTGTGCACCAAATCAGCATATTAGCATGATTTCTGAAGGGTCACGTGACACTGAAGACTGGAGTGAATGGCTGAAAAAATCCAGCTTTGTCATCACAGGAATAAATTACATTTTAAAATATATTCTAAAAGAAAACAACTATTTTAAATTGTAATAATATTTCGTAATATTACTGTTTTTACTTTTATTAAATCAATGCAGCCTTGGTGAGCCTACTTCAAAAACTAAAAAATCTTACAAAAGTGGAATTAAAATTAATCGAAATTCAGAAAAATGAATAACCCTTGGAATAAAAATTATAAATCTTTTTTTTTTTTTTTACAAACCTTAAATGTTGGATTGAAAAAAGTTTCAAATGTCTTTAAGTTTGAACGTTACAGACAAGCAAATTTATGAACCAAGAACACTTTACTTCCCAGAATGCTTTTACCTGCCATACTTCCTGTTAATTCAGTTCAACTTCCTGTAAGGCGTTGTCAGTTTAATTCAGATTTAACCTGTGAATTGAAACAGTAATTCTAATTTTGAAATTCAGAATTTTGCCTAAACCTGCTGGACAAACATCTACTATTTTGACTTTTTAAACAAAACACTTTGAAAACAAGTTTAATGCAATTTTTATATCCATAATAGTACCTATGTTTTAAATAACATACAATACTGATCCTACCAGAAACCACTAAAGCGGCATCCTGTTGCTATAGTAACCACCTCAGGCTCAATTCTGTTACCATTTAGTGCCACGTGGAAATATGAGCTAACTAACTAGTAATCTGACCTTTTGTGGTTACTGAAACATTGTAATATGTTTCAGACCTACCTTTTGTTTTGACTTCCATTGGTGAGGGAGGAGAGGGTGAATTCAAACCCCCAAACCCCACTGTAATTCACATCCTGAATGAAGGTTATTTTAAATATTACCTGTACTTAAGACAGCAATCGCCCTCCTAAAATAGCTAACCTATTATTTATGGCATCGCTCTTGCTCAGGCATTCCCACGTCTCTTCCACTTTGCTATGGAGCCATTTCCATGGCACTTCAGCACTGACTCCCTTGTGTTTTTGAAGGCTGACTGAATCAGATCAGATTTGTGCTACAAAATGTTTCTTAAATCTCCTTAATATTTCACTTACTCCAGCTCTGTCAAACATGAGACGGAGGGTCCCCTTTTGCTTTATAGTATGCTACACTGAGCTAAGCCATTTTAAGTCATATGGGAGCTGTATAGGGACTGTGTTTGGGATTGCCGGCCATCCTTCCAGCCTGGGCTGAGCCCCAAGTTGTATTTCTAGCGGCCCTCGTGCGGCTTCGGCCTGTGCGAATGGCCCCACGAGTGTTTTTTTTAATTCGCTTGTGAAATGTGTTCTGAAGCCCGTAATAAGATGGATTACCCTGAGCAACATGTGATTGTAATTCAGAATTGCAGGAGGAGGCTGTCGTAACTTGCTTGCAATTGTGGAGTCTTTGCTCTATCGACTGCACATGTGGTCGCTCAAAATATCTCTAAAGTAATAGTACATTCCAAAAAAAATTTGCTTCCAAAAAAGTGCCAGATTTTCTTTTTTTCTGTGGAACATAAAAGGATGCATTTTATGAAAGATGTGCTGGTTGCTCTTTTCCATGCAATTACAATGAAGATTTCAAGCTTCAGAAGGTACATAAAAGCACCAAAAACTATTCTAAAATGCTGTATTCCGGATGTTTTGAAGTGATATGATAGCTAGGGCTGGGCGATATGGCTTAAAAAATTATCACGATAAGACTTTTCATATCAGTCGATATGAATAATTATAAATTTGAACTTAAAATCTTTATTTCCTCATTTTTATATGGTGAAATGTAATTGTTCAGACTGTTTGAGTTTTATTCAAATTAACCATTGGTCTTCCATAATAGCATACATTTAGATCATGATAACCGTAGTTAAACCACAGTTAAAATACCATGGTAAAAATGTAGCCATTTTATTTCTAGGTATTTGTATGAAAAATAGTAGTCTAAATACATTTAGTGTAAATGGACAAACGCTATATAGCTTAATGACATACTCTAATTATATTCCATTACTCCTTTAATACATGTAATTCATGTCTACATTAATAATATAATAAAATGTATTATGATTGTCCCACATTTCTGCCACAATACCATGGTGCAGTTAGTGTTACTACAGTAAATGATGGCGATGTGTAGATTGAAAAGTCTTCTGACTGTGTCGTTGCGCACAGTGTTTCTCCTGTTTGTCAGCGCTGTTTCATCTGGCTTTAAACTAGTTTAAAATCACTGAGTCATTTGTGTTGTTAACTGAATTCACGTGCTTCACACTGGATCTCACAGCACAGTTTAGTGTCATGTGGCTGAGACTCATCGAATAAACGCATTAGCTCTAGTGAGCTTGCACTGCGCTGCCGTTTGAACTTTGAGCTTACCAGATCAATGGTCCTTGTAGCGTAGTTCAAATGAGTAGCGCTGTTTCGTTCCGCTTCTGGGGCATAAATAATATATCGAACATTTATTGAACTCTTGTTATTGTTTTATCGCAGAAAATTATATTGCGATAATTATCGTTATAATTTTTCCGCCTAGCCCTAATGTTTGCTTTTTGAGATCGCTCATAACTCTCATCACTCTGAATCATTTAGACCAGGGGCCTGTTTCATAAAACAAGTTTGCCAAATAAGCCAGGTTTATTTCAGTTAGTCTGACTTATTGTCAGTTGATTTGGTTCAAAATAAGCCTGGTTTATTTGGTAAACTTGTTTTATTAATCAGTCGATTAATTTAAAAGTTCTTTATGAAGTTTAAATTCTCTCATGATTTCAAGCTATCATATGGCTTCAGAAGATTTGAAATGTAGCATGCGATTTGTATGGACCACTTTTATGATACTTTATGAAGCTTAAAAGCCTCAGTCCTCAAAAGAAGGACCAGTACAATTCTTCAAAATCCTTTTTTTGTGTTCCAAAGAAGAAAGAAAGCCATATGAATGGAACAACATGAGGGCGAGCAAGGACAGAATTTCCATTTTTTTAAATTGAACTATTCCTTTTAAGACTTTTTGGCTATTTTACACATCACAAAGCAATATAATTTTTTTTTTTTTTTACAAAACATTATCTTTCATTGAATTCTAGGAGTAATTGTCTCTTTTAACCGCTGAATCTGGTTTCCTTAATTCTGTTGTTTCAAGAACAAAGGAAAGTGTTTGATGGAGTGAATGGTGTTCTGTTGACTTAGTATGTTTGTAATGCAAACAGTGCATAGCAGCCACTATATTACACTATGGAGTGTAGCCATCTGTCAGGGGTTTTCATAAACATGTCACATCGTGATGTGGTAGGCATATTAAATCTCAGTTTATTTACTCATACAGCAAAGCACTGCCCCCCAGCCAAATTGCATTAGTAAATGTAAATCATCCTTTTCTTTTCAGGACTCCGCTTAGTGCAGAGAATTTAACAGCTTCACGAGTTAACAGCCATTCTGATGAGCAAATAACGTTGACCCCCTCAAGCACTGCCTTGGAACACCTTTAAATCAACAGAGAGCGAGACGGGGCGACAGGGTTTCAAGTGCTTGAGACAAGCATGATTTACTGGCTCCTAAATTCTCAAAAAGCCTTGTAAAAACACACCGAACTAAAGCATTACGGTTCAAGAAGTCCTGCAGCTGGTCCAGAATAGCAGAAAATCTGATTGGAAGAGAAATGTAACCTAGCTTCTGTACTGTAAAGGCTTTGAATTTCTGGAATTTGGCCAAAGTCCCTTAAAGAGAAGCCAGTTCACGTATTGACCATTTTGGAAACACCACGGCTATTTTGCTCATACCTATTACAGTAGTACAATAATGGTCTCATAAATTTCGCTTAAAGTTGCAATGAAATAGAAGTAGTGACAAATCATTTCTTCTGTATTGTCAATGTCAGTGTCTCTTTATTTGTAGAGCACAGTCAAAACAACAGCTGTTGGCCAATGTGCTGTGCATAATATAGGTTAAAACTCAATAAGATGAACACAAAGAATCAAAGAATAAACAACAAAAAAGCCACTGCATCAATTAAAAGCTATGGAAAAAGATTTGTTTTGATTTCAAATTATATACAGTTGTTGCAATTGTGGACTTACATCTAAATGTAAAGGATTATCAAAAAAAAGTCAAAGTTTAAACAGACTAAATGATTAGAAAACTCCAACATTATCAGAGACAAGCCAGTCATTTTACTGGAAGATTGGTGTCATTTTTATTTTTTATTTTTTAATTGAAAAATACACGGATGAATTGTTGACAATAAGATCAGTAACGTCTATTTTAAAAATATATGTAGGGTTAATTTTATATTGATGTATATGACTATGATTTCACTACAAAATGTCTACACTTGGGAAAAATAGTCAATGCTAACAGAAAAAAAGGCTTGTCAAGATTTAGTTTGAAACAATTCAAGTTCAATCAAGTTCAAAGAAATCTGACAACAGGACTTCTTTTGTTCAAATAATTGTTTAAAAAATTATATATTCTATAAATGTTATATATTATAAAAATAAAAATATACATATTTATTTTTAATATAACTGTTAATATATATATATATATATATATATATATATATATATATATATATATATATATATATATGTGTATGTATGTATTTATTTATTTATTAGAATTTTCCATTTTTCAGACTGGTTCTATAAATGAATGTTTTGAAATAAACAAACATTTGATTAGCTTTTAAAGGGTTAGTTCACCCAAAAATGAAAATTCTGTCAAGGGGGGACTTCTATTCACACATTTGCCAACACACATTTTTCTGAGTTGGCTCAATTTTTCATTTGAAATGCTAATAATTGATAGTCACTTTTGCGACCTCTAACACATTTTCCCTTATGTCTTTTCACAGGAGGAGTGCCAGAATTACATCCGTGTTCTACTCGTCAACGGCGACAGGCTGTTTACATGCGGAACAAATGCATTCACTCCAATTTGCACCAACCGCACGGTAACGTAAACGCATCAATGCACTTAATATAATGCACTGGCTTCCTGACCTGATGTTATACTAGCTTCGTCCCAAGTTCCCTCTCCCACATTGACCTCTTTTGACATTTTCATCGCTGCGTGGGTTGTGTAGCATAGCATGTGGTATTTCAACCAAAGCCTGTGGTTTATTTCAATAAACTTTTGTTCGTGCTTCATCTCAGAAGAAGCTTTCTTGAGATCTAGACAAAAAAACAACAACTATAACATTCAAGACCTGTTTTTCTAATAAAGTGGGAACTTGTAGTATCTCTAAGTCTCTTGTCCTTTGTGGAAAGTTCACACTTGTTATGCAGGTGTTGTTTGAGTGTTTGCACTTTATCTTTGACGAATTTTTCCAACGCATGGGTTGCAGCATAGTTGCCACCTATCACAATAAATGCCACTCAGTGCGGCTGATTGAAAGATAAGCATCTCCGCCAAGCACATTTACTGACATCCCCCATTATTCCCCCTCACATCTCCTAGTTTTCATTCATGCATGTAAGTCTCTTGTGCTCGAATCCCTGAATTTGAATGACTGGATTACTCTTCTATCCTTTTCTCAAACCTGATAATGATGATGACAGTCGATTCGCGTACGATGGCAATCATCTCCTCGGTGGCTCTTTGAAGGATGGCAGGAATTATTGACTCAAAGCTAAATCACCCCAGGGATTTACCATTATAAGTACCTCGTGCCAGCAGGAAAGGACTTAGAGCAGCCAGGAAGACACGAGCGAAAATTCTCAGCCATGTCCTTGTAACGCTGCCAGTGCAGCCGCATCTTTAAACAAGCGGCTATCGAGGTTGTAGTGCCGCTCAAACACAGCTGCCGGTCTCCTGAAGAGGTGTCTTTCAACCCTCTCCATTAATGTGCATTATGGGTAGCGTGTCCATATCTGTGAAGGCTTCCGAGTGCTATTTGTCAGAAGGTGTTCCATCAATAAACGCCTTTCATCTTTCTTCGTACCCAAGAAAAGGCACATCCGTTCAGGCGTTGGCTCGGGGAAAAGTATCTCCCTGGCACCGACGCTTCAAAAGACTGCTTTGCCTTGCCAAACATGCAAATTCGCCTGACTTTATTGCCAGCTAGATGGGCTCCGGGTCCTGAAGGAAGCAGAGACACTTCCAGCCATTCGCGGAGGTTTTCTTCGAGCCAACATCAAGGATAATCCCCCTTTACATTGATTACACAGGGCAAGTGTTGTGGCCGTCAGCTGCATGTAAGATAAAAGCATTCAAGAGAGGCCACACAGGATCTAATCCGCCTTCGGGACAGACCGATAGGGTTGAGCACAATGCAGTATGTCAGATTTCCTGGTACAAAAATAAGCTAGTCACTGAAGGCATGACATTTCGAGCTGCATAGATAAATTTACTGCTGCTTGAGATGTATTGCTCAATTCGAAAACCATGCACTTGTCATTTTTCTGGTAACAGATACCAGATGCATATGGAAGGTAGGAGCGTCATTATAACAGAAGCTTTAACTGGATTTTTCAAACGTGTTTTGGATGCCAATTTTTATCACATTTTTAAATATCATGAGCAGGATTTGGCTGTGCTCTCAAAGAAAACAGCACTAACAGCTCTTCAAATCCTCTCCCTTGCGCATACTGCAAAAAATTATTTTCTTTATTGTTTTTCTTTACAAATGTATAAATATTCTTAAATCAAGATCTTAAATCATTTATTTGAAAAGGACAATTACTTAGATATTAATATCGTAGATTCTTATATATCTAGTAGTAATTACTAGATATTAAGTCTTGATTTTATTTAATAAATATCAACATTTAAGAAAATGTGTGTGTGTGTGTGTGTGTGTGTGTGTGTGTGTGTGTGTGTGTGTGTGTGTGTGTGTGTGTGTGTGTGTGTGTGTGTGTGTGTGTGTGTGTGTGTGTGTGTGCGTGTGCGTATTGTTTTATGCTCAAAATGTTTTCATTTTGCTACATTTTAAACAAGACTTAATATTTATCTTAGGTTATTTTGTTTCCCAAGTAAATGTATCTCATTGTTCGTTTTCTTAGTGTAAATGTAAAGAATGTTTAGATGTTTCTACTAGAAAACAAAACAAAAATACAGAGTAAGTAAATTATTTTTTGCAGTGATAACAGAAGCGGTCCTTTACATCAGCGGTTCTTAACCTTTTTGACTTCAATGCCCCATTTCGTCCACAGTAATTTCCCATGACTTTTCCAGTTGTACGTGATTTACAGAATAAGGATTTACTCACAATTTATACCCAATAAAATATTTTAGAGCCTGGCATATATACATATTTTAGAGCTTGGCCAATATACATATTAGACTTTTCCATGTCCATAAATCACACTTTTAAAATGAGGCTTCCTCATATATCCAGGTTTTCCAAGAAACGGCAATCCTGTTTTTTGAAAGATCCAAAATAGTTGCTAAGGGGGTGATGAAGAAATATCTTGATTTTTAGTTGTTTTAGCTTGTTTCTATGCTTGTTTGGTCTGATTGTAAGTTATTTTAAGGCCCTCTTGGAAGTTTGCCAAGGTTGAGCCTGGTTGAGAACCACTGCTTTAAACCGATATGGTTCACTAATGGCTTCTCTAGTAGTTCAGATGGAGAATTTTCTGGATGTCTGCGTTCGCCTGCGTGAAGGAACAGAAATCGGTTCAAAAACCTTGGACCAGCACGAAAAGTCATACTCGTTTCCTTTGGTGGCATATCCCTTGTGCTTATTGTATACAAATGGAAATTACCTCCTTGTCATGGTAGCTTCCCATTGCTGGCTAAATGTCACGCTAAGCAAGAATCAAGGCTTTGCCGTACTTGCACATAAGGACAGAACGGGTGTGTTGCGAACGATTAGCATTTAGCTATTGCAGCCACCACTAGGCGTGACAAGCAAGTAATGAGATAAACATTTTTGCCATCTCACAAAATAGCACACAACACGGCTGGAAGTAGGCAGAGCGTTTCCGCAGTAATAAATGATTCGAACGGTGAAATAGTTTTCACTGCCACATCAGCGCCTCGCGTAAACAAAATTAGTACATCTTTCGAGATTTCCGTCCATGGAAATGTTTGGACGTATTTCTCTGTTCAGACTGAAAACAAACTAATAGTGCGTTCAACATTATTTAAGGTCTGGCTAAAATGTTTTTTTGTTTTTTGTTTTTGTATTCAGTTTGTATTTACTAAGATATACACCTTTCAGATATAAGAATTCCATGGAATCTGAATTCAATCTCTGTTTCTCTGCACAGCTGACTAACCTGACTGAGGTCCACGATCAAATCAGTGGGATGGCACGGTGCCCCTATAACCCTCTGCATAATTCCACTGCCCTCATCACCTCCAGCGGGGAGCTGTATGCCGCCACAGCCATGGACTTTTCCGGCAGGGACCCGGCAATCTACCGCAGCCTCGGAGGACTTCCACCTCTGCGTACTGCTCAATACAACTCCAAATGGCTCAATGGTATTGTATGAAAGATATTTAATTCAGTTATGACATTACGAAAGGAAACTACAGTCATTAATATCAATGGTCTTTGGAAAATGTGGCACAAGGTGTAGTCATTATTTACTCACCTTCATGTCATTCCAAAACTGCATGAATTTCTTTCTGTAACACAAATGAAGACATTAGGCAGAATGGCAGCCTCCATCACTGTTTACTTTTATTGTATGAAAAGAAATGTAGTGACAGTGGCCAGTGACTGAGTCTGTCAGTCTCTAACATTCTGCCTTACATTGGCTTTTGTGTTCCACATTTGAGGTTCTGAACAATAAAAGGAGGTGTAAATGATGCCGTTTTGGGGGGGGGGGGGGGGGGGGAGATGTTCTTTTAAGTAGCACATCTGTTTTTAAGAGCTCTGCTTGGTTAATTAATGCAGTTGTTCTCAACTGGTGGTTCACAACACAAAAATAGGCTGCGGGTCTGTTCTGATAAGGGTTCAAACATCTGCAAGAACAAAACTAAATGCAGGTGTAACTTAACAAGTAAATGTGCATATTTGGAAAAGGAAAATAAATATACTCGTGATCCTTTTTAAATAGATGAGAAGCACTTCCCGGATCTTTTGTTGTTGACTTCAAATTTTGGTACAACATCAGTCATATTGAAGGTAGATAAATTAGCACATGCCAGAGTGTGATGTCCATAAAACAATGAACAACACTACAAAAAAATGAATACAAGTTTAGTCACCTGTTATGTCCATCTGGCTTGTTTTTGCTGGTTTATGATATTAGATTTTTGCACAAAAACTAAATTGACCGTCTTAAAGTAACAGTTCACCCAAAAATGACCGTCTTAAAGTAACAGTTCACCCAAAAACACTTGAGATATAAGAAAGGCACGCATACAGGTTTTGAACAACATGAAGTCGAGTAAAAGATGACAGAATTTTCATTTTTGCTTGAACAATCCTTTTAACT
Organism: Acrossocheilus fasciatus; assembly: GCA_036784905.1. Classification (NCBI taxonomy): domain Eukaryota; kingdom Metazoa; phylum Chordata; class Actinopteri; order Cypriniformes; family Cyprinidae; genus Acrossocheilus; species Acrossocheilus fasciatus. The sequence continues at coordinate 13,225,650 of CM071961.1, forward strand.
GCAGACCTTAATCTTTTCTCCAAACCTAAACATCAACGTCCAAATTGAAAAAACTGCCTGAGCTGATGGGTTTAAAAATGATTATCAGAAAATCTTGACAGAGAAAAATTCCACCTGATTTACATTTACATTACATTAACTTTTTCCAATTGATTTTTCCTCCTTCATGTTGTGCAAATGTGCAAAGCTCCTCACCACAAAAGAAAATGAATTCACTGTCAATCACATCCACCTCCTCATTTTGAATGTTACGAAGCTGGCCATGACGGTTGCTCTTTTTGCCTTTGAGAGGCTCGTGCACTCATCTGTTTTGAATGGAGAACGATAATTAAACGAGTAAGCTAGCTTTGATCGTTTCTCACCGTAACCTTTCTCTTCTCCCATGACAAATGAGTTCGTCCATTACCTAAGCATAAGATTAATAAATGCATCTCGATGGGCCAGCGGTTCTGCTCCATGTGCAATCCGTTATTAATCACTGTCATCTGTCCCCTGTTTCTGTCAAACTCAGAGCCCAACTTCGTTTCCTCCTATGACATCGGCAACTTCACCTACTTCTTCTTCCGTGAGAACGCCGTGGAGCACGACTGCGGCCGGACGGTGTTTTCTCGTGCCGCGCGCGTCTGCAAGAATGACATCGGGGGCCGTTTTTTGCTGGAGGACACCTGGACCACCTTTATGAAGGCCAGGCTCAATTGCTCACGGCCGGGCGAGATTCCATTCAACTACAACGAGCTGCAGGGAACCTTTTTCCTGCCTGAACTTGAGCTTCTCTATGGGATTTTCACTACTAATGTGTGAGTAAAGCACCTTTTGATCACAACACACAGTTTTAAGATATCCGCTGTTATGTTCAGGGTTTCAAACCACAAAAGTCAGCTTATTACCCATTATTTCCTGCAGAATCTCAATTTTGTGGTCTGCGTTCTCAGCAAAAGCCTGTTATTAATTGCATAGTTTTTTTGTGAGGACACTATCATTTTAACACCATACATTGGCCTTTTTTTTGTTTTTGTTTTGCTTACCTCTCTGGTAGTGTGTGATCTTTCTCACAGTCAGCCATGGACAGATCAATTTTTCACATTATGATCCACTATGCTTTAATGATTGTCAGTGAAAAAGTGTTGCATACAAGTGTGTGTGTGTGCTGACTGCCTACTTCTGACTGTTCTCAGCAACAGCATTGCCGCATCAGCAGTGTGCGCCTTCAATCTGAGCGCTATTACCCAAGTGTTCAGTGGGCCTTTCAAGTACCAGGAGAACTCACGCTCCGCTTGGCTGCCCTACCCCAATCCCAACCCTGACTTTCAGGTAAGCACCCAGAAAATGACAGCCACTTTTACGGACAGTGTGCATTCGCTCCATCTGCTTTAAAAGTTAAGTGGCACTTTCCACAAATAGGGTACAGAATAGGGCCTGAAACTCTCAAATGGTCAGTGAAAGGAGGTGCTTAACCTTCAGAAAATGTTGATCATCATCCTCTTCATCAAGAAGTTATTCTGAGTTTTTTTTTTTCCATTATTTGATGAGAACCTGTTGACAGTATTTGTTGTTTGAGTGGTTTTTGTTATTTTCTAATAATAAACATAATTATGTGATTTTTCTATTCAGTAGAAAAAAAATTAATGATATAATGAGTTACAGGGTTGCAAATTTGATTTAAAAAAAATATCAACATGACAGTAAAGACATTTATAATGTTCCAAAAGATAGAACTTGGCATTCATCAACAAATCCTAAAAGGTATCACAGTTTCTACAGAAATATTCAGCAGCACAACATTCTCAACATTGTTCACTAATAATATGTTTCATGATTTTTGAAGCATCATATGGCATTGAAGACTGTAGTAATGCCTGCTGAAAATTCAGCTTTGCATCACAGGAATACATTACATTTAAAAATATATTAATTTTAGAAACATTAAAAAATCTTACTGACCCCAAACTTTTGAACAGCAGTGTAGCTCGGGAGCAAATGGTGGATTAAAAATAATAATAATAATAACATAATTTTCCTATTTTGATCATTTCTCTTAAAATAATACAGGTGACAGGGTTCACTTGAATTCAGTCAACAACGCAATATGTCTAAAAATAAACACACAGACACACACAAATTGTCTTCCCACAATGCTGTTGGAAGTAATTAAAATGAGTTAGTAATATAAATATTTTTACCTGATTTTCTAAATTAATAGAATTTGTATTTAACAGATTATGTCAAAATGATGGTGTATTATTTGGATTTTTAACTACCATTGAGGTGGGACATATCAAAATCACCATATTATAAAAACTACCTACATTTCGTTCTAGGTTAATAACAGTAAAAAATGTAGGATTTGTGTCTCTGCTGCTCTAATGCCGAATAATACGGTATTTGTGAAAAGTGCCAGGTCTCTTTCTGTTGGCTGCACTCCAGCAGTAAACAACCAAAAAAAGAATTGACTTTCTCACCTAAACTACCACCTATCTGTGCCCAATTAGAACGAGATGGTGACTGATGTTTTTTATTTTATTGCCTCATGTGTTTGCCTGATTATTCTCCGGAAAAAAAAGAATATGTGAGGTGAATTTTTATTTTTCTGAGCACTGTCCAATTATCCAAAACCCACAAACACCTAAGTCTGATATTTTTGATGATAGCGGAGGGGAGACGGATCGGGCCACGGTTCCTCAAGCCTCTCTCATGGTCGTTAATTTGCCTCCATTTCCATGTCTTTGTAATGCTCATGAATTTATTAATAAAATTGCCAGCTTATAACATTTTTGGCTGCACAATTACAATGATAAGAGCTAATAAAACCGGTATTTATCTCCTGTGGAGTATTGCCAGAAACTTCACATTGACTGAGTCAAGTGCATAGTTTTAAGAAACTTGTGGTCAAACTCGAGTGGTCAAAATTAAGGAATGTATCTGTGTCTATAGTATTCACCCTAAATTGCTGGTAATTGTTGGAAGGTTAATCTAAAGCAGTTAAATGTGTTTTAATGCGGTGTGAGATCCATGACCAGGCCCAAATTGACTCTGAAGACTTTTCTATTCTGATTTTCTATGCTGATTTAGAGTGAAATTCTCCTGAATGAATTTAAATATAGTACGATTACATTTCACCTCTAATAACAAACACACAAAGGCCAGATGCTTTGAATGACGTGTTCGGATTCTTTGAAAATCTTCATCGCTTTCTGTTGGAATTGGGTGCAGATTCTATGCGTGCCTGGTAATGACCCCATTAAAATGACTTGACTACCATATCTAAACCCTTTAAAAACTGTCTGATCAGCATGGACTTCTTTTTTGGATCAGCTGAATCAGACTTTCTCGCCTGGCTTATTGAAGCCGATCTCTGTGACCTGATAATTAAGTTTCCGAAGTCCACGTGAAAGTCTTTTACTTCATTCTTTTTCTCTTTGAACCACAAGGATTCATTATGTACAGGAGCCCCACTTTATCTAGCTTGCTGTGACATCTTCATCAAGCATTTGTCCATGTTGTTGAGGCCAGATTTACGAGCTTCAAATTTATGACTTCCAGCATTGATGGAAAATGGCTTGCCGTATATTCTGTTCTTGAAAGACCAACATGTTCCCCATTTGAGTAGAATTATGCCTGCATTGATCTCCAGCTGATTGATGTTGATTATATGTGATCCAAGAGAAAGTGCAGGTTTTTTGAGGCCAGCTAATTTGTTTTTCCATATAAAATCTTATTCAGGGAGGAAAACAGTAATTTAGGGAAACACTGCTAGCCAGATTTCTAAATCCTTTTCTATAGAAGAAATTATCATGATTTCATACAACAAATGGGTTCTTCAGACCAACAGCTTTTAGGGACTTTTTTCGCATTTCTACACAGACTGTTAATCCTTTTTTTTCTTATCGGCATCTCTCTGTTTGTATCTCTCTTGTTCTTTCACAGTGTGGCACTATAGATTACGGCTCCTATGTGAACTTAACGGAGAGGAATTTGCAGGACGCCCAGAAGTTCATTCTGATGCACGAGGTGGTGCAGCCCGTCGTTCCTGTGCCATACTTCATGGAGGATAATGTGCGCTTCTCCCATGTGGCAGTGGATGTAGTGCAGGGCAAAGACATGCTCTATCACATCATTTATCTAGCAACAGGTATAGTACCACATCACCTTTACATAGAAAAAAGAGGAGGTCTGTACATAGTGTTAACATTTATGCACATTTAATATAGTCTAAAATAAGCACTGCATTAGATATACGTTACTGATGAAGGTTAATGGAGTTGCAGCATAAGATGCTCTACTAATAGCACACTACTTTCTGCGGAATTGCAAATACAGTCCATTAGTTGTGGCAGATCCTTATAGTGAGTGATCTGATTAGTATAGAAGCTCATTTCTGCCTGTCAAAAATAGAAAAGATCATTTGTAAAATAAAGTTGAAAATAAGAAATAAAGTCACAATTGACAAGTTTCAGGTATATATATATATATATGTATGTATATATATATATGTATGTATGTATATGTATATGTGTATATATATATATATATATATATATTCAGCAAGGATGCATTAAATTTCAATATATCTGTTTCGAATAAATCATATTATTTTGACCTTTCTACTTATCAAAGAATCCTAAAATAAAGGTTTCTACAAAAATATTAAGGAGCATAACTGTTTTCAACATTGATGATAATAAGAAAGGGTTTTTTTTGTTTGTTTGTTTTTTTTGGAGCAGCAAATCAGCATATTAGAATGATTTCTAAAGAATCATGTGACACTGATGCCTGGAGTAATGATGCTGAAAATTCATATTTGTATCATAAGAATAAATTACATTTTAAATATATTACAAATAGAAAACAGTTATTTTAAATTGTAATAATAGTTTAGTTTTTTATGTATTTTTAATTCAAATAAATGCAGCCTTGGTGAGCCTATGAGACTTCTTTCAAAAGCTAAATTTTTTAAACCTCAAACTTTTTAACAGTAATGAAAGTAGACACACACGTTCTGTATATTTAAGTCTGTCAGTCGATTCACACTGAAGACAGATATGGGCCACTAACAAACAAGAATATAAATAGTAGATGGTTAAAAAAAAAAAAAACAGATCTGAGAAAAAAAAAATCTGAAATGAACATTAAAGCCTGTAATATGAAAGTAGTCAGAGAATCCCAGGTGGCCGACTTCTCATTAAACCCACAGCTTATTAGAATGTTACTTTTACCATCAGAACTTTGTCGAGTGAAGACTTCTGCATTGCCATAAGGGAGGCACAGGGGAAAACTGACTCTAGTAATTGGTGGTCCACTTGAATCATTGGTCTTTGAAGCAAGCAACAGTTGGTCACCAGGCTGAATAAAGGCATTAGACACATAGCAGCGATAAAACATCAAAGGCAGCATGTGCTTACATAGGGAAAAAAATGTACTGTAAGCTGTCATTTGCTATCCAGATGCACACCAGAGCGCTGGAAATCTCCAAGTCTGTCTGCTCTGGCCTGTGCACTGCTGAAAAACACTGAACATCTAGTTACCTGTCAACAGAAATTAAATAACAGGAACACTTGTTGTTAAAGAACTGTGTAAAATAAACACTTGTTAATGGGAAAGAGACACTTGTTAAATTGTACTACAAGCACACAGGACAGTCAGGGTTTAAAAGCTGTTTGCTAATTGGGTGAGCAGTGTGTCTTTGGTTTTATTTCTAGAATACAACTGCTTTCGATTATCAGAAATCAGAGTCTCATGCTGATTTAAGAGCATTCACAATGTCTCGCTAGTCTGACAGTGACAGAATAAAGAAATGGAATAGCATAAAAGAAAAAATGTATTGTTCACCCAAAAAAATGTCATTGTCAAAATGTCACGTCATTTCAAAACTGTATGACTTTATTCCTTTGTGGTGCAGAAAAAGGAGAATTTTAATGGTCACAAATGGCCATGGTCACAATGGTCTTAAAAGAGGTCTATTCTCTATATTCTTCTAGAACTTAAAAAAAAAGAAGAAGTTTTTGAACTGGTTTAAGATCTGACTCAAAAGAAAGATTTTTTCACAGATTGGACATTTCTACTTCTCTCCTGAAAACACCAATGTTCAGCGTAAATATTTTCAGACAATAGTGATATCTTAAAAATTTCACTCTGTTAATTTAGTATTTTATTAATTTTATTAATTATTTTAATTTCAGTTTTAGTCATTTTAATATGTTCACATAATCTTCAGTTAGTTGCCAAGGCAGTATTTCTAATTTCCATGTTATATTTGTATCTATTGCAGTTTTAATTTCAATTACTGGAAACAAATTTTAATAGTTTTAACATTGGTAACACTGGTCTGTTCCTCACACAAAGCTCTCATATGACAAAATATCGAGCACACATTGTATGAATCACTTTTATGATACTTTTATATAGCGCCTTTTTTTTTGAAGATTGAAAACTTTAATCCCCATTCATTTTAATTGTATGGAAAACTGGCTTTTTTTTTTTTTTGTGAAATCTTTCTTTTGATGTTCCAAAATAAAAAAATTAAGTCATACGCATTTGGAACAACATGAGGATGAGTAAATGAAGAATTAATCATTTAATGCTCGACATTGCAGTCACTTGCCATGTATTCCAGGATAATGACATGCACTCAAGATTAAAATATTTGCGAGGCGCTATGAGATAAATCCTCTTCTATGGCAAACAGTCCTTTATGCGCTATGTTTATAAAGTTAGCCTCAATTCAATTCATGCCAGACAATAATAGCTTGAAGTGTGAGGAACGTAGCTGGAATTTCACAGTCGAATGGAATGAAATAGAGCACTGAAGCCTGTTTTGACAAGAGCAGGGACCTAATCAGTGGCTCTTGTAGTATCTAAAAGTTCATTGCCCCACATGTTGTATGGCTCCCATAAAACATCTGACAGGCTGCTTTGGAGCGAACAGAAGAATAACAGCAACTACTGTGAGGATAAAATAGATATTAAATAGCTTATCAAACCAATCCAGCTCACTCTTTGTGACATTATGAGACCAATGAATGTCCTCCATGGACTCACAGACCACATGCTCCATAGAGGGATGTGTAACTTGCGAAAGGTGATTCAGCCGATAATTCTGCCCTCCTTTCAACTGCACAAAAGCCACCCTTTGGAGAAGATAATGAATCTTCTCCGGAGAGTAGTCAGTCCGCCCTCTTTGCCCTTTCTGATCCAAATAGCACATCCATATTTAAGTTGACAGCCCAGGTGGCAGACTAGCACTTTATAGAATTTTCATATGATAGAAGAGATCTGAGGTCATTCTCCACTGCTGCTTCTCTGACATCATTTCCTTTCAATCTCACCAGGTCATCAGAGATGCCCCACTTGATCACCTAAACTGATTCCGCACTGTTTTCCCCCCTCTCTCTTACCTTCTCTCTAATATCTAACACACTTGTTCTCAAATTTATCTTTCTGCTTTCTAGATTACGGCACTATTAAGAAGGTGCTCTCTCCGCTGAACCAGACCACGGGCAGCTGTTTGCTGGATGAGATTGAGCTTTTCCCCCCAAAGAAGAGGCAGCCAATCCGCAGCCTACTCATCCTTCACAGCCGCAGTGAGCTATTTGTTGGAGTCAGAGACCAGGTCATCAAAATCCCCCTGATGCGCTGCAACTTCCACAAGTCTAGAGAGTGAGTACTGCTGCTTCTCAGTAGACAGATGTACAACATCTCAAGGTAGAAATTCATAACTGCTTCCCTAAAATGAAAAATGTCATCATTTATCCACCCTCGTGTCTAAAACTGAACACAAAAGGTGTTGTTTCTAGATGACTAGAATAGAGCTTTTTAGTGCCAAATTTGACAGGAATGAAAATGAGGATGTGAGGGATGGAAGTACAGTGCATTCAATGGATTGTAGGCCTACTGTTGTTTATTTTAGCTGACGAAATGTATTTCTCAAAATGCATCAGTTGTGAAAATGATATGACTTTCATACAATCCGTTCCATTGTAAACACTGTAAGCCTCATCCATGTTAAATTCAGTATGGTGTCTAACCTGACGAAGGTCTATAATGAACAGATTAAATGGAATTTTAGGATACTTCAGTTTATGTTTTATTTTTTTGTCCTTTTTGTAGCTTGACACGTCCTTAATTTTCATTTTGTCAACCCTTTCATCAAAATATAATAACTTTCTGCACCCGACATGACTTTTCTTATTTTTTGTGTGCAAAGGCTATGTGGCCGTGGGAAAAAGTATTAACAAATAGCAATGATTCCTATTTTTCACAGTCTGATCAACTCTTAAAGAGTGAAATCAAATCCAAGGCTATATTTTGTAGCTTTTTTACACCACTGAATTTATTTATTTATTTTTTATTTTTTTGGCCACTCTTTTCAATAAGATTCAATGTGTTAACTTTGTTAACAGTTGACCATTTTACAGCATTTATTAATTTAGGTTGATGCTTTATACTGGTCACACTTTATTTTAAGGTCCAATTCTCGCTGTTAACAAACCATTAACTGCGACTTTTGCCTCAATAAACTCCTAATTTGCTGCATATTAATAGTGCAGTAGTTGTTAAGTTTAGGTATTGGATAGAATCAGGGATGTAGAATATGGACATGCAGAATATGTGCTTTATAAGTAATAATAAACAGTTAATAATAGACATGCATCTAGTAAGCATCTAGTTAATAGTGAGAATTGGTCCCACTAAAATGTTACCCTATCTTTTAATTATTAAATCATTTTTGTTCATAATTAATGTTAATTTATTGTATTTACTTGCTGAAATATGTTGGTATATATAGAAATTAATATCCTAAGTTATTAAATTCTGTAAAAGTATTGTTCATTTTTAGTTCATGATACCTAATACATTAACTAAAGTTGACAAACAGAACCTTATTGTGAAGTGTTACCCATTCGTTTTCCTTGCAAATTTAATGTTTTATGTGTTAAGTTAAATGCAAGTGTCATTTCATGATTGCTTTTAATACCAAAGTTTTGATTCCCGGCAAGATAAATGATAATACTAATCTTACGAGCTCATAAACGCCGGCAACCTAATTTTTATTTTATTTTTTTCACTGCACAAGAATAAACGTAATGTCGCAAAGATCCTCTGCCAGAGGGCAACAAAGAACAATCATCATGTTTGACATTGTGCCTCCAGGCCTTTATATCAAGAGCACTTCTCTAATCTCTCCTCATAAGAGGAGATGGCAGCCTGTTCATCATCTCTCTCCATTTGCATTCCAATGAAAAGCGCTGAGTTATGTGAATATGAGCTTTGAGTTTTGCCTGATGAGCTTTTTCTATCCACTTAAGCGGTTAAAGATTGGGAGAGGTCAATTACTCACACCTCTATACTTTCTGACACCAAAAAGGAAAACTAATGCAAATTTTGTTTGAATAAACAGCCATAACAGGGCTTTTTTAAAGTGCTTGGTTTACACTGCTGACATTCACATTGCCGTGTCACTGTACTCCAAACTTTACGGCACTGAACGCTTGACTTCATCTTCCATCCGTGCTGATGACTGCTGTGATAGTCCTCAATGAGTTTGAAAAGCTGTTCGGTGCGTCTCAGGGCTGTTCTCTGTTTCTGATGAAAGTTATTACCAGCACTCAAGGGAAATATTGCCAGATTAAGTTATGCCAAAGCAAGCAATACTTATAATAAGAAGCATGTGTGCTCTTTAAGGTGTTTAAATTTTTAAAGGGCTCATATGATATGTTTTACCATTCTATTTATTTCCCAGAGGTACACTTATGAAGTTATTCAACTTTTTTGTTCTGTTTAGTGTCAGAATTTAATTTAGGCCTACATGATGATTTTTCAACCCTTCTTTGTCTTATAGAATAGTGTCTCATTAACTCTTGCTATGCTTGCTCATGGCCTTCTTCAAAAGGATGTGCAGAGCTGTAGGTGCTACACACAGCCAGGAATAGTGTTTTCTTAGTGGACCTTAACAATTTAATAGTAACTTTTTATTTTATTTAAGTTTGTCTTTTTATTTTATTTTAATTATTGTTGTTTGTAAACAATGTGATCTGTCCTATTTGTTCTTGTTTCAGGTTTCTGATGGTTAAAGTCTTCAAGTTTCTGATATCAGAATGGAATTCATAAGTCGTATTTGTGGTTTAATGTCAATATATGATGTTTTTGGACTGGGAAGGAAGCCGTCAATTGTAAAACTTGTGATCAGTATGCTTTTATAAAGGAAAATTGGATTTCTCATTTCATGACCTCTCCACTTCTGCTCTTCTTTTGTCTCCTCTCAGTTGATTAATGTTGCCATAAACTTTCGTATCACGATGAGCATCTGTTCTTTCTCTCTCTCTCTCAGTGCCTGTGTGGGGGCTAGGGATCCGTACTGCGGCTGGGATCTGGTGCTCAAGAAATGCACCACCCTGGAAGAAAGCGTCAGCATGAGCCAATGGGAGCAGAGCATCACACGGTGTCCTGTGAGTATCCAGAATGCACTTCAATCATTCACGCAGTGCCTCAGCCCTCAAAGCCAAATGTTTTTTTTCATATGAAGACTCTTGATGCTGATCCAGTCTGTCGGTGAAGAACAGTGACAAATGCGTCTGCTTCAACCGTAACTTGCAGGATCAACTTTTTTTCTCTCATAACAGCAGACACTCTTAGAAGTGTTTTATAACAATGTTGAGGAAACATTGCAGATGATGGACAGACAGTGCTGAGACAGTGCAGATCTGATGTATTGCTGCTTTTGCAGAAAAACCAACCTGTACTCAAAAAGAGAATATAAGGCTAAGACTAAACAGTGCTTGTGTGCAAAGAAACAAAGCGCAGCAGAATTTGCTGTCAGCCATCTTTCTGTTGGCATTCTCTGGTAACATGGCTTTATATTCCCATACTCCTTTGTCCTGACATGTGCCCCTGCCTGAGGCCTCCTAGTCTGTAGATCACTCCCAGAATCCTTTGTCCAATCCATCACGTCCCTCCCATGTATAGTGGCTCTGAAAATATTTAGACACTTGCGCTTCACGTGGTCTAAAGATTACATGCAGTGTTCTGTGAGATACCACAGCTCTGAGAGCACAATCCACGCACACACATTTGTAGACACACAGATACTATAAACTATATCAGGCATTGTGGCAGTCTCACAGGGTCTTTAGGTAAAAGACCTTGTAGCTTGTAGCTGTAGTTGAGAAATGACATTTTGTGTAATATCACGTTGCCTCCCACGCTGCCTGAAGAAAGCTGCATGGAATTGTTGAACACAAACAGGGAAGTGTAAAAGTGTGGGAGGCTTTGGTCTCAAGAGTCACTAGAATGCAAGATTTCTATTGATTTAGTTTAGCACATGTTGTTTACACATATTGGTTTCACATTTTGAGGTCCAGATGTCCTTTGTTGTTGGAAGCAACAAAAATGTGCCCCAAACATGTTAAGCAGTGGTGCTTGTGTAGAAGATGTAGATTTGTATCCTGCCTGCAAAATTCCAATTTCATTCACCTTCTCTTATAAGGTCAATGGTGTAATACCACTTTTTGTGTCAAAACCTTTTATTTCCCAAAAAATGCTATGACTGTTTTGTTGGAGTTTTTGTTTAGTTTTTTTGGTGGGGGGGGGGGGTGGTATTTGTTTGTTTGTTTTTTCCAATTTCATTCACCTTCTCTTACATCGTCAATCACATGATGCCTCTTTTTATTTTTTATTTTTGGTCCAAACCTTTTATTTTGTTTTGCTGGGGTTTTTTGTTTGTTTTGTTTTGTTATGGTTTTTTCTGTTTTTTGTTTTGTTATTTTTCGTTTGTTTATGAGGGGTTTTCTGTTTGTTTGTTTGTTTGTTTGTTTGTTTGTTTGTTTGTTTGTTTGTTTGTTTGTTTGTTTGTTTGTTTGTTTGGTTGGTTGGTTGGTTGGTTGGTTTTTCCAATTTCATTCACCTTCTCTTACAATGTCAATGATGTCAATGACATTATGCCTCTTTTTTGGTGTCTCTTTTTTGTTTTTTGTTTTGTTTTGTTTTGTTGTTTTCGTATTGTTTTTTTGTGTGTATGTGTGTGTGTGTGTGTGTGTGTGTGTGTGTGTGTGTGTGTGTGTGTGATTTTGGTTTGTTTTTTTGGGGAGTTCTTTTGTTTTTGTTTGTTCATTTGTTTGTTTGTTTGTTTGTTTGTCTTTCCAATTTCATTCACCTTCTCTTACAAGGTCAGTGATGGAAAGACTCTTTTTTTGTGCCCAAACCTAGACATGCAATGGCTGTTTTGTTTTGTTTTGTTTTGTTTTGTTTTGTTTTGTTTTGTTTTGTTTTGTTTTGTTTTGTTTTGTTTTGTTTTGTTTTGTTTTGTTTTGTTTTGTTTTGTTTTGTTTTGTTTTGTTGGCCGGAACTGTAACTGATATTGAATTTAAAAAGTAATAAACAATTCCATAAAAAGTTAAAACAATGGAATGTTTTGACAGTTTAGTCAAATGTTATTGTTATTGTTATTATTATTATCATTATTGTTATTATTATTATTTCTTAAGGTTTTGATACTAGTAAATCCCCTGAGTCAAAATTAGGAATTTCTCAAATATATCTCAAGAGTTAAGCTTCTTTTGATATAGCAAGATTAGTTCAGGTTGTCAGATGTGATATTCAATGTGAAATTCAATATGGGATTCATGTTATTCAGAATGACTGAATATATTATATTTTAAACAAATTTTGCCATCTTGACATTGTCCTTGACATTGTCCACCTGTTCTTTAACCCCCTGGGGTCGACAAACGCATATATGCGGTTTGAGGCAGATTTTCCTGATAAGGCCGAAATAAGCTTGAATTACTCTGCCATTTTTACTCTGCCATCACTCTGCCTGTTACTAACAACAACCATGAAAACCATTTTTAATCATCCTTTTTTTTTTCTAGGTATACCACATACACTATCACATCCTGGTCATTTGACATAGTCCTTTTAGATAATATATCCACATAGTTTTTGTCTGTTCGTCTGCAGGGTAATATTGTATCCAGGTGTCTGAGGTTGAGTGACAGATCTAAAATGACTTCAGGAGTAGAGCACAGTAAGGCTAGATGGAGACACACTTCATTCAAAGCCCATCTGGAGGCTGACACTGTATGGAAATAAACAAAGAACCACATTTTTTTTCTCTGGAAAAAACGTTAACTTACTGTATCATCCCTGTCTTAAAATTGGCAGAAACCCCATCTATATTTAAAGGAAAAGCCAGGCCTTTGAAAATGAGGTTTGTTTTTACTTTTCCACCACACTGGAAATGTGACTCTTATGCGTTCGGTACACAAAGAGCACAAACAATTTCTCTCCACACAGAGGGTCATTTATTCTTCTCTATTCATAATGCATTGACAATATTTTCCACAGAACTCATCGCATTTTATGCGCTAGACAACATTACCTTCTCCCTTTGTTCACAAAATATGTTGTCCTGTATCTGATACCTCAGATGTTAATAACCAGAGAGCAATAACAAAATTACATTAGCTATTCATTACTACATTCTCATATAATGCCTCAAATGAAAATATTTGCTCATTGTAAAGCGTGTTCATTTTCCAAAGAGGAAGCCTGCTATTTTCAGCTATCACAAATCTAATATGCAGAAAGCTAAATTTTAGTTTGGATTCATCTAATAACTGGCAAATGTGACCTTATCTGCAGCAATAATTTATATGCATTCATATTTTGTTTACTTGTTTCTGCACCCATTTGCTATTTATGTGCTCTCTTTCTGTTATGTGTGGTTATGTATGTGTGTAGGTGAGGAACGTGACTGTGGATGGTCATTTTGGAGCCTGGTCAGGATGGAAAGCTTGCAGTCATAGTGATGGCGGCAGCGTTGGTTCATGCCAGTGTCGTACTCGAGCGTGTGACAGCCCGAGCCCTCAGTGTGGAGGACAGCCGTGCCAAGGAATCAGTGTTGAGGTGGCAAACTGCTCCAGGTATACAAACGTCTCACAGAAGACTAAAGCACAAGCAGGAAGTTACACATTTTACCTTTAGGCATGACAGAATTATATGGAAGCCAGTTTTCACCTCAAAGTAGAAAATAAAAGGTGTTAGTGACTTTATTTATCACAATTGCAACATTGTTTCTTGTAATTCTCAAAATATAGCGATGTACCTCACAGCAGTAGTTTGGTTTCTCAGGATCGTCATTTTAAATCTGAGAAATGCAATTTTAAATGACGTAACTTCATATCTCACAATTGTTATTTCTCACAACTGCGACTTTTTGCCTCATAATCATACAGAATAATTATATTTTGCAATTGTGCATAGATTTTTCGTAATTGTTGTTTTAGATATCACAATTTCAAATTAATTTCAGTTATTTTGTCTTTCAATTTCAACTTAATGTCTTTAAATCTCACACAATCTTTTTGTCTCATGATTACAACTTGATTTTTTGCAATTGTCATTGTATATTTGACAGATGTGATTTCATATAGCACAACTGTGACTATAATTGAGACTATACCTCACAATTATTTTATATATCATATTTTTTACTTTATATCTTGCAGTGTGACTTGTAATTGCAAATTTAATTCCCTCAATTGTCATAATGTGAATTTTTTTATTCACAATGCGACTTTTAATTTCACAATTGCAACTTGATTTCTCATAATCATTTTAAATCAGAGAATTGTGATTTCATATATGATAATTGCGACTTGAACTCTTGCTTTTTTCTCATAATTATGACTTTATATCCCACAATGCGACTATATTTCGCAATTGTGCCTTTTTCTTTTGTAATTGTCAATTTATGTTTCATAAATTCAAATTCATATTTCACAGTTGTGATTTTATCTCTCATTTTAACTTTGCAACTTGATTTCTCATAATTTCATTTTAAATCTGACTTTTGCAATTTCATATATCAATTGTTACTTTATTTCTCATAAATGCAAAATTTCTTGTATGTCACTTTCTCACAGTGTGACTTTTATATCTTGTAATTGTATGTGTGTTTCTTCCTAAATTGCAAGTTTATCATAATGTGATTTTATATTTTATTTTTTATTTCTATTTTAGTCCTTAATCTGAAGTGGAAACAAGCTTCCATACCATGCCACAAAATAGCAATTTTTCCGAAACAAAAGTTGCTGTGTGATACTGAACTCATTTTCACAACTAAATCATTTCACATAATCATGTTGTTCCCTTTGTAAACAGGCTTAGAACAGTCTTAACTAAGATCCTCAGTTAACAAACTGAAGGTCAGATTATAGCAGCCAGCTGTGCCAGCGTTTGATTAGTGATTACTGCCATAACATATCCATCCTCAGAAACGGGGCATGGACGCCATGGACGGCATGGGCTCCTTGCAGCACCAGCTGCGGGATCGGATTCCAGGTCCGACAGCGTTCCTGCAGCAACCCCACTCCCCGCCATGGAGGACGCGTTTGTGTGGGCCAGAACCGTGAAGAGAGGTAAAGAAAAGCACGGCAGCTCATTATATATGCAAATTTATTTATTTTTTGGAATTTACTCTCAAAATCCACAAAATCGAAGGAGGCACGTGCCTGTTTGAAAGGGCATGATGCTTCTTTTGTTTGTTGCTTTCATTCTCACCTGCCGCATATATGATTGCTGCTGTGATTGCATGGCAGTTGACGATAATGAATGAATATACACTGCTCGTTTTATTGCTTTTTTATTACTCGTCCTATTATGCAATGTTCATCTCTAGAAAGCTTGTTAGTACATAACTGGAAGCACACAAACCAAATGCTTGAATGGAGAAGTAAGAGAGGTTATCTTCTTTATCTGCCCCATAATTTGTGTGACTGACATCCAATTAAAAATAAACATGCTAAGGCTTGTTAATTACAGAGACTGCAGCCACAGACTCCACACACACACTCAAACACTCTAGGTATGATAGTGTGACATCTAATCATGGCAGAATTATGTTTAAACTGTGCTGCCCTGAGAATGTGTGAGGTTTCTAAGCAACAGTGCGTTGCAGCTGAAAAATTAGACTTGAAGTGCTGGGATGAAGAGAGGACGAGAGAGGCATCTGTTGGGAACAGTTGTGGTCCCTCTGTTGAAGGTGCCAACTTTTGGTAAACAAAAAGGACTTTTTTGTTGTTGTTGTTCTTTTGTACAATAAACCATTTATTTTGATCCTTAAAAATATTTGAAATTAGTTTATATGTGTGTGTGTGTGTGTGTGTGTGTGTGTGTGTGTGTGTGTGTGTGTGTGTGTGTGTGTGTGTGTGTGTGTGTGTGTGTGTGTGTGTGTGTGTGTGTGTGTGTGTGTGTTAGAAACATTATAGGCCTAACGATATGCAAAATTATTAACATGACTGAATCAGTAGTGTTAAGTTTATTGTTTACTGTGACTAAAACTATTACATTTTTAAAAGGAAACTATTAAAATAAATGATTTAACATCTATTTTGTTAATTGAAATAAAATAAAATGATTAAATGAAAAACATACTTAAAAATTAGAAGTGTTGCCTTGGCAAGTAGCTGAGATAAAATAAATTGAAGTAAGAAAATTTTAAAAACTAAAACAGAAATATTTAAATAATAATAATAATGACAAAAGGACATAACACAATTACTTAAAAACTAAAATGACAACTAAAAATATAAAAATAAATTCAAAATATTAATAAATATTATAATACACTGTAAAAAAAAAAAAGTAGAAATAGGGCACAACTGTATTAATATGAAGGAATTTTCTGTATTGATTTTTTTGCAGGTGTGTTACCTGTATTTTAAATGCTGCACTTTATTGATTTGTGTTACCAGAAATGTCCATATAATTAATTGATAATGTCCTGGCAGTTTTTTTTTTTTTTTCATAATTGAAAAATAATAAACCGCTTTAATATTAGTCTTTCTAATTGTAGAAGATGACATTTTGACAATATAATAAACTGAGCTCAGGTTTGCCAATATACCAGTGTCTGCTATCACAAGTCATAAACTTTTTAATTTCACTTCATCCAATTATTTCATGCTCATGATATGAGCCATGCTATCCCCATTCATTTTATAGTTTTATACGTCTACTATATTTTAAAAAGTGCCTCATTTTTATGCCTCCTATGCAATTTTAGGAGACACATCTGAGGCAAAGTTGACCTACTAGAGTTGTTGAAAACATATTTAGTGCGTCTTGGCCAATGAAGGCTCAACTCCTGAGCAATAAAATGTTCCTGTGAAACAGGACAAAACGAGCATGCCACAGTTTTTATTAAGTTACCATAGAAACACAGACATGTGGCTTAAGACATGAAGAACGCTGCAGATTGGTAGTTTTTCTTTCTTTCTTTTTTTTTCTTTTTTGCAGGTGACTGTGAAGCATACCATTTCTGCCACCTCTTGCATTTTCTATCTCGTGCCCCCCACTTACACTCTTTCTCCAAGGCGCCGGGGCACTTGATGCCCTTAGGTGTCTAAGCATAAAGGCTGTGAATAATCAGCAGAAAAGTTCTGGTGCAAGGCTTGAGTTTGGCTCCAGTCTCGCTAGTCTACAAGCCCCTGCGAGTTTTTCACACCACCCATCCACTTTAATACAACACCTCGACCAGCCCAGCGGTGCATAATGGCTGTGAAAACATATCCGGGGAGCACAACAGGGCCCACAGTTTTCATTTAAGGTTGAAGAGTGCCGAGTTAATGGCTCAAATGTGCTTTGTCAGTTCCCTTAGCAGGACGCTGCTTCGGACCAAAAGAAGAAAGGAGCATTCCTGTTTTTGTTCTACTCAGGCTACTGCAAAATCTCTATAGTTGGGGGTCTTTTGTCCGATATTGAAAGAAGTTTGGATTCACTTGTTAGTGCTGCGGGGAACTTTTTTACTTTGAGTCCCGCTCAGCCACTGGGCATCTGTTCAGAGGTATTCAGCTCATATGTACAGTCACACGTTATTCCCTGTTCAGTGAACTGCTGCCAGATGGCAAAGTCCTCATCACGCAACTCTGCTGTGGGTCGGTCACCATGAGATGTCCTCGATGAGGGAAACGAGAAAGAGACATTGTGAGAGTCAGCTAAAGTGATACTTCAGTCAAAAATAAATAATCTTTCTTCATTTTCTCACCCTTTTGTTGTTCAGAAATCAGTCTGATTCAGAAGATGGATTTATGAATCAGATCTCGCGCCTTCCCTAATGAACACATGATTGTTTGCTTTTGATGGATAAGAAATAAATACATATAATGAGATAAATGTGTATATATATATATATATATATATTTTTTTTTTTTTTTTTTATCAATAGTTTGGGGTCTATGTTTTTTTAAGAAATTAACTTGTTCAGGAAGAATTCATTAGACGTAAAGACATTTATAATACTACAAACAAACAATTTCTATTCCAAATAAATGTTGTTCTTTTCTTTGAATTTTCTATTTATCAAAGAATTTTGGAGAAAAAAAGTATCATGGTTTCACAAAAATATCGAGCAGCACTTTTTTTAACATTACTGATAAGAAGAAATGTTTGTTGAGCAGCAAATCTGACACTGAAGAATGATTATTTTGAATTGTAATATTTCGGTCCACTTCTTATTAAGTGGCTGGTTACACTTTATTTTCAGGTGTCCCTGTTACAGTGTAATGATATATTTAAGTACTGAATAAGGACACCTTAAAATAAAGTGTTACCCAAAACACATTTGCTGCTATTGAGGTGGGATACGGGTAAGGTTAGGGACAGGTTTGGTGGTACACTGTAAAAAGTGATAAGTTGACTTAACTTTAAAAAATTGAGGAAACCCGTTGCGTTAAAATTATTAAATGATCATTTAAAAAAATAAGTTAAGTTAATTGTCAAGTTCACTTAACTTTTTTTTTTAATTATTATCACTTATCAACTTATCACTTTTTACAGTGTATGGGTAGGTTTAAGGGTGGGTCAACAGTGTAATTATAAATCTAATTACAGAAATGAATTACAGATGTAATTACATGCAGGCATTTTTTTTAAATATATATATATAGTAAAATATATAGTAAATACAATGTAAATACGTGTATGTACGCAATAAGTGCATTCTATCAAATAATTAATTTATATGTAAGCACATACAGTAGTAGTTAAAATTAAAGTGGGACCATTTTACAACATTACTGTTTTTACTGTGTTTTTGATCAAATAAGACATTAAAAAAACATCTTACAGACCCCAAACTTTGAACAGTAATGGATATAACATATGATATAAATGAAATAGGCATGTCCCATGTCTGCATTGGCTCTGGCACCAGCACCCTTTTGTTGGACAAGGGACTTTACGCACTCCAGGGCCTGGAGCCTAGTGTTCAACTCTCTCTGTAAGTTCTGTGGGCCCTAGTTTTGATTTTTGACAGTCTCAGGTCATGCAGCCTGAGGCTTTGGAAGTCCCTGAGAGTGGCCCCACTGGCCTGGTCCATAATCCAGCCCTGGTCCAGAGCCATATATCTATCCCGGCACAGGGTGTCTATAAATGCCGAGCCAGCAACTCCCATCCATTTGTGCTCAGAATCTCTCAAAAACAAGACCGAACGCCTGCAGGCAAAAGAACTGTTGTTGCAACACTCCAGTACTTTGTTCTGCTTGAAATCCATTTGATAAATGAATGTGTTTTTTACATGCTCCCTCATTCTTTTCATACACCATCTTAAATGTGCTATTAATTACCACTTTTTTCTTGTTCTTTTGATCGTTTGTTTCTTTCTTCTTTTTTGTGCCAGAACAGGGGCAAAATTGTTAAACTTAGCAAATCCGAATTGAATGAACACTATTTGCATATGCAAATTGGCAGTGGGTTTCCCTTGGCTATAAATCTTTCTTATATGGATCTCTTTTTTATTGCACGCTACATAACAAAAAGTTGATCAGTGGTTCTCCAATGGGAATGTGTACCGCTTCCTACTTTTGAATACTTTTTCATATTTGAAACGTATAAATTATTTTCTAATTTGCACATATACACATATCATCAGACATCTCTTTTGAAGGAAGTGGTTGCAGGCACAGAAAAATAAAAATGCATCTTGTGTAATTTCCCTGAAGTGTTCTACAGTTGTACAGATAAATATTGCCCATATGGAAGGCTATACCATGACTTCCTTTCCTTATACAAATATTTTATTTTTGCAGGAAGAGTGTTGCATTAATTTCAGCAATAATAGGAACAGGAAAATAGAAATTTTGGGTAACACTTTATTTTAAGGTGTCCATAATACAGAGTAATTACCTAATTAAGTACTTAGTTGTAGCCATTGTACTTACATGAAACAAAATGTACTTACCATGTAACTGTTATGGAACAGCCTGTACTTACGGTTTGTAATTATGTACATGTAATAGGCAGCTACTGTTACACATATATAACAGACCAGGTCTGTTACACAGGTACTTATGTAACCAAAAGATTGTTACATATGTGTTGCAGACTTAAACGTTGTAATTATAAATGTAAGTACACAGACATAAGCTATTTAAAATAAAGTGCATCAAGATTGTACTTAAGTGTATTTCATGTGTATCTATACTGTACACCTTATCCAGCTGCACCTTAGTTTGATTTAACCCACCAGTACACAGCTGAAATACATCTAATACCTTTCTAATTACATTACAATTACAGAATATTACACTACACTATTACATCAAATAAAAATAATATGACTTCATTTACCTTTCGGGTTTGATGTGTTTTTAGCACTTTAAATCAGTAAGAATTTGTTCAGAATGTCCTGCTTTATTTGTATCCTGCTTACATCTGTACTCATTTTTTTCTGGTTTGGGGTCATCACAGGCAGAGGATGGCTGCGGTTATTTTTTGATTCATTTTCCGAGTCTTTGTTCTGGTTATGAGCGTATCTTCAAAAGGAAGCTGACTTCATTTATTATTCGCTTCCTTACAAAGATCCACTGATTGCAGCGAGACCACATGAGAGTTGGAATGATTGACTGTGTGCCCAATCATCATGCTTTATACCAATTACCTTTATACCAACTACCTTTCAATTACAACTACTCATCCAGCCCACACGTCTGGCTTTGCAAGTGGACAGACGGGCCCAGAAAACCCCCTCTCGCTCTGCCTGCAGACCTCATTTAGATAAGACATTGCTCCATCAGTGCTCATTACACTAAGGTTAACCTAGGCATTTCCTGTCCTTGGAGACCTACACAACTGCTAGCCAGTCATTATCTCATGTTTGCAGTTCCTACCTGTTGAATTCAATATGTTTTCCTTGTGTAAAGGTAAAACCTGCTTTGTGCATGGATTTTTTATATGGCTCTTTTATTATGGCAACATGAATTCATTATGGCTTGAGGTACTTTTAAAATGTTTACAATTAGTTTCTATTGTAATGTACAACCATTTCACATGGAGAAAGAGATTGAAATGTATTATATTCTTACTTTTTTGTGATTTAATAATTCGTGGTTCAGAGGATTCATTCAATTATTGAGGCCACTGCATAATCAGGATGAGTTGAGTGAATAACTAGGAGACGAGTTTGTGAATAAATGTTTATTTGCATGCTGAAATGTTTGTTTCAATCTATTTTAGATACTGTAATGAGCACCTGCCCTGCCCCCCACATGTCTATTGGTCAGCATGGTCTCCATGGGAGCGCTGCACAGTTCCATGCGGCGGTGGGATCCAGTCGCGGCGACGAACGTGCGAGAATGGAAACGAATGCCCTGGATGCAGCGTTGTATGTCACTTTCATATTATTACTCAATTTGTTTGTGAGATCTTTTCTGATTTGAGCACCTCAGGACATGAAAAGTGTGTTTAGTCTAAAATATTACTAAAATTAATAGAGGAAGCATCATGGCCTACCCTATGGTGTGCAAGTTATCTTAATTATTTATATCTTAAATTTAAGTTCCGTTCATATAATTCCAGTCCAGACAAGTTGCACACTTTTTCCTTTGGATTTATGTCTAGTTTTTTCTTTTTCTTTTTTGACCGAAATTAATACTTTTATTCAGCAAGGATGCATTAAATTGTTCAAAAATCAAGACTTTTATATAGTAGCAAAAATATTTCAAATAAATGCTATTTTTTTAACTTTCTACTCATCAAAAAATCCTAATAAAAATGCATTACAGTTTACAGTAGCACAACTGTTTTTAACATTGATAATAGGAAATGTTTCTTGTGCACCAAATCAGCATATTAGAATAATTTCTGAAGGATCATGTGACACTGAAGACTGGAGTAATGATGCTGAAAATTCAGCTTTGCATCATAGGAATAAATTACATTTTAAAATATATTAAAATAGAAAACAGTTATTTTAAATTATAATAATATTTATTGTAATTTTTTTAAGCTGTCTGGGTGAACATAAGAGACTTTCAAAAATATTAAATTATTTTTTAGATGCCAAATTTTTGAACGGTAGTATGGATATATCTACATAAACACACTATTCTAGTCGAAAGCATATGCAATCCCAAAATGCATTTCCTCATTTGGAAACCTGGGAGGAGCTTGCCATGTGCATTAGCATTGCAAAAGTAAACTGGGATTTTCCACTCATGAGTAAGCTGTGATATTCTTACTCTACTTTTAAAACCAGTCACCCACTCGCTGCTAGTTTAGAATAAGTCCAGCTCACATGACCACGGTTCACGGTTCATGCCATTCGTGGAAGTGGTTTGGGTGATCTCGAGAATCTGGAACAGCTTTAAATAGTTCATTTTCTATTTAAACTCTTTTGTAAGGAATAATAACATCTGTCCAGTTTAGAAATCAAGGCTGTCAACCGTTTCGATCTTTGCTGCTTGATCAATGGCACTTGGGAGACACAATGGCTTAAGAGAAAGTTCAGACGTTCCTGTGAGTCCTAATGGTAATGCTCTGTCAAATTGTGTGCGTGTTTAGCCTCAAGGCCAGCTGCCTCAGATCCATCACAATGTAGACAACACTGAAAACACCAACACGCTAAAGTATCCTAGGAATGCCACATCCTAGGCTGTGAGGGCAGCAACATCATGTCAATATATATATAATTATATATGTGTGTGGGTACCAGGGTGGTGCATTGCCTGATTTGGATTTTTGTGCTATTTGTGTGCCCTGTGAGCATGAAGTTAAGCAAGCAAGCTTTGTATTAATTTCTGTTACTGATGATTGCCAGACTCTGGCATGGCCCGTACGTGCAGCCAGCTGTTATCGTTTTATGAAAAATTCCCGTACTAGTTGGTGGTTGTTTTGTCAGACACAATAAAAACATGATGTGTCAGTCAGCTGGTAATTTTACAGGGGGTTCCTTTGTCACAGTGCTTGTAACCTCTCTTTAATGATAGTGATAAAGCCCACATGAATGTAGCCAGGTGTCAGAGTAGACAGAAACATAATAATGAGTACCTGGCAACCCTTAATAGGTTGTCTGTTTGTGAGATCCTTCAAATGTTCAGTGTAATGATGCTTTGATAATCAGATTGAAACGTTACCGTCACTTTGTCTTAGAGCGGCTGAAAATCTGTGAATATGTAAATTGCAATGTTAAGTGTAATGATTTAGGAGGGGGTTTTTTTCTCTTTTTCTTAGTGTTAATTAGATTTGTGTAATGGCAAAAATAAGAAGGTGTCTTATACCAAAAATATACTCTTTTTTTTAGAATGCACAAGATGTCATCTGACACATTGCGAGCGTAATTAAATCTGCATTTTTTGTGAAATGTAACTTCAGATGTCCACTTCTATCCAATCTGAATTTGCCAGTTCAAGAGTGTTGAACATGGGTACCTGGGTATTTCAATCGACTTCTCATCACAGATAGTAAGCTCTCACTTAATTTCAGGAGTTTCAAGTGTTATAGGGCCAGTTTTACTAAACGGCAAATTAGCGCGAGAGCGCAGTTCCAAAACAGCGCCGATGGGCGTGGAAATTTCTGCGAGTGATGTACTAACAATGCACAAATTAAAGAACACAGACGTAACATTTAATTTACATATCGACCTATGCAATATACCAAGCACAGCGCAAATTATCGTAGTCGCAAATAAAGAATAAATAAATAAAGAAGCCACAGTACGTTGAAAACAACCAGTGGCCAAAAAATTTTTGCTAGAAGTTTTGATAGACCTGGTATTGCGTGACTCCTAGAGGGTTCCAAGTTATATTTTATTTCCTGAAGCGAGTTAGAAATATCATGGCTTGGCAAATTATATTTTCGGATAATGTGTTTTTCTGGCATTGCAAATAAATTAATGCATGTGGGGAAAAAACCTCTCCCTTCTACCACGCGCTTTCTGTTCTCTGCGGTGCTTCCACTTAGCAACAGTAATTGCAGCCATTTCAAGCGCAAAACAGTTTAAGACATGCTTTTTTTGGGCTATAAATTACGGCGCAAATGCCAATAATAACACGTTGCATGATTCATTTGAATACTCTCCTCCCATAACTTTTGCGTCTGAAATTGTAACTCCTACAAATGCATATTCAATAAGGTCAGCCGCAAAAATAACTGTGTCCACGCCTTTTCAGTGCTAATTCGTCACTAATTCGTCTTTAGTAAAACCTGACAGTACAACGCCAAAAGACGGTTTGCACTGGCGCAAGCTGTTAGTAAACCTGGTCCATAATATCATATGTATTTTATAGAATAATGCATTATAATTGAAAAATGTATATAAAATACTTTTATTTTAGAATATTAAGTGAGAAACTTACTAAACAGGGCAATTTAGTGTTAGAGCTTAATTCCATAAAAGTGCCGAAGGGAGGGGAAAATTGTGCGTGTGATTTACTGTCAATGCGCACATTAAAGAACACAGATGCAGCCAGATCATTTCCATAATTACCAGCGCAATATACCAAGAGCAGCGCAAATTACCACCTGCTTTAAGGCATGCTTTTTTGGGGGCGTTAAATACCAGTAATTTGACGAGCACAAACATTAGTAAATCATGTTGCGTGATTCATTTTAATACTCTCCTCCCATAAATTTTGCGTCTGAAAGGGAAACTCCTACAAATGCATATTCAATAAGGTCAGGTGCAAAAATAACTGTGTCCACGCCTATTTAGCGCTAATTCTTCACTGCGTGTCTTTAGTAAATCATGACAACACTATTTTAAAGCCAAAAGACCGTTTGCGCTGACACAAGCTGTTAGTAAATCTGGCCCCTAATCTGCATATGAATACCTATATTATATTATATTTTATTATATTATATTATATTATATTATATTATATTATATTATATTATATTATTAAAAATAAAACATTATGTACAATATATTTCTTGTAAATCATATATATTTTATTATTAGACATAATATTATTTTGGAATTACTAAAGTTTCAAGAACTTTGTTGAATAAAATCAATCATCAGTCATCAATCATCAGTCAGTTAATGGGGGCGAATAAAATAAAATAAATATTGCATTTTTAATATTCAGTTATACCTTTTTGATTTTGTGTGTGTGTGTGTGTGTGTGTGTGTGTGTGTGTGTGTGTGTGTGTGTGTGTGTGTGTGTGTATGTGTGTGTGTGCGTGTTTTTGTGACAAATAAGGACGTAAATTTGTATAATGACAAGGGTATTACAAGGAGAAGGTGACTTATGAGGACATTGCCCCATGTCCCCATTTTTCAAAATGCTTATAAATCATACAGAGTGAGTTTTTTTTTTTTTTTTGGAGAAAGTAAAATTGCACAAAGTTTTCTGTAAGGGGTAGGTTTAGGTGTAGGGCAATAGCACATACAGTTTGTACAGTATAAAAACCATTACACCTATGGAATATCCCCACTTTTCACAAAAACCAACGTGTGTGTGTGTGTGTGTGTGTGTGTGTGTGTGTGTGTGTGTGTGTGTGTGTGTGTGTGTGTCTCGGAGAGTCTCGGAGGATATCATCACCGACCCCCTGACCTATGTCAGGGCAACAGCTATGGTGGTTATAGCCACCCACTAACATCTGCAGGTGCCCGGCGAACTCTATTGCAATTACATCAATACCAACAAAAACAACACTGGACTGGACTGAAACTTCAGGGAAACCTGCATGTCTCCCCTCTGCTGATCATTCTGTTTCACACTACACTCAGTGAGGACATTGTTAATTTCACAGTAAAAGCCAAATTACAAGTTCTCCCTACTAGACTCAACCTTTCTATCTGGTTTCCTACAACACAGGTTCCTCATTGTTTGCATCACACTACAGAACAGATCACTGAATCACTGCCACACATCTTGAATGGCTGCCATGCTTACAAGGGAATGTACATAGCACGCCACGACAGAATAGTGGACCTTATAGTGAAAGACATATCAAATCATTTATCACCTTTAGTAAGAATACACAAACATTCTTGTGTAAAACCATCTATATTTCAGTATCTCAATAATAATTCAGAAATGTTTTTTGTGAATACAGCAGATGTTGTTGTGATTAATGAGGAGTGTAGAGAGGTGTTTGTTTTGGAGGTGGCATTCACCTTTGACTCTAGTATGGAGGAAGCTTTTATGACTAAAGTCGTTAAATACCAACCACTCCTAAATATTATTTCAGAGATAGGTTATCAGTGCCGATTGTTTGTTTTCATATTTGGCAGTTTAGGACACACACACAGGTTGGTTGTAAGAGGGCTTCAACAACTTGGGATGCCCAAAAAGAGAGCTAAACGGTTAGCAAAGTACTGTGCTCTGTCTGCTATCATAGGTAGCCGTCATATATGGCGGAGACGTTGTTATTTATATCCGTAACAACTGAGTGATATGCTTAATATTGTGAAGATCTATTATTTGCCACTGTTCCATGATTTTTGTACACGTATTTAACTGCATCTGTAATATTTATGTCCCTGTATAGTGGATTTAAATAAATCGTTAAAATGTGTGTTTTAAATTAAGTACCTGTAATATTTTAATTAAGTAAATTTACTTACATTAATATTGTTATTTGTTTAAATAAATTTAATAATTCTGCTGAACCTTTGTACATTTTCTGAGGCCACCTGGTTTAGAGCCACTAACCTTAATTACTGTATATCAAATAAAATTAATAATTAAAATAAAATAAATGTCGTTAGTAAGCAGCATAACTAACATTTAGTACAACTACCACATACAAAAACCTCCTTTTAAATGATTTTTCCAAATAGCTTGGTCATTTGCACAATTATTGTTATTAAGTCACCTAAAATACACACATAAATTAATAACTTTTATTTCATAGTAAATCAAGGCCTATGTGTACCTCTTGTGCAAGTCAGTGCCTCAGAAGTTTTATCTCTTATGACGGCATTTGGATGATCTTCTGAGAGTTCTTGAGTTTCTTTATTAATTTCTTTCAAATATATTTCCAACTACTACATAAAACCATCCGCAGCCCATAAAAAACCCTGCATCCCATTTCTCTTCGATGACTGTGCAGTGTGGGTATTAATTTGCCCGACACTGTGGTCATACAGAGACAAGTTTTCTCCGGGGAATTTGAACATTCCCAAATGACAGCATTTTTCATTAGGCCCCTGACGGAGTGTATCACGCTCCGTAGTCTTGCTTGACTGATTGTGTGCTTTTCTGTACTAATAATTGAGACTATTTGTCTTGGTGGTCCATTGTGGAACGGCCAGCCGGCGTGTCTCAGGTGAACCGCCGGTAATGAATGCAATCAGCGACACCTGCGTAATGGATTGGAGTTTGTTGTTTTCTGTAAAACATACTAGAGGCTGCGTATCTCTGTGGAGTCGGGGGCATATAGTGTCAAAGATGTGAGCCGTAGAACGTCCAATTACGACCAACACACACGTACTTGCTGATACGCTGTATTTTTGTGTGGACACAAAGGATTGAGGGCTGTGTGTGTGTGCAGAGTGTATGTAATGATGTTAGAAAGCTCCAGAGAGCACGGGTGGGATTACTCATTAGTCAGCAGATGCCTGGAGACTGAACAGGGACCAGCAGAGCTTCGTAAGGGCATCCCCTAACCCCTGCCTTCTCTACCCATAACGCATTAGTGACGGACAAGAACTTTAGGTAATACGGTAATTCTGAGGATGAAAAAGGGGAGTTCGAAGTTTGAAAAAGATGGAGAGCGTAGGGGATAATGAATAGACTGTCGGCGAGAAAACAAGAATGGAACAATAGAGAATTAGGGAAAGGAAGAGGCAGATAAAGTGAGATGGATGGAGAATTATAGAAATGAAAAACGTGAGCGGGATGAGTAATGATAGAGGAGGGCGAACGAGCCCAAACAATCTGAGAGGGTGTACACACATAACATCATTATCGACAAAAAAATATGATTGATTTTGTTTGGTGTAGGTCATGTCTAATTTTCAAATTTCAGACAACATGGGAGGGACGGTTCACAAGCATCAGGCTGCGTAAATCAACACCGTTAAAAATCACCATTATGATGTGCTGCTCATATGTAGGCGTTCGCCTAGCTGGTGAGAACATCTACCTCACTGAATCCAATGTAGCATCAGCACCACAGCCGATGTGTTTGAGTGCATTCTGCTGCAGTATGACTTTCACCTAATACCCTCCAAGAGAGATCTTTTTGCAGGGATGCTTTGCAACGAATGAAAGTTTATGAATTTTCTGATGGCTGCTTATAAGTTGTTTTATTGGAAACCAGAAAGACTTTCGAAGTGTTTGTTTTTTCACCCAGTTCCACACTATTTGTGCTACAGATACCTCAAATCCTACAGGCTCTTGAGGAGAGGTGTGATATTACTTTTATAAGTAATCAGACATTTCGGATCAGACAGTTTCCTCTGCTATGATAATAAATTATAATCTATTATAATCCATCTATTCTACAAAATTATATACTTAAATTTATAAATATAAAATA
The DNA here is from genome assembly GCA_036784905.1 of Acrossocheilus fasciatus. Lineage (NCBI taxonomy): Eukaryota > Metazoa > Chordata > Actinopteri > Cypriniformes > Cyprinidae > Acrossocheilus > Acrossocheilus fasciatus. The sequence goes on from CM071961.1 coordinate 13,254,411, forward strand.
CATATATGCAATGCAATACAATACATGCTATACCTGCACTGTATGTGTATATATGTGTGTGTGTGTGTGTGTGTGTGTGTGTGTGTGTGTGTGTGTGTGTGTGTGTGTGTGTGTGTGTGTGTGTGTGTGTGTGTGTGTGTGTGTGTGTGTGTGTTTATTTATAATTCAACATAGAACATAAAACATTACAATATGCCTGACTGTCATGAAATCACTACATTTATTTAATTAATCATTATATAAGAAGTTTCATTATTTATACACTATTACACTAAAAAAATATGTGTATGTATGTAATTTATTTTAATACAGTTCTTTTGAATTACATTTTAAATAAATTGAATTAAAATAAAATGTATCATAATTTCCACCGAAAATATGAAGCAACAAAAACTGTTTTCAGAGTTGATAATAATAAGAACCATTATTGATAATTGACAATCAATAAAAATTGCTATAATAATCAGCATATTAGAATGATTTATGAAGGATCATGTGATACAGAAGACTGGGGCAATGGTATTCATTTTAAAATATAATAATATTTCACAATATTGCTGCTTTTACTGTATTTTTAATCAATTTAATGCTTACATGTTCTTTATAAAGAATAGCATTTATATATATATATATATATATATATATATATATATATATATATATATATATATATATATATATATAAATAAAAAAATAAATTATATATTTTATGATTCATAATTCATAATTGTGTTAAAAGAGAAAGCATCAAATAGACATTATAAAAATGAGCTTCAGAAAGAAATTTTATTATATTCAACATAGAACATTAAAATTACATAAATAATGCCTAATTATCATTAAATCATTACACTTACAGAATTTAATTAATCGTTAAATTAGGAGTTTAATTATTTTCCAAAAAAAGGCAAACTACAGCTTATGCAATATGAGTTTCAGTTTCTGGCCGTATTCTATGTATGTGTTTTATATAATTAAATATCACTGCATATTTTTGTAATGTACAGAATATGTGTGTGTGTGTGTGTGTGTGTGTGTGTGTGTGTGTGTGTGTGTGTGTGTGTGTGTGTGTGTGTGTGTGTGTGTGTGTGTGTGTGTGTGTGTGTGTGTGTGTGTGTGTGTGTGTGTGCGTTTACTCACACATAAGTAAATATAAATTAAATATAATTTATTTCAAATAAATGTAGTGTGCTAAAAACTTTTGCAATTTTCCATCATACTTGTCTCTCAAGGTGATAAAAAGTGAAAGCTAAAGAACCAGGTTCTTTGATATTTTAACGGCATGTTTACATAACTATAGACTTAATACAGCTTGTACTTGTAGTTTGTTCATTTGTGGAGGCATCCAGACGTTGAGTGTTTAATGGAACCATGTAATTATTGGTTAACTCGTTTTGCTTTTGTGCTCTGAGAGAGTGCAGCCTAGCATGAACATTTCTCTATGCGTAGTCACACAAGCACAACACTAACACCCAACACCGTCCTTTGTCTCTGAGAAAACCGACTGCAAAATTCTCTGTTAGAGCCTTTCTAGCTGAAGTGTTGATGCTCAGTGGGGTAAAAAGTGTTGAGTCAGCTCATTTGATTTCATCATATTTATAAACCATTATTAAATATTAACAAAGAGAGTGTGAAAACAAAAACAGGTGGTCAGATCGCACAGCAAACAATTCCTAAACTCTTCCATAACTTAACCGTGGCTGCTCCCCGTCCTTGGGAGGAAGGAGGTGAGAAGAGACGAGTGCAGGGAGGGGAGGGGAGGTAGACAGCCGTCTGAGCGCTTCACATCAGCTCTCCCTCCGTCTGACAGATTGACGGATGAACAAAAAGGACTTTTATCTTATTTTGCCAAGGTCTGGCAGTCATTCAAGGTCTATTAAGCATAAATAAATGCAGCGAGAATGGACACAGCGCCCCACTCCACCAAATGAACACATATGATTTACAGGAAATCTATAGCTCCTTGTTTCAGGCGAATTTATTAAGGTGTCAGGACATGAATCTGACTGCCTCAAGTGCTAGACATTGGTATCAGAAGACGCTCTACATTATCATAAATCGAAGGATTGAAAGCTCATAACTGCTGGTACAGATCAAGGATTCAGGCTGTGTAGATGTCATATCAATTATAGAAATGCAATAAAACGATCAAGAATTTAAGAGGTTTGCCGCAAGTCTCCACCAGACTTGGACGAGATGTTAGAACAGACAGAGCTCATTTGAACTGTCCTGTGCCAGTGACAATTTTTGTCTTTTTTGTCAGTCCTTTGAGCTTCCATTCAAATCGAAATGTCATTTAGCTTGTGTAAAATGTGCTGCTTATTTATTCCCTCGTATTTCAGAGCCTTTTTCTCCTCACGGGCCATAAATTAAACTTGATCAATGACCTTTTCTGCTTGACTTGTTTGCGACTTGCCATGTTCAGCAAAGAGCGCAATGGAGATATTTCATGCGCGCCTGCAAAATGGAAACAAATCACCAAGGATCATTCTCAGCATAAATGTTCCTTCAGATCCTTCAGAAATTCTAATATGCTGATTTGGTGATCAGTTATTAGCAATCATTATTTGTACTTAGTTATTAATAATAGTTCTTATTATTATCAATGTTGCAAACAGTTTATTCATATTTTTGTGAAAACTGTATTACACTATTACACAAAGTGTGTGTGTGTGTGTGTGTGTGTGTGTGTGTGCAATTTATTTTAATATTGTTCTTTTGAATTACAATTGAAATGAATTAAATGTACAGTATAAATAAATTAAATTAAATGTATCATAATTTCCACAAAAGTATTAAGCAACAAAAACTGTTTTCAGCATTGATAATAATAAGAACCATTATTCATTATTGACAACCAATAATAATTGCTATAATGTTATTTATATAATATACAGTGCTGCTCACTAATATTGGCACCCTTGGTAAATATGAGCAAAGGTGGCTGTGAAAATAAATCTGAATCATTTATCTTTTTGATCTTTCATTCAAAAAATTGACTAAATTCTAAACGTTCGTTGAAGTAAAACAATTTAAAGTGGGGGGAAACTCACATTATGAAATAAATGTTTTTCTCCAATGCATGTTAGCTACCATTATTGGCACTCCTAGACATTCTTATGAGTAAAATATCTCTGGAGTATATTGCCATTCATATTTATATTTTTTAGCTCACCAGGGTGACTAGGAGCATGAAATTGTCCAGCCATGACTTCCTGATCCACAGGATTATAAATATGAGGAACACAAAGCCCAAATTCCCTTAGTCATCCATCACAAGGAGTAAAACCTAAGAATATAGTTCTGATGTGCAGAACAAGATTGTTGAGCTTAGAAAGTGGAAATAGAAAGTAGCTGTAAAAGCATTGAAAATCCCCATTTCCACCATCAGGGAAATAATTAAGAGGTTCCAGTCAACTAAAGATGTTACAAATCTGCCTGGAACAGGACGTGTGTCTATGTCGTCCTAATGCACGGTGAGGAGGAGAGTTTGAGTGGCCAAAGACTCTCCAAGGACCACAGCTGGAGAATTGCAGAGATTAGTTGAGTCTTGGAGTCGGAAAGCCTAAAAATATATATATATATCAATATATATCATGTTGTTGAAATGGGTTTCAGGAAAAAAAACTCCTAGCTCATCCAAAAACAAACTCTAGCATATTCAGTTGTCAGACACGACTGGAACTTCAAATGGCACTGGCATCTATGGTCAGATGAAACTAAAAAAGAGCTTTTTGGGAGCAAACCCACCAGATGAGTTTAGTACAAACAGGGATAAAAAGTACCCCATGTCCACGGTTAAATATACTGCTGGATCTTTAATGTTGTTGGCCTGTTTTTCTGCCGGAGGTCCTGGACATCTTGTTGAGATGCATGGCATCATGGATTCTCTCAAATATCAATGACTGCCTCTGTTAGAAATCTTATAATGGACCATGTTTGGATCTTCCATCAAGACAATGATCCAAAACAAACATCTGGAGAGATTCTGGTCTCTGATGGTCTCTGATCTCGTATCAGGTGTTCTCCAAACTCATCAGGCATTAGAGGAGAAAACTCAGAGCTGTAATCTTGGGAAAGGGACGTTGCAATATTTGGGTGCCAATGATTGTGGCTAACGTGAACTAGAGAAAAACATTTATTTCATAATGTGAGTTTCCCCCACTTTCCATTGTTTTACTTCAATGAAAGATTAGAATTTTGTAAATTTTTTGAATGAAAGATCAAAAGGATAAACAATGCAGATTTATTTTCACAGCCAACTTAGCTCATATTTAACAAGGGTGCCAATATTAGTGAGCACCACTGTAATATCCTTCAGAAATCATATTAGAATGCTCTCTGAAGGATCATGTGACACTGAAGACTGCGGTAATTGTATTCATTTTAAATTATAATAATATTTCACAGTACTGCTGTTTTTACTGTTTTTTTTACTCAAAGTACATTACATATTCTTTATAAAGATTAGCATTTATAATTAAATATTTTATATAATTAAAAAAAAAAATAACTTTTATAATAATTTTATAATCAATTCTATATTTTAGAATTCAGAAATATAGACAATATGAAATGCTACTGAAATATTATAATATATTGTATTGATTGATTATATAAAGTATTGTATTGATTATTTAAAGAACAAAATGCATAATTATATATTTTGCTGGTTTGTCCAGGAATTCCAGTCCTGTAATACCCTCCCTTGCCCGGATCTAAAGAAGACCACTCCCTGGACCCCATGGACACCAGTGAATATCTCAGACAATGGAGGCCACTACGAGCAGCGGTTCAGGTACACCTGTAAGGCGAGGGTCCCGGAGCCCAGCCTGCTGGAAGTAGGGAGACAGCGGATTGAGATGAGGTACTGCTCCAGCGACGGATCCACAGGATGCTCCACAGACGGTGAGATCTCATTCCGTCTCTCTTCCCTGTGATTCTTCATTTGTCACTCAGCTTTTTCCTTTTCTTTCTTCTCATCCTGCTTTTTCCCCCCGTGTCTTTGATGGAGTGAGCCCATAGTGACTTTGAGGCAAGCCACTTGATCTATTTGTCCATCAGTGGAGAGACAACATGATGTGCTCTAGTGCTTCTCTCTTTCTTTCCCTCTCTCTCTTTCTCTCATCAATGTGGGCTCACTACATCAGTTTTTGGAGTGTCGTCTCACCCAACACAAGTGCTCTTGGCTGCATTCTGCCTCAGAGAGACACGAGGAACATGCTAATGAAGTCAAATCAGCAAATGTGATCTCTCTCAGTGGTCGGGGGTCTTCCTGTCTGACAAAGTGCAACACTTACACTTAATTTTATTTATTTACCTCCCTGCATTAGGTTTCACATCTGTGAACTAGATGCGGTTTCTAAACAGTTCTAATAACTGACGAGTTACGAGAGTCAAAGTGGCGCCAAGATATTACACGGATATATAACGGATATGCAGTGAAAACCCCGTAAACAGTAAAGTTTGTTTTTGAGTGATGTTTATAGACACTCGTATTCTACAGTCAAGCTCTGATATACAACAGATATTCACAAAGAGATGCCACACACAAAGCTAATGACAAGAACTCTTTTTAGGCTATTTTTCTTTGCTTTTCCATCTCACTAATTTCCATTTCATTTTACGAGCGACTGAGCTAAAATGACAAAAAAAAAAAACATTCAGAGCCATATAAAGAACAGCACAGAAACATTTAATTTCCTAGTTTGTGGAAGTCTTTTGTTGCTTTTAAATGCAGCTTTTCCATTTGAAAGCTGAAATACAGGAAATCAATGTGAATTTTTTTTTTTAAATATTAATTGTGTGTTGAGTTGCGTATGTGTATATATATATATGTGTGTGTGTGTGTGTGTGTGTGTGTGTGTGTGTGACCCTGGACCACAAAACAGTCTTAAGTCGCTGGGGTATATTTGTAGCAATAGCCAAAAATACACTGTATGAGTCAAAATTATTGATTTTTTGAAGATATTTTGTAAATTTCCTACTGTTAATATATCAAAACTTAATTTTTGATTAGTAATATGCATTGCTAAGATCTTCATTTGGACAAATTTAAAGACGATTTTCTCAATGTTTAAATTTTTTGCCCCCTCATATTCCAGATTTTCAAATAGTTGTATCTCGGCCAAATATTGTCCATTCATAACAAACCATACATCAATAAAAAGGTTATTTATTCAGCTTTATTTTGAAAAATTGACCCTTATGACTGGTTTTGTGGTCCATGGTCAATATATGTATTGTGTATGTGCCTATGGGATGTCCCCACTTTTCACAAAAACAAACGTGTGTGTGTGGGTGTGTGTGTGTGTGTGTGTGTGTATTCAAAATAATTGTGTGTAGATTTACGTATGCACACACACACACACACACACACACACACATATATATATATATATATATATATATATATATATATATATATATATATATTCAGTATATATATATATATATATATATATATTCAGTATATATATATATATATATATACATTTATATATGTATATAAATTTCAGTTTCAATACATTTCACAATATTACTGCTTTTACAGCATTTTGATCAATTAAATACAGTCTCGGTGAGCATAAGATAATTCTCGGTGAGCATAAGATGCATATACAGGCACTCACGTTAGTTTTAATATTGCATGCAATCTGTATTTCTCTGACACTCATATGATTCATCAGTGCTGCATCAGTATAATTCATAAATATTAAGTGCCCAACATAGACATGAATAATTTCTGCATTTTTAACCATTATTTAGCTTGAAGCACCTAGCTATACCGCTGCATGCCCCGTTATGACAGATGTTTCTGGACAGTGGTTAACGTACTGCATATCATACAGAGGAGGCCTAGTCCCATAATCACCTCCACACTAAAGATGTGTGTTGATGTCAGTGAAGCCACAAGGGAAGATGAGTTCTGAAATGAATGGGCTGCCACTTGGCCAAGATTTAGCCTCACGTCTCGGCTGGCCCATATCGATTTGAATCCGTAAGCCATGCCGTGTGAAAGAGAGGGTGATAAAGCACAGGAGTTCATGTGGAACAATCTAAAGTAGAGGAATGACTGCATGTGCTTACATTAAAGTTTGCATTATACAATCAAACTCATAGAATTACTGCAAGATGATGATTTGGGATGAAAATGTGATTTTTTTTAACCAACATTTTTAGATTGTTTATGGTTATTTGTGTTGTTGAGACACTAAATGCTGCATATTATGTAAAAAATGGCTCTTTTATTTTTGTAAAATGAATTTATAAAAGCACATGGACATTCAGTTGTCTGTAGATGAACTGAGTTAGCAGGGCCCTGGAAGTCACCTTGGCTTTGTCAAGTAGAAGTCACGTGTGTGTTGCTATTTTGTCAAGCCTTTGAGGTCTGAGCCTCTTTCTCTGTCTAATATCAACATTATGAAAGAAACAAGATCAGTAGAATCAGCCCTGGCTGACATTTTCAGATTGGAAATTGCATTTGATGTCAGTTTTTTTTTTTTATTAGGCAAATGTAAATCGGCTTTGTGCAGATAAGGTTCCTTGATTTTTCTGCTGTCTTTTTTAGGAGCAAATTAAAGAAATTATCAGTGTCCGCAGCAGCTGGTCGTTATTTACACACAGATTCAGGAGCTTTGCTTAGTGAGCTGCGGTCCGTTTACTTAATTATAATAAGGAGATTAACTTGAATAAAAATATAAAACAATGTCAGATAACAACATTACTTTCTTTGATAAACTGCTGCCTGTATTTGTTCGAAACTTGATGGTCATCAGTTAATTTACTAGTGTTTATAAGATTAAAAGTTCTGTCCTCTGAGATTATTCAAGGTATGAATGGATGACAGTCAACTCGTCGTCTAACACAATTTTAGCCGTGCTTAAATTAACATGCAGAAAGTGTGCTGGGCTTTATCTTTTAGACAATTTTCATGGTAAAAAAAAAAAACACTCTGAAAATTCTTTATATTCCGCCCCTTTATAGTGCTATTGCTATAGCCATGTGCATTCAGACATATAAAATGCAGTTCAAAAGATGTTTTAAGAAATTAATACTTTTATTGGTCAAGGATGCATTAAATTAATTGAAAGAAACATTGAAGACATTTATAAGGTTACAAAAGATTTCGGTTTCAAGTAAATGCTGTTCTTTTGAATCAAAGAATCCTAAAAAATGTATTACTGCATCCACAAAAATATCAAACTTTTTTCAACATTGGTAATAATAAGAAATGTTTCATATTAGAAACGTTGAAACATAAATGACACTTTTGATCAATTTACTGTGTCCTTGCTGAATAAAAGTGTTATTATTATTTATTTCCCCCAAACTTTTAAATGCTAGTACATTACAGTTTCCACAAAAATATTAAACAGCACCAACTGCTTTAAACATTGACAATAAAAATAAATGTTTATTGAGCAGCAAATCAGCATATTAGAATAATTTTAAGAATCGTGACACTGAAGACTGGAGTATCAATGCTGAAAATTCAGCTTTGCATCACAGGAATAAATGACATTTATATATTAAATATAATATATTACAATAGAAAACTGTTATTTTGAACTGTTACTGTTTCCATTATTTTTAATCAAATTTATGCCACCTTGGTGAGCACGAAAGAGACTTTCAAAAACATTAAAAAAAAATTCCGACCTTCTGAAACTTTCCAGTCTTTGTCTGTTGTCACATATTGCAGTTTTTTTAGCATTCTATCCCTTTTTTTAAGATGCCATATCAAATTAAAAACAAACTGTTTCTTATATGCCTAACCCCTAAAAAACACATCTGATCAGGGTCATGTGAACCTCAGACTAGCCTAATTATTGTTAATTAGGTATGTTAATAGTTGTTCAGTCAACCCACTGATTAGTAAATCTAAATTGGGTAGTTTATATATTAACAGATACAAACGGTTAAAATGAAATAATAATTTGCAATTTAATGAACACAGTTTAAAAACTGAGAGGCGATTACAAATTTTTAGTGCACGGAAAAAGGCTCTGTAGCTTTCGTTACAATACAGCCCCATTTTTCTTTTAGTGCAAGTGTTTAACGCTTAACCTTCAGTTCAATAAAAATCAATACATGCACCATTATGTCTATTTGTTTGCTGGAGTAATGGTAGTGGCTAGAGTGAAAATGCTGCCAAACAGTCAAGCTACTTATCTTAAAACCTTGAGATTCTTTGCAGCATAAGCCAGAGGCCATAACTGATGATGGCCCAGGTTTGTAATTTGGCTATGAGTGATGCCTTCATTTATCTCAGAAACAATAACACATCATTTTAGCGTGTGACTTTAGCACTATTTTCTCATCTAAATAACGTGCTGCACGGACAGCTCCATCTCTCCGTCTCTGTCTTTCTCTCTTTTTTCTTTCTTTCTTTCCTCCTCCTTTTCTCAGAGAAGCGGCTGATATCTCCAAGGCTATTTACTGTCGGTTCCCCACAGATCTGCCATCAGTTAGAATCCCACTCAGTGTCAGATTCTGTAGACCTTAGGATCTCAGCTGGCAAATTTCTCTGTGGTGCATTACACACACATGTCCTTGGATACAAAATAGAAAATCTCACCGTCAGTGATTTTGGTCTCAACCTTACACAGTGAGGCCCAAAAACTCAAAGAGCGCATCTGAAAATCTAAGATTAAAAATCAAAACTTTTGCAGTTCATGCATCACAAGGGCTGTTTTTGTTAAAGCAAAACAGAAGCAAACCAAAGACATTGCGATCTTTTTTTTTTTCAGTTCAGTTTTTCTTTCAAATTATGATATTATGTGTAATTTAAAAACTAATTTTATTTAATTACATTAATATATTTTGTAATTTAAAAACATAAACAAATTGAATTTGTATTAAAAAAAACATTATTTTTGAAAATTAAAAAATAATATAATTTATTAATTAATAAAAACTATTAGACTAGTTTTATTATTAGAAAAAATATAATATTATATATAAATTTTTCAGAAAACTATTAAATTATATTTAATAATTACTAATGCTGTCAAACGATTAATCGCGATTAATCGCATCCAAAATAAAAGCTTTTGTTTACATAATACATGTGTGTATACTGTGTAAATTTATTGTATGTGTGTATTTATATATACATAATAAATATACACAGTACACATACAGTACATATATTATGTAAACAAAAACTTTTATTTTGGATGCGATTAATCGTTTGACAGCACTAATAATTACAAATTAATGTCATTTCTCATTTAAAAAGCTGTTAAATTGTATTCAATAGTTACAAATCATATCATTCATTATGTAAAAAACTATTAAATTATAACCTATAATTACAAATTCATATAATTTCTCATTTAGAAAGCTGTTAGCACCCCACACTGTTCAGTTGACCGTTTGTGTCTCAGTGGCTTCAATGGCGATGCTAGAATGCTGTATGTCATTGTAATTACAAGTATTTGCAGAGGCGTTAACCACCCACTACGCAGACCCATCAGGGAGTCGTTTCTAATTGCCCACCCCCTAACTTTTAATAAGCGCCGGTGACCGCTAGACAGTTTACGACAGCTCTGGGGAATTGCGTAAAAGCCACACTCTTAATCCACAAGAGCTATTAATTTTCTTGATTGTGCAGGATATAATGCCACCCATCTCGCTCGGCAGATGTACCGCTGATCCTATTGTCTAACATATCACAGAATCTGGGCTGGGAAAGTTCAGTGTGTATGCATGAGCGCTGCCTTTTTTAATCACAATTTCGCTTCAACTTCGCTTTGCATGTGATCTTAACAACCAGCAAGCATAGCAAAGCCAAAATCCAATTCCATAATACGACTTTATATTTTCCTAAAAATCAATGTAGTCAGTCATTTCTTGGTTAAAGTCATTGAACGCAGCACGGTTTGTTTACCTGCGGGTCTAGCATGCACTGACACCTGTGTTCCCTTGCCATTAGCCATCAGAGCCAGGCGCCCCGCTTTGAGGTGTGAGTAGATTATGAAGTAGTCTATTACCTTTGAGAGGGCTCTGTGCTCTGGTGCTGGAGAGATTATAGGTCGACCCATGTAGCGCCGTCGCCTGCTCAGAATGGATAAATGGCTGTGGCTCATAGGGACTGTCACAGGTGGATCTTGCTCAAGGTCAGAGGTACAAACACAGAGGTCACGGTGCAGACAGATACTCTGCGGCAAAAACACTTTTTTTGATAAGATACGTTCTTTGACACAAACACGTACAGTAATACAGTAATAGTCCAAAAAAATCAATTTTGCTCTCTGAGCTATTTTGAAATAGTTCAGGTGGTATGGATGTTTTTTGTTTTTTTTAATAATAGATTGAAACATTTATTGAAGTAATAATCTCTGAAATCGAAAACCCTGTCAGGGTTTATCGAAGAGCGTTGGATTCCCATGATTTCCCAGGAGTTTAATCTGTTTATTCTTGTTTGTTGTAGGAGATTTGCTGCGTTCTGGACGTATCTCTGGATTGACTGTTAATGGAGGCTGGTCCGCCTGGGGGCCTTGGAGCCAGTGTACTCGGGACTGTAGCTCGGGGGTCCGAAACCGCAAACGCACCTGCTCCAACCCCAAACCCAAATATGGAGGAATCACCTGCCTCGGGCCTGCTCAGGAATTTCAGGAGTGCAATACTACACCTTGTCCAGGTTAGCAGTCCTCATACATAAACCTTTTCCAGCTTTTTCCATTCATATATTTGTGACTTCTTCTCCAGACACTGATTTTCTCACTGTTTTCCCCATTCTGGAATTAAATTATATGTATAAATATCATTTGTTATTTTAAATTTAGTTTGTAATGTAAAAAAAAAAAAATGTTTTTGTTCTAGAAAAGGTATATTTTTCTCAACTAGGCTGCATTTATTTGATCCAAAAATAAAGTAATACAGTATAAATACAGTAAAATACTAAAATAAAGTGAAATACAGATAAGGAATCACAGTGTAAATAAAAAAGTGAAATATTATTATATATCTAAACAACCGTTTTCTATTTTTAATATATTTTAAAAATTATTCCTGTGATTTAACTGAATTTTCAGCAGCCATTACAACAGAATGATCCTTCAGAAGTCATTCTAATATTTTTCTAGAAACTGTTTTTTTTTTTTTTTTTTTCCAGGATTATTTGATGAATAGAATAAGGGTCTGCATGAACAGCACTTATCTGAAATAGAAGTATTTTGTAACATTATAAAGTCTTTATTGACACTTTTGATCAATTTAATGCGTCCTTGCTGAAAAAAAGTATTATTTCTTAAAAATATATATTTTGAACAGTAGTGTATATTTGTCACCTACAAAGACTTCACCGATTAACCAAAAGTAAATTAAATGATTTTATATATAAATATATATTTAAATTGATAACTATACATTTTATTCATATGTATGTAAAAACATTTCATCAAAAGCCACCTTGTGATTAATTAATTTTCTTTTAAATGTTAAAATTCATTCGTAAACTACAGTTACAAACAACAGAATTATGTTTGTTTGTCTACCAGGTACATCGCAGCTTGGCTTAATGGAAAATCTTCTGAAAGAGGTTAACATATCCTCCAGTCGAGCAGCATGCAGCATTATTATTTGGTGGAAAAAAGAACACTGCGTTTACTTTAAAAACCCTCATACAACACAAATAGAATTCAGACTTATCCATTCTCTCTTCAAATGTTTATATGGAAACAATCATAAAAACTGTCCTTTTTCAGTTTGTTACTGGTGTGCAGGGAATAAAGAAGGATTCCAGACATCAACAAGCGCTAAAAGTAAGACACAACCCACATTTGCGCATGGTATTTGTACGCATAGAAGACAGCCTCCCTGTTTTAAGGTGCGAGGACCTCAATTTGCCGGTGGAAATGGAGAAAAATCTCTGTGGCATCGTTGTGTGTAATCACATTTCAAGCTAATTACATTGGCAGTGACGGGAAAGCAGGATTCAGTCATTAAAAGGCTTGTGACAATGGTGTACACCCTCTCTAAAGTTGAAGGAGGGGAAAAAGCTCTCTAATTAAATGAGCGCTCATCGTTATGTGTGCTGGAAATATGCTGTCTAAATGGAAATGCGCTACTTGGGTATTTTATGATACCTAGCGGTGAACAAGACACAATCAAGCAATGCGGAATTTGTTTTGCAATCGTAATTAATCAATAGCCTGTTTTTGGAGCCCGAAACCCATCAAAGCAGGGCGTACTGTAGTTTATAGCTCTAATTGCTCCTCAGTCTTAATTTTACAGCAGCTGTTTTCTAACAGGAAATCACATATTTCCTGTAAAGTGACAGTAGCAAGACCAGCGGGACTGCTTCATTAACAAAGACCTCCAGAGGTTTTAAGACCTGATTAGACTTATTGATGTTTTTCTCCACAGGAGTAATTGCCAACAGATCAGGAATCGCAGCACAAATTTTATAAAAGCAGCGGATGACAGATTGTACAACAAACTATGTGAGCGCACTGTCGATCAGTAACTGTACTCTGCACTTCACTAAGTTAATTCAGTCCTTGTCTACTTCCAATGAAACGTCTTAGTAGCGCTTAGATTCAATAGCTCCTTTGTACAGACGACGACAGAATAATACAGATGACTTTCATCAAACATATCCCAGCAGGAAGCTTGGAAAAGAACACATCAAATTGCTCTACACCTCCATAAGCGTCTCTGAACCGGAGCTTGTCTGTGACCAATATTCTCAGTGTCTTTTATTGGTTCCTTCTTTCCGAGCTAAATCTTTATACGTTCAAAGTCAGACCTTTGAAATGCATTATTTTGTTTTGAGAGAGGCAGATGGAGGTCTCGCGGTTGCAGTTGTGGAGGCTTTGAAACGAATGAATCTTTTTTGTTGCAGGCCACAAGGGTAAAATGAGATGATCACTCACGCCGGGGCAGACATGAGCTGATTTGTCATTTTTCACAATAGAGAAGTTATAACAGATGATAAAATGCAATATTTGGTTTACTTATGTCTTTTATATATATAAAAAAGTCACCTTTTCTGTTTTTTCTCCAACAATGTGAGATACAGTACAGTCAACAACACATGCAGTTGTAAAAGCTTTACTAGCAACTATCCTGAGCTGTGACTTTAAAGACAACAGACAGGAAAAGGTCGATTTGAGCATCCCAAATCAAAACTGGGCGCTAGTTTTTAAAAAAATCTTTTATACTGCTAGAATGAAATACACTGGGAAAAATTGGAGTAGTATTTATTTTGAAGCAATTTTTTCTCAGAAATTGCTAGTAAATTTCACAAATAATTGCAAAGGAACACATTGACTTAAATGGGATTTTTTCAGTAGAAAGACTGAAAAAATAATTTCTTGAAAAATGTACTCTCCAAAATGTACTTTTTGTTGCATTTACAACTTTATTATTTATACAACCAATATTTTCAGCAATATACAAATGTTGCAGGGCTGTCACAATCTGAATTTCACTACACGGTTATCATGGCTAAAATAATTCATGATAACAGTATTATATATAAAAAAAATTCAGTCAAATTTATCTTTACTTTTATTTTGTTGTTGTTGTTTATTTTTATTTATTTATTTATTTATTTGGGGGGGGGGGGCGTTTAATCCCCTCCCAGCAGTTCATCAAATAAATATGGATTATTTTTTACAATGCCATTATGACCTTTTTGTATCTTTTAAAATTTTGGTTACCTGGATTTTCAGTGGAGGGACAGAAACCTCTCAGATTTCATTAAAATATCATAATTTGTGTTTTGAAGATTAACCAAAGTCTTATGGGTTTGGAAAGACATGAGTGTGAGAAAATCATGACAGAACTAATATGCAAAAAAAATATTTCCTAGACAATAATTGGATGTCATTTGCTGAACAAAATACGCCATGAGATCATATTTTTCAATATTTGTAGCATACCGTATACCATTTAGCATAATAGCAGCCAATATGTGTACTATACAGTAATCAGTATGCTAATATTTCATGCTAAACACAGCCAAAATCAACTCATGTCAGTGACTCTCACCCCTCTTCCACAAACCTGTCAGACGGCTAATGCTAATGTAAAATGAGACTCAGTATGCTTGTTTTCCTTTAATTAGTGCCAAGACAGTCATAGTGTTTTGTGAGTTGTTCTCTGTTCCCCCAGTTGTCGCGGGTGATGACCCTGAGCTTGGCACTCGCTGAAGAGGGGAGGGAGTGAATTGATGGTTCGTTTAGCCTCATTAATTAGAGCAGGGGTCAGAGTGAGAGCGTGAGGGAGAAGCAGAGCTCCAGAGCAGATTGTGTGAACAGCCTCTCTCCTCATCGACCCCCGGATTCCCAGCAGTCTTAGCATCTGGATTTAGCTGGTTTTGACACCAGATAATTTCATTGTAGAGATCGTATCAGTGATGTCGTTCATTCATATCGTGGTACTAGATGAATAAATGTTTTGGATCTATTCAAATGAAATGCCTTTTCACTTTTTCCCCTCAAAGTCCACTTGTAATCAATGTTTCATCAAGTACAATCCATGTTAAATACCCTGCTGCTAAAACCAGCAGAATAGTGCTCAAAACCTCTCTAAAACTGTAAGCCGACAGACCAGCTAAAATCAGCGTTTCTTAGTTTTTTCACTTTTCTTACCCTGTTAGCAGGCCATCGTTATTTTAAGGGTTTTATATGTAAATGCGCTCTGCTATGATTGGCTAACCTCTTCAAATGTGAAACGAGTCCAAACCCCACCAAATTTCTAAATATTTAATAGGTGCTGTTATCTGAATCATAATAGTTTTGATGTTGCAAATGCAATGCCTTCTGAATGACCTGTGTTTGCAGATCATTTTCTACAAATGGTTTTGTTATGGAATAATGTGTACATAATTGAACACTTTTATTTGTAATATTTTATTTATTTTAAATTCAGTTTTCCATAATATGTCCCATTTAAATTTAATGACACTAAATGAGCTCAGTCTGAATCACAACAGCGAGAAAAGTGTTTACCTTCATTGATATAAACTAATATTACGCATTTAGAGTGGCAATCACACTCGAAATTATTTAGATATAATTATTCTATTTTCTTTATTTACTTTGAAATGACAGATGCTCTTCCCAGAATTATTCATGACACAAGTCCAGTAGGATTTAGTTTGTTTTGACACCAGGGGCCTCATTTATAAAGTGTGCGTATGCACAGATTTGATCTTAGAGTGTGCGTACGCTTAAATCCACGCCAGCGCTCATATTTATAAAAACTGTCTTTGATGGGGAAAAGTGCTTAGCGTCATGTCAGGGTCTGAGCAGACGTACACACTTTTTCTTGTCAGAGTATTGCAGGTTTTTGAAAATGTAAGCTGTTCTTGCAGCTCGCTGTTCTAAATTATGATGATTGGTGATATTTTATATGTTAATGACTTTAATTAGGAGTCGTTTACATGGTACAGAGTTGAAAACATTCAAGATCATTTGCGATAGATAGATTTCACATCTGAAAGAGAGACGTACGCGTGATTTCTGTTCGTACGTTCATTCTACGAATCGCTCGTACGCAAATCTAAGAAATGATCGTAAGATCAAATTTAGGATGGTTTCTGCACAACATTTTATAAATGAGGCCCCAGATGATTTCATTGTAATAAACTTATAAGACTAGTGTAATGTTACTTTACTAAATTTTACAAAATTTTACTTTAATTTATAAAATTGAGTGTTTAATCTTATCATTATAAATTACTGACACTCTATCCTCCAATTTGATACTGTTAAGTGCTTTGACACAATCTGTATTGTTAAAAACGCTATATAAATAAAGGGGACTTGACTTGACTAATGTCATTCATTTATATACATTTATATACATCTAGTGGTACTAGATGAATAAATAGATTGAAATGGAACACATTCAATTTTTCCCCTTAAGCCCGAAACACACTGCATGATTTTCGGTTGTCCCAGACAAAAGATTGGTATCGTAAAACAATTGTGGTGATTTCTGTGATCGTAGCTCCTAATCGGTGGTCCTGTGTCGTACAGTGAGAGAGGTTCAAAGACGGCCATTGTCACGGTCTTGCGACAAAAGATAGCCTACGATCATTTTCTGACAGTGTTGGAAATACAGCATGATCATCGCACAGTGTGTTTGCTGTTACGATCCACGTTTACTGACCAACCAATAAAAATGCAACATGAAATCAATGCGACATGGCGCTAAAACATTAGTGCTGTCAAATAATTAATCGCGATTAATTGCGTCCAAAATAAAAGTTTTTGTTTACATAATATATGTGTGTGTAATGTTTATATTTATTATGTATATAAAGACACACACATACAGCATATATTTTTAAAATATTTACATGTATATATTTGTATTCATCTAAATTATATTATATATAAATATATTTAATATATATGCATGCATGTGTGTGTATTTTATATATATATATATATATATATATATATATATATATATATATATATATATATACACACACAGTACACACATATATAATATGTAAACAAAAACTTTTATTTTGGATGCGATTAATCGTTTGACAGCACTATAAAACATAAAACTGCTGTATTCTGTAGTAATGTGCGTCATAGCCTACGAATCAATAGGTGCCATCATCGTACAGTCTACACGTCGTAGCCAAGTTTATTAGACCTATGTCACACAGTGTCACATGCAGTGATCTTATAGGATTGCTAAAATCATGCAGTGTGTCTCAGGCTTTAGTGGATCTGTGTTTCGAGATCAAATACAGTCATAACCCTTAAAAACCAGCCTGAGATGACTTGGTTTCAAACTCGCCAATAGACCAGCTATAAAACCAGCTAAGACTGATTTTAACTGTTTGTGTTTCAATAGACAATTTAGTTTTATGTGACTGTTTTCTACCCTCTCTCATCCTTTTAACAGGCCAGTGTTATTTTAAGAGTTTTATATGGAAATGAGCTGTGCTATGATTGGCTAACCTCCTAAAATGTGAAATGAGTCACAACCTCACCAAATTGCTGAATACTGAATAGGTTCTGATATGTGAATCATTATAGTTCTTATATTACACATGCAATGCCTTCTGAATGACCTCTTTTTGAAGATCATTTTGTGTTATGGGGCTACTGTATGTGTTCGTATTAAAATGAACTCTTTTATTTTTATTATTTATATTTTATTTGAAATCATGTTTTCCATGATATTTCCCATTTAAATGTAATGGCACTAAACATGTTTGCCTGAATGACTCCTCTTTGCTGAGCAACAGTGTGAGAAGTGTAGAGAACAAACACATTTGCCTTTATCGATATGAACTATTGTTAGTTGCTCAAAATTATTCCGAAAAATATTTTCACTATTTACTAAAAGAAATGGAAGATGCTAGTCCCAAAATTATTCATGACACAACCACAGTAGTAATTTGAGTGTCCTCTTTTCCTTATCTTTCAGTGGATGGGAGCTGGTCGTGCTGGTCACCTTGGTCTAAATGCTCAGTGACATGCGGAGGAGGCCACTACATGCGCACACGTACCTGTAACAACCCTCCACCTGCCTACGGAGGTGACATCTGCCTGGGTTTGCATACTGAAGAGGCCCTCTGCAACATCCAACCCTGCCCTGGTACACGCACACACACTTTATCACGTGCATGAACTCAACCTACGTGAACTCACATACACTCGCACCTTGAATCCGACAGGAAATTACATGAGTTTTTTTCGGATAGGAAGCCTTTGTCTTGTACCTGCTTTCCTTTCGTCATGTCTCGCGCATAAAGCGGCCCGTTGGGGAATGAAAGCAGAGGAAATCAAAATGTCACACTTCATAGAAAAGCAAATGGTAAAGCCGAGCTTGCGATATGAAGATAATATGCATAAGCTCGCAGCAGGGAGTGCAAGAGAGGAGGGCAAGATAAGGCGATTGATGACGGAGTCAAACCTCGCACATTGATCCATGGAAAGGTGAATGGGAGAAGAGAGCTTGTATTCAAATGTCAGTCCATCCATTAGCCAGAACTGTAGTGAGGTTACCGAGTGACCTTTTACTAGCTGCATTCAGGTCTATCTGTCACACCATTCATTACATGAGCGCGTGTATAGCTGTACAGTGCAGCCGAGAGACAGAGGACGGGATAAGTGAGGGGAATGCTAATCAGAAGACCCTGTGAGGAAGTTCTCCTAAACTGGATTCCAAGCTTTTAGGTTCCATTGTAGAGTATAGTTTAAATTAGCTTGGAGGCCAAATAGATAATCAGTTCACTCGTAAGATAACCACATAACACAATTTCAAGCCTTGCCTGCTGGAAAATAAAAGTCTAATCCGCCAAGGTCTAGTTTCTTTGTTTTAAATCCCTGTTATACTTCAAGCAAATCAAAAATGACCTGATATGACGATTTTGAACAAAATCTGGCCAAAAAGAAGTTCGTTCAAGTTCAAAACAGCTTGCCAAACTTTACAGAAACGTTTGCACCGGTTGGTAAACACCTTCGAGCTACCATGGGTCTGTGGCGATTATGAGGGTGTGAATCTGGGGCTCTGCCTTCTTTGACATGGAAAACCTCTCTGGTTTATCTCTTCTGCTAAGTATGTTAAGGTCAGACACGAGGAAAAACAGGAACACTATGGAAATCTGCTTTATAATTGAAACTGAATTTGTAATTCTAATTGAAAGCGACACTGACACATTTTTTTCTGATTTAAAGGGTCATGAAACCCTAAAACACTGTTTTTGAGATCTTAACAGATATGTACGGGTTGCACATCAATGAAAACAAAATGAGCACTCATTATTTTGTTTATTAAGGGGAAAGTGGTTTTTCGTTTTTCCGAGCCATTTCATTCTTCCAGTTTAAAAATCAAAGTTGATATAATGCAACAAAATGTTAGTCACATGCATCACTGTCATCAGATGCTTTCTTAACTGCTGTTTTCTCACCGTTTTGTATGTTTATTATTGAGAGGAAGGCAGGTAGCACATTTTTATATTCATCTAAACGGCATTCGTAGCAACACCGGCGACATTAACAGTATGCCGCTGTTTCGGTGTTTTAAAATTTGGTAACACTTTAGAATAGGAAATACACTGTTAACAAAGAGTTTTCCCTGAACAAACTCCTAATTTGCTGCTTATTAATAGCTAGTAAGGTAGTTGTTAAGTTTACGGATTGGGAAGCGTTAAGGGAGCTAGAATATGGTCATGAAGAATAAGGCATTAATATGTGATTTGTAAGTACTAATAAACAGCCAATATGCTAGTAATATGCATGCTAATAAGCAACTAGTTAATAGTGAGAATAGGTCCTTAAAATGAAGTGTTACCTAAACTTCTTTTCACTCTGAACAACCCAAAAATAACTTCACTGTGGGTATCTCAGGGCCTTTAGAAGGAATTTTGGGCAATTTTTGGGCAAATTCTTGAGTCTTGAGTCTTGAATCCTCCTACTTCAGAACGGGTTAGTTTTCACAGCAGTTTTGAAAAATGTTACAGAAGTGGGCGTGATAAGCAGCGGCATGCAGCAGAAAGAAAAGAATCAGAAAACACAACAGTGGCTTCTGATCTAGTCAGATTTATTGCACTCTCATTGAGTTAAAGCATCAAAGGTTCCTACAAATGCACATTGCAGTTCAACACTGCACACATCAAAATGAACAAATATATTATACATGTTTTTTTTTTTAAGCTCACAGTACATTAATCAAATACACATATATCCTAGATTTGAATGTTCAAATAAAGGCACAGCCATTTGGATTTGCACTATGCAGTCTGAAAATAGGAATGTTCTGTTGCATTTTTAATACGTTTTGGGACTTATTTTGTGACGTTTATATAAGCAGTTCAATCAGTTATATCAAGAAGCTCTAAAGACCAGTTACACTCACAGTGCGGATGGATCAAGTTTGTGTTAGAGACTATGGATGAGAATTTATGCCATACAGAAACACTTACGAGATAGATAGATAGATAGATAGATAGATAGATAGATAGACAGACAGACAGACAGACAGACAGACAGACAGACAGACAGACAGACAGACAGACAGACAGACAGACAGACAGACAGACAGACAGACAGACAGACAGACAGATAGATAGATAGATAGATAGATAGATAGATAGATAGATAGATAGATAGATAGATAGATAGACAGACAGAGAAGAGGCATCTTCACATTCCCTCCCCTCTCCATCACTTTGCATCTGATTTGGGCTTGTTGTTGTCATGTACAGAGAGCTGGTCTGATTGGTCCGAATGGTCCCCCTGTGACTCATCAGGGTCTCAGGTTCGCCGGCGGCACTGTGACGTCCTGTTTCCCACCGGCAACCAGTGCTCAGGCAACAGCAGTGAAACTCGTGCCTGTCTACCCATCTCTAACTTTATCCCAGGTGGGCACAGAAACCACACACATTTACACTCAAACACTTGCCATATCGACCCCTGGACAAACAAGGATCTTCCCTTATTGACAAGAAGTAATGCGAGACACACCAAACCATTGATTTCTGCAGTGCAGGGATAATTAGCCTCTCATCCTCTGCCCTGTCTAAGTGGCACGATCGAACAAATGCATTACGCTGATATGTTTCGTGTAGCATTTGCATTCATACATTCGATACCTGAGATACATCCGCTCCACAAGTTTGAGGGTGCTAATTGTAAGAAAGAACATTATATCTGAGTTACTGTACTTAGTTCTTTGATTATGAGCTACAATGTGCCTTAATGTCACCTTATTTTTAATGTGCTCATCTTTAAAATGATGAGTAATTATGTGATCTGCCACTTTGTAGAGATGGAAATAGCTAAACGTATGATCGTCAGGGGAGTTATTACCTCGCTTATGGTGTAGTGCAGGGAGTGGATTTTTAAGGCCATTCTGTAAATCTTGTGTAAATATTGTCTGGCCTGCAGATCCCTCATGTCTTGCACAGAGTAACATTCCATTACAGCTAGTTAGAAAAGTTTTATACCTCATTTACTTCCATTACTGATCATAAAAATGCGTCGCAGGTGCCACTTTCCTTATTCAGCTCTTTGAATTTTGCGATAATGGGTTGAGTTTGAAATTCACTTGCTGTAATGTTCTGAAACTTCTAAAGATCTCATTTATCAGCCTGACGGATTCATTTCCCTGTTCTTTTCTTGATTTTTTTTTCTGTTCTCCTCAGAAACGTCTGTTGCACGTTCAAGTCAGGAGGAAAGATGGTGTGGAGGTAAGTAGTGTACAAGCAGCCTTATATCGCTCTGCAGGGGGTTATTTTGCAATTATGACCAGCTAACTGTACATTACCCCCTTTATTGCTAAGCTACTTGCCAAATAAAAAAGTATATGGACATGAAATATTGATTTGAGTCAAAATGATCCTATTATTCTACCTTAAAGCTTAGCTTAGATCAGCTGAAATCTTTGTCTAATAAAAAGCCAGGTAATTATTTCTTTGCTTTAGCTAGCTAACATATATACACTGCTGTTCAATAGTTTGGAGTCAGTATTTATTTAAGAAATTAATACTTTTATTCTGCCAGAATTTAATAAATTGATTAAAACTGACTATAAAGACATTTATTATGTACAAATGATTTCTATTTTGAATAAATGCTATTCTTTTCAACTTTCTATTTATCAAAGAATCAAAAAGAATCACGGTTTCCACAAAAGTAACTGTTTTCAGTGTTTATTTTCAGCACCAAATTAGGATATTTAATCATTATTTATTTGCCATCACAAGAATAAATTACAATTTAAAATATATTAAAATAGGGAAAAAAACATATTTTACTGTTTAATAATATTTTACAATATTACTGTTTTTGATGTATTTTTGATCAAACAAATGTAGACTTGGTGAACATAGGTATGGAAGCTTGTTTCCGCTACTAAATTTAAAAAAAGGTAATTGCAACTTTATTTCACAATTCTGACTTTTTTCTCGCAATTGCGAGTTTACATCTCCCAATTCTGACTTTTTTTCCTCAGAATTGTGAGATATAAACTCTTTTAGAATTCTATAACTTGCAGATATACACTTGCATTTGCGAGAAAAAAAATCAGAATTGCACGTTTTTAATCTCACAATTCTGACTTTATTTCTTGCAATTGCGAATTTATATCCCACTATTCTGACTTTATAACCCTCAATTGTGTTTATACCACACAGATCTGAGAAAAAATTCAGAATTGTGAGTTTATACCTCACAATTCTGACTTTTTTCTCAGAACTGTGTGGTTCTGAATTGTAAAATTTAAACTCGCAATTGCGAGTTAAAATCAGAATTGTGTTTATACCTCGCATTTCTGACTTTAACTCGCAATTGCGAGTTTAAATCTCACAATTCTAAGAAAAATATTTTTCTCAGAATTGCGAGATGTAAACTCATAATTCCAAGAAAAAAGTCAGAATTCTGAGATAAAGTCGCAATTACCTTTTTTCTTTTTTTAATATGGTGGCAGAAAGGGGCTTCCATAGGATACTTCTTAAAAAACCTTACTGAGCCCAAACTTTTAAACATACAGCAGTATGGTCCAAGGTCATTTTTATTACAAAAAGAGCACAGAGTGATACATGAAAGATACAAGCAGCTATATGTTTCCATTGAACAGCAATGAAATATACAGTTCATATGACTGTTCAAAGTCACAATTGACCAATCAGAAACCATTATTCCAGAGAACAACATAATTCTTGTTGCTGTTTATCTAAAGTGCATGAAAACTGATGTTCAATACACTGATTACAAACACAATGTGCCTCAAAGCTTTTTGGGGACCCATTAAACAAATGTGCATTTGGAACGGCTTGTCACTGTAAAGTCCTTCCATTTATAGCAATTATTGGCCGTTCATGCAGACTCGCAGGGCAACAGCAATGCTGACTGTAATTTACTATAGTGTTTAATTGGCTCAGGTAATGGATAATTGATATCCTCTGGCTTCAGGATCAATGCTCAAATCCCAAGCCATCATGCTTGTGTCAGATCATTTAGCCATTAGCCGTTTTGCCTCTCTTGCCAGACTTCAATGTGTTCCACATGATCGCCGTTGGCCTGAGCAGCTCCATACTCGGCTGTCTGGTGACCCTACTGGTGTACACTTACTGTCAGAGATACCAGCAGCAGTCCCATGATGCTACAGTCATCCACCCCATTTCTGCCGCCCCGCTCAACACCAGCATCACCAACCACATCAACAAGCTGGACAAGTACGACTCAGTTGAAGCCATTAAGGTGGGTGTTATTCACTCATACGATCAGCAATATGTTATTCATATGGGAAATGGATGATGGATTTAGTATGTGGTCTGTGTGTGAATGTGTGCGATGTCTTGTGTCTAAGTCAATTCATACATTCATACACTGCTTTCTCATAAGTGCAGTTTTGATTCAGTTTGTATACTCAGTGTTTGTGTGAGATTGTCTCAAATGAAATCAGAAAACAATATGCAGCTCATGTCAGTACATTTCTGAGAATGTTATTGTTGTTAGTGAGTTACTTTAACCCTGAAAAATGAACTTTTCTCTTAAATGTAGTTTTTTTTTTTTATTATTACATAATGCTTTAAAGTTATGCAGTGCACTTTGAGATTTAGGCACATGGATGACTTTTTCATAAGCACAGCGAAAATAAAGCACACCATCATTTTTCACATTTAGTCAGAAGGACAGTTAAGGCTTCATTAGACTTGAATGTACAAGACTCATGACTAATTACAGAAAGTGCTTCTCAGTTATTGCTCGTTCAGACACTTTTGTGGAGTTGCATATTTCATCAGATGGATGTATTGCACTAGAATAGCATCACTTGCACAACATCCAGCTGAAGGGTAATGTAGCAAATGACTCTTTGTTTTGCTGTCCTGAGACTGTACAAGTTCACTCGCCTGGCTTTCTACTGATGACAAGAATGAATGAAACTTCAAGGCTACATAATATTATTGCCATGCTCATCTTATTTGTCGTATTGTTTATCTCTTCTGAATGCTGTCCGTTTGTTATTGTAAGTATGGAATATATTTTCCCATACAGGATCCTTAAAGTCAACATGACATCAAATTGACCCTATTTACTTTCTTAACATGCATTCCTGTGATTCATCAATGTTACTCTAAAGAAAAACGTCTTCATGATATTCCATCAAAGTGATTTGAAAAGAATAACTTAAATGGCTGAGTATTCACCATGTTAAAAGGGAAAATAATGTTCATTTTAATATCTAAAGAGCCTTGTGTCGTTCCAAACCCACACTGTAAAAATTATTATTCTTTTTTTTTTAATAAAACAGAAATGACTGGAGTGTGTTTTACAAGAAAATACTATTTCAGTCTTTCTACTTCAAATTTTTGTTTAATGCGTATCTTTGTAAATATTTATGGAATTTACTAGCAATTTCTGCGTGACATTCTTTCATCTTCAGAGCACATATTAAGATATTTATAATATTCAAATTTTTTGGTGTACACTTACTTTTATTTGTTTTTCAAAAATAAACAAATGTTCAGGTTTGGAGCAACATGATGGTGAATAAATTCTAATAAAATTTTGATTTGGGGGTAAATTATCTGTTTTATGTAATAAAAGTTACTACAGTTATAGCTATTATAAATTTATTATGAATCATAATGCGAACCATAACCTCTACATCCCAGTCAAAACTTCTTAAAAGTGGGAGTTTGGCATTTTTAGAAGATAAATAGAGCACCACAATTGATTATAAACTGATGGATGAAAACGTTTTGTCTTTTTAATTATTCTGTTTTACTTTGAAGTCTGTCATTATGGAAGTAAAATTGGTTTGCGAGGGCCTTTTCATGTTGACTTTAATGATAGCTTCACAAACAGACCAAAAACGACAGCATAGGCCTTGTTTCCGTCTCCTGCTGTCCTGAGGATGATTGTGCTCCATTCCTCTTTTCAGCCTGACGTTTCCGTTCTCTTGCCTTTGGACGAGCACCACATTTGCCAGCCTTTGTCTTCTAACACTGGTGTAGCGCGAGGCCTGGAGATTTTCTACTAACTCTTGACCGGCATTACCATCCTCTCCTCTGACTCTCAGACCTCTCGCGAATCCCCTGTCCTTCCCCTGACCCTCGTGTACGTGGCAGGTGTGCTCGCCCATTCGTTCTGTCTGCATTTGTCACCAGCATTTCCCATCATCCCACAAAGCAGATACTCAGGCTTGTGAGAAGGCAGTGTAATTTTGGTGTTGTGTCGTGATTATGGCTGTCTACTACCATTTTGTTGCATGCGTTTTTCCCCCGTCTCTTTTATTCTCTATAATATAAATTGGATTAATCTTTTCTTCTGAATTATTATTTTGCTTGCTTGTTACTGCCACCCCATTGAGCTCGATATTTTGGCTTACAGCTTTGTTGCATTTCTTTTTAATTGTTCTAATTGTGTAGGAACACACACACACACACACACAGAGAATAAACTCTTATTTAATTAGTATATTTCTATTTTATTTTTAATGTTAATATTTATTAACCTTGTCTTTAAATGTTTTATGCTTATATTTTAAATGTTTATTTTAAAAAAAATAACTTGATTTTGATATTTTTTTAAAGAACTCAATAAACATCTTATTTGTTGTTTTATTTTATTATTTTAATAAGCATTTTATAATAAATTATTTTTATACTTTTTGTATAAATTGGCTGATACAGAGGTACAGTGTAACCATGTTGAGCATATGGGTGGCAGAAACAACTAAAAATACATTTCTGAGTTTGTATAAAAAGCTTTGTTTACTTAGTCATTCCCATCTGTCTTGATGCTGTGGTGTTTTGACTGCTCTTTTTTATTATTCTGTGAATAATACTAACTTTGAAGTTAGTAATGTATAGTCAGCCAAGTGAATCAGTCTTTTGTTAAACCCTCTTCATGGTTTGGCCATCATTCAATCTCAAAGCAAGATTTTTGTTCAGATTTTCAAGTGATTTGTGATTTGATTTCTTTTTTGCCTAGATCCACAACCCCAATACAGTCTGACTTTTCATCCATGCAAACAAAATCAAGTATTTTCCATTTCTGCTCTCTTATCTCTGTAACTGAAAACATTTTTCTCTCATCCGCAGGCTTTCAATAAGAATAACTTGATCCTGGAGGAAAGAAATAAGTATTTCAACCCTCAGCTAGCAGGAAAAACATATACCAACGCATACTTCACTGATGTCAACACTTATGACGACTTTTAAAAATGGATCTGTGATTCCAGTCATCTTCACCACATTAACTTCAGCACCTAGTGATTTTATTATTTTTTTGCCTCTTTTTCTCCGTGGGTTACCCGGATAAATAAAAAGACATTTTACGTGGGACCATTTTACCATCAAATGCCAATAAAGCTGTACAGAACCATTCTCACAGTTAACAAGGACATCATGCTGTCCAGTTGTGCGGACATCGTTAAATGAAATTGAACTATGGTGGACACATAAAGCAGGCGATTTGATTCAACCGAGACACCGATAAACTCTCACCGCAGAGATGGCACATGGATGCTTTGCATGATTCTCATCTAATGTGTTTTGCTTTATCGTTGCTTCATTTATTTGCATGGTTGGTCGCATTCCAGTGTTAGTGGGCGGGGCCTGCGTCCTAAATGGGTGGAGCCTTCTTGGACTGCTTTGTTTCCTGTGCCGAATCAGAAGCCCCTGTGCCTCACTGAGGACCTACGGTGGTCTCCAGTGCATCTGCCTGCCCTATCACGGGGTTTTGCCGCAACAGACAAACACAATCCATATGTAGATACCACGGTCTCTGAAAAATGTGTTCATGTATCTCTCAATATGGGGCACTTGTTAGTCGAGCTCTTAGTGGTGGGAATTTCTGTGTTTTTGTTGTAAAATACACTTTTCATGACACATATGTCAGTGTAGCTTTTATAGATGAGTCTATTCTGAAAAAAAAAAAAGTGTTAGTTTGTTTCAAAGTAACCCTGTTCAGTCACCAAAACAAGACAGTCATATTAACATTCGTCTTTATGTGGTGTAAGGTCTGCAAAAAAGAGAGAATGTGAAACGCTACAGGACCTTTTTATGTAAAACATTGATCATTTGAATATTATCGACATGTTTCTATTTGTTTAGTTGTTTAATAGTTCAAAATTACATGAGAAAACAAGTATTATCTGTAAAAACAAACTGCTTTTTAGCACAAAGAACTGCTTTTTCAGCTTTTTATTTTCTCTCATTTTCAAATATTTGAATGAATTTACTTATAAACTTAACCATCCATCAATTATGGAGAGGTGCTTGGAAATCCACTTTTTCAATTTCTACTAATTCTTTTCTACTTGTAAAACTTTGTTTGCTTGTTTTATGTGCATAAATTAAAATGGCTTCATATACCTCACTGTGTTCAATCTATGAAATGTTAGATGCCGAGTTGTTGCTTGAATTCACTTAAGTGAAATGTTAAGTGAGTGGTGGCTGCTAACAGCGCCTTCAGTTTTATGCGAAAAAGATAATGGAACTACTATTAAGGTAGTTCAGAAATTAAAGCTACTGTATCGACGATTTTTTTCTATCTTAAAATTTCAGTTTTAAAATCATTCTTATGGTACACTGACTTCTAATAAGTGAAAAGTGTGGATTGTTTCACGCCAACAACAAATGCACGTGTACAGCCATCCAGTGAATTACACTCACCTAACTGTAGGGGGCTCCAAAACTAGTTGTTTTAAATATCCAGTGAGTGGCGCTAAAGGGTTATTGATCTATCGCGTTTGAAATGAACGCAGCCTACTAAATTTAACCAATAATGAGCAAAAACAAATGAGAACGCATTTGGTGAAGTAACCATGCCGTTTTATATCTGTGAGGCTTTGAGCTCTTTCGTGACTCGTGTTTCTCTGCATTGCAAGGGCAACGCTGTACCAGGTGAGTAACCAATTAAGTTTTAATGCATCAGAAAAGCCGCAGGCCAATATGATTATTTGACGCAAACATCAAAACGTGAATTTGTGTTTTGAGGTCATAACATACTGCAGTGTTTGTGCAAGGAACCACTTGAAAATATTATTGATTCTGTCTGCGATTACACTTTATGCCAAAATGAATAACAAGTTGTTGATGTTGGTGGAAACTGCAGTGACTTGTATATACAGGTACGTTTTTGGAGGTTTTGCAGAACTGTACAGTAGGCAGAGACGTTTTCCAATGAGACAGTGTTGCATTTACAGGGTTTTTGTGGGTCTTAAAAAGTCTTAATTCGCCCTTCCACCATTTAAGGCCTTAAAAAGTCTTAAATCTGAGCAGAAACTCTTAAATTCATCAAGTTGTTAAATGTTGTATGCACTGCAAAAATAAATAAATAAATAATGTCTTGCTCAGCATTTTTGCTTTCCAATATAAATGTCTATACACCCTTAAATCAGGCTTTACGCAAAATGGAAATGTAAAATTTTACCAACTTAAGTGAGCTTATACTTTAAAACAAATATCTGCCCGTGGGGAATGAAAACTTATTTTTCTTTTGAATTAAGATGATTTTTCTGGCCCACAGACAGACATTTTTTCTTGGTTTAATCATAAATGAATCATAGTAATTGAGTTATATTTTCAAACTTAAAAAGTGTTTCTAATAAAACTGTACATTTACAAAAAGAGAGTTCATAATGATGCACCACTCCCTTCGATGTAATCCTTAACATTTCTTTACTTAATCTAGAGGTCTTAAAAAGCTTAAATTTACCTTCATAAAACCTGCAGAAACTCTTAGCCTATTTAGTGGGCATGAGGATCACAATAGCAGCCTTTCCTGAGAAGACCTTCTCTCCGTCAGCTTTTTTTGTTTTTATCCTGTGTGAGAAGGTAATTGAGTAGATCCACTGGTACATGCTTGTGTGTGAACTGGAGGTGTTGAAATCACAGGTTCCCGGTTCTGAGGATTAATCACAGTTTACTTTGACTCATGATCAGGGTTGTGAGGCTCACTAGTCTGGTCCTGCATGCTCAGATGGTGTTTGGGTAAGTATAGGTGCTATTCATTTGTTAAAACGGCGTGCCTGATCTGCTTCATTTAAGACATTTTCTAATCTGTAAACATGGTCTGCAGTGACTAATGTGGCATACGGATCTCTCTCTGACCCGGTGCTCACTCGCTTGCTTGACTTGACTTGACTTGACTTGCTTGATGTACTGAACCACCTGTTTCAACAAACAACCACCCAAATGCATACACACATCCCTGACTTAACTCTTTGTGAAGATGCTAGTTGTTTTAATAGAAATTATGTCAGAATTATATTTTTAAACTGAACTATCTTTTATTTTTACTTTAAAATGCCATTGCCACATTCTTCAGACACACTTAATTTTCTGCTACTGTAAGAGAACATGTGCTTATAGTGTTTATTTTTTCCATCAGACTTCGCCGTTTCTTTCTAAATCATATAATCAATTATGTTTCCTACACTGGGGTTCACTGATGAGAGATAATAATTCAATTGTAAAAATATGAAATTAAAATAAATCATTTTAAAAATGAAAAACAAAACCTTCTCAAAAGATTAAATATTTTATTTGTTTACCTGCATGTCGTGACTATTTAGTTATCAGAGAACTGTTAACATGCAAATGTTTGTTTAAAATACCCCCTCCCTGAAATTAATATTTTAATAATTTAAGTAAATATTATTTAAAAGGTGTGCAACTGACAAAAACATATAATGTAGCCTAGAATGTAAAATTTTGATAAATCCTATGGAGCATTTTTTTTTATTATTATTTCTTCATATGTCTTAATATATTAAATATACAGTTTGAAAAAAGGGGCCCAGTGTATTCTGTTAATATGAAGGAAGGATGTTTTTTTTTACAGGTGGGCTTACCCATGTTTTGAACTATAAATTGCATTGTGTTGTATTTTAATGTTGAAGGAAATGTCCATAAGCTTAACAGAAAATGTACTAGTAATTTATTTATTTATTTATTTACTGTATGAAACTCAAAACTTTAATCAGAAGAAATTAACTAATAAACTAATAACGTGTGTTATTTCTTCACATTTTTAAAGTTATTTATGGAGGTGAAATCATTTTAGTGGAGAGAAAAACAAACAAACATCAATTAAAAAAGAAGCTATGATGCTTTGTTGCATTAGTATCTCTGATTTTAAATCATTCTGTTTGATCAAATTATACATTTTTGATGATTAAAAAATATCAAAATGGACTTGTTAAAACCCTCATGTTCTCAGTCTCTCACTGAGCAGTCTAGCTTAACTCTTTTTTCTTCTTTTATTCTGAATGCTGTTTGTTTGCTACATAACATATAAATAACATAATGTTTTTCTCAAATACACGTTGAACACAATTATTGGCACCCCTAGAAATTCTTATAAGTAAAATATCTCTGAAGTATATTCCCATTCATATTCACAATTTTGAGCACTCATTATGTGCTCATGATTATGAACATGAAAATGTCCAGCCATGGCTTCCTGTTTCACAGAAATATAAACAGGAGGGAAAACAAAGCCCAAATTCCCTTAATCATCCATCACAATGAGAAAAACCAAAGAATATATTTCTGATGTGCAGCAAAAGATAATTGAGCTTCACAAATTAGTGAAGTGGCTTTAAGAAAAGAGCTAGAGCAGTGAAAATTCCCATTTCCACCATCAGGGCAATAATTAAGAATTTCCAATCAACATAAAATGTTACGAAACTACCTGGAAGAGCACGTGTGTCTATATCGTCCTAATGCACGGTGAGAAAGAGAGTTTGAGTGGCTAAAGACTCTCCAAGGACCACAGCTGGAGAATTGCAGAAAATAGTTAAAACCTTAAAAAAAAAATTTGGCAAACATGTCGTTTGGGAGGGTTTCAAGAAAAAAAATTCTCCTAGCTCATCCAAAAACAAACTCTGGAACTTCAAATGGGACTGGCTTCTATGGTCAGATGAAATTAAAAATGAGCTTTTTAGCAGCAAACACTCAAGATGGGTTTGGTGAACACAGGGATAAAAAGTACCCCATGTGTACAATGAAATATACTGCTGTATGTTTGAGGTTGTGGGCCTATATTTCTGCTGGAGGTCCTGGACATCTTGTTTAGACACATGGCATCATGGATTCTATCAAATACCAACAGATAAAAAATCAATAATTGACTGACTCTGTTAGAAATCTTATAATGTGCCATGTTTGGATCTTCCAACCGTACAATAATCCAAACACAAACCTCAAAAACAACACAAAAATGGGTCACTGACCACAAAACCAAGCTTCTGCTGGCCATTCCAGTCCTCTGACCTGAACCCAGTAGAAAATGAGTGAACTGAAGAGAAGAAGCACCGTCATGGAGCTGTGAATCTAAAGGGTCTGGAGTGATTCTGGATGAAGGAATGGTCTCTGATCTCTTGTCAGGTGTTCTCTAACCTCATCAGGCATTATAGGAGAAAATTTAGACTGTTAAACTGGCAAATGGAGGTTTCAAAAAGTATTGATTAAAAGAGTGCCGTTAATTGTGGCCAATGTGTATTAGAGAAAAACATTTATTTCATAATGATATTTCCCCCCATTTGAAATTCTTATTATCCAATGAAAGGTTAGAATTTTGCTAAATTTTTAAATAAAAGATCAAAAGGATTAACAATGCAGATTAATTTTCACAGCCTTCTTTGATCAAATTTACCAAAGGTGCCGATATTTTTGCCCATGACTGTATGTGTATATATATTATTATTATTATAATATGTACATACATAGTATTTAATATACACACACACACATAATACAGAGCTGCAGCTTTGAGTCTCGATTTTTTCAGAAATGCTTGGAAAAAGACTATTGAATATTAAAAGACATTATTAACATTGAACTTGTTACTGCACAAGCAATGAAAATCTGATTTGAATGCATTGAGAGGCTGTGGAAATCAATGCTGGTGCTCAGCTAAAAGCAGCGTAGCCTGTGGGGGAATCATTACATTCAGATATGGACACTGCTTCAGTCAATGCCAGCGTCAGGCTTTACTGCTCAGCCTTATTAGTGCTAAAGCATATCACATTTCAAAACAAATCACTTAATAATATAGACACAGCTCACAAAAACATACCTCATATTTAAACCTGGTTGTGCTTTTCTGTTGATTATCCTTCAATAATAACTGCTGGCATCAGGGGCAATTTTGAAAATAAAAAGAAATCATATTGCTTGTATTTTGGAAGGTTATGACTTTGTTGTTCATTCTAGCAAAATTTATTATGATGATTTTCCTTTTTTTATTCTTTGTGTTCGTTTTTCTTTATTTTCCTTCCCCTATTAGAATATGCTAGTTTATGAGTCTCTGTGTATAAATGCATGTATACATTAATTTTTGAAAAAGGGAACACATTTTGACATACACAAAATAATCATCAATCACAAGTGTAAATAATGCAGTAACCTGTAAAACAGTGAACAGTGAAGCAGTAGTTCACATCATTTATTTATGCTGCAGTGCATGCTGGGAAAGCACAGTCCTCGCCACTGGCTGGTATATTTAATAAACCAAAAATATAAAACTGCTAAACAATGTAAGTTTGCTACATATCAAGCATGTTTGTAATTAATTATTCATTTTTATTTTCATTTTGTTCATCTAAAAATGTAAAGTATACCAAAAATATAAAACTCCTTAACAATATATGTTTGCTACATATTGAGCATGTGCAATTTTATATGTTTTACATTTTGTTAATATATCTAAATATTAAGAATGTTAGTTTTCATCTTTCTTTTAATCAGTCCATAATTAATTTCACTGTCATCTACAGGAAATCATGTCCTGCAGTTCCTCCGCCTCAGTTCTACCGTGTTATAAAACACTCTCTCTCTCTAAAGCACAGTTTGTCTTCTAATATTTACCAGGTAAGTTATCATTCTGACTCCAGTAGGATCTCAATGAAAAAGCTTATAAATGAAGGACAAGATAAAGGCTGGAGTTTTTAACCTTATCGCGATGTGTGATCGCACATCACTTTTGAAAAATTGGTGAGCTGTATGAAAATCATATTAAAGAAGAAATCGCAGTTAAACAAATGGACAAAAACTTTCACGGCAGCTTTCTGTGCTCCCATTCTTTCACTCAAAACCTATAGTTCAGATTTCTGTCTCTTTATGCGCTATGTTAAAGAATGAGAACAGGAACTCACTGTGATTTCTGTAGCCAAAAAGAGGAATCGGCGTAGAAACTCAGCATGAACTGTTGCTGGGTTGTTCAGGACTTTTGTTTATGCCTTGTTCTTTAAAAGCCTACATAGATTTAATTCATTTTGTTTTTTCATTTATTCACCTCGCTTTAATTAGAGGTTACGACCTCCATTATAGCAGCTGCTGTAGGGAACAAAACGACTTTGACAGTTGTTAATTTACTCCTTCTATTTGCAAGTGAACACATGTACTTGTGTACATAATACAAGATATGTAAGTTATGTGACTGCAAAATAATTATTGCCTCCCATCCACTTCACACCTTCCACAGATTCATTTTTCAATGTCACATGGATCTTTAAGGTTGTTGTGGTGCCTTTCATGCAGTACACAGTAAACAAGTTTGGTCATTTTTCAGTCATATTCATGTTTTTCCAAACCTGTATGACTTACTTTATTCTGTGAAACACAAAATCGCGATTAATAAAAGTTTTTGTTTACATAATATACTATGTGTACTGTATATAATTATTATTTATATATAAATACACACACATACAGTATATATTTTGAAAATATTTACATGTATATATTTATATTCTTATAATTTATATTATATATAAATATATTTAACGTAAAAACATAACATATTTTTCTTAAGTATATACATGCATTTCTGTGTATTTATATATATATACATATTAAATATACACAGTACACACACACACACACACACATGATTATAAACTAATTCTTTTTTTAATTAACTTAAAATGAAGAGAATATCATCAGTGTACAACAGTTTAAAGTAATACCGTATTATTTCGAATATAAGAATTTTTCTTTTATTTAAAAAAATGTATAACTAAATGGGGTCGGACGATACATTAAAAAATTGAATCACCTTAAGGACATCCAAGATGTTGATGAGTTTCTTTCTTCATCAGAACAGATTTGGAGAAATTTAGAATTACATCACTTGCTCACCAATGGATCCTTTGCAGTGAATGGGTGCCGTCAGAATGAGAGTCCAAAGAGCTGATTAAAACATCACAATAATCTTACTATGTCTGACAAGATAACTTCTGAAAACTTGGAGAAGGTGAGCAGGGACAACAACAGAAAAAGGAAATTGACAATAAAAAGTCTACATTTTCCTGTTATTTAGTGCTAACAAAGGACCAAAGAAGTCATTTAATTCATTTCTTACAATAACAATTTATCATTCATAGAAGGAATTTTAATACTGTTTGGAACAAATTCCTTATTACAGATACTTATTTATCATTCATCCAAGGAATCCTAAGCTTGTTTAGATGCCCCCCCCCCCCCCCCCACACACACACACACACACACACACACCCCACCCTCCACCCTGGAGGTCTAAAGATTGTTCAGATGATTTGTTTCTAATTTAGTGCATTTTTGTAACTTATTTATCATTTATCTATGAAGCCTAGATTCTTTAGATTTTTTTCCTGATTCAAATCATTTTTTTTCTTGTTAGAAATTCTATTATCATTTATCCAATGACTCTTAAGATTGTTTAGATGATTGTTTTGTAATTTAATGCATTTTTCCATTACAAATGGCTATTTATCATTTATTCAAGAAATTTTAAGATTGCTTTGATGATTTTTTTTTCTCCATTGCAAATCATATTATTTATCATTTACACTCCAAAAAACCTTTTTAAAAAGTTTATTAAAAGAATAGTTAACATGGGAACTGATCCAATCTTCAGTGAACAAGTTCAGTGTCAATTATGAAAGTGTTGTAAAACTTTAAAAGTCATCAACAATAAAGCAGTGATAATTGTGACCAAATAAGCGACCAAACACGGAGAAATCAGCATCTAGATGGATTTGCTGATAGATAATTTGCTGACCTAGAGTTAAAGGAGAGTATAAAGTGTAGTGAAGACAAATGTAGCAAGCTGCGTTGCTGAACTACAGTAGAAACCATCTTGGAGAGGATCAGAAGGTCATGAAAGGCATGAGAGATGGAGTGTCAGAGTCAAGATGGCTAATCTCACTGATATAAGGCACTTTTGCAGAGGGAGCTAACATCCATTTCCCATGAGTGCTGCACACAAGCCATAGACTGTAAATTGCTAGAGTATTCAGTACAGCAAGTGAATTATTCCTCTTTGACAGCAATCATCAACAGCCTGGCATTGACATCGCTTCAGGGAAGAACCCTGGTTGAATCAAAGGGAAGAACTGCAATGAAAGACACTTTAAAGGAACGGTTTGCTTAAAATTAAAAATTCTGTCATCTACAAACCCTCATGTTGTTACAAACCCATTTGACTTTCTCCTGTGGAGCATAAAAG
Source organism: Acrossocheilus fasciatus (assembly GCA_036784905.1). Classification (NCBI taxonomy): domain Eukaryota; kingdom Metazoa; phylum Chordata; class Actinopteri; order Cypriniformes; family Cyprinidae; genus Acrossocheilus; species Acrossocheilus fasciatus. The sequence continues at coordinate 13,290,848 of CM071961.1, forward strand.
ATGATGTGTGCTAAACAATATGGTGGTAGCTTTTAAACTTCAAAAATATACGGTCGCTTCACAAAACGTTAATTGATGGACTGGAGTCTTGTGGATTACTTGTGGTTTTCTTATATTTGCAACATATCGTCATACAGCAGGAAAAAAAATCATAAAATCATAATTTTGCTCTCAGGTTGTTGGAACATAAGCTTGAAGCTTGAAAAGCACTTGCATGCACTTGCATTAGAAATGGAGGCTGTGAAGTGATCTGACTTGATAACATGCACTGATTCATACAGAATATAAGTAGAAACATTTATGATGAAGGCTAATAGAGTTCATTTTGATTTCATGTTGCCTCTAACAAGCATTCTGCCCCCGTGTCGTATAGCATACACTCTCTGCCTCTTCCCCAGCCCTGACCATTGCCGAGGTGAGGCCATGAAAATGATTTTTCCACAGTTCTTAGCGATGTGTGAGGTTGCTGATGCCACCACAATTGTTGTCACCTACTGGGAAACACAAAGCAATTTCTCGGAAACACAGACACGCTGTGAAGTGCATGGTGTGAGGCTTAGTGTGTTTGTGCGATGGGATTTGTCAAATAGAATTCTCAACACAAGAAGATGAAGGAGAGATTTCAGCCGCAGTGTACGGGTCCCTCGCTGCCGATTCACTTTAAATATTCTTGACACAATAAGCAGCGCTGTCAGTCAGCAGGGCCGCTGCTTAGTTGGAGAAATGGACAGAACCATATGCAGTTTATATCACGAAATCACTAAGAGATTTGCAGAGCAAAGACAGATTTTGATAATGGCTATAAAAATGCATTACGAGACAGCGGGGCCCAAAATGTCTAAGACCACAATGAAAATCTAAAACTTAACGTCTTGAAATAAACGTTGTTTTAGGATTTTGAGATATTTAAAACAAAAGGAATATGACCGAATGATTTAAAATACTTGTGTACCTTGTGACATTGACTGTGATGCTCTTTGGATCATCTTGCATCATGCTAAAGAACTTTTTTTTTTTTTTTTTTAAACTTGTGGAGTTCTCCATTTTTGGTAAGCCCCAAATGACTAAAAACACAAATGCACTTTTGTCAATGAGTCATTCTTTTAATTTGAATCTTTTGAGTGAATCGGTTGACCAAGTTCACAAAACCAATGTGAATGATTTATTTATGAATCAAACTCAGTTTCAGTAATTGATGACAGAAATGAGTTTCTGGGTGAACTCTTCCTTTAAGATCACTAAGAACTAATCTTAATTCTAATTGAATAAATGATTAAATAACATAAATTGCAATAAAAAAATACCTAAAATTTGAAAAATGTCTTCTAGACATCAAGATTCATATAACATCATTTGTCATTTCTAAAGATTCCTTGAACTAATGATGATAAATACAATTTGTAATTGAAAATGCATTCAATTAGACAAAATTCACTTAAACAATCTATCAAAAAGTCCTCGGATCAATGATAAATAGCAATTTGTAAAAGGAAAGAAATGCAGTAACTTTGAAAATGTTTTCTAACCAGTCTGAAGATTCTTAGGATAAATGATAAATAACAATTAGCAATGGGGGAAAACTGCACTGAATTAGAAAAATATCTTCTAAACATAACCTATATAAATAAATAACCTATTTTTTAAAGGGAAAATACATTAAATTAGAAAAAATGACTTTTACTAGTAGTCTCAGACCTTTGAAGCCCGTATTATGTCTTCATAAAGATCTTCAAATGAATCTGCAGAATAGGAATGAGTCATTCTCACAGAGTAAAACAGTCATTGCTGAGGTGCATGAGGTGAATACTAAAATATATGAAGGTGTCTCTGAGCCAGAGATAGACAGATGATGTTAGTCCCCACAGTCCTCCTCATCAGACATCTGGACCCACAGGTGGCTAAACAAGCCTGGGATTCAGCTGCAGGAAGCCTTGGTCCAAATCCCCGAAGCTTCCTTCCACCTCCAACCCAACCTGCGTGCCAATCCCATTTAAAGCACTGACATTTTTGATTACCAGCTGCAGTGTCCATTTCCCCCTCATCTATTTGGCTTTTAAAAAGGTGAATCAGAACAGTTTTGTTCTGCCACTGCTGACACTTTGGCAGGCTGCAGCGGCGTCTATGAGCTCATTGAGTGTTCAGTCATTTCCTTTTTTTGGAATGTTATCAATAGACGTTCTTTCAGTTTGCTGCTGAGAGTAATCTATGTATGTGCTTAAAGAGACAGTTGCCTGAAAATGAAAATTGTCATCATTTGCTATCCTTCATGTCATTCCAAACCTGTATGCCTTCCTTTCTTCTGTGGAACACAGAGGGCAAGTTCACAGAACCATTTTGAGTGATTAATTTTTAAATAAAACTGATCCGGTTCAGTAAATGATGACAGGGTTGTACATTAAAGATCTGCTTAATTTCTGCTAAACCATCTTAAAGGAAGTTCACCCAAAAATGAAAACTTGCTGAAGATTTACTCACCCGCAGACAATCCAAAATGTAGATGTGTTTTTCATCTGAACAGATTTGGAAAAATTTAACATTACATCACTTGTTCACCAATGGATCCTCTGCAGTGAATGGGTGCCGTCAGAATGAGAGTCCAAACAGATGATAAAAACAATCCACAAGTGATCCACATGACTCCAGTCCATCAGTTAACACCTTGTGAACTGAAAAGCTGCATGTTTTTAAGAAACAAATTCATCATTAATATGTTTTTAACTTCAAACCATTGTTTCTGGCAATAAATACGAGTCCTCTATCAACAATAGTGCTTTCTCCAGTAAACAAATTTAAATAGAAATGTTGTCGCGTCTGAATCAGGAGGGGAAATATGCACAGATGAAGTACTGCTTACAAGCCAACAGTCCAAAGTGATGGACTTAACGATGGACAGAACAAATTTCTGATGGCACCCATTCGGGATCCATTGGTGAGGAAGTGATGTAAAGTAATGCTAAACCTCTCCAAATCTGTCCTGACGAAGAAACAAACTCATCTACATCTTGGCTGGCCTGAAGGGAAGTATATTTTTGTGTGAACTGTTCCTTTAAGATTTATTGGCTAAATTATGTTCACGGCAAATTGTCAAAATGTGAATTTGGATCCCACTGTAAAACAGAATGTGGATGAGACTTCAGTACTAGACACAGTTGTCGTAAATCAGTAAAAGAGCCCACCTGTGTCTCAATTTCAGTGTCATTTCTCAAAGGGGAAATCTCAAAACAAAACTAACGAGTAATCCATCATGCCTCTGGGCTCCAGACATTGGTTTTGTAAGTGTGTCACCCCTGATGTTGATCTCTAAAAAAGAGTGCTGACAATTCAAGTAAGGCACACAGCTTTTATCGCTAGTCTTACATCTTGCTTAACAAAGCTCTTACATTAAATGTTCATGTCAGGATCTGTTCCTGAACTAGTTTTCCTGAATAACCTGCTGCGATGATTGTTAGACACAATCTGCACACTTTCTTGCAATTTCATTGATTAATAAATATACTTCAGGCGCAACCATTATATATAAAATCTTTATGGCAACTTTCAACTGTTGCTCTTTGTGAAATAACTGACTTAAAATGAGCATTGAGTGTAAATAATGTTCAAACTGTTTGAAATTTAATTTAATAATCCCCTTGCAACATTTTAAAATATAAAAGCATGTATTTTCATCTAAATTTCAAATTCATTGCTTTTTGTTTTTATTGCTACATTTTATTCTGAAATTTTCCACAGATTTCCTAAGAATTTGAAAACGCCTACTTTTTATAATAACCATATTCCAGATTTGTAGCTCTAGAATGCTTATAAATAACTTGTTGTTGTTCTTCGTTTCTTCTCAAATATTAAATCTAATTTTATCTCTTCCTTCAGGCAATCGTCAAGGGCATCTCAGGTGTCTGAAATGATTAATTATCTGCTACTAACTTTGCAAAAACACATTCAGGCAAGTATAACAAAGGTACTTAATAATATATAGATTTCTATAATAGGATGTTCAAAATCAGCTATGCAGTCCAATCATGTTTTTGTTTTGTAATGTAGCTACAGAATTTTTAAATCTGAAATTCAGATGGAATTATGCTATCCATTCCACTGAGCTCAGATTGCACTGACAAGACATTATCTGAGCAACATCTCCAGAGAGAATGAACATTTCTCCGCCATACGAAACACTGTAACCCTCCCCTTTCTGATTGTGGTAGTCAGGGAAAAATTGGCCACATCTTAAATCCCACCCTATGTCTGGTGATGCCATTTGATTTTCAGTTTAATTCATGAAGATGATTGCCTCTGTAGATGTGCTTAAGTTACCTGTCAAGTCAGGTATAAATATTGCATGGTACAGGCATGCTGTGCGAAACAAGCTGTTGTTCAACAAAACCGAAGGTGGGCCAGGTTGTGGGGTTCTTTTGTCTGTTCCAGATGTGACCTAATTTAAAATCCTCATATTAATCATGTAGGATCCAATCTACAGAAAAAAAACAAGGCTCAGTATTGAATTTTGTCAGTGAAGAGTGTAAACTCTATGCTTGTTGCATCGATTGCATCACAGATGAAACTGGATTTTTTGAAGTTGAAGTGATAACCTGGATGCGATTCTTTGTCATCCTTAAAATACAGATTTTGAAAAAAGTAACTATAAATATATATGCTAATTTAATAAAGGGATCTAGGTTTAGCAGTATTATTAGTATAAAACTAATTTAATAACAATAAGTTGATGTGGCAATCAGTTAATCACATACCGTATATCTATAATATTTTTACTGAGAAAAAGTCACGTGAAGCCAAAGTAAGATAATTTAAAGATATAGGTAAGTTTTTGAAATATCTTCCTTCAATTTATGTATGCTTTTTAATAATAATTTATAATATTAATATGCAAGTATTATATATATATATATATATATATATATATATATATATATATATATGTACATACATACATACATACATACATACCTACATATATATATATATATATACACATATGGGCCATTCAACAGAATTGGTGCAAACTGCTGTCCCATAACCAAAAAAAAAACATATTTAAAAAGCATTTAAGGATTCAAATCATAGATGTTTACTAAGATCCTTCTATTATCTATTGAAACGCACAATAGCATTTAAAATACTAGTAAGCGTAATATATATTTAAAATCATCATTTATTGGGTACTTTCAATTAGGAGATAGCTATCCTGAACCCTAACCCCTAAAATTTCAACTTCTGAAAATATTTGATATAACTGAAATCATTTTGTATTTTTTAATCCTTTTAAAAAGTGAAGTTCAAAAAAATCTAAACTATGTAAAAAAAGAAACTGTCCTGCATTTTTCATGTCACTACCGAATCAGTGAATGTTTAACTACACCCCTAAATTTATGATCAGGAAATATGCCTGTGTCCCCCTCTCTCATAGCTATAAGGTGTGAGTAGACAGGTCTCATCATTCTGAGGTAAATTCTGAAAATCTGTGTAACTTTAAGGAACTTCACTATCGAACACCTTTTTTCTAATATTAAGTACACTTTTTTGGGAGTTATTTTATAACATTCTTCTATAATTTAGTTTTTATATGTATACAACTGTTCAGAACTCTTGACTTTGGACCAATTCTGTAAAATGGCCCATATATAAGAGTTCCAATGCAAAAGCCTCTAAAAGTCATCTTGGTCTAAAATAAGAGAACAATACTGAATGAATGCTTTCCACACATAGTATATGTTCATCAAGTGCTTTCCCTTCAGATACGCTAAATCCCAGCTTCAGCCCATTCGTAAGTACCACTACTTGCACAGAAACCTACACATAGCCAAAAAGAAATGCTAATTTTAAAGAAAAATGTCAGACGTATTTAGAGGCTTTTGCATCTGAAATCTTCATATATATACTTATTTAAAAAGACTGAATTTCATCTGATGTAATATCATGCAAATATTTCTTGACAGAATGTGCAATTAGTTTCGTTGTATTTGTTGAAATTAGACCGGCTTTGAATGGTACCTTAGTGAATTCAACATAATTAGTGGTTGTATTGACTCACGTCTAAATCGTGAGAAGTAGGTATCTATCCATAAATAAAATGGAGCATGGAGGCAGGTGGAATCTCTTTGCTGACAAGGCAGCTGCTGGTTTTGGAGTGCATCACTCATATCATCCTCCATGTGAAAAATGGATCCTGTCACGAGCAGGGCTCATATCCACTGCTTTTAACATCTATACACCTTTAAACACCTTTACGGATTCATTCAATGTGTTTTGAGCTCCATAAAGCACGGTGAATTTCTGCTGTTAATACCGACTTATACAAGTGTTTTTCTCAGCACAAAACGTGTTTATATTTTATTGAAGTTTTAGGCATACGGTGGTTAAATACTGAAAAGCATGCACTGACAGTTCCTGACAATTTAAGAAGGGTATTAGATACTCATTTATGATGTTTCAAAAGAGCCCTGTGCTGTCTCTTAAAGTCATAATAATGCTGATTAATCAGTGACTGTAGACTGCACTATGGCATTTCAGGGATCGGTGCTCAAAAAGCAAATTGAGAACCTAAACATGAAAGAGATGAAGAATGAAAGAATTGAAATGAATCCAGCATCTGGCTTGTCCCTCAAGAATAACGTCTCTGAAAAACCATTGTTGCATATGGTATGACTAAACGCTGTTAAATTAATGCACACTTTAATTATCGCTGACATGCCGCAAGACATCGTCTATTTTTCTCTGTCTGCCAAACAGCAAACCCATCTCATTTTTGTACCATATGCAGTCTGGTTTAGTGCATAAAAGAGCTACAGAATTGATCATCTGGAAGGCTCGTTTCACACTGCATGTTTAGCACTAGTATTAACATTATTCATTAGCAGTGAAGGTTTTGGACCATTTATGAGAAGTTATTGTAATAGCAAAGAGCCAGAATGGTTGTGTGATATTGCTTTTACAAAATTCAACATTCAATTTGAAGCTAACATATTTTAGACACAATATTGCAAGTTACTTTAGAAATGTTTTATGTTAAACAAAACTAAACAAATGACACTCTTAAAGGTGCAGTATATAATATTGAAATGGGTACTGCAGTCCAAATTCTAAATATTGTTTCTCCCTCTCCCTCCTTCTTAGACTCGATGCTTATGCATATTGCCAGATTAAGGACAGGCAATGGGAACGAGTGCAACTGACAATAGAAGGCGACGAGCCTAACAATGTTTGTTAATGTGCATTTAAATGCCTCTGGTCATAGAGCTTTTTAGATGGATGCCAAGGCTTTTTAGATCGGGTAGAATCTGCAATATCTGATGCAGTTTAATGGCTGCAATACCCTGTGTTTTCTGCCAACTGGCAGAAACTGGTCTCGAAATACTATTGGGTAAATTGGCAGTGGGTGGAGTCATACAGACCAAAACAAAAACAGGCGCTCCGACATGGAATGCGCATTTCAAAGTAGAATAACTGGCTGTAGCATTGTTTTTCGGAGAAAACCTTTATGTGAACTTAGCAAGTTTCATAAATAGCTGCAAATGTATTATGGTATTTTCATGCTTTAATACAGTCACAAATTATATACAGCACTTTTTTAGAAAAAAAAATAAAGTTTATTTATTGGCATCTATGGTTCAATGGTTATTTGGATTATTAAAATGTTAAAAATGATTATTAAAATGCGGAACCTCAACTTCATTTTTTTATATTTTTTTTCAGTGCTCATAAGGAAAGTTTTGCTTTGTTCCTTAATAGTGCCGTGTTTTTGAACAAATCGGTTGAGTGAGTGATTCAGTGACTCGTTCATTATGACACTTGGTACATTCCAGAATGAATTAATCATAAGGCTGGGCGATATGGCCAAAAACAAAAAAAATATCACGACAAAAAATTTTCAAATCAGTCGATATCAATAATTATGACAATGCATTTTTTTTTCAAATCAGTCGATATCAATAATTATCACGATACAAATTTGTCAAATATTTCTTTCTTTCAAGTTTAAAGGCAGACTTTTGTTCCTAAGTGAAAGTTGTAGAAACCAGACTGTTAATTGTGGTTTTAACCTACTTTTTATGGTCAGAACATGACAAACGCTTCACTTTTTAAAAATTCTTTACACTTTTTCAGTCATTTTTCCTTAACAGAATAAATATCAATATAGAAAAATTAATTTCTGCATGTTCTAATAAGTGATATTGTTTCAAATCATGAAACAGGTTTGTGTTGCCTGACTTTGATGCGTATCTTCAGCACAGTTTGCATGCAGTGCAGGCTGCAATATTAATAACATAACATTTTTTATGCACATGTCTCTTATGCACATTTGACAGTAGCTAGTGGTACCTTGAGTTAGCATACAGATGTAAATTTATGTTCATAATCAAAAACAGCAACATCTGTAAAAACCGTTAACAACCTCATTTTTATATGGTTAAGTGTAATTATTCTGACTGAGTTTTATTAACATTAACCATTGGTCTTCCATCGTAGCATATACTGAGATCATGATAACCACAGTTAAAACCACACATATAGCACCTCCATACCATGGTAAAAATGTAACTCTATTGTTTCTAGGTATTTGTATGAAAAACAGTAGTCTAAACGCATTTAGTATAAATGCACAGGATAGCTTAATCACAAAGAACACTGTTATTATATTATATTACTCTTTTAATACATTAAATTAATATTATAATGTATTAATAATATAATAAAATCCGATATGACTGTTCATTTTCAGGCTGAGTTAGTTTAGTTTGGAAACACATGCAATGCAAACAAAATCATAGCTTGTATCATTTGCAGAAAGCATAATCTATTGGTGGAATGCTACCGCTACATTTGAAGGACCTGAACCAGGATGTATTGATCATGTCTGCGAATGACTTTGACACTTCTGTAATACTAAGCGTTCTCTGAAAAGTTCTATCTCTCAAAATCAATTTTCATTTTCCACTTTGTCCCCAGACCAATAATAAAATTAATCTAAACCCAAGTGTAATACAGAAACTGATATCATTTCCCTGGATAAATGTTTTCTCTTTAACCTTCCAATTAAATCCATGAGTGTATTAAATGAGCTTTAGGACGAGTTATTGATTGCTCACCCTCTTCAAAGAATCATTATATTAAACTTACTAAGAGTTCCGAAAAGAAAACATAGCGAGACGTTGAATCGGCTGAGTGATCCCCAGAATGCCCCTCAAAGAACATGTAAATGAAGGTCGCTGTGAAGTGTTGCAAGGCAAGCGTGGTTGTTAATATTCTCAGCTATGGCACCTAGCGCATAGATAAACCCCTGATGATCCATCAGACATCCACTTTGACGAATGACTTCACTCTGCATTCATTAGAGGAGATGAAGATCATAAGATGCAAAACCATAGGAAACAAAAAAAAACCCGCAATATCGTTCAGGACACACGGAGCCCCATTAACCTCCTCTGCAGGTATTTATCTTTATTATCAACATGCGAATTACAATTTGTCAACATGATCCCGATGCTGGTAAACACAGCGTTTAACCTTAAGAACTTTACAGGATTACAGAAGATCAAATATTGTTTTAAGTACACAAATACTTTTGTCAGAATGAGCCTTGGGGGAAAACAACAAGACAAATGGTTTGAAATATAAATTCTGATACCCTCCGTCTGGGAAATCTATAGTTTATGTATGAATGATGACGTTAATAATGAAAGAAAACGCCCCTTAAATTCAGTGTAAACTCCTTTTTTTCAGTGGTGTAAGAACTGAATGTTCTTGACTTTCTTTATTAAATATTTTAGAAATTATGTAATTGCTGGTTCAAGGTTTCTATCTCTGTGCTTTGAATTTTTTCTGAAGGACAGTTCCATGAAAGCATTGTTTCATGTTAATTTAAAGGATTTAATAGTCTTTAAGACTATTCAAACAAGCTGATGTCGCACGTATTATATAGCAACTGAATAAAAGTTTTTGGGGGTTTTTTTAAATGCTGGAATTTAAATGCGGTTCTTAAAGCTGCAGGTAACACAAAAGTCACATTTAAAGAGTCTTATGCAGAACCTTTCCATCTTTTCTATCGTAGTATTTGTTTTGAAGGTATGTCAAAGTCTACTTTTTCCACAAGGGTATTGATATATATATATAGGGCCCTGTGATATCTGTTTTATTTTTTCCCAAATTCCATTTTATTTCATTTTTTCCTAGATCCATTTTTTTCCATGTTCATTTTTTTAATTGTTAAATGAAAATTATTATTCAAAAAGCATGTCTAATTAATTGAAATCATGAAACTTGCACAGTTTAACAGCAATTTACTAGAAGTTTAACAAAAATGACATTTTAAGGCCCGATGGAATACTCTCTCAAATTCAGTTTCATTTTTTTTACAAATTCTGTGTTTTCCATTAATTTTCTGGATTGCACTTTTTTCCATTCTGGATTAATTTTCTGGATGTATCTGTCTGTCTGTCTATACAGTATATCTATCTATCCATCTATTTTAGTTCTGCAAGCATAACAGATCTTGTCACTAAAAACTATCATTTGTATAAAAAAAAAACTAGTCTTTGTAAGAATATCTCTTTTTTTCTTTGTTGTTCCACAGAAGAAAGTCAGTCATGCAGGTTTGGAACGAAAAATGAGGATGAATTTTTATTTTTAAGTCAACTATCACTTTAACATCCAACTCAACTATACCACCCTGCTTTTTCACTCTCATGTCTTTCAACTCTTTCCTCACCAAATAAAAAACTCCTCTGGGTTCTCTGGATCTGTGGACCGGAGAGTATATTCGACACCTTTCAGAGAAAATTGAGATGCACTCTCAGCAGTAGACTTCTCTCCGAGGAAGTGCATGTAGCTGACTCAACTATTATTCCATGGGAAGCTTAATAATGGACTTTTTATAAACATATGCAGTTAAGAGGAATGTGCTCACAGGAGTCTGCTGACCATAGGCTCCAGTTCAGTCAGAAAGGAGAGAGAGCAGGTGGTAGAAAGCTGAATCCGATTGACATTTTCCCTGATGAATGGACAGCATGATGAAAGCCCACCCAAAGCCTCACGTCACGTACCACCAAGACCAATACTCCTCAGTCATCCTTCATTAGATTGACGTGCCTTCGTTTTGGTCATGTGGCAGTGAAGAGGCAAAGAAGTCTCTGGAGAAGAATTGGACTGAGATGTGATTTGTTTGCCTTCTCAGTCAGGTAATGCTCAGCCTCTTTCCTTCATCTGGAAAACTCCTTTTCTCACTTTGTGCGCATTTATTCTGGCCAGCGGCCAAGGTGGTAATAGACTATAGGGAGTTGAGTTTCATTGACCGCACTGGAAAATAATGTGAGGAATGTTTGAATTCTTTCTGAAACACAGCAAATTTGGTTGGCTTTAGGCCAGGAGCACTACGTTCAAATCATTTGTTTTAAAGAACATCATCTCTATTTCTGCATGGGCTTGATTTCAGGCGTATTCTCTGTGTGTGTGCTTGTTCAGGTGGATGTTTCATTATTTTTAGCTCCTGTGTTTGTTTATATCGATTCGTCCTCATTTTCCTCATCCTGTCATTTGAAGTTTTGACAGCACTGAAGGTGTCTGGGTCTTCTACTTTACGTCAGGTGAAGATACATCTCGTATATAATAAAATGCCATCCAAATGAAAACAGATTGTGAGGCCAACCATGCAGCACCTTGGGCCTCCATTACTGGGTTGGCTTGCTGAGCGCAGAAGACGGATGAGACTATTCATTTTCAGTGCCGAATAGCCTCACTGCGTAAGTGGAGCATGCAGCAAATGCATGCTGTTGAACACAGCCTCAACATCAGCCAGTTTTACTGAAATTTAGTGTTGTAATGAGTGTTAGAAGAAATGATGCCCTGAATAGGAAGGTTTGTTGAATATGTTTTTGTTTTTTTGGCACTGGGGACTGTTGTACCAGCTGTGTGTAGGTTAAAACGTAGCCTATTGTGGAATAATTGGTTCCAAGCTACAATTTATGCAAAAATTTGAGCACTGCATCATTAAATGCCTCCTAAGAAGTAACAGTTGGAATAAAACAGCAGAACGTTTCCACCGAGCGGTATGGTACAGTACAGTACAGTACGACTGGGATGGTACACCCTGATCCGGCTTGCGTTTCCTCCGTCAACAGTTCATAAATTGAAAGTAGCAATTGACTTCATTCTCTCACAAACGAGAAGTGCAGCAATGTCTGTGTGTATATGTGAAAATACAAAATTCAAAAAATTTTGTGCAGCATGGTGAATGAGTGAAAGAGACGCTTCATTCCCCTTAACACGCACAAATGACGATTCTCTGTCTGCCAATCAACGTTCTGCAGTGAGTCTGTAGCTCCACCCTTTAAGTACTGGTCTAATGTGCTGTACCCCAACGGAAGGCTCCCAAAAAAGAGGTACGGTACGGTTTGCTATTTTGGTACCATTTACAACATCTGACAATGGAAACAGAAATAATTGCATACCGTACCGTACTGTACTGTACCATACCGCTTGGTGGAAACGAGCCATTACAGACTTCAGTCTTTCAGACATACATGATGTTGATATTTATACTGACTTGATAGAAACTAATCTAAATTGTGTCACTAGTGAATTTCAGGTTTCAACACACAGAACAAAAATGTTCTGTTTTGATCATTTGCTGTATTAACATTTATGCTGTATTTATTTGAACATAAATACAGTAAAACTTACAGTAATACAGTAATTAATCAATCAATCAATAATTTGAAATAACCGTTTTATTGTTTTTTATATGTATATAATTTTCTGCAGTCATTACCCCAGTCTTCAGAAATCAGAAATCATTCTTATATGCTGATTTGTTGTTTCACGGTTATTTCACATTTGTGTAGTGCATGAAATAAATGTGACTCATCTCACACTTAAATGTTCATCTAGTTTGAATTTCCTCATTTTTCTAGGCTAAAAATTGCTTGCTATCAACTGTTCTTTCTGGAAGCTTTGCGTTTAGTGAGCTAATAAAATATTTCAGCTCTGCTTCATGTCGAGGGCCTGGGGCCTGTTTCATAAAACAAGTTTACCAAATAAGCCAGGCTTAGTTATTTCAGTTAGTCTGACTTATTGTCACTTGATTTGGTTTCATAAAGCAAATTTACCATAGCTCAAGCTCAGTCACTGTGGCAGCTTATGCTGGGAAACTAACCTGATCTGGGGCAGGCTGACTGTCAGGCTAAGCTGAGCACCTCTAACGCTGACCAATAGGAACGCAATTATATTACTCTGACTCTCTCACATACAATTAACTGACTTTATTATCAATACAAAAATAAAAGTATACAGAAAATGCAACTTTGATAAATCAAATAAATAAAAATACAGTCTACATCAGACTGTATTTAATGTATTGTGCCCAAGATTTAATGATATTGTTTTCAGATATATGAAAACATTTTAACATGGTTGCTACTCGCGCATTCAGTTGATCAGCAGTTTCTAGCCATGCAGCCTTTCTCTCTGGTTTTATGACAGCTCTAACTTTAATGGTTATTAGTAGAACATTAAAACATTACAATATAAAATTGCTCTTTAAAGCATTAAAACACTAAATTAAAAGTTAAAGTCACTAACTTTAATGATTTTAAATTAAATAAATAATAGAAAACAGACTACATTCTAAGAAGAATACACATAACTCATTTAAGCTACTAATTAGGACTGTATTAGAACTTACATTTGATTTACAGTTACAGCTATCATAAAGCAAATATTTTAGCAAAATGGACATTGTACTCAAAATTATTGCGCTCCATCTGTTTAGGGCACGTGGGCGCAGCAGCGCTCGTTCACTCATGTAAGCCTCAGCAAAGTGGATATATTTTCATGACTTTCTAACATTTACAGATGAAGCATATACCTGTGGCAGGAAAACACAACATCTCAAATGCATTAAACAACACAAATATATTCGCTGTTTGCCATGGTGGATCGATTTGAGCCATGATCGACATTAAGGGCTGCTGCTTAAGGATAAGCGAGCACATCAAATTATCTTGACTCATTGAACCTGGATAGAATTAGTGAGATTGACATGAACTTAAATTGTCATTTACGGAACCGCTTTAGCCACGATTGATTTGTTAGGTTATTTTAAGTCAGGTTTCGGACTTTAATCCCTGCTTTTCTTAGCGTCTTTTATGAAACAGCCCCCTGATCACCCTGTCGGGATTTATTCTGTGATAGTCTCAGCCTCAAACGTCTGATGCATATCATACTCAAAATTGGAGACACTTCAGAAGTTTTGAAGTCATCATTGGATTGGTTGAATTATACAGGATTTCCGGAAGATGTGTGTGTTGCGTTCTTTAATGTTCTGCCTGGAAAAAATGATTCCGTGATGCCAAACCCCCTCATGGAAGAAGAACGCTCTCATGTTTACAACTGTGACGACGAGTGCTTATCAGGACCAACTAAATGCTGGATTTTCAAAAGTATGTGAACTAAAGTTTGCGGCATAGACATATGTCCAAAATGTTATTGTGGGGACATTTCCACGACTCTAAACATTACGCAGCACAAAACGAAACGTGATTGGTTGCTTTACCTGTTAGTCATATAGCCTCTTGGGTGGGCCTTGGCATTTCAAAGCAGCCATGATTCCCAGACCTTCTGCCGTCAGTCTGAAGGTCTGGCTACACGAGACTAATTCTGTCATAACCAACTTTATGTAAATTGTCTTACTTAAACCATAATAAAAAATAAATAAAATAAATAGAAAGTTCAGAATAACAGCATTTACTTTAAATAGAAATATTTTGTATAGGGTTATAAATGTCTTGACTGTTGCTTTTGATTAATTAATTCTTGCTAAATAAAATATTAATTTCTTTCAATAAAAAAAAATAAAATAAAAAATTGCACTAACTCCAGTAAACATTAAACTGTTAGACCAACACAAATAATACAGCATTAACCATCAGAAAACTCCCTAAACCAGCATGAAACTGTACGTTAGTCAACAGGGAACTATAAGCATCCAGTTTATAAAATGAGTTTGACTGCACAGTCTAACTAGAATTCTTTGTTTAGTTTAGCATTTTTAGTGCTTGGAAATCTTGCTGTTTAATTTCAAAATAATGTACATTGTCATTTTGGCTTCAAAGGTTCTCTAAAAAATACATTTCATAATTTCAGTGAAAAATTGTTGATGTTCATTTCAGTTAATTTCACATTTTCATGTGCCTTGCAGTCTCAGCTTGCGCACACAGACTATTTTGTGGATGAGAAACTGTCTGATTAGATTTCCTGCATGTCTTGCTTAAAGATGTATTCCTCTAATTGGTGGTTTTGAATAAAGTTATGCAGGTTCTTTTCTCCAAAAATGAATATACTGTACATTTCAAAGGACCAGCCTCTACAGTTGTTGTTGTTTTTTTTCTTCTCTGAATTATAATAACTTAAGCCTGGTTTCTAGGTCCTGTGTTTTTGTGCCTCTTTTGAATTACATCTCATATGGATTGCAAATTAAAATGTCAGAGCTGTTGAGTGCACTGATGTTTTTTAACCTAATGATGTAAAGGTCTTTGAGTTCAGTGCTGTGAACTCCATACTAAAGCCAGATTTAAAATATTGAGAGTCACTGAAAAATGGTCCAATTTTCATTAAGAGTCCTCATTATCTAACCATCTGTGTTGTTTGCTCTTGGACTATCCTTCTGAAAGACACGAGAAGGAATATTTACTTGAATTTTGATTGCAGTAATTATTATAGCCATAAATGCTTTTGTCATTGTGGAATACATGATCACCACCCAGTCGCCAGAGAGTTATTCTACTCACTTAACCAGGTTTGAAACGTAATTTACTCTCTTCATCCCTTAGTGGCAATAAAATCTTAATTTTATGCATCATAATTTGACCTGCTGTGATTAACAGCCCTGATCGAAATGGGCCATCCATAAAGCTCAAGCCAGGGAACATCAGATGCGTGATTCGATCATCTCTTCTAAAAATGGTATCAGTGACTTTATAGGGATTGAGTTTTTGTTCATTTATAGTCAAATCAATCAAAGCTTCACCTTGAAGTGATCTCATTATGTCAATATGGCATATCAAGAATGCACTTTGTGGAATAATAGTGGTGTTATAATATTGAAGGTAGAATGTCATAAGATATAAAAGGACATAAAATAATTTAGAACTTCAATCTATATGTGTGTGTTTCTTTGTTAAAGGAAGAGTTCACCCAAAAATAAAAATTTGCTGAAAATCTGTGACCCTGGACCACAAAACAAGTCTTAAAAGGATAGTTCACCCAAAAATGAAAATACTGTCATCATTTACTCACCCTCAAGTAGTTCCAAACCTGTATGAATTTCTTTGTTCTGCCGAACACAAAGGAAGATATTTTGAAGAAAGTTTTGGGAGACCATTGACTTATGGAAGTCAACTTGAGGGTGAGTAAAGGATGACAGAATTTTCATTTTTGGGTGAACTATCCCTTTAAGTGGCACATGTATATTTGTAGCAATAGCCAACAATACATCATATGGGTCAAAATGATTTATTTTTATTTTACACCAAAACTCATTAGGCTATTAAGTAAAGATGATGTTCCATGAAGATATTTTGTAAATATCCTACTGTAAATATATCAAAACTTAATTTCTGATTAGTAATACTTTCGTATGATGTATAAATCTCAATTTAATAAAACTGATCCTTATGACTGGTTTTGTGGTCCATGGTCACATATACTCTGCAGTAGATTCAATAGATCCTCTGCAGTGAATGGGTGCCGTCAGAATGAGAGTTCAAACAGCTGATTAAAAACTGTTTGAAAAAATAAAAATAAAAAATAATCCACATGACACCAGTCCATCAATAAATGTCTTGTGAAGTCCTCTGTCCATTATATTGCTTTCTCCAATGAAAACGTCGTCTCATCTAAATGAGGTGAGAAATATGCACAGATAAGGCACCATTTACAAGCGAAAACAGTTCTAAACAAATATGTCTATTGATTTTGATGTAAGAGAACAACAAGGGATGACTTCTTCACTGGAAGAAGCGTTATTTTGGGTTATGGACTATTCTGGCCATGAAGTGACAGTTCTTCAAATCGATGAACTCTAATTCTGACGGCATCCATTCACTGCAGAGGATCTATTCGTGAACAAGTGATGTAAGGCTAAGTTACTACAAATCAGTTTCAATGAAGAAACAAACTCATCTGTATCTTAAATGTCCTGAGTATCAGTAAATTTTCAGCAAATGTTTTTATTTTTAATTTTTATTATTAAATATACATTTAATGCATATATGTGCAGGATTTAAAGGAACACTCCACTTTTTTTGGAAATAGGCTCATTCTCCAACTCCCCCAGAGTTAATAAGTTGAGTTTTACCGTTTTTGAATCCATTCAGCCGATCTCCGGGTCTGGCGATAGCACTTTTAGCATAGCTTAGCATAGATCATTGAATCCGATTAGACCAGTAGCATCGCGTTCAAAAACGATCAAAGAGTTTCGATAGTTTTCCTATTTAAAACTTGACTCTTCTGTAGTTATATCGTGTACTAAGTCCGGCGGAAAATGAAAAGTTGCGATTTTCTAGTCCGATTTGGCTAGGGACTATACTCTCATTCCGGTGTAATAATCAAGGAACTTTGCTGCCGTAACATGGCCGCAGCAGGCGCAGTGATATTACGCAGCACCTGAAAGTAGTCCCCAGCTAGGTAACTAGTTATAATATAGCTGGGGATAATATAGCTACTTTCAGGCACTGCGTAATATCACTGCGCCTGCTGGCGCAGCAAAGTTCCTTGATTATTACGCCGGACTGGGAGTATAGTTCCTAATCATATCGGCCTAGAAAATCGCAACTTTTCATTTTCCGCCGGTCTTAGTACACGATATAACTACAGAAGAGTCAAGTTTTAAATAGGAAAACTATCAAAACTCTTTGGTCATTTTTGAACGCGATGCTACTGGTCTAATCGGATTCAATGATCTATGCTAAGCTATGCTAAAAGTGCTATCGCCAGACCCGGAGATCGGCTGAATGGATTCAAAAACGGTAAAACTCAACTTATTAACTCTGGGGGAGTTGGAGAATGAGCCTATTTCCAAAAAAAGTGGAGTGTTCCTTTAATGTGTTTTGTGTACAGTTAAAGGCTATACTTGAAGGTCAAATCTCTGTGTGTGTGTGTGTGTGTGTGTGTGTGTGTGTGTGTGTGTGTGTGTGTGTGTGTGTGTGTGTGTGCGTGTGCGTGTGCGTGTGCGTGTGTATTTGACCTATTCATTAGTTTGTGCATCTTTTTGTACTTGAGAGCCCTACAATTAAATACATCTAAAAAAATAAATAAATAAATAACCTAATTTGAACCTGAACGGACTGGCCAACTGCTGTGATTATGCTATAGAGGAATTTTTAATTAGGATCTTATTAAGAGCTTGACAACAAACATGATTCAATTTGGAATCTGCACGTGGATGGTAATTATAGCTCACACTTCTCTATAAACTTGATTGAGTCAAGGACTTCTCTGAAGAGACCTTGAAATATCCTTTTGCTTGCAAGAGTTGCATGTGCAGGTACAAAACTTATCTGTCCAAGAAGCTGTGCAAATATGGAGGGTCATATTTAATGTTGGGTAGTTGGTGGAGAAAATATGTAGTATGTTTATGTATGTATATACAAGATTGATTTAAAGCAGCTTCACATTAATAAAACAGGAAAATAATCTGAATGTTGTAAAATTCATCAATTATGAAAACCATCTGTAAAGAAGACAATAGTGTCATTATTCAGCTTAATTTAGCTCATTGTTTAATCAGTTAGCTCTGTCATTGTCGCAATGTGCATCAATAATGATATGATTTCAGTTCAGTTATAAGCAACTCTACCGAAAGCAATAGTGCATTTTTCAGCTCAATTCAGTTAAAATTTTGTTCTCATCCAAAAGTGTTAGTGCAGTTAAATCGATGATATTACTGAATATTATTCGTCTTTTAACCCTTTATAAAATTAGTAAAGAATATCTTTGTAATAAGGATTTTATCCTTCTTTTATCTTTTTTACAAACAAAATCATTGTAAATAAAAATGTAAGGCAAACATCTCTACCTGTTCCTTCACTGTCTTTAAGAGTGTCAGTGAGATTGAAGACATGCATTTTGCACATCTGATGCGCTGTAACCCCTGCCTGGTGATTTATAGAAATATGTGGCTAATGTTCATTTATAGGGCAACCCAAAGGTCGTGTTCATAAATCTGCCTCCTGATTAGCTACTCACAATTTTCAATTAACAAACTTTAATCACTTAGTCCAAATAATCCAAAGTGTGCTTCACTGAGAAAGTTATGTTTTCTACACTACTGATGTTGATCAGAAAGTAGCATTTTTACATTTACGTTTAGCAGATGGATTTATATTAATTGACTCACAAAAGAGGAACATCATAAGCAATTTGTCACAAGAGCAAACAGTATTTGTAGTACACAATGCCAAGTTTGGTTTAAAAATGAAATAGATAGATAAACAGGCTAGAACAGACATGCAGAAAAGAAGAGAACAATAAAAATTAATTTAGAAAATAACTTATTTTGTTTTGGATTTTAAAAAAGATACTCAAGACTGAAACAGTGGAAAAAAATAACCATATAAATACTTCAGTTATGGCATAGAAAACAACAGCCAGGTTCTGTAAGTAAAAATCATTTTAATTTTTTCCATAGAGAAATGTATACCATCTTAATTTATACGATTTTTTAAATACTCTGATTAAGAAAGGATGCATTAAATTTACATATACAGGTGCATCTCAAAAAATTTGAATATCGTGAAAAAGGTTTTTTTTGTAACGCATTTCAAAAACTGAAAATTTCATATATTCTAGATTCATTATAGGTGAAGTAAAACATTTCAAAAGTTTTTTGTTTTAATTTTGATGATTAGAGCTTACATCTCATGAAAGTCAAAAATCCAGTCTCTCAAAATATTTGAATATTTACATTTGAGTTTCATTAAATGACCATCCCTACAGTATCAATTCCGGGTATCTCTTGTTCTTTAGAACCACAATATTGGGGAAGACTGCTGACTTACCCTCCACAAAGAGGGTAAGTCACAGAAGGCCATTACTGAAAGGGGTGGCTGTTCACAGAGTGCTGTATCAAAGCATATTAAATGCAAAGTTGACTGGAAGGAAGAAATTGGTTTGGAAAAGAGGCACAAGCAACAGGGATGACTGCAAGTTTGAGAATACTGTCAAGCAAAGCTGATTCAGACACTTGAGAGAGCTTCACGAGGTGTGAACTGAAGCTGGAGTCAGTGCATCAAGAGTCACCACTCTCAGACGTTTTCAGTAAAAGGGCTACCAAGCCACTTCTGAAACAGAAACAACGTCAGAAGCATCTTACCTGGGCAAAGGAGAAAAAGAACTGGCCCATTGCTCAGTGGTCCAAAGTCCTCTTTTCAGATAAAAGAAAATTTTGAATTTCATTTGGAAATCAAGGTCTGAAGGAAGACTGGAGAGGCACAGAATCCAAGTTGCTTGAAGTTTCCGAAGTCAGTGATTATTTGGGGTGCCGTGACGTCTGCTGGCATTGGTCCATTATGTTTTATCAAGTCCAAAGTCAATGCAGCCGTCTACCAGGAGATTTTGGAGCACTTTATGCTTCCATCTGCTTACAAGCTTTATGGAGATGCTGATTTCCTTTTCCAGCAGGACTTTAGCACCTGCCCACAGTGCCAAAACTACTTCCAAGTGGTTTGCTGACCATGATATTACTGTGCTTGATTGGCCAGCCAACATGCTTGACCTGAATCCCATAGAGAATCTATGGGATATATTCAAGAGAAAGATGAGAAACAGTCGAATAGTGCCTCAGCAGTGCCACAGGCTGATTTCTTCCGTGCCACACCTCACTGATGCTGTTGTTTGTGCTAAAGGAGCCCAGACCAAGTATTGATTGCATAAATGAACATTTGATTGACTGATCTTAGGGAATATTCTAATATTTTGAGATACTGGATTTTTGACTTTCATGAGCTGTAAGCTTTTTTACAATATTCTATTTTTTTTAGATGCACCTGTAGAATGTTATAAAAGATTTCAATTTCTATTTGAGCTTTATTTAATCTGTTTCCACAAAAATATTAAGCAGTAAAACTGTTTTTACATTGATAATAAGAAATGTTCATCAGCACCAAATCAGCATATTAAAATAATTTCTGAAGGCCCATCTGACACTGAAGACTGGAGTAATGATGCTGAAAAAATCAGCTTTGTCATCACAGGAATAAAATATATGCAAATAGAGATCAAGTATTTTAAAAACACTTCCAGGAGCTGCTGAAAAAGTGTCACTACTGCGATGAATGAATGATTGATTGATTGATTTGCACAAATATGCTCTGATTGAAATTAACAGTCGTTATCAATGCAGCAGTTATAATGTAGCTTATCTTCTATTGTGTATTTATCATCACTTTGCTGTTATCTCAGATTCCCTCTAATGGAGATAAAGTGTTTCATCACCCACAAAACCAAAATACTATGCTTTAGTACAATTACCAGATGATTTATTAAACTGCTGTTGTCCACTTTGGGTGTAGATAACAATCATTAATCCAATTAGTGATGAGCCACTAGAGCCTGGAGGACTCTGGAGAACAGGTTTCGTCATTAAAATGATTAAGCCCACATATAAGTGTCTCTTACACACATTTATCAGTGATGATTAAGGAAGTAGATAAGATGGATCTTGTTTCTGAGTGTGTTTTAGGTGGTTGGTAAGATGTTGAAAAATAGAGATGCTCGTTAAAGCTCGTTATGGATAGTTATTGCTGTTCTCTGCTGTTACAATGTAAAGTACATGATAAGTGCCACTTGAGCTATTTCTGTTTCTCCCGAGCAAGGAACCAAAGACAGCTTAAATCACTGTGTGTTTTCCTGCTGTAAGTGCATACTCTGAGGCACAAAAGCATGCTGAATACAGTCTTTTTGCTAGTGAACATCTTTCTAAACTTTACAGCAAAGGTAAGGTCAAAGACAGCAAAACCAGACACAGAATAAACTCTTAAAGGAATAGTTCACCAATAAATGAAAATTCACTGAAAAATTAATTCACCCTCAGGACATCCAAGATATACTGTAGGGTAATTTAATCTGAACAGATTTGAAGAAATTTCCGATGAATACTTTGCAGTAAATGGGTGCCATCAGAATGAGAGACCAAGCAGCTGGTAAAAACCTCACAAAAATCCACAAGTAATCAATTCATCAATCCATGACTTCAATCCATCAATTAACGTCTTTTGAAGTGAAGAGCTTCGTGTTTGTAAGAAACAAATCCATCAAGCTCAAGTTCTGTGTCCATAATATTGCTTTCTCCTGTATTGTCTCATCTGAATCAGGAGAGAAATATGCACAGATCAAACATACAAGTGAAAACAGTCCAAACAGTTCTAAACAAATATGTGACCCAGGACGACAAAACCAGTCATAAGTGTCAATTTTTCAAAATTGAGATTTATACATCACATGAAAGCTAAATAAATAAGCTTTCCATTGATATATGGTTTGTTAGGATCGGACAATATTTGGCTGAGATACAACTATTTGAAAATCTGGAATCTGAGGGTGCAAAAAAAATCAAAATATTGAGAAAAACGCCTTTAAAGTTGTCCAAATGAAGTTCTTAGCAATGCATATTACTAATCAAAAATTAAGTTTTGATACATTTACGGTAAGAAATTTACAAAATATCTTCATGGAACATGATCTTTACTTAATATCCTAATGATTTTTGGCATTAAAAAAAAATGGATAATTTTGACCCATACAATGTATTTTCGGCTATTGCTACAAATATACCCCAGCGACTTAAGACTGGTTTTGTGGTCCAGGGTCACATATGTGGGTGGATTTTGATGTGAGAAGACAACAAGGGATGGATTTTTTTTAATGGAGGAACCATTATTATGGATTAAACTCTAAAAATTGCTGGGTTAAAAACAACCCAATTTGGGTTATTTTGTCAACCCAGCACTGGGTTGTTTTAACCCAACGAGTTGGATTATATGTTTGACCCAGCATGCTGGGTTGCTTTTTTATGGTTTAAAATTACTACATTGCTAGGTTAAAATGAACCCAAATCGAGCTAGGCATTAAACTTACAAATCTTGTTCATTTTAAAATCACTTTTACACACAAAGAATGACAATCAAAAGGTAAATATTTATTAAAAACAACAAGAGAAAACAGTCAAAAGTAACATGCATGTAAGAAGAGATGCAGAAAAGTATGGCATTAACAGCTGAGTTTATAAATGAAGCATTGAACATTTGTTGAACTTAACTTTTAAGATCAAATTTGACTTTTTTGGTAAATTTTATATATATTGTATAAAAATATATAAAAACACAATAATTGCACAATTAGTTAACAGTTAAGTTCTTTACAAACTATTCTGGCATGACAGTACACAAATAAACCACACCATTAACACTGATATTATAAAATTTAAAAAGAAAACATTTAATTAAAATCTACCCATTTTCAGATAGAGGTGCATCCACATCAGTAAGGATAGGTAAATAGTCTGTTTTATAATTTCAGCCACTTTGTGTGGTTGTTTAATGTCTCTGTCTACCACAGCGCTCTAGAATGCTATAATGGCAGCACTAGTGTGAGGGCATGTAATATTGTTTAAATAAATATATTGCTTTCAGGAAGCTACTTCTTTACTGAAACATTAAAACAGACATGACATTCACATACCTCACAAATTTCCATGTACGTGGAGGGCTGCTCTTTAAAGGGTTAGTTCACCAAAAAATGAAAATGGTCATAATTTATTCTCCCCCACGTTGTTCCAAACCCATACAAACTGCTAATTTTTGGAACACAAATAAACATTTTTAATATTCTCTTAATTTTTGTCCTCCACTGCAAGTCTGGGAGACCAATATTTTCTTCTGAACAGATATGTTTGCTTTGACATAATTTAAGATTTATTCATATATAAATATTGGCACGGATTATTTCTGAAGCTGGAAAATACTGATTATCTAGACTCAATGGATTAACAAAAAATTATGAGAGAAAATTAAAAATATCTTCATTTGTGTTCTAAAGACAGACAAAAGTCTTATAGGTTTGGAATGACATGAGGGCAAGTAAATGATTTTTTTGTGTGAACTATTCTTTTAAGAAAAGAAGACCAAGAAATAATGACTCTCCAAATCAGACAACTCTAAAGTTGGTTTGAGTTCTGCAATGAAAAACACATAAAATATGAACACGTAATCATACTGTTGTTGCATCAAAATGTGAAGTAAACAGGCAGGAGACAACAGAAACATTTATTTTCTAAAAATAACTTGCATCAATCTCAAAAGAATGATGCTCTCCTATGTCTCAGGCTTTCAACATCTACAAAAATAAACATTCTTTTACTCTTAGTAAAAAAAATAATAATAATAACAACATGATGGAATTATGAAGTTTACTTGCCTTAACCGTCTTTCCCTCTCTTCTGAAGAACCTGAGAAAATCGCCTCCTCATACAAGCAGGCTGCTGTGTCCTTAACTTCCGGTGCGGGCATTTAAGGTGCGTTCATGCCATATCGTAATAACCGTAATTACGAGATACCGACTTGTAAAAAGCGTTCACGTCCTCGTAGAACCCGTAATTACAACTTAAGAGCTACGGCTTGTGCCACGTGACCGCTGCACCTCACGTGGAACCAGCGAAAAAAATGGCGGCGCTTTCAAAGAAAGCTAATAGAGTGGGGGAACTATGACGTCACTCTGTAGGCGGATAGGCGGATAGGCGGTTAGCATGAAACTGGTTCCCTCGACAAAAACCCAATAGGATTTTCCCATAGGCTTTTGGATTATCGCAAAAAATAAGCTCTGTGTTCAACCATAGTTCATGAAACTTAAACGTTTTGTCCATCAAGACAATCTTGACAAGATAATATAACTTTGACGAATTTTGAAGCCGAAATACAAGTGCCAGAACTGAAAAGCTAAACTTAGGCTATAAACGAACTACAGCACCACGGTCGCTCGGCTTCAGCATCACCACCAGCGCGCTCTCGAGAACTGTTTCAAACTTATTTTTAACATGTTCAGTGAAGGATTTACTCTGTATATGAATTTTAATCCACACTACAGGAACCGTTTCATGAATAAATACAAAACTAGAGACAAACTAAAACTGAAATGAGACATTAGTAATACATAATCATAACTAAAGGACATTTAAAGCACGTATTTCTGTACATTTCAAAATAAGGTGCATTAAAAGTAAATAAATCCTTGATTAATATGAATATTTTAATTAAAAACGTATCCCCGCGTATTTAAATAACAGCAGAGTGAGCGAGTTTTTGGATGCGGTAAAAGTAAACTTACTTAATGAACAAAGTACCACATTTCAGCTCTCATTTTGTTAGGATTGGTACACAAAATGTTATTTTATCCGTGCTTCAAGGAAATCCTCAATCTATGTTTTCTAACCGCTTCATGTGTCTGTAACCATTTAATTTTTACGTGCCTTTAAGCAATAAAATGCATTAAAGTTTAACTTTCACCACGTTAAGCCGGCAAATGTGGTGTCTACATGTAATATGCATTTACCTTATGGTGTGGAGAGTTTCCATGTCAGTAAAGTGATAAAACAAGCATCTTCCCTCTGAAAACATGTGTCGCATTTCGGGGCAAAGCAAAAAAAAAAAAAAAAAAAAATTCGAACAACAATATAAAATGCTGTAAACTATTCATTGGTTATCCTAAAATTAATTGAATTACAAATTATACTACAACTGGAAAATACTGTATATTGATAAACTGTTCAGCGTGATGACGTTTAATGTCTCCGACAGCGCCTGTAGTCCCATTTAGCAACTTGTTAGCAACCGTCTTTTTTAAGAAACATAACAGCTTTTTTTTTTTCTGAAAATAAATGTTTCCGTTGTCTCCTGTCTGTTTACTTCACATTTTGATGCAACAAGAGTATGATTACGTGTTCATATTTTATGTAAACCACTGATGTCCCTTTTTTTCATTACAGAACTCAAACTAACTTTGGAGTTAAGGACACAGAAGCCTGATTGTTTGAGGAGGAGGCGATTTTCTCAGCTTCTTCGGAAGAGAGGGAAAGACAGTTTAATGTTATCAGTTTGGACTCTCATTCTGACGGCACCCATTCACTGCAGAGGATCTATTGGTGAGCAAGTGATGTAATTATAAATTTCTCCAAATCTGTTCAGATGACGAAACAAACTTATCTACGTCTTGGATGGCCTGAGGGTGACTAAATCTTCAGCAAATTTTAACAACAAACAAAAAACTTAAGCCTACCATTAAAAGACGTGCTTGCACAGGTTCTGCGTGATCCTCTTCACTAATTTACTCTGCGTCTCAATCAGGCTCAAATTGATAAGAAATTTAGACGACGCCATTGTTTACAATACAACCGGAGCACATGCTGCTGAAGTGAGGGGCGGGACGTTTAGACTCGCACTAGAGACGGTTTAGCCAATCACAACACACTGGACCAGCTAACCAATCAGAGCCCATCGTGTATTTCTGAGGGAGGGGTTTCATAAAACCAGGAAATGATCAGGGCGTTTATCAGAGAAGGGACAGAGTGGTGTGGAATAAAGGTAAATTTTATGAAAAATAATGCGTTTTTTTTTAACAAACTAAGCATTAACACATGTTAGACTGCACCCCATAAACACAATCAAGCCTAGAAAAAAAAAAAAAACAGTCAACCACCCCTTTAAAGAAAATCATAATAATCACTAATTTAGATGTTTTCTAGACTACAAAGACAAACATTATTCTTCAAACTGTTCGGTAACAGCTACTGTATCCTCTACATAGTGATTTACATGTTAATATTTAACAATGTTTTCTCTGTATGAGCGGTGCACACATTTTAAAACAAATACATTATGCATTACTTTAAATAATGTTAGGGAACCATGCATTTTCCTACTAACACTCTCACTGTATTAAATTCGCATAATATTGCTTTGCATAATCATAAAAAATACTTTTTCCCTCTTTGTTTATTGCTTATTGACTTGCTCCAAAAGTTTCTGTAGTGTCAACGTGTATTTTTTTTTCCCTAAGGCCTCAAGTCCAGCTGAGGTCAAGGTGACCCGTAGCCCATGGAACGCGGGTCACAGAGAGTAATTAAAGTACCCTGTAATCTGTAATGGCTTTACTGACTGCTAGTGTTTGTGACGTTTGTGCTGTCCACTCTCATTTCATTCCTAGTAATTTGTTTTTTGTCTGTCATATTGCGGGTCAGAGACATGAATGTGTGAGGTGAGGTTAATGTTCTGACCTCTAAATGGCATCTAAAAGGATTTATTGGGCTGACAGGCTCCTCAGCACCTGCCAAAAGGACAAGAACGGCTGGGCAAAGAGGAGCATTATATAATTTGCAAGCAAAAAGAGTTTAACATTAAAGGGGTTCATATCCTGAGAATATTCCTTGGTGTTTTGAAATAAGAGTTTGATGTATTATGAAAACATACTGTAATAACTTTCCAGTTCATTATGAACTTCTGTAACTTACCTACTGACTGTCAGACAGATAATAGTACATTGACACATGACCACTTACATTTACACATCAGCAATATCTATAGAAAAAATATACAATAAAATATACAATGAGAAATATTCTCAGTAAAATGTAAACAAAAAAATTGTGTGTGGTAGAAATTAATTTAAATGGGAATGCAAAAATGTTGTCAACTGAAACATGACTGAAATATTTGAAATAATGAAATTATTTATAATTGAAATCAAATAATTATTTATTTGGCTGAGTTAAGAAAATAAGCCAAATTAGGTTAAATAAACATGAACTTTGGTATTGAAAACTTAAAGTTCACATTACTTTTATAAAGATATTCCAACTAAACTTTAGAAGTTCAAATAACTAAATTTGTCTGGTTGAAAACTACTTTATTCTAAGTAAATTCAACTTAACTGATTCAATGTAAAAATGTAAAAAGTTAAGATAAATGAACATTGGTATTGAAAATGTAAAGTAAGTTCACCTTCCTTTCATTAAGATATTACAAGAATATAGAATTTCAAGGTACAGAATTTGTCAAGTTGAAAATACTCAAAATACAGAATATTCTAAGTAAATACTACTTAACTGATTCAGGAAAAAGAGAAGTCACACACACCAATAATCTCCATAAAGGTATCATGTTAAGTATCAGCTTCTGGCAAAATTTATGCTATTTTTTCTTGTCTAGACAGGTATTATAGATAATGATAAAGACAGAATAGGTTTTATTGGGCAAAAGAATAGAAGTCGTGCACAGTTCACTATTCCTTTCATAGCCGGCAATAAATGGTTTTGCAATGTTATCAATATTTCATTGTGAAAGTTACAAATCTTCCAATGCTTTGCTGAAGACTGCCTCTCATTCTTTATTTTTCTTGCTGTAAATACAACAAGGACAGCGTGAGTCTACAATTCTCTGAGTCCCAGGCCTTAATTAAAGCTGTTTGTTTTGTTTTCATCATGCCATCATTATGCAGTGTGCAGAAATAGGCACGGAAAGGAAAAAATATATCACAGTATACATCATGGGGGTTCATGCCATGCTGGATTTCATTTTTAAGACACATATAATTGGCTCACTTATCAATCTATTATCAATCATATTTGAAAACCCATTGTTTCGTATTAGTTTTTATAAGGTTGAAAAAGACCATATGGTTCAAATTGCTGCCTTTAACCATAATTTGTCTTTTTGAATCAGTTTTGAGAGGTTCATTGTTGTAGAGCTAACCGTGTTTTCATCGGAGTCTGATTGAAGTAATTATATGTCTTCAAATGATCTATAATGTGATGTTTTTCTTCACTGTTTTATTAGTGAGGCATGACAGTGTAGAAATGCGATCTGATACAAAAGGAATGGCTGGAAGATTCAGCACAGATTTCTTGTGATCATCAATGTGACCTCAGCTTCCACATGAGTTTGAAATATTAAACATAAAAATATAAAACATTAAATATTAAAAAGAGTGGACACCAGGCTTGTGCGTCATGCAGAACTGAATTGAGAATGTGTTTGGATTTGAGGTAGTAAACAGGATCAAGAACTGTAATTTCAATTTAATAACATAAAAATATTATTTATATATATATATATATATATATATATATATATATTCTTTAGTAAAATTGTAGATTTTAAAAAGAAATTAATCGTTTAGATTAATTGATTAATCTATAAATTAGTCGACAGATTAATTGAAATAAAAATAGTCGTTAGTGGCAGCCCTAGTTTCAAGAAAAATTCTCCGAGCTCATCCAAAAACAAACTCCAGCATATTCAGTTATCAGACACGACTGGAACTTCAAATGGGACTGGCTTCTATGGTCAGATTAAACTAAAAAATGAGCTTTTTAGCAGCAAACACTCAAGATGAGTTTGGTGAACACAGGGATAAAAAGTACCCCATGTGTACAATGAAATATACTGCTGTATGTTTGAGGTTGTGGGCCTATATTTCTTCTGGAGGTCCTGGACATCTTGTTTAGACACACAGCATCATGGATTCTATCAAATACCAACAGATAAAAAATCAATAAGTGACTGACTCTGTTAGAAATCTTATAATGGGCCATGTTTGGATCTTCCAACCGTACAATAATCCAAAAACAACACAAAAATTGGTCACTGAGCACAAAACCAAGCTTCTGCTGGCCATTCCAGTCCTCTGACCTGAACCCTGTAGAAAATGAGTGAACTGAAGAGAAGAAGCACCGTCATGGAGCTGTGAATCTAAAGGGTCTGGAGTGATTCTGGATGAAGGAATGGTCTCTGATCTCTTGTCAGGTGTTCTCTAACCTCATCAGGCATTATAGGAGAAGATTTAGAGCTGTTAAACTGGCAAATGGAGGTTTCAAATAGTATTGAATAAAAGAGTGCCGTTAATTGTGGCCATTTATTTCATAATAATATTTCCCTCCATGAAAGGTTAGATTTTTGTTGTTTTTTAACTAAAAGATCAAAAGGATTAACAATGCAGATTAATTTTCACAGCCTTCTTTGATCATATTTACCAAAGGTGCCGATATTTTTGGCCATGACTGTATGTATATATAATTTTTTTTTTTTTTTTGGTTATAGTGGAGGAACAAAGTGAATCAGCTCATAAGCGAGAATACTTTAAGAAGTTCTCAGTTTTGTTTTATCACTCTGAACTAATGGAAGTCCTCTGTTGACTGATTGTGTTGAACTGCAATTTAGTAACTTCCTCTCCCAACTCAGCTTCCTATGAGATGTGGCCAGTTCAGCTGAAATTCATAGAAAGGCAACCAATACTTTTTTAAAATTCTGAATCTTGCTGAATGCCATCCAAGGTAAAAATGATCAATGCTCAAACTGTCTCAGTACTGAAGAGCATGAAGTGAGGGAAAGTTGACATTGGACCCAACAGGTCACAGCTCACCTACTCTTCAGCCTCCCTCTGATAAAATAAATCCAGCTCTTTATCAGTGCTAAGAGAGGAATTCTTCTCAAACATCTGTCTGCATAATGAGGTGTTTGAGACAGAGTTCATCGTGGCCCAGTTTCTGTCTGGCCTGCCTGCTTAATGACTTACAGAAACATGAAGAGGGGAAAAAAGAAAGGACCATGAAAACGGATAGAAGTGGAACCTCTCAGACTCCTCCAGGCTTGCATTTGAAATGTGTGAATAATTTCCGGGAAAGAATCAGATGTGTGAGAATTGGTTGGAAGTGCACTTTAATTTAATGCCACCTCTCACCCTGAAAAAAATCTACTCCCCAGTACTAGTTAATAGTCAATTACTTTCTATTTGGGTTAAACAAATAAACATCTGCACGTTTATAAAGCCAGCTTTCTTCATGGCATAACTGAGTAAGCATAACTGAAAATACTGTCACAAACACCCCAGAATATACCCCATAAAATTTTTATAGTTTTATTCTAAAAATGTAATTAATGAGATTACTGAAAAGCGGCCAAGGATAAAATACTGACATAAAAGTACAATCACTCTTTGTACAATTTAACTTTTGTTAAATAAAGCCACTTTATTGCAGCTTTGGCCTCGAAGCCCTTCCTCCCGCTGTGCTGTATAAGAAGCCTGAAGTTCATCTTAATTAGCACTATTAGATGAGTGGTCTATCTAATCCTCCTCAATCCACAATGAATGTTCTTCACAATATGCTCAGAACGCCATAATTAGATCTTTGTATAGAGCAGCCATCTATATGATTAAGGCACAAGAACTTTTTCATTGCTAGTGACAGGTGTAATTAAATCACGTCAAACAGATCCTTGATTATATTCATAAATACAGTGTCCCTGAACCTTTCCATGTAAGATGATCACATCTAAGGTCAAAATAATGATCAGAAATGGCAGCTCGTACAAGGAATTTACAATGCATAGCACTAATGTGTTTGTTTACATTCTGTAACTTAATTAACATGCACTATTTTATGGTTTGTAAACTTTCAAAGACACTCTAATGATATTATATGGTTGTCTTAAACAGTCAACGAGACATTGCTTGAAATCAAATGTTATTTACTTTGAGTTCACAGCAGGGTTATTATTCTAAACTAAAACTAAATTCTAAAATCTTGCATCATTTCAAATATAAAATGAAAAAAAAATATTAAAACTGAAATTAAAATTTATACAGATTATAAAGACTTATTTAAATGAATAGTGAAATGACAAACACACTATAAAATGAAAACAGAAATTATAAAAATAATTCAGATATTAATTTTAAAAAAAACAATATCTCAATGATACTAAAATCAGTCGCATTTTCATATTTCTTTCATATGACTTCATTATTTACATAATCAAGTCACAGATGCTTAGAAATACTTTAAATCTACATAAAACCAAATGTTGTCCCAATTCTCCTAAAACAGCTGTCTGAACAAACCAATTTCATATTGAACAATGTTGCTAATTTTAGATTGTGCAAGATCCCAGCATGAATTGCAGCATGAATTATGTGCTTATTGTTATACGATTCATTTTGATGAGGTTTGCTGACTTTAATTAGCTCATCTTGTTGATTGTGACTGTAAAACTATCACATAATCGCTCTGCAGTTCTAGAAAAGACAACGAAATATTAGCTGAACGTAGAATTCTTCATTTAGTCCAGTTTTATTGTGGAAAAACCCTCTTATAAGGCCTTCATTTGCTAAACAAAGTATTTAGCGCTGTACTCTACTATTATACTGACCTTGAAAGTTTCACAACAAATACTTTTATACAATATATGTAGCAGATGATACCAAAGCAGCAGCACACACATGAGCACTGCGTGGATGTGTTTTTCTTCAGCAAATCAGTGAAATGGAAACTCAATATGAAGTCATTTATATAAAGAATATTTTCAGTGTAATGTATGAAGGAATGCCGGGCTGCATTTTTCATTTTTTTTCTACAAAGATTGTATTAACCTGCAGAAAGAGCGAGCCAGTGAGGTGTAAATTTTACCTCTGATTATGTAGGTCAGCCTGTCCGCTGAGGGAAGGTGAATTTACCTGTTTTCCAACCCTGTGGAAAATTGCAAAATTAGTATGTCGACCAATATGAGCCACATAACAATATATGCTAGGGTTGCCAGTACTTCTGGAAGTCCGTCACATTGAGGTCTCTTTTGCATTGACAAGTCCAACAGCACTTATGCACGATTAAAAAAAAAAAAAAAAAAATTCATACTCCGGGCTGGCTATATCTATATTACCGTCCTCTGATGATTTCATTTGACCTCATCCGCTGAGATGACAATGTCCTTGCATGAGGCAATGATTGGTCAATCCATCTTATTTTGACTGAATGGTGACCAATGAATGATGGCAGAGCTGATATTATTCCAAAATGAGGAAGCAGGGCTCCTCTGAACGTCAGCAATTACTGCGTTATCACCACCTGCCCAGACGGTATAAGGACTTATGGCCTAATCGCAACCGATGCTGTGAGTGAGTCTGAACCAAAGGCTATTTTTCCTCACTCCTTCACCAAACGCTTTATTGCCAGATTCAACAATGAAACGCTTAAGCTCGGGTCCAATGACCACAGCACACATGGAGAGAAGGAAGGTTTAATATCTCCATTACTTTGCTCTTTCTGTCACTTTCTATGAAGCTGCTCAATTTAGGAGTAAGTGGCCAGGGTGTTTTGTCCCCCAGGCAGTGGATGAAAAAATAAATATTATAAAATATGATATCAAATAATGTGTAAAGCACTCATTTATTATAGTATGACTGAGAATTTATCTACAGGCAGCATCTCTTTTAACTTTCTTTAAAGGTATAGTCAACGTGACCTTGAGTATTTGTATGTGTTTTTTTTTTTTTGGTAAAATGCGATTCTTCCATTTATATTTGCATAGACACCAACACATACAATACTGACATAGGCCTATTGCATAAACCTAAAACATAAATAAAAACTTTACACATGTACACATGTTCTTATTTAATCTATAATATTTTTTGATAATTGTATTTATTGGTAGCTGCATTGACTGAAGACAGAATTATGTTCTGTTTTCCGAGCCCTCAAAAATATGGACTAGTCTTTATTACCGGTGAGTCATGTATATTTTCAAATACTATGTTTTAGCTTCAAAAATATAAAGGATATACGTATATAATAAAAGTAATCTTAGTCCTGTGGAATTATCTTTTTATGATTATTGTACAATTTACCATTAATATTAAACCATTTTTTAATAAAGTGACCAACTCCATCTTGCTAAAGAAAATTTCAAAGCTAGCATTTTGAATCCTAAATTTGGCAATGAAATTATATTTTCTCACTTTTGGCATAAAATGATAATTACTACTTGATTGAAAGTGACGCCAAAAAAAATAAAAATAATAAACAAGTACACGTAACTTTTTGTTGATTCTATAATATTTATGATAATGAAGAGTTTCAATCACATTAACACAGACAGACCATTATCTACATAATGTTATATTGTAATTAAAAACAGTCACTGCAGATTTTTCCACCTGATTTGTATTTATATTGTTGAAAAATTATTAATTTTAGGTTTGAGATAGGGTTAAGGGATCTAAAGGATATAATATAAAAAATCTGTAAAAATAAATAAAATGTGACCCTGCACCACAAAACCAGTCTTAAGAGTCAATTTTTCAAAATAAAAATAAGCTTTCCATTGTTGTATGGTTTGTTAGGATCGGACAAAATTTGGCCGAGATATAACTATTTGAAAATCTGGAATCTGAGGGTGCAAAAAATCAAAATATTGAAGGAAAAAAAAAAAATTGCCTTAAAGTTGTCCAAATGAAGTTCTTAGCAATGCATATTCCTAATCAAAAAAATAAGTTTTGATACATTTATGGTAAGAAATTTACAAAATATCTTCATGGAACATGATCTTTACTTAATATCCTAATGATTTTTGGCATAAAAGAAAAATCTATAATTTTGACCCTAACAATGTATTTTTGGCTATTGCTACAAATATACCCCAGCAACTTAAGACTGGTTTTGTGGTCCAGGGTCACAAATAAAATAAAAATAAAAATAAAAAAGTATTTCCGTAGCTGTAAATAAGTAATACTGCTTACATTTAAGATGTTGTCAGTGTCCATACTGTATGATTCTAAGTACATATTTGTACCTCAAAATGTTACAAAAGAGTTACATATGAACAATAAGACCAAGCTGGGTTAGCTCACCCCCCAAAAAATAATATTCTGTCAATTTATCCTTATGCCATTCCAAATCTGTAAACTCAGAACAAAAGGTACAAAAGCTGTCACTGGGGTGGTTCCTTTTCAAAAAGCACACCTTTGTAATGTATTTATCCCTAAAGACTGCATATACCTTAAAGGTACATATTAGTACCTAAATGGTACATTTCATACCCAAATGGTACACTTTAGTAACTGAATGGTGCAATTTAGTACCTTTTGAAAAGGTACTGCCCCAGTAATGTACCTTTTTTTTCTGAGAGCGGCTGGTTTCTTCTGGTGATTTTTTTTCCATACAATGAAAGTCAATGGGATCCAAAATGGCTTTCATCAAATAAGAAAAAACGATTATCTGTTCCACGGAAGTAAGTTATACTGGTTTGGAGCGACATGAGTGGGAGATTGCCTTCATTTCAAAGTCTAAATATAAGTATTCACAGAGCCGACCTAACCCAAACAAACATTTTTAACTCCATTCATTTATTTCTTCCACTAGTGGAATAAGTATGTTAATATATATGCCCCATGCTCTTGAAAAAGTCAACAGTTGGTCTCGTAATTGCACCAGAAGAGCGCCTAGAGACAAAACTAACACCAGCTCTCCGCAAACAGTCAATAACGCATAATTATTTATTTGGAGCTTCCCGCACTTGTGTGAACCCCAGAAGCCTAATGATGTAATGTCCATCTTCTGTACATTTAGAATATATATCCTGTGTACTAATCTCTAGCCTCTGAGCATTACACTCAGAGTCAACAACTAATTAAACACGTCTCTAAATAGAAACTCCATGGCCTCTCTCTACGGGAAGGGATGTTTTTCCTCTCATATTCATATCATTAAAGACACTGAATGCACAGAGAAGGATGCTGATAATATTCATGCCCAGTCTCTGCGGACTTCACGTCAAACCAGAGGATGTTTTAGAGAGGCGGTTGGTCCCAGTTCGTGTGTATCGGTCTGAATATGTGTCGGATAAGATGAAAACCTAAGGCTGTGTGCAAACCTGCAAGTAAATGGTGGGATTAAAGCCAACTGGAAAGGCTGAGTGTCATAAATCACAGTCCCGCTGATGGAGTGCCACAGCGCTGAGACAGGAGTAATGCATTCTTTACATGCATGTGCAGCAGAGCCAGTGGATTAGAGCCGAACATGCTGCCGCTTCCAATTCAATACAAGCTGCATGAGCAGCTACACTTGACGGAAGACTGAATTACAACCCCAGTGTTTTCTAAGCCCACTGATATTTTAGTATAGACAATGGATTTACTTGTGAAATAAAATTTCTTGATACAAACATCTCAAATGAACTGCTAAAGTCGATTGTATAATAGCTAGCCTTTTTTGCATCCTTGGCAATATTGAAAATAATATTTTTATTAAGGCCAAAATTGCTGTTCATGATGGAATTGATGCCACAATTTAGGTACTTAACTATATGTTGTATTGTAAATAATATAATCTACGGTACAGTTTTTTTGAAAGAGTATAAAACAGCGGAGAAGTTTTAAAAATGCTGTTCTTTGGAACTTTTTATTTATCAAAAAAAAAAAATGTTGAGCAGCACAACTGTTTTCAACATTGATAATAATAAGAAATGTTTTTGAGCTGCAAATTAGCATATTAGAGTGATTTTTGAAAGACCGTTTGACACTGAAAAGTGTGGTAATAATGCTAAAAATTCAGCCTTGAAGCACAGGAATAAATTGCATTTTAAAATATATTAGTATGTTTATAGAAAACACTTTAAATTCAAATAATACTTCACAATATAATTATTTTTATTGTATTTTTAAACAGCCTTGGCAATTTTCTCCAAAAACATTAACAGTCTTACTGACCCAAGTGAACTTTTGAATGGTATAAACAATAAATATTTATATGGTTATGGTACTACATATTCACTCTTTGTTTACACTGTCATCATATAAGAATAAGTCATATTTTAGCATATATTTTCATATATTAAGGTTTAAGTCTGGGTCTTTCCTGAAACGTCACGTGTTGAACTACTCAGTTTGCTAACATCAATAAATCCAACAAATTGTCCATGTTGTTGCCCCAGCTCTGGTTTTACATCAATAAAGGTGTTCCGTTTTTAGACTTGATTAAAACAATGCACATGTATCAAGTGAAAATTAGGTTACAGCATTAGAAAGACTGAGAGTGTCTCACGAGTGCATTTATTTATATGACATGACCTACCTTGAAATTGCAAATTACACTTTAAAGTCGAGAAGTGAGGAAAATTTGTTTTCATCAACAGACTTATAAGTCAGATTAAAATAAACGAAAGCACAGAAAGGCTTTTGTGTATTCCGGACTCATTTACTCATTTTTTAAAAGCTAATTAGAATTCCTACTCTATGCCTAAATGTATCTCTTTCAACCTGCTATAACAAAATATTCCCAATAATAACTTAAGCAGTCACAGCGTACAATTATATTATAAACCTGACTTATAACCTTGGCATTATCAAATACAAGACTCGCATAAGGGTTTGACTCTCAAGCAAGATTCTGATTACAGTTTATGCCATAAAATTGTTAAATGGAAGATAGGAAGGTTTGAAAGCTCTCTCCTCAGCAAAATATATGATCATGAGACCATTAAACCAACCCCCACCCAATAAACATTCTGTCCTCTTAGGTTTTTTTTTTACATAAAGCCTACAACCACCATTTCAGGGTCATTACCGCTGCACTCATTAGATGGAAAATCAATTAGCTTTGTACTGAAGGCCTTTTAGTAATTATGAGAACTAATTGACTCCCCTATCGCCCTTTTTACACAGCAATACCTGAGATTGATGTGTTGTACATTTCATCTACTGAGATTTAAAAAAAAATAAAAAATGCACCAAACTCCGTGTTTGCTTTCAAGCTATTTGCCTTTGATGAGCAACTTTAACCAGTTGATATGTTTTTATGTTCTTTGTGTTCTAGTCTTAAAATGAATCAGTCTGCTGGAAAATGTCACATTGATGCAAGAAACAGTTTGTTTCTTGTGGTTTGGAGCCAAACTCAATGCCTCATCTATACACTGATATCAACGTTGAAAGTTAACACAACTGATTGCATAGGCTTATGTGGCAAAATCAATTTAACATATATGTACACTGTAAAAAGTGATAAGTTGACTTAACTTAAAAAAATTGAGGAAACCCGTTGCCTTAAAATTTTTAAGTAAATGATAATTAAAAAAACTAAGTTGACAACTTTGTTTTTTTTTTGTTTGTTTTTTTTAAATGTACTTAAAAATTTTAAGGCAACGGGTTTCCTCAATTTTTTTAAGTTAAGTCAACTTTCACTTTTATAAAACTTTTTACAGTGTAGTTGATTAGAAAAATAGTGAATGATGTTAAGATGTGATTTACATAACAAAACATAACAAAAAAAATTTACATTACATAACATAACAAAACTCTCGCTAGGTTTTGTTATGTTATGGTTAAAACAATGCAAAAATGATCAATGTTTTAACTTCAAGATATATTTTCTGAACAATAATGCCAATTATTATTTATGAATTATTCGATATGATAAAAGTACAAGAGTTTACTGGAAATCAAGACAAAAATGACTGATAAAAATGATCGGATTTATAACTGAGATGTAACGGTTGAGCTGCAGCCCTTTTCTTTGTAAATCGGTGGCTATTATCAGTGGAATAGTGACATCTGACCTCTCCTTTTTAACACTAAATAGCACATTTATTGTTATAATTACTGGGTAGCCTATAACTCTGTTCCCTCTACTGAAAAGAGTTTTGTAGAGGTCTATAGAGTTTATTAAAAATCCTTTTCAGTACTGGCCAGACTTGATAATGTCATTACCCTTCCCCTTACAGTGGCAATAAAATGTCAAACCTAACAAAATTTCCCAGAAATGGTCAACTATTATACACCTGGACGAACTACGAGAGAAACTGCGGTGGACTGAAGCGGAGGTTCCTCTAATGATAATCATTACCTCTAACACATATCTTTCTGCTTCATTTAAGCCATTCTTAGCAGGGAGATCTATCATAACCACCAGCATTCTGCAAGTTTGTGGCCTTTGTGATTTATTCAGATTACCATTTCTCTTCTATGCGCTCCAGTCATAAAGGCACCTTGAACCTTTTTAATTAAGAGCATCTAATTTAGAAGTAAACCCATCATTAATGCAGCACATTCATTATGGGATTCATTTATGTGCCTTTGCAGCGCTGTCCTGAGAGCCGTTCCCCAGTACAGATGCAAATAACACTCGTAAACAAGCAGAGAGGCTCATGGGATAGAAAAGAAGAAAATTAAAACAAGACTAAAATCTGATGATTCGATGTCCCCTCGCTCTTTTGGCTTTGTCTGTTTTTAAACGGGTCAGCTAAATCAAATTTCACAGAGGATTTGATTTTTACTGTGTTTGTACAGGAAATACCTAAGAATGCTGTTTACAAAGAGTTTGTCTCGATCAGCTCCCTATAGATGAAGGAATAGTTCACACAAAAATGAAAATTCTATCATTTTCTCACCCTTACGCTGTTCCAAACCTGTATGGCTTTCTTTCTTCTGTGAAAAGAAGATGTTTTGAAGAACTGTGTTTGTACACAGTGAAAGTCAACACTGGCCCCATTTGACTTTCATTATATGGGAGTCATAAGTAGATGAATAAATAAAAAAAATATATATATATTCAAATATTTTTTTACTTTTTTGATATATGTATAACTTATATATCAACCAATTAACCCTTTTTTCTACCAGTTACTAGTTTCGTTTGCGTTGTTCTGTATAAAAACATCATTCACTGCTTCTAGTCAATTGTAATTTCATTGTTCCCATAAAATCTCAAGTGCTTGTTTTAAATTTTAAGAGCCACACTTATAAATTCATGACCGTCCCAAATCACAGCTCCATCGTTACTCATTGCCGAAACCCTCTTCTCGCCCTGAGACAACATTTATAATCCGTAGGATCCCTAATTCAAAACTGATATGAAATCCTAAAGGGGTTGTGTTCATAACTTCATAACCTCATGAGGTGAGGGATTCTGTAATTATTCTTCCGTGATTACACAGTCTCATTAGCCTGCTGACCCTCCGGAGTGTTGACGTGAAACATCGCTTTCAAGAGTCCTCACGCACAATCAGTGTTTACCAGACGTCAGCAACACAGACAGAAAACTCTCAAGTCTGTTCTTTATGCAATAACACTTGAGACAAAAGTGGTCTGAGGTGCATGTAAAGAAAGGTCATAAAGATGATGATTAATGCCACCAAGCTAGGGAATACAGAAAACGAAATGTCACGGAACGGATGTTTAGCCAAAGAGCGATTTTAAAGAAAGACATGTAAGAGACAGCCTACAGTCAGCCGGTCACTGTCACCAAATAAACACATGAGAAGGCTTATTTAGCAATATTGACTGGCTGATTATTTACAATAATGACAGGCATTTGAGAAGTGAGACACCACATGCTGCTAGTTGCATTTTTTGTGCTAATTGCTGCCCACTTTTTCAGCAGCGTTGGCTTCGTCAGCAAAGCAATTTCCCATAAGTATGTTTTAAAACTTTATTAAAGAGTTACATAAGCCATGAACTAAGCAAATCAGCCAGGCAATTTTTTATTTGAAAATCGGTCAAAAAGTAATGCATAAATAAAACTATCTATAGAAACAATATATTTCAAGTTTATTTAAACTCAGTTATGCCATTCGTGGTGCTTTATGTGAGAGAACGTTCCTTTTGATGTCATTTTCTCACTGCCACTCTGATTGGTGGAATTTTCCGTACAGCATCATGGGTAATGTAGCTTTTCACCACTGTTAAAGGGACAGTTCACCCAAAAATTAATTACTCACTCTCATGTCGTTCTAAACCCGTAAGACCTTCGTTCATCTTCGAAACACAAGTTCAAATATCTTTTTATGAAATCCGAGAGCTTTCTGAAACCTGCATAGACAGCAATGCAACTACCACGTTCAAGGCCCAGAAAGGTAGTAAGGACATTGTTAAAATAGTCCATGTGACAGTGGTTCAACCGTAATTTTATGAAGCTACAAGAATGCGTTTTGTGCACAAAGAAATTACTGTGATATGTGATAAAGAAAATACTCAATATTATGCACTCAAAATTAGACATTTATGAAGAATTATTACAAAGCCCTTGCCATAAAATGACAGTCTATTAAATACTATTTTTCTTTTCTAGTATGCATTTTATTTTTGACTACTTACAGTGAGTACAGGTCCGTATCATGTTAAAGATTTTCAATCAATATGTTTTCTTAGCCTGACAGGTTTAACACAATATTGGAGTATAACAATAGACTCGCCAACTCTCTAGACTGGTATAATTGCTGTTGGTATCTGAGGTGAATTTGAAACCTAAATAGCAAAATATTTTTTGGGAAGAAAATGGATGACTCTAGAGTATCCTCTCTAATCTTAAAAAAAAAAAAAAAAACTGTTGGAATTGAAAAACACGGAAATGCTGCAGATGATCCGGGATTTGGCAGCTTCAGACAGTTTCCCCATCCAGTCTGTCATGTTTTGGTTTCTCATGTCTAGCATCCTCCTGCCTTTCTGAGTCTGATGCATTATGCATATTTTACCTGAGCTGTATCTAAACGTACAGAAACGGTCCTCAAAGAATGAAACGGTTATGTGGGGCTCCTCTTTAATAATTGCATAAAAGGCACAGTCCAAAGTTTTGAGCAAACATATCTAATCTAAGCGTTTTTAACCGTACCTCCAGATAATTTACTAAACGCTTTTAAAATACTTGAAAAGGAGGGAAAAAGCTTTGAGACTTAAGGCAGTTGAAAGGCAGTCGGTTAATGAATTTGGCTATCACTCAATAGCACCTGTTGTGTGGATATGAACTAAAATGGCCAAAAAGTAGCTTGCACGTGTGTCAACGAATAAGACACTATTTGTTTGTGTTCTGTATGTGTGCTTTCTCAACTCCAGATGTCCTGTAGATATCGCTTCTCCTCACGAAGTCCTGCCACTGTCTTCATAGCATCCAGTTTATCGATTTGAAGTTCATTTCCTATGATCTCCAGTAGTGTGTCATTCACATCCTTTGCCATGTTCTTTGCATCCCTGTAAAACAGTGAGACATTGTCATTCCTGGTGAGCAAAATGTGAGGTTACACATTTATGTTTTGTACCCACCCACAGACATAGAGACAGCCTTTGTCTTTGAGGAGGATGCTGGCAACATTTTTAGCATGGAGATGCAAGTTATGCTGGACATATGTTGGTCTGTTAACGGTTCCCGCTGCATCAGGCTCATCTCTGGAGAAGCACACGATCAGATGGCTCAGTGTTCCATTATGCGCAAATCTCTCCAACTCCTCTCTAGAAGAAAAGCAGTAATGTGCTTATTACCGCGTTTCACTGTTATTTCATCAGTCAGTGGTTGTTTTTGCAGTGGTTAAACTAAACTTGTGCATTAAAACACACAAATGGTACAAATGGCAAATTAGATTCTCTCAGATTTTGCTTTAGTGAAGTAACAACAATGGAGCTCATTAGTGTGCTGCATTTGAAAACTCGAATTTTCATCTCCATCCATCTGGCAAGAAAGTTTAGAAAACCTCAAGGCTGCTGTTGTAAATCGCTTCTGTAACAGCTTTTATTTCAGCCTCTTACAAAAGTTTGGGTGCTATTTCAACAAAAATGAGAGATGGAAAAATGAGAGGGTTACAGATAGGGTCAAGCTCAAGGTTTGACTCTCTTTTGCAATCAATTGCTCTGCTTTCCTTGAATGTTCACTTGGCAAAAGCCACTTTTTATTGCTTTAAAAGGAAATATTCTCATATCATTCCACACCTGTATTTCTTTATTTTCTGTTCAACACAAAATGAGAAATTTTGTACTGGTCACTATTTTCCATGCAATTACAATAAATAGAGCCTTTAAGCTTCAAAGAAAGACTCTATAAAAGTGTATAAAAGCACCATAAAAGTGTCTTAAGTAAACTTGTGTAGTACCAAGTCTTTTATTATTCATTAAGTCGTAACTGCTTGTCTATTACGTTTCTTCTTTGGTGTGCTACAGGTTTGGAACAATCTGAGGGCGAGTAAAAAATGAGCAAATATAGCATAAATAATGTACTCTAATAAATATATAATAAATAAATAAGGAATTACAGCAAACAATAGTTGTCATACAACTTTTCAAGCATCTACTATTAATTTCCACTGAAGCTACAGGAGGATGACAGAGTGAAATGTAAACAGATGGGTGATGTAACAGATGAAGCGAGCGTTCGCACACAACATCTGAAAATAGCCATGTTTACATGGATCACAAACACCTGAGTATTGACATGTACTCTGAATAAGAAATCACCATGTAAATAGTCTCCAATTATCCGAATCCAAAGAAAAACTGGTTTTGAAAGTTTTTGAAGAAAATCTTAGTGCTGTGCAAAACAGACTTTGCAATTACTTAGAAAAGAAACAGACCTCTCCTACACACCCTCAGACACTGAAGACTGGAGTAACAGCTGCTAACAGCTTTAGCATATATATATATATATATACCATTGCATATATATATATATATATATATATATATATATATATATATAAGTGCTGTCAATCCATTAAAAAAAACTAATTAAATTGCACATTTTTTTCTGAAATTAATCACAATTTATCATGATTAATCCCACCTAACATTAAAGTTTTTAAATATAGTTTTATATTGCAATAATTTTACATTCAATCTTCATATTAATGTAGAAACAGCAAAAAGACAGTATATTTTAATATTTGTGACCCTGGACCATAAAACCAGTCTTTTAAGTGTCGATTTTTCAAAATTGAGATTTATACATCATCTGAAAGCTGAATAAATAAGCTTTCCATTGATGTACGGTTTGTTAGGGACAACATTTGGCCGAGATGCAACTATTTGAAAATCTGGAATCTGAGGGTGCAACAAAATCAAAATATTGAGAAAATTGCCTTAAAAGTTGTCCAAATGAAGTCCTTAGCAATGCATTACTAATCAGAAATTAAGTTTTGATATATTTCCGGTAGGAAATTTACAAAATATCTTCATGGAACATGATCTTTACTTAATATCCTAATCATTTTTAGCATAAAAGAAAAATCTATAATTTTGACCCATACAATGTATTTTTAGCTATTGCTACAAATATCCCCGTGTAACTTAAGACTGGTTTTGTGTTCCAAGGTCACATTTGTTTAAATGGCATCTTTTTTTTTATGACTGAAGGAAAGTATCACTGATACCAATACTACTGATGTCTCTAGGAAATTGTTTTCTTTTTCCTAATATTTAACCATTGACTATAGCCATTAAACATTGCAGTATAATTGAGAGCTGTCAATTTTAACATTTATTAGATTTGAAAAAAATAACAAATTCTAATTTAAGTGAACTTAAAACAATCTTGACTACCTGTGCCCTTCAGCAAGTAGGAATTATACAGAAACTGAATAAAGTTATCAAACATTCCAAATTAAATATAGATGAATCCTAAAAGCTACAAAAATGATTGGTTTCCTCTTTTTTTCTTTTGTTCTTTGATTAACAGACATCACAGCATTATTATTAGGTTATTTTTGCTGCTTTAAGAGCTTCCGCTGCTGAACATGAAGCCATTCTGACACAACAATTTGACATAACTGACGACAAAACTAAGACATTGCAAGCTCGTAGTGTCATTTGCGCTTTAATAT
Source organism: Acrossocheilus fasciatus (assembly GCA_036784905.1). Classification (NCBI taxonomy): domain Eukaryota; kingdom Metazoa; phylum Chordata; class Actinopteri; order Cypriniformes; family Cyprinidae; genus Acrossocheilus; species Acrossocheilus fasciatus. Next base: position 13,335,301 of record CM071961.1, read on the forward strand.
GAAATTATATACATCACGCACCACTGCATTTGTGCATGCAATTGAAGAGCACATGCTACGAGCACAATATAACGGCTGACAAGACAGGAAAATTCACTTTTACTGACATATGACCTGACAACATCTCATCTGACCACAGATCATTGTTGTTTCACCTGCACCATTTCTGTGCTTGTTTGACTATCACCAGGCGCTGAGGCGAAGCTGGAGTGCGTGTCTAAAAAAAAAAGTGTTTGATGTGGTCATAAATACATTCTGCGTCTAAATAAATGCAATTCTTGTCAAGAAAAAAAAGAGATAGAAGCAGTACCCCCACCCCTGCGTTAACTGCGTTAAATTAGTCACATGCGTTAACATGCTAATAAATATATATATGTATGTATATGTGTGTGCATATATGTGTGTGTGTGTGTGTGTGTGTGTGTGTGTATATAACACACACACACACACACACACACACACATACACATACACATACATATACATATACATATACATATACATATATATATGCGCAAGTTAACCAAGCAAAGCTAAGAATTTTGCATCTAAAACTCCTTGTCATTAACAATCAGGTCTATTTATAGCACATGCTTCATGGTTTTGAGTACATATGTTTGCGTGGGCCATCTGGGAGCCACATCCATCTTAACTGGTCCAGATGAGCTGTTCTAGGCGTTCTGGTGACAGATATCGAATGTTTACAAAGAAAACAGACTTGAGTGATCCTTTGTCTTTTTTCCAGAATCTAAGCCGCCTGCTTTCCCTCCTCATGTAATCCAAATCCATAAAAACAAAGAGGCTCATTGGTGACGGGGGGCCAAGACAAGTGTTCTTTATTTCAACAACCCTGATTGAGGCTGATTTCACCCTTTTAACACTCATAAGTATCATATTTGATTAGAATTGATTGCAGACGCCTTGTTTTCTTTAGCAGGCTGCCTGATGGCTAGCCGGTTCGTTTTTTGTTTTTCAGTGAGCGTTGAGTTTTACAATCCAGGTTTTCAGTCGCCTTCTCATCTGAAATGCCACCGGCACTTTCTACTTTGCTCATTAAAGCATAGCAGACAATGAGGGTGTTACACCGAGCAACACAAAGCGCATTTTATTGATCGACTTAATCAATGCAGAGAAAAAAAAATGATAAATGAAACCACAGTGTGACCAATGTGAATTAAAACGTTAATGAATACAATCCTTGGATCTTCGTGACCACTGAAGGCAAAGATAGATAAGATTCAAACGGCGTGTCAGGACCTTGACTTTGATCTTGTTGTTATTAGCTCTTGTGTCAAGTAGAAGCAAGCGCTGATACAACATTGTGTGCCGCCCTGCCGTCACAACACACACTTAATACTCACCAATCCAGGCTCCAATCTCATTACTCAGGACCTTGCACATGAGTTATGACTGTGTGCCTATGGGAGAGCAAGACCCCAATCATCTTATATAATGTCTCGTATCATATGCCCCATACTCTCAGAGGGAGTACTTTAATTTCATTGCTTTCCCAATCATTACTCTCAAGGACGGTGCAACAGGAGCCTCTGGCTGATAGCAACCAAGAGAAGATGACGCCAAGAGCTTGTGTGAAGCTGGCAGATCGAGTGAAAAATACTCTGAGGTTATGGAGATAAGATATGATCAGGTAGGGACGGTGGAATAATGGTGTGGCTGCACTGCAAAAATCGATTTTCTTAATCAGAATTATTTTTCTTGTTTTTCCAGTGAAATATATCTAAACATTCTTAAAACAGCATAATTTACTTGGGACACAAGATTGCATCAGATAATAAGGCTTTTTTAGAAAATATCTTAAAATTGAATTTGTTTCATAGCCTAATTGTAGTATTTTAAGCATCTAACAAAATATAATGAGGTTTATTCTTACAACAAGAAAAAAACAGTTCAATAAACACAATTGCTTCTCAAGTACATTTATATAAATTTAAGGCGGTTTTGATATTTATTCTGGAAATAAGACAAACAACAAATTAAGAAAGTTATTTTTTGCATGTTTGTGATGCACATACCTGAAAAAAAAGTCTTTGTCTTTGTGGCGGCATCCAAAAAAGAGCCACGTCTCTCCGAAAGTTGCTTCCTGGTTCGCTTCACGTTCTTTCTCTCTGTCAGGTCAAAACAATAATGCAAAATTGAGCATAATGTCTCTATAAAATGAAAAGTTATAACACACATATTGAATAGTAAGCACTTTTTTTTTAAATCGTTTTTTGAAATCATTCAGTTTTTCATGTTGATATCTATAGAGATGGATGGCCAGTGGTCAAAGTAATGCCAATTAGGGATTTCAAAACAACCTTTTACTTTGGTACCAAATCAATACTAAAATAAATACATAAATAAAGTAATCTCAGCCTTTCTGTAGATCTGGTAATACCGAGTGCAGACTCAATTCAGTAGCCAACGGCTGTCTGACTGACAGGCGGCTGCTTTCTAATGCTCGCATGCATATTTATATGTTTATGCCTCATGGTAATGTGTGCAAATGGTCAAATGTACTTCTTACTTAAAATGTCTCTGGGCGAGTTATTAATGTAAATAAGTGAATGTAAACAGTTGGGGGGAAAAAATATGGTTTGTGTCAAAATATGAGCTCCGTGCACCAGGCTGTGTATTAAGTCTAATAGGCCTGCCACAGTCTATTATGTTTATAATAACAATAAAAAAAAAAAAAACTGGAAAAAAAAAATATACAGTTTTGACAATAAAAAGAGAAAAACACTCCGTTCTTAATTTAAAATTGTTCCTTATTACTTCCTGAAAATCACTTTTTAAAATATCAGTAATATTTACTTATATAGACACTTCTGTTCAAAGGTTTGGATGTGGTACGATTTTTTAAGGGTTTTTTTTAAGTTTATTTACAAACAAGGCTGTCAGTATATTTTGGAAATGAAACAAGGGCAAACAATCTCAAAATTCTTGAATATGAGCCGATTAATCTACCTGACTGATCACTAATTACATATTCAAAATTCTTAATATCAAACGCATGTGGCGTTTTATTACTCTCTGACCTGCTGCATTACCACAAAAACACAAAATCGTTTTTTGTAAAAAGAAGACCTTGATATTTATCTGGACGTGTTCTTTAAGAGCAAGTCCTCCAAAAGATCTGGCAGTGTTCCCAGAATTCCCTACACTAAGGTGACATACAGGTACTGGGCACTATCTGTACACTGCACCTGCTAAAGGTTGACAGACTTCTCCAGAGATAAGAGAGAAAACGTTGCACAAACACAATCAAAACTTCTTTAGGCCCTTGAAAAAAAGCAGCACACTGTCTACTCCACTGCATCTTTACTCCAACATGATAATAGAGGAAGAGATCCGTTAGAGATGCATTACACAGGCCAGAAACAAACTCCACTGTGTCTACTCCTTTAGTCATCTTGGCCAACCTAAATGAAGCATTCAGAAATAGAACGCGGTCTGGAACTTTCAGAGGCATTAATAGAAGTGGAATGTAGAAACACCCGAAGGACTTTGAGGGTGAGATGCCCTCCATCATGCTGATATCTCTCAAAACACTGCAGTGAGCGGAGTTTCAGACATTAAGCTCTCCCCATCTGCTGAACATACAGTTTAATTGCGATTAGAATACCAATGAGCCACAGTGTGGATGAGATGACCACAGGAAAACAAAACAGAGCTTGTCTTCAAACATCTACAATCTGTTCTTTTTCATTTCAGGTCCTTGATTCAGTGACCCATCGCATGCAGCGAACAACTGGCAAGCAAAGCAAAATGCTCACTTTCGAGTCGTTCTGTCAGGCAGTTGTTTTTGTGATGCCTTTATGTTTAATTTAGTGGCATGTTGAGCAACAGCCAGGCAATAGAATACTAATGCTTTGTTTACTGACTGATGTTAATAAAATAGAACATGCATCTTTTTATATTCCAGGTATGTGATTACTTTGTGTGTGACATCAGTTAATTTGCTAATTTGCTTTTTCTATTTGCTATGTAGGCAATAAGCATGCAAATACTTCTACTTGAATTCAGAAAGACCAAAATAAAACCCACAATTGATCCTTCAGAGGTAGTTTGATTAATAGGCGGTCTGACCAATCATAACACCAATTCTGCCATTTTTGTCCGATCTGTAAACCAGACAGGAGAGGAGATTAACTTGGATGGACTTGAACTTGAAAAATGGTGTGTATTGATGTCTTTCAGCAGTTGAAACAAGATTAACTTCTGATGTTCAGTCATGTTAGTTCATGCTATAACTACTAGTAAAGATGAAGAGATGATCGGTTCACTGCTGCTTTAACCGAGGCGCTACAACGATCCGTCACGACAAAACAAGCCACAAAACCGACTTTCTTAAAAAAAATGTCCAAATTTGAAAGCGGAGACTTTGTTTCATACCTAATGTAACCTTCTCTGTCGGCATGTTGACAGTTTTCTTTTTGCTCCGTGATGTATTTTTCACTGCGTGAGAAGAACGTGTGGCATGAGAGCGCCATGGATGTCGGACAAAGCAAAAACAGGGTCTTTGCGAAGAGTACATTTCGACTATTTCTCACAACTGTCACTTTATACCTCACAATTGCGACTATTTTTCAAAATAACATCTTTATACATATCAGTTCTGACCGTTTCTCAAAATTGTGACTTTATATCTCAAAATTACAACTTTTTAAAAACACATATCTATACATAAGTTGCAACTATTCTTCAAAATCATGACTTTATGCTTCACAGATGTGACTATTTCTCACAAATGAGACTTTATACCCTACAGTTGCCGCTATTTCTCAAAATTGTGACCTTATACCTCACAACTACAACTGGCAAAATATACCGCACAATTGTGATTATTTCTTAGAATTGCTCATTTATTTATTTATTTTTGTGGCAAAAACGTCCACATGAAATCAGCTATAAAAGTTGACAAAAAAATACTTATAAAATAAAGTAAACGTAAGCCAAATTAAACAAATAACAGTCCAGCCACTGCACATACACATTCTAGAGTAAATAAACTACCAAAAAATGCAACTGGCTCTTTTAAATGACCCCCTCAATTCCTACATTTGCCAAATTGAGCATTAATGATTTCTCCCATTCATTTCTCTGAGTGGTTCGTCTCCACCCCCTTATACAGCCTCTGAAATAAACACTCTACTTTCTCGATTTCATAAAACATTTTCTCAGTGTTACACAAACAATTACAGCCACTGATTAAAGGGTAAATGAAACCGAGAATGCATGGGAAATGTTTTTTCATTGAGAGTAATCACTTTATGCATTGTCTTGATGAGAAATTTAAATAACACACATAACCAAACACAGCCTGTCACATCCATTTCCCCGCTGTCCCTCTCTGCAGGAAATGATATTTTGCGAGACAGGGTTAACATTTTGGATGCTTCTTTTGGTCACGCCCATCTGCTCAGAGCTTGGCTCAACTGAGTTTGGCATTTGAACAAACAGAGGGTCCACAGCAGAGCCATTAGCATCTGGGAGTTCAATATCCAATCTGGAAATGGGCTTCAATAAACTAGCTTTAGTGGGGCTTTATGCTGCCCCAGAGGGGCCGGTACCAATATGAAAAACCTGGATTCCATTTTGTAACACCATGCAGACCAGATCCCATCCTGAATACAAATCAACTGTACTGCGACAGCGAGGACGACATATCCGCATCTCTAAAAAAAATTACAGCCTGCAGTTGGGTAGAATAGGAACTAACGCAATAGCTGCTACCTTTTCATCTGAAGAATAAAAGCGAGTCAGTGGCCTACTCTGAACATTCACCTTTATAAATCACCATACTACGTAATCCTCCTCCTCACTTTCCTCTGAGAATATGCACAGCATTGTGAAAGCAAGGGACATGCGGTGACCTCAAAGCTTATTGTAGTAGCTCAGAATAACATTTTCTCTGACCGGCGAACAGCATGCAAAGTGTGAACAAAGAAGCGGATGTGAACAAGCATTTTATGTCTCTTAATAACATTTAACCACAGCTTTACTTTTTCTACAGAAAATGTGAGTGAACTTGATGATGCTAGTGTGTGTTCAGTGGTTGCCCAGACCCTGCTATGTTGTCGTGACCTCTGGTGATAGAATGTAGGGCTAGAAATCTATCAACCGGTAGAGATTTTGGACTATCGTCTCTTATCGCAGTTACATGCTCGTGTAACGTTGCTGTGCTAAGTGGTCTCGAAAACATCATTTGCGTGCGTTTTTAAGCATTGTGGTTTAAGAACAAGTGATTTTAAGCCGTTGAAAGGCAATCAGAAGCGAAAAATAAGTTATTTTGCTATATGCATGCTTCTTAGAGATGGTGCTGATTGAGTGCAGGAGTATTGAATTTTTTTTTTTCTCCACTTTACAGGCCTTGAACAGTTAAATACACACATTTGTACTGTACACTTGTCAAAATGCCTGTCTTTGCAAGTATCTTTGTAAACACAGTAATTTAGGTTGTAAGTGAAAGCAAACAGTTGAGAAAGAAAACTCATGTCTAACAGTATATTGGATCCGGGCAGCTCTTAAAGTGACAGCAGTCTAATATTCATGCTGTCTGTCATTCATGTTAATGAGAGAACAGAGAAAATCTCTCACAGCTCTTGACTAAATCACTTTTGTAACTTTAATAAGATTATACAGTGAGGAATATGCAATAATTTTATACATTTGATTACTTTATACATTGTATGTAGCATTTCTTATTCATTTGTTGTACTGTAGTTTTTTGTCCTATTGATTGTAATTAGTTTCTTATGTTATCGCTGACTGTTTACTTGTCTTACATGAGCTTGAGTTTTTTTTCTTTCTTTTTTGTTTGTTCGTTTGTTTTTAATTTAGGCTTGTATTAGTTTTTTGTGATACTGACACTAGTAACAAGAATTATGAAACTTCTATGATATCAAAAATAAGCCAAAATAACTATTGTGAAATATATTGTTACCGTAAAATAAAATAACTCGTGATATAAGATTTTGGTAATATTGGCCACATAGTGTCAAGCAATTTGAGTCGCTCAGCAAAGTTACAAAATGTTTAACTTCATGCAAATGAGCTACGAATTTTGTGAGCGACAACCAATAGGAGTGAAGACTCTGTCAGTGGAGCTCACACGTCACTCTCTCGAGTGCCACTAAACAGGACAGAGTTCTGAAGCGATTTCACTGTTTTATGTAATTTTACTATAGGCATGTATATGGATATAATAAATCTGCATTCTTAGTAAGTTTGATTCATACATTGATAGTTTGTGTTAATTATGATGCAGTGAGCAGTTTAGCACTGCTGCAGTTCATATTAGTTTCACCTGAATAATGTTGATTATCAGGGACAAGAAAATTGATTATGTGTCAAATAAATATGACATTTTAGTCACTTTTGGCAGTACGAGTGAGTTTAATTTGTTGATTGATCATTGAATCAGATTAAAGATTAAATGCACCACGCACTGCTGTAGTTTATATAACAATCCAGCAGAATGCTACTTTTAATTTTGCTTTTGTTTTGAAGGCAGTCATATAGTTTTGTTCAGTTAATTATGTAGAAGCATCAAGTCCTTTCTGCCTAAAACTCACTGGCAGCCTGCAAACAGATGAATTGGCTTTGACCTTTTGTGAGATTCTTACCAAGTCTCCTACTTTCTCCACAGCACAATACATTTCCGGCTGTCTGCCTGCTGTCATTGATTTACAGATGAGGAAATCGAAGCATCCCATGCTGTTTGCTCCTAAAGAGGAAACGCTGAGCTTTGTGACACAAACAATGTCCTGCTGACAGAATGGTGATCGTTATCTTTAATTGAAGGCTGGCATCAAGGTAGCTGTATTTAGGAGAATCTCAAGTTAAGAACGGCATAGAAACAAAGTTCAACAGCACACATCGGCAGTAGACCTGCACATCCATGACTAATCTGTCTCGAATTCTCTCACAATTGTGGATGATTCTGTCCAAGAAAAGGCTTTTGTACTTGAGATGGGAAATGTGTAAATTGCTGTCATATTGTCTACAAATGAGCAGGCAGCTTCTGTTATAATTATGGTATTTTTACCATTGTTAAAGGACTGTTTAGCGAAACCTAAGAAGAAACGTGAGACCTAAACTGGAGGTAAAATTCTTCCCCAATATGTTAATTAATTCATTAAATATAAATTGAACATCATATGAACACAAAAAATATTGTTACTAATACTACTACTATTAATAATAAGAAGAATACAACTATAGATAGATATATTTGCAAAACCATTTAAGTAGTGCACAAAAACATTAAAAGAAACCAATTTGTTATTGATCCATGGCCTGGGGCTAAACCAAACATGCTGTGCTGCATGAATGCCTCGACCTTGAGGGTTTGGAAGGTGATGTGGTGTTTGAGGACAACTTTTGTCATTCATCATTAATGTCTCATCCCACTCTCACCGTCCCCCAGACATGTCTGAAACATTCATCAACCGCGTTCGGCTCGGACACTAGCCCTTGTGATTACCTGTGGCCCTTGTGTCACTTACAAACTATTCGTGTACACACACAGCAGGCATCACATCACCGGCCAACCCTGCGCCAGGGCAGACGGCTTCATATGTAGTCCTGGTGTGTCACTCTTCATAGGCCCCAGGCATGGAGTATAAATCACACACGTGGAGATGACAGGCCTCCACGAGACACCTTTACAACCAGATCCTGAATTTATGCCCTTCTTCATTTTAACACCAGGGTCTTCGGAAACACTATTAGGCTTCACAGATAATATGGCAGGGAGCAGGTCAATAGCACATTTACACTTTCTCTTCTTCCTTCAACCTCTTCAGATTTATTCTCATCACCCTAGAGGTGTTTTTATGGTACTTTTACACATGAGAATCAATAAACTTCCTTCCGCTTTAAAAATCTTGTTTATTTTTTTGAAGATGCATGATAAAGGGTTGTTTAGACTTATTGCTCTATGGAGTGTGGAGTCATTCTGCAAATAACAACTATGACTTTGGACTGACAGCCGTGTTTGGGATGAAAATGGCAAAAGTACTGTTAAAAAAAAAACAGTAATATTGTGAAATATTAAAATATAAATAACTTTTCTATTTTAAGATCTGAAAATTGAAATTGAATTTTCAGCATCATTACTCGGGTCTTCAGTGTCACATGATCCTTCAGAAATCATTATAATATGAAGATTTGCTGCTCAAGAAACATTTCTTTTTATTATCACCATTGAAAACAGTTGCGCTGCTTAATAATTTTGTGGAAACCATGATATTTTTTCAGGATTTTTTGATGAATAGAAAGTTCAAAAGTTTCTTTTTTAAAATAATATAAATCTTAAATGCCACTTTTGTTTAATTTCATGCATCATTAAAAGTATGAATATATACAGGTTTCTATATGGTCACAAGATATAACAGATCTACAGATATAATAATTTTTTATCAATATCAGCTGATATTATATGTATATATAACTTTTTGGCCAATTTTTGCCTTGTTTGATAATTAACTAGCATTTAGTGCGTTTTAAATTTTTAAGTGCTAACTATTTATAAAATTGAAAACATTTCAACCATTACATTAACATAATTATCAGTTTACTGTTATCAGCCAGAATGTTGGTATCTGCACAAAAATATTGTGTAGCATATCACACTGCACTACACTGCTTGAACTTTCCTGAGCACTACAATAAAACAATATATGTTGCCCTGGACCTCAAAACCAGTCATAAGGATCAAATTTTGAGATTCGAATAAATAAGTTTTCCATTGATATATGGTTTGTTAGGATCGGACAATATTTGGCCGAGATACAACTATTTGAAAATCTGGAATCTGAGGGTGCAACAAAAATCTAAATATTGAGAAAATCGCCTTTAAAATAGTCCAAATGAAGTTCTTAGCAATGCATATTACTAATCAAAAATTAAGTTTTGATATATTTACAGTAGGAAATTTACTAAATATCTTCATGGAACATGATCTTTGCTTAATATCCTAATGATTTTCGGCATAAAATTAAAATATCTAAAATTTTGACCCATACAATATATTGTTTGTTATTGCTACAAATATACTCGAGCGACTTAAGACTGGTTTTGGAGTCCAGGGTCACGTATCAGAATAAAATATTATTCAGTATCAACATCATCTGAAAAGAAAGGGTGAAATAAATCTGCTGAATGTACCTTTGTTGAAGAAATCCAATGAAGGGGGCCACACCAGTCCCAGGACCCACCATCACTACAGGAACAGACGGGTCGGCTGGTAAGTGGAAGGTGCTGCTGGGACGAGTCCTGACATGTACCTGGAGATGACATTTAGATCCAATCAGCTCTAAGCAGTGATGGGATTCTCAAATTGTGTAATCCCACATACAGCATCTGTTTAACTATAGCAAACCCAGTTCCATACATTTTGTAGATAGCATCTAAAGCAAAAGCTTTTATGTTGTTGTTCTATTCTGCTGCAAGGATTAATCCACTTCCCTCGGAGCTTATTTCTGTCCAGCTTTTACCTCAATCAAACAACCCAATTCAGCCCAAATCCTCCCAGGGACTGTGAAAAGCTAATTCGAAGGTGAACGGCCTCGCTAATGTGTAATGCCTACAGTGCTAACCTTCGGGAGGGCTGATGTGCCTAGACGCTCTAAAGCCGGTACCGTCCCAAGGGGCCGTAAGATTGAGGAGACGTGATCAGCCAGCCAGCCCGTGCACAACCCCGTCCTCGCCGGATGCTCGGGACGTACAGGGAACTCCACAACATTGAACACGAAATGAACTTTCCCAGGGTGCTGAAGGCTGGAGCTGAGGAACGAGACAAAAATAAGAGACTAAGTGCTAACAATCCAGAACCAACCCTGAACATAAGCAAGCCGGTGGACCTCATTATCTCTCTCTTAATGGCCTGCCTCTATCAGGCCTTGGGGACCCCTGCTGACCGGACTTTAATATTTCAGAGCCCTAATGTTTCTGTGTATCCTACCAGCATCAGCGTACTAAACATAAGACATTAGTGTGGATGCCAGACCACTTACAAGGCAAAGGAGACAGGCAGAAAACAAATGAAAGTGGCAGGCGGTTCTGAAAGGACATCCTTTGCATCCAGTGTTTGACTTTGATCACAACAAATGGAGTATCATCAAACAAGAGTAAGTGATGCATCAAATTCATGTCTGTCTATAATAAACCTCACAACATCAAAGGAGGATAAGACAGAAATAACAACCTGGATATGTCTCCGCTTTAATTTCTGAGTCCAAATATAAAGCACAGGTGTTTCAAACAAGGTCTCTTACCTGGCAGCAGAATAGGCTCTGAGCTGAAGCTTTGGCAAATGTTCTGTAATGAAGCAGAGGAGAGATCAGAGATGAAGATGGCATTGTGACCTTGAGGCTATTCGACCGTGTCTTGAGTTTCTCTTTTAGGGCATCACCCCCTCTGGATGATACCCAAGCCTCTTGAATTGGTGAGGGCCAATTTCTCAGAATAGCTCAATTCACAACACAATGTTTCATTGCAAATGAGTTTTTAGGACAGCCTTGATGTTTAAAGCAAGTAAAGTATATATAATCATGAAAGGTTCATATTGGCTACACTGTAAAAAGTGATAAGTTGACTTAACTTTTAAAAAATTGAGGAAACCCATTGCCTTAAAATTATTAAGTAAATAGCAATTTAAAAAAAAAAAAGTTAAGTGAACTTGACAATTCACTTAACTTTTTTTTTTAAATTAAAATTTACTTAAAAAATTTGAGGAAACCCGTTGCCTTAAAAGTTTTAAGTTAAGTTAACTTATCAGTTTTTACAGTGTAGGCCACTTCGTTGGTCAATAATTGATCACTTAGTATTTGTGTGGTTTCCAAAAAATTTTTGCTTTCCATTTTTTATACATACACATTATCATCCAATGTTTGGGGTCAGTAAGATTAAAAAAAAAAAAAAAATAAAAAAATATTAATAATTAATAGTTCTGTTCAGCAAGGATGCGTGAAATTGATCAAAAGTAAGAATAAAGATATTTATGTTACAAAAAAAAATTGTATTTCAAATAAATGCTGTGCTTTTGAACTTCATAATTAAGCAAAGAATCTTGAAAAAAAATTATGGTTTCAACAAAGAAAACAGCACAACTGTTTTCAACATTGATAATATAAAAAAAAAATTGCGTTTCCGAAGAAATGTAATTGATAATGTTATCAATGAAATATATTACAGAGAAAGATGAACTGAAATTTCACCAACTTAAAATATTTGGCTGAAAGTGCCAAAAAGAGAAAACAATTCAATATCCAACAACATATTCTTCAACATGCAGAAATGGGAGCATGCATGTGAGAAGAGGTTTAACTCATTTTTAACAGGTTTAATTCATTTTGATGTAAATGCAAATGATAATATTGACAGAAAAGGTACCGAATTACACACTTGCTGAAGACTCTGGAAGCATATTGCAGTCAAAACTCACACTCACTCTACATTAGAGTTCCCTAGTTGTGCCTTATAAAGTCCCCAACCACAGAAGAAATCATGCTCTTGGTTATTGACACATTAATAAAGAGGGTTTTCCTATGCTTGTGTAAAGACCGGGAGGGTATTTAATGCAAAAATCATTTCTCAGAAGACAGAGAAGCTTCTGGCACCTTTCCTTTCATTTCCATTTCTACTTTTGTAGTGATACTAGCTGAAGGAAGAACATACTATAATCACTTATAAAAATATTCAAAATGTATCCTGTTAAAATTTGCCTAGTTATTCCAAACAAAGGCTTGCATAAATGACTTTTTGATTTTGTTTTCACCCAATAATTTTGATTTCAGTACATCAGATACCATTTTATGGCTTCCAATGAAATTTAAGATGTTGTTTATACTTAACATAATGATCCTTGTTAAAAACACAGAGGTAGTTGTTTCTCAGCTCAAATAAAGTGTTTAAAATTCCCCTTCATCAGTCAGCAAATGACATATAATTTTCTCCAATTCCCTGAAATGATGAATCAATTTGAAATGTTCATTTCAAGCTCACCATATGCAGATGCTGAAGGTCCTCAATATTAACAATTAATTACAATCAAACATTCAATATAGCGAGCAGCTGTTGCAATTACAGCCTCTCATGAGTGCAAACAAATGCACCAAAAAGGCACATGGTGTTTTGGTGGAAAAACACTGCTCTTTAATGTCGGGGAAGTCTAAAAGTCAGGAGAAACACTGTTTGACTGATGACAATGATCTTACTGCCAGAACACACCAGTGCAGAGTGATTTTAGGAATAAAATGAATGTGCTGTCGAACGCTGCTGAACCAGCATCTCTGTCGATTTGTGCCATGGAGAATCACCGTGTTAATCCTTAATTTGCCAAAGTCGCAGTAATATTCACACAGATTAAAACTACATGTACATGCATCCAATGCAACAATCCACCGGCCACATCCGCATAAATCAGCAAGGGTCACTGCATTACGACTACCTTGCAGTTCTCTAAAGCATTAATAATTTCAGCAATACCAGCTGTTCCTCAAAATCAAGGTGACAGCATATTTATCACCTTGATGGAGAATTTTATTGCATTTCACAGCAAAGGCTTACTGTACAACATGAAATCTCCAAAACAACTAATTATCGCTTGAAGGATTAAATAAGGTTTATTAATACAAAATATAAACTTTACGTTGTCAAGGTTATTTACATTGCACAGTGTTTTCTCATACATTGTGCAAAACTAATACTACCACTGAAAAGTTTGGGTCACTTTTTTTTATTCAGAAAGACGATAAAAAATATTTTAGTTTCAAATAAAGGCTGTTCTTTTGAAGAGTCTACACAAAAATATTATGCAACAACCGTTTTCAGCGCTGATAAGAGTAAGAAATGTCTCTTGAGCACCAAATCAGAATGATTTCTGAAGGACTGTGAGACACTGGAGACTGGAGGAATGGAGGAAAATTCAGCTTTGTCATCATAGGAAAAAATGACATTTAAAATATATATTAATTTAGAAAACAAGCCTTGGTGAGCATAAGAGACTTTTTTTTACCGAACCTTTAGAGTACATAATGTGGGGCTCACATTTTCTGTGCGCATTTGATAGGGTTTGAGAAAGAATCTGTGTTTTTTTTTTGCGAGCAAAATCAGTAAAGAGCACTGCTGGAGACATACATTCTCAGCATAGAGTGTCATCCTCTCAAATTGCCGAACCCAGTAATTACACATTGATTTTTTTCCCCTTAAAAAGAGACTGATGGCATTTAATACAATTAATTATGAAACATAATCATGATTAATTATCTTAATCGACTGACAGCCTTAATTTTTAGTTTATATTTGCTGAATTTTTCATCATTCTCCTTGTGTCCCCTGACATGCTTTGATGAGTCTCAAATTTGTAAAACAGCTATTGCTAAGTTTAAAATGTATTTTTTCAGAGGCTACATTTGCAGTTGCCTTTAAAAGAAGAAAAAGCAAAGCTGGAGCTCTGAACTAATGTTGTTTTACTGCCATCTAGTGGTACAAGCACTGCAAACGCTTCCAAACATCAGACACATTTACCATGCAAACTGCACATGCTGATATGAAATGAAAACATATCCACATTCCAGTCATTTCCAAGCAGATCATGTGTTTACTGACCAAACAGAAGGCTGAGTGGAGGTAGGCAGGATGGGAAGGCCCGAAGCAGATCCAGCAAACATACATTGGCGTCCCTGATAAAGCTGTTGTAGTCTGCTGAGCCTTCTTTGCTACACAGCTCCAGAAGTCTCCTTTTCTCTGAACCGTTCTGAGTGAAGTCCGCTAATGCTCGCACAAACGCCTGAAAGCACAAGAGAACAGTGTACAGGGTCTGTCCAGGAACTTCAAACTACAGCCCTGTGAAAGCTAAATAAAACAACCCACCGGTACATCAAAAGCACTGTTGCGTATTCAGTAAGCGCTAGTGCTAAATCAAAGGTTCAGGACTTCAACAGCACAGCAACTATCACACTAAATAAGGTTAATAACACAAAATTACTTTTTTTGGAGCGCTCCTTATCTCCAAACACCAGGTGAGAATAAACTGCAAAGAGCCATTCTGTGGGATGTGAAGTGGAACTTTTGCTGCTGTAAAAGAAAAAAAAAAAGCGGCTATGTATTTATTCAACATTTCTGGTTGTTCAGTCTGAATCTAGCTCTCTGACTTGTGAGCGGAATGCATTATATTATCTGTTTTCTGGCACAGTTTGAGGAGAACGTTCCTGGTGTCACTGATTATGTCAACAATACCTTTCTTACTGCTGTTTTTAAGCAAGTTGACCTGAACAGCACAATTCTTTTGCGCTTGCAGATCTAGTCTGAGCAGCAACTCCTCAACTTCACTGGCTCTGTTTGGACAGAGAATATCGAAGGCGTCTCCAGGCTGATAAGCAATGTTCTGCTCCTAAAGAAACAACATTTATTATAACTCCTACACAAAGAACACAACATCGATTTTTTTTGTTGTTGTTGGAAGAATACATAAACATGTCTATTTGACTTATCCCAAACCAAATAAACTTTACTAAAGTAAACTTTTGGGTATTATTAGAATTTCGTTTGGGATCAGTCAAATAGACATGTTTATGTATTCCTCAAAACAAATGTATAAAATACCCAAATGTATTTGTTCATCCATTTTTACATTTAGATTACATTTAATTTGGCATTTAGATAAAATATGAATCTATAAAAAAAATACTAATCATTTAATACTCATGTTAAATGTCATTTTAGCTAAATTAATATCCATTTTTCATACTGTACATTATAATATCGTCAAAATCTATTTTTATTTAGATAATATATCATGAAATTTTAATATCAGCCATTCATTTGCGATGGTTCATTTTAAATAAAAAATTACTGGTTCATTTGCATCTGCCAGAATTGTAATACTGCTACTTACCAAAATATCGAGCTCCAGTAACATGGCAGTTTTCACTGCATTGTCTTGAGTTAATTGAACTGCTTTTGAAATGGACACCTCATGAAAGCCCTCTTTATCAGATGGGACTGTCTCCTATGAAAGGAGAATGTTAATTAGCAGAATTATAGACATAATAGAGACAATTAATAAAATTATATTTTATCCCACATTATCTATACAACTGGTTCTCAACCATTTTGACTCAAATGCCCCCCATTGTCCAACACAAGTATTCAAAGGCCTCTCATATTTTTGCTGTAAATTTGAAAACACTGCTTGTTTTCAAACTTGATTAACAGAAACTGAAGTGCTGTTAATAATTAAACTTAATTAGCCATGATTCGTTTTGTGATTCTACAAGATTGTATGTTCAAAACAAGTTACTTAAGGGGGAAAAGAAAATCTTGTTTTTTGTTTGTTTGTTTTTAGCATTTTAATTCATTTAGATTTTTAATAATTAAATAGCCATCCCTTGGAAGTTTGCTGAGGCCCCCAGCAGGCCCATCTTATTCATAATATGCATAAATGTTCCTAAATCCATGCTTACATAAATTAAAAAGCAAAACACAGTAAATTCTGTCTAGCTTGTGTTTCACGAATAAGACCCATGGAATTTAAGATTGATCTCTATACTCTATAAATGAAGATCATACCCCTTCAGTTGACACCTGCTCCAAAAGGACCTCCAGATATGAAGCAGGAAGTGCAGGAACATTAAGAGCAGACTCTGACAATGGTGGTACTGATTGCTTCAGAGATGCAACCAACGCGGTAGAAAGAGTCTCTGCATCACTGCTGTCAGATGTAATCGCTCTTCCTTTTTGTGAGTCTACTTCACTCAGCTTTAAAAGATGAAGATCAACTTCTAGATCTGACTTATTTTTTTCTTTGTCGGATGCATTTTTATGATAATTTTCCTGTGTACGGTCACTAAGGTCAGCGCCCTGTTGATTTGAAGTAGCCATGCTGGAGAACGTTTTTTTCAGAGCATCCCAGAGTCCCTCAATCCAAGGATCCACCACTACTTCAAGTCTGTAAAGAAAAGAGCCTTAGACTTTGACAAGGCAATATATCAGAGAATATGCCTTTTTTAATGTTACTTAACATTCATGCTTACCCAGTGCCGTCATCTGCATGCCCAGTGGCATAGAAATGTTTAGCACCAAGCTGCTGCAGACGGTTGTCAATTGTCTTGCCCCCGTTGCAGAAATTTGCATAGTTTGTGTCTCCCAAAGCTGCATATATAACAGCATGAAAATGTGCTCATGGGTGGAGCTCACGCTTGCATAACAGAATGATCATCTTACCTAACAGTGCATAACGCAGATGGGAGAAGTGGTCGTGTGGCAGAGATTTGTTCTTGATCTTTCTCACAAACTTCTGAGCTGTGTCTGGAGGGTCACCATCACCGGTCGTGGAAACCACAAAAACAACCGGCCGGATTTCACTATCCAAGTTGTACTGGGAATACATGGGAAAGTTGCATCGGTCAATTCTGATAAATGCCTGTCAAAGATTTGATATCCATGAAAAGCAATAGGCAAGAAACATACCTTGTGCTGGTTGCTCAGACAGCTGATGTCAGCTGTAAACCCATGTTCAGCTGATTGTTGGCAGATCTCTTCGGCTATAGACTGAGCTTGACCTCGCTGAGATCCATAGAATATCAAAAAGCGAGCGGTAACTTCACACGGCATATTATGAAAGCTGAATAAAGAGGGTTAAAATGTTGACAATCATTTCTGCAATCTGCATGTTGTGAAAAGCAACAAAAATATTCAATTTCTACATTAAAACAAAAATATGTATTATAAATAAATGTGTTCATTTACTATAAATATGATTTAATAAACAATGAATTAAAAATTACATAAATTCATCAGCCTAGAATGGTTCAAAGCTAGTTTCCAATATGAATGATGTAATATTAACTTACATAAGCATTTATATTTAATTTACATATCTCTCTCTTTTAATTGTAAAGTTAATTAATGTTACTTCTTTAAAAATTAGATTGTTAACCATGTATTCACATGGCTTGCGATTCTGATTATGCGACAGAGTAATGTAGGCATAATACATTATATTACGTTGTAAATATGACTTATATTGTGTTTACATGTTTGTGGGGCAAAAAGCATCATCTTCCATGTACAAACAGGAATTGAACAGCTCTGGTCATGTGACTGTTTACATCAGACATGTAAAAATGTCAAAGAAATCAAAACTCTCATTTACGTACTCTCATTTATAGTTGACAGTTTTGTGTTAAGTACACCAAGCACTGTTTTTAGACCCTCCGAAGTTTAAAACAGATTTTGGTCACACATTTAAATTGTGAGCGGTGAGATTAAATCGATTAAATTGATAAAAGTTACCTTGATTTTGTGAATGACAACTCCAACCGCGTCTCAGGCCGAGTAACATACTGGATTTCATGCTCTCATGAACTGGAAGAACAGGATACACGTTATGTTACTCTGGACTCGCACATGGCCTTGCAGGAATAAACAATTTGTAAATTATAAAATATACTAGTCAAGGACTAATCTTAGTATGTTTAGTCAATCTGTATGGAATATAAACCTGTGGCTAGACTCGCGTTATGTGTTGGAGTTATCGCGAGAGTGGAATAAACCATTTGTATGTTTCAGTTTTAACGCTTGGGAGAAAGAGATAGGTTCCTTTCTTTTTTTAGTCCTAAACAATTTTCTGAAGTGTTTTAAATGATTCTTTAGTTATCCACTCAACGTTCATCAAATTTGCCCGAAAATGCCGTGGATGTTATAATGCACTCTACTTGGTTTGCTCCGCCCCGCCCCGAGATCCTTCCAGAACCAGCCGGCAGATCCGCGCGGCGAGGTGCACAGCTAGTCCATCAAACTCGCTAATATTAAATCATTTTACATAGCTGTGCATTTATTTGGGGTGGAGATTAAAAATGTCCGCACTCGGGACCCTCGCCTTCGATGAATATGGAAGGCCTTTCATCATCATAAAGGACCAGGACAAGAAATCTCGCTTGACTGGCCTGGAAGCGCTGAAGGTACAAAAGCTAACGGGCTAACTTACTCTCTGAGCGTTTGACTGTGCATTAAATCATATTTGTAATCCAGAACGGCACAGTCTGATTCATGATTTAAATACGTATTTATTACAATATGCTTTTGTAGTCTGACACAGAAGGAATCTTCCTTTAATTGTCTAATAATGCGCCTCATGTCAAACAACGGATGGTCCATGTGCTTCCTCTGGCGCTGTTGAGTCATGATGCGCAGTCAGGGAGACATGGAAAATATATATATATTTTTATGCATAAGACAGCTGTAACTGTACTTTGACTTTATTTTTCTGCTAATTAATGTATGATTGTTTGTCAAGAATCCTGTCTAGAAGTTTTTTTTGTGACACGCATATTTTAAATGTTAAACCTGCACATTTCAGTCTCACATCATGGCAGCAAAAGCAGTTGCAAACACCCTGAGAACATCACTTGGGCCAAATGGTAAGTCCTCAGTTCTGCATGTAGCCTTGCTAGTCCGTTCCTTGCTGTTTTCTTAATGCAACTGATTGTTGTTTACAGGACTTGACAAGATGATGGTGGATAAGGATGGTGAGGTGACTGTGACCAATGATGGTGCGACGATCCTCAGCATGATGGATGTGGACCATCAGATTGCCAAGCTCATGGTAGAACTCTCCAAGTCTCAGGATGATGAAATTGGAGATGGAACTACTGGTGTTGTTGGTGAGTTCACTTCGCCTTAACACCTCCCTCTTTTTCTTATTAAACATATAAACAGTTGACTGCACACAGGATGCAGAATTTGGCTTTTTAGATCCAAGAACCTCTACATATTTACCCCTGAATGTTTAAGTATTCTGGTTTGATTAATAACATGTACATGTATCAGTAGTTTGTATCAGCGACAGAAATGACAGCGATTACATATAAATTATAATAATGTTTCATGCACACTAAATCAGCATATTAGAATGATTTTCATACTGAAAATCCAGCTATGGTATAACAGGAATAAATGTATTTAAACTAAAACATTTTTTCAAATCGTAATATTACTGTTTTTTTCTGTATTTTGGGTCAAATAAATGCAGCCTTTCAAAAGCATTAAAAAATATCTGACCTGGAAAATATTCAGATATATTTGTTTTGATAAAATAATTTAAATGTGAAATATGTAAATTCCATGTTTGCTTGGTTGTAAGCTATAGTAGATTATTTTTTTTATATATGTTAAAGTGCCTCAAATGTACTGTATGTGAATAAATAAACTTTCCATTGATGTATGGTTTGTTATGATAGGACAATATTTGGCTGAGATACAACTGTATTAAAATCTGGAATCTGAGGGTGCAAAAAAATCGAAATATTGAGAAAATCACCTTTAAAGTTGTGCAAATGAAGTTCTTAGAAATGCATATTCCTAATCAAAAATTAAGTTTTGATATTTACAGTAGGATATTTACTAAATATCTTCATGGAACATGATCTTTTAAGAAAAGTAGGTTTTCTGCTTACGCAGTGTAACTTTTGTGATCTAATGTGTTTGTTCATCCCCGTAGTTTTGGCAGGAGCTCTTCTAGAGCAGGCCGAGCAGCTGTTGGACAGAGGCATTCACCCCATCAGAGTCACCGATGGTTATGACCTGGCTGCAAAGATCGCCATTGAGCAGCTCGACAAAATTGGTGATAGTTTCCCAGTGGATCCCAACAACACCGAGCCTCTTATTCAGACAGCCATGACCACACTAGGATCCAAAGTGTGAGTGTCTGTCTTAGAAGTTTTTTTAAATTAACAGCTAATGAGAATATTCTAAAAAAACTTCTTTTTTTGGTTTGTAGAATCAACCGGTGCCACAGACAGATGGCAGAGATCGCTGTCAATGGCATCCTGACAGTGGCCGACATGGAGAGGAAGGACGTTGACTTTGAGCTTATCAAAGTTGAAGGAAAAGTCGGTGGTAAACTAGAGGATACTCAGCTCATCAAAGGTGTCATTGTGGACAAAGAGTTCAGTCACCCTCAGATGCCTAAGGTTTGTGTTTACTATTAATATTCATTTCTGGTTGCATATGCGTGGCATGATTATTGTGTGTAAAGTCTTTGTTAGTAAACATGTTGTACATGCAGGTACTGAAAGACACAAAAATCGCCATCCTCACCTGCCCATTTGAGCCCCCCAAGCCTAAAACCAAGCATAAGCTTGATGTGACCTCAGTCGAGGACTACAAAGCTCTGCAGAAGTACGAGAAGGATAAGTTTGAGGAAATGATTCGACAGGTCTGTATATTGTATGCTTCTGTTTGCATGCTTTCCTAAGGTAATTTAGGTATTGTTTTAATTTGTTTGATTTAATATGCATAATTTAATATTGTATATCAAGATGTAGTATGTATTTATGATTTGAATATTTTTATTAAGTTATAAAATAGAAGGGAACATATATAAAACAGGAAGCTTTAATAGAAGTTAGTTTTTATTTTTCATTGACATGTTAGTGCTTTAAAGGCATCTAATCAGTTTTTGTGTGTATTTTAAGATCTTTTAACTTTTGGTACGTCATCGTTAAAATAACACAATATTTTTTCCCTTCAGAATAGTCTTAATGACATTTTCTCATTTTGCATGACAGCCCCCTTCAGTACAGAGTTATTTAAAGCTACGTTTTGAATGTTGTGGAATAATCCAAATGAAATTGCATTCATTTGTTTCTTGAGTTTGATTTTTATCATAAATATTTACCACTGATCATATAATTGAATGTATTTTTTCCTGTTAAAACGCTTCTTCTAAAGATCAAGGATACCGGGGCTAATCTTGCCATTTGCCAGTGGGGATTTGATGATGAAGCCAATCACTTACTTCTGCAGAATGAGCTTCCTGCGGTCCGCTGGGTCGGTGGACCTGAGATTGAGGTTTGTAAAAACTATGCTACTGATCAAACGTTTTGGGTCATTCTGAATTTTCTGCATCATTACTCCAGTCTTCATTGTCACATGATTCTTCAGAAATCACTCTAAAATGCACATGTGGTGCTCAAGAAACATTTCTTATTATCAGTGTTGAAATCATTTGTGCTGCATTTTGTAGAAAATGGTACTTTTTTTCAGAATTCCTTGATGAATATAATGTTCAAAGAACAGCATTTATTTCAAAAGGAAATCTCTTGTAACTAGGGATGTCAATTTTCGATCATTTCCATGATTGATTCATCGTTAACCTTAATACTGTGAAATGCGTCTAATGCAGCGGCATATATTCAGCTGCATGACAGGGTGTGCAAATGCCACTCAAAACGCAGGCTTCCTCACCCAAATTAAAGGGGGTTTTAGTCTAAATAAAGGCTAGTAGCAGGATTGTAAAAAGAATAGATGTGCCTCATAGCTGCTTGCATGTGTTTTGCGCATGAGCCGCATGCACCCCAAAATTAAACTGCTTAACTGACCATCGATAGCTTTAATCGATTGCATCTCTTATCGACAATTAATCGATCGTCGATTAATCATTGACATCCCTACTTGTAACACTATAAATGTCTTTGTCACATTCAATCAATTCATTGCATCCTTTCTGATTCAAATATTAACTTCTTACAAAAAAAAAAGTACTGACTCCAGACTTTTTTTTTTTTTGTTTTGTTTTTTTATATATTACGTTGTGTATTAGCACAGATGGGTTACTAAAGTTTTTTTTTTTTTTATGTAAACATTTCCAGCTCATCGCCATTGCTACTGGAGGACGTATTGTACCCCGATTCTGTGAGCTGACCCCAGAGAAGTTGGGCACTGCTGGGCTAGTGAAGGAAATCTGCTTTGGGACCACTAAAGACAGAATGCTGGTTATTGAGGAATGCAAGAACTCCAGAGCTGTGACGATCTTCATCCGTGGTGGGAACAAAATGGTAAATAGTTTTAAGAGATACATTGGGAGGTTTTTCCACTTCAAGATATTAAGTCTGTTTTTGTCTCGCTGTTACAATGTTTTTGTCATCTCCTTCGCCTATTCATCTGAATCATTTAGATTATTGAAGAGGCTAAGAGAGCTCTCCATGATGCTCTGTGCGTCATCCGTAACCTCGTGAGGGATAACCGCATCGTGTACGGTGGCGGTGCATCAGAGATATCCTGTGCTCTTGCAGTCAACCAGGCAGCTGATAAGGTATACTATTTTTAGAGTCATCTGTACTTTACACACTCTCAATCTTTTGTTAAGTCTGTGTTTAAAATGCTCTGCTTCTTTTCCAGTGCCCCTCTCTGGAACAGTATGCCATGAGAGCGTTCGCTGATGCTCTGGAGGTCATTCCTATGGCACTGGCCGAGAACAGTGGTTTGAACCCCATTCAAACAATGACAGAGGTCAGAGCCCGACAAGTCAAGGAAAACAACCCTGCACTTGGAATTGACTGTCTACATTTAGGAACAAATGGTATGTACTTCTTTATTTTACTTTAGTGATATAAAATTGTAAACAGATGTATGAATTTAAGAAAAAACAGCAAGTAAAGTAATACATCTTTAGTACTAGGGGGGGAAGAAGCTATTTAAAAACAAGTTTTATATACACTACAGTTCAAAAGTTTAAGATTTTTAAATATTTTAGAAGTCTCATGCTCTCCAAGACTGCATTTATTTGGTCAAATATACTGTTGAAAATGGTAACATTGTGAAATATTATTGCAGTTTTCTATTTGAAATATATTTCAAATGTAATTTTTTTCTGTGACGACAAAGCTAAATTTTCAGCAACCATTACTCCAGTCTTCAGTGTCACATGATCTTTCAGAAATCATTCGAATATGCTGATTTGGTGCTCATGGAACATTTATTCTCATTATAAATGTTTAAACAATTGTGCCGAGTACTATTTTTGTGGAAACTATAATACATTTTCTTTCCAAGTTTTCTTTTTTGACAAACAGTTTATTCTTCAATGTCACTGTTGATCAATTGAATCAGTCTTTGTTGATAATTGGCATTAAATTTGACTTAAATCTTTGCAGACATGAAGCAGCAGCATGTGATCGAGACCCTCATTGGAAAGAAACAGCAGATTTCTCTGGCCACTCAAGTTGTCAAGATGGTTCTGAAGATTGATGACATCAGGGGCCCCGGCGAGCCTGAAGACTGAGCGTCGTGAAGCTGTGGTGAAATGAACGGTCTCAAGCACTTCTAAAGGAATGTGTACTGTTCTTCGTACTGTTATTTATCATTTGATACAGTTCAATGTAGTACTGAAGTGATCATTAAACTTTTGTTTTCAGATTTGTTTCTGTTGGTTGTCACTTTCTCAATGTTTGAATCTCGAGTAGAGTTCAAATGTGCCATCATTCAAAAATACATACACAGAACTCCCAAAGTGTATTTGAACTTTGTCAACACCACGATTGATTTTTATCATCAGACTTTGCTATTAGAGAATGTTTAACATTCACCTCAGTTATTTTAACCCATCGCAGTTTACATGTACTTATTCAACCAGTTGATCATATCTGTCCTGGCCTCCTCTATGTAAGGTTTGTCATCTGGGTTAATGTCTTCTCTCTTGCGATGGACAAACCCATGTGTCTGCTTTGAGAAGATTTTCACTTGGAAGTCAGCAGTGCAATTTTCCTTCAATCTTGTCTCTAGTGTAGTCACCTTGGTTAAAAGTAAGAGAACAATAAACATTAACTGATTGTCTGTGCAAAGTTTATGGCCCTGGTATGGCTTTATTCATTAATACAGAGCATTCAAAATACATTTACCCCCTTTTATTATTTCTTATCCTTTAGAACTGATATTGAAATAAAAAGTATATTAGATTGAATGCTACATTGCATTTGTAATAGGATACTACAAATACATTATAAAGAAAACTGATCTGATTATATTTAAATTGAGCTGTTTGGCCTGAAAGTAAAACATTTGATGGGTGCAAATTAAATAAAGCTTAACATAATCCTTACCATGGCATTAATAAATCAATAGGACCTGGAAAGAACTATGATGGAATATATATATGTGTGTGTGTGTGTGTGAGAGAGAGAGACCCTGGATGACAAAACCAGTCTTAAGTGTAATTTTTTCTAAATTGAGATTTATACATTATCTGAAAGCTGAAAAAAAATAAGCTTTCCGTTGTTGTATGGTTTGTTAGGATCGGACATTATTTAGCTGAGATACAACTATTTGAAAATCTGGAATCTGAGGGTGCAAAAAAATCAAAATATTGAGAAAATCGCCTTTAAAGTTGTCCAAATGAAGTTAGCAATGCATATTACTAATCAAAAATTTCGTTTTGATACATTTACGGTAATAAATTTACAAAATATCTTCATGGAACATGGTCTTTACTTAATATCATAATGATTTTTGGCATAAAAGAAAAATGGATAATTTTGACCCATACAATGTGTTTTTGGCTATTGCTACAAATATACCCCAGCGACTTAAGACTGGTTTTGTGGTCCAGGGTCACATATGTATATGGTGCTTTGACCACAGCTTACCTGATCAAGTGGAATGACTGCATCGTTTTCCGCAAAGATAAAGAGGGTTGGACTCTTGAGATCAAACCTGTCTTCCCGCTCTCTAACGATACCTGGGTAAAAGGAGTTTATATTGACAATTTCTTGGATTGCAGAAAGCATCTTGCCACATATTTCCTTGGTCTTTGACTGTTCGAGAAGACACAACAAATGGATTACCATAGACAGAGACGCCAGCTTTGATTTCCTGATACTGAAGTGCAATGTAGTGTGTCGCAACACCACCCCAGCAGAAGCCCACAACACCTATATGCTTCGCACCGCACTGCTCCTTCAGATACTTCAATACAACATCCACTTCCCTGGTTAAACAACAAGATTGTTTAGTCTTTCCATGGGTGTATCAGATAAGAAAATTGAGTATATTGAACTTGTACTTTTTGATGTCTGTAGGCTTTTTGTCCTCAAGCCACTGCTGAAATGTTGACCAGTCATGAGATGGGCTCCACGGCTCTTTTCCAACAAAGAAATCTGGGCATATAGCACTGCAAAAGAATCAAGTAAGAACAGGAATATCGGCAACCGTCATATTTTGAAAAATATAAAACAGATATTTACATGTATCCATTGGCTGAGAGCATGTCAGCCATGTATCTGGTGTTTGGAAGCTGCCATCCATAAATGTCTTGAATTACAATAATGGCCTTCTCTGATACTGGAGGCTTCACCACATAAGCTTTAATGTGCTGGATTTGAACTTCCTCTCCAAGACCTCCATATTCAATCTCGTCCCCGATATCACATGGACAGGGCTTTGCTTCATTTGCCATCTGTTGATAAAAAGGAAAGAGTGAACTCATTTTATTACTCAATCCCAAATTTCCCAACTTGGAAACAAAAACTGCATGCCTTTTCTTAAAAATAATAAAATAAAAGAGTTTGTGAAAGTATGATTTTCCTGGCCACAACTGTAAACGGAGGCCAAAAAGATTTAATATATAGTTGCAAACAATGAAGTAACATACTTTAAAATATGAAAGGCGATTGTGAGGGGAAAATAAATGATAACTACCGGTATTTTCATGTTTTACTTAATGCAATTAGGCTATAAATCTAGCTACTATTTTATAATGTGATTCAGTAAGTTACTTAGGATATTCAAAACATTTGTGACCACATACATATTTATTTGTGCTGTGATCATGTTTTTATGAGACCGAAATAATACATTAATAATACACCCTACACTTTGTGTGTATTAAATATAGTACACTGCATCGTTACAGGTCTTTTTTTTTTTTTCTTCTTCTTTTTTTTTTTTTAAACACAATAAGCACATAACGTTCTGTATAGGTTACATTTAGGTTATATATATATATATATATATATATGTATATATATACATATATATATATATATATATATATATATATATGTATGTATATATATATGTATGTATATATATATATATGTATGTGTATATATATATATATATATATATATATATATATATATATATGTATGTATGTATGTATATATATATATATATATATATATATATATATATATATATATATATATATATATATATATATATATATTATATATATAAATCCCTTTAAATCCCCGTTCCACAAATGTTACAAAACAGAGAACGTTCCTAGAATATTATTATGTGGTTCCCAAAAAATAACCGAAGCATGTGCTAATGGTTTGGGAACGTCCTGCTGGGTGAACGTGAAATCAAAACAGTCTGCACTTTCATTTATAGTCGACAACTCCCTGTAAAATAGCCTACGCAATTAACTCTATTTAGACTCTGCATGTACAATTTCGGTCGCAAATGGGATTAAATAGGCTAAAATTTTGATCTGGCACTTGAATGCTCCCCATTCTGCAGTCTTTCAAAAATAAATAAGTTAGAAGAATGAATCACGTGATTCAAATATGTGTTAGGCTACTCCATTAATACTCCATTACTCCGTAATGCTGCTACGGACAATAACGCACAGCGCATTCTGCATTGGTTTGTACTTTGCATTACGGAAATGCACTTACCGCACCGCTGAACCCCGGATTTATTTCGCTGTGAGGAAACGAAAAGACTGAAATCTGATTCCTTTTGTCGCAAAACACAGACTGCAGATTTCAATGTTCAACGCTTTTAGCAACGCCCACCATGAAACTGTCATATAACCCGCTCGATGCCATTCACCATGAGTTAGCAAAATTATTTTAGTTGAAAGTATGGATTTATAGTGATGTGCAGATATGATTTATAGTTATTACGTATCCTGCACTGAAGGCATGCCTATATTCAGTTCTTGGTCGTCCTATTAGAAATCTAAACGTTCTCGGCTATAATAATATTTTTAAGTGAAAATTTTCAAATTAATAACTAATCAAATAAAAAAATACATATAGTGTTTGCAGTTATGTGTTTTATGTTACCAGCTATATATGAAATGAATTAGACATATATATCGATGTATAAGGAAGAGTATGTTTTTTGATGATGTGACTGCTTTTCCTAGGTTTTACGAAGTTAACGACTTTTAATGAATATTTCAATCGTCCTGTTGTTTGACAAATTAATTTCTAAAAGTCATATATATTGCGTCGGCTGCATGCTGCATAATAAAACTCGAAATAAACTATTGACGGTGTGCCACCAGAGGGCGTGCTGTGACTGATTTTGAACCTCTGGGTCCGCTACAAAGTTTTTTTTTCTGTCATACAAATTAAAACTGCTGTTGTTGAGAGAAACAAGTCAACACTAATTACATTTTCTGACAAGGGTCAGCTATTTAACAAGGGTAGACAATTAATATTAATTAATAATTTGATTATAGTGTTATATAATGTATGTTATACATTATTGCAATATATATATGTATAAAAGTTACTGAAGATTCTGTTGCTCAAAACAATGGTAAAATGTTACCGTTGTTGCTATTTTAATAATTGGTTAATGTTTAATAATTGTTTGACTCTTTGCATTTTGCGGGTAATGTTAAGTATGGTACATTTTAAACAGGGTGATTGCTTTTTTGTAGCCATGTATGTGCCTAAACAGAAGCTGGCATTATAATGACCAAACCTGAGAGACATTTCATTGGGGGGGAAAGAATAATAAATAATCATTAATGTTAGTGCAATGTAACAGTAAAGGCTTAATGAAATGCTTTCAAAAGGCACCGCTGGGATTCGAACCCAGGATCTCCTGTTTACTAGACAGGCGCTTTAACCAACTAAGCCACGGCGCCACGTGCGCGTCGGCGCATTACAGACCTTTTTTCCTAAGCGGAAATCAGTCACTATTTAGCTTCCGGTATTCGTTCAATTAATCGGTATCCTTTTATCTAACGCATTATATCGCGAAGCACATCGTAATTATAATGTCTGTAATAGTCAGAGTTGACACATAACCTTTATCTTCGTGACGCGTAATATTCTGACAAGATGTGAAAATCTGTATGTTATGGTTGGTACTGTTTATCTGTTTACCTTTTATATTCTAATTAACGTTAAGTACCAGCATACACGTTTATTTATAGTCTACCTTTGTCCAGTTGCTTGACTGCACAATATCGCTTTTTTTTTTAACTACAACCACTGATAAGATAAACGCGCGTGAACCCTCTTTGGATCATATACCACAGTGAAGTCCATTGTAACAAACTGGCAAAATGACACAACCCAGATAGTAAGCAACTAAAACAAATAAGTGTCCAAAACAGCATCTAACACTGACACAACTGTGCATCTCTTTGGCTGAATGCAGACATCTGACATCTGGGGTTTTACAGAAGCCCTATAACAAAACACTGAAGAATTGTTTTGTGGTCCAAGACTAAAGGTCAGCCTTCTGAGACTAAAAATATATGTCTGGTGAAGTACAAGTCCAATTCAGTGAGGAACCAAGGTTAAAAAAGAAAAAATATTATCAATTTGTTTACTAGAAAAATCCAAGATGTCAGAATTCAGTTCAGTTGAAACTGGTGTGGGAAAGGTTCCCATTAAGTTGGGAAGATATTTAGATGATTTGTATGAAAACTTGTTTATTTCCACCTCAGTTAAAAAACAGAAAGAAAAAGTAATTAAAAACAATTTTAAGATAGAAAGGCACGTTTCCAACACATCAAGCTACATTGTGAGATTTAAAGTCACAATTGGGAGATCAGCTTGCAATTATGAGGAAATAATTCATTACCATAAATTACCCTTTATTACTCAGAGGCAGAAGTGGATTTCCTAGTATCGCAAATCGCAAATAGGCAAAAAACTCACAAGGACATTATAAAAGCAAAACACTCTTACTTACAAAATATATCTGGCAAGATGAATATTTAGGATTAAATTAAAGTGTGGAATTTTGGTTTATTATTGGAAGGAAGAACATTTCACATGAGGCTTAATTCTGCAAAGTTGATGTGGTTAGAATTCATTTCAAAAGTACCAAGAGACATTAGGCCAAAAATTACCAAAAACACCCACAAAGCAACTTTCCACACTTTTTTTACTCATTTGGCAGACAATAATATCTAACGTGACTTATGTTGCATTGAATGTACTCATTTTTTAATCAGCTCACACATTCCCTGGGAACTGAACTCACAACTTTGGCATTGCTGTTAGCATGCTTTTACTCTTTGAGCTGCAGGAATGCATTTTTCTCAATATAGCACCATGTTGCTCTTCTGTCAAACATGGCGACACACAAGCTGGAGATCAGGCTTAGAGTCACAGCAGCCGTCCCGTCCTGCTGGTGGATCCTCTTACGGGGATAAACCCACAGGATAAGATGCTGATATCTAAAGAAGACAGAGGCTCAAACACACGTTAAACCTAAAAACAGCAGTGCAGCAGGTGCTTGTATTCAATTAGAAAACCCAGAGAGCTAGACAGTATGAACATTTATTTCTGGAAATTAATTACAAAGTCTTCAAATACCAGTGAACCAGCAGATTCTGGTAAACAAGTTCGCAAGTCTGATTATACTCCTCAAGAACAAGATACAGGGATATGGATGATTATTATTATTATAATAGTGGAATAATTGTCTGTTATTCTGCTAAAGGATAACAAGACGAGGTTAAAATCTACCGCTGCGTCTGATTATTATATCTTGACCCTTACAGACCACAGTTTGGCTTCTATATGTACATGAATTTTGGATGAGAAATGTCACACGAAAGAGACAAAAGCTCAAAGTTAGTGTTTGAGGAAGTACAAACCAACCAGGAACTCTGAAGAACAGTAGCATCACATCATGTGAAATCCATAACAGGAAATGACACAGTGCCAAACACCTTCAAGATCATCTTAAAGGGGTAGTTCACCCAAAAACGGTGAGATTCAGACTCACCCTTGCGTCATTCCAAATGCAGAACAGAAAATTTGATGTTTATCCATACACTGAAAGTCAATGGGGTCCAAAACAACTTTTGTTTGGACCCCACTGCCTGTCATTGCACAGACAAACAAAAACATACATTTTTTAAATATCTTCACTCAAACTGACTTGGAATAACATAAGGGTGAGAAATTGATAAATAATGGTTGTACCACCCCTTTAAACACAACTGACTGTAATACATAGCGAATGCCTGAAGTTACAGAACTGCTGTTAGGGTTTCATTAGACATTAAACACAAGATGCATATGTGCTTTAGCCCTTTGCTGGTGAAACAAAATGACACACACACACACACACACACACACACACACACATACGTACACAAAGAAAGCCGTTCATTACATTACATGGATTGGATCAAGGCAAGACTTTGCCATTTTAATAAATAAATTGAAATTAAGCATAAGCACAACTAATAAAGGTTGGAGAAGCGGGAACTACGTGTCCCCTAATCTCTGCCGTCCCCTTTTCTCCCTCAGCAGTGGAGGACTGGTGTTATTTTAGAGCAGTAATATACGCCCTTATACGAGTGCAATGCTTGTCAACATCATCGTCAAGATTACAATCATTACAGTCATTATCCACTACAACATCACTAGTATCAGCACAAATGCATTCTTAGATTAGTAAATGTCAAAGAAAAAAGGGACAGGGAAGTTTCTGACGTTTTTTCATGAGTTCCTCTACTTCATTTAGTCTCCTTTTCGTTTTTCTAACTGCTCCTAGACACAGCAGACTACTTGTGGAAATACGCACGCAATAAAACATGACTTCCTGTGAAGAGAATGAAGGGATATAGAAGAACGTCACATAAAGAAGACAATGTGGCGAAACATGAGTATTATGTGCTCTACAGGATGATTACAGTGCAATGAGTCAGACGTATGAGCAAAAAGGTCGTCTGTATTCGTTTTTACAGATCAAATAACAAACCTTCCTTCTACAAACAATGAAAGCCTAAAAAGGAGTCGTCTTCTTAAATAAGCACTGGCCTACAGTTTAAAAGCTTCAACAGTATTAGTATTACTTGTCACACCTGTAAACGTTTGTCTCCTAAACTGTCCAGAGGTTACAAAGACTCAGCTGCAGCGTCTCACATGTTCCAGAACGTATTCTGGGAAGTGCAAACTACACACTTGCAGTCCATCCAGTTTGCAAGGCATCCTGGGATACTCGTCCTCTTTCCATTTGTTCTCCTCTGGGTCAAATGTGAGGATAGAGTCGCTGTAATGACCGTTGTAGCAAAGTCCTCCAAGCACCATGATCTGTTTGTCCAACACTGCCACTCCGTGTCCGCTGCGTCCTATAGGCATAGAGGCCAAAATAGTCCACTCGTCGGTGTCTGGGTCGTACACTTCCGTCGAAGGGCAGCCCTGGGATTCGAAAGAGGCACGCAGTATCACACACACCCCGCCGAACACGTACAGCTTCCCATTGTGGGAGATCATCTTGTGGAAGCAACGAGCGTAGTTCATTTTTGACTTGTTCTCCCAGCAGTTGGTGAGGATAGGCGTTCGCCGCGTACGGTGATCGGACGTTCCCTCCCGTCCCGGGTCAAAAACACATACTTGTTTTGAGGTGGAAGAGGAGGTGATGCCGCCAGTGATATACAACTTCCCGTTGAGCACGGTTCCTTCGTGACCGTATTTGTTTACAGGGTACGGGTCTACAAACTCCCACTTGTCCTCAACAATGTCATAACGCTCCGTAGAATAGAACGTCTCATCGCGAGTGCGGCCTGCAACGGCGTAAATATACTTCCCGATGACGCCGACCGCA
Source organism: Acrossocheilus fasciatus (assembly GCA_036784905.1). Taxonomy (NCBI): domain Eukaryota; kingdom Metazoa; phylum Chordata; class Actinopteri; order Cypriniformes; family Cyprinidae; genus Acrossocheilus; species Acrossocheilus fasciatus. The sequence continues at coordinate 13,367,911 of CM071961.1, forward strand.
AACTCTGATCTGGGAACGGACATGTCGGCCATGCGTAGCCAGGAGTTCTGTCTGGGATCGTAGCGGTAGACCTTAGAAGAAGCATGGAATTCTCCATCCGGGCCTAGTTCTTCACCACCCAACAGGAAAGCGAAGTTGTTGACGATGGCCAGGCAATCGGGCCGGAGCGGCACCTGCGGGCCTTCTAGTTCCCACCACACTTTGGGCCGGTGGAGGAGGAGGATCTTGCTGTTGACCATGCTGTGGCCAATCATTCCACGGAATACAGCAGTCTGGGGTCTCACGGATCTGATGCGGTTGGACTTGGTTTCCGCCAGCGGTTGTTCGTTCACCTGATGAAAGTAGCTGAGTGCCTGGTCTACTTCCAATCTCAGTTGGCGGGAATAACGGTAGAACTCTGATGTCTTCACCTGTGCAAGGAGAAAGAAACAGATAAAGGTCAATGACATGCCACTTTATAAACACACTACTGTTCAAATATTAGTGGTTGGTAAGATGTTTTTGAAAGAAATATCTTATGCTCACAAAAACTGCATTTGATTGGTCAAAAATGCAGTAGAAACTAGGGATGCAACAATACAGTTAGTCCACGGTTCAATAGGTACCTCGGTTTTTAAAGGAACACTCCACTTTTTTTGGAAATAGGCTCATTCTCCAACTCCCCCAGAGTTAATAAGTTGAGTTTTACCGTTTTTGAATCCATTCAGCCGATCTCCGGGTCTGGCGATAGCACTTTTAGCATAGCTTAGCATAGATCATTGAATCGGATTAGACCAGTAGCATTGCGTTCAAAACTGACCAAAGAGTTTCGATAGTTTTCCTATTTAAAACTTGACTCTTCTGTAGTTATATCGTGTACTAAGACCGGCGGAAAATGAAAAGTTGCGATTTTCTAGGCCGATATGATTAGGAACTTTGCAGTCCGGCGTAATAATCAAGGAACTTTGCTGCGGCAGCAGGCGCAGTGATATTACGCAGCGCCTGAAAGTAGTCCCCAGCTATATTATAACTAGTTACCTAGCTGGGGACTACTTTCAGGCACTGCGTAATATCACTGCGCCTGCTGCGGCCATGTTACGGCAGCAAAGTTCCTTGATTATTACGCCGGAATGAGAGTATAGTTCCTAGCCAAATCGGACTAGAAAATCGCAACTTTTCGTTTTCCGCCGATCTTAGTACACGATATAACTACAGAAGAGTCAAGTTTTAAATAGGACAAATATCGAAACTCTTTGGTCATTTTTGAATGCGATGCTGGTCTAATCGGATTCAATGATCTATGCTAAGCTATGCTAAAAGTGCTATCGCCAGACCCGAAGATCGGCTGAACGGATTCAAAAACGGTAAAACTCAACTTATTCCCTCGGTGGGAGTTGGAGAATGAGCCTATTTCCAAAAAAAGTGGAGTGTTCCTTTAACCACGGGTTTAGGTTCAACAAATTAAAAATGATAAACTCCTGTAAACCTCTGTACACTGGAAAAAGCGTGGATTTTTATATGTGTGCTTAACATTTATTTTGAGAGAGGTATTATTTTTCAGATTTCTACACAAAAAAAGGATGGATTGGCCATTATTGAGCGTAATAAATACATGTAATGTGCGTTTCATTCATACTGGACACCAAAGGGTGCCCTCACGCAGAAAATCCACTATGCATCATAGAAGTAACCATAGATATGTACTGTATATATACAGTGCCTTTCTAAAGTATTCATACCCCTTCATTTTTTCACATTTTGTTATGTTGCTGCCTTATGTTAAACTGTTTTAAATTACTTTTTTTCCCACATCAATCTACACTCCATACACCATACACACCACAACTTCGTAAAATTTTATTTTTTTTAACTGAAATAAGTACATTGCATAAGTATTCATACCCTGAACTAAATATTTAGCTGAAGCACCTTTACAGTCTCAAGTCTTTTTTGTTTGATGCAACAAGCTTTGCACATCATCATTTGGCAATTATCTGCCATTCTTCTCCTCATCTTTTCACCTCTCAAGGTCTGTCAGGTTGGATGGGGGCAGACGCACATTTTCAGATTTCTTCAGAAATATTTGATTGGGTTCAATCCCAGGCTGTGTCTGGGCCACTCAAGGACATTCAGAGTTGTCTATAAGCCACTCTTGCTGTGCTTAGGGTCATTGTCCTGTTGGAAGGTGAACCTTCTGCCCAGTCTGAGGTTCTGAATGCTCTGAACTAGGTTTTCATAAATAATATATTGGCCATCTCAATATTTTGGTACACTGAGCTTTTCTTCTACTCTGACGGGGCCCTCTGTCCCTGCCGCTGAAAAACAGCCCCACGGCATGAGGCTGCTACCAGCACACTTTACTTTTGGCATGGTACACTGAGGGTCCTTTGGTTGCTTTTTTGTAAATTCCAAGTGTGTTTTCATGTGTTTTAAATGAGGAGAGGATTGAGTTTGGCCACACCGCCATAAAGCTCAGATCGGTAGAGTGTTGCAGTGATGTTTGTCCTTCTGTAGTTTTCTCCCATCTCCACATATGATCATGGAGCTCAACTAGAGTGACCATCAGGTTCTTTGTTACCAGTCTAACCAAAGCCCTTCTCCATCAGTTGCTCAGTTTGGCCAGGAGTCCAGCTCTAGGAAGAGTCCTGGTTGCTTCAAACTTCTTCCATTAAGAGTAACAGAGACTACATGCTTCTGTGAAACTTCAATGAAGCAGAATTTTTTCTGAACTTTTCCTCAGATCTGTGGCTTGACGCAAACCTGTTTTTGAGCTCTACAGGCAGTTCTTTGGACTTCAGGGCTTGGTTTTTGCTCTGATATGCATTATCAGCTGTTAGATCTTTTATTAAGATCTTTTTATTCCAAATCATACCCATTCAATTGAATTTGCCACAGGTTAACTTCACTTGAAGTGTAGTAACATATACAAGCAATATGAATGCTCCTGAGCTGAATTTCAACTGTCTCAGATAAGGGTATGAATACTCATGCAATGAAATCATTTTAGTTTTTTATTTTCAATAAATTTGCAAAGATGTTAAAAACCTGTTTTTTTGCTTTACAATCATGGTGTATGGAGTGTAGACTGATGTGGGGAAAAAAGTAATTTAGCATAAGGCAGCAACAAAATGTGGAAAAAAATGAAGGGGTATGAATACTTTCGCAAGGCACTGTACAAAGACAGTTCACTCCTATACTTATGAATGGGAGAAAGTGCAACGCGCAATATGGCAGGATAGTCCCGCCTTCTAAATGAAAGAGCCAGTTGTTGATTGGTAAAGTCAGTGCCTCACTGCAGCGCCCATTAGAAGCTGCCCGGAGGCGTTGCAAATATGGCGGCCGAGTGAGCAGACTTTCCTTAAAAGGGACTTTGATAAATATACATCTATGGAAGTAACACTGATGATTTTCCAAGAAATCCCTAATATGGATAAAGGCATTGCTATCGCTGTAACTGAATAAAAAAGATATAATGTTAAACGTTTTAAATTATGACATGTAAGGACAATAAACACTGTGCTGCGACAATATATGGTTTATCTTATGGAATGCCAATCCTGCCATAATTAATAAAGAAATGAACAAAAAAAATGTAAAAAAGCAAAAATAAATAATTATTTATAATTTTATATCCTTATGTATTTTCTTTTTTTCCCCCACTTTTTTTAATACATTTATTTATTTCCACTTATTTATTACACATTTATGTATTTATTTACATATTTATTTATTTATTTGTCAGTAGGGTAATGAGGAGGACGTGTTTTACCTCAGGAATAACAATCGAGCCAGAGAAGTCAATGGATAAGCTTTGAGACCATAGTGACACCTTGTGGTGCCCACAAGTACAAGAAGTGTAGCCTACATGATGCACCTGTTGATACTGTGGGATGAATGACTTAGATGGGCAATATGGCCAAAATGTTATATCAAGGTTATTATTTCAGTTTCACATGGGGGGGGGGGGGGGTTGTTTCAGCTGGGAAGCGTGCAATCTGTGATCACGTACATTTGCTGAAGCTCACGAAAGCGTGCAAGCGCTCTCTTATGCATGCTGTTTTTTTTAGGTTTCGCTTTCAACGCATTACTGTAGAAGATTTGTCGCCTCACACCACTTCCTGTGTGGACAGTCACCGCATCAACTGATTATAATGGGTTCTCTTGGTGTAGACACGGCTTTAGATACGGATTAAATCACATGTCTTAGGCTGGAAATATCCAGAATTAGGTCAAACAAAAGGTGCCCATGGGAACGGAGCTAGTGAGACACACACACCATTCATTGAACATACATGGTGAGCATCATGCTCATCCAAACAGTGCCTGTCATGTGCCCTCAGCTTTTGGAGCTAACTGCAATTTTTTTGATGTAACCAAAAACAACATTGACAGCATCAGAAACAAACCCGTAAACTGATGTCCAGCGGCATTTAAAAAAAAAAAAAGTTAAATGTATGCATTATGAATATGGAATGCCACGCTCTTAATTCCAATTGATAAATTCAGTTAAAATAATAAAGGGCTGTTACTAGTTTTTACTAGTATAAATCCAATCAGTGTCCACAAAAGCCATCAGAGACATCATTACTGAATGCATTTACACTGCAATTAGCCTTCAAATGCATACTATGTTACGAAATTAATGTTTTAAATTTTGAAGGCAGAAATGTGTCAACATGTCAATGAATTAAACTATATGTTTAATATGAAACTAAAACAGAAACTAGGTGGCGCCAAGTCACTGTCTTAACGAGCGAAAACAATCTCGAGAACACCACTACTTGTTGCCGTGGTGCAGCTGTGGATTTGTTTCCGTGATAATTATATGTAGGAATAATGTGTTATATAAAAAATAAAAAAATCTTTTCATGACAAAATTATCAAAAAGATGGCAGGTAGGGGACATAATCGAGGGAGCATGACTTTTTATGTTGAGAGAAGGACATTTATTTCTCGTGGCCATTAATGCACGAACCTGCGTGACCATAGCAACCTCAGATATTCAGAAATGGATATTATGAATACATTAATATTTTGTTTAAAGTTATAAAGAATTATTTTTTTTATACTTTTCTTTGTATATTTATTTGTTTATTTTTGCTTGTTTTACATTTCTTTGAACATTTATTTATTTATAATTATGGCAGGATTGGCATTCCATATTATCTACGTTCTTCAAGCCATCTTGGGCATTTTCATAATCAGACGTGGGTAGTAACGAGTTACAGTTACTTCGTTACAATTACTTCGTTACAATTACTTGAGTAATTTTTTTGGGTAACTAACACTTTTAGAGTATATTTAATAGATCACTCAAGCACATTTTTAGTTAAAAAACGGTACTTTTTACTTCGTTACTGTGGGCAACGCTCCTCTCGTTACTTTATCATAATGCAATACAAGTCAAAAATGCTTCAATTTATTCCAAATGCGCCGTCTACTTTTCTCTGGTCAATGAGCGATGCCCATTCGAATGATTCATTCTTTTGAGTCAAACCAGTTGGCAAACCAGTGAATTGGTTCGCGAATCAGTTTGAATGATTCGTTCAGTTCCATGCTGCACACACCGAGTCGTCTGAAGCGGTTCTCACTCAGAGTTGTTGCATCAAGAGCGTTGAAGACGTGGCTTTGGATCTACAGTCAATTGAAAGCAAATCTGCAAAGGCTATTGTTTGCTAGCTATGAAGATCTTTTTTAGACAAACACCGCGTGTGCCGTCTATGGTTCCACAGCTATAGATAGGCTACATTCGATTACAGTACACGATACCACTACGACATTACCAGTTTGTTATACATGTACTTTATACATTAAATACAATGTATAATTTCTACATTAAATAAGCTGTCACGGAGAGTATGAAATGAACACCAGCCAAACCCACATTAGCTCTGCGCAGCGGCGCACGACCTGTTCCTGGAGGAATACCTATTTTCACAATATACATTTGTTTACATTTTGCAAAACAGACGGAAGAAGATCCGTCAATGTGCATTTGTTTCGTTATGTTTGTATGTTATGTTTGTATGTTATGTTCGGTCATGTAAGGAGTTTTCACTCTTCTCCGTGTCAGAGGTTATATATAGGCTACATATATAATACACAATTAATTAATATACTTTAAAATATAATTAATTCAGTGATGCAAATCAGAATTTTCACCAGCTGTTAATTCAGTTTTCAGAGTCATATGATTCTTCAGAAATCATTCTAATATACTGATTTATAACCAGTGTTGGAAACAGTTTTGCTGCTTAATATTTTTTGGAACCTGTGACATTTTGTTCAGGATTCTTTGATGAATAGAAACCTAAAAAGAACAGCATTGATAATAAATCAACATATTGGAATGATTTCTGAAGGATTATGTGACACTGAAGACTGGTGTAAAGGCTGATGAAAATTATGATGTGCATCACTGAAATAAATTACATTAAAAAAAACCTTGAAAAAGGGCCGTCAACCCCTTCATGTGAAAAAAATAATTTTCACCTTAGTGGTTAGCCCACTATTTTTCTTGAAAATAGCATAAATGTTTTCAGAAAGCCACATATAACCAACATGAATGCAAAGACTTGGCACACGTTTAAAACCAGATTTCTCTTGTTCTGTTGTGTACTCTCTTGTCTGTCATGACACATCATGAACAAGGAAACACTTTTACCTTCTCAAAGATATTGGCAGGAGTCATGAGGCAAAAGCGCAGGTTCTGCACGACCGCATCCGTATGTCTCCAGCGCCGCCGGTCGTGTCTCAGCCAGGCCTGCACCGCCTCGTACAGCTCAATTTCCGGAAATCGACTCAGCTGGTCACTATCCAGATATGCCATCAACTTCTCCAAACTCAGATAAGATAGGAAGTCCGGTCGTGCCATCAAGGGCACAAAGTTCTCCAGCAGAAATGCGTCAAGCTGCTCCTGCACGCCTTCCACGCCGACGCTGAAATCTTCCAGCAAGCGCATGACCTCAGCACAGTTCTCTAAGCAGATCTTGGCCAGCAGGAAGGAGCAGCAGAACTCTACGGCCTCAGTGAGTTGCACGTACATAGCAGCCTGCAGGATCTCCTGCACCGTGAGCATGCTCAACTCCAAAGAACCGTAGTACATGAAGCGAAGGACGTGACCAAACCCGGCTGCCGTCAACCCCTTCATGTGAATCTTATCCTGGTCACGTTCCCGCATATCGGCCGTGAACATGACCCGGAAATAGTCGCTTTGCGTTGCTAACAGAGCCTTGTGCGCCTGGAAGTGGTGCTCCTCGATGAGCAGTGTGACATCGAGCAGCAGTCGCTCCTCATACAAGGCTCTGAAGCCCGACGACACGCTGCCGTCATGCACTTGGGAAAGGTACACCTCCACATCCCCCGCCATTAGGCACCTGCAGAGACACAAACGCTCTTATAAATGACGTGTCGAGACGAGTCGATATGTTCCAATTCAGCTGGTCATCTCTGCAAGGTTGGGAAGACCATAACTGTGATGGAGGGACAGACATTTTACAGCTTTCTCTCAGGTATTTGATAGAAATAAGACTTATTTGTCTTGTCTCAGAGTTTGAAATCAATCAACAGGATAAGAAAAGCCTCTTAAAGGGACAGTTCACCCAAAAATTAACACACAAAAGAAGTGTTTTTTGTCCACAGTATGAAAATTTGTGGGGTCCACATTAATGTAATTTTATAGACAAAAACTAGTAAGTCATAAAAGTTTGGAATGACGTGAAAATTAGCTCAACACCATTTAAAAGTTTGGGTTCAGTTTGAATTTTTTTATTAATATTTTTATTCTGCATTATGCAGTTCTTTTGAAATTTCGATTTATCATAAAATCCTAAAAGATGGATCTCTGTTTCCACAAAAAATAGAGATAAAGCAGCACAACTGTTTGATAATAATAAGAAATGTTTCTTGAGCACCAAATCAGCAAATTAGAATGACATGTGACACTAAAAACTACAGTAACGGCTGCTAAAAATTCAGGTTTGCAATTACAGGAATAAATTACATTTTTTTTTTTTTTATTTAAATTGTAATAAAAAAATGTAATATTTCACAATATTACTGTTTTTACTGTAATTTAGATCAAATAAGCTTTGGTGAGCATAAAAGATTTCTTTCAAAAACAAAAACAAAAAAATCATACCCACCCCAAACTTTTGAATGTAGCATCAATGATGAGAAGATTTTCATTTTGGGGTGAACAATTGCTTTAAAACAAGATAAAATTATGCATAATTACATGCTCATTGAACTTAAACAGCATCTCCTCAAGCTCTTTATCAACAAAATCGTGTGAACTATTTGTATTTTAGTGAATAATAGTTGGTGAAAAAACATGCCAGACTTTAATAAAGCCTCTGGAAGGACTTCAAGAACTTTCACACCTCAGCACTTCAGTTTCTGCTGCTGAAAGCCAAACTCTATCTCAAAGCTCCCCCACACACTCCCCCTCTACTGCACACATACACACACAGCACACTCACCTCTGATTGGCCACGGGCATGTCACAGGGGGGTGTCCGAGCCAATCAGAGGACAGTACCTCTTGTGTCCGAAGGAAATTAAATTCTGAAGATATTCACCTAAATGACAAATCGAACAAGCCCCAATCATTAAAATAATGTTAAAATTACCAACAGACTAAAATACCAAAGATGCACCAACAATTCAATGTCCCACTGTGTGCAAACAGGAAACAATTACTTATAAAAGGAGGCAGAATTTGACTAAATATATCCCAGCTTGCATATTAAAACTACACCATGTGCAGAACAGCAGCCTCTTCTTGTTTAATCATTTTTTTTTTATATGAAATTGAGATGAAATACACTGTATGCTTAGCAGGTTATGTGGCTTGTAGAAAAGTGATGATTTTGTGATATTACCTTCTAGAGGCCTCCTGGCCAACTGTCGGCTTCACTGCGCTGAAGGGACGTTCACATTTCCTCTGCTTGTATTTGCCCTGCTCTAAAAAGAGATGACATCCACATGCTGGTAAACAGACAGGTATTCTTTAATTTCCGTGTTATTATTATGTCATTTCCCCATTGTTAATACAATACACATTTGAAAATGGTCTGCAAAAGAGTTAAAAAAAAAAAAAAAAAAAAACATATCAAATGTTACTCATTCAGAAAACACAGAATAACATCTGATATGGTGTATAAAAAAATGTTTGGGCTTTTTTATTGCAAGGCTGAGCAAGTTCATATATGTGAGGGATGCTTTGTTGTACATAAGACAGCATAAGAGCTACATTCACAAACAGTAGACAGATCAGACAAATGAAAACAAATGGAATTTCCCCAAACTTTTTGCTGTCATATTTCATTTTGCAAATAAACTATGATTATAAACTCACTACTGTTCAAAAGCATGAAGTCAGTACAATTTTATTTGAAAGAAATTAATACTTTTATTGAAAAATTAAACAAAAATATTGATCAAAAGCAACAGTAACAATATGTTCCAAAATATGTAGGCCTATATTTAAAAAAAATGGTGTTTATTTGTACTTTCTATTCATCAAAGAATCCTGAAAAAAATGTATCATGGCTTCTTCCACAAACATTAATCAGCACAATGGTTTTCAATATGATAATAAGAACTGTTTTTTTTTTTAACAAATCTACATATGTGACCCTGGACCACAAAACCAGTCATAAGTGTTTTTTTAGATTTATACATCTGAATACATAAGCTTTCCATTGATGTATAGATTGTTAGGATCGGACAATATTTGGCCGAGATACAACTATTTGAAAATCTGGAACCTGAGGGTGCAAAAAAATCAAAATACTGAAAAAATCACCTTTAAAGTTGTCCAAATGAAGTTCTTAGCAATGCATATTACCGATCAAAAATTAAGTTTTTATATATTTACAGTAGGAAATTCACTAAATATCTTTATGGAACATGATCTTTACTTAATATCCTAATGATTTTTGGCATAAAATAAAAATTGATCATTTTGACCCACACAATGTATTTTTGGCTATTGCTACAAATATACCCCAGCGACTTAAGACTGGTTTTGTGGTCACATATTAGAATGATGTCTGAAGGATCATGTGACACTGAACACTAGAGAAATGATGCTGAAAATACATCTTTGTATGGCAAGAATAAATTACATTTTAAAATATATATATTAAAACAGAAAACAGGCTTTTTATATTGTAATAATATTTCACAATAATACAGTTTTACTGTATTTTTGACCAAATAAATGCAGCTTTTTATTGAGCTGTTTGAGTTTGTCCTCCTATTAAATAATAAAGGTTTAACCGCGACCATAACTTAATGACAATGTGTCCGTTTTAGCAGTGTTCGACCTTACGTTAAACTCAGCTTGGTTTTAAATCCTCAAAACTTCAATGACCTCGTGTTCAGACCCTCAGTAAACGAGACACAAAAACAACACTTGACTGATTCCAAGAAAAGCCCGTATTATGGGCTTCTTAATGACATGTTTGGTTTCGCAGTTGTTGCTATTATTCGGTCTCTAAAATCTTTAATAACTACCTACAAGCAACTGGACATGAACACTGGCGGTGGCTTAAAACCTAATGAGCTGTCTATCTAGACAGCATTTATAGTCACTGAATCCTAACGTGAATATGATGCCTAAACATGCTGTATACTGAGGGAGCTCACTAGGTCAATATGAGAGACACAGGCAGTAATTACCGCTGACACGTCCCAACGAATGTCAACCACTACACATGTAACAATTCTGCGGTTTCAGCTACAATAAGCTAAAATGAGTCCGTTATTAAGTAGGACAGCGTTGTGTGGGAAATGAAATGATTCCAGAAGGGTTTTACCTCGGCGATGCGACTCCACGCAACCCCGCTTCGACCAGGGAGCCCGAGGTCCTTCGGACATGGAGTGCTGGTGTTAGACAAAGACCAGAGAAATTAAATATGAAATCTCATTATCGACGGAGATATGCTGCCCATTGGCGTCTTTAGGTGACAATAAACCAGTGTTATTTGGACTGAATCGCTAAATGTTGTTTGTCTGTAGCCTCCACAGCGATCGTAGACGCCATATTATTGTCTGCACTGACGTCATTTCCCGAACATTTGTCGGTCGGACGGAAATGTTGGAGTTTGTGTGTCAATATTCTCTGCCTACATGTGTACAAAATGTTTTAGTTCACTGTCACAGGTGTGAAAAGAGCACATAAGTCGTGGTATATGTTATGATTCAACTTTTACTTTCCTTATGAATAGGAACATCCTGTTTCATATTATATTATATTTAGTCTCTCTCAGGGACATGCCAAGAATATTTTTCTACTTTTTCTACAGATAACCTAGTCATATAATAGCTTATTCTGTTTTTTGATGTCTGTGATTCAACTACTTTTCCCTTCACTTTATTGGTACTTTATTGATCCCTCAAGGGCAATTATATGTTGCAAATTGCAAAAACAGATAAATACTGTGGTGTTACACATATTACAATAAATGCAGAGAGGAAAAAATAAAAGCTATACACAAGAGGTATGTTTGCACTGTCCACATTAAAGTTTCTACATTTGTTTCAGAATGAATAGTTGACTTTGATATCTGGGCCATTCTACAGGAATGTCCACTTTTGGTATGGCAAGATGTCTTAAAATGTATTTCTTTTTCTAACAGCTTAGACCACATTATTAGATTACCTTTTGACTTTATGAATACATATAAATGACAGCTTAATTAATTATTTTTTTTTAGCTTTTTCGTGCAATTGTTTCAAGACCACATGTACCATTTTTTGTCACTGGTGTTACCTACTTTAGCAATGGTAAAATGTTTTTATGAAATATGTGACCCTGGACCACAAAACCAGTCTTAAGTCGCTGGGGTATATTTGTAGCAATAGCCAAAAATACATTGTATGGCTCAAAATTATCCATTTTTTCTTTTATGCCAAAAATCATTAGGATATTAAGTAAAGATCATGTTCCATGAAGATATTTTGTACATTTCTTACTATAAATGTATCAAAATGTAATTTTTGATTAGTAATATGCATTGCTAAGAACTTCATTTGGACAACTTTAAAGGTGATTTTCTCAATATTTGGATTTTTTTTGCACCCTCAGATTCCAGATTTTCAAATAGTTGTATCTCGGCCAAATATTGTCTGATCCTAACAAACATACATCGATGGAAAGGTTATTTATTCAGCTTTCAGATGATGTATAAATCTCAATTTCGAAAAATTGACACTTGTTTTGTCATCCAGGGTCACATATTATTTCTCGATTCTTTTTTTCAGCACATGTAGTCAGAGTTACAGAAAAATAATGAAAATGCACAAAATAAGAAGATTATGTTTTATTTATTTAATGTGACACAAAAAACAGTACAGTAACACAGTAGCACAGCACGGTAATACCAGTGACACACATAAGACCTGATATACTGATCTTCACTGGTGTTACCCATAAGGAAGGTAACACCAGCGACAATTTTCATGAAAAATGCATTTTACAAAATGTCTGCTGCAAGATCATGGTATACTCACTAAATTAAGTAGTTTAATCCATTTATATTTTACTTTTTTTTTTTTTTTTTTTTTTTTTTTTTACAATTCCCTAACAATAAATAGGTCATACCAGTGACGTCAACTAAAAGCTTCATATGAAATCATGAGATAAATGAGAAAAATTTCTGGTAACTGAAAAGAAACAAGTGGACATAACATGGGCCTTTTTTCATAGATGTTTAGAAAACAGGAAGGAGGAAGTTAAGTGATGTCATCAGCGTGATTTTTATTTCAAAATAACATATTTTTGCTAAACGGTAACACCAATGACACAACTCCAGGGGACCACTGTCTTCATTATATATTTTATAATATTTATTCAGCATTTTGTTTTATTCTGCCATTTACATCATATATACATTATTGTATTTTATTCAAAATAAAGCACGTTCCCTCTGTACATGGCTGCAGGGAACGAGCAGTTTTGTGGTGCTTGGAATTCTTTATAATTAATTAAAAAACGTGTAGCCTAATTGTTAAAAAATTTAAAAATATAAAGAAATTGTAACCCTAAAGTGTTTTTCAAGTGTAATATTTCTGTAAAGGCTAGGGACAGAAAAATATACATTTCCATAGTATGACCCATCTATGTCAGCACGGGAACATCAAAAAATGTGTTCAGTCTAATTACACAGTGATATGTTTCACTGTGTAATTAGTGATAGATAGATAGATAGATAGATAGATAGATAGATAGATAGATAGATAGATAGATAGATAGATAGATAGATAGATAGATAGATAGATAGATAGATAGATAGATAGATAGATAGATAGATAGATAGATTTAAAACTACAAAACGTGTGACGTCATAACCGTAAGACGGACCCTGCGTCGATCCAACGTGTGTTCAAGTTTGTAGACGTTAATCATATATTAGGTAAATTACGCTGCTGGTTATGTTGGTATTTTAAGTTTGTTTATGTTAATTATAATCTAGGATTGATTTTCTCTCCGTCTTGGGGTTTACTGGGTTTTCTAGAAACTGATTGCATCATCCCATGCCTTCAGGACGCCTTTAGATAAATGAAATTATAATTATCTATTTTATTTTATGGTTTTATGCCGTGTAGTAGTGAAACATCGAACACTGTCTATATGTATATATCAAGCACTTCAAAATAATTGAACGGGATATGCTTTAATGCCACACATGTATTTGTGAAAAACGGTCAGGCGTTTGCTCGGTCAAACTTCCATTCCTTTTCTATCAAGATGGCGGGCGACGAGTCTGGAACAACGTTGGGTCAGCCTCATCTTTCTAAACAAGACCTTAGTACATTAGTAAGTCTTCATCTTTTGTTCGTATTTGTAGTATAACATGTTCTAAAAGTACTAGCTGTATCGATAGGTCGAGTTAAGTGGTTTTGTACTCTGTGATGATAGCAGGCGTGCTGGTTAGCTGTACCGGTGAAAGCTCACCACATGATTCATTCGGCGATGGAGAAGGACCCCGTGTTGAAATTATGAGAAAATGTTGTGAAACCCAAATGTCATTGTATTTAATATAGTTCCAGTCATGTGCTTCTTTGTTTAGGTACTAATCTTGCATACTTCTATTCAAATTAATTCTGACGTCTGACGTCCAGTGTTAATGTTCCCTTATGGCAAGCCGTTTCTTAACAGTTAATTTGTATTTATGTTTGTTACTGTGACTTATTTATGAATTACTTGAAAGTAAGGGAACAATTATTGCAAGCTACACTCTGAATCAAAAGCTAGCAATAGCAATTATTTGATTCAATTTAAGCTTGCTACAGCAAAGTGCAGCTTCCCTCTTTTTAGGTGGAAAACTTGTTTTTCTCTAAGAGGAGCTGTTACAAGTTTTGAAGAATGGTGAAGTATTTATTTCTAGTAGTTGTCGCTCATGAACGGATTGGTTTATTTGTTTTGATGCTTGTCACTACTGATGTTTTTGACGTTGATATCTTTTTCTTAAAGTTACACATGAAACCGCTTGCCATGCTTCCTTTTCTTGATGATTAGCATTAACAAATCTGTAATGCCTTATAGGATGTGAGTAAACTAACTCCTCTGTCCCAAGAGATCATCAGCAGACAAGCCACAATAAACATAGGTGAGATTTCTTTTTACTGTTTTGTGCTGCTTTGCATGCAAACAGATGTCACGTGAAATTAATAATACCTATTTATTTGTCTCTAGGAACTATTGGTCATGTAGCCCACGGAAAATCAACGGTGGTGAAAGCCATCTCTGGAGTTCACACTGTCAGATTCAAAAATGAGCTGGAGAGAAACATTACAATCAAGCTGGGATATGCTAACGCTAAGGTAATTGCGTTGTTCGCGAATCTCTCTAAAATAATTATTGCAAGCTACACTCTGAGTCAGAAGCTAGCAATAGCAATTACTTGATTCAATTTAAGCTTGCAACAACAAATTACAGCTTCCCTTTTTAGGAAAAAGTTTTGTTTTTTTCCCTTTAAGTGAGGCTGTTACAAGTTATTTCTTCTGAATAAATGTCAATTGATTGATTGATTAATGTTTGTGTCTTAAAGTTCATATGTTTTGTATTGAATGCCTTATTTAGGTGTATAAATTGGATGATCCAAGTTGTCCACGGCCGGAGTGTTACAGGTCATGTGGCAGCAGCACACCTGATGAGTTCCCCACAGACATTTCTGGCACCAAAGGCAACTTCAAATTAGTCCGGTATGTTGGTTGTATACATTTTAATTTCAGCTAATTGATATTTGAAACTTTACAAAATAATCATCTGGCATACATGGCTTTGGTGTTTGTTTTACATTAGTATAAAGGTATATTAAACCTAAAAATTAATGATGTATATACAGTAAATCATGTGAACTGGCAAATGGATTTGCAACAGTCGCTTTGTCACATCCAGTTTAGATGGCTTTTAGCTGATGCGATGCAAAGCAACAATGGTTTTGTCTGGTGTAGACACGGTGTGTGTGTTGCTCTTGAAGGGGAGTGGCAAGTTCACAATAGCAGCTTGTGATGCCATCCGCTGAAGAGATGTTTTTCTAGTATGGCAAAGGTTCTTCTACGTCAAATGGTACCAAGTCTGAAGAAGAAAGATTCAGAGGAATTGGCATTCGGTGCCACTTTATAAAAGGCACTTTTGCCACTGCTTTATTTTTTCCTGTGCCCCACTTTGAGAGCCACTGGACTAATCAATGTGTTATTTCCTTTGGAATGCAGTCTCCATATTCAGTTCTTGTGATCCAATTACAGCGCAAGTGTTGGTTTCCCCACACATCCTGATTCTTTTTGTTTTTTTAGACATGTCTCATTTGTGGATTGCCCGGGTCATGACATCTTGATGGCCACAATGTTAAACGGTGCCGCCGTCATGGATGCTGCGCTGCTCCTAATCGGTGAGTAGTGGTTTTTGACTTGCAAGTAATGAACACAGCTGTTATCATGTTGTATGAGTGGCTAATGACCTTCTTTACTCTTTCAGCTGGCAATGAATCATGCCCTCAGCCACAGACGTCAGAGCATTTGGCTGCCATTGAGATCATGAAGCTCAAGCACATACTGATTCTGCAGAATAAAATCGACTTGGTGAAAGAGAGTCAGGCCAAAGAGCAGTATGAACAGATCCTGGCTTTTGTGCAGGGTAAGAGATTTAGCTTTCGTGCTATTCTGAATTGTCATGGATTTGCTGGTAGTTGAACAGGAGACCATAACAGTATCATTGCCGATATGAATTTGGGAGAAGTGTACATGTATGCTACTGTTCAAATGTTTGTTGGTTAGGTTATTTTTTTTTTGTTAGTTAGTTATTTTTATACATGAACTGCCTTTGTTTTTTAGTTTGTATGGTTCTCTGAGGTCCACTTATAATGTTATCTAGATGTTTACATGAAAAAACAACAACATCATAATTAAGATGTATTAGGCGGCTATAGAATTGTAGATTCGGAAGTAAACGCTCACTGGTATGATTGGCTAACAGTTGTGTATGTTTGACAGCCTACAGTTTAAAAATGCATAAATACTCAATTCTACAATGAATTGTGCCTTGTTTGTAAACGAATCCGGGGTAAAATTACGTCAACAAAGGACAGAGTTCTTACTGGAGCTTCATTAAAAATAAAGTTCATCAAATAAAGTCTATAGTTTGGTTTCTGTGTAGACCTACGTTTGCCTCACTCGCTGTTTACACTACGTGTGTGAATCAGTGGGCGGGGCTAAACAGGCAGCGCTGTAGAAGCAGTAGTGTTGTCAAAAGCACTGATCGCGTTTATCCTGAAACGTTTGAGCGCTGTTAAGTGGATTCTTGAACAGATCTGATTGGCCAATGTGTTCACACGCTCAACAGATATGACTGTGATTGGCTTCAGTGATCATTGCTTCACGCTCTTCACCGAGCACGGCTCACACAGAAGCACACGGGGAGCATTTGAAAGCCGATGATCATTGTAGCCAATCACAGTCATAGGCTATCTATTGAGCACGTGAACACTATGGCCAATCAGCGCTGTTTAAGAATCTGTTCAAAAGGGCTCAGATGTTACTGGGAAATGTGCTTTTTTTTTTTAAATTTCAGTACTGACTGGTATCACAGCCGGTACTTTTGACAACACTAAGAAGCAGCCGTTGATCATCTTCTGAAGATGCAGAGTTTTGGCAGACAGGCTTCAATATAATCTGTTTTTAGACTAACGAGAGTTTTGAGTTCTGAATCGTACAGGATGTCAGGACCTCTTAAAAATCAAAAGATCATGGGGATTTTGATTTCTCAGTTCATGACCCCTTTGGTGATCAAGAAACATTTCTTCTCATTATTGTCAATGTTAAAAATTCTAAATGCATCTTTCAAAATTTTGTTGCCAAAGACCTGATAAACCAATCTAGTGATTACTTCTTTCCCTGAAATTGAAACTGAAAACGAATAGTTCACTCAAAATCAAAAATTGGTCCTCATTTACTCACTCTCATACTGTTTGACTTGTGTGTCTTTACTTTTTCTGTTGAACACACATTTTTGTTTTTGAAAATTCTGGATCTTTTTTTTCTTTCATATAATCAAAGTGAGTCGGTCTGTCAGGACCTCCAACATACAAATCCAACAAAAATGCCAAAATACTGTCGATTCAAATCTATTACATGAGGATGAGTAGATGATGACACAATGGTAATTTTGAGCGAACTATCCAAATAACATGGACATTCTGCTACTCTTTTATGTATCCTCTAAATGCCCTGGATGAGTACAGACTGATGTAAGAACTGTCCCATTATAATAAGGTTTTGCCTTTTGATTTATTTTCCTTCAGGCACAGTAGCAGAGGGAGCTCCAATCATCCCGATCTCAGCCCAGCTCAAGTACAACATTGAGGTTGTCTGCGAGTACATTGTAAATAAGATCCCTGTGCCTGTCCGCGACTTCACCTCTGAGCCTCGCCTTATTGGTAAGAGACCTTCAATATTACTAAAGAGGACTCACTGTGCTCTGTGGCACAGTTTAGATGTTCTTTTTCTTCCCCCTACAGTAATCAGGTCATTTGATGTCAATAAGCCTGGCTGTGAAGTAGATGATCTGAAAGGTGGTGTAGCTGGAGGAAGTATTCTCAAAGGAGTCCTGAAGGTAACTTTGGAATTGTTTGATCCAATTTATGCCAAGCATTTTTCCACCGTCCCACAATTCCTAAAGCACTTTCATTGTAAGACTATCAGGCTTCTGCTTTGCTGTTGCTATTTCTGTTCCTCTTTTCATGCTGTTCTTCTGTTTATTTTGGTTCAAGGTTGGACAGGAGATTGAGGTCAGACCAGGTATTGTTTCTAAGGACCATGAAGGGAAACTAATGTGCAAACCTATCTTCTCCAAAATTGTCTCCCTGTTTGCTGAACATAATGACCTCCAGTATGCTGCTCCTGGTGGCCTTATTGGTATGCAGACTTAAACATTACTGCAGTCTTCTAATTGTGTGTGTTATTGTTACATTATTTAGTGTTTGTTACGCACATTCTCTTTTGCAGGTGTTGGCACCAAGATTGACCCCACACTGTGCAGAGCAGATCGTATGGTGGGCCAGGTCCTCGGCGCTGTGGGGGCTCTTCCTGAGATCTTCACAGAGCTTGAGATCTCCTACTTCCTTTTAAGAAGGCTGCTTGGTGTGCGCACTGAAGGTGACAAGAAGGCAGCCAAGGTAAAGACTTTATTGTAGTATTATCAAAACAAATGTTAACTCTTTGTTTTTCAACATCCTTATGAATGAGATGAGAATTTAGTTTCGTTTCATGTAGTCTTAATGCTTAGGCTTCATAATGGTGTTATTTCAAGCTTAATTCTAGCACAACAGACATAATATGCATATTGTTGCTAAAGATTTGAGTCTGTAAGATTTCGTTTGTTTTTGAAAGAAATATCACCAAGGCTGCATTTATTTGATCAAAAACACAGTTAATAAGCAGTAATGTTGTGAAATATTATTACAGTTTTAAATAGTATATTCAAACATGCTATTTTCTATTTGGATATATTCTAAAAAATGTAGTTTATTCCTGTGATTACTACTACAGTCATTACTACTGTTTTTTTTTTGTTTTTTTTTGGTCAAAGTTGAAAATGTTAATGAATGTTTTTTTGTGGAAACCATTACTCTGTTCTAACCAGAGGTGACAAGATTTAATGGTTTTTGTCCTAACCAACCGTTAAGTTATATGCTTCAAGCGACAAGGGATTCCGTTTTAGATGCTGTTTCTATTTGTGACGCCGCAGCTGGTACAAGAACATACAAACTATGACACAAATCTCAGATACTGATTATGCGCTTTATTTAATGTTAAATGGGTTTAATGTGAGTTCGATCATTTTGCGTGACACTGATAGCCTTGCTGAAAGGCACAAAGACAGATAGTTTACTATTCAGACCTTAAAAAAAAAAGGAATGAATGTTTAAACTTATGAAATCAGTGAGCCAATGTGTATCTTATGACAGAAAATGGTTTCAGTCACTTAGTATATACTTTTAATAGAGTTAAAAAGGGTTTAATTTTTTACTTAATTAATTGGGTTATCTATTTTGCGGCAAGTGCAGTTCAAAGAGAGCTGCCAATTGGCTGATATACCTGATTGGCTGTGATATTTGATTAACTTTGTCACATCTGATGCGGACAAATTGCCTTTTGCTGGAATCTTACATTGCATCTGGTTAGGACACAGTCTTATACATTTTCAGCATTGATTGTGATTCTTTTGATAATTTTGTTTTGCTTACACCAAATATGACTGACCCAAAACTTTTGAATTGTAGTATGTAATGTTTATAATTATATTTTTTATATGAATAATAGTGCTGTCAAATCGATTAATCGCAATAAATTGCATCCAAAATAAAGGTTTTTGTTTACATAATATGTGTGTGTGTACTATGCATGTTAATATGTATAAATAAATACACACACACGTTTGTTTTTGTGAAAAGTGGGGACATCCCATAGGCGTAATGGTTTTTATACTGTACAAACTGTATGTGCTATTGCCCTACACCAACCCTACACCTAACCCTACCCCTTACAAGAAATTTTGTGCTATTTCAGATTTTCAATACACTCCATTCTGTGTTTTATAAGCGTTTTGAAAAGTGGGGACATGGGGTAATGTCCTGAAAAGTCACCTTCTCCTTGTAATACCTGTCATACCCTTGTCATTATACAAATCTATGTCCTGATTTGTCACAAAAACGCACACGTGCGCACACACACACACACACGTATTTAAGAAATTAATACACACACACATGTGACCCTGGACCAAAAAAACAGTCATAAGTCCCTGGGGTATATTTGTAGCAATAGCTAACAATACAATGTATGGGTCAAAATGACCAATTTTTCTTTTATGCCAAAAGTCATTAGGATATTAAGTAAAGATCATGTTCCATGAAGATATTTTATAAATTTTCAACTGTAAATATATCAAAACTTAATTTTTGATTAGTAATATGCATTGCTAAGAACTTAATTTGGACAACTATAAATGCGATTTTCTCAATATTGTGAATTTTATTTATTTTTGCACCCTCAGATTCCAGATTTTCAAATAGATGTAACTTGTATTACAAGTTACTAAATAAATATTACAGATGATGTATGAATCTCAATTTTAAAAAAAATGTACCCTTATGACTGGTTTTGTGGTCCAGAGTCACATATTACATAAACACAGACTTTTATTTTGAATATGATTAATCGCAATTAATTGATTTGACAGCACTATTTAATATGCATTCTGATTTCACTGTACTTGCTCTATTTTGAATGCTATTACAGTTTTTGATTTTCATAATAATTTGGCCAACAGGTTCAGAAGCTGTCGAAGAATGAGGTGCTGATGGTAAACATTGGCTCGCTGTCGACAGGAGGCCGTGTGAGTGCTGTGAAAGCTGATTTGGCCAAGATTGTGCTCACTAACCCTGTGTGCACAGAGGTGGGGGAGAAGATCGCCTTGAGTCGCAGAGTGGAGAAACATTGGCGGTGAGCACATTTTTATTCAGCGGAACAATGTGCATCAATGAATCATGCACAATTAGATCAAAAACTTGTTTATAATTTATATATTTTCCACTTTTCATGAATGTAGATTGTACAATCATTGACTTGTTTCTCTTCCCTAGTTTGATCGGATGGGGTCAGATCAGGAGAGGGGTGACCATCACACCCACAGTCGACGATGATTGAGGAGTGACTTTCACTGTTCTTTCAATGGCTCGCACTGTCTCTCTGCCGGACATAATTATTAAATCATTTTCACACACACACACACTCGTGCACAGGCCAGCGCGTTTCTTCATCGGCGCAGAGTGAAGGGAAAGGCTCTTTTTGATAGGAACGCACTGGCCCTGTATTTTAAGATGTTCACTATCCTCTGTGGAAGGATTGGTGTCATTTATATGAGAAATGCAATGAAAACAATATTCCTTGGCTTGACAAAGATATAGTCAACATCTTTCAGTGATGACTAATAAAAACCTTTTGGATCAAACTATTTGTGTGCTCTGTTTTCTGAAAATGGTGCTTCATTTCAACCACTACAATTACTGTTAAAACCTTATTCTCAAGAATAAGAGCAATGGAGTATGGCATGTAGTACTTATTGCATTTGAAAGTGTAGGATGACACATTGTCAATAAGTAAAGATTATTTGTAAGTGGGGGTACAGGTACATAACAGATTGATAGTTCCTACACCTTTGATTAAACTTAAATATCCTGAACAAATATTGTATATTAAAAGCATGTTAAAGGGAATCTATAAGCATGTAGTAGCAGGATTGTGAGGCTTTTGACGTTAAACGTTTGGCAGCATTATACCTTAATAACCTCAGTTATAGTACTCAATGGTGTTAGGAGATTAAACTCGATCTGATTATCTCTAGCCTACCACATCGCTTAGCTAAGTCTTGAGTATTAATATTATCATTACGTATTTCTTATATGCTGTCGTATTATTATTTTTTAATTTACTTTTTTTTTTGTATTGTTTATGTATATTTGACTGGTTTTTAACGTATGTTAATAGTTATTGTTCATAAAAGCTAATGTTAGATCAAACTGACATTTGTTCAAGCGTCCTTATAAAAAGAAAAGATTCGGTCAGTAACCGTACACGCACTAAACAATGTAAATGTGCTTCTCAGCAAATATTTTCAACCCAAAACTATTTTCCTAATAAGCCTTTATGGTAATTTAAACCATTTTATATACATAAATCCATAACTGGCTAATATCCCGAGCTCGCTAATCTTTCCGCATCATACGCCACCACAAAATAAAGCCCACAAATACTCCCTCACAAGCGCGGAACAAAAGCAAAATCCTTCGTTTGGTTTTACTCAACACGGCCTAGTTTTAAAATCGCCAGCGCGCAGAGAAAACGCAGTTTGCGGGCCTGCCAAAAGAGCCGGACTGCGGCCACCTGTCTGAGACTCCTTCCGCATTTTCCTGCGGCTCCGAGGCAGTGACGTGCGCCTCTGAAGGCGGTGTAATCTCCGGCGGAGCTGGAGGCTGCAGCGCCGCGGAGCGCATCAGACTCGGCCCCTCCCCTCCGCGCTCCGCGGCGGCCCGCCCTGCTCACACAAGAGCCCCGTCTGCGCTCTGCCCGAGTCTGGGGGTGGGAGAAGGAAACCCGTACGGCCTTGGAAACGAAACAAAAAAAAACACAAAAGGTAGGCCGCTGTGTTTAACAGAATATGAACGTTAATATTTGTTAGATTAGCGTCTGATGCGATATTTTGGAGTGTGAGTGAAATACGTGTTTATGTGTTTGAGAGATTAACGTCGTTGTAATGGCGCGTAGGCCTTTGTTAGCACCGAGCCGCGGCCTTCAGAGGCCTAAAGTAGGCCGCGGAGACGACGCTCTCAAGACCCGCTTGACTGATTCAAAAGCAACTACACATCGACCTAATGTTCAAATGCATTACGCAAAGTATAACTGTGTTGCAGGTCATATTGAGTGGAATTGTGCGGATACTTAAGTGTTTATTTATGAGATTTGAGGAATTATTTTAATTTATTCAAAATGGCGATGATCGCGAAAGGGGGCGTATCTTGTTATTTATAACAGTGGGCGGGGCATTGTGCTACGCCCTTCACTGTCACAAAAGCGTCAACACTGCATTACAGTATCAGATTATGGGATTCATGGTTAGCCTGTTTACCTTACAGCTGCTGTACCAAAACTATAATAAGGTCATTCCTATTGTGTAGCTATTTTTTTTTAGCTCAGTAGCTTGGAAAATAAATCTGCTTGGGTTGTAATTTAAAGTATTTCTACCTAAGGGTGTATTAGACTTTCAGAAATATTCACTGGTCATGATCGGGTACTTGGATGTGTTAATAATTTGATCATTTTAAAAAATATTACATTTAAATATGATTTAATAAATTCCATTATGAAGAATTTATTGCAATATGCAATATAAAGTTACATTTTATAATTATTTTTATGTTATGGGCTATAACTTATATAAACGTTGACCATTATTAACATTGTACGCAATTTCGTCAAAATAAAATAAAACTAGTGCTGTCAAACTATTAATCACGATTAATCGCATCCAAAATAAGTCATAATATGTATGTGTGTGTGTGTGTGTGTGTGTATGTTTATATTATATCTAATATATAAACAGAATATATTTCTCTTAAATATATACATGCATGTGTGTGTATTTATATATACATAACAAATATACACAGTTCAAACACATATTTTGTAAACAAAACTTTTATTTTGGATGCGATTAATCAATTGACATCACTAAATTAAACACTACTAACTAAAATCAGTCATTTAAAATCACTACAAGTGAATTTAGGCATTACAGTATTATGATGCAAAGTATGAAGGACAGATATTCATTTTGAAATATACTAAATCTTACATTTAACCGTGTTATTAAATTTAAATTAAATGATTTATGATTCTACTATTAAATAATATATATATATATATATTATTTTATG
This sequence comes from Acrossocheilus fasciatus, assembly GCA_036784905.1. NCBI lineage: Eukaryota > Metazoa > Chordata > Actinopteri > Cypriniformes > Cyprinidae > Acrossocheilus > Acrossocheilus fasciatus. The sequence goes on from CM071961.1 coordinate 13,391,891, forward strand.
CAATATATCAAGACACATATGTGATTTGGATATAAAAATGTACTGCATAATCATTGAATTACTTGAATAAACTGGACTAAATTGCTTAAGTGATGGGAAAGAACTAAATATTAATATTTAACCTGGTATTTTATCACTTTCTTTTGAGATGTGGTTATCTTTGTAATATCCTAATGTATTGTTTAATCCTATTGCAAGTGTTATATAATGCTGATTTTATGCTGTGAATCTTGCATAAATTAGACTTTCATGTTCGTATTGTGTTGATGGTTTTATTTCCTTTTGCATGTTGTTCCTGTAGGTCTTATATTATGCAGATGACCGGCGGAGACAATGGATGAAGATGTAACGGCTCTCTCTCTCCATTCCCATGAGCCCAAGATCATATTCCATGAGACAGGTAAACAAACAATGACTGATGAAGCCTCCCAGATTGTTGTTTTATGAGTCTAAAGATATGCATGTGTGAATTTATGGGTTGTTCTACATGAAGAGTGCGATGGAGAAGAAGACGAGGTGGTGGTAGAACTGCAGGAGTCGGTTCTCGTTTCTGACGTGGAGGGTGAGAAGATTGTGGTGCACGGCCTCGCCCACGAGGAGCTGGTCATCCAGGAAGCTATCGAGGATGTGGTGGCGGAGTACGTGCCATGCACAGATGAAGACGAAGAGCTTGGCACCATTGCTGTGGAGACCTGTGTGATGTCTCCCGATGATGTGGCTCTGGAGGAGGAAGGACTGCAGGTTGATGTGGTGACTGACGCTCAGGTACAGGAGGATCCTGACACCTGTGGAGACTACCTCATGATCTCTTGTGAGTGGCTTCAGCCAAACAGAATAGAACATTAGTTGGAAAGGATCTGTGGATATACATGCACTGTTGTTTGACACTTTTTTTGTAAGCGAAATCCAGTCATTTTAAAAGGAATCCAAGATTTCCTCACATAAATTTCACAAAGGGTTCAAGCTTATCCATTGAATTTGCTGTGCTGACTAACAGAAAGCTGCTTCGTTTGGAAGTGACTTCTGTGCTTTATGCATCGCTACACTATAGACTATAGACAATGGATTTTTTTTTTTGTCCTCAAAATGTCACCCAGATTTTATGTGACGCACCTTCAGACTGTATTACGTCTTTTACTGGTCATAACATCAAAATAATTATCAGAGTTGCAAGAAAAAAAGTCAGAATTGTAAGATAAAATGTTGCAATCACATTTTTTATTTATTTTTTTATCCTGTAGCAGACTACTGTTATTGCTAAAGTTAATGATTTATTAAACATAAGCGCTTTTTCTTATATTACTGTTGCTGCGGTTTAAAGCTTCCACTTTGTGTTGAACATGTGGTAAACGTAAAGCATGAATTTTTGCTTTATTCTTTACACTATTTAATGATACAGTATGCAGTATGCAAGAACATGGATGTTGCTTGTTTGTCACCATCTGTCTTGATTTTGTTTCAGTGGATGAGGCTGGAAAGGTGGTTTCTGATGAGGATGCTAAAGTTACTATTGAGGGCACTTTAGAAGACCCGGAGGACGTGGAGAAGGATGATGAGGGTCAAGAGGTCATCAAAGTGTACATCATCAAGGCTCACCCAGAGGAGGAAGACTTGGGTATGTTACAACTCTCTTCAAGTCTGCAGCACGATGCTGAACTTCATTACAGAGTTTATTTCAAACACATTTTATTTTAGTGTGTATACAGTGCCCTCCACTAATATTAGCACCCTTGGTAAATATGAACAAAGGCGGCTGTGAAAATATATCTGCATCGATGATATTATTGATCTTTCATTCAAAAAATCACAAAAATTTTAACCTTTCATTGAAGTAAAACAATTGAAAGTGGGGAGAAAATCTCACAATGAAATGAATGTTTTTCTCCAATGCATGTTGGCCACAATTATTGGCACCCCTAGAAGTTCTTATGAGTAAAATATCTCTGGAGTATATTGCCATTCATATTTATATTTTTTAGCTCACCAGGGTGATTAGGAGCATGAAATTGTCCAGCCATGACTTCCTGTTCCACATGATTATAAATATGAGTAACACAAAGCCCAAATTCCCTTAGTCATCCATCACAAGGAGTAAAACCTAAGAATATAGTTCTGATGTGCAGAACAAGATTGTTGAGCATCACAAATAGAAAGTGGCGGTAAGAAAAGAGCTAAAGCATTGAAAATCCCCATTTCCACCATCAGGGTAATAATTAAGAGGTTCCAATCAACTAAAGATGTGACAAATCTGCCTGGAAGAGGACGTGTGTCTATATCGTCCTAATTCACGGTGAGGAGGAGAGTTTGAGTGGCTATAGACTCTCCAAGGATCACAGCTGGAGAATTGAAACAGCCCCTACTTCACCACATGTTGTTCGGGAGGGTTTCAAGAAGAAAAAAACTCCTGGTGCATCCATAAACAAACTGAAATAAAGTTATCAGACACGACTGGAACTTCAAATGGTACTGGCTTCTATGATCAGATGAAACTAAAAAAAGAGCTTTTTAACAGCAAACCCACCAGAGGAGTTTAGTACAAACAGGGATAAAAAGTACCCCATGTCCATGACGGTTAAATATACTGCTGGATCTTTAATGCTGTTGACCTGTTTTTCTGCCGGAGGTCCTGGACATCTTGTTCAGATGCATGGCATCATGGATTTTATCAAATACCAACAGATCTAAACCTGACTGCCTCTGTTAGAAATCTTATAATGGGCCGTGGTTGGATCTTCCACCAGGACAACAATCCAAAACAAACATGAAAATCAACACAGAAATGGGCACAAAATGAATCTTTTATCAATCTTTTACTTCTGACCTGAACCCTACAGAAAATGAGTGGGCTGAACTGAAGAGAAGAAGTACTAACATAGAGCTGTGAATCTGAAGGATCTGGAGAGATTCTGTATGAAGGAATGGTCTCTGATCTCTAATCAGGTGTTCTCCAAACTCTTCAGGCATTACAAAACTCAGAGCTGTTATCTTGGGAAAAGGATGTTGCAATAATTGGGTGCCAATAATTGTGGCCAACATGAACTAGAGAAACGATTTATTTCACAATGAGATTTCCCCCCACTTTCAGTTGTTTTACTTCAGTGATAGGTTACTTTGTGATTTTTTTTTTTTTTTTTTTTTTTTTTGCTGAACGAAAGATCAAAAGGATAAAAAAAAAGCTTTATTGATCATTTATTTTCACAGCCACCTTTGCTCACATTTACTAAGGGTGCCAATATTAGTGGAGGGCACTGTATATATTTGGTGTTTATTGATTTATGGATAATTTACAGGAGGCACTGTTGACATAGGAGACACTGAGCTTGATGTAGATGAAACCGTGGAGCTGGTGGATCCCTCTGGAATGCCGATAAGAGAAAAGATGGTGTACATGTCAATGGGTGAAGCCAGTCAAAACCAGGATGACATCAGTGAGTCCCGTTACTCTTTGTCGATTTGTTGTGAAAATGTTTTCTCCAACTGATACTATGCGTTTTTCCTCAAACAGATGTGGCCAAAATCACAGATGAGGTCTACATGGAAGTGGTGGTGGGGGGTGAGGACCCTGGAAATGCTCAGCGGACACTTGACAATGCATCGCTCAGCAAAGACTTCATGCCTGTGGCTTGGGCAGCTGCTTATAGTTAGTCAAACACATACACATTTTTTGGGTTATATTCAAAAGTTGCATTGTGCAGTTTTTTCCACAATCAATAATTGTGTGCAGTTTATTATAAGGAAATATGCACGTGACCTATTATTCTCCTAAATTATGTCAATTAATTCATTTGTACATTAGCTAATAAGGGATGCAGTCTTTTTAAATTCATTTGAGTAATTTGATGATCATTTATTTAAACTGATATATTGACAGGCTTCCTAATAGACTTGGAGTCTTTATGAACTGATGAGTTGTAGTTTATTAATCAAACCCTTTGTAATCCTCTTTAATCTGCAATACAGGATAGCTTCTCATTATAACCTTTAAATATGGTGTAATGTCTGTCAGGTGGGGAGGAGAGTGAAAGCTGTGAGAACAGGAATGGAGCAGCAAGTGCTTTACTGCACGTTGATGAGTCTGATATGATCGAAAGACTCAGTCGTCAGCGAAGCAAGAACAAGAGCAAAAAACGCTCTGAACTTCGCCACGTTCAGACAGGTACATCTCTTCTACATTTGAATTGTCAGTGTTTGTTATATTTTCTTGGATTTAATTATGTTCATCACATTTAAATATATATTTTAAATATAAAATATTTTATTTTATTAAATAATATTACCATTCAAAAGGTCAGTGTATTTTTATTTATTTTTTTAAATTTAAGAAATTAATACTACTTTTAATACTTGCATTGTTGCAAAAGGTTTGTATTTCAAATAAATGTTGTTTTGAAATTCTGCTTTGCTATCATAAATTACATTTTAAAACAGAATATTGTTTTTTGCTTAAATCGTGATAATTTCATAATATTACTGTTTTTACTGTATTTTTGATTAAATAAATGCAGCTTTGGTGAGTAGAAGAGACTTCTTTTAAAAGCATTATAGACTGTGCAACTTTCAACTGTAGCATATATGTGACCCTGGACCACAAAACCAGTCATAAGTGTCATTTTTTTTATTTTTTTTTATTTAGATTTATACATCAATGGAAATAGGATAATATTTGGTCGAGATACAACTATTTGAAAATCTGGAATCTGAGGGTGCAAAAAAATCTAAATATTGAGAAAATCGCCTTAAAGTTCTTAGTAATGCATATTAATTAACAAAAATGAAATTTTGATATATTTACAGTAGGAAATATACAAAATATCTTCATGGAACATGATCTTTACTTAATATCCTAATGATTTTTGGCATAAAAGAAAAATCAATCACTTTGACCCATACAATGTATTGTTGGCTGTTGCTACAAATATAGCCGTGCTTCCACGGTCACCTATTATATTCATTTTGGCTTACTTTTTCAACTTTAGCAATCATCATTGGACCCTACGGCCAGCCTCTTACAGTGTACCCTTGTATGCTATGTGGGAAGAAGTTCAAGTCGCGTGGTTTCCTCAAGCGCCACACCAAGAATCACCATCAGGATGTCGTAAACCGAAAGAAATACCAGTGCACAGACTGTGATTTCACCACTAACAAAAAAGCCAGTCTTCACAACCACATGGAGATCCACACCCTCAGCAGTAAAGCCCCATTTGAGTGTGAAGTCTGCGGAAAAGAGTTTCACCAGCAGACGGCGCTGTTCTCCCACCGTCTGCAGCACCACCACCGAGAATCCAAGCTTCAGATCCCGCCACCCACCACCAAAATGCACAAATGCAAGTTCTGCGAATACGAGACGGCAGAACAAGGACTTCTAAACCGACACCTTCTCGCCGTTCACAGCAAGAATTTCCCGCATATCTGCGTGGAGTGTGGGAAGGGTTTCCGGCATCCTTCAGAGCTGAAAAAACACATGAGAACCCACACTGGCGAAAAACCATACTCCTGCCTATACTGTGACTACAAATCAGCCGACTCATCCAACTTAAAGACGCACATTAAGACCAAGCATAGCAAAGAGATGCCCTACAAGTGTGACCGCTGTTTCCAGACGTTTGCCGAACCTGACGAGCTGTTCCAACACGCACTGACACACGAGGAGGCCAAAACACACCAGTGCACCCACTGTGACCATAAAAGCTCCAATTCCAGTGACCTGAAGCGCCACATCATTTCAGTTCACACCAAAGACTATCCACATAAATGTGAAGTCTGTGGAAAGGGCTTCCACCGGCCATCCGAGCTCAAAAAGCACTCGGCCGCTCATAAGGCCAAGAAGTTACACCAGTGCAGGCATTGCAATTTCAAAATCGCTGATCCGTTTGTTCTCAGTCGGCATATTTTGTCAGTGCACACCAAGGAGCAGCAGGCGTTTCCTGACAAAAAGGGTCTTAAGAAGACGTTTGGACTCGGTGCTCATGGAGGTAAGAGAATTTTGGGCAGTGCCAGTTTGTCCAAGGGCCACCGGGAGCGCCGGGTGTACCAATGCCAGTATTGCGACTACAGCACGGGCGACGCATCTGGTTTCAAGAGGCATGTGATCTCCATTCACACCAAAGACTATCCTCACCGATGTGACTTCTGCTCGAAAGGCTTCCGCAGACCATCAGAGAAGAATCAGCATATAATGCGGCATCATAAAGACCTAATGCCTGCCATGTGACCTTTGCAATCAGAAACCCATTAAGGAAAGCTCTGTTTCGGTGTAGCTGTGGTCTTCAGGCCCGTTGGAAAGCCAACAGTAAGTGTAAGAAAACAGAGAGAAAAACAACCATCTAATGTGTCCAGTTGCAAGTTACACTGCTCGTCAATGTCAATGTTCTGAAGACACACTTTTTTTTTTTAAAGTTTAATTAACCATGCTTGATCAGCTGACCAGCTTTAGATTAATGCGAAAATAGATAAACTTGCATACTAATCCATCAAGGGTGGATGACATACATGCCGTGAAGTTTTGTGTTGGAGCGTCTGGTTATGAATTTGAATTATGACTCCTTTATTGCATGTTACACAAAACATGTTTGAACAGCTTTGGTGATTGTTGCGTGTTTGTGCACATGCGTTGACAAGTACAAATGTTTTGGGAATAGCCTTGAAGACGTCCGTTGTCATTAAACTACGGTGCTAATGCTTTATCGACCAGCTTCAGATGGGCAGAATGTTTAATTAAAGTGAACTGAAAAATGCCATGGCTGCTAAAAATTAGTTTTAATTTGAGGAAAAAAATAATAATAATTGCTGTTCAGACCAGATATAGGCTTTTGGGAAACCCATCTTTTATTTTGGTTCTCTGAATAAAATGCATCAACAACACTGGTGCATTAATTTACTAATAACAGCAGTTATTTAATAAAGAAAATCAATTTAATGTAGGACACAGTTTCTTGTTAACATTTCCAATAAAAATCATATTGCAAATAGTACTCGACTCTCAAGAGATCTTGAGGTTTAATCAAAGTGTGCAGACATTAAATCAGGCCGAATGGCTGGTTAATCTAAATTTATTTTAATTTAGACGCTAGTATGTTTGTGTATTTCTTGAATGTGGCCGTTTGGCTTTTGGTCTGTTTGTTGTAAAACTCACCCTTGAATTATTACTATTATTATTATTATTATCAAGACGTTTAGGGTAAATTTTATTTTTTACACAGATACTGAAAATGTATAATTTGGAATAAAGAGATTCTAAAAAAAAAAAAAGTTATGTTATGTGTATATGAAATATTTGTAAATACAGAAGTAATAAACAGTATTTTGTGTCCAAGATGTTTATTTTTTATTTATTATATTTTTGATTATGAAATGCAAATGGATAATCTGTATAAATCACACCAACGTTTGTCATTTGTAAACCAATTTTAATCTAACAGCAGTAAACAAAACCACCAGAGACAAAAATGAAAAAGCACTGTTTATAAAAATTTGTTTACAGGAATACCATATCGGTCATGAAACATGTTTGACACATTCACAGGGGGGAACAAAAAAATCACACTTCAATACAGAAACATCAAAAAGTGAGTTCAATTTATTAAAATGCATCATTTAGATAAGCTCTGTAGTTGCAAATTGGTTTGTCATTGTGAGCACAACAAAAAGAAAAACTGATGTTTCCATACAAAATAACAAAAAAAAAAAAGATGAAAACCAAGCAGACAGAAGGCCAGCAAATTCACATCTGTTTTTAGGTGAAATGATTGGACCAGCAGAAGTTGTCTTTGTCTTTCTTTGGTCTTTTGGTTGAGACGCTTAGGCAGCCGAGCATTCTCCTGTAGAACAGCAGGTATAAAGTTAGCAAAAATTTCATCAATATAAGCGACATTGAGGATTGATTAAAACCTTAAAATGTACCATTTGATGGCAGTATAGCAATGTTTTCCCCAAGGATGCCGGTGTCTAGAGAGAACTGCCTGAACTTCTCCTTCAAGTCATCAGAAATTTCTGTGGTACGACCTGTTAATGACACATTCGGTGTCTGTTTAGCCTTTATTCATTAAAACGTTACTAAATTGTGTCATTTGGACAAATCGAGCTCTTACTGTAGAATTTGTTGAGAACCTCAGAAACATCTCCCTTGGTCTTGATGGTGTGAACGAGAGCGTACTCATCATATTTGGCATCAACCACGCGCATGTCGTTGTCATTTCCCCAACCTGAAGAAGAAAAAAATAAAAATTGAACACGTTTAGGCCAAAGGAACAACAATCTGACCATTAGCTGAAGCAAAAGCAAGATGACTTACGCTGGCTGAAGAAAACAAAACGTCCTGGAGTCTCGGTTTTCTTGGCGAGGTGTGTCATTCTCCAGCAAGAACCATCACTCCTGAGAAACAAATGTTATTCTTTTGTAATTATGAGAACGTTTATCAAAACTCTTCTCTTTGAATACTAAAGCTAGCTTGAGCTTACTTCAGATTAGTGTAACTGAGATCAAGGTCTCCGTCCACGGTAGGCACCAGCATGGCAGTTCCCATCTTCATGTCATCCTTGTGACTGACAAACCATTTTGCGTTTGTAGCAAAGCCAATGAGATACCACTTTCCTCCCATCTGCAAAGAATATATAACAATTTTAGACCAACGCTCTGAAAAATAAAGATTTCGCAATGTTTTTTTTAACAGAAGAAGAGCCTTTTTGGTTTCCTGAACACCCTTCACTTCTTAAAAGAACGATTTTTTTTTACTGCTAAGAACATTTTAATAATCTAAAGAACCTTTTTAAACTATGAAGAATGGAAAGATTTCATGGAAGGTTCTTCATGCAACCATTAATGTAATTAAAGAACTCTGAGAATATCCCTAAAACGTACTGATAGTTACCATTTTGTAAATTATAACGTGTTAAATTACTCTGCTACTAAAAAAGTAATCAAATTACAGTAACGCGTTACTAAGTAATGCGTTACTGCCCAACACTGCTGATAGCACGCAGATGCTTTAGCATTTTACAGTAAAACTGCAAGGAAAATGCCTGTAGCCTATATTTTAGTTTACCTTTTCCAGGTCGAAGTCAGTCATGGGCATGACATCAGCAGAAGCGAACACTGCACAGAGCAGAACGCACAGCATCTTCAAAACGACAGTCATCATGGCTGTAGAAGTGTAGGTTCTCTCTCTGTATGCAGTTTAGAAGGCAAGGTTGGCTGTGTAGAGGAGACGAAAGGCAGCCCCCGTTTTATCCTCAGATTTGAGCCCCCCTCCCCAAACCCTCCTTCCTTGAGTCCCTCCCACCTCCGAAGACACAGCAGGAATGATAATTACAGTAGTTATGCAACTTGCAGCATGCACGTGTTGATTTTTCCAGGTATATGTGGGTGTTTGAGGGTATTTTTGAAGCTTTTTATGATACTGATGTCCCTGTTTGGCTTTTATGCAATACATGTGTCTTATTGCTCATGCATGCTGCATTTATTTGACCAAAATACAGTAATACTGTGAAATATTATGATTCAAAACAACTGTTTAAACTCTATTTTAATATACTTTCAAATCCCATTTATTCTTGAGATGGTGAAGGTGAATTTTCTCCAGTCTTCAGTGTCACATGATCCTTCAGAAATCATTCTAATATGCTGATTTGCAGCACAAGAATCATTTTTTATTATCAACAGCATTCTTTTGAAACAGAAATCAATTTAAAACATGCTTGCTGAATAAAAGTTCTTACTGACCCCAAACTTTTTAAATGGTAGTGTAGATTGTAGTGTAGATTGAATCAAGCTCATGTGCAGCCTTTCATTTCTGTGTTAGATGTTTTTCCAAAAGAAAATGATTACGGGGTTTTTTTGTTTTGTTTTTTTGGAATGTTGGATATATAACATGTTTACCCCTTGAGTTGTGTAACTCTGAAAGGGTGGGCAGGCAGAGTCTTGTTTGAGAGTTACATCACAAACCACTCTAACTTCATCAAGATGCCTTTGCCTTGTTTTATAAGTATAATCTAGAATTGCTTGAGGAATATTGCCACTTTTCGATTCTTATTAGCAAGGATTTAACCCAAACAAATGAAAGATTAGGAGAATGTGCTTTCTTCAATATCTATTGGTTTATACTGAATGCTATTGTTCATGATCAAACTGGAAAATGTAATTTTAAACACACAAAACCTTAAAATTATAAAATAAATTTATTGGTGCAATTCTTAGCACAATGCTTTCTCACAGTGCTCACAAGATGCTGGCCCGTCAGTCTTAGGTTAGATCTGGTGGACAAAGCAATTATAGTGTTGTTAGGTTGTTAGGTTGTTAGGCAAAAATAGAGATATTACAAAATTATACAGTTTCTTTGCGTTACAAAACCTAATTTAAGTTATGCAAGTTTAGCAACACATGTCTTTAAAACAGAAAACGTGATTCTAACACAAGCAGGAGATTGTCCAAATTGTCCGGATTGGCTCTTTTTGTAGAATAAAAAAATTCTTTCAGCCAATCAGTAATGTTGCCTAACACCAAGCAACTTGTGAATCTTTAGCGAATCGGTTCGTTTAAATGATTCACATGAATCAGTTCGCAGAACTCCTCGCGCGGGATTTTACGTGTTATTACACGTGTTATTGAAATAAATAATCAGTTTAACATTTTTATGACTATGTATTCGAATGCTTTTTATGTTGTGGCAATGTTTTCCATTACTGTCGAGTATTTATATAGGCTCTGCGAATCGGTTCATTTGAATCGTTACAAAATAAAGACTCGTGCGCCAATAGGACATTAGAATCAGCAGTGCGATGTTTAAAATGTAACAGTTATTAAATTACTTAATATACATGTCGTTCTGTAAATCTTAGTTCATTACACATTAAGCCGTTGTAAAAACAAACAAATGTAACTAGCTCTTACCCAGGACCTTTTCTGTGGACTCGCAGAACCCTGGAAAAGAGTCTCGAGTTAAAAACAAAACAAAACAAAACAGTGTTTATCAGCTGTTTTATCACAATTTGTCCATTGTCTCACCATAGTCAGGATACTGGAAAATCACGTCCAATCCCAAATGAAATGTCTTTGCACGATCCTCAAATTTATCCACTATATTATCAGGCACTTCACTGGACCGTCCTTTCAAACCAAACAAAGATTTTATTAAAACAGTGCTCTTTTCCACAGTGGTGCCATTGTGTGACACTAAAGAATGGGTTTGAGAAGTTTAAAATAGAGACTATAACACCTACCATACAGTTTCATGGTAATTTTCCCAGCTCTTTTAAAAACCACCATAGCGTAGGAGCTGTAGTCTGTCTCAAGTACCATTATGTCCACATTCTCAGCAGGTCTCTTACCTGCATAAAGAATTTGACAAAACTGAATGCCAATCAATCAATCAATCCCTACCAAGAGGAATTTATGTTTAAAAATATGTTTTAAAAATTGTAAACAATAAAATTACACTAAAAAAAGACAAAAAAACCAAAACCTGGTATATGTACAATTTCTGGTTGTCAAACTTAGTGGAACTCTCTTACAACACCTGAGTGAACCTGATGGCTATGAAAATAAAAATGATATCTATATAGCATTATAGCATCATTTGCAAATATATTGATATACATACTCTAAGTGTGTCTAAAGTGTTCAAATACATGCTGGATCTAATGTTTTTTTTCCACAGAAACGCTTTATTTTAGTGTCCTTCAAATGAATGTTACATGCGCTTTAGTTCTATCATGACAACTCGCTGATGATTTTAGCAAGGTAATGGATATAACATGCTGGATGTTAATGCATTTGGTAATGGATGTTAATGCATTTGGTCTTGGCTGTAAGAGCCGAAATGATCTCCCCATGAAATCAAAGTCTAGGAACTCTCACAAAACAATAAAACTAATCTGGAGAAGAGATCTCCAAAAAGAGCAAATGTCCAAACCTCTCTCCTTGCTCATTTATGACCCCCCCTCTCCCTTTCCCCTCTGAATTGGAACTGAAGTTAATTGGATACTCATTGTTTATTTATAAAATTGGCATGATACATTTTTACCTGGTAAGTAAAATGCTATATTTGATTTATTCTGGAAAACATACTTTTTTTTATGAGTGAGCAAGTGGCAACCGACTTAAAGGTATTAGTTCACTCTGCATCCTCTGACTAAACTCAGAACTCAGTGATTGAGAGACCCGCACTGGCCACACGAGGCCCTAAGTGATACTGGGTCACTAATGATTGAATAGTTGAAAGTATGGGATGTCCAGATGAATCAAATATCAAAATTTATACATAACCAATATTTGTGATCAGTTTTAATTAGAAATGCAGTCTAAATTTAATGATCACTTAAAACTGGAGATTAAACACAGAGCTAGACTAAAATTGAAACTAAATCCTGATAAATTAGGTGAACTTTGCAGAAGCGCAAGTAAAACACCTACACACATTATATCTTCGCATATATAATAACCCATAGCAGATCTATACAGGTGGAGCTGGGGAAGGTGGAGGGTTTCAGAGGAACTCTGAAAGCATGCTGCGAAGTGCTCTAGTGAACGCTAACCTGCCATTTAAATGTAAAGCAGTAAGCTCATTGGCTGCGTATAGAAAATGAACCAATCAGCTTGTGCCAAGTAGTTTAATGCTGTGAATATCATCGGTACGACCCATAAGCCTGCCATTCTAGAGTTTCATGAAAGAACTTGGCATTAAAAATTTTGCATAATTATCTATCATTAAACCAAACTCCAATCATAACCCTATAGTATATTAAGTAAGTGCATTATCCCACTTATACCATGGTCATTTGCCAGCATTGACAAATTAAAGCTGTTAATGATGTTTGGAGTGCAATATTTTACCAGAAGGGTAAAAATTACGACAGTTACAAATGGTTAGCGCTAGCATTCTGTCCGTTTCAAATCAGACACAGAGATTAAATAGTGCGGTAAGATCACATTTATTGATTACTTTGAATTATAGCAGTTATTTGAATAAATTAATCGTTTGAGAGAGAAAGAGATGACAGTTGTGTGTGCATTTTTACCGCGATTTTACCAGGAATATAATGTAGCGATCTACTATCTAAGCTATTTCATTAATAAAAGTCATGAGGCAGCGTTGACAACAAGTTTCTGTGTGTGTGTGCATGTGATGTGTTTGGGTTTGAGTGCATCAATTAAAGCAGTCCATTAATATAGAACAGTGATTAAACTAACTTGGAAATACTTGTGCATTAAACGGTTTTAATGCATACCTGCCAGCCAATCAGAACCGAGTATTCAGACAGGCCATGGTATAATTAATATTACTTGAGTCAGTACTTTTTTTTTTAAGTCTTTAAAATGACTTGTGAAGATTATGAAATCTATTTCATCTATTGCATCCCAATTGTCAGTCCAGGTCAGGGAGCATTTCACAAGAAAGCAAAGCCATCAGTTTAGATAGTGGCATGAATGACTTTGAACCCTGTTCTGATGGTCAGTGCAGTTCAGTCAGCACCAGATACCTACCTTTGAGAAACAGCTGGCCAGGGGTCTTTGTAATTCTCATGTAGTTCTGCTTGATTTCCCAGCATTCAAAATTGCTAACATTGGGAAAAAGCACAATGGATGAGTAAAATATTATATATATATATATATATATATATATATATATATATAATTTACATTTCTTAGTGATTTAAATAAAAGGGAAAATGTCCATGTAAAATAATTATTTTGACTAAACAAGCTGTATCTTGACCATCCAATGCTTTTGCTTACACCAGCTGTAATTATCTTTACAAGTTGCCAAAGGGGACTTTCTTAAAGTTGCATAAGAAATCATGGTCTACCTGTGCAATTTAGTAGGCTAACACTCACAATATGGTATACTATCATCATATTTCAAAGAAATTCTCAAAATATTGTTTCGGAATGCTTGATTTATTAGTATTAGAAGCATTCTATTGCCTGATGAACTTGTAATGCCTCAAAAAAAGATCTTGATCTTGTTAAGGCAAGACACTGCAGGTAAAAACACTGCATGTAATCCATGTAGATTTTGGGCTTTTACAGTTTTCACAAAGTGTTTTTTTCTTTTCCTTTTTTTTTTTCAGAATAGTGGATTTAAGAATACATCCAAACTACACTTCAAATAGTTTATTTTATTGCACTTTATCTGTTTGCGTCTGTATAGATTTCAATTAAAATACATATGATTAAAGGCCATTTTCTTATTTTTCTCCTAAACTGAGCCAATCTCCACTTCAGTAGCACTTACACCAAACATTACAGTTTTATTCCTATCTTTAATCTGAAGGTTTTTACAGAGGGGTTGTTTGTATATTTTGTTTGATTTTAAACAACGTTTAATTCCTAAAAAATGGTGAACACATGGGATTTTTCTGGCTATTGACAAAATTTAAGAGATATCCGAAATCCGCTCCATAAAAAAAAAACTCAGTCAGTAAAACGAAACAAGAATTTTAAACCTAGCTTTATCCAATGTTCAGATTGGTGCATATTTAATCAGATAATACCTCATTTGCATATGTAAACATAACATACCAGAAAAATTGTAATGCAAAAAAAGGTGTTTGCAGTTCTTAATGTAATCAATAACCTGGGAAGTATGGTGATATTTGTGTTTGTTTGTTTTTTTACCCTATTCACTTGGGACTTCCTGCCCTCTCATAACCAAAAGTAATTAAGGTAATGGGGCCAATATTTGGATAAATCGAACTATATCATAAAGTGAACTGATCAGATGGCAAGTGAGTGAAATGCTCCCCCTTGTGGCTTAAACAGTACTCACAGTTTCCTCACAGTGCTCACTGACACCTTGTCTCCAGTGACAGTCCAAGTGGCAGTCGTGCTCTCCACTTTGAAGCCGCTCTTCAGAAGATTCTTACACCGTGATGCCACAGTAAGAAGGTACCACTTCCCACTCATCTAGAGGCAATGGGTTTTTAATCAGTGTAAAACCATAAACTGTGCGCGTGCGTTTATGAAGAAATATATCTGTTGAAACAACATTGGGCAAGATAAATGGCCTATCAAAAAGCCCTATGAATAATAGGCCTATAAAGTGATGCGCCTTTTTTATTCAGTGTGCCAAAACGACTGAACTTGATTGCTATGACATGAAGGATGTTGAAATATACCTGATCAATGTTGATGTTCTGACCTGGAGCTAGTTTTTCAATAGCCTGTTCTGCCTCGGATTTCTTTGGCTTCGGTGGTGTTGGTTTAAAGCGTGCTCTTCGTGCCTCGGCAAGCTCCCAGAAACCGAGCCACGCGAGCACAAAGAACAAACGCAGCCAGAAGCGAATCATGAAATCGGTTGTTTTTAACTTGTTGCTTAACTGAAACGCTTTATATCCCAGTCTTCCCCAACAGCTCTGTTAGAAGTTTGCTAATAAGAGCCGGTCGTCTGTCCAGTGTTGCCAAATACAGTTTAGGATGATGACCCCTCTACTCAGGTTTATCATTAACTCATCGACAAACACACACAAACACACATTTCTAACAATGTTCACTTTAATACAAGCTGATATGTCATTTACAATCTTTTTTTAGTGTGTGCATTATCCGATTTGAATGTATTTAAAAATGCAAGATAATAATGCAACATTACAGTGCACAGGAACTTAATAACACCTTCTTGTGGGCCATTTCATCGACCACACTCTTAAAAATAAAGTTTTTTTTTTATTGCCATCTGGTTCCAATAAGATCCTTTAACTTCCCTTCCAATAGGTTCTTTGCAGTGGAAAGAGTTCTTTAGAATTTTAAAATGGTCTTTACACTAAGAAAGAAAAACATTTTCTTTTAAGAACTATTCATAGAAAGGTTCTATAAGGAATCAAAACCTCCACTGCTGCTAAAAAACCCTTTGAAAACTTTTTTTGCACCATAAACAACTGTAACTCATAGCATACCACAGTGGACATGTGTTATTCAAATGCTATTTGTTTTCTTTATTTGCATGGAATAACTGTAAATGCAGAGGGTTTTTTTTGCCGGAGGCCTCTACGTTATTTCTCTCTGGGCTTAAAGTTTAGTGCAACGCTGTTGATGCAGAATCGCTGGCCAGTCGGATCTGGACCATCATCAAAGACGTGTCCAAGATGGGCATCACACTATAAAATAAAATGACATGTTATAATGGTATTTGGCAACCTGAAAAGAAAAGTGGAATTTTTACTATTTACATTGTATGTTAGCAAACAGCACAAGGGTTTCCGAAAAAGCCAACACAGTGATTGAACCGGCTGACATCATTTTCCTGCACTCACGTGTTTGCAGATAACCTCTGTTCCTGTGCTACCGAGTGAGTTGTCAGGGCGACGGACAATGTTGGCGTGACTCTCGTCTTTTTCCCATGTCCCGTGAGCCTCATAGAAGGACGGCCAACCAGTTCCTGAATCATATTTCGCTTCTGAGCTGTTGGAGCCGAAGGCAAAATTGTATTTATAATTGCAAGTTTTAATTCATGAATAATAGATTTTTAATATTTACTTTATATTTTTAATATTAACTGTAATCATTTTGTTCTTTTGTTGCTCTTCATAACTGTAAAAATGTAAAAGTGTCAGCATTTCTTTGTGGAGAATGTCTTTGTCTTTGAGAGACACAATTTTAATTGTATTTTGATTTAGGTTTTTAAAATTCTTACCCAAAAAGAGGGGAGTCACAGCAAACACAGTGGTACATGCCCACCTCATTGTGATTCAAGTAGATACCACTGAATGGCTATAAAATAAAAAGCATGTACTTATTTATTTTTTTCTCAAAGATGTATTAAAGTATCCAGAAAATTGTGTGAGCTATATTATTTGAGTTACCAAATCAGCTACTTTAAACATTATTATTGCTTTGTTAACTTACCACCTCTGTGCCTTTTTCTCTTGTAACAACATACTGTTCTGGAGTCAGCTTCCTCTGCCAATCTGTGGACTGGTCATAACGTGTCAGTGACTGCAAACCTGTATAAACAGCCATAAACCCAATACATTTTTTTGTTCCAACACATACGTCTTAATAATGGATAATATGCTAACCTCACAATTTGTAAAGAATTGTTACAAATAAAAATCCAAGTGTTTCTTCCTTAAAACCTTTCTCTAATGAAAATGTTTCAAACAAAAATGTCTTGAGAATATTGTTTTAATTAGTAAAAATTTTACATTCTATCATATTTGTTTTCTAAAATAACAAAGTTAGGTCTTTAATGACATCACTCTCTAGGCAGTGAAATCATTTCTGTTGAGAAAACATCAACACAAACATGAATTTGATGAGATTTCTGAGATGTTTTGTTGTATTATTCAAAAAATCGAATAAATCGGTGTTATAGGGTACTATCTATTCAGGTCAAATTTACTATTATATCTAAAATTGTGCATTTCTTTTTTGATTTTGAGTAATTTCCGGCGTCAGTGCTGAGAGTATTATTATTATTAATTATTTTACTTATTTAATTGAACGTGCATAACAGAAACTTTTGCAGGCCTTTCTCAAAAGCCAACACCGTGTTTGAGTAATCAGGTCACGCAGAATCATGTTCTGAGCTACATGACTAGAATAACTGCACTTTGCACCGATTTACTAGATAACGAAATTGAATTGCACAAAATAATTACAATAGAAAGAATATCCTGAGGTACTTCATTTGTAAACACAATATAGATCAAGGATTTTAAAAAAATCCATACCCGTTGATGTAGACACCAGCCGAATCCCTACAAATATCCTCTTCTGAGGCAAAATTGATTTGACAGTCGCTCCGTTGGAAACGATGGAGGAGAAGCGAATTAGAAAACGCGACATTTTTCTCGACATATTATTTCATGCAGTGGCCTGACTTTCTCCACTATTAGTTCACATAAGCTACTCCAAAAGACTGAAAAGAAGCTGAATTGAGCTCAGTGGTCTGCATTCCCCCCCTCACAGCTCGAGCAGCGGAAACCGGTCACAATTCAGACTTTATGGGTCACGGTCGACTGGCTGAAACTGATCAAACTTTGCACCTTTTGTCAATGGACTAACCGCATCATGCACGTCGAGGTTTATAAAATTGTGATTTTTGGGTTCCTTGTTTTCTGTCTTATCGGAATGTTTTCCTCTTATCATATTTCATCACAGACTTTGACCTTCATATGGGAGAGAAACGCGTTCCGCCTTCTTCAACCGGTTATTACAATCAGAGACAATGCAGTGTAACTAAGATTTGACCAGAATTCACATAATTTTGATAATACTTTATTAGAATTAAATTAAATTCATTTCACTTTGACAGAGTAGGCTCTAAGAAATTATGCTTTAACCAGCTGACCCCCATACCAAAATTCATTTAAAAAAAAAAAACAATTCTTATATTAAATAAATCTGAACTACATATATGTGTGTGTGTGTGTGTGTGTGTGTGTGTGTGTGTGTGTGTGTGTGTGTGTGTGTGTGTGTAAACATAATACTAACATAATATTGCTATTAAATGGTGTGATATGCTAGAGCTTCTGGTGAGTTGCTTTTCATGAGGTTTCCAGGTTGATGCATGAGATCTATGATATAACATTCAGGCTGAGAGTAACCATAAGTTTTCTTTGGACTGGTAATGAAGATTTCGTTCCAGGCACGGTTGTATTCTCCTCTTACGAGACTGCAGCTCAGCCCAATTCGGTCGGCAAGAACCTAAAATGGATAGCAATTATTCTGTTACACACAATTGGGCAGAAATATCTGTTGCAACTGAAACCATAACCACACTTCTCACCAGATATTCACATTAGTGGTTGATTTTTGTCTTTTCAATATGTGATTCTTATTGCTTAATATGAGGTTACATCCTTGGGTGCACTGTCAGACCATTTTTAGACAGTCAAGAAGAGAGAGGGTTCTGCCAATAGCACAGGATCTCTGGAGCACATTAGGATGCATAAATTACCTTGTAAAGCAATGCTCTATGAAAGTAGGTGCCTTTTTTTATTTTTCCAATGAGAACGATGTTGGAACAGGCTTCAAATTTCAGCTCGCTTATGTGCAGTTCCCACAGAAAGTCATGTAGCTTCTCTGGCTCAACCTGGCCGCCCATTGCATCACACACTAACCTGTGAAAAAAAAAAAAATCACATCACTTGTCACACATTTGAGCCATGTGGATGTTGAATATGGGATGACAATGAGAAAAAAAACTCACATGGCCAAAGCCGTATACATTTTGACCACATCCTGAAGTGGCGAGATGGATTCAACTGCCTCTTTGACAAGATTATGAAATGCAGCATCATACGGCAAGCTCCATGCTTCATCCACCACCATCTCTGGCTGTGGCTTATACTCATCCTCATCCTTCCTTTTCTCATCCTCTTTGTTACCCTTTCCCTTCATTTTACTTTAGAAAGAGAGATGAGATTGAGAAAGATGGTTTACAGAAAACCTATCTATAGGTAAAAACAACTCACGCACACACACCTTGGTGTTTTGCTGCTCCTTTTGCTGCTCAAAACAGATGAGGCAGTAGTTTCTGTTGGACTATCTTGCTTACGATCATCTGGTTCCTTGGTAATAAATCTGATTGAAGAGGAGGAGAGAATGAGTATTTTTTAACCTTAAATGAACAGTTCATCCAATAATGAAAATTTGCTGAAAATTTACACACCCTCAGGCCATCCAAGATGTAGACGAGTGTGTTTATTCATTGGATCATATTTGGAGAAATTTTGCATTACATCACTTGCTCACCAATGGATCCTCTGCAGAGAATGTTTGCCGTAAGGGTCCAAACATAGTCCAAAGTAATTAACTTAATCCACAAACTGCATGTTTGTAATAAACCAATTCATTAAAATATTTTTAAGGATAAAGTTGCATCTGAATCATGAAAGAAATATGCACAGATAAAGCACTATTCACAAGCGTACACAGTGCAAAACAGTTCCAAACAAGTATGTTAGTGGATTTTGATGTGAGAGGACAACATGGACTTTACTGGAAGAAGCATTATTATGGATTGATATTTTGGCCAGATGCGATGGTTTAAACTTAAAATGCCTTAAAGCCTCTTACAAATACAGTTTTCACAAGGCATCAACTGGTGGATTCTTGTGGATTATTTTTTATTAGATGTTCGGATTCTCATTCTGACGGGACGGCACCCATTCACTGCAGAGGATCCATTGATGAGCAAGTCATATAATGCTATATTTCTCCAAATATGTTCCACCCAAAAATGAAAACACATCTACATATTGGATAACCTGAGGGTGTGTACAATTTCATCAAATTTTCATTTTTGGGTGGACTATGCCTTTAACATTCACCATGCAAAACCATCAAATTACTTCAGAACATTTCCAAGAGCTGTGGATCAAATGACCTTTGTGCTCACTTGGCATTTGACAAATTTGGATGGTTGAACCGAATCCTCAAACCCCAAGATTAGTGCATCAGAACAAACACAAAAACAAACACTTAAAGCGGTCAAGTAATGTTCTGTGTGGAATTTAGAATCTTCAAATGTAATTAACTTGAACTGAGCATAAATTGTGTTGCTTGGGCCTCAGTGGCAGAATTCCCATTTCTCCTGTGGGATCTCTGGGCCAGATTCAGTCAATGCATGCAAAAGAATTTCCCCTGGGGAAATTCATCTATCTACATCTATCTGTTGTGCAACAGAGGTATTTAATATTCAAGTGTGCTGCTGTAGAACTAATGGTGTGGAAGAGGGCGGGATCTGAAAGTCTTTATTCTCCACAAAGAGCTTGTTTTCTCTCTGATGTGAAAAGAGATCTAAATACTAGTGAAAAAAGTGTTTAGCGTACATTTGATTAAATGTGCCCCTAAAATGACTAGGAATGCACTAAATCAGTGAGGAAATTATTATTTGTGGAGCTGTTTGATACAATGTTTGAGCAAGATTCATGTGACAGTAATTTGAAACAGCAGGTTTGGATTGCCAAGGCATGACCCTTGGCCTTAACATACTGATCCGGGGGTTTCCCATTCACTGCTATAGCGGCTCGCTGTTTGTTGACAACTTGTTTTGATATTTCCTCCAAGGTAGAAACCTGATAACCCATTCTTATCTGCAGAAGGAAGAAGAGAAAGCAAGAGAAAAGAGAGATTGACTGATGTGTACAACCTCTATGACTGAGGATTTATTTTGGCTCTTGAAAAACATTCACATTTGGACCTGTCCATGGTCGTAGAAGCCATCTGTAGTTATATCGCTGGCTGACAGGTGTCCTGTCAGACTATACTTCAATGATAGATTACTGTCCAGAAGCTTCTGTAGTGCCAGCTCACTAAATTTGTTGTTACGGTTTGGTGACAGCTTGATTTCCTGGAGTATCTCCAGAGCTCTGTAAGATTGATGACAACAAATCTGAATGACTGAACAATCAATGAAGAGACCCTTAACCCGCCAAAACATCTGAAAGAGTGAATCTTTCAGGAACATGTCCTGGTCTTATTTCACCCCCAAATCAAAAGAAATACATTTTTAAAAAAGCCCTATTATAGCACCATTAGGATTTCATTAGTAGTAGTATTGCTTCGTGACATTATTTTTTATAAAAAATTACAATAGTTCATCACCTAATTCTGATATAATATAGTGGAAAAAATACATATTATTAAATACATATTATACATATTATTTTATAGTGTTTGTTGTTCTGACGCTGATTTATTAAAAAATATTTAAATGTATTTAAATTTAATTAAATACAAAAATACTGTGATTAGAATATAATGAAACAGGCTACTGAGAATAATGTGATTTATATAAAATGTCCATATGCAGTACAGGAATGAAAAGTTTGGAGGAAAACGTGTATAATTGTCATAGAAAATAATCACAAATGTAAAATCCTAAAATAGGCTACATTCTCATCTAGAAATCTGATACTTGGGATTTACTGCCATCTATTGGTTTTTTACTTAAACAGTTAATTCTACAAATGTTGCAAACATCTCAAGCCTAGTAAAAATCCTTGCAAGTCAATTATTTATTTATTCATTTTTATTTATTTATTTATTTATTTTCCCTAAATCCAAGGCTCATAGCATCAGTTTGAGGAATGGAATCTATATTATGTTCATATATAGACTTAGCTATGTGAATTTTAGTGTGGTAAATTTCGTGTATTAAAGCATAAAACATGCTTACCCAGCATTACACAATTTTAGGGCTGTTATTTCATCGTTTGCACACACACTAATTGCCCAGGAAGCATTTCTCCGAACTTCAGCATTGGTAGATTTGAGCAGTTGAACTAAAGGTGACAGGCCTCCGACATTTCTCAGCTGCATGTAAAAACAAAACAAACAAACAAACAAAAAAAACAATTACCAGAAACTGCACATAATATAATGTACAAAAATATCCATTTATGTCCTTCACACCCACTGACCCAGAAAAAAAGTTTGTTTTTCCTAAACTCAGTTTGCTGATAAGCTGTGGTGATTGTATAGACCTTTGAAATTGACTCTTTTGTGCAGTGCACTGTTACCTCCATCCTGGCCTCTGCATCACAAGCCAGTGAAGCCACAGCCTGCGTTGCACTGATGAGTATGTTATTGTCAGTGGAGTGTAGCAGCTCCACCAATGCTGGCATAGCTTCATGGGCCAGAATGCTTTTGCGCAGCTCCTCCTGCGATGCCATGTTTGTCAAGACTGATGCTGCATACACAGCTGCTCCCGTGCAGCTGTCTTGCAGCTGTCGCACCAAGAGCTTGTCACCCTCTGCATCATGTATAGCACTGAAAAAGGGATAAAGAAAGGTGCATTACTATAGAGCTGTGCAATACTGTATTGACTATATAATCTTGATGCATTTTGAAATTATGACTCACTAAGCATTGAGATTGTTGCTGTTGGTCAAGCTGGACAGGGCCTCTGCTGCAGCCATTCTCAACTCACTTCCTTCACTGTTCAACAGCTGCACGATGGGCTTAATTGCATCTGAAATGCACAGACACATCAGCGTTTCAATGACACAAAAGGACAAGAGTTATCAAAACTAAAGTCAGATTGAATTAAAAAGGGAAATAAAAACAGGCCCAGATGCTTGATGTCAGTGAGATTACCCAGACTTCTGAACGTATCTCTGCTGGGAAGGTGTTTGCTCACTGTTGCCACAGCCTGGCATGCAGCAGTGCGTACGCTTTCATTCTCCTGCATGAGAAGGTCAGTGAGGGTCTTTTCTACATTCCGTTCATGAAGAAATGTTCTGTTCTCACCTTTATGGAGAGAAAAAACACAATATACAATTTGGATTGTTATACAAATGTACTGTGAAAGAAAACCCTGTTCTGTCTTTTGCTCTATATCAGTTTCTACCAGTAGACACTATTAGACAAAATGTGCAAAAATTGTACCTTTTGCATGTCACTGGGGAAGTACACCTCAAAGCTACACCTATATGTACCCTCTAAACACCAATTTGTCCCCCCAAGGTCCTGATATGCATTCTTAAAATACTAATGTGTACCTGTAAATACAAATACAACATGTACCCTTCAGGTAGTAATATGTCCTATAAAGCTACTAAAATGTCCCTGTAAATACAACCTTGGAGTACTAATATGTTCTCTTAAGGTACTAATATACACACTTTAAGTATTAATATGTACCTGTAAAACAAATATACACCATTAAAGTATTAATATGTCCTCTAAACGTATTAATAAGCAACCTTAAAATACAAACATACAAACATGCCCCCTTTAAAGTAGTAATTTGTCCTCTTTAACTACTAATACGCTGCCTTAAAGTACTCATATGTACCTGTTAAATACAAATATGTACTTTTAAAGTAGTAATATGTCCTCTTAAGGTACTACTATGCTACCTCAAACTACAAAATATGCATGGTAATGCACACTTAAAATACTAATATATCCTCTTAAGGTGCTAATATGTATCTTAGTAATATGTCCTCTTAAGAACTAACATGCAACTTTACAGTACAAACCTGTGCTAATATGTCCTCCTAAGGTATCAATATGCACATTTATGCTAACTGCCACCCTTAAAGTACTAATGCGCTCTCACTAAAGTACAAAAATGCAATTTGGCCAGAAATAAAAATTCTGTCAACATTTACTCACCAACATGTTGTTCCAAACTTGTCTGACTAGTAGAAAACACATAATATCTATGTTCTACAATCAAAGTAACATGAGGGTGAGTAAATGACAGAATTTTGATTTTTCCGTGAACTACCCTCCTAAGGTACTAAAATGTATTGTACATGAGGTACAAAGATGCACCTTTGAGTGACAAGCTGTTTTTGCACATTTTGTCTGACAGTGTATAGAGTATAATCTCATTTGTCAAAAAAGAACAGAGAACTGAGGCTTTTTTTCCGTACTGCTCTGTGCCATCCTGGCTATGGCTTTAACTGCATTAGCCTGCGCTTCAGGCAGTGTGGATGTGCCAACAAACTGCAGTAGCTGTTCCAGACCGCCCATCGTCTGAATAAGCTGCATGGACTCGCTGTCTTCCAGACAGTTCGAGATAACCCTGAGAGCCCCCTCGTGCAGGTCACTAAACTCCTGTAGGGAGGAGACATAGCTGCCATTACTGCTCAATCATGTGTTGCTTGATTTTCGTTGAATTGCTTGAATTGTTCTCAACTTGCATATGGAAAGTTTGATTGCTCATAATGAAGGTGACTACATTGCAGTTTCAAAAAAGTGCTCATGACTAATTCAGATGAGAATAATTAGTCTACTTTGGTCCCGAGGATCTCCAGGATTCTGTCAAAGCCCTGTACATTCCTAAAGGCCACGCGGGTTTCACCGTCAGTGGTGATGCTCTCTGTGGTGCGCAGCGCTAGTTGCTGTATAACTGGGAACTCTGAGCGTAGCAGTTCCAGAAGCGGGGGGAGTCCATTTAGTTGCTGCACGGCCGCTCGATTCTGAAAATCCTGAGTGTGCACAAAGAAGAAAAGAGCACAAATAATTGATTTTAACTGTATCCTTCTGCAATTCAAAGATCGAATATCTATGGCATCGCTCAAAATCGTACTAATCATTTCAAATTCAATTTTCGTCTAACAATTGTGTTTTGTTAGTGCTGAAAAATACCACCCTGACCGATGCCTTTTAGTCTAATTCACAACAGGTCTTCTGTCTGACTCGGACATCTGTTGTCTTACTTGTACAAGATTAAAGATGCACTCCACTGAATTTTTCTTCACATCAGGATCCGGGCTGGACAAGAGCTGAATAAGAGGTTCAAGTCCTTTGTGCTCAAAAATCTGGACCTTGTAGCAAAAGTCCACTGACAATGATGTCAAACACAAAGTGGCAAACTCGTGGACCACAACATTCTCTGAGGAAAAGAAAGTGGCAGGTAAGGATTGTGTAAAATAAATAAAAAGAAACAAAAAAATTATTAATAATTATATATGTAATAATAAAAATTATAATGGTAACACTTTACAATAAGGTTCATTATTTAATATTAGTTAACAACATTAGTAAACATGAACTAAGAATGAACAATACTTCTACACCATTTATTGATCTTAGTTAATGTTAATTTCAGCATTTACTAATGCATTATTAAAATCACAAGTTGTGCTTGTTAACATTAGTTAATGCACTGTGAACTAACATGAACAAACAATGAACAACTGTATTTTCATTGACTAACATTAACAAAGACTAATAAATAGTGTAATAAATGCATTGTTAATTGGTTGTTCATGTTAGTTAATGCATTAACTAATGTTAACAAATGACACCTTATTGTTACCATTATAATGTATATATGTCATAATCAAATTTGTTATATATATATATATATATATATATATATATATATATAATATATATATATATATATATATATATATAACATATATATATATATATATATATACACAGTATATACATGTGTGTGTGTGTGTGTGTGTGTGTGTGCGCGTGTGTGTGTGTGTGCACGTGTGTGTGTATGTATGTATGTATGTATGTATGTATGTATGTATGTATGTATGTATATATGTATATATATATATATATATATATACTGTATATATGTGTGTTTGTGAGGGGGGGGGGTGCTCAGTAAGATTTTTTATGTTTCTTAATGCTCAACAGGGCTGCCTTTATTTGAAACAAAAATACAGTGAGAGCAGTAATATTGTGAAATATTATTACAATAATAAAAAAAACAGTTTTCTGTTTAACGTACTTTAAAATATATTTTATTCCCATGGTGGCAAAGCTATTACTGCAATCTCTAGTGTCACATGATTTTTTTTTAAAATAAATGTTGAAAAGAGCTGTGCTGCTTAATTATTATATATATATTTTTGGAACCTTTGATATTTTTTTTGGGATTCTTTGATGAATATATATATATATATATATATATATATATATATATATATATATATATATATATATATATATATACATATATATATATATATATATATATATATATATATATACTTTTTTTTTTTAAAAGAGCAACATTTATTCAAAATACAAATATTTTTGTGACAATATACACTACTTTTCAAAGGTTTGTTGTCAGTACTTTT
The DNA here is from genome assembly GCA_036784905.1 of Acrossocheilus fasciatus. Classification (NCBI taxonomy): domain Eukaryota; kingdom Metazoa; phylum Chordata; class Actinopteri; order Cypriniformes; family Cyprinidae; genus Acrossocheilus; species Acrossocheilus fasciatus. Next base: position 13,418,398 of record CM071961.1, read on the forward strand.
TTCTTTTTTAAATTCAGCAAGGATATGTCAAATTAATAAAAAGTAATAGTAAAGACTTATTGTTACAAAACATTTCTCTCTCTCTCTCTCTTTCTCTCTCTCTCTATCTATCTATCTATAAATGTGTGTGGGTGTGGGTGTGTACTAAAATTGAAAATGAAATGATAAAATGTGCCATTACCCTCAGATGACAGTTTGCTGATGACTGCAGGTATTACATCCAGCTTCTTCAAACACTTTTTAACTTCATCTGTTTAAATATGACAGCTAGAATGAAAACTATGTTGCCGAGCATCCTTTGATTTACTAGCAGTGCCTATTTTTGTACCCTACGTACTGTTAGAAGCCATGACGCCAAGAGCCATGACAGCATTCCTGCGCACAGTCTTGTCCTCGTGAGATATGAGACGAGAAAGAGGTTCAATCGCTCCCAAGCACATCAAAGAAGTCTTATTCTCATCACCTAAAAATATCAACACAACAGCAAAACACACAGGGATCGATAAAGGAGAGCCACACTTGGGAATATAGTGAGCACTTACCTCTGCAAATTTCTCAGTGACCTTAAGATGATGAGTGTAAGATTAGATGACACTGTTACCTTTTTCTGCGAATTTGTGGATGGCCTCACAAGCTTTTGCCAGCACCTCTTCTTCAGGAGAGCTGAGCATAAGAACCGCTGTCGCTGCTGTTTTGCTCTCGATAGGTAAAGGGTCGAACTGAAAGAATAAGACGTGTTATTAAAAGTTATTAAAAGGTCGTGAAATATTTCAGGAAAGCCCTGCAAAATCATTCGAGTGGAGAAAAATGTTCTCACCACATCTTTCGAGAATGGCTCTGTCTCTTTTTTGACTTTTTTCCCCATCTAGAGATCAAATACTTCACGGGCTTACATAAAATAACAATATTTAAAAAACTAATACAGAACCCCTTTCAACAAGATAAATAATTAATATCTTAATAAACGATTTCTACAAAACATAATAATAAGCAACTTCTACAAAACATACCAGCAACGCTGAGAGCTGTGTTTGGGTTTCTGTTTAGTTTGCTGCTGTTGCTAGGAGACAGATGTAACGTAGCATTTCACCTGTAGGTGGGGCAAGAATCACTCCCAAACACATTTAGTCATTTATTTATTTATTTGTTTAAAATATGTCGGTCATGAACCGTTAGGTGGCTCTGAGGTAATCATTTTTTTTTTTAATTATACACAAAATAATTCAATAAATTATCAGAAGAATTGGGAACTTCTGAAATTACAGAAGCTGGTAACACTTTATTTTAAGGTGCCCTTGTTACACGTTACATGTACTTACTATTATAATAACAATAAATTATGCATAATTACATGCAAGTAACCCTAAGACAAACCCTAATCCTAACCCTAACCATATAGTAAGTACATGTAGTTAATTAACATTACTCAGTATAATTACACTGTAACAAGGACACCTTAAAATAAAGTGTAACCCAGAAGCTTACTAACTAGTAACACAAACAGCATAAAACATGAAATATCCACTGAAACTTGAATTAGGCTATGCGACGATCAGTCAAATCAATGTCTTCTTTGTTGTTCTAAAAGTTTTGGATTTATTTATTTTGGAAATTATTTTCTGAAAGCACTATTCATTAAATAAATTGATATTTAAATCATAATTTAATTATATTTTAATACAATTTTATGTAATAAATTAAGCTATCAGAACATGTCATTAGTTTTGCAGATACTGTTGTTGACAAAGTTGGAGGGAAAAAATGTGTCAGTATCATCTTGAATTTCCTCCATCTAAAATGACATGAACTGTCATCGGATCAGACGTGGACCTTTAGATGAGAATCATGTCCAGACTCACGGAGAGTGGAACCCACCCACTCCGTGTTTGCTTGCTGGAATGAGGAGCATGTTCAGCAGTAGGCTGATCCAGCCTGGGTGTAACAGGGAGCGCCATACAAAGTCATTTATAGGCTACCATAAGACTATACAATACATCCAGAGGCACCATGGACTTTGGTGAATTAACCCATTCCTCAAGTACAATTAAAATGCACCTCTATCTATCTATCTATCTATCTATCTATCTATCTATCTATCTATCTATCTATCTATCTATCTATCTATCTATCTATCTATCTATCTATCTATCTATCTATCTATCTATAGTGCTTTTACCTTTGTGACAAATCAAATTTTGTTTGTGTTCGGCTTTTCTAGCCATTTATTCTTTTCCCCTCTGAATCTAGGTTGACCTCAATGAAAATAAATATTTGAGTTATAAATCAAAGCGTGCGCGTGTGCGCGCGTTTGTGTGCGTGTGTGCGCTCGCGCGTGTGTGTAGCTGTCAGTCCGTCAGTCTGGCATAGCAGTGCGGATGAGCCGGATACGCCAACTTCAACAATATAGCTGACAAAATTCACACCGAATTCAGACTCGGACACGTTCCGCACTCGGAATACTGGCTGCGCCTAAAAATAAACACCTTTTCGGGGCAGACAAACGACAAAGAAAGAAAGTGGGAGTGGGATTTTGCTTGAGACATATTTGAAGGGTTGTTGGCTTAGCCTGACTGGGGTGAGTTAGCATGCTAACGGAGCAGCGCAGCAGTGGATGTCTCTCCACCCGCTCTTTTTTCTTCAAATTAAACTGACGTCGCTCAAATTGTATTTTATTCTTCATTTTCAGTGGTATCGGTCAGTGTTTGGTTTGTTTTTTCTTTAAGCGAAGTGTTAGAAAAGCTCCCGAGGGGAGACTGGCTTGGAAGGCTAGCTAGTTAGCAAGTAAGGAGGGCTTAGTAATGAAGTCTTAAGGAGCTTTTGCAGTTTACGGACGAGAACTTACAAACAATACGGCTTTTTGCTTTGAACTTTAATGTTATATATAACAGCAGACTGTTTTAGCACATTTGGCGAGATATTCATCTGTCTAGCGAGCTAATAGTTGAGTTGGTACAGCTAGCTGGCTGCGGTTAGCTAACTGAACGGTATGCCAAATTATATTTTACTAAGAGACAGTTAGGACCCCACTAGCTTAATTAAAACACTTGTCACTGTGTGATAGTTAATTTATTGTTATACAACAAACAATGGCCTCGGCTGGTAACACTGTCTCATCGTTTGCGAGCAAAACAAAAACGAAGAAGAAACACTTCGTGGCTCAAAAAGTGAAGCTGTTTCGTGCCAGCGACCCTCTCCTCAGTGTTCTCATGTGGGGAATAAACCATTCGGTGAGTCAAAATCTGCAGTCTTTTTCTTTGTTTGTGTCCGTTATTGATCAGTGCATTAGAGTTAACAAGAAAAATGAAGTTCAGCATGTCTCGCAACCGACAATTGGCACCATCTGTTGGGTACATGCACTTCATGACCATCAGAGGTCTGCTTTGATTTTCTCTTGCCTAACCTTCAGTGTAATGGACAACATTCTGTTTTGCTCCACTTGCAGTTGCATATTAATACCTTCCTTATAGCACGAGAACAAAACCTGTCAATGTTTATAGAAGGAATTGTTCACTTAAAGTTATTGTACGTGTTAAAAAAAAACTTCTGCAGACGTGATCATAATAATGGAAATTAGTGTAAAACATTAATTTGAGGCTTATACAGTGATGAATCTTATTTGTATGTCTCTATGTCCTTTTTTGTGTATGCAAAGAGGTTGCAAAATAATATCTGTATGAGTAGTGGAGTTGTGGGTGAGTAATCGTTTCCTGTTGGAAGTTTTGGTTGCGAGATGATAAGCTTAGAGGTTTGCTGAAGCAAGACTTATCTCAGCTGACTACTGACTGTTATTGCTTACACCATTATCTGTCTTTGGAGAGGGAAGCCTTGCTGATGTGTTTCCCTTATAGGCCTGAGCATTTGAGTGGGGAGTGGTTCATGTTCAAATACATGTGGGTCTGTTTGACTGTATTTTGAGATGAAGAATGGCAGTGTTTGCTCTAGAGATAACAAAATCATTCAGATTTAGATGCATTTATGTGTGTCCCTTTGGTTGTCCATTTATGTTTGGTGTGGCAGTCTTCACCTCCAGCTGTTTGTTCGATGTTTCTCTATGAATGAACTGTCACAGACCAAACATACAGCATTCCTTTAGTGTTCTACATGAAAATGTCTTAATGTCATTCTTTTAACATCTTTTAACGAGTTGTAGCTTGTTTTCTGTTTCTTCTTTTTTCTACACTGTCTGGTGACATTTTCCAAATGGTAGCTGTGTTTAGTTGTCTGAGACATATTAAAGTTTTGTTATTTTCCAGTCACACATACCATCCTTAAGTGTCATTTTTCTGATTTATTTGTATATTTTCATTGGATAAATGTAGCCTACATGGATGGTTGACATTTAAGAAAATGTTCCAGTAGAAAAGGCATTAAAATAATGTAGCTGTTTGTATTGTACTCGTGGCCTTTTGTGTAAGCACATCCTCATTGTCCTTTGTCAAAAATAATTTCATCATAATTTTAAAAAACACTCTGAACCTTTATGAAAAGATATTTAAAAAAAAAAATGCACATAAGCATATGGGTTCATGTGAATATTAATACTGATTTTAGTGATTATTTCTATTTATTCATTTGGGTTAATATTGGATATTTAATGGTGGATACTTTTTCCATTTTTATTAATTTATTTTTTAAAAATATTTGTATTACTTTTTCCCTCATCTAATTTGTACTTATATCAACAAAATATTAATTTTAGTTTTTACAGGATTTATTATTATTTAACTAATTGTACTTTTAAATAAATAAAAAAAAATTGTGATATAATTTTAAAGTAATTATTGACTAATATTTGTTATGGCCAGAATTATAATGTTATTTATTGTTAAAGTCACAGAAGTAGCAACAGATCTTTTCTTCCGTTTTGGGACATACGTTTGCATGAAACTGATTACCGTATTTAAAAAAAAAAAAAAAAGACAAGGTTCTATCCATTGGTTTTTGATTTGATGGAGACGGATCTGAATATTTCACTTGAATACTGACTTATTACATTGTAATAAACCCTCATGTTGTGTTTTGGTCACTTTTCTGGTCACACACAATTTTTCCCACCTAAGCTCAAATCAGTGAGGCTTACAACCAATCTGTTCTAAAAAGAAATACAAAAACTGTGCTAATGGAAGGAAAACAAGTTGACAAAAAAACTGAAATCAAGATTTGCTGATAATATAGCATAATGAGAGATTTACAAGCAGTTTTTAAAAAGGATTTCTAGCACAGCAGAAGGGTTAAAAATGACAAACTCGAAAACACATTCATAGACGAATCATTAAAAAGATGCATTTAGAAAATAATTGTTTGATTTCATTCTGACTTTAATGTTGTTTTACGTAAAAATATTAAATCACAGCAATTTGTTAGGTTGTTTTGCATGCTATAAACATCAACAGAGAGCTGTGGTGCTTTGTACCATGGGTCAAAGCAGAGGTCAGGTCTTGGTCTTGCAGGGCTGGAATGGAATTGGAGAGAGGGGGTGGCCAAAAATCACAAGAGAGAAGCGGAGAACAGATCCTTCCTTATCTGTGACAGCTCCATCAGTTAAATGCATTGACTGCTGCTGACTGGAGCCAAGCAGCACTACTACATTCTGTAGACTGCAAGTGGATATTTAGTGTTGGAAATTTTAGATATCAAGCAACTCTTGAGAGCATGTGGTCAAGAAAGTTGAGGGTGGAGTAGTTGGTCCAGCTCTCTGTGGTGCTTCCACTGCTAATGAATCATGCATGCAGCTGCAGGCCCTCACTGAGCTCAGACTACTAAACAGAAAAGCAGCAGCTCTTGACCACTAAGGACCACGATGCTTGAATTTGATTAGCGAACCAGTGAATGGGGAAAATAATGTAACCTTATTCTGTCTCATATCAAGGAGCATCTCAGCTTTTGTGTTCTCAAGCTGTCGGTTTTTGTGCATCTACTAAAGACTAATTTGTATATGCTTTGAGATTGATATGAGAATAAATGCTAATAAGGTGGATATTCAGTTTAGATGATTATGAAACCAAATACTGTGGGAAGTGGTTGTTTTAGTCACTCGTGGCTGTTCCTCTACCCTCCCCTTTCAGGTCTTTACTCTCTTTCTTAATCTCTTTATCTCTTACTTTTTTCTTTGTTAAGCCTTCAATGCTTCCCAGACTCTCCCGCCTTGACCAAGAGTTACTCTGTCTGTGTCTGGATTGCATAAGGAGTTTCTAAAAATACGCAAGATACAGCAGCCGATCTGTGGCACTGGGAAAATAGACACACTATTTTATTTTTAAACCGCCTAAGGCAAATGCTGATGATCTTCAAAGTCTTTAAAGCTCAATCAGAAACGCTTTGATTAGCAGCAGTACATCTGTAGATCATTTTCACATGCTCTTCTCAGTATAATGCATTTCTGCTGAAGTGCATGTGGGATGCTATTTGCCATTTACTTTGTTGTAGGCGTATCAGGTTCAACAAAAAGATATTTGCTAATCACCATGCCAATTCTTATCTGTGTAGCCATTTCAGTCTGTACTATAAGGAAAGATAAATCAAAACTAACAGCACTGATAGTCAGTTCATTCATAGACGCTTCATTCTCTTCTTTATTTGCAAGGCTTACCCAATGACGTCCACACAAATCCAGCATCCCTAAGTTTGTTATTCATATGAGGGCAGTACAGGTGAATGACCTGCGTAACGGATTTACCTCAACCTTGAGTAGTCAAAGATCAACATGTGCCTTTTAATCACACATGCTGTCGTTAAAACAAACTTATTGCGGGTGACAGCTCTGTCTAAATGCTTCAGCAATCTATGTATTTTTAATACAGTTATTCTTGTTGCTGTTTCTATGCATTTGCTGACTAATATTATGCCTGTGAGCAAATAGCAAGACATTTTAAAATACTGTCATTAATATAGCAGCTCAGTATCAGCATTCGCAGCTGATGAACTCTTCTTTTAGAGTGTAAAAGGAATAGCTTTAATGCATGTGGGCAAACTATGAATAGCCTCATGTGTGACCTTTAGGGCGTTTTCTTTAGCCTTCCTAAAGAATTTGAATGAGAATTTGGTTAGATAAATTCCTTCCTGATTTCCACAACACTTTTTCTTTGCGTTAAAGCCTAAATAGGTTTTCAAAATGAAGTCTGCTGACACTGATAATGTTATTCTGTCATCATTTACTCACCATTGTGTTCTGAAACTTTCTTCTGTTGAAAACAATAAAAGTGTCCATATGAAAGTCAGTTGGGTTTAAATTTGCTTTGGGCATCACTGACTTGAATTATATGCGCAAAAACAGTCAAAACATTATTCAAAATGTATTTTTTGTGTTCTACAGAAGATAGAAAGTAATACAGGTTTGTACTGACATGAGGGTGGGTAAATAATGACAGATTGTTCATTTTTGAGTGAACTGTCCCTTTAAGGTAAATTTTCAAATGAACACACTTCTGTTTAATTTGTCAGAATATAATCTTATCCTGTGTTAGATCTTACTGCTGCTTTTGTTTTTCAACTCCTAGTCACATATGTAATAAATGAAGGCATTGTTGACGTCGAGGATGAAATACCGAACACCCCACTAGGACCGCTAGATATGACTACACTGCTTAGAAACAAAGAGCTTTATAAACATCTGGTAGGAGGATGAGCATTCTCTGAACTAGGCTTCCTGCACTGATGGAGTGCAAGCTTGTTAGCTCTGTGGCGGAAAACCTGACTTCGCTACCATGGAGACAAACAGGAAGTGGTAGTGTGAAACGTGGCCGATGAGATGAGTGCACAGAGATAAGTGCTTAGTTCTGACAAAAGAAACCATTGCTGCAGACTTATTGCAACACCTATTACATGGCCTCAGTGCGATGGGGAGTCTATAGCAGTCGCTTTTGGAAGTTATTTGTATTTATGAGTATTTATAAGTATGAGGGAACAAGCCGAGGAGATCCTATGCAGCTGCCCCTGGCTTTGTTGAAAATGTTAGGCCACTATCCCTGGATCCTCAAAGGATCTAGCATGTAGGTGGAAACTGGGACAGTGGAGTATGTTGTCTACTCCAGTTTCTCACAGTTTCTAATCTTGTGCAGTGCAACGTCTCTAAAACTGCTCACGCTCCGTCACCGGCTCACTGAGTAAAATTTATTGGATCAAGGTTACCAGCTCTAACGGCTAGCTGTTTTAGTTTTTATTCATTTTTATTTTTTTACATTTGTTTTAAATCAGTATAAGCACTTATTCATGTTAGGTGTTTTTCATGTAATAGCATATAAATGATTTGGTAAAGAATATTTTGTTTCATTAATTTATACGAATGGATACGTTAGATTGTGTTAAAGGGATTGTTCAGCCTAAAATTAAACTTTTGTCATTTTTTTTCACCCTCATGTTGTTACAAACCTGTATGACTTTCTTTCTTCTCTGGAACACAAAACAAAAAGATATTTTCAGGATTTTTGATAACCAAACAGTCTTGGTTACCATTGATTTCCATTATATGGACATTCAAAATATCTTTTGTTTTCATTTTCAGTTTCAATTTTGCATGTGCCTTATTTTATTAAATAGTGATTATTTAAAATAAGGATTATTTAAAGTAAGGATTTTTTTTAATTTTGGTTACCATGGATTTCCATTGTATGGTCAAAAAACACAGGGAGACATTCAAAATATCCTTTTTTTTTCATTTTCAGTTTCAATTTTGCATGTTATATTTATATTTTATTTTATTTCTGGTTTATTTAAATTAATGAAACCTTTTTTTAAGTAACCTTTTTTACTTTTTTTAAATGTTACTTAACAATAACAACACTTGCTGTCTGTGAATCACTGAAGGCTACATTAGAGTAAATGAAATGTTGAAATTGCATTTATTAACTAAATACTTTTCACTGAATTAGTTTATTGAAACTGTGAAATTATGAAATATAAAAAATGTTTAAAAGCAGTAAAAAAAATCTGAGAAGTTCACTATGGGGCATTCAGACTCCCAAAAACGATTTATTGCATGCATTTTGCCACTTTCAGTGTCATTTTTGCCTTTAGCCCTTGTTATTCATAGACCCAAGTGTCATATAATTGTATACCCATGTTTCATAAAATAAGGAACCTACATAGTTCCTTATTTGTCCACGTGCTACTGAGTCCTTAAAAGGCGTATGTTTGGTCTCCAAAATAGGCTGTAGCTAGCTACTGAGAGGGCCCCCTGCCGTAGCTGACGGGGGTCACAGGGAGCAGTTTCCCTCTGTGCTCGCTGTTGCTCCACCGTTGCCAGTAGACAGGATTTAGTACTCTAGAAAGCACAGCTCAGAGTCATACCTCATCCTGCTCGCACATGTTTCTGCAAGCGCCTGTTGCCTCTTAACCCCTCACATTACCGTTTAGCTTTAATTGCATTTCAAATAAACACAGCATTAATCCCATCCTGCAGGGAAAAAAACACAGTGGTTTTACTGTGTCACTATGCCACTGTATTTTACAAGTTATGTAGAACTAAAAGGTGTTGAGATGCAGATTTTTGTCCCCTTTTGGTTTGCACTCTATTGGTTTGTGGGTGATTTAGTGTCATGTTCTCATGGTGCTATGTGGCCGCTTCTCTGAATGCTTGTATGTCATCTGCAGCAGTGCTCTGCCTGTAGCTCTCTTGATCTTTGATGAATAGTGTGTACAACAGCCTGGCGGAGGCCCAAAGAGCAGATATGTTTCTTCTGGTCAGGCACCCCATCTATTCTATAAAAAGGATGAACGGTTTGTGTCAGCAGAATCTAGAGGAAAAACTAGTTTCAGTTTTAGCGATGAGTGGGCATAAACTTTCATGAAATTTGCTTCCGTTGTACATAGCTTTGGCTTCCTCATGTGACATTTAATTTCCTTGAACAGTATGAAAAAAGATTCATCATATTTACAGTCCAAGCAAAGCATTTTTGTTGAAATCTACCTGATATTAAAGCCATGCCAGATTGGCTTATGCTTGGTGTTACAAATAAAAATTCACTCTTCATACCTAGTGCTCAACATAGCCTAATTTTCTGACCACAGCGTGAAAGATGAGCCTAACTCGAGCAGTAACCACAGCATGCATTACAGCCTCCTTACACTTGCTTGTGTCAGGAGTGAGGTGTTTTAAAGGGTTTCAAGTGACCTTGTTTAAAATGCCTGACTTCCTTTCACAATTTGCATTCTCGTAAAGGGCTTCAGTAACACAAAGCCCACTAGGATTAGCCCACAGGTATCTCATTGTGCGGGTGAAAACTTCATTGACATCCTTTTTGACAGAAATGAAGGCTAAAACTTGTTGGAATAATGAAGGGATAGTTTAATGAAAAGAACCACACAAGGTTGAGTAATTAATGACAATGAAATTAATTAATAATGATTAATGAAATTTCATTTTTGGGGGAACTGTCCTTTAAGGTTGCATGTAATTTGACAGTTTGCAGGGCTGATTTAAAGGAATATTTTACCCAATAATTAAACTTTTCTGAAAATGTACTCACCTTAAAGCCATCCAAGATGTAGATTGGATGGCCTAAGAGTAATTTTCATTTTTGGGTCAACTGTTGCTTTAAGAAAATTAGGAATCTACAAATAATCAATTTAATTTCTCATATTTTTATTTAGAATATCTTTGACATCATCTAATGCTCACTTAAAGTTGATTGTTAAAAATTAATAATTTAATTAAACATTGTTAGATATAATATTTAACAAATGTATCCATTAACCTATTGTATGTTACAATGTTGTGATGCCTATATTCATTTGTAGCATTTAAAACAATTGATTTTATTTTTATTTATTATTTTATTTTAATGTGTATTTATTTAAACATCAACCATTTACCATTTGACCATGAAACCATGAAATAAAATATTAGCATCGATCATGAATTTGACACATCAATACATTATATATAACACATTATGCACAATACACAAGTGGAATTAGATATACATTACTGAAAGATTGCATTTTTATTATGTTAGAATAAGCTAATTATCCACAAGGGAAGCTAAATAACTGACTCTTGGATGCCACGTCATGAAGACGTTGACATGCAGAACAAATGAGATATAATCACATTTCCTCAGACTAGAAAAAAAAAACCACACACACATTCTGCCTCCTATAGGCCTTTATCACAGTCCACGTGTCCGGCTCCAATTAATAGCGTAGAAGAATTTCCGCCTGCATTATTGTCAATGGACAGATGCCAGTTTTGTGAAGAAAATGAAACTAATTTAGTTAGACTTCACAATAAACTTCAATATTTAAAACTTTTTATTTACACTGATGCTCTACCATATATGTCATCCTTCATTTTAATGTTTAACATCATCTGATTGAAGCGATTGTCAGCGCTGTCGCCGGTCATGAGATTAATGAATAGCACATGCTGCTCAAATTACTCCCAGAGGAATAATTGGACTGATTTACATTTATTTTTAATATTATTTTGTTTATTCTTGCATTTATATTTACCTTGATTAACCTCCTGTTTTTGTACAGTAAGTATTATAATGCTGTTCAGTCATTGCACTCAATCATGCAGGATATGACTCGTTATTAACGATCAGTCTAGTTATTTTTGAATAATCGTCTATGGGCTGGAAATATTAGTTTATTTGAACAACTTTATTTGATGTAATTATTGAGGATTGCATCGTAAGCATGAAAAAATGTGAGCACTATTGTTTAATACAATAAGTTTTCTCATAACCTTTAATTTAATAATCTAAAACAGTCTTATTTTAATATTTTAAGCTTTGGATAATTGAAATGCCCTTTAATGTGATATGCTGTTTGTAATGTTTTCTTGCAGTTCTGTAATAAAATAAGGTGGTCAGACTCTGAAGTATTGCTCATACACATTCAATATGGCTCGCATGATCCCCTTTAAGTCACGAAATATACATCAGAATATCATGAAACCATCTTCCTTGGTTTCACAGTACTCAATTAATGATTGTAAACTGAGTTTGGTGTTTTGAAGACGTATCTGTGTGGAATTTTACATTTTTACATTTTTTTATGCTACTATTTGAAACTTCCGCTTTTCGAACGTGGAAATGTGATAAAGGCCTATAGTAGGAGCACTGCTTAGTGCTTACCCACAGTGCACTGAGCTCTGAGACACCCTTCAAATCCAGAAGCCTGACATTTGACCAGCCAATAGGAAAGTCTCTAGAGACCTCAGTGCTCTCCATTCTCTGAGAGGTCACATCGCAGTGGGTCGATGCAATATCTCCTCCATGTCTTGGAAGACAACCTGTCTCCAGCTTCCTGTGAGCAAACTCAGTTAAATAGTGTGACTGACAGTCAGGGAACCCCTAAATGTAACGTCTTTGACCTTTGACTTACAGTGTTACTGTGCATTTTCAGTGGAAATGAAGCAATTAGCTGTAACTTCCTCCTTGATTTAAAAGCGGTCTTACTGAGATCTGGGGCCGGATTCACAAAACATTCTTGAGAATAAATTTCTTCTTAACTGCCATTTTCTTAAGAATATTGTCATCTTTTTTCATGAGATTGTACTTAAGACAAAACTACATATAATACATAGTAGGACTATTAATAGGGAAGTGCGCGAATTTTCTGAAGTGACAGCGATGATTGATGATGTAAACAATGATCAGTCATGATTAGCCTATGTGTGACGCTACTTTTGCTGACTTCAAAACTCAGTAGCAACTCTACAAAAACGAGTCAGATAGGGAGCTTTAATTGTACGCTTTTATTTTAGCTTATAAATATGACAGTCTTTGGCAGTATGCAGTGCATATGAATGCGCCGATACACAGGACGCGTTTGCTGTAGCAGTGCGGACACATACCAGAAGCTTTCACTCGGATGAGAGCGCAAAAACACAGTACAAAAATGAATGAAACCGATCGCTGCAGCTTGACACAGGCTGTTCAAAAACACGCCTCATTAAAAACGTGAATGTTTGACGCCAGTCAAAGTCGCTTATTTTGGGGCAGTCGTGGCCTAATGGATAGAGAATTGGGCTTGTAACCCGAAGGTCGCAGGTTCGAGTCTCAGGTCCAGCAGGGATTATAGGCAGGGGGAGTGAATATCCAGCGCTCTCTTCCAACCTCAATACCATGACTGAGGTGAGACCCTTGAGCAAGGCACCGATTCCCCCAACTGCTCCCCGGGCGCCGCAGCATTGGCTGCACACTGCTCCGGTGTGTGTGTGTGTGGTTGTTCACTTCTCACTGCTGAGTTTGTGTGCACTTGGATGGGTTAAATGCAGAGCCACACGTCCTTTCCTTTCCTTTCCTTATGATTATTAGGGTAGTCTGCAGGAAGCGCAAAAAAACAGAGTGTGAGTTTATCAGTGTTCTTAAGAATATATTTATGAACTTTTCAAGAATTGCACTTAAGAACATTCTTATGATCTTTGTGGAATTTATCTTGAGAAATTTCTTAACTTACTTCTTAAGAAGATTTTTGTGAATCCGTTATCTTCTGTGAATGGCAGATATCACAATTTGGTTGCACAATTTTTCATGTTCTCATGTATGTTTATGCATTTACAGTGCCTTGCGAAAGTATTCATACCCCTTCATTTTTTTCAAATTTTATGTTACTGCTTTAAATTACTATTTTTCCACATCAATCTATACTCCATACACCACACTGACAAAGCAAAAACAGAATTGTCACAACTTTGGAAATTTATAAAAAAAAAAAACTGAAATAAGTATTCATACCCTAAATAAATATTATTTAAAACTAAATATTTAGCTGAAGCACCTTTACAGTCTCAAATCTTTTTTTTTTTTTTTTTTTTTTTTTTTTTTTTGATGCGACAAGCTTTGCTCATCAGCATTTGGCAATTATCTGCCATTCTTCTCCTCATCTTTTCACCTCTCAAGCTCTGTCAGGTTGGATGGGGGCCACTCAAGGACATTCAGAGTTGTCTATAAGCCACTCTTGCTGTGTGTTTAGGGTCGTTGTCCTGTTGGAAGGTGAACCTTCTGCCCAGTCTGAGGTTCTGAATGATCTGAAGTCTGAACTAGGTTTTCATCAAGGCTATCTCTATATTTTTCTGCGCTGAGCGTTTCTTCTACTCTGATGAGTCCCTCAGTCCCTGCCACTGAAAAACAGCCCCACAGCATGAGGCTGCTACCAGCACACTTTACTTTTGGGATGGTACTCTGTAGGTGATGAGCAGAGCTGGTTTCCTTCAAACATGATGCTTAGAATTGAGGTTCATAAGACCAGAGAATATTGTTTCTCACAATCTGAGGGTCCTTCAGGTGCTTTTTTTTTGTAAATTCCAAGTGTGTTTTCATGGGTCTTAACTGAAGAGAGGATTGAGATTGGCCACACCGCCATAAAGCCCAGATCGGTAGAGTGTTGCAGTGATGTTTGTCCTTCTGTAGGTTTCCCCTGTCTCCACATATGATCATGGAGCTCAACTAGAGTGACCATCAGGTTCTTGGTCACCAGTTTAACCAAAGCCCTTCTCATCAGTTGCTCAGTTTGGCCAGGAGTCCAGCTCTAGGAAGAGTCCTGGTTGTTTCAAACTTCTTCCATTAAGAGTAACAGAGACTACATGCTTCTGTGACCCTTCAGTGAAGCAGAATTTTTTTCTGAACTCTTTCACAGATGTGTGACTTGAAGCAACCCTGTTTCTGAGCTCTACAGGCAGTTCTTTGGACTTCAGGGCTTGGTTTTTGCTCTGATATGCATTATCAGCTGTTAGACCTTTTGATTAAGACGTGTGTGCCTTTCCAAATCATACCCATTCAATTGAATTTGCCACAGGTTAACTTCACTTGAAGTGTAGTAACATATACAAGCAATATGAATGCTCCTGAGCTACATTTCAACAGCCCCAGATAAGGGCATGAATACTTATGCAGTGGAATCATTTTAGTTTTATTATTTTTTAATAAATTTGCAAAGATGTTAAAAACCATTTTTTTTGCTTTACAATCATGGTGTGTGGAGCGTAGATTGACATGGGAAGTAAAGTAATTTAAAGTAGTTTAACATAAGGCAGCAAAAGTGAAAAAAATGAACAGGTATGAATACCTTCGCAAGGCACTGCATTTTTATGGATTTATTTAAATGTATGAATTTTCTAAATGATTTCATGAATAAAAATGTACATATTATTTACAGGAATGCACAATATATTAGTACTCCAGTAATTAACTGACATGATTGATGTTCATACTGTACATTATTATTTTGTGATGCACAAATTCACTTATAACATTTAAAGCGATATAATTTTTTGTTTATCTTTACCACTATCTAATACTCACCTAAAATTAATCTTTATTAGAACACTAATAATTTAATAATACTGTTAATCTTTAGCAAATCATATCCATTGTTGTGATGGCTAAATTTGCTTAATGATTGATTTTAGCTCTTAGTGTTTTATTTTTAATTTATTTAAACAAAATAGTATCAAATTCTAATATCCGCCACTTGTCAGCCACAATTTTAATTTCGATGCTTCCTTACTTATTTGTACTGTTCATCCACTTTATATATTTATTATTTACTGCTCTGCGGATTGTCTATTGCTGCCGAGTGTCAAACATAAAATCTTTGATCTCCCATGGTGCTTCATGCCTGTTTGATTGCTTATAATTATCCTGGTGCATGCACATCCTCAAACAAACAAATATATCACAGTAATTAAGGCCTTCTGCAGTCCTCTTGAGTTTAGTTAGCGCTATTGTTATTTATTTATTTCTTAATAGAGGGAAAGAACCTATGAGTCACCAGATCTCTTTGTTGGAATGAAAACTGTCCACAGCAGTTTTAAATTCCCACTTCTCTCAGTACAGCAGTAATTTCCGTTATTACGGTTTTATTACAAAAACGCTGTAGTGTTGTTTTCACAAGAGCAAACTGTGCAAAGCAGGAACTTATGACTGTTGAATGTAGCACATTGTTTCAGAACCTGACCGGAGCAAAGCAGCGCATTGTGCCACAGAGATATCGCCCTCTGATGAGCAGAACACATCACTCACACTGATGGCTTTCTGTACCCAGCACATCTCAGCACCTCCTGTTTCAGTGTGACATAAATAATTATGTTCATCACAAAAATGTGTGGTTGCTATAGCTGTTGTTAACCAAGTCTTTCAAGTGTTGGAATTATGTCTTGCAGGTGGATTTTGAGTAAATATTCTTAGGGCATTCATTTTCAGCATATTTCTACATTTCATTTGCTATTTTTAAATTGTGTATATATTTATATATGCCACATTGCTCTCAAGATATTGGTGTTGGTCACACGTTTCCATGCCCCTATCGGGTGACCACTACATTTGACTCCCATTTAAAGACCCGAACCCTGAACAAGTAACCAGTAACTGAATCTCTCTTCTCTTTCTCTCTCTCGTTCTCTCTAGATAAACGAGTTGAGCCATGTTCAGATCCCCATCATGCTTATGCCTGATGACTTCAAAGCCTACTCGAAGATTAAGGTGGACAACCACCTTTTCAACAAGTGAGTTCCTCTCAAGGTTTTCCCCATTCTCAACTGTTATGATCCAACATATTTTAATCATATTAGAGAGGTGAATCTTATGATACCTGTCAAGAACATGTCTGAAACATATTTATTTAAAAAAAAAATGTTCAACTTATACATATTAAGTTAAAATAAAAAATGTTGGTAGGTCACAGTTGCCTTTAATTTAAACCAAGTATAGACTTTATTTAAAGCAAAAAAGCATGGTAAATATGTAACTGATTGACTTTTCTTGAGATGTTTCTTCACTTTTATCTTTTTTCTTGTTTGTTTTTCAGAGAGAATATGCCAAGCCATTTTAAGTTTAAAGAGTATTGCCCTCTTGTTTTCCGTAATTTGAGAGAGAGGTTCAGCATCGATGACCAGGACTTCCAGGTAGGCTTTGTGAAAGAGAGAGAAATGATCCAAGGTGTCACATTCAGAGTGTCTTAAAACCACAGCATATTACTGCAGTTGAACCACACAAAACACCAGTGTACTCACTACTAAACAATGCAAAATAGATTCAAGTCTCTGTGAGAAAAGCCCATGATTACCAAGAGGTAATTTGGTAATTAACCACTCAATTTGCTGTCGTAATGAAGACCATTATTCCCCATAATAACACGGTACTGTCGGAGCTGTCCTTGCATCCTTCAGCCTCCCACGTACAAGCGTTCTTAATTGCCCTCATATTCCTTTCCTTATACCGCTTTCATGGAAGAAAATACCTTTTTTAGCAAGAATAGTCACAATCAGTGTGCATTAGGTGGAAAGGCTTTTCTCAACATTTCTTATTTCGGTTAATGAGGAAGATATGCCTTTGCTCCTCACTGTAATCAGAAAGAGCTCAGGGTCTTGGTTAGAGCTCCCTGTCTGCTTATGTGGGTTTAAAAGGCATTACGTTGACTAAACCTTACACATGCGCAAAAACATCAGCTTCCCAGAATGTGCTGCTTATTTTATGGTCTTGATTAGAGATGTTCAGTATGAGCTGTTTACTGCAGGTTTTCTAGGCTTCCTATGTTATACATCAGAAAAGAATGAAACCTTCATTGCATTAAGACAAGCTGGAAGAAAGAGTTTTGCAAATTTAGAAGTGTGAGTAACTTTTTATCTTTGAAATAGAGAAGTCAGTGTTAAGGAAGCCCTATATCTGGGGGCTGGTGCTCATTTGTAGGCCTCAGAAAACTTCCTAGGGAGCCTCAAGATGTCTTAAAACAAACATTGAAGTGCAACAGCTGGGTTCCGGAAGTAAAAACCTAATTCATTTTCTCCATAGGCAAATTGATTTTTTTTTTTTTTTTTTATAAAACTTGTATACTTGTACTTGTTGTGAGCTCTCAGATTATGAATCAGCGTTATATGCTTTTGTTGAAACATCTGTTCACATCATTTCAACTTATTTTTATAATGATCATGTTTAACAGCAGAATTTGACTGTTGAAGTCTAGGCATTTTTAATTTGATTGTGTCATTCGAATTATTTGTGGGATTGTAGTTCCTTCCCTCACTAAAGACGTTAAACAGTCTTGTACCTTTGTCTTTCTGTCTAATTTTCAAATACTTTTCTGCTCTATAAAAAAGCTTGTAATGCTGTGATTCACCTCGTAGCTGGTTTGTTTAGTTCATGGCTCATGATGCTTTAACAAAGACTTTTTATTAAATCCCTTTGGAGACAATGAATGGAGAAAAAAAAAAATGCTTCCGGAACCAATACCGGAATTTCCCCCCTTAACAATTGTTGCTTGGAAAATGTGAATATATGTGACCCTGGACCACAAAATAAGTCATATGGGTCAATTTTTTTTTTTTAAATGAAGATTTATACATCATATACATCGTCTGAATAAATAAGCTTTCCATTGGTGTATGGTTTTTAGGTTAGGACAATATTTGACTGAGATACAACTATTTGAAAATCTGGAATCTGAGGGTGCAAAAAAAAAAAAAAAAAAAAAAATCTAAATATTGAGAAAATCGCCTTTAAAGTTGTGCAAATTAAGTCCTTAGCAATGCATATTACTAATCAAAAATTAGGTTTTGATATATTTATGGTAGGAAATTTACAAAATATCTTAATGGAACATGATTTTTACTTAATACCCTAATTATTTTTGGCATAAAAGAAAAATCAATTATTTTGACCCATACAATGTATTGTTGGTTATTGCTACAAATATACATGTGCTACTTATGACTGGTTTTGTGGTCCAAGGTCACATATGAGGTAGCATCATTTTAAAAGTATAATTATTGCCACTGTCAAAGTCATGTAAATTAATCAAATCCATAAGCATCTTTATAATGAACATGCATTTTTCTAGTCATGCCATGCTCTAAAATATTTTATATAATTTTATAGAAACTGAAAGATTAAAAGAAAAACGCATTTTTAAATCCTTATCCTTGATCCTAGTTAATTACTACTGGAAGTAGGGGCCTTTTGAATATGATTGTGGACAGTCAATAACAGCCATAAAAAAGAAAAGGTTGAGAACCCCTGCCCTGTATAATTATGCTAGTTTAAAGGACTGCTTTTCATGTTGGTCATAAGTGGGCAGTACTTGGGACCAGACGTTATGCCGCAAGTTAAATGTCTACCTGCATAATAACAAAGCAGTTTTGTAATACAGATGTAGCATAATCCCGCTATGACTTCCTAGAGTTGTGGTTCCTCAGTCCACCCTGCATCCTCGGCCTCATCATCACTATTTTCAGCCCATCTGTGCACACACTTCCCTGAGGAACAAGCCGTCAGCTGAACAGCTACAAGCCCTAACCTGCATGACTCAGCCTGTGAAACCTTTAGAAATTTCATATCCTGCTTTTGGTTTTGTTTAATGGCTATACTTGATGAATATAGTGAGGAAATCCAAGCACATGTAGAAAGAGGCTCTGATACTCCAACTGAGGGAGGTGGTTGGGAAACGTGTGGGTGTGTATGTGTTTGAGGTAGCAGACCTTGGGAATGTATGTAAAGTGGTCCGAGCTGCTCTGTGCAGCTGTGTCCTTCACTCACCCTCACGGAGCAGAAACCCTTTCAAGTGCATCATGCGTCCACCATGAGCTTTTTGAGTTTTTTTTTTTTTTTTTATAGACTGGAACAGACACAAGGGCAGACCACTTCAGTCAGTGAGAGAAAATGGTTGGAAATTGCACAGTGTCTGCATGTCAGTGGACATGTGTTTGTGGGCAGGGCAATTACAGTTGTGATTTGCACACCAGATCATCAGAAACTCGCATACCCTTTTGCACAAGTGCCAGTCCTCAGTCATGAGTTCTGTAAACCTCTTTCAGAACTAGAACTTCAGATTCAGATCCAATTTTACCAATGACTTGACAGCCCAACCATGACATAACTGATTGTTACTACTTAACCGGAAAGATCATGTGAGACTGAAGACTGGAGTAATGATTCTGAAAATTCAGTTTTACCATCACGGTAAAAATGTATATGTTAAATTAGAAAACGGTTATTTTAAATTGTAATATTTCACAATATTACAGTTTTTGATCAAACAGATATAGCCTTGGTGAGCTTTAGCTACTTCTTTCAAAAACATGAAAAGAAGAACTTACTGACCTCAAACCTGCAAACAGCAGTGCATGCTATTTGTAAATAAAATAATTTTATTTCAGATAAAATATATAGCGTCTCTGCAACACAACAAATGTTGCCCATCAACTGAATTAAAGAATCACATTGAACACTTTTACTATTGATAGGAATTTAGTTTTGTTGCATTTAGTTTTTGTTTTGAAAACTACATTTATCATGCTTCCTGGGTAATGACATTAATGGTTCTTGGATTGAAACCAGCAGGTTCAAGGAGCAGGTGCAGGCTGATTTTCTGGCTCAAAACAGCCTTTTACATCAGCATGTGTTACCGTGCCAGATTGGGTGGAAAAGGGAGAGAATTGATGCTTTTTAAATCTATTAATCAATTGCTATAAACATTGCTTCACTTAAAGAAAATAAGTAAATATTTGCGAAGTTAAGAAAATAATGAAAAAAAAAAACAGCCATTTCTTTCTAATTTAAATTACCACTCATTTCTAATTCAGTGTGATGAAGGTGTAGAAATCTCACTTCTGTGTGTAAATGAGTGCAAGACATTCTCCCAATACAGAACGAAATCAAAGTCAAAAAGTATCACTTAGTCTCATCCATCTTTGTGTGCGTTTATTATGTGTGCTAAGACCTCTTTCCCATGTGTGTTGGCAGAACTCTTTGACCCGCAGCGCACCCCTCGTCAGTGAAGCTCAGGGCCGTAGTGGTGCTCGCTTCCACACCTCCTACGACAAGAGGTACGTCATCAAAACCATAAGCAGCGAAGACGTGGCTGAGATGCACAACATCCTCAAAAAGTACCACCAGGTGCGAACAAGCTCATACATTCCCCGTGTTTTACCAGTAATTTATACATTTACATGCACATATCTTTTGAGCTGGGTATAATGTATTTTTAATGTCTTTTTTCACTGCAGTATATTGTGGAATGTCATGGTACCACACTGCTCCCACAGTTTCTAGGCATGTACCGCCTCACTGTAGATGGAGATGAGACTTATATGATAGTAACACGCAACGTTTTCAGTCACCGGTTGTCTGTGTATAAGAAATATGACCTGAAGGTAAGGATTAAGATTAATGGCTGGCCAAGTCAAACCAGATGACAGTTATGATATGGTTTGACGTTTCAATTTTTCTTCTCTGTAGGGGTCTACTGTTGCCAGAGAGGCAAGTGACAAAGAAAAGGTCAGTTTCACCCTCGAACACAAAAATCTGATCTGAATGTTTCAAATGTTGACTTCTCCGATGTTTTTTTTGTTGGTTTTCTGTGTGTATTGTATGTCAGGTCTCTTTGCTTGTGGTTCTTTCTGTAGTGGCTAATCATTTGTCACTTCAAGCAGCTTAATTTACTGTGAAGCAGAGAGTGAGGCGTGCTGGTTTTAGAGCGTCTGTGTGATTATCGGGTGCACAGATGTAGATCTATCCTATACTTAGGGTGTCAAGGTGAAGCAGAGTCCATGGTGCTTTTTTAAGCTATGGAGATTAAAGCAAGAGGCTGTAAGCTTCAGTAGCATCAACACCGGCACTGAAAATAAAACAAATGATTTAATGACAGTGGTTGGGCTGTGTGCCTGCTCACAAGATACTTGAGCTTAACAAAGAAGAAATATTTAAGTTAGCTATGTATCCTTGTAATTTCACGTCTGTCTATTATTAGGCATTAGTTTGCATAGTCATGCATGATGTATTTTAGTTCAACTAAAGAACTCCGTGTGTGTATATATAGTAATAAGTACAAGTAATCCAACTAGGCCAAGTTAAAGTTCTCTGTATAAATCCAGCCCAAAGGCTGCCAATGAGTTAAAATAACAGATGGTCCACTGGTGGTCTGAGGGGCATGAGGTTACCCGACTTCTATTTTAATCTTTTTATTCTGTCACAGGGCCATAGGCCCTAATCACTGGCATATCCTTGGACACTTTCTAGGGTGTGTGGCCCTCCTTGTTTTTGGTTTGCTTTTTTTTGGCCAAATGTAGCTTTACAAAAACAGAGGAGTAGATAGAAGAGTTCATTTTCTTCATATGCTCTGTTAGTTTTCTAAGAATAGCCTTTTTTAAAATTGTGCCTGTACATGTTGGTACAAATGTGGATTTTCTCGGATCATATATTTATGTGTTCTGTAACTTTATTATTCTCACAATTTTGTGAAGTTTACAGCCACAAATACTTTTTTTCTTTTAAACGTAAGTCAAACACTCTTGTAAAACAAGCTTAAAGCCGTTTCTCACTAAACGCACATCAGATTATCCTCTTTCCCGGGTTTAGAGTTCTCATCTCAAGCCATGGTATTTCTGGTAGTCGCCCTAGAAAAGGTTTTAACTATGTTTTGTTTTGTTTGTTAGGTTATGGTTAAAAGTAGATTTACATATTTTTTCTTCTGCTTTTCTTCAGCATATGATTCATTCCTCCAGCAGGTTAAAAATTTCTCATTTTGCTCCATGCCTGCCTACACTCTTAGGAAAAAAAGGTATGAATCTGTCACTGGGGCAGTGCTCTAAGGTACAAAAGCTAAAAGTTACATCTTTATACCTTTTTTTACCCATAAATGGTACATATTAATACCTTAAAGGTACATATTAGTACTTTAACAGTACGTTAGCAAGTGTACCAAGTCTGTTACTTCACTTTTAAACTGGAATTCACAAGTCATTTTACTTTTATAATGTGACATATGTCTGAGAGAAACAGGACATTAAGTGTATGAAATAAAAAATAGGCTCTTTAACAGGTGTTTGGAAGGTAGGGGTTAAAAAATAAAGAATGTGCTTTAATCTTTAATGGATGCAAACCATTTAATCAGTGCCCCCCCATACGTGACTGTTAACTTACAGTGCGTTCCTCGACCAAACCTATTCCTAATGCTCTTCAACCCACCAACAGGGTACACTTTGGCTATCTATGCCCTAGATTTCACAATGATATGATAGGTGTATGTTTGCTTTTGAAAGTTGGGAAATCTGCAAATGGTAGAGGTTGTTAAAGTCCATTAATGAGGTTTTACTGGAGTGTGGAGCAAGGATACCAAATAAGCTAATTACACAGAATTGCTGGAGTTTAAATCACCCCAGAGGAAATATTTTTACCTGCATTCCTCTTCAATAGTTTGAGCAAGCCATAAAAATGTATTACTTAATTACTGAATAGTGAGTAATTACTTACAGCTGCGTTCATGTTGAGTCATAACTGATTTTTATGACGTCAATGCAGCGTCATTAATGCTGTATATGAAAGCTCATTTCATTTGTAGAACATTCTGACTATCTCTAAACATAAATGTAGATCAGCTAGTCAGGCTGTTGCCTCCTTTGTTCATTTGAGGGTCCCTTGACACTACATGCAGCTGAACATGCCAAACTGGCTTTTTCTTATGAATCTAGAGCACCCCCTGCTGCCCAGTGTGATATTTACATGAAATGACCAGCAGGACCTGAATTCATTTTAGTGTTAATAATGATCAACCTATTGTGAAGCACTTACAAGAGCCTGAAAGTGCAAGTGAGCATCTTTAACACGCTAAATGTTGTTTCCCTTTTTTCCACCAGGCTAAAGAACTCCCCACGTACAAAGACAACGACTTCATCAACGATGGGCAGAAAATATACATCGATGAAGAGAGTAAGAAAACCTTCCTCGATAAGCTACGAAAGGATGTGGAGGTAAATGAGAAGGAGAAGAATTTGCTTTTTCACTCTGTCTGCCTGCTACGGATACAATGACTCATTTATCTTGAATACTCATTTTGTCACTTCCTCTTTCTCGCTACTCCCCTCCCTCATCTCTGACTAGTTCCTTGCTTTGCTGAAGTTGATGGACTACAGTCTTCTGGTTGGGATCCATGATGTGGAAAGGGCAGAGCAAGAGGAGGTGGAGAGTGAGGATAATGAGGGAGAAGAGGAAGGAGAGAGTGATGGAGGCATTATTGGCACTCCTCCTGACAGTCCCAGTAACACTCTAGACAGCGCTAAACCACTCTCACCGGGAGACTTCGACCCCAGTATTGACGTCTATGCCATCAAAAGCCATGACAGTGAGTGGAGCGGGAAGCATATGAGTTGTCTTATTGAAATGGGTCCCGTGCGTACATTTGACTGTATATAATAAATACACTTTTGAACATATATACTGTATACCCAACCTTGAAGTCAGCATGAAATCAAAATTGCCCCCGTTTCCTCTTTTAATGCATGTACCTGTGGTTATTGTGAACAATTCATCCATGCATGATATTCTTAAAATAAAAGCGTTTATTAAAATTTAATAAGTCTCCTCCTTGGATCAAGAGAAGTAGGTGGTGAAAATAATTTTAATAGTCAAACATTCCGTTCGGTCTCCATTCTGGTACGTAATGGGCACCTTCCACAATCCAATACATTTTTGATTGATAAGCTCATCCTACTTTTTCTCTTGCGGAGTGGACTGTTTCTGTAATATGTCACATTATGAAAATTTGTTCTGTTTTCATAAATGATGAATGTAACTTTTACCTCCAGATTCTCCCAGAAAAGAGGTCTATTTTATGGCTGTTATTGACATCCTGCAGCATTATGATGCCAAGAAAAAAGCCGCTCATGCAGCCAAGACAGTAAAGCATGGGGTGAGTGCTTTGACTTTTACATTTAAATGTAATTTTTCTTAATATTCAGAGTTATATCACTGTAAAATTATTCTGTTAAATTCACTCTAAAAATCTGGCAACCACGGTTCACCGTAAAAATACTGTGACCGTGTTTCCAGTATTACCATGGATTTCATAACTTCAATATTAACATTACAGAACTTCAAGTTATATAATGTTAGTATACCAGTGTACTTGAGCTACCAAAATCTGATTTTTACTTTACAGTGTACCAATAACTACTATAATAATGCAGGTGGTAAAATAAAAAGCCACATGATGAATATGATCAATAGTCATGTATAGGTGGTGCACAGGGTCCATATACTCAAAAACAAAATCAATCAGGGTAACACATAATTTAAAAACAATGCAATAAATATAAACTAACCAACAGCCACATTAACACTTTAATGTACATGACTGATAACAAAACTATTTAAATAAAATATAATCATGTGTGATTTGTCCCATCATAAATTATATAACAATTCGTACTTTTGTGATGTTAAACCATGTACAGTTTCTCACAGTATATGGTTGATTAAAGTTTATTTTTCTGCAAAAAAAAAAAACCGTGTATGGAACATGAAAAAAAAAAAAAAATCCTTAAATGACTACTACATTTCTGAACTTGTACCAGGAGTACAGTACAGAGGGCTACTTTGTGCATTCCTCCCAAGCATCTCATTCATCATTTATGCTCTAAAGTGTATGCATGACTGAAACCTTTTATAGCTTTTATCAAGGCATCGACCTCATGCTTTTTTCATCTTAGGCTGGGGCAGAGATTTCCACCGTGAACCCAGAGCAGTACTCGAAGAGATTCTATGATTTCATCACTACCATTCTGCCCTAGTCTGAGGCAGCTGAGCTCAGTCCACGGGGATGAAGAGGGACGCCAGCAGAGGGGTGTTGAACACTCACTCGCCCGCTCTGCCACAGGGGGGGGGGCACCCCTACAGCAGCTACAACCACCATTCGTTTACATTTTGATTTTCATTTATTCGTCTTTCTGTTTTGTGGGACCATGAGAGTGATGGAAAAGGACAACAGTTCTAACTTTTTTGGGGGGGATAGGGCTTTTTACTGCTTTCTTATGCATGCCCCTTAATCTTGTTTGTTCCATTTGATATTTTTCTTGCCTTTTAAAGCGGAAGAGGATGGAGAGAGGAAAGAGAGCTCATGTGCTGGTCTGTGGCTCAGTTAGTAGAATTAGGTCTCTGAAAAAAAAGGAGGCCGAAACACAACTTCTCGATTGGAACTGTAAGCGTTCTCTCACTGAATCATTCATCAAATCCCTAGTCGAACTCACTTCACGCAACCCTTGGCTGCCCGCTCTGCTTTTCTCCACCGGGGTCAACAGCTTTGCGGAGAGGCACCTGAAGCACTTGACACTCTCCTTACTCGCGTGGTCCTCTTCATTCTCTGGACAGACTAACCAGAAACGCTCTTTGAGCCATTTACAAAAGGAGGACCCTAACTTGCCTTGTGTGGATAGACAGCTGAATCTGACTGTTTTGCATGTTCCTTCAGTGTTCTGAGGCAAACGCGTTTGAAATGGTGGCGAAGGTTCCGGTAGGTTTTTTTTTTTGGAGTTTTGTTTTGCAGCAACTTGACATGAGGGAGAATGAAGACACTGAGGCAGCAGGATCAGTGGTTTCTCTTCGGTCATCAGTGAATTCTGTTACATTAGTGATTCAGTTGCCATCAGCACCTTAAACTGTTGCACTTTTTATTAGGATCACTCGGTCTGTTACGAGCTGCAACGATAGCACTATGAGACACTGTTCAACGCAGCCTTGCCGTTTCACGTGTTCTCACGCATACGCTTGTTCTCAACAGACAAAACATAGTTTACCTCTTGCATCGTACCAGGACACACCGATTTGTGTTGTTTCAGTATTCCATGGAGGTTTGGGGAAGGGGTGCTTTGTTGTATTTTTTTTCTCATTCATTTTAAAACATGAAATTGTGTATATGTCTCGTGCGTTTTTGTTGGAATTTTTTTTTTTTTTGAACGTTCAAATTGGCAGCAAAATAGATAAAATGTTGTATATTTTGCACATGATGAATGGAACCAAAATGTTCACGGAATCCTGTTGGTTCAGCAGTGGTATTTACAAGGGAAACATAATACCTGTAACAGAGGAGAATACTTTTGTAAATGGCATTGAATTAGAAGCAGGTAATATGACTTAGAGATTAACGTGTTTCTTAACTTTTCTAATTCAAAGAAAAAAGCCGCCTCATCCTATGTTGTTTTAGACTTTTTGATCACTTGCACACATTTTTTCATTGAATTTTAATCCACCAGAATTTTAAAGCACCACTCCGTGATTCGGTAGAAGTGTTCTTATGAATGAAGAATGTTACTGTTTTAAATCATACAACACGAGTACTGTGTAAAAAAAAAAGGAAGGAAAAAGATGCATGTTGCATTATGGAGAGATGGTGTATATTCCATGCTTGGTCATATTTTTATTTTTATTTTTTTCCCTCCCCCTTTCCCTACACCCCCCAGGTCTATTTTTTTAAGATGGTCCCATACCTGCTTTATACTGTGTTTTCAATGTATACACTGTGCAAGAGTCGTGCCTTTTTACTCCAAATTATTTAATTCCTTATTTTTTAATCTTTTTTTCTCCCCTCCAAACAGAAGTAAAATGTTATTTTCTAATAGGGTGGTTGTTGAAAAAAAAAAAAATCCAGATGTTTTTTTAGTTTTTTTTTTGGTGTTTTGATGTTTCAAAATGTGCTGTTGCTTGAAACGGATACAAGACATTGCATTTTCTGTTCACAACAACACAACACTGAAAAGGTCACAATTTCTCCTTGACTGGCTAATTCTATGTGCAAAGCCTTTTGGACAAGAGTGTGCATTGTGAATTTGTTGATATGAGTAGGTGTGGCTCTTGTTATAGTGTTAATTGTAAATTGTGTTCAGGCTTTCTCCAAGCATTTTTATCTGGAAGTATTATCCGGCACCAATGTTACAGCGTCTTTGGTTAGTGTTTCATTTTCTTAATAAACTGAGCGCTGCTTGTGCCCTTGGGAAACCGTTGCACAATGGGAAAAGAAGCATTTTTTATTGTTCTCATTGGGATGAAAACACGCCCTGGTCTTATTGGTTGTAATATTCACAACAACAACAAAAACAGCACCATGGGCATGACAAAAGAGGCTGTTTTAGCGGCAGACTTTGATAGTGTCATCAGAGCATCGCTTCAGCTTCTGATACTGGATTCACACGCAGCGATATATATGTGAATTTCACTAAATGTGAAAATGCTACAGTAAGATACAGCTTCACATCACGCCTTCTGAAAAAGCCCTCCACAATGTTCTTCATTTGCCAAAAGCATTTTTGCTCAATGTGTTCATTGATGGATATCTCATCACATAAGCTTTGGGGAAAAATGTAATGTACTTTTAGCAATTCGATTTTTATTTTCTAAACATTTATGAATGCCGCGAACGGATGGATTTTATTTGAATATGCAGGTTTACACGCTTACTGAAAAAAAAATCCCCTCGTTTGTGATTGTTTTAATCTAGATAGTGAAGGTAATAGAAGTGATGTGGAAGCGCTGGTTCTCTGCATCACACTCAGATATGAGTATAAAAGTTGTTTTTGAGAGTAACCAAAGGGGAGGCTGTCTCATGTGTTATGATGTAAACCGATATACACTCCATTCCATAAGCATTGCTCAAAACAATAAAGCACTTTGTCTGCAATTTACGGTGCAACGTCTCGTCGTGTTTTCTGCACTTTTAATAATGTGTATGGTATTTTTGGAGTCACGCAGAGAATTGGTTTTCATTTTATAAAAGCTTAATCACTAGAATGCATGAGTTTACTCGCTTAATAAACATGTATTGCTTAAATGTAGAACACTTTAAAAAATAAAAAATAAACATTTGCCTTCTGAACTCAGAACAGACAGAAATAAGCCGAACACAATTAAAGATAATTAGAGAAAGCGCACGTAATGAACCAATTATGAATTTAAATTACACAAGTCTGTATATATGGGTAAATTATTATTATATTTAAAAATAATAATAATAATAATTGAGTATATATCGTAATTGGCCTTACGCAGAGGAGACGCCATATTTAATTTATTCTCGAATGAAAAGTAGGCTGCGCGGGATCTACCTGGATCATGATTCACCTGAAGCAACATTTAAAATGCATTAAAAAATAAGAATAAAAAACTGGCGTCAAAATTCCGGAAGATATGTTGTGAAACGGACGTGATATGGGAGCTGTACACAGTCCAGCATGTTGAGTGGTTTGTATGTTTATCTTTCATTCGCTAAAAACAATATATATATGGCGTCTGCCTCGATTGAGGTCCATAGCCTGCAAAGGCCTGTTCATTGTAAAAGTGTTGTGCTCATTCTTGATTCAAATGTACATCCTGTTGCCACTTCGTTTGTAGATAATAAATAATGTCTTCTAAAGCATGTTAAACATTCTCTGTCAATAGTTTAATGAAGAAATGTGGACTGATAGTAACACCAATCTCAGCGAATGTAGCCTAGGAGGTGGTCAGACAACTTATTATATTTCTGCACAATGGGAACATGAAAAACGCCCTTCTGGACTCTTGGTGGTTAGTGATGTGTTTAAGAAGGCAACAGTTGAGAGTGTAGACTCCTCTCACCACCGAAGTCAAATTCAGCATCTGGCCAGCAGGTTATAGGTGGGCACGGGAATAATTCAAATAAATAGTAGCCTACGCTAAACTGGAATTTGAGAACGTAAAATTGGACACTATAACATGCAGGCTATTAGCTACGCGATTTTTAAAGGCCAGGGTCAAAAGTCAAATCGACACCCGTTTCTTAGATAATAGAGCACTGTGTTCGGGGCACAGTTTCGGAAACAGTTCATTGCTCAAAACAATAAAGCATCGTTAACTCGTACCCTCGTTCACTTAAATTCTGAGGCCTGATCTTCTAAGCCGTGACAAGTAAATCCTGCGTAAATAATAAGCTGCAACTTCAACGAATCCGTCACTATAACTCAGTATAGTGTCGAATTTATATTTCAAACACAAACAAGTTCATAAAAAATTTCTTGCTACATTTGTTTCCATTTTTTTTTTTAGCTTTGTTCCAATACTCAATATTTCACATCTATTGGCTTCTGGTCTCAGGACTTCTCTTTCCTCTTTCTTGATGCATTATCTTCATTTAAAAAAATATAGGTGCTGACTGACAGACCAACATTTGGATGAATGGCCCACAAGGACTATAGGGGGAATGGGAAATAGAAAAGATCAGATAGGCCAGGCATTCTTAAATAACACTGTTCTGTAGGCCAATCTATTTCTGGAGGACTTCCACACCAAGTACACCAAGAAAGGTTTTTATTTTTCTCGGATGAAAGCATAAGGTTAATGCTATAGGCTACTTCTCCTCCGTTATGCACCATTTTCTTCGGTTTCGTGAGATGACTTGCATGCTTCTATTTTTCCACAGTTCTAGAAGGAATAATGTTACCTCTTCAGGAACCTTCACATAAACCCGTTTTGTGAGAACGTATTTGTTTTGGGGGGGAAATAGTAGCTACTGAACATTCTCCATCAAAAGTCCACCGACTGCTACAATCGGAAATGTACTGTGTTTTTACTTCATTTGTTTTGCGTCTTCTCTTTAAGAAGGCTATAGTTAGAACCATATTAGTAGACTATAGTACGAAATGCGTCCCATGGGTCAATCACATGAATTAATGAAATAATAGAAGAAAACATCAGATATGAAAATTTAACAAATGAATAAATAAAAGAATTATACGCCGAAAAACCAAATCTCAGTTTCTTAATTTTGCCAACAAAATTATTTCCTTATTTTATCAATAGAGCATATTTTATACAATATAACATTTACAAGCATGGACTTCGGAAACGGCTTCCTATCAAAAGTTTTTTTTAAAAATCATTTTATTTCATTTTATCATATTTTATAAGGCCTATAACATAAAACATGAAACAAGAAGAGAGTGTGTTTTCCTAACTTTGCCTTCACGATAAAGCAAGAGTAGCCTATATTTTACAGTTTTAGGGAAACCCGATTTTTACCATTATCAAAATAAAGCTCATCTGCCTTTGGAGAAATAAGCCTAATATTCATTCATTTTTTGATTAGAATCATGGTTTACCGGGGGTCAAGATCGCTGGGTGCTATTTCTTCATTCCACCTTAAATCCCCGTGTCCTCCCCTTTAAGAGAATATTCTCCAAACGTTCCCGCCCGAGCGGGGGCGCCAATAGCACGTGCAATGACTAGACGTTTGCGCGCTATATTTTTAAGAGCTGTCACTTACGCTTCTGTTCTTACTCAAACATATCGAGACATCTCCATTATTTTATCATTTATGTCCACGCAACTGTTGTATAGCTCACAGCGCAGTCGGCAAAAAGAGTTTAATGTCTGAGGGTATTGTTTTATTGGGTATTTTCTACCCTCACCTACACCCTGCATTTCGTCTTTTTCTCGGCATCGGCTTTTCCTCAACTGCTCGTTTCCTTACCTGTTTACTCCTTAGTAATAACCTAATTTAGTCGATTTTTATATTGACAAAGACATTCACAGCTGAGGTCAGCCGGGAGAATACTTAAAAATTACCGTATATATATATATATATATATAACATGGCCTGTTGTCACAAATTCCTCAGCGAAAAGAAAAAAAACAAGCCTGTAAATTTCGAAATTTTCGTTCTTCGCTACTCTCGCGTAGTTCAGAGACACATCATTAGGGTTTATTAAAATAGTGACTGGTTTCAACATTAGTCGATACAATAATGATTCTAAAATTAATTCAGTAATAATAATAATAACTCGCATCGCCGTGGTTATGGCTTGCGAAAGCTCTTCGAATCAGAGTGTATGCATTAAATAGGCTACATTTCATATTTTGAATATTTGCCCAAGGACACACAGACCGAAAGAAATTAACGGAATAAAGGCTATTCTGCCGTAGCCTGCTGTGCGGAAAACGGCTTGACCATGTGGCTGCCAAAACAGGCTTGCAGTGGGCTACGTTTTTTCTTTTCTTTTCTCTTTTTCCGGATAATTTTTGACAACCAAAACAAAGTTGCTTTCTGACAATACAAATACACCTGCACCAATCGTTTTAACGGGAGTGAAGAACCAGCCTAAATGCGACGGTTTAAATGCTAAATTTATTTGACTTTGCACACACAGGACAGGTGACATTTTTTTTTTCTGTGGGAAAAGCTGGTCTGTTTTCTAAATGTTAATTTTCATTTTAAAGATGCTAATTCCCTTTGACACTCTACTGGGAATGGTTAAATAATGCGCTACATCTCACTCAAAGCGATTGTTTTAACAGATCTTCCGTTATTGGTTAAATCCATGTCACCATCATATGGGAGATTACATTCTACGGTTATATAAGTGTACGTTGTATGTATATTAGTGTGCTTAAACCCTCTTAGTGTGCTTAAACCGCTAATTCCTTACGATTTCTAATGTGTGGCCTGTTCAGAATGGTCATAATTGTTAGGCAGGCTCTCAGCAGAATATATCACTGACCCACAGCACATTTTTCATCAGTGTTATGAAAGACGCACGTCATCTAATTGAACTGTTAAGGGAGCTTGTTGTTTTGGATCAGTGACTTGTTTTTACAAGTGTTTCTGAAAGAAACGTTGCTCGGGATAGAATTAGGTTTAATGATTCGTTTGACTGCAGCCCAAATCACGAATTATTTTACTAATATCACTAATTATTTCGACACGTGAAATGATGGCTAACACTTTAATTAGAATTGTCCTTGTCTTAAGTATAGCATATTGGCTGATCTTTAAAAGGAAATAAATAAACTGATCGTGAACTGTTTCCGTAGTTGAATCAAACATGATTTTGCTTTGGTTTGTTCATTGCTTGCCATGTTAATTATTAATTTGATTTACATTCTTTAAGTTCTTTTCTCAGTCATCGTCATTAGAAACATTTACAGTTATAAGTCTCAGAAGTCTGATTTATTTGTCCTTATTAGAAGCAATTTGTTTGAATGAAAACCTTAATGTAAACGTGTCTCGAACAAAAGTCTTAGTAGTTCTTTTGAAATTTTGACACTAAATCCTTGTCACCAATATCACAACCATTTTCATTTGCAACTTAAATTTAAGCTTGTCAGAATTAAATTTAAGCTTGTTGATGATTAAAAGACTAATTAAATGTATGGATACACAATACTTTATATTATAGGCTAGTCTTTATTTTAACTTGTACGCTGTGACAATAAACTTACGTAACCTTTTCAAATAAATAGGGTGGGACCTTTTTATGTGAGCTTGTTTGATTCATACCTGGGTATAAGCCCTTTAGGATTTGGGAGAAGTCATTATTGCAGGAAAACAGAGAGTCGATTTCAAATGTACAAATTTCTAAGAATTTTAATGAAAGTAGTGTTTAAAATTTTTCCCTATTGACTGGGGATTCAGACACAGGTCAGAGGGTCAATATGCACTTTTTCAAAAATTGTTAATGGAGAAGCAGAGAAAATCTATTTGGATTTTTTTTTTCTAATAATTGCATTCAGTAGATGTTAATAACCAGGGACGCTGTTGAAAAATAAAATTGCACATTTGCTGAGTAACCATAAAGTAGGCTATAAGGTGAATTCTGAGAATAGTGAGTGATGAATAAAGAGCAATGGGCCTATATTTGCTTAATTAAACATCGTCTCTTACGATGTATATTTTGTTGTCATTGTCTGAAACAGTGAAACGGTATCTTCTTATTTGGAGTTTGTGTGGGGGTAGGTCCTTTCAGGATACGCATTCGGTTTATGCAGATAATGGAGGAATCTCTTAACACGAGGCCGACGAGGACCTCGGTCAATCAGTAAAAGTGATGCAGATATGTAATTGTTTAGACCTAACTCTCCCGTTTTCCCCTTAACTAAACTAGATACTCTGGGAACTGTTTTAGAATACATGTTATTAATCCTATAAATATATATCAAGTTCAGACACATCTGACATCCAACTTCTTTTATTTTCAATGATGCTGGTATACACACACACACACTATATATATATATATATATATATATATATATATATATATGTGTGTGTGTGTGTGTGTGTGTAACGGGACAGCTCGCTATAGTGTGTATACACACACACACACACACACACACACACACACACACACTATGTATATATACATATATGTAACGGGACAGCTCGCTATATATTGTGTGTGTGTGTGTGTGTGTGTGTGTGTGTGTGTGTGTGTGTGAATAACCTTTGTAGGATCTCAGTAACCGTGGATCTCATTGTAATCTGGTTTTCATGTTTTATGACGTTCTCGAGTAATTTACTGAGTAAAAAGCATTCGAAAAATCGACCGCACGAACTGCTGTTTTTGTGGGATTAGCAACATGTTGATGAGTTTTTTTTTTTTTTTTTACCGGTCACGTAACAGCATTATTTTCTTCTCACGTCCTGATCCCATTACAAAAGAAGCTTCCATGAGGCCGCTTATCCTGTTGGTTGAACCACGTGTCTAAATATGAGGCGAACGGTTCTTATCAGTCAGTAAATTGGATAGTTTACCGTGTTTAATAAGTGTTAAGTGTTTAATAACATATAGACTATTTATGCAAAACCTAGGCCTGTTTCATTTATTAAGATTACTATTGACCCCTGTGTGGATTATTTTTATGGTTGCATTGGCAATTCGGAATGGTGTAGCCTACTATTTATAAAAACACATTTACTCTCTATTGTCAATTCAATTCGTCGGTCAGTCACTCAAGATTCATAATTTACAAAATTCAGTGCAAAAACTAGCCTATCAATACAACACTTTTACACTTTAAAACATCTAAGGGCTAATTTCTAGGTTGTTTTTCAGAGTGGAGAACGACAGGTTGAGCAGAAACTTGTTAGGAGCCTGAAAATCTTTTCCTACTGAACAGCCTAATGGTGGCCTGTTGAGTTCTGTGAATGAAGCCTCGAGTCCATTCGACGAAGTCAGGCCTCAAAATTAACAGTCTGTTTCGCTGTGCAAGATCCGTCTCGCTGTGCCGTGTGTTCGACGTGATATAATTTGTTAATCACCATTTCTAATTTCTAGGATGTGGCCTGCGTTAAACTACTCTTTTTGAAAAGGCCGTTTTCACACCGACTCAGTTCGCAATGCGCTCGGTTTTGTTAAAGCAGAACATGCAGCGGCCGTCTGTGATTTGATAGGCCTACCTGTAGATAATATACACAATACATATTGATTCAGACGTCTGACCTTGTTTAGGCGTACTTAGTGTTTGTGTATGCTTTGGCCAAGCGATTTTCTCAGTTAATTAAATAATTATTTTTAATCATTATTATTACCCACGAGCACTTGCATTTATATGCTAGGCTACTATACATTTCACAAGATTACTAAGACTTAGTCCTGCTGTACCGCTACTGTGTGTATTTCCATTGTGTGACAGATTTATCGCCTTCAGCTCTTTTAGGGAGGGCTGATTTCTTTTTTTCTTGTGGGCGAAAGAGCTTCTCTGTGTACATATTAAAGCTTAAACAATGATATTTTCTTATATTTTATTATTATAGCTGTATTAATCATTTGCAGTTGTTATAACATTTTTTTTGGAGATTTGTTTTACGTTGTCTTTTTGGCCCAAAACTCCGAAGACCATGATTTTACACGCACTGGTAAAAAAAAAAAAAAAAAAAAAAATGATGTAGGCTATATTTTAAATGTTAACTATATGAACCACTGTCATACAATTAAACGTAGTCAATGGTGCAAAGGTTAAATCGGGTGAATTTAATAGTATATAATTAATATAAAATTTACATGTAATTTAGAAGGACACCTACTCTTTCAACCCCCACTCTCCCCACATTTACCAAGGTCTACAAACAAGTGGCTACTGCGACTAGTCTAGCACTTGTTTTTCTTATGCACAAATTACCCAGTTAACAATTTAATTTGTCCCCTATATCTCAGGACGTAGCGTTCACGAGGAACTCTATAGCTACGATGCATTTAAGTTCTGGCTAATTGCGCGCCGTTACTGTGTCATTTTTAAACCTTTTTCGCAAGTTCTTCTTCCTTCTGCTTTCAAATCTTACCCTCATTGGAGAAAGGAAGTCAGACGAAGAAGCTTATCTTGAGCCTAACTGGTCGTAATATCTTAAAGATATCTAAAACTATACCAGAGACGTTGTGCTGCCTCGTCTCAGTCTCACATGCGGATTAAGACAGTTCTAAAAACTATGATATGGAAACATGGTAGTGTAACCAGATTATGTCTGTTGTAGACCTCCTCATTTGAAATGTGCTGTTTCTAGTAGACATCCTTGCTTTTCCTGTTTCCTTTCTCTGATTAGAGTAGCCTATATACCCTAAACGCGCTCATGTGTGGTTATAGGCTTATGAGTGGTGTGCTTGAGTCCATAGTGTGTATAGCAGGGCACAAGACCACCGGTTTCTAAACCCCTCCCCCACACCAACACTTTTCTTTACAATAAACAACTTATCTTAAAGTTTGAGCTTACATTTGCTTGTTACCTCAAGAAAGGGACAAACAACGGTTATAATAATGAATATTCATGAGTTAAAAGTTAAAAATGAACGATAATCTCTCATCACACTCAGATGTATTTAATGAACAGTTTCACCATAAAAAGGAAAAGAAAGTGCTTCAAAATCCACCTCACGTTTTCAAGTTTTCATTTCGAGTGCATTTATCCTACACAACAATGGTATACAAAAACCAGGAAAATCACAAAAATAAATATGCATTTTTATAAACAACCAGTGACTTCAATTTAAGAAAGAACTCATGTCAAAATCTGACCTCAAGTATTGTAGCAAAAGCAGAAAGATAAAAAACAAAGTCCACCTTGACCAGATAATTCCTAACCTACCATGTTTACAATGAGTCACCGCCCATTTTTCCATTTCTGTTCATTGTGGAGATCTAACTTAATGGGGTTGTGATGTGTGCGCTACATTCTGTTTAATTTGGCTAGTTTTGAATTCATTCCTCTGAAGTTGGGACGACATAGCTATTCTGTCCGTCCGCAGTGTACTTTGACACAGAACGGAACAAAAAGTTCCTTTTATACGCTCGAGAGAGCAGACATTAAATAGTCGCGTTACAAAAATATAGAACTACTATATTTTAATCATTCACCTGTCAGAGTGTCACACTATATCGCATACTGAAACATTCACAAAGCGATGCAGCTTCACTTAATAGGCTACATATAGTGTCTATCCACACTTGTACACGTTAATCAAAACAGTACACCTAATGGGCCCATTCCTTAATACGTTAAATACCCTTAAAGTTTATTACATGTTTTCTCAGAATGACGTGAACCCGGTAGCCTCTCTTTAGCCAAATCTGCATAGTCTATGCCCGTTTAGTGATAACTCACAGGCTTTGTATTTATGTTTTTGTTTAGGAAATTAGAATGCGGTTGAATATTTTTGCCCCTTGGCAATATCATCAAAAAAGTATGAATTTAGCTCATTGGCTGATCCAATCACAGATACAATTTGCTTTTAAAGGCCGTTTTGGAGGCAGTCTGCTTTTGCTGAAGTAAACAAATATGGTACGTCACAGTACATTCATCACAAGGCATTTTTATGGGGCAGGGTACTCTAGTGGAACACCAAGTTAACACTTGCATGTTTTTTAAGGTTACGTTTTCGAGTGCCAAGGTAATCCATATCCTTGGAAAACAG
The DNA here is from genome assembly GCA_036784905.1 of Acrossocheilus fasciatus. NCBI lineage: Eukaryota > Metazoa > Chordata > Actinopteri > Cypriniformes > Cyprinidae > Acrossocheilus > Acrossocheilus fasciatus. The sequence goes on from CM071961.1 coordinate 13,455,797, forward strand.
GCCTAGCAAAGGAAAATACAATCAAAACACCATACGAAAAGGACAAGGCTACTTGAGTCAAAGAGAAATAAACATTTACTAAGTATACCCTGACCAGAATGTGTGTATATTCCACTAAGCACCGAGGTCTTTTTTCTTCTTCTTCTTTGATTTCGTTTGCAGTTGTCTGTATGTCTGTAGGTCGCTCCGTTTAAATCGGCAACATTTACAATAAGAACGACTAGCAAAACCACCTCTCAAAAGCAAACGAGAATATTGGAAATAGCACCACATTAATAATTACTGATTTTAAAAAGGTTTTTTGGGTTAACTTGCCATGGCTCTTTTGCGTAAGAAAATCGAAAAATAAAACACACACACACATCACTAATTCACCTTAATGGGCATTAGCAAAGTGCAATGCATGGTAAATTTGTGCTTTAGCTGTTCTATACCTTAAGCTATGAATGTGCCAAAGAAGGAGTTTGATTTTGGTGTTTTTCCCTCTATTACATCGTGCAAATCAAACAGCTCTTGATTGTCAGTTAGAGGGCCATTGTGTTGGGCGGCCTACCGTGAGAGTTATGGTGCGCTGCGTGTGAGTGAACACAGCCAGGCGCCAACAATTGGGGAGCACCCATAAAATGAATAAATAAGAAAGGTATGGATCAACGGCCTACAGTAATTCAAAAATACAGTATGCGGATGAAGCATCAAGGGAAAATACAAAACATTGGCCCAAAATATACCGAAAAAGTAAGTTGTTTAAAAACAAAATCAACATTTTAGTTGACACAGACCTGACAATCACTATAACGCCATCCTTTTGAGAGATGGTTAACCCTGCCTGCAAAACGAGCCAACATTTGCTCCGTGAGAGTCTAGTCCATCAGGTCAAAAACAGCTCCACGATGTCAATGTCATTTTGAAAACAACTGGGTTTTTGTTGTTGTTGTTGTTGTTTTTTTTACTAGACCAGCTTATTATAAATACCTCCGTATATTCCCGAGTCCCAGAGCAGCCTGTGCTATACGAGTACGGTGTGTGCTACATAACAACAGGCCAGAAACGTATGCATTGAAAACAACAATGAAATCAAAACAACTAACGGGAATCAGTGCTTGTCACAGTTTTAAGACATTTCCCCCCGAGCTCAAAACACCAGTTCACGGGATAACAGAGGCTTTCCTGAATTTGTGGCTTGGAGGGGGAGGAACAACTGAATGACCAAGCTGCCATCTCCACACAGGGTGAGAACGATGTGGCAGTTGGTTACTTCTTAAAGAGTTCAAAGAGTAAGCGGGACTCAAATCTCCATCGCTGCCAATAACAAGAGACGGCGGAGAGGGAAAATTCGCCATGAATCTGAAGGGCTTTTTCAGAGATGCTACATTGGCGCTCGCTCGTTTGCGTTTGCTCGCGCCCGCACAGTCTTCATTCGATCCCTCACTGCTAGCGAATTTTCCTGCAGAACGGGGGCTCCGGTCAACTTTTGCAATTGATTTCGCGGATGTCCTCACACTTTCGGCTTTTTTACCCAAAAGCATTGCCCTGTAGTTTTTCCTGACCCTTGCACCATTCTTGGACTCCCCTTCCTCGGAGCAAGGGGTGTTTAAAGTGCTTCTCGATTCCTCGTTACAGGCAGGGTGTTTTTGAACAGAGCTCTCTGTGGCTTTGCAGTGGTCAGTATCCTTTAAATCGTTACTGATGCGCGGGCCATCAACGTCGTTATCCTTACATTGATATTCCGGAGGGTGATTTGCATATTCATATTCGTCAAAGGTGTCCTCCACTTTAATCTTCACATTGTTGAGTAAAAATGGTGGCGTTTTTACTGCCCTGTTGCCCTCATTGTTAAAGCCTGAGGTACTAATGGGCTCCTCGGTCTCTGTTTTGATAGGTTTTAGAGGTGAAGGCAGTTTCAGGGAAGTTTTTGCTTCCCTCTTGGAATTTGTTGCTAATGAAAGATTGCTGTCAGAAGACTTACAAACCGTTATTTCTTTGTCCGGGACACAGTGGGAGATCAAGGCTTGGGAGCATTTGTTTGCAGAACCCGGTATTCTTTGTTGGGGAAACGCCTTGTTTCCATTTGCATTAGGTGTAAGCCCAGTCTCTTTAATTCTGTTAGCGACAGAGTCTGTTGTCTTTGGATCGTTTGAAAATTCAAGGCGTGATGGTGCTTCAGAGCCCTCGTTTTGTCTTAAATCTGGGAAACAGGATCGCACCGGGCAGAACTTCTGCACTTTAGCGGCATCACCATCCTTGTGTGCGTCCCTGGACGATGTGAAGTCCGATTTCTGAGTTTTGCCAGTTCGTTCGCAATTCAAAGTAGTCGTTACTCCTTGGTTAGTGGTGATGTTCTGCACATTAGGCCTGTAGTGAAAAGTTGGCTGTAAGAGCAGAGGTGCTTTTGTGTTGAGACTTGAGAACCTCGCACGCCTGAAACGAATACTCTGCACTGAAACTTGACTGGACACAGAGCTCGAATCAGACTGAGAGGAGCTCTCTTCATCGCTGCTGACATCTGAAGAGTCCGAGAGAGAGTCATCCTCCTCCTCCTCATCTGAAGTCCCGGAGTTGCTGGTGGTAGAGAAACTCGAGCCGAAATCCGAATCGTTGTTCACCCGTTCGGAGACGGAGCTAGATTCCGTGTCGCTGCTGCAGCTTTCCTGAAAATGTCCAGTGTGCCGAGGATCGACGTACAATCCATGCTCGAGGTGGTGAAACTGGCTTAAAGATCCGTTGGGAACTTTTGGTTTACAGCACTTTGGGACGACCAAAACCGGATGGCTTCGTCTGCTCCTCGACCAAAACTGCCTCGCGCTGCTCTCGCGCTTCCTCTTCCTTTTGTAAAGTAGGTCTGCGTTGCCTTGGTGCTTTGCCTGCGCTGCAATGGCGGACTGATAGAGCAGCGGTTGCCGATTCACAACGTGCCGAAAAAGCGTATGTTTCTGATTAAAAGCCACACAGTTGTCAGGTATTTGATCTGTTTCATAGTTTTTAAAGGGTGTAGATGCCGACTTCGTGACCGGTTGAAAGTCACGGCCGAAGGATTTACTGTAAATTTGAGGTAGATTTGAGTGAGTGCGAGGGACAGGGTCCTGTCGAACAGCTTTATTTTTGAATGAGAAAGTCTGAGGAACGCCATGCAAACTCAACCAAACTTTCTCTCTCCAAAAGTCACTTCTGGTAGAGGTGCGATTTTTGCCGTCGCACATTTTTTCTGAGGAATTTTTTGTCTTTTCCCTTCTTTTGTTTGATTTCAATACGCGCTCAGTTTTACATGAAAAATACAGTGCCTCAACGTCCTCTCTTGAAATCAGAGTGCATTTAGCTGCATGGAAAGCTATAGAATTTATTGCTTTGAGCTTTCGCAGTTCCTCCAAATCACAGTGATGCTTCTTCACGTTTAAATGGTCCATTCGTTTGTGTACAGTAGTCCGCGGAATATTTTTCAAGAGGTCGGTGAAGACTTGAGAAAGGGCAAACATTTGTTTGCCTTTGATAACCAAATAGCCAAGCTTTACACCCTGCATTTCCTCAAAACCGGATTCCAAGTCCCCCATTTTCTTCATTGCATTAATTCCAACATTTAGAGCGACGGATGTCCTTAAAGTAGCTCTACTGCTGCTTCTTTATTTCAAGGCATTCTGCTGACCGGTCCAGCATGGGCTTTGACATGTCCACACTGCGTGTTGAACAAAAAGTTTTAAATAGAAAAATAAAAATGAAATGGCCTGTTTGAATTAAAACAATCAGTCCATTGACCTGAGCACTGCATGATCGATGGAATGTGTGTGATGTTGCCGACAGGCTGGCTGCTGCCTGTCTGAGCTCCTGTATACCTGCGCTCCCTCAGCTCCCTTCCCATTTGGCCATGAGGAAAAGAGGAAGGTGAACAGCACTGCCAGTGAAAAGGATAAAAAGCGAGGAGAGTAGGGAAGGGAAAAAGAGAGGGAGTGAGCGACAGAGAGAGCAAGAGAGAGAGGGGGAGGGAGAGAGAGAGAGAAATAGTGCCCAAAATGCAGCTGCTATTCCCGTTGCTGGTTTAGTCACAAATAAAATGACAGTGGGAACTGAGCAAGGCCGGAGACACCTTCATCAATTAATGCCCCCAAAGCCGACGCTGATTGGACGTTACTGACAGGTGATGCAATAAAAATGGATATTCCACCCATGGCCACCCCCATCCCCCTAGCTAATTACCATACTGTTGTAATCCCACCTCTCTTAGAGCAAATAATTCGCTAGTGATAAGTTCATGCTTAGAAATTAATATTAGTCATTTAGTCGGAGTATTGTTACAACTTTGTGTTGTCATGGTTGTGAAAAATTATTAATGCTGACAGATGGGTATGTTGGGCAGCACATATAACGATGTGCAGCTTTTTATATTACATACTTTATAAATTAAACATTATCGCATTTTAAATATAAATGCGTTTTATCATTTTAAATAGATATCTTTATACACTCTGCAAAATTTAATGCATCTACTTCAGGAAGATAAGCATTTAAACTCAAACAGAGATCAAACTTGGAATTTGAAGCAAACATTGTTAACAGTGGCAAGTTAAAAGCCCAATGAAAATATCGATGTTTGCATTTTACCAATCCCAAAACTCGTTTGAATTCAGAAGAAGAAGAAAAAAAAAAGAGTCTAAACCATTGTGTGTAAAGTGTTTTTTATTTCTTTGTTATTGCTTTGCATATGTAATCAACATGAATCACAATATACATTAATTGCAGCTAATGCTTTTTGTAATTTTGTGTGCGTGTGATATCTGCACGCACGCTCTGTAAGGTAACAGCATGTGCAGAATAAAAAAAATGCTTTGAGAAATCTTCAGAGCTTTTTTTTTCCCAAGTTGCAAGTTAATACATATAATCAAATTCTGAAACAAGAACTGTCGATCAAGATATACGAATTGTAGAAGGAACTAAGAATGCAAGAAACGTGTACAAAAAAAAATTGCACGTTAATCAGCATATTCTAATACCTTCGTAATTGTTCAGTTTTACGCTAGGTATAAGTGTGAGTTAGAAAGATAGTCTATTATTCATACTTTTTGCAGTCCATTTTTTTCACAGATCAGACAGGCCTCCATCCCACTTCCTATAACGTGAAAGAGAAAATAACGGGTCTTCACAAGCAAAGACGTCCCCCTCCCCCGTTTGTGTCAGTGTAGAGACATATGCCGTTTTACAATGGTGAGGAAAGAGAATGAACAGAAAAAAGTCATTTTAACTACAATACAGTACTGTTTTTTCAGGCATACAAAATTTGACAGAAAATCCTTCTGCCAATCTTAAATGCATGTACAATATTTTACGAAACTCTTAGTAAAAACTTACAAACATGTTGTGAAACACTAAACACTCCCGATACAGTATTCAAAATTTCCATTGTGTTCATTGCGGAATACGAAGTGATTCTGTAGATCAATGTTATGTTTTTCATGCGGTGTATAACCGGGCGGACGTATAAGGCCTTGCTTTTCAGGTGGTTCTTAAAACTCAAAAGGCCATCGATGTTTTGCTGCGAATGTTAATATGGTAGGCTACAATAAAGATAAATAGATTATTCATGAAATTGTGCAATTTCAATCATTCCAACATTTGAATGCAAATGCCCTGTCCTCTATTATAAAAAAGCAAACCAGCCGGGGCGAGCAAGCCTGCGCCATATTATGGGTTTGAACTTTACTGTGCATCATACGATTTACTGACGGTGCTTTCAACTTACGTTTTTGCTGGAAGTGCTATTCAGGATGTCTATTTGTCATATTACTTAATATTAATTGATTATTGATATATTGGTTGAAATAGGTTTATGACAAAACAGTTTGGATCAATTAAACCCTCACTGTCAAGTATTGCTCTTGATAATGAATTGTTATATTATGCTATATTGCATCCGCGTTTACCCGATTATGGCGTGCACAGGGAGCTATATGGGGCTATGTGGTGGAAGTGGTTCGTGTTAATCACCACAACTCATTTAGTACCAAATTCGGCATCGGTATTTGTCAGAATGTACACGATCCCACCTCACTCATTCGCGAGGGGCGGTAACATAAATAGACTCTAGTTCATAAAGATTTTCAAGGGAGTGTATGTCACTCTATACTCCAGGCTACCTTTCCTAGAAGTGAGTCCTGTTGATTCAGAGCACTCGGTCTCCTCTTAAACCTTCAGCGTTGAGTCCTAGTGCAGCTCCTTGTTACTGCTCCTGCTGCAACTGCTTTGTCAAACAAACGGACAAACAGAATGTTTATAGGCCTGAATGTCTGCAAATATTTAAACAACACTTTCACGTGTTTTTTTAAAATAAAGTATGTAAAATAAATATTGTCTGCATAATATAAGCTATAAATATACATAGATACAATTGTTAACTTTTTCATAAGCGTTTCATTTATGCCGCAGCTGCTCTATAATTATTCTCTCACTTGTAGAGTTTATTTACGCTCAGAGAGCGGCAAGGTAGTTGTTCTGACATGCAGTAAACAAATGTAGGCTATTTTAACGATGGGAAAATTTCTCTAATGTTATTGGACCTGCAGTAATGAGCTGTTCCACGTGTTAGTGTATGCAATTTGATAGTTTTTTCCTCGCATATACACTGGTATTTGAACGTTCTGCCGTCTTGCACTGTTAATAGTCAATTTTATTCCAACCTCCGCTGAACTCTCTATAACTTTTATCCAAGGGGCACACATCATTTGAAAGACAACACGCAGGTCCTGGTCCTTTGATTCTGAAACCTCACAGCTTGAACAGCCCTCAATTGTGACATGAGTGATAATGATTGATCTTCGACCCAGTGTGTATCGTCGTGGGTGAAGAGTTGAGGGGTTTGCCTTCAGAAATGTTTTGTTGTCCCGTTTTAAGATTTATTTTAAAGTTGATAACTTTTGGAAAATCAGGATAACTCAGATTATTCATTGATCATATTATTAGGCTACTTCCAATGCAGTTTACTGGAAATGATTAGCCTATTTCCGCAGTCTGGGGAGCCGTCTTTAAATATATTTATTTATTTACACTACGCACAGGATATATTATAGCCTAATATATGAGATGCAAATAAATGCATTAAATCAAACACACACATCGTATATTAACAAAGCTTAGTTAATCTGACAACAATCACAAACGCAGTTTCATTTTGATCAGCAGGAATAGGAAGTGTGTGCATAAGCTGCAGTGAGGAAATGCGGTGATGAATTATCATTAAATATTAATATAAGGCTGTTACTATATATTTACATGATTTCTAACCATTTTACATGTGAATAAATCAACATTTTAAAACTCTTGCTTTTTTCATATGCGTGATTTATTTATAATTAAGAGAAGTATTAAATCTTTATGACTTGGTCGCTTCTATTTTGAGACAGTTGAGAGTTGGACTCATTTATTGCAGTGAAATCAGGATGGGCCCTGGACCCTCAAACGTGACGGACTCGCCAAGTGGGGGTCCGCGTGGGCTACCTCACTACAACGTGCGCGGAGTCTCAAACAGCATGGCAAAGACGTCCGGTGACAAATAAAAAAGCTCACTGCAATCCATTTATCATTAAGTTAAATTAAGTAAATGTGCGCATACTTTTCGAAAAGGATCACGAGCTCAAAGTTTGATGAAGAAGATTCTCACATTAGAGAGAGTGAGGTAAGAGGACGTTTGTTCGTCGCGCTTTAGCTAACAATAGAAGAACAAAGAACACATTTCCTTTGCATTTAAGTTGTCTAGTAATTTTATACGGGGCAGCTCAAGTGTTTCAGCGATTTCGCATAAGTTTTTCTCTAATTTCTTTAAAGACACATTAAGCCAACTGTTTAGTGAAACATTTTAGTAAATGTTTTCCTTGTACGATAAATTGGCATATATAAACTCACGGCAGAAGTAAAGAGATCTATATATGCCGTTGAAGTTCTAGCACAAGCAAAACACTGCACGACTGCTCCACTAAATTACAGAAGTCGAAAATCTGCTTTCAAGATGATGTAGTAAATGTTGAACGACGTTCAATAACATGATGCGAACATCTCGTGGGACGCATACATTGTAAAATGGGGATAATCGTCTATTGTACACGCACGTGCGCACAGAACAATTTCATGACTGTAAGTCCAAAGTTTCTATCGTGTCTATGAAAATCATGAGGCACACTTTAAACACGACTCGCTAAACAATCCCTGTTCAACTCGAAACTAATCCATTTACATTTCTGAAACAAGCATTAAATATAGTGAGTTGTTATTTAAATGCCAACAGTAGGAATAGTTCCTTCCCATCTCAAACACATTCTTCTTTCAGAACGTATGAGTTGGTACATGCAACTTGAATTTACAGAGTGAGCTGGTTGGGGGTGGGCTGAAATAACCTTTCACCCTGCCGTGTCATATCTGCATGTGTATGTGCCTGCCCCTGAATTACCCACAAGTCTTTGCGCAAAAGAGAGCTCGTGCTATAGGCAAACAATTATTACTTCGACTCCGGATCCGGAGCATCCCTGCCTTTGACAGGGAAAAACACGTAGTCCATTGAACCCTCTCTGTTTGACATACAGACCTTATCGTTAGGGAAGATTATTTAATCGTAAAACTAGTAGCCTATGCCACTTAATGTGAAAAAAAAAGAGAACAACGCCTATTCTTAAATATAGGTTATTTAAAAATGCACGTGCAATATTATATTTTCATCAGCTTGTTTATATATAAGCTATGAAGTTACTGACTTTCTGTAGATGCAGTATTCATTAGACACAGGATAAGGTATGATGCTATATAGAGGCATTGCCGGTTTTTAGTAGGCTAACCGTAACAAGTTGTTAGATCTAATTCAGGAGGATACGATATTAGTCTGTTGTGGCGTTGTGGAAGTAAATAACCCCGAAGAACGTTATTGGGTCTTGAAACCTACTGGCCTACGCATCAGTAAACTATAGGAGACAGCTTATTTCAATTTAAAAATAAATAAATAAAATTAGTTATATGTCAAGTCTTTGTAAACTTTTTTTTTGAAGCAACGTAACAATCTCTGATTACAAAAACAAAACAAAACATAGGTCTACATACAAATAGTATAGCATAGTTTGATTTAAGAACTTTGTTTAGTCTAATATCAGTTAATAAATCTTATCGTGCGTTCAAAAGATAATTTTCTCTTTGCTTATGCCGATTTTACAGAGCCAGACATTGGTATACGACAAAACTAACGCTACCAAAATATCAACGAAAATAAATTGTTTATTGCAGCGTATGTGTCAACTCAATTAGCTGAACTTGATGTTGTAAATGATTCCAACATTACAAATCAACATTGCCCCACCACAATAAATTGCTCCGAGTCTGACAAGCCTCATACACAACCCCAAACTCCACCGTGAAAAGAAGCAGGGAAACCCCCAAAAGGACTAATTCTATAGACTATTCTATTAGAGCATTTCATTTCATATAGGAAGATTTCGTATAAATTAATACAATAAACATTGAACGTTTCGTGTGTAAAGTTAAATAATTAATGTAGTCTAACTGGGAAGGTTCTTGCATTAATATTGTACTGCGGGGGCAGCTTGTTTTGAATGACAGGTGGGCTACTCACCAACAAGCATATGAGAGAATTCTGATGGACATCATGACAGGTCGAAATATCTCTGACGGTTACACAACGCTAAGGGTTGTGAGCCATAGCAACTGCGGAAGTGGCTTAACCAACCCTAACAGCTGAAATGTGCACCAAACACATCTCAAAATGTTATGAATTCACAGCCAGATCATGGTCATTTTAGACTGACCTGATCCAAAAACATCGAGCTGCCTTTCTTGAATTAAGGCTCATAAAATAGTGTCATCAATCAAAATAAAACATATTAAAATTAATGCTGTGTAGCCTACTTATTATTCAAGTCACAAAAGGGGACGACGTTAAATGGGACGCCAAGTGTCAACATTGAAATAAAAACAAACAACTAGGAATATTCACATATGAGCGCCTCAGCTTGTAACTTAAATTCCACAACGCAGAAGAACACGAAGTTTCGTACTGCTGGAGCCTATTACAGGTTCGTGTTGTGTAATGGGGCCATGGAAATCGGTTGGGTCAAGGTCTATGCCAAAACCATCGGTTCAGATTTGGTTTTAAAAGAGTTCATTTGTACATTCACAAATTTGGCGAGTTAAGATGAAATAAGAATGATACATTGTTTACTTTTTTGATACATTGTTTTACTTTGTTTGCATGGGCCCAGTTGTCATAGGCTAAGCAAGCAGCCTTTTGACATTAATAAAAGCTTGAAATAAAACTGAAAGCTACCTAAATGTTTGTTAGTTTTTAGGTTAATGCTGACAATAACCTCTAAAATTTGCCTGAAAAAAAAAAGAAGACAGGCAGTTTATATGTCCAACGATATGCAAACCGTCATAGGCTATTGCCAAACCGTATGGAATTATTATTATTATTCCCTGTGAGATTTGTATCCAGCACAGCCAGTAAGCTACTATGTAAATATCTTAGTACAGTATCTGATGAAACCTTAAATGGGATGTACCTATCCTGCTTCACAATTCTCAGGTATTCCCTATAAATCTGTTATTCTTAGAATAAATGAGAACGAGCTTAAACGAGCACCGATTCTGAGGGCAAAACTCCACTGTATGCATCATTTGCTTTTATCTTCCATAACGTTTAAATTGATATGATATATAAAGTTTAAGTTTCGGGGTAACATTCTGAGGACAATTTTGACCTTAATAACAAATGTGAACAGAACCTGCTTAATGACTCTGTAAAATAACGTCGTTTCAGTGTAAAAACAAAACTCCCAGAAGATCGTACTTTACGGTAGAAGTGCAGTGCACCGTAGCTCGTCCCCTGTTCGCGGTAAAATTCAATGGCGTTCGCCGCGTGGATCAAACAGACCCGCGAGGCCTCTTTCAGTCCGCTGCCTCCCCCGTTCAGCTTTTCCGCGCATGCGCGCCTCCACATCCCGAGAGCCTTCAGTACGGGGTTTGTGTGTTGAGCCAAAAAAAATACCGCCTTCAACAACAACGCAACTGAAATATGGCTTTTCATCGAAATGGGACATAAAATACGGCTTTCAGGGGAGATAGGGATTCGTGAGACAAACGCCCGACCGCCTTTTTGTTGGTCTTTGTGCGCTGCCGATGGTAGATGGTATCCAGCGAGCTGTATCTGGCAGAGGAAGACGACGACTCGGCGAGTAATATGAAGGAGATGATCGGAGGCTGCTGCGTCTGCTCAGATGAGAGAGGCTGGGCCGAAAACCCCCTAGTCTACTGCGACGGTCACGGCTGTAACGTCGCCGTCCACCAAGGTAAATATAAGCGTCTCGACATCTCCACACAGTTATTTTTCTCGAGGGACGGGCTATTCGAGGCTGGTGTTTTGGTAAGTTCCTCTCTGTTGTGGTTTGAGACTTAGCTTAGCATAACATAGCCTAGCTTAGCTTAGCTCAACCGAACAGTCAGTATGACCTAAGTTTAACCGCTGGAGAGTGTTAGCGTTATTGGGATGACAGTTGAGAAATTTAAAATATTTGGACGGTTAACTCGTGGTGTTTATACGATGTGTCGGTTGCTATGAACTGTGAAGCAACGGTTTGCCGCTGCAGGCCCGTCGGAGTGCTTATGTTATGTGTTAGCTCCAGCGCTACACGGCTGTAACAGCATGTCGCTCATGGCTGTTCATTATCTCCACAGTTTCGGGACCAACAACGTGTCAGTCACAACTATGGAAACAGAGATGAGTCACACTCAGACAAGCTTTGTAGGTCATTACAGCTTGGCTGATAGCACTCATTTATGTCTAGTCAGCAAAGCTGTCAACTAATTCCGGGACTCTTAACAGGATGTTTTCTCCGCGTGTAGTTGTTTGTCTTGTGTTATTTTAGGTTGTATGACGCTTCAAATGACATATTCACATAGATAGTTAACATACAAAAATACATTGGTTCGAGGAATCTCAATGGGGGCAGACAAATGAAAGAGAAAAACTGAGCAAACAAACAGATTGTTAGTGTTTGGACAAGTTTCTGATAAAAAAGACATTTTTTTGTAATGTTTTTGTATTGGCTGACTATTGTAAGTTTGTTGCCTGTCATTGATCTTTTCTGATAAGTGGAGCCATAACGTCTATTTGCGTTTGCACAAAAATAACTATAGAGCAAAGATTGGAATTCTTGCATGTATCTAAAGTATTTTATTCAGGGTATGATTTTTTTCTCTCCACCAAATATAAATGATTAGTGTTTCACCAGCTATTTTATTTTTCCAGTTCAGATATATAAAATTATTTTTTTAAATATGTGAAATTGAACAAACACGCAAAGATCTTTTGTAAGTGGACCGAAAATGTTTCTCTTTGCAGTCTTCTCTGGCCTTGATAGTGAACTTGACTTTTTGGTGCACTTAACTTTTCATTCAAGCTGTTGTCTGTTTAGAACTTAGTTCAGGTTGACCCAAAAATGACAAAATACCCATTATAAGCGAACCTCACCATTTATGTATAAGACCAAATTCTGTGGAACTGGTGACACAAGAAAACATGGAAACTTTCCACATGCTTTTGTTCTGCAAAGTTCACAAAGATACAATCATACATGTTTTTTCAAGCACATGTCTTTGCATCTAGGCAACAGCATTTCCTGTCTTGTCAGTTTGAGATGTGTTACAAGTCACGTGCCACATAAGTTACCCACAACTGTGCAAAAATTACCTACATTTGGCTGATAACCCTAACCCTGATGTTGCTGCAGTAGGAACAACATCAAGCTCACACATTGCTTAAAATATCATTTTTAACACTCTCACATGTTAATCTCGAAACCTGACAGGACGAGATAGTCAAGCTGTCAGATTTACAGTAGTTGGAAGCAAGTCTTTTTAACTGATCTGTCCTTCATTCCTGTTGTTTCAGCCTGCTATGGAATTGTCCAAGTCCCCACAGGCCCCTGGTTCTGCAGGAAATGTGAATCACAGGAACGTGCTGCCAGAGTGGTGAGTTTCCTCATCTTTATATAAATCTTTCAGACTATCTGTTTTGCTGAAGTCCAGATCTCTTTCCTCTTTTTGTATATTGTGGATTTGTTTGCAGTTTCCATTTGACAGATGATATTATTTATAATTGATACTTTGAACTGGTCTTACAGATTTCACTTCAAAAGCTTTGGTAGCCAGCATGAGGGACATATTATAATAAACATGGTTGAAGGCCAGGCAAAGGACATTTAGGCATTCAGTGAAATTCCCTGTGATCAGACAGTTTTATGTTGATCAAAATACAGTGCATTTAAGGTCAGGGTGTGCATGGACAAACTTCATCTTTTCTTTTGAAGTTTTGTCTATGAGCTATTGCTGTACTGTTAAAGGGATAGTTTGTCCAAAAAATAAAATGAAGTTATTTTTTACTTTCACTTGTGTTGTTGTAATGCTGTATGCCTTTCTTTCTTTTTCAGACCACAAAAGGAGAAATTTAAAGAAATATCCTGCTTACCCATATAATGGCAGGGAATAGCGGACAGTATTTTTTTAGAAAAAGATGCAAAAGTATCACAGAATAATCACACGCGACACATGCCGTATATTCCAAGTGTTCTGGTGATCTAGAACAGAGTTTGGTGAAAAACAAACTAAAATTTAATGGATTCTTTGGCTGTTGGTTTTTGTGCATGGCTGAGATTCTAAAACATTACATTTCAGTTTGTTTCTCACCAAACTTTATTATATACCCCCAGAACAGTTGGAATAGTGTAGTGTGGGACCATTCTGTAATACTGCTGCATCTTTTTTTTTTTTAAAAAGCTTGATGCTGGCCACTATTCTTGGCCATTATGTGGGTGAGCACGAGTGGGACATTTCTTTAGACTTCTCTTTTTGATGACTTAATTTTCATTTTTGGTTGATCTGTCCCTTTAATGATGCATCACAGGCACATGAAATGGTGAAGGCATCACATACTATTTGCCATTTACATATGGATTTTCAGTTCTGTTCAGTGCATTTGGACAATTATAAATAAGTGGAATCTTAATGTTTCATCAGTATCTGGTTTGTATGCATGCACTTTTAGGATATTTAAGACCCCTAGAAGCAAATGAACTAGCCAGTTCTGTACAGAGTCACTCTAATCTTCACTATGCACAATGACACTATTGGACTCTGGGATAGTGTTGAATGTGTCACTTGTTTACTGCAAACAAATTATCAATGGTTCTTCTTACATTGTCACCTTTTTAACATTTAACATCATTCATAAAGTATATATGTCTGGTCAAGGGTTGTTGAAATCATGTATTTTCACAATATTTTTAATTTCATGGTCTTGTATTGGTAACTTGGATTCATATCAGTATTTTTATGTATTCATGTCTGTATTTGTATCATGTAATTATGAAGCAAGTTGTCCTTGTGAGACTGCAGTTTGTCTGTGATCTTTTAAAATGCTTAAAGTTTTTAGACTTTTGCACTTGAGATGTTTATAAAAACCATATAACCATTCATAAATCATAGTGTCTGTGGGCTGAAGTGCTTAACCTTATATCACATGTATACCAATGTGTACTGAACAAACACCTGGTTTGTATGAATGCCATGTGTATATAAAAACAATATGACTTGGCAGGACTCTTAGGCCTGTATGTATAACACATGTTAACTTTTTTGACATGTCTGAATGATAAGCGGTTTGAAATATCAGAATTGTACAAAAAGCTTCTTTATGGCTTAGGCGCAGATCTGTCTACTGTCTAGCTTCAGAGGTCATATGTCTTTTTTTCATCCATTATTCATTTAATCACTGTTTTGGCTATTTGTGGAGCAATTTGTATCATGTTGTAACATAGTGATTACATGAAATGAAAATAATAACTATTATGTAATATATATGCCAATACATTGTGGTTTTTTTTAAAAGTTTTTCACGCAATAAATAGAAGTAGAAAATATTAAAAAATATCAGAAATAATAGTATACAGTAAATAAGACCATGCTTTAATTCAACATCCTTGTAGCACAATGAAAAAAGATTTACATTTAATCATTTACCAGATGCTTTTATCCAAAGCGACATACAATAGAAGCAATCAGACCATCGAGATTGCAGAAGTATACAAGTGCCATGACAAGTCTCAATTAGTCCAGCACAGTACACGTAGCTAGTTTTTAAAAAAAAAATATATATATTTTTTTATAAATAGAATTGGTAAGTGTTAGTATTAGTTGGTCAGTTGCTGGAGAAAAAGATGTCTTTTAGATGATTTTTGAAAATGGCTGAAGACTCAGCTGTTCGAATTGAGATCAGGAGGTCATTCCACCAGCTGGGCACAGTCCAGGAAAAGGTCCGTGAGAGAGATTTGGTACCTCTTTGTGATGGCACCACAAGGCGTCGTTCACTTGCAGAACACAAGCTTCTGGAGGGTGCATAAATTTGAACTAGTGAGTTTAGATATATTGGTGCAGCGCTAGTTGTTGTCTTGTAGGCAAACATCAGTACCTTGAATTTGATGCGAGCGGCTATTGGTAACCAGTGTAACCTGATGAAGAGAGGGGTAACGTGAGCTTTTTTTGGTTCATTAAAGACCACTCTGGCTGCTGCATTCTGGATCAGTTGCAGAGGCTTGATAGTACTTGCGGGAAGGCCTGCCAAGAGCGCATTACAATAGTCCAGTCTGAAGAGAATAAGAGCTTGGACAAGGAGGTGTGCAGCTTGCTCTGACAGGAAGGGTCTAATCTTCCTAATGTTGTATAAGGCAAATCTGCTGGACCAGACCGTTGTAGCAATATGGTCTGTGAAGCTTAACTGATCATTGATCACAACTCCAAGGTTCCTGGCTGTCCTGGAAGGAGCTATGGTTGAAGAACCCAGCTTCATAGAGAAGTTGGGGTGAAGTGATGGATTGACTGAGACCACGAGCAGTTCTGTTTTAGCAAGGTTGAGCTGAAGGTGATGGTCTTTCATCCAGCTAGAAATGTCACTCAGACAGGCTGCAATGCGAGCAGCTACTGTCGGATCATCTGGTTGGAATGAGAAGTAGAGTTGAGTGTGATCAGCATAGCAGTGATAAGAAAAGCCATGCTTCTGAATGACCGATCCTAATGATGACATGTAGATGGAGAAGAGAAGTGGTCCAGGCACTGAGCCTTGTGGAACCCCAGTAGCAAGAAGTTGTGACTTTGAAACCTCACCCCTCCAAGACACCCTGAAGGACCTATCTGAGAGGCAAGACTCGAACCACAGCAGCGTGGTTCCTGAGATGCCCATCTTTCTGAGAGTGGACATGAGGATCTGGTGGTTAACTGTGTTAAAAGCAGCAGACAGGTCCAGTAAGATGAGTACAGAGGATTTAAAAGCCGCTCTTGCCAGTCTCAGGGCCTCTGTAACTGAGAATAGGGCAGTCTCAGTAAAGTGGCCGCTTCTGAAGCCAGATTGGTTGTTGTCCAGAAGATTGTTCTGTGCAAGAAACAGAGAGAGTTGGTTGAACACAACTCACTCAAGTGTCTTTGCAATGAATGGAAGAAGGGTTATCAGTCTGTAGTTTTCTAAAAGTGCTGGATTTCGAGATGTTTCTTTAAGTAGTGGGGTTACCCGAGCCTGCTTAAATGCTGTGGGAAATGTACCAGTGTGAAGAGAGGTGTTGATAATGTGAGTAAGCGCAGGTATGACTGAAGAAGAAATGGCCTGAAGGAGGTGAGTGGGGATAGGATCTAGCGGACGAGTAGTAGGATGTTTGGAAACTTCTGTCTCCGAGAGAGGAGAGAAGGAGAAGAGAGTGTGTATTTGTCGTTATGAAGTTATCAGTTTGTGGTGTGAGGAACTGGTCACTGATGGTTCTTGTTTTTTTTTTGTGAAGAAAATTGCAAAGTCATCAGTTGTAAGAGTTGATGAAGGAGGAGGGGGAGGAGGACAGAGAAAAGAAAGTTTTGAAAATGTGCGAGAGTCAGAACAGTTGTTGGTTTTTGTTGTGGTAGTATGTCGTTTTAGCAGTGGAGACATTTGCAGAGAAGGAAGAGAGGAGTGACTGAAATGCACTAAGGTCAGTAGAGTTTTTTGATTTGTGCCACTTCCTCTCTGCAGCCCTTAGTTTAGCATGATGTTCACAGAGAACATCGGACAGCCAGGGGGCAGAGGGGTTAGTGTGTGCTGATCTGGATGAAAGGGGGCAAATGTTGTCTAAGCAAGATGTTAGAGTGGAGCAAAGAGTGTCAGTAGCAGTGTTTGTGTCTAGTGCTGAAAACTGAGAGGGTGAAGGAAGTGTGGATGAAACCATTGAGGAAAGGCAAGATGGGGAGAGAGAGCGTAGGTTATGGCGAAAGGTGACTTGCGGGGAAGTGTGTGCTATGTCAGGAGTTAGTGTGAGGCTAGAAGTGATTAGGAAATGGTCTGAGGTGTGCAGTGGAGTAACTAATGTATTGTCAGTGGAGCAGTTGCGTGTGTAGATAAGGTCCAGTTGGTTACCTGATTTGTGAGTAGCCGTAGTAGACACTCGCTTGAGGTCAAATGAAGTGAGAAGAGTGTTGAAGTCAGCAGCCTGGGGTTTTTCTAGGTGGATGTTGAAGTCACCGAGCAGTACCAAAGGAGTACCATCCTCAGGAAAGTTTGACAGTAATACATCCAACTCCTCCAAGAAGTTACCCAGTTGACCTGGGGGACGATACATAACTACAAAGTGGATTTTAACAGGGTGGGTAATAGTAATTTCATGAGATTCAAATGAACTGTTGCCTGTAAGAGATGGTAGAGGATCAAATTTCCATTCATGTGATCTCCACCCCTCCCAGTTGTGCGAGGGGTGTGGGAAAAATTGAAATTAGTGGAGAGAACTGCAGGAGTGGCAGAGTCCTCAGGTTTGATCAAAGTCTCAGTTAGGGCCATGAGGTTGTGCCCGGAATGAGTAGCAATAGAAGGAATAAAGTCTGCTTTGTTTACTGCAGAATGGCAGTTCCAGAGACCAATTGGAATAGAGAATAAAGTAGAAGACAGAGGAACAGGCCTTAGAACAGATTAGTAGGATTGGCCTGCCTCCAATGTACAGTGCGTGCCTTCCGAGTGTTAGTAGTAATAGTGGAGATTTGAAAACACATAGTGTGTACAATTGACTAAATAAGTCATTGAGAACAAGTAGTACAAAAAGTAAAGAAAGGGGAGGAAGCAATACTCAAGTGCCTTGTCTGTGTTCTTGCTCAGTGGAGTTGCGCAAGGTAGAGTCGATCGTCTTTACTCTCGTCGGTCTTTACTCTCGTCGGTCTTTACTCTCGTCGGTCTTTACTCTCGTCGGTCTTTACTCTCGTCGGTCTTTACTCTCGTCGGTCTTTACTCTCGTCGGTCTTTACTCTCGTCGGTCTTTACTCTCGTCGGTCTTTACTCTCGTCGGTCTTTACTCTCGTCGGTCTTTACTCTCGTCGGTCTTTACTCTCGTCGGTCTTTACTCTCGTCGGTCTTTACTCTCGTCGGTCTTTACTCTCGTCGGTCTTTACTCTCGTCGGTCTTTACTCTCGTCGGTCTTTACTCTCGTCGGTCTTTACTCTCGTCGGTCTTTACTCTCGTCGGTCTTTACTCTCGTCGGTCTTTACTCTCGTCGGTCTTTACTCTCGTCGGTCTTTACTCTCGTCGGTCTTTACTCTCGTCGGTCTTTACTCTCGTCGGTCTTTACTCTCGTCGGTCTTTACTCTCGTCGGTCTTTACTCTCGTCGGTCTTTACTCTCGTCGGTCTTTACTCTCGTCGGTCTTTACTCTCGTCGGTCTTTACTCTCGTCGGTCTTTACTCTCGTCGGTCTTTACTCTCGTCGGTCTTTACTCTCGTCGGTCTTTACTCTCGTCGGTCTTTACTCTCGTCGGTCTTTACTCTCGTCGGTCTTTACTCTCGTCGGTCTTCACACAAGGAGGGCTTCAGCGCTGAAATCTAATGAGAAAACAAGACAAAACGCTTACAAACTGCTTTTCTCTTCTGCTGATCGACTGCTTCTTCTAACAAGTGCTTCCGAATCAGGTAAATAAGTACTTTTACTGGCTTTGACCATGCCTTACTACTTAGCAAAATGAAGCTGGGAAACGCCCTTATTTGTTTGAATTTGATGCTACATGTTTATGATGTGTTGTAGTCAATGTGAGTGTCCTACATAAAGACCCAGTTTCTTAAAACATGCTGTAGCTTAAAATAAATGTCATTCTTGTATTTATAAATAGAAGATGGTGGTTGGGGCAAAGGAAACATGAATGATTAGGATAGGCAAAGTTGTGTTGGCAGTTACAGCAGTTTCCTTTGAGAGCTCTGCGATTTGATGGCTGTGCATGAGCTGTCAGGTAGCCATGAAACCTAAGTGGCAGTTTAGAGCAAAAGAATAGTGGGTCACAAGAAGGGGAAACTTGTTACACAACCCATTATGTGGCCATTTTTGTTGAAAGATCTGGATTCATGCCAAAACAAGGCGTCCCACATAAGGCCTTTTTTGAGGTTAGAGACATTTTTCAATGCCAACTGCTCTCATTCTGAAAAGAAACAGGACTTCCCTATTTTTATCCACAGGTTTGTCACATGTGTAATATTTTTTTTGTGTGGCCTTTTTACCACTTCTAACCAAGATTTGTGAAAACCATAGCTTACTGGAGCACTTTTCAAACTAAGCCTTTTCCCAAAGCATAATTATGAAACCAAATTTCTGCATTTGTCCTCATTCCTCCACTTACTAAAAATGAGCCCATTTTTTTTCCATTTGTGCCCTGCTCTGCCACCACATTCCCAAAGATTAAAGGGTGGAGGGGGAGAAAGCCGAGCTGGCAGACCCCTGAAGGAGGAGGACTGTCCACCACCTGTAACAAAGAGGAGGAGGACAGCAGACTGAGCAGAAGTTTAAAAACTTTGAACATAGTGGTATGTGGCAAGTAACGGCATGGTTCCAAGCACAATGTTATGCCCAAATATCTAACCCTGTTCAAGGATTTACAGATGAGTGAAATGTCATAGTGTATATGCATGTGTAATAGACCATGTGTCAGTGCCCATTTCTTTAGGACACTTTCAACCACATCTACTTTTGTTTGTTCAAAAGGGGTAGTAGCTGTCTTTATTCGATCATTCATCTTATATTCACAGGGTTGGTTTTATTTTCTTGTCCTGTCATTTGTTTCAGAAAAATGTTGTCTAAACCTGTTTTTCTCCGATAGCAGAACAGATCCTATTTTATCCTTGAATATAGAAGCAGCTCTTCATGGATATTTTCCAGCTCCAGTCAACTATCAAAGGCTCTTGTCAACTGTTTCATTGATCAGTTTTGCCAAGATCCTCTCTTCTCTAGTTTAAGGAGGAAAAAATGATGTCTAACCCTTAAACTCTGCTTTAGTTTGATGTCCATGTCAGAAGTAGAGTTCCTGAAAGCCTTCAGAGCTTGTGTCTGGCCTGCAGATGGTTGGATGGATTGTGGATTCATGTATTTCTCTTCTTTTCACAGAGGTGCGAGCTGTGTCCCCACAAAGACGGAGCACTGAAACGAACAGATAATGGAGGTAAGACTGTCTTTTTTTATTTTATGCACTTGCTGAGGAAAAGCAGCTCTAGCATTAGGCCCACTCTAAATGTTGTTGACGAGAATAGACTGCAGTCACTCAGTTGCTAAATATAGGCCAGTAGCGACATGGCAGCCATTGGTAACACTTATGGCGCTGTGCTCGGTTTTGTAAAGCTTTATATTTTGCTGTAATTTTTTGATGATTGAGTGTTTAATAGACCAATTATTTAATAAAATCTTTGAAGAAAAAAAAACATTTGTTGGGTTAACAGTTATGTGGAACATTTAGCATTACCTCCACAACAAGAAAAATGTCATTGTTTTCAAATGGGCTAACACAGCCCAGTTTTATTGTGAGGTGATAAAATGATGGAAGCTCTTGAGAAGAACATATGCTTTGATGAGGATGACACCTTTCTATTTTTACGCCTCTAATGAAAGTCACAGTAAAAAAAAAAAACAATGAAGTGAATTGATTTTCTCTTGTATGCAGTATTTCATTGCTATCCTCTGGCAGTTTTAATTATCACAGAAATGTTGCTGTCAAAAGGGTTTATTACCATATCTCTTCAATAAGCTGTTAATTAGTCAAAAATATCTTCATATGTCTCACCTAAACGATGTCAGGAAAATATTTCAATGAATAATGCAGCGTTCAGATGTGTTTTTTTAACGTTTCTTTTTAAAAAATGCATCTAAACTCCATTTGAACAAGCCAAGAGTTTTACGTAATTTTTAGCACTAAATTTGCTGATTTTATCTGCTTATTTTCTTAAAGCAGTTGAGCAAAGGGGGTTAGGAAGTGTGCGTGTTTATCTCTCTCACCTTGTTTTTATGGGTGGGCGGTCTCAGCGGGGTCATTGTGGGGCTGAGAGGAGTCTCCTCTTCTTCATGCTCCGGGTTCACGGCAAGGGCAGCTCAGAGACTGTAAACATGGCATGGGACACAGCTGCGGGACCATGCCCCATCTTTAGGGGTGGTGAGCTGTTTAACGGCCATGAGGGAAACATCATTGCCCCAGGCTTACGGTTTAGCTGTTTCAGACCGTGTAATCTCTTTTTTTTTTTGGCCTGCATTTGAAAAGGCTTTTGAAATTCTTCGTGATAAACATTCCATGATTTGCCATTATTTATGAGTAGGAGTGAAGATTTCTGAAACATAAATTTTAGAAAGTATTTGTTTGAACCAGCAATGATCCCAGTAGTGGGATGTAGGTGTTTTGCTTTTAAGATATCTATACATTTCGGCCAACTGAGGAGTGAAACTCAGCAGCGGTGACCAGACCAGCACATGGAGAGGTTTTTACAGGTGTTGCTTCTGTTAAGTTATGCAAACACAAGAATAATCCCAAATGAAAACACTTGAGCAGGGAATATACCTGGCCTAACAACATGTGTTGAAACACATGCAAGGAAAATAAAAACTGAAAAACGCATCCTCCTCCTTCACTCGGAGCCTTCAGACCAGTTTTTGCCTCCCTGGTAGAACCTTTCAGGGTTTTTTTTATTTTTTTATTGTTGCTTTAGTCCAAACGTTTACAGTTATTCTGTCTAACTACAATTTGAAGAACAAGATTATTTGAGTACTTTATGCTCAGCTAAAGACATCTTTGGCAAATCATTCTCTTTTTACGTTTGCCACCCTTCTGTCTGAGGGGTTTAGAAGTTCTTTGGGGTGTGCTTGGGTTTTATTGCCTGGTTTTATAGGCTTCTGCTGGATTCTTGGAGGGACTTCAAAACAACAAAATCCACCTCCCTGTCCCTTTAGGCTGGGGTCAAAGACAGTTCATGGGTTCACCTTTAAGTTTAGGCCTGTTATTGTGCCCTTACGCTGGATAAACAAAACTCATTTGCTCATTTCTTTTAGGTTCATTTCAACTTGATATCAGTAGCATCTGCTCTCCTCTAACAAACATATTGCAGAATATGGTTAATAAATCTAAATCCTTACAGTTTGAGGGTTTTGTGGTTAAAAGACAGCTGATGTGGCAGATAAGGTGTAGTAGTTGCCTGAAATTATGATATAATATTTATGTATTGTGCTTGTGCTGACACCCTGTTGTTCAACACTTGGTCTAGACGCTAGGCAGGAGAGAATATGCCTCTGCCTCTTTCAGTCCTGGGTGTTTCGTCTTTGCGGTCACACTCAGCCCACATGCTTTAATAAGTGTTTTTCACACTGTGGAGGAAGCCAGGCGTGCCCCATAGGCACGACTATGAGCAAGCAAATGACCATGGTCTCGAATAAATTTGAAAACAGAAAGACAGAAAATATGTTGGTAATAAGAGCCTGCTATTTGGCATTATCCATCATTTTAACAATGTTATTTGATTTTTTTTTTTTTTTTTTTTTTTGAAAAATTCAAAAAAAGTGTATATATGTTTTATCCATTTGACAATAATTTTAGCCAGTTGTTGTTTTTTTTTTTGTTGTTTTTTTTACATACATTTTTTGTACTGTTAAACCCAGTTCCATCTTTACAGCAGGTTTGCATAGAAATAAAGGAATAATTCAGCTTTAGCCTCTTCATTTAACATCTACTGATTATTTGTCATGTCTTTCTTGTTTAGGTTGGGCCCATGTGGTTTGTGCTCTTTACATCCCAGAAGTCGAGTTCGCCAACGTATCCACCATGGAGCCCATTGTGCTTCAGTCTGTCCCTCATGAACGTTATAATAAGGTAAGTTCTCTAACCACTGAAAGACACATGCTGATAGTCTGGATATCAATGGGAAAACAAAGGCTCAACATAATAGCCTCATAAATCAGCTCAGCAATGTAAACAGTATGCATGTAAGGAGTTTAGGTCTATACTGTGAATGTGTTTTCTTAAGGGACCAAGTGCTACATTTATCAATCTTAGATAAACATAGAATATTGCCATTAATTCTGCACCAAAGCTGAATGAATGAAAACTGAGATCCATGTTTTGGGAATTTACACTCACGGTCTGAAATGAAAAGAACCAACCATATTTATTTGTCATTGGATATCCTTATTCATCATATTTAAGAGTTTTTTTTAAAGTTGTCATTTCCAAGCCTGAAAAAGTAGTTAAAAGTCATGAGTGAATATTAATTTGTTTATTAAATACTTGCAGGTGTAGGTTTATAATGCACCCGGTCGGAGTCCTGTGCATCACAGTAACTCAAGACTAATTGCGAAGTCCAAATGTTTAGATGTTAGTTTAAAACTTTTTCGCACAAGCGTGAGGGTAAAGAAAACAATGTTCAATCAAGTACTAATGGGATATGGCATCATGACACCATTCTTTCATTTTTCATTTGAAAACCTAATTATGTTTTGTTTTCTATGGATGCCCTTCAATGCAGTAGATAAGTAAAATACAATCAGTTAGTGTTATATGATTTGGATTCAGTACTGTGTCTGATGACTCGCAGGACTAAGGAGCCAAGTTTAATCTCATGCTTGAAATAGTGGGTTTAAAATCTGGGATAAAATAGATTCAGCTCTGTTGGTAATTGAGTCCTCACTGTGAGCCAATTTAAAATGGCATGGTTATCACTTGCCTAATAATCGAGGCGCTGGGAAGGGCGGCTTCTGAGAGACTTGTTAAATTGGTAGAGCCTTCACGCTAAACAAGCTGTGGGCCGTGCAGCAATGCATTATATACCATAATAACTGCTTTCTGTATGTGAAGAATCACTTTGGTAACTGTTTTTTTCTCTATCTAGACATGCTACATCTGTGAGGAACAAGGCCGTGAGAGCAAAGCTGCTACTGGAGCCTGCATGACATGCAACAAACATGGCTGCCGACAGGCCTTTCATGTCACATGGTGAGTTGCAGAGCCCTAATATTCCAGCTATATGTCTTCATAAGCATGTTAATGTCCTTAATTATGCCATCTGTTAAATGGAAAGGAATAGAAATGTTAAATACAACAGACTTCCCTTTAATTGATTTGAGACCTCTTTAATTGTATAAAAATAATTGTAATCTACAGTCCTTTTAAAGTTGCCTTTTCTCTGTCTTTGAAAATAGCGCTCAGTTTGCTGGGTTATTGTGTGAAGAACAGGGCTCAGATGCTGATAATGTGAAATACTGTGGATACTGCAAGTACCATTACAGCAAACTGGTAAGAATCAGTTTTTTCTAAACTTTACTGTATTATCTGCATCACCCTGGCACAAAGCACCGCTCTTGTGGATCCCACAGCATTTATGTTCACCGTCGATGATATTGGAGAAATTCTATCATTTGAAATTAAGGCATTAATGACGTCCAGGCCGAATATAAATAAAAGTTGCAGTACAGGAAATCTGTATGGTGTCTTTAAGTGGTTTTCAAGTTGATGTGCAGATAGATGCACTAGTGTTCAAAAAGATTGGGATCGGTATGATTCT
This sequence comes from Acrossocheilus fasciatus, assembly GCA_036784905.1. NCBI lineage: Eukaryota > Metazoa > Chordata > Actinopteri > Cypriniformes > Cyprinidae > Acrossocheilus > Acrossocheilus fasciatus. The sequence goes on from CM071961.1 coordinate 13,480,669, forward strand.
TTTTTTTTTTTTTTTAAATAATTTTAAAAAATTATTCAGCGGGGGTGCATTAAATTAATCAAAAGTTACAGTAAAGGCATTTTGCATTTTTATTTCTATTCCTCAAAGAATCCTGAAAAAAAAAAAACATTACAGATTTCGTAAAAATATTAAGCAGCACAACTTTAACTGTAATTAACAATAATAAATGTTTCTTGAGAACCAAATCATGCTGATGCACTGAATACCGAGTACTGGCTTCTAAAAATTCAGTTTTGCATCATAAGAATAAATAATATTTTAAAATGCATTAAAGCAGAAAGCAATTATATCAAATGAATAACATTTCACTGTTACTGTTTTTACTGTGTTTGGATTAAATAAATACAGCCTCGTTCTTTCAAAAACGTTAAAAAAAAAAAATCTTACAGATCCCAGACTCCTCGGGACAGGAGTGTATGCGTTGTTTTTCCCATAAGTTACGTATTTTAATAGTGAGTAAGTATTTGATGGTCATGGTTTGTGTATTTTGCCATTAGTGCTTCATATATTGAGGTATACTTCATGTCTCTAGTGCATTTCTGAAGCACTCAAGCTACTGATTTTTGCATTGGCCAGTACATGAATCACGTCGAGCACATCATTGTGACCATGTCATCATCGTTCAAGCTGTTATTGCACATCCAGAATCACACGTGAACGCAGAAAAAGACACTCCCTCATCTGGAATATCTCTCATTTCTCGAATGTCTCGCACTCCTGGTCCAATTACAGCTGCTGAAAGCTGAGCTGTGGCATAAGCCCCCCCCCTCGTCCATCCCCAGCGGCCCCTGCCGCCCCCACCTCGATCTGCCTCAAACCCTTTAACCCCTTAATCTCGTTGACAATCAACAGCAACTCACTGGACCTTTGTCTGTGGTTCTCCTTTCCTCTCCTTCCCATCATCCCCCCCCTTTCCTGCATTTCCCCCTTCACTCTGTCTTAATACCCCTCTCAGAAAAAGAGGGCTAAGGTTTCAGAGAGATACACGGACTGCCCAGTGGCAGCTCTCGGTGACAGCATAACGGCCTGTGGTTTTCTGTCCAGCTTCGCTCCGTCCTCAGTGTACTTGTGGGCTTGGGCGTTTGTGTGTGTGTGCGTGTGTGTGTGTGCGCGTGTGTGTGGCAAGGGGTTTTACTCACTCCAGCCCTAGAGCTACACTGAGCTTTAGAGCCACAGCCCCCTGCTGCTTCTCAGATTTGTGCTGTGTGTGTGTGTGTGTGTCTATCCTCCCACTCAACAAAGGCTTCTCAGATACTGCTAGTCCTCTACAGGTCTTCTGAGTAAGGGGCTGGAGGCAGGGCCAGCGCTTTGTGATGTTCTCATAGGGGATTGTAATGAGTTGAGGATGGAGAGATAGTGATGTTTATTTATGTATACACCGTTTTATTTCATTCAGGCATTTATGACTACTCTGGTTACTGGTGATAGATGCTGCAGTCAGAGTATTTCATGGTTTTTTTTCTTGTGTTAGTGTTGTGATTTTATGTATTCATTCATATTTTTCAGTTTTTTTTCATGGTTTTATTTGGGCTTTTAGCATCATTGTTTGCTTATATGTGAATATATGTGTGTGTGTGTGTGTGTGTATATATATATATATATATATATATATATATATATATATATATATATATATATATGTATATATGTATATATGTATGTGTGTGTGTGTGTGTGTATATTTAAATAATCATGATTTGAAAATTTATAAATGTACACTACCTTTCAAAAGTTCAGAATGGGTGTATTTAAACTGATCAAAAGTGACAGTAAAGACATTTCTGTTTCAAATAAATGCTGTTTTATTACTTGCTATTCATAAAAGAATGCTGAAACAGTGTCACAGTTTGGACTTAATCGGTGCAAAAATGTTTTTTGAGCACTAAATCAGCATATAAGGATGATTTCTGAAGGATTATGTGGTTCTAAAGAAAATTCAGTTTTGCCATTACAGGAGTAAATTACATTTGAAAATATTTTAAATGGAAAAAAGTAGTATTAAGTTGTAACAATACTTCACAATTTTAATGTTTCACTGTATTTTTGATTATATAAAGAGGCTTCTTAATTTTTTTAAAAGGTTAAAATGGCTACAAGCTTTTAAATGGTAGTGTTCATTTATAATAAATATAATTAAGATAAATAAATGTATATTTAATTTTTTTTTTTTTTTGCCATCTTCCATTTTGTTGTTTTGTCAGAATAAAGTGACAGCACATTGCTTGTTTTGTTTGTTGTCATCCATTGTGGTAGTTGCACTATTGTACATGACAGCATGATGTTTCTGGAGGATGTACCATGTCTCCCTGTCACCATGTTAATGGACTGACAGCATCAGCACAGTCTCTTGGATTAATAGTTCAATAGCTGGCTACTAACCCCTGACTTTTCCATGTAGGCCTTTGTTTCAGTGGGCTGCTGGTAAACAAAGACCATTCTGTGACCTGAGGTTTTTATGTGGCATTTGTTGACAATAGCAGCATTAGATACCGTTGACCTTCAAAAGAAATGAGGCATATTTTACTAAGACTTTTGTTTTTTTAATCAATGGAGAAAAATATTAGGAAGAATTGAATTTGTGTTGTTTGAATATATGTGAAGTTGGTCAGTTTAAATCCGCATTTTTATATATATCAGCTGTTTCTGTTGGTAAGAAAATATTGTTGATTTGCTTTTTTTTTTTTTTTTTTTTTTTTTTTTTTTTTTAAATAGAGAAATTAAATATAATTGAAAGTTTAAAAGGTATACTTTGGCTTTCCCAAACTATTCCTGTAAGTAAAATAGTCCTTGGTTGCTGCCATACTGTTACAATAAACAACCCTGCCGACAAATATTCTCATGCAAGTTGCTTTTTGACAGAATAGCTTCTCAAAATACAAAAATATCCTGATTGGTTATCAAGACAGTGTCTTTTTCCTTCTCTCCTTCCGTTATTGTCTTCTATTTGTTTCTTTTGTCTCAGTAAGGGCTATTTTCATTGTTGCTAAAAAAAAAAAGACAGAAGTAGGAAATAGGAAGAAAAGATAATTGGACAGACTTTAAATGGTAACTCGAAGTTCCTCTTTCACCTTTTAGAGAAGGAGCAAAGGCCGTGGTAGTAGGGCTCAAAGCTTAAGTGATTCTTCCACTCACTCTTTGGATAAGCACCATGACAAGGAAAAGAAGGTAAGGCAGCCTCCAGATCTACCTCACTTCCTGCCATGTGTGATTGATGCCCCCCTCCTCACGACTTCAGACTATGAGGTTATCGCACAAAGCCAAAACTCTTGTTTGTCCGAAATATCCACCGCTGTGATTAGGGTTTTTTTTTTTTTGTAAATCACACGAGCCACTGTCACCCTGTGCCGCCCCTCACATGCACACTTTTCATATCCCACAAAGCTTTTAAAGCCACGGGAGGGAGAAGAGTGCCTTTTATCACTCAAAGTGATTAGTATTTTGGTGCTGCCACAAATTATCAACATAAAGAGTGCTGTATTCATAGAGAAGCATCCGTCATGGCCATTAGTTCCACAGAGTACGTTTAATCAGTATTGATAGGTAGTGTAGTCATTTGTTCCACTAATTTTCTATACGCAGCCATACCGAATGAAACATGTAGCATTATTAGCCCTGTTCGCCTTCCCATCTAATTCAATTAAGCGTAGGCCCTGTAACATGCCCTCATATCAATAAATGTGTACGTATCAGCAGAAGACGATCTGTACTGCGTGGAAAACATGTTTGATTGTGCCTCTGCCTCTATTTTTCTCTTCTTACTGTAAAAACGGTGGTGTCTGAAATACTAATCCAGCAGACCTCATAGTGTGAAATGTGCGGAGGAGCTCATCACATCTATCCATAGTCATTGATAATTTTCTGCCTGTCCCTAGCAGATCCCACATATTTCAAACACCCAGCCTATGTGCAGCCATCTTAATCAGCGATAGCTTGCCTGATTTGTTCTATACGAACCGAGACATTAAAATGGCTCTCAGTGTTGATTATACGTTTCTTTAAATGTTTCGTCGCATTTTTCACTTTTTGACGTTTGTTGGAAGAATTTACATTTATTTATTTTCATATATTTACTATTTATTTAATATACTCATCATTTAAAAATTCTGCTTAATTATTATTTTTATTATTATTTTTTAGTAGTGATATTTTTTTATTTTAAAGATGCAGTCTGTAACTTTTGGCGCTCTAGCGGTTAATAAACAGAACTGCGTGTGTGTTGCAGAAGAACACTGTAGCCGGAGCTACTTCTCTCTGTTCATGTCTATACCGAATCACGCAGGTACCGGGCTACTCCGCAGCGGTACCTACCCGAACCTGTCTAAAATAGTCCGAATATAAACACTTATTATAGGTGTACTGTAGTGATTCAGGACAAGCCAAATACACGGTTTGGAAAATGGATTCATGGTGTACTCGCTTATATAAATTTTGAACACAAAAAAGTTACGGACTGCAGCTTTAAATAAAGGGAATTTTATGACATTTGATGTCTTTTGAATCCCCTTGAACTTTTAAGAAATGTAAATTCTTCTGAAACGTGATAATGTTTTTTTTGCTATTCTGCAAGCTTACCAGCTTATGTATTAAGTCACAAATTAATTGTAAAGTGTGGAATCACACATGCATTTTTGTTTTTATATATGTGTGATTTTTTTTTTTTTTTTTTTTTTTTTTTTTTTTGCTATTGTGTTTTTTTTGTATAACTAACAAATCAAATAGGCTAAAACAATCTCAGTCTTTATAAATCACATTTTAAAGTTATGTAAAGTAATAGACTGCATTTAAGGAATTGTATTCCATTCATGTATTAAATGTAAATCAGAAAGCTCACAATAGTCATATGAGCACTTACAGTGGGGAGTGGAGTAGAGGTCTTCACGGGTCCAAAAATTTGTACCTGAACCCGAAGATACCCGTAAATGTGCTGCACGGAACCGACCCGGACCCTTATTTTATTTGAAAGAGGGACCCGAACCCGTGCAGACCTGAGAAATGCCTTAAATGTATTACCCGGACCCAACGCGGACCCGACCATTATTTGAAAGTTGGACCTGAACCTGGCTGGGAAGACACAGACCTGACTGCACCCGATCGGCACATAATTGCACAGCAAACTGCTATTAAATCAATAACAAGTTGCGGAAAAAAAAAAAAAAATTCCCTTACTACTGTTAGTAGCCTTCTCCCTGACTGCAACGCATACAATACTCCTATAGCAATCAATTTCCATCCATGTTAGGCTGTTCCTCTCTCTCGGCGACTGAAAGAGCCTTCGTAATCCACTCATTATTCCAGCTTTAAAAGTCTACTTGCTGTCACGGTTGGAGACAGATGACTAATGCAACTTTTTTTTTTTTTGGTTGTTTTTTTTTTCTTCCATCTCGAGTCAACTTCAACGGTAGCGTTTACCTTACAATAACGATACTTTTTGTTGGTTGTAATAAATACTTGGAGCAATTATTTTTCAGTAAAAAACGCACAGAACAAGAAGTGCGTCTTTTAATAACAGGTGCGTCTCTTCAGTTTTGTTTTCACATCACTCATGAAGGAATCCATGATCACAGGCCGCTTGCAGGCTACTACATTAACTCCGCCTGCAGTCTGCTTCTGGCGGCTGAGGTAACGCGTGCTGTTGTTGTTGTTGGTTTTTTTCACCTTATTTCCTGCTCACACTTTAACAAACTGCAAGTTACAAAACACACGCATGCTGACTGACACTGATCTCTGGCGGGTGCAGTGTTCTCCAATCGACTCTGGTATTACACACAATGTTAAATAGACCCGGGACCCGAAGTAATAGATTGGGACCCGACCCGGACCCGGCTGACCATTTAAAATATAGACCCGAACCCGTACAGGTCTCGGGTCCTCTGTGAAGACCTCTAGAGTGGAGGTCAGACATCGAGGCTGTTGGTTATTTGACACAATTATTTGAATTGGTTTGAATTTGCCTTGGAAATGCATAGCAAAATGGAGTGGATGGTGCCCTGTAAAGCTGCTGAAAGACCGACTGTGCAGCATGTGTAATCTAGGTCAGCGAAAGATTAAATATGAGATGTCATTTAAAGCTGTTTCTCCCAGAATTATTCTGATATTTAACTTCTTCGCCTTATTCTGCATTGAGAGGGGTTGACGTGAACAATGATTCGGGTTGGAGCCGTATTCTTGAAGATCATGTTGTGGAGTGCTCTGTGCTCCGCCATGGCTATTGTTACGACGCCTGATTTGCATTAGCAAAGGGGGCCCATCCCCCCTACTCCACATTCCCAGGTCAAAGGTCGGGGGGCTCAGATGTATACCTAGCTAATTCCAAACCCCAGGGCCAAACAACAATAGAGGCTAAAAGCTTCTCAATTTGCAGCTAGTTCAGATGTGCTCTGAGAGACCGTCGAGAGCGGCATCTGGGAATAAAATGATGTTTTCAATCTCTCTTCCTCCTCCTGCCTCACATATCTTAAATTCTGATCTGTTTGGGTTTTTAGCTTTGTTTTCTGTATGATTAGAGTTCTTCTTTTGTATTTAAACTTTATTTTATTTTAAGATTTATTATATTTATTCATTTCCGTAGTTGAATTTTAATACTTAGCCCGAAGCCTCAGGAGTGATTTCTTTGTTCATCCTGAATGAGATTTGCTACAATTCACTAATCTGCTGAAGGCATTGATGAATTATGATAAATGTCTTGTTTTTTTGTTCTCTCTCTTTTGCACTCACCTCTGCCTGAACTATTCATCTTTGTATAATTAAGATAGCTGTCGTCTCATGTCAAACTTTTGCAAGACGTTTATGTCAGAATTTTAATTAGACCAGTAAACAGCAGTTCATACCTGCGTTTTGTCATTACTTTAAATATATTTATTTGATGGAAATGTGATGAATGTTATGTTGTGTATTTTTATTTTTTTATTTTTTTCCATTCATAAACAGCCAAGTAGTAACGTAATTTTTTTTTTTTCCTCTCACAGTAACACCCGCCCTGTCAACACCTTTAGAAACAATGTTAATTAAGACTTGGATTCTTGTCTTAGCATCCGTTTAAAATGAGCACTTTTCTTAAGGAGCAAATGTGGCATTACAAAGCTTTATAGTTTCAGTAAATGCTGTTATAATTTTAATTATTTTGTCACGATTAATATACTTATCAATGCTTATACTTAAAATGCTTATCAATTGTTTTGTGATTGCATTATTTTTTATTTTGTGAATCATTTTGTGATTTAGAGCATTAGGAAATGATTTTTAAAGTGGAAATGTAGCAGCTAGTTAAGTTGACATTATTTAGGAAAATAACTTCCATTTTAATAAAAAAAAATATATAACAAACATGATTAATGAAACCATTTTAAAGAAAAAAGGTTGTTTTGTTATAGCTTTTAGAGCAAGAGCGCCAACCCCAAGGATACTCCTCAAGACTGTCATTCTGACGTGCTTTTGTGCGCATTTGCTGATGAAGGCACGAAAGAAAACTCAATTTGGTACTCATGTGCTGTCCGAGCCGAGCTGTGGCTTTTTGTGTGTGTGCGGTGCCACCGGCGCGAACAGAAATGACAATCACAACGCGTGAGTACCGCATTTAAATCTCTTTCAGAAAAGGTCCGTCACAGCCTTTAAGTACCGCATTGAAATCTATTTCGTACTGTCTCATGCTTGAATGACTTAAAACACTTTAATATTTAAACTGACAAGGCTTAAAACACTTGAGAATGATCAACTTTGAAGCAGCACTGGCCCGATCATTCAGATAAGTGATCAGTTAGTCATTTACTCACTTACTTAGTTAAACACTACGGCCTGTTAACAGCAGGAAAGCTAATTGTATTCGCAGGTGAACATAAATATGATAAATACAACTGTCAATGTAATGCATATGTCTGAATAACAATAAAATGCGACATGAAATGATACTGTATGAAGCGTTGCTTGTTTACATCAAGTTGCGCCTCACATTATGAAAACAATGTTTGGGATAGCACGATCAAAACTTAGTATATAGACAGTTTGATGTTGAATATTCATCCAAATCATGGTGAAAACCAAATTATTTGTGTGTTCAAAATGTAAAGAAATGCTTATATTACTATACTGGCCATCGGAGCGAACCAACCCCGTGACGTCACGCGCTGTGGTACTGCAAGATGGCGGCATCCTTGCTCTAAAAGCTAAAACAAAACAACCTTTTTTCTTTAAAATGGTTTCATTAATCATGTTTGTTATACTTTTTTTTTTTTTAATTAAAATGGAAGTTATTTTCCTAAATAATGTCAACTTAACTGACTGCTTCACTTCCACTTTAAGCATAACAAAAACAGTGACATTTGGATCTGTACGTTGCAGATGAAAACCAGTAGCATTGAGTATTCAATACAAATACAATCTTTTCCATCCACTTAAAAAAAAATCCCAGGGTGCTTATACAAAACCTTCATTTCAAGTGTGTATGATTTTCCCATTCTAAGAAAATGCCATTTAAAATAGTATATGCAGGAAAATTGTAAATGGTGTAGAGGAAGCGGAAGCTCATTTTCATTTTCATTGGAAAACTTGAGCCTGAGGGCCTTTGGAATTGTCACCGCCACTTGCACTGAGAAGTAGCGTAAACCGTTATCATGTTCAGAATAATTGTCAATTCTAACTGAGACAATGGCTGGAAGATGACAGGAAGTGGCTAAAAAAAGATAGACGTTTGTATATCGCTTCAGTGGGGAATGTGTAAATATTCTTTACAAATGGTTCAGGATCACTGCATATTTTTACAGCAGCACTCTTAAGAACAGAAACGGAGAGGTTGGAGGTGTTCGATTGGAGTGCGAGGTGTAAATTTGTTCACGCTCCCGTTTCTCGGGCGCAAATAGAGCTGTGTGGAGCGTGGCACTAGACCGGGGTGTAAATTAAGCTGCAGTAGACTCTGGTCGGGCCTGCAATGTGAAACCTTACCCATCTACAGGAAAATCCTTTCTTTTTCTTTACACGAAGATCTTCATGGACTATCCTTGCTGGCTTTGAATGCATGCAAATGATTGACTTGTTCAGAATGAGACTTTTATTGTTTCACTTTTCTGTGTTTCCCATGTTTCTGCCTCTTTGTTTCAGAAATGGCAGCATAGGCTAAAGTCCTTCCCAAGCTGTACCGGCTTTAGTTAAAACACTTACGGAACCATCTTCATTAATGTTTTTGTTTGTGTTGTTTCATCACAGAAACATAAAGAAAGAGATCGCCACAAACCAAAGCACAAAAAATCTTTGGAACTCTCACCTGCCTTGGTCCCAGCACTGATGGTGTCCTCTGAGAAGGTGAGTTAGACTATGATAAATGCATGAGAATTTTATTTATAATTTCTATTCATTTCATTCTTACAAAAAGCACTCTTAAGCATTTTTGTCCATGTGTGCATTTCCCTTTTTGGCCACAGAGCTACAACAGCAACAGTGGTGGAAGTGTCTCCTCAATCTCCTCCACGCAGAAGCGATTGGACGACAGCGGAGGGCGTTTCACCAATGCCAACTTCCAGGAAGTTCCGTCTCACTCCAGTTCCAGCTCCAAGGATGGCAGCCTCTCTGATGGCAAGAGCTCAGATGGCAAAAGCAAGAAGTCCAGCAGTCACAGCACCAGCTCGAACTCTGGCTCCAGGGGCCGCAAATCTGCGCCGGGCAAACCCCACGGCCCTGTGGTCACCACAGCGACGTCATCCACAGCTCCCTCCTCAACCAGTCCTTTTCAGCAAGGTGAGATTTCCAAACATGCCAACTTGACTTTCACTTCAGAAATGAGTTAGCATGTTCCCAAATTAAGCTGCCAGATTCAAGTCTCGTGTCAACTTCCTGTGTGTGACATTTGAGTGAGTCTGTTGTGACAGGGCTGGATGGAAGCCAGAAGCTGTAAGCTTGGCGTGTGTGTGTGATAAGGCTCTCGTCTGACTGGCTGCCGCTGCAATGTGGAGCAGCGAGTCTTTCTGAGCCGTTTGTGCTGTGGGTGGCGTCTCCTGTGTGTGTGAGTGTGTTTATGTGTGTTATGAGGGAGGTTTGGGAGTCAGAGGAGAAGCATGTTCCCTTCCTTTCTGCTATCAAGCCGTGATGGAGGGATTGAAGCAGAGGTCACGTCTGGAAAATTCAGACTAATCATTAATGTGTCAAAGTACGGCAGGGGCCTCCTCGCTGGAGTTACAGGCAAACTTCAAGGAACTCAGGAAGAAGAAACAACACAGTGTTTTCTCAGCAGAGCGCAATGAGATCAAAAGATGGTGGTGATTAACTATGGAGCCTAATCTTCTGCCTGGGAGTGTGTCATATTGTCTGGGCTCTTGTGACAACACCCGACACAGACCCAGGGTCGGTGAGCCACTCGACTGTTCTGTTCCGCTTCCCTGATGTAATATTCCAAGTATATGAGAGATTGTAATATCAGCAATCTTTTATTAAATTGAGCCCTTTGTGTTTGAGCTGTAGTAATATGGAAAGCTTTTTATAATGCAGAATATGGGAATCTTGTTGTTGTTGATATAAGAAAGGCAGATAAAATCTAATATTCTTTCAGACAGGGTTTAGGTTGATCTCTGGGTCACTTGCTTAAATTCAGCTCTTTTTCACACATTTTTTGCTCGTCTTCAGAGAAAAATGGTAGGAAATGTATTGCAGTGTTTAATCTAGGATCCAGCGATAAGATATAGCAGAACTTCCTGGATGTGTTTTGGAAAGAATACAGAATGCTGCTAGTTATCTATTGGTTATGGCAGCTGTTTGTGTGACATTGGTTTATCTTCGAGACGTGTTAACTGGTATGCAAGCTCTGTGCGTGTTTTAATGTTAGCGGGAGGCTCAAGGGATATAGACCCTGTAGTAAAATTGGGAAGTAAAGCCTCAGCAGCCTCCTGCCACAGCTGTAAAAACATGCGTGTCGGAGTTGTTTCTCTGGCTTTGGTTAAAGGACGAGTCCTTGCCTGAGGGGAGGGCCCGAATGAACACCTAGATCTGGGTCACCCTTCTTGCCTACCTACATAGCTGATTGTTTGGCTTCCTGCAAGTTTGACTGGCACACCTAGGAGTGGAAGATGATGGCATTGCTTGATTTCAGGTTCTGTAGATTTATTTTCTGGTTTTGTAGAGATTTTAGCCAGCCTTTTTTTTTTTTTTTTTCTCCGTAGAATAATTTTAAATTGTATTCATTGTCAATGATAAATAAGAGTGTCCTTGATAAGGAAAGGAGAATCTTTTTAAAACGTGCTGAGTTCTTAAATGTTTGTATGCATGTTTCTGGCATTTTTAGCAGAAGTATAGGTTTCATTTCATGCGGTGTGACTGAGTGAAAATTTTCCTTACACCTACATGTAATAGTGCATATCTTAAATGTTATTTTCAAGTCAAATCATTGTATTTTTGAATAAATGAACAGATCAGAACAAAAAAAAAATTACCTTCAATCAGTGCTTGGTCATTTTGGACAACTGATATAATAATTCACGATAACTGAAATTGGTACAATATACAGCCATTCAAAGGTTTATGGTCAGTCAGATTTTTTTTTAGGAAATTAGTGTTGTCAAATGCTTAATTGCATCCAAAATAATTTTTTTTTTTACATAATTATACACAATACAAACACATATATTATGTATATATAAATACACACATACAGCATATATTTTGAAAATATGTACATGTATATATTTATATTCATATAATTTCTATCATATATAAATATATTTAATATATAAAGGTAACATTTTTCTTAAATATATGCATGTGTGTGTTTATATATACATAAATATACACTGTACACACACATTATGTAAACAACTTTTATTTTGGATGCGATTTAATCATGATTAATTGCTTGACAGCACTAAAATTAATACTAGTATTCAGCAAGGATTCATTAAATTGACTAAAGGACATTTTTAATGTTCTAAAAGAGTTCTATTTCAAATGAAAGCTGATCTTTAGAACTTTCTAGTTATTAAAGAATCTTGAGAAAATATGTATCATGGATTTCACAAAAATTACATCACAGCTGTTTTCACCATTTATAATAATAAGAAATGTTTCTTTGACACCAAATTAGCATATTAAAATGATTTCTGAACGATCATGTAAAACTTAAGACTGGAGTAATGGCTGAAAAGCTTTGCCATTACTGGAATGTCACATTTCAAATATATTAAAAAAACTGAACAGATATTTTTAATGATAGTGTATAATGAAACAGGGATTTTGAATTATTTTGCACTAAAATTGATTGGTTTATGTGCTACGGTGTTGCAAGCTCTTAGTAAAGATGATTGAATTACTGTTGTCCAGTTTAGCACTCCAGCTACACTGGACAACAGTTTTGTAACAATTTTGTAAATGTTTTGCATTCACAATTTTGTAAAGGTTTTGTATTTACAAAATTGTGGCTGCAAAAGGTCTTAGTTTTATGAGCACATGCCACCTCTCTGTGTTTTATGCTGTCTCCTTGTTAATGTGGTTGTGATATTAAGGTGCGCTTTCATCTTTATGTCTTCCTTTTTTCTCTCGCAGGTCTTTTATTAGGCAGCAGCAGCAGTAAATCAGCCACTAGTGGGTCTGTGGTTCAGCCCACATCTGATTTCCTGAGCTTCTCCGATCCCAGCCTAAGGGCCGGCGACTCATACACGCCTCCATCCTTTAGCCGTTGCCACGTGAAGGGTGGTGCAGAAAGCACAGCCTCTGAAGGCATGGTGGCTCTCAATACTTTCGGCATGATGTCCCTCCCCCAAAGCTCAAGCTCAAGCTCAAGCAAGCATTACGAAAACTGTCACCCGGCCGGAGAGCTGGGAGGCCTGGCCTCAGCAGGCTACAAACGACCCCAGCCCTCCTCGTCTTCTTCCTCTGCAACATCGTCTTCATCTACTGGCGAGGATGGCGGGAAGAAGAAGAAGAGAGGGAACTGGAGGAACCGGTATGGACCGTGCTTCACCACCCAGGACAGTACGGGAGAGCACGGCTCCACAATGCCCTCATCAACTTCCCCCTCGCCATCCTCCATGAACACTATGGCCTGCCGCGGGAGTGCAGTCAGCAGTACCGGAGGTGTGGGAGCAGTGGTTGCTGGTAGCAGCAGTCTGGGGATTCAGAAGTCCCCGTCCCTTCTCAGGAATGGAAGCTTACAGGGTATGACTGTCAGCTCCCCATCTGCTGGACCAGGTGAGCAGACCTTATTCTGGATAAATGCCATCCATATTTCATTTGTTTTGCTATGGTGTACTGTCTTAAAGTCAACATGAAATTAAAATTGACCCTTTTTTGTGAATTTCGTGACGCACATATAATAAAATTCTCACTAATAACAATATATATTTTCCTGTAATAGACAATAACTTAGTGCTGCACAATTAATCATTTTAATTGTGATCACAATTTCTGCTTCTCACGATTAAGCATAGTCATCTGTGATATTGGCTTGCTGGTTATTTATCCTGAAACTTTTTATTTTTATTTTACATTTTTGTTGTATTGCATTGATAAGCCTCAATGAGTTTTAATTTTTTTGGTTGCCAGATGTAAAGAGTAGAAATCTCCAGTCAGCGATTAATAATCATGATTTTGTTTTTGAGCAAAATGATTTATCGTGATCATCGAAAATTAGTTTTCAATGCTAAATATGAATTTAGGCATGTACATATATCGACTGAAAAGAAAAAAATATTAACTAATAAAAACTAAACAGCTGTGTTGTGCAGCGTTATTCCAAAGAAAACATGGGTAACACTTTATTTTGATAGTCCACTTTAGACATTCTACTAACAGTAAGTAACTTTGCAACTACATGCCAACTAGCAGTCATTAGAGTATTAGTAGACTGTCTGCTTAATATCTTCTAACACTTTATTTTGATGGGTCCACAACATACTACATACTGACTTTGAGAAACTTTGCAAGTATATGTCAACTTATTCTACTAACCCTAAACCTACCCTACTGAGAGCTAGTAGACATGTAGTTGCTAATTAATGAGAATTAGTTGACATGTAGTTGACACGTGGTTAGTAGAATGTCTAAACTGGACGATCGAAATGAAGAGTAACCAAAACATGTTTTCATCCTTGCTTTTAAGTGACTTTCAGCTGACGCCACCAACCTTTCTTGTTTAACCATCTGCCATTTTGAGACCACTTTAGCTGATCTAGTCAAGTTCATTTCATTCTGAAATGCATCATAGAACAGATGTAAAAAGGGTTGTAAACATCATTTCCTGATGACTTTGAGGTCCTTTGTTGCCCATATTGTTTTTTTTCTTTTCTATCTTCCACATCCTCATTTTCATTCTTTTCAAATTACATGTGACATCTACCATGACTGAATTTTTTTTTCTTTTTAATGTTACATGCTCATAAATCTAAAAGATCTCTCCTAATATTTCCCAGTTTTCTTTCTTTTTTCATGGACTCTTATTCATAATTGTGCACGGAAGCCTATAAACATAGGCAATTATAAAATGGCTGAGATGATTATTTTTCAGGAATTACACATGGAGGGTCTTTTCAATATCGCATTCAGTTCAATTAATGTAATTCATCTAAATCTTTCCCTGAATCGCAATTTGTTCCATCTGTGCATTTAAAAAAATAAAAGGAATCCATTTGAGGTCCGCTCTTCTCGAAGAGAAGCCTGGGAACCAGCATGATGTTGTTTTGGTCTGTGCTGAAGCTCATTAGGGTAAAAGTGGATGGAGGTGCTCTCTAAAGTGCTTCCTCATTCCTACCTGATTGAGAGCTTAGAGTGGCCCGCTGAATCTCCATAGAGATGCACATTAACCTGTTGAGCCCGAGGGAGCTGGAGGAGGGAAGGAGCCTGTAACAGGCAATTAGTTAAAATTTTTATTTGTTCCTCCCTGACGTTGTCTTCTCTCGGGATCCAGAGTGAGCCGGCTTGAGATAGTGTGTAGAAATGCCCTGACCCCTACTGGCCTTCCCGCTCACTGAGCTGGAGCCAGAACACCTAAATACACGGTCACACCATTCTTTCTCACTCATTTGCAGGCACTTCCTCTCTCTCTCACCTGCTAAATCTCGCCATTGACATAAGTGCTCCACATACGCATGGCAGCTATAATGTTAAAGGGGCCTTATCTGTGGTGCTGCCTGTTACTTGGCAACCATCCGGCTGTTTTGTAGTTCCTTCCCTTCTGATTAGAACTTGAAAACTCTGGTGTGTCTCTTTCTCTGTCATTCCCTACTATGCATCATTTCACTATCGCGCTATCTATTCTCTCAAGGCCATATGGGATTTTTGTGTTTGTTTGGGACTCGTTCTCCCACCCGTCCATGCCCTCACCTGTTCCTGGCCTTTGGCTGGACTGTAAATATTTAGCTATGGCTAATGCAGAGTGCTCCACCTCATCTATCTGTCTCACCCTCCCTCAACGGCTCCCAGCTTTTTTTTTTTTTTTTTTTTGATGCATGGCTGGTTTATCAGGGGGAGGGGGAGGGGGGGCTATTATTAAATGCAAACATCCATCTCCGCTCCGGCCGGGTGTAGGACTTTATAGGGTGTTATTTGGAGAGGAGTGGAACGGTTCTTGTTGGTTTCCATCTGAAATTGGAAAGAAAAGCTTTGTGAGACAGATGAGCGCAATGTACTGTAAAGGGTGGAATGCTCCTGTACAACGTTTAAATCCTAAACAGATTTGAAAACACTAGGGTTGCAGAAGAAAACTGGGCATTATACACTAAATGACTGACGATCACACACTACCAGACTTTGAAGTTACTCCAAACACAACAAACTCACGCAGAAACATGCGCTTTGTTGCTAGGAGATGCATGACAAATGTTTCTGTGAAATGTCAACTCCGACTGCCCAATATCTGCAGGCTGGTTCTAACTTTCAGCAAATAGCGTCGACTCCTCCAAACTGCAAATCGGGGCAAAAGTTGTGCAGTGTATTCCAGCCTTTGAAGGGTGTTCACACAAAAAGACAGTTTCGGAGCTGCTTATCTTTTTTTTTTTTTTTAATGGAAACCTACTCTAGCGCTCTAAAAATGTGGGACAATTAAAATAAGTTAAAATTTTAAAACGCATGTCTTTTTTTTTCTTTTTTTTTCATTGCCCTGCGTCTTGTTTTTAAATGTAAAATTCATGTTACAGTGATTTTTCTTTCTCTGCTTGAACAAGTTGATATTGAAGAATGTTTCAACCATTTTTTTAAATTATTTTTTTAATCCACATATCGAAAGTCAACCACTGAGTTCCCGTTGACTTTTATTACATAGACATAAAACATTGAGACATTTTTCAGAATATCTTTTATGTTCCACAGAAGAATGTCACACAGGTTTGGAACAACCTGACTGAATGACAGAATTTTCATTCCTTTTAAGCTTGGTTTTACTGCTCAGGGTGCAACTATGCAGCCGTCCTGTTCATTCAAATAAGCATTCATGAGCAATGCATGCATTTGCTGCATTAACTGCAGCCATGCGCTATAACTTATCTTCGCTTTCGGTCGGCATGCTTTAGAAACGTCAAGCCCGTCTGTTCGCTTGTGATAGAACATATCTTGAAGCTAGTAACCCAACGCAAAACACTTCAAGACATCGATCACTGCTCAAGATACCACATTTAAATTAAAAACATCTGCCACGTCAAAGGCCTAAATATGTTCTGCCGGCATGCAACAATACCTCGAATCAGTCCCTGCTTTCTTCTCTCCGTCTGCAAGGAAAGTGCAGAGGATCCTTATCAGGTTCGGAGCCTCGTCATTAACCTCGCTCTGAACTCGCATGGATTTTCTGCTGAGAGAGGAGACAGGGGTTTGACTTGAAATGCTGGCTAATCTAATTTGAAATTTCCCCTCTCTTCCTCTGATTTGATAAGGGGGGTTTCAGGAGGAGATGTTAAGTCCTGATCGATCGGGCCCGTTCGATCAGCACCAGATAACAGGATCTTTGTCCTTGCTTTGTTTGGTCGCTCATGTCTTGTACCCTCTAATCAAATGCTCCGTTGGTTGACCTTTTCTGAAACGTTAATTATTAACCAGATTACCAGATCAACACTATGATTTAAAGATGAATCTAATCATTAATGAGCCAAGTTAGCTGTTGGTATTCACAAATCTCCCGAAAGTCAAACCAATTGGGATTAAATGGAATACCGTGACACAGCGACGTCTAAGATACCTTTCTTTATTACATATTTCCAATGTGGAGTTTGGAGCTTGGTACTGTAAATGCTTCACGTGGTACTTCTCCGCCCAACAACGTTTCCTTGTTTCACCAGTGAATGTAGACTGCCGCGAGCCATTCATTCCTTTGTGTGGCAAGGGGGCCTCTCTCGTTCCTGGAATGGGTCAGCCTGGGCCATCAGCTGGGTTTATTTGAGATGGTGGCAGGGGAGGAGGGAGAGAGAGAGAGAAAAGGGGAAAAAATCAATAAAACAACAGCAACAACAAACAGCGTGCATGTCATGAACCGGCACATAAATATGAATGGGCCGCACTCCTCCTCAGCCCTGTCTGAAAAGCCCTCAGTCATTTTTACAGAAGAAATAGTGAGTCGTCAGATTCAGGGAACTGTTTTCTGGGTCACCGGGAGGCCGGTGCAGAGTGCATGTTGAGAGGACTCCGAAATGCTTTGTGCTCGCTCTCGAAGTTTGCTGTGATGAGGGCCTGGTCAGACAGGCCATTCAAAGTCCACAAAGTTCATCTCAGGGGCAGCGGGAAAGATAGATGGATAACCAGTGAAGGTATATTGGAGGACAGAGGTTGCCCTTACAGCTATTAAAACTTTGCTTTTACCACGAGATTACAGGTCATAACCTGTGTTGGTTTGTTTCACATGCCCCAGTTGCTATGCCGGATCTCCTGCTGATAAACAAGACAATGTTATTTTTGATTCTGTGGGAATCAAAAGAGTGATTATCATTGAAAGTGTGCTGTTTTACTCGAATCATTTGCTGTAATTGCTGTCTTTTTGCAGGTTCGTACTCCAGCAGTAGCGATGTAGCCTGCCCGTTGCCCAGTGCTGTGTTTGGAGGGTCTCTGTCCGGATCCAACTCCGAGTTACCTGCTCATCAGTCAGTGGTCACTTCCATGACCACTCTCACCTCTCTGCCCCCGACCGCCCCATTCACCAGCACCTCATCCACACATGTGAGTGTTTAATGGACCTTATTATGTATTCATGCTCAGTGCTCACTCTGTATGTGATTGTTTGATTATTTCAATACCCATTTGGTTTGGTTTTGTGGAAATGGGCAAATGAATGACTCCAGGCTGAATTAAATCTTTATATGAGGTGTTTTTGTTTTGATTGAAATTGAACACTGTTTAAATTGATCCACTTGCAAATATAATGCAGTTCAAAAGTTTAATGGTCAGTTTTGAAAATAAATTAATAGTTTTGTTCACCAAGGTTGTATTAAATTGGTCAAAAGTGACAGTAAAGACATGTAAATATTTGTTTCAAATAAATGCTATTCATTTTAACTTTTTGTTCATCAAAGAATCCTGAAAAAAAAAAGTATTACTTTTTCCACAAAATATTAAGCAGCATAACTGTTTTACACATTGCTAATTAAAAAGAATGGTTTTCTCCCGCACTAAATCAGCATATTAGAATGATTTCTGAAGGAACATGTGACACTGAAGACTGGAGTAATAACTGCTGATAATTCAGCTTTGCTATCACAGGAATAACTTATTTTAAATTGTAATAATATTTCAAAATATTACTGTTTTTATTAAATGCATGCAGTCTTGGTGAGCATTTAAAAATCTTAACAACACCAAACATTTTAACAGAAGCGAAAAGTTCATACCTAATTTTATTTAAAAAGAAAGATACATCTGCGAAGATAGATTGTACTGATAATCGCACAGAGCCTTCAGCTCACACGTATCCTTTATACATCATCTCTCACAAAATTAACCAATTAAATAGAATTATACTCATCATCTTTGTACTGTGTGCTAATTTGCTGCAGTTTTATCAAGATAAATGCTGTTTGAGCATGTTCATGATGGCACAAATAGTAATTAACTCCTAAAAGGCTCAGATGTAAACGTTGGGTGCAGCTATTTATGTATAAAGTAACTCGTATTTTTCTTCGTGACAGGATTTTTTCTTTCTACAGAACAAATGAATTTGGTTCGCAAGTGCCAGGGTTTGTGCTAATGCAATATTTATATAATTGCAGCAGTATATTAACCGTATGAAAGAGGCCGTGTTAGGGCCACAATGGTACATAACATGTCAGTGTAAGAAGTAAAGTTCGTCACTTCAGACCTCATTTTTCAGCTCTTGAAAAGACAGTGTTTTGAGTCATTTAGGGTATTTATGACTAGGCTGCTTAAGTATATGGTCTTAACAGATGAACGTCAGGGTGTTTCGATTTTGTTTGCATTAGCTACTCGGAGCAGTATGTGTGGTCAAATAAACAGAATGACACTGTGAGAACAGTGCCGAAATTGGCCTTATATTGGCTGTATTATTATTATTGCTTTGAGTCAGTAATTTCATATATGTATAGGAGTTTGAGGTTGGTAAGATTTTTTTTTTTTTTTTTTAATGTTTTTGAAAGAAGTCACTTGTGCTTATCAAGGCTGCATTAATTGGATGAAAAAAATACAGTAAAAACAGCTTAAAGTAGCTATTTTTTATTTTTTATACATTTTAAATGTAATTTATTCCTTTCATGGCAAAGCTGAATTGTCAGCAGCCATTACTCCAGTTTTCAGTGTCACATGATCCTTCAGAAATCTTTCTAATATGCTTATTTGGTGCTCAAGAAACATTTCAAGAACCGCATTTTTTGGAAATATTGAATAAATGCATAATGTTACAAAAATTGTGAATAAATACCTTTATGAATCAGTGAATTTAGAATCCTTCCCACACATGGACGGACTACTGCATGTGTTCAGATGACAATAATAAAGTCAAGTCAATCTTACAGGCTCCCAGCGCAGCTCCAAATGGGCCCTTTGGAAGCGCACTAGAGACTGAGCACCGTCTCTGCCGCTCTCCTGAGCATCTTTGTCTTGACTTGCGCTGCTGTAGCAACCAGTCGTTTCCAGGCAACAGGGCTTTGTTTGTGCAGATCTGCCCTCTCTGCAGGCAGGGTGGCCTTACATTAGGAGATGAAGTAGACCCACTGATGGCCTTAATGCTGCAGGGCTCCCAGCAGTCCAGCCCCTCCTTAAGCACGCTTGCAAATACATATATCCCCCATTAGTCCTGAGCTTTATGGCATGGGAGATTTAATACAATGAGC
Organism: Acrossocheilus fasciatus; assembly: GCA_036784905.1. Classification (NCBI taxonomy): domain Eukaryota; kingdom Metazoa; phylum Chordata; class Actinopteri; order Cypriniformes; family Cyprinidae; genus Acrossocheilus; species Acrossocheilus fasciatus. The sequence goes on from CM071961.1 coordinate 13,500,915, forward strand.
TTTTTTCTTCACTATGTTGTAGTTAGCAGATCAGTAAACAGGTGATGTTTTTAAAACTATGTCTAGGGAATTCATTTTTATTAGACATATAACATGGTGTTTTATCAAATATAATCTGTGCAAACAATCATCCTTTATTCCGTCAGCATGACTGTCCCCGAGATGTTTGCAATTTTTTTTTTCGCCCTCTCCATCCCTAACTCTCCCTTTGTGGATTGAAGAATGGTTGGATGAAAAAATTCAGTGGTTGCAAGCAGGGCAGCAGTAACCTTCGACCCCAGCGCACACCCCCTAGGCCCACCTCTGTCCCACTCTTCGTTAACCTCCACAATGGTGCTGAGAGCCCTAAGCCTCAAACAATCCGGCTGTCCCTCTTTTCCCTGTGCGGGCGCATTGAGCCCGGCTCGCTGACGGGATGAGGGCTGACAGGCTGGACAGAGAGCTGTGTAGTGGGATGAGGGGTTCTCTTCACACTGGTCATGCTCCCTCCTCTCTCCACACGGCCTGAAAGAGGAGTCTGAGGAATGGGGAGGGCCTGCGGGGCCGTGAGGGGCCAGGGGAATGTAGGATATCTTTTTTTTTTTTTTTTTTTTTTTTTTGTAGTAAAAAAAAAAACCCTGAAGGCTTGAGATTTAAAATATTAGCCATACCATTTAATATTAATTATTTTTATTAGTATTATATAATTAATAATAATTATTATTAAATTTTTTGTATTAAACAAGTTTTTTGAATAGCTAAGGCAGTTCAAATTCAATGTCACGTTTAGGATTAAAGTACCTTTTGCTCCATGTCTTGGGACCATAAATCACATTTTTATATCCTTTATTTGTTAGCAGAAGATCCATAAAGGGAAGCATGTTTTCAAGGTTGGTTTAAACATTGGCATTGTATGGTTGTCTATTCACTGGTCACTTGTAGATGTGATTTTCAATATGTTTTAGTCCAATATGGTCAGTATGGTCAATAAGACATGGTCAATAAGACATTTATTCTATAGTAACAGAGCAAGAAATCCAATACATTGTAATTTCAGCTAGCGTTATTTCCTGTTTGAATCAGATAAGGCCTTGATGTAGATAAAGGCGAGCAAAGGAAAAGGAAAGAATTTATTGATTTCATCAAAATAGTCAGTGAGTGAAAGGACCGAATATATTGGATGTGTTGTAAGGACCAAGGTTATATTTATTTGATGGAAAATACAGTAAAAACATTAATATTGTGAAATATTATTACAATTTAAATGATCTGTTTTTGTTCATTTAATATATTTTAAAGTGTAATTTTTTTCCTGTGATGGCAAAGTTGAATTTTCAGTAGCATTTACTCCAGGCTTTAGTGTCACATGATCCTTCAGAAATCATTAAATATGCTAGTTTGGTGTTCAAGAGACATTTACTATTATTACCAATCTTGAACAGTTATGCTGCTTAAGCGATTTGTGGAAGATTTTTTTCAAGGTTTTTTTTTTTTTTTTTTTTTTTGTTCAAAAGAACAGCATTTATTTGAAATAGAAGTCTTTTCTAATGAATAAATGTCTTTACTTTTACTTTTGATCAATATACGGCATCCTTGCTGAAGAAATGGTAGTGTCATCTGTAAATTGGTATAAATGAGTAATCATGTATATTTAGGTCAAATTTGAGTGAAAATTCTTCAACTTTCCCAACAGTTCCCTGCAATTTACAACACTGTTCCACTGCAAAAGTGTTATTTAAGTGCAAATCATGTGAACCTTTCTGTGGTTTACACCGTGCACCAAGTTTGTTGTTGCACACATGCTGCTACCTCAGAAGCAACACCGCAACCAATCCCAACCATTATTAGGGAAATGGCTTAATTGGATTAAATAATTAGCTGCAGAAGCACATGGTCTGTATGTTGTTCAGGGCTGTGGATCTGCTGTTGCAGGCTCAGCCAATTCTCCTGGCTCACAGGAAATACAGCTGACATGGTGTTTTATCATCCAGCTCTTTGGCCCAGCCCTCTCGCACACATTCATATACACGCATGCAGAGACGCATACTTACGCTCTTACAGTGTTCCATAGTCTAACTCTCTTTATGTGTTTCTTCCTTAGTCAAACTCTCTACCGGGATCCTTTAACCTGGCGCCATCCCATATGTTCGGAAACAGGCTGAATCCGAATTCCGCCATGGCTGCACTGATTGCCCAGTCCGAGGGCTCCCCGGCAGGTGAGACACACAAACGAGGAACCACGCTGATCTTTAGCCAGTACCTCCCACTGGCGCAGGATTACCTTTTCAAATCCTTTCCTCCTGCTTCCTGCGCTCTCTTCTCCCATTTCTCCTCATCCTCCCATTCTTTCTCCGCTCCCCTGTGTATATGGAATGTGTGGTCAGCTGTATCCCCCCCCACCTAACCTCCTCAGGTCGCAGAGAGAGGGAGAGGCAGAGAACAAAACTCCCCGGGACAGAAAGCTGAAAGTGTGCATACCTGTTAAATGAAGCATGCTACCACTCAAACATTTCATTAATCTGCACAATGACCGCAGTGATGACACAGAGGGGATTGCCCTGGGTTTAGGAGGCAGGCTTACCTTACACTCAGCCTCTCCCTCCTCCTTCCCTCCATCCCGGACCACTCAACACTTTCCCCGGACCCTGCCTAAACCCTGGGGGTCTCAGTCATGAGCGAATGGGCTTGCAGGACCCTGTCATGGGGGTTGGGGTGGGGACCAGTTGAAAGCAAGAGAGAGAGAGAAAAAAAAGGGGAACACAGCCTTTGAGGAATAATGGATCAGTCATGCCCTCCTCCTCAAACAGAGGTCAGGGGGTCATTTGACTAACAATAGGAGGAAGAACACCCGTCCTTAAAGAGACCACCGCTCGAGACTGCAAAGCATGCTCTTAGCATAAGCCCAGCTCTTGTCTGGCATTAGTTCACAGCGCAGCACTTATAAAGTAGGGCATACATATTGAACAGGTTAATGATTTGGCATATATGCTGACATTGTGAGATATATTCTTTCTGAAGTTTAGTACAAAACATTCTTAAAAAAAGAATTGAATACTTTTATTTAGTAAGAATGCATTGTGACAGTAAAGCATTTATAAATGGTTTTTAAAAATTATATTTCAAATAAATGCTGTTCTATTTTTCATCAAAGAACCTTGAAAAAAAAAAAGTTCAGTTTCCACAAAAATATCAATAAGCACAACTGTTTTCAACATTGGAAAATAATCAGAAATGTTTTTTTAGCACCACATCAGCATATTAGAATGATTTCTGAAAGAGCATGTGACACTGAAAACTGGAGTAATGGCTGCAGAAAATTCAGCTTTGCCATTGAAGAAATAAATTACATTTATATTTTATAAATTACATTTATAAAATATATTAAAATAGATTTTAGATTTTCAATTTTAATAATAATAATAATAATTTATAATATTATTGTTTTACTGTGTTTTTCATCAAATAAATGCAGTCGGAGAGCATAAGAAACTTCTTTGAATGGTTGTCTGTGTATATATTTATAGTTTATAATATAAAATTATAAATATATTCTAAATCTAAATTATAATATCTAATATATTGTATTTTTTATATAATTTATAATATAAATTAATTGTAATAATATATACATTTTAGTGCATTTTCAAATAAATATTTGATCAAAATTGAGCAAATTTCTTACACCTCATCTAATTTGCTGTCATTTAATAACTGTCAGGTATTTATATCCGCCATTGGCCACCCTGTTGCCTAGATATTGGCATTGGTCAATTAAAAAAAACCTAGTCTAAAAATGTATAATGGGATCAGTGAGGCTGTGAAGCAAGGCTTGTTTACTTTGGCAAAGTACTTGTGCTCTCCTCTCAACACTGGTCACCTGTTGCTCCTCATAGGTTTCCACTGTGTCGTTCAGTCCCTATTCGTTCTGTCTTTTTTATTTTTTATTTTGTAATGTTATACCCGATGCTTTCGGGTCCAGTCTGCACTGCAGCCCCGGGGCTGATCCAGGGTCAGTCAAGGGGTCAGCGCCATAATAAGTCAGACCAGACCTTGGGCGGCTCGTTCTGATGTGCCCACACCCCCACTGGAGCCAGCCTGCGCTCGAGGTGGTAGTGGGCTGGAAAGTGTTAAAAAGAACAAGACGGGGTGAAAAAGGAAAAGAAGGGGGGAAGGAAGCAGGAGGAAGAGAAAAATGGGATTGGCTAACTGTGACTAGGGGGGGTGGGGAGAAAAAAAAAGAGAGCGAGAGGGGGAGAGAGAGAGAGAAAGGAGGGAGGGGGTTGTGCTTGGCGAGGCGCATATGTGATTCATTACTTTCACTGCAGAAAATGAAAAGCAGTGTCTGGCATGGGGCCTGCAGGCAGGGTGATGGGAGCCTCCACGGGGAAGAAAGAGTTGGAGGGAGAGGGAGGGGGGAGAGAGAGAGAGGCGACTCAGTGACACACTCAGTGGTGTCAGTGTGCAAGCTGAGCCGCCAGAGAGACCACTCTGCCGCCCCTAGATGGATTTCTGTGAGGAAGATCTGATGGCTACCAGGCTCACTTTGGATCGAGCCGCCTGTCCCTGTATTTCCCAGGCTCCTCTAACGCCCACATCTTCACGCCGGCTCCTTATCGACTGCTCTCTGTTTACCTTTCAGATCAGGAGCTTGGAGACGGAGCTCTCGGCTTCTCCAGAAGAGGAAACTCACCAAAGACAAACCTCTCCCCTCGGTAAGTCCTATTTACATTCCAGAGCTAGACTTCCCCTCCTCCAGGCTCTGAGATTTCGCTCGCCCTCCCCCCTTCCCTCCCTCCCCCACAGAACACACTCATTCACTCACTCCGTTTCCTCCCTTGCGCGCTCGCCTTCCGAACAGCAGCATTTTGAGCACTCAGCTGTTGTCCATATCGCAGTTACAAACCGGCTTCAGAGTTCGATGTGGCGGCGATGTCTTCGAACGCAGAAAGAAACATTGCATTCGTTTTCTGTAACCTGAGTTGTGGCCTTTTTTGCGCTGTGAATGAGGATATAAAACGGATTTATAAGGAAGCATATATATACTGGACAAAAATTCCTCCGGGATATATGTTTGGTTGAAAAGGTATGTAGATTTATTTGGTCTGTTATTTAAGAAGAGGGTTTATTTGCTGCTTTAGTATGTTTAATGTATGGATATTAGTATTAATATAAAACACTTTTTTTTTTTCCAAATGCTGTATTTGACTTTTTAGATCAGTTTTGTATTTTTTTTTTTTTTTTTAGTCAAAATGTGAGTTTGAGAAATGCATTTAGCACAATATCGCTATAAACTCTTACAAGCTTGTCAGTTTGTGTTTGGATGGCTGCATTTTCAGTACTAAAGGTACAAGAAACCGTTCACACTAAACGGGTGTTTGCATTCCGAAGTGTTGCTTCTCGATTGTTTATCTATGTAAACGTGCTAGATGGACGTGTTTATCTGCTGATCTCGCATTTTTCATCTTTTACAGCATCTCACACATGACACAGCGTTTTAAAAACAGGTTGCTTAATGTAAAAATGTCAACTCTTTTAAAAAACAAAAAAACATGCCTTTTTTAAATTCCATTGCCATGTGACTCACGTTTTTAAATGTAAAAAACACATTATTTGTGAAGGGGCTTTAAATGTGTGCCGAATGTCCATGAATCTCATTCAGAAGAGCTCTGCACCATCGTCAGATTAAATGCGAGTATCTGTATGTGCCGTGTCTGTGATCTGCACCGGGGCAGCCATGCAGGGTGATTTGGCTTCACAGTCCTGTGCTGGAGATTTATTGCCTTGTGGAGAAGATCTCAGCCCAGCCGTAATTACCCCAGAGATAGATTCACGTTCGCCCGAGAGCCCTGATGTAGAGCCCAGGGTTGGATGCATTCATAATAACACAGATCGCTGTCTGTCCAAACAAGAGCGTACTGAGATTTATGGTGTCAGAGAGGCAGGCCCAGGCTCTCTCACTTGGATGAGCTGTGAACTCTGTTTGGCTTTACTGAGCAGCGCGTCTGCCTCTGAAGGCAGGACGCCAAACCAGGAGTTCAGCTGTGTTGTTAATATAGTCACAGCCTAGTGTGTATTTATAAGTGAAAGATGATTATTTATGAATTAAATTGTACTAATGTGACCAGATCTGACATGCATATCCATTTAAATTTCATGACAATGAATTTTGATGAACTTGTGTGTGTGTGTGTGTGTGTGTGTGTGTATATATATACATCTCACTTGTTTTCTATGAATGACTTTAGGTCTCCATTAAGTGGGCTTCATATCCGGTATGACTCGTCAGGGCCGTTGGTTCCGGGGCTCGGATCTGGTTCGGATACGTTGCCCCCGGTGGCCACCAGCATTGACCAGCTGCTGGACCGGCAATGGAACGAAGGACAGCAGTTCCTTCTACAACAGGGCTCACAAGGAGATGGTGAGAGACTTTCTTACACACATATAATGATGCATGTTGCTTCTGTATACAATTACATTAAACCACAACTCAAGCACAGAGCTGTTTGGTTGTGTGTTGTGTGGTTGTCATTGCGCTGGTTTTGCTGTGGATGTTCTTGAGCCATAGGATCCTGTCAGTTCTAAAACTGTTGTGTTTCTGAACATAAGCCTGCACTGGTGTTAATTTTGGGACCTATATTTTTAAATTGGTGTCAAATGTCTTTGTTAGCTTTTATAATATGTAGTCAACTTTAACTTGCTTTGATGAAGTTGTCTTCTCATCACCATGTTGTCTTAGTCATAGAAAAAAGGTTGTAGACAAACATTTTTCATCATGATTTTCATTATACGAAATCAACACAAGGCCACATGGGTGTTTTTTTTTTATCAGCTAATGAAGGTTGTGCTGGTGTTGTTAGTGGTGCTTGCTTGAGGATAAAACTTTGCCAAACTCATCCACGAAATCTAATTCTCCTTAGGTTCCCTCAGGAATTTCCTAGGGGTTTCTATAATGGGTTTTTTATTATTTGTGAGTAAAACAAGGTCTGTGGTAAATATAAAATGCTGATATTTGTTTGTTTTGCTCTACAGTGTGAAATGTGAATTTTGAAGGTGTTATGTTTAAGCAACTACATAAGTTTGGATTGTGAGTGAATGCACTTTGTTACACAACACAATGGCCAAGTATCGTCAAGTTATACAGAACTTATTTTACTCATAAATTGAAAAACCCAGTGGGAAAATTAAGGGAGTACATGGTGGATTAGACTTCCAGGTTTTGCACTCTGAGCGACAGACAAGAATAATACCTTAAATCATGGCTTGTTGAGAAGGCAAGTGCTTTTTTTTTCTTTTTCTTTTTTTTTAAGTGACATGAGACTTAGTATTTTCACCTGATAAAAGGAGCCAAAAAAAAAAAAAAAAAACGTTGAACTTGCATTAAACGAAAAAGCAGAGCCAAATTTAGAGACCAGAATGTCACGGAGACTTGAAAGTTGACACTTTTGACCTGGGGCAGTAAATAACCACCCAGAAGACCTTAGCAACCACATAGCAACATGCTAAAACCCACTCAGAACAACTTATGGCAATGTCCCGGAAACCCACTTAACACACCCTAGCGTCATTGTGATGACTTTTAATTTGCATGTAAAATCAATTAATTCCTGTTATAACAATTTCATAGTCTAGCTGAGAGGGTTTACAGATTTGCTAAAGGAGGTTGTAGAGATATCAAAAGGCATTTTAAATGAATTTCTCATTAGTACGCTAAAAGCCTTTATTAATTATGGTCATTGAAAACTGGATACATTTAAATTCAGTCTAATTTGTCCATTTTAATCTCAGGGTGCATAGTGATAAACCTGGGTCTGTTGCTTTCACTGAAAATATTTTAAGTAAAAATAATTACATCATAAACCTTATTTTACTGCATGTCAATCAAATAATATGCCGGGTTTGAAGCCTGTAATTACATCCATCCCCGTAATGTGGGTAATTGATGCATTGGTTAATACCACAGTAATTATGAGCTTTATTACCTGTATTTTGTCTGTGTGTAACTTGTGTAGTAGTAGCGAATCTTTCAGTAGCAGCAGGTCGGTTTGTAGTGTCACAATTGTGTGAATGAGCCGCAGCTGTTTCTGTTATGATAGAGGCTCTTCTGGCGACGGGGGGGGAAGTCTGACAAACGCACAGAGCAGGAAGCGGTAGGACGGTTGTGTTTCTGTTCACCACTGATATGAGACCAGTTGTGTGGTTTTGCTGACACTGCATCTGGTATGTATTTGGCTTGGGGTTGCTGGCCCCCGATCAGTACCGTGTGATCCTCCGAGAGCGGAAGTCTGCCGTTGTAGTTTTTTCTGGAGGTCTTGAACCACACATGTGCCAGTGCAGTTTTCGGGCTTGTGGTATTGGGTTCACTGCTTCATCTCGGTGGTTTTTAACCACTTCTATTTTGCTGTCAAATCTTGATGCGTATGTTTTGTGTGTCTGTGCTTTTGTGTCTAGTTCTGGGAATGCTGAAGTCCCTGCACCAGCTGCAGGTGGAAAACCGGCGGCTGGAGGAACAAATCCGAACTCTCACCATGAAGAAAGAACGACTGCAGCTCTTGAGCGCTCAGCTCTCTGTGCCTTTCACCCCCGCGAGCACCACGGCCACCACTGCCTCCTCTCCTCTGTACCCCAGCAACACTCACGCAGGTTAGACATACTTGCTTACCTACCCGTACAGTTTTCACACACTCCATCTGGACCGTCACAGTCTAATCCCACCCCAAACACACCCCCCCACCCCGATCCACATATTCACACATACACGCACACGAGCCCACCTCTCACCCCCCCCCGTCAGACTCCCTTCCTCCCCCTCTGTTCTGCTCACGGAGCCTCCTCTCCCAGCTCAACTCTAGCTAATCTGGTCTCCGCATTCATGTCAAGTTGCAAAATCTCTCTCTCCTCCAGACATGCTGCACAGCAAGAGCATTCAGCTAGGCAGCAGTGTTTTAACAGAGTCCTCTCAACCCTTGCCCACTCAGGTAACTTCCTCTACCCCTGCTCTGCAGATGCCATCTGCTGGGACTGAGCACCTCTTTAGTTGAGTCAAGTGTTATATTATGTATATCTGTACATAGTTGAGTGTGTGGCAGTGATGTGATGGTGTAGTACGTAATTGCATCGTAATGACAGATTCATGGGATAATTGGTGGCTGTGTGATGCATAAGTCTGATTGGAATGATGCTATATCTATTTGGTTGGACAGGTACAGGAGGCGCCTCTCTCACGTTGACCTCTCTTTCTCTCTCTCTCTCACATTCTTGTGCTTTCTCTATTCTTTCTCTTTCTTTCAGGATCCCCTGTCTGGTGGCCATAGTAGCGGAAGTAGCACGTCCTCTCTCTCCACCCCTCCGTCTGCGGCCCACAGTCCCCCCCAGCAGCAGGTGAACGGAGTCGGCATGGCCGGGGTGGCCATCCAGCCTGGCAATGCCAACTCGACCCTCCCTGCCATAGCCGGGGTGACGGGTCTGATGGGCGCTCTGCAGGGGAACCACCTGGCCATAAGTGGCATCGTGGGTGCCCTAAACGGAGTCATCCAAACCTCCCCCAACCTGGCCCAGAATAGCAGCCCCTTGCCCCATCCCTCAGCAGCTACCAGCACATCCCTGCCCATGTCCAACAGTCTCAGTAACAGGTAAAAACTGGCACTTTCCGCCTTAGACTTTGCACTGAGAGTCCATTTTGTTAAATAGTACATCTGATTACTTTACTTGAGGATCCATATTTCAGGGTTATGATAGTGGTATCTGGATTAGTAATAAACATGGGTGGGTGCTGATGTGGATTTGTGGGTAAATCTCACAAAAACTGTCAGGAAATTGCCCAGGTCATATTTTACCCCCAGAGCAAAAGAGAAATGAAATATGTGTTATGCTTTATATACGTTACATTAAAAAAAAAAAAAGTAATTGGGATTTTTTTTATCTTAAAATTTTTGACTTTTGTTTTCAGAATTGCTACTTTATATCTTGCAATTCTGACTTTATAACATGCAACTGTGTTTTTTTTATTTTATTTTATTTATTTTTTATTCAGTGGCTTCCATATATATAACATTTATTTGATCAGTGAAAGCAGTATTATTATGAAATATTATGAATGTTTATTATGAAAGAATATAATGAAAGTTTTCTATTTTAATATAAAATGTAATTTATTCCTGTGATGGTAAAGCAAAATTTCTTGTTAAAAACAGTTTTGCTGCTTAAATCTTACTGACTTTTTAAAAAAACTTTTTAATATTTTATGCTTTTTGAAAAATATATATTAAAGTGTATTTATATATTGCACTTTTTATTTAAATTTTATTTTGGGGTGAATTGTGACTTGGACGTGTTCGTTAGATTCATCCGTAGTACTTGGCATTGTGTGCTGCATTCATATTTTCTTCATCTTTTCTGCTTCCCGATCTCTCTTTTGCTTGCGCTTTGGAATGCAGCAGCTTGACCACTGCGAAAACCAGGTGAGGATTGGCTTGCTTCACCTTTTTTTTTTTTCTCACTTGCTCATTTTGTTGCTCTGCTGCCTGCGAGTCTTGCGCCTGTACATCTGCCTCTGAAACAGAATTGTGTATTTAAGATTGAACCGCTGATGTTTTCTTAGCAAGGTCCAGCTTAAACAGCCCTCCCTTTGTCAAAAACAAGACCATTAGCTATGATAACAGTCTCTTTACTTTAGTATACAGAGGGGTTTTATTTCACGTGTAATGTTTTTCTGTGGCCATGGCCAAGAAGTTTTTGAAATGATGAAACTTTTGTTTGCTTATGAAGGTTTATGCATGTGTTTGCAGTGCGCCAAGGCTTTTCAACGATCAGCACAGACAGATCCTCCTCCATCAGCACCAACTTCAGCAGCTTTTCAGCTCCCAGCAGGCCAAACCGGTAAGAGGAGCACCAACACACACACTCAATTACACAGCCACAGAGTCTAGAGTCTGTTCACAATTGTTCATGTGACTTGTACTTATTTTGGCCATGATCCTTGTTATTAGATTCTGTCTGAATGATGTATAATGTAACAGTTAAGGCCGAATAAATCTAAAATAATGCATTAATTCCAAGACCAAAAAATATATGCGTGTTTGCTTACAAAACACCTTATCTTTTGGTGATTCAATGCCACAAAACTCTCATACGTCACAATGGCTTCTCCCTCAGAATTGTTTATTTTAGCATCCTGGCAGCTTGGAATTGCAATTTTGAGGAAATTCTTGCCACTATTCTGTGCAATATGCATCATATGGTCCGTGGGCAGTCTGTGGGTGTGCCGTCTTTGTCTAGACATCTCATCATACTCTGTCTGTCTGTGTTTAGGAACAGCAGCAGGCTCTGCTCTATCACTTAATGCAACAACAACAGCAGCAACAACAGCAGCAGCAGAATGACATACAGCTACAGCAGCTGCCAATCAGCAGCCTCCTGCCCGCCACACAGCCAGCCATCACTACAAACCCCTTCCTCGCCATGCACAACGACAGCAACACTCCTAAAACTGGAGTTAGTACTGCAACTATCAAACAGACAAAAGTATTAACTTATAATATTCATGGATTCATTTTGAAGTATTTTTATTTTAAGTGTGTATATAATTAATATATGAATGAGTTAATATGAATATATAATTGTGGTAATATATATTATTATTATTATTTAGAATTTTATGATAATTATTATTGTAAATGTATTTACATTAAAGGTGTGTGTGTGTGTGTGTGTGTTAACATATGCATTATATTTTATTAATGTAGTGCATTTACAATAATAATTATAAGAAAATAAAATTATATAACATTTATAATATTAATATAGTAATATAAATGTTCATATATTTTAATAATAATATTTTAATATTATAATATGTGACCCTGGACCACAAAACCAGTCTTAAGTTGCTGGGGTATATTTGTAGCAATAGACGAAAATACATTGTATGGGTCAAAATTATCCATTTTCATATTTTGTAAATTTCCTACTGTAAATATATCAAAACTTAATTTTTGATTAGTAATATGCATCGCTAAGGATTTAATTTGAACAACTTTAAAGGTGATTTTAGATTTTTTTGCACCCTCAGATTCCAGATTTTCAAATAGTTGTATCTCGACCAAATATTGTCCGATCCTAACAAACCATACATTAATGGAAAGCTTATTTATTCAGCTTATTTATAAATCTTAATTTAAAAAAAAAAAAAATGGACCCTTATGACTGGGTTTGTGGTCCAGGGTCACATATAATATAAAGTATAATTGCATTATTATATTTATATTATTTTTATTGTATTTACAATAATTCTAATTTTGTATTCTAATTTAGTCTCAATTCATAAGATTGTATTATTTGTATAATTGTATATTTTTATGTTAATAAAATAGGTTTCTCGTAAAACTTTATTATAAAAATTCTTTTATTTCTGTATTTTATTTGATAGATTTTGAGGATCACTTATTGAAACTGTGCTTGTGTTTTATTCAGAGACTGGGGGAGAAGGCTGTGTCTTTGACGGGACAGGAAAAGACCTGATGTAGAAAACAACATTTTGGAGGAGTTCTGCCTTATGGGTCCCTCTCATCTGCGCATCCCAAGAGGCTTGCAATCTGAGCAGCAAGACCAGAACATTGAGCCACCGCACGAAACCCTCACCAGCACCAGCCTTCATATGTACACACACTTGCCGGTTTGATGCCCATCTGGCAAACAACATGCTGCACTGAGTTTGAGTAAATCACTTGCTGTAAACGTACTGGATCCCATGGGGGCCAAAAGACACACGCACAGTCTCTCTCACCCTGCCAGTGTGCTGAAAATGACACGCTGGTGCGCGTCGCTGTGGGCGGAAAGCGTAGACCGAGGTCTTGGATGGGGACTGCAAGATGGAGATGCTTCTGGAACATTATCTGCTCTCCGCTGTTACCTCTCTGTACCCCTTTAACAAGAAACACACAACGATAATCTCGATTTGTCGTGTTTGTCCGTGTCGTGTATTTAAAGGCGTCAAATAGTTCAAAGCTGAAGCGATCAGACATTTGTGCACCATGAAGGCCTTCTCTGCATCCTGATCTTGAGCTTCCCCCGTGAGGAGGCGTCCCAAAGGTCCACAAACCTGTCTCACTGACCCTGCTGCACTCTTTGAAGAGCAACTACCTCTCAAGCCAGGACACACAGACCAGGCCCTAAACCCAAGTGCCTGGCCCCGATCTCCAAGCTCTCAGCTAGGGGCTGCGCGCTGGAGACGCTGCCAGTCTCTCTCTCTCTCTCTCTCTCCTTCCCTTTTTATTTTCTTCCTCCAGTCGATCCATTTTTTTTGTGAAATGATTTGATACCAATCGGCGTCGCTCAGGCAATACCAGTTCAGAGATTCCCAAAGATCTCTGCCTGTACAGTGACTACACTGAAAAAAACTGATTTCGAATGTTTGCGCTGCATTGATCCTTTTTGAAGCCAACTTTCTATTATTCCTTTTTTATTTATTTGCATTCGTTGCATGTTGGGCGCAAGGTAATGTATTCTAATGCTCAACTGGCAAAATGTTTTTATACTACTGTACAAAATTCTCAGCTCTTCTGAGTCTTGTAAAAAGTTTGATGAACATGTCTGGTGTTTGAAGTTATAAAAAAGAAAAAAGCCTACTTGATGATTTTGTGGTCTTGTAAATACGCCTGTTTTTCCCCCTTTTCCTTTTGTTGTTATGTAAATATACAGATGCATATTGGATTAAGAATAAGCTGTCAGAATAAATAAGATTTAGTTTAGCACACTTTTACCTCTTTTCTGTTGTAAATACATATTTGTGATTCACTTAGTGGTGCGAAGGACTGTTTCGAAGCACTGTCGGTGTGTTCAGATTTTTTCCAACAGGCTTTCCACGAGACTGGTGACTGGATAAAGTGTATTAATTTATTTTTGTATGTGCAGGGACTTTTTTTTTTTGCACCGTTTTATTGATGTGGTTTTATACGTTATAGATATGGTATGTTCACGTTCTCATGTATCTGTACAGAAATTATGCAAAATCTCTAAAGTTTGTATTTAAAACATCAAAAGTGAAACCACATGAGTCCTGCTTCATATTAAGAAATTCTGAACACTGAGATTGTAGTGTTGCCCTTTTTTCAGTGATAAATTAAAATCGGTTTATTACAATCTTGCATCTTGCAGTGCCGTTTGTTTTTTACTGAGTTTCAGTATGCTTTTAAATCCTTGCAAAGAAGTGCTTACAAATTATGCTAGAATAGTTCGTAATACAGACTCACGACAAGCATTCCAATGACAGGGCTCTCCAGTCTCTAGATTATAATTAAAATAAACAGCTTTACATAATTTAAAGTGATAGTTCACCCAAAAATGAAAATTCTTTCCATCATTATTTACTCATCTTCATATCGTTCCAAACCTGTCTGCATTTCTTTTTGCTGAACACAAAAAGACGATATTTTGAAGAATGTTTATAACCAACCAGTTTCAGATGCATGTATTTTTTTTGTGCATACAATGGAAGTCAATTGGAAAAAAAAAAAAAGTTACCAACAATCTTCAAAACATCTTCATTTGTGCTCAACGCAAGAAAGAAAAATCTTTTTTTTTTTTACAGATTTGAAAAAATATGAGGTTGTGTAAATTACAGAATTAAAATTTTTTTGGTGACCCTTTTCATATTTCCAGGGTTTTTAGATGCGAAAGTCATCATAGTTGGGTCATTTTGTTTAGTGGTGAACGGAAAGTACAAATTTTTAGTTAGTTAGTGTTCCCATTTGCCCCAATAATAAAAGAAAATTACAGAACGACTTTCTTTCTACGACTTTCCAAAGGAGGAAAAAATACAAAGAGATTGATTACACTGGAAAAAGAGAGAAAGTTTTCTGACATGAATGCACTAAAACACAAAATATAGTATTATAAATGCACATTATTTAAAAAAAATATATATATATATGAAAGTAACAGAAATTGAATGAAATAGATGTCAGTCACATCCATTTATCTCAAACTCAAAAATTACACTACTTGTGCTGGAAATATCAGGTTCGATGCATCAGCCACGTGCATATTTCTTCCATTATGAGCCGGGAAACAGCCACTAAACTCCGTCATCCCTTTCTCCCCCATATTTCTGCAGTCTGTCCTTGTGTTTGCTATTTGCTGAGTGGAACCCATTTCTCAGCGTGACCCCCAGGGACCTGCCCACTGTCCCTGCCCAGCTCTGAGCGCTCCTGCTGTGGGAACAGCAGGCCCCTCTCTCCCCTCAGCTTCATCAAGCTGTCCACACTACTGACCACCCACTGACCCCTGACCCCTCCACCCCAGCCTGATACGCTCAAAGCGGCACGCACACAATGGGTCCAGTGACAGCATTCACGCATCTGAAAAATCTTCGCTTTATTTTAATCAGATGAAAGCATTCTTGGAAATTTGTAAAACGTCACATTTTGTGGGGCGCCGTCTCGCTTTTCCCATGATTAAATAAGGAACTCTTTTACGACCTAAATGTGAGTTCTTCAATAAGCCTCTAACAATATTTTTATTACAATCGCACGGCAGTGATAAATCAAATATTTAGTTATTTAGTCCTTTTCCACCCAGTTAGTGATGGCTTTGTATTAATGTCCGCTCAGAGAGCAGATGGGGTAATAGGAGGCCGAGGGCAGAGAGTGTCGCTCACTCTTTCTCTACCAGGTGCACTGGAGGGGGTGATCCGCGGAAGATCCTTAGGGACGATTCATTTTCACCCCTGCTGCCTGTAAGGAATGGATTCAGCTTACAGGTAGGTAACAAAAGCTGCTAACTGACAGAGCTGGAAGGGAGGTGACTGATTTATGGTTCTTTTCTTTCTGGTTCTCGCCACAACTGTAACCCCGAATGGCCGTGTCAAATTGAAATTTAGGAATATTATTAGACCACAGTGAAAAGGTGTCTTTTGAGCTCCGGCCTGCTAATTAATTATGCTATTAAAGACGCCGTGTCTTTAAAAATGTGGGGGAGGCAGAGACAGCTTTTATTATGTTCACGTTTAATTTACTGATAATTACTCAAAGGATGAGACACATATTTGAGGTGAATTACTGGAGCAGACTTTTGTAAACAGAAATCTTACCCTGCTTTACTTTCCAATTCATCCTCTTCCTGTACTCATCTGTACCTAAATGTTAATGTTATTTAATAATATCATTTGTTGTTGTAACTAATTCATTTATATAATGTATGACATGTATTATTACATTTTATTTCAATATATACGCATGCATCTTCATGCTCATTTGTCCCTCAAATGTTCTGTTGTTATGTCAGGTTATTTTATATATTTATTATATTTTATTTTATTGATATTATCTCTTTTTTTCATTGTTCCATGAAAAAGCATATGTGTGTGTATATATATATATATATATATATATATATATATATATATATATATGTATATATATTTGTGTGTGTAATTATGTGATAAATGATAATTATGTAACTACATACTGTGGGAAATAAATCAAGTTTAGTGTTTAAAATAAAAAAATGCATCCATTATTAAGTGGGATTATTAGCAGGAGATATGTGTTTGGTTGCTGATTTATTTGCATGTTTTCTAATGTTCTAGTTAGTTTATAGTTTATTTAATTTACATGGTATATCTCAAACAACAAACGACTCATTAGCAAAAGATTAGGAAAAGAATGACAGGAAAAACAAACAAACGGTAAATAAATCGTATATCAAAAGTACAATAGTCAATAACAGCAACAATTTCTTTGTCACATTCCTCTTTTTGGTTCTTCATCAAAATCCAGTTGTCATTCATCCGTATTTATGCTGAGGAGCTGAATAGGATTAAAAACCCATTCAAACATCCTTCCAGATGATTCTGAATCATTGTTCTATTAGTGCTATTAAATCAATCCCAGCAAATATTCTGCTCACTGCTCTTATAATAAGCATCTAATGCATCACACTGTCCACTTTCTTTCTTTCTTTCTTTCTTTCTTTCTTTCTTTCTTTCTTTCTTTCTTTCCCTCTTCTCCCCACCCACCTTTATTTCTCCTCCCTGTTTGGTTCATGCTGATGATTTCCAGCTGCTCAGGCACCATTCTGTTACATCTGCTTCTGCTTTAGTAATTAATAGCTCACTTTCCTCTCCCAGTCAGATTGAGAGACTGATCCCCCTCCACCCCTCCACCCTCTCACATACACTCTTCTCTCTCCTGCCTTATCAGACCTGTCAATCACGTCCGGGCTGTTTAAACATGCCGTTGCCACCCCCCTCCTCTTGCTTGCTTTCTCACTTGCTCTCTATTTTTCTCCACCGCTTGCTTTCTCTCTAACTTATTTTCTCTCTCTCTCTTTTCTGTTGCTTGTTCTGTGCTCTATCTTTCTCCACTTCTTAGCTGCACCCCTCCTCCTCCTCCTCTGGGTTTATTCATTCACATCTTGGGAGTTTGGACACACCCCCTCTTCAGTCCCATCCCCCTTGTTTCCAGCTGAACTCCTGTCCAACATCAACGGTTTCAATCAGTCTGCCAGAGGCCTATCGGGACACCGGCTCTGGCTCTCCTGGGTAGCCAATAAAGGGCCTCTTCTGTCCATTTGGGTGCCTGAACAAAAATATTTGTTTGTTTGATTGTTTAGAAATAATTGTTTAGATTTATACTTAAATAAATAAGTGAGATAATGCGTGCTGTGTGTTCAGCGTTGGAAATATCCATTAATTGTTTGGTGGGATTATTAGCAGAAGATTTGTTTGCTTGATTAATTATTTATGTTTATTCATTTTCTAATTTGGTTTAGCGTTTGTTTGATTTACAGGGAAGATCTCCAACAATAAACAACAAAAGCACTCTGAAAAACAAAAGAGTATTGATACAATTGAGATTATATAAAAAAAATCTTGATCAAACCGTAAATTATTTTCAAATGATTTTTTCTACTAAAAATGTTACACGTCTTGTTTTAGTGTTTGAAAAGCTATAAATAATAATATAGACAAAATGTATAAATATAATTGTGATCATATCATTATTTTCAAGTATTAAAAATGTTACACACCTTGTTTCAGGGTTTGTAAAAAGTATAAATAATAATATTACAGAAAGAAATATGAATACAAGTGTGATTTATTAAATTACAAAGCTTAGAGGAGAAAAATCTTTATCATATTTTTTATTCATAAATTATTTAAAAAATGAATTAGTGTGTTACTAAAAAAATGTTATACTTTTTCAGTGTTTGTCAGAAAAGTATAAATAATAGATAAAGTGTGATTTATTAAATCACAAAGCTTAAAGGAGAAAAATCTTTATATTTTCGGCTCATAAATTTTCTAATTTCTTAATTTGTATTAGTGTGTTACTAAAAATGTTATAAATCTTGTTTCAGTGTTTGTAAAAAGTATAAATAATAATATTACAGAAAGAAATATGAATACAAGTGTGATTTATTAAATTACAAAGCTTAGAGGAGAAAAATATTTATCATATTTTTTATTCATAAATTAGTTCAAAAAATGAATTAGTGTTACTAAAAAATGTTACACTTTTTCAGTGTTTGTCAGAAAACTATAAATAATAGATAAAGTGTGATTTATTAAATCACAAAGCTTAAAGGAGAAAAATCTTTCTATTTTCGGCTCATAAATTATTTTCTAATTTCTTATTTTTTATTAGTGTGTTACTAAAAATCTTGTTTCAGTGTTTGTAAAAAGTATAAATAATAATATTATAGATATAAAAAATATGAATATACTGATTTATTAAATCACAAAGCTTATCTTTGATCTGTTCATTATTTTCAAACAATGTATTATTATTTATTGTCTATCGGGCTTCAGAGTTGCTCAGGGCCGTGTTCACATTCTGAATTCCTCCTGTGCAGTTGTGTTCGCCGTGTTTCAAGCTCTTCGGCCAGCTCGAGGGGCCCCATCTTACACTCTCCACCTCCTCTCCGTCCTTACAGTATGTGTCCTCCCCCGCCATTGAGGGAGATTAGCGGGGCTGGGTACAGGGACTACAGTCCTGAGCCTCCCCCAAACTCATCACTGCCTCCCTCCCACTGCTCCTGCCATGGACCCCCACAGGTTTCACTCCTGTTGGATAATGGTCCCAGTGTGGCCCGGTGGGACTCAGACACATCTTTCTTCATACGCAGACAAGCTTATTCTTCTTCCGAAGTAACGCCACCCCCCCACCCCTTAAACCCCTAAACCGACGGGACCGAGAAATACACACTAATAAGTTTAGAGCAACTGATGAGAACCAATACTGAAGAAGACATGCCAAATTATTTGTTCTGATATTATTGGAAAAAACAGGCGACATTTTTCCAGTGCGTTTACACATACAGCTGTTATACATTTTGTAACTCTTTTTTGCATTGTATGTCACAAACTATATCCCATATTTATCTCTTATTTAACTGTGTAAATTATTGTAAAATACAAAACAAATGCTGCATCTACAGCTACTTCACTATAGGAGTGGGCTGTAATGCAATAGAAAACAGATATTTTAATTTGTATTAGAATTTATAGAATGCAATCTACTTGTTCATATTAATTATGGTTTTCTTCATAAACAGCCTCACCTCATTTTAATTCATAAACACAAACAAATAGGAAATAACAAAATCATGATGCATCAACTAACTATAAAAACATAATATACAGAATGCGTGTGTGTGCGTGTGTGTGTGTGTGTGTGTGTGTGTGTGTGTCTGTGTCTGTGTGTGTGTGTGTGTGTGTGTGTGTGTGTGTGTGTGTGTCTGTGTCTGTGTGTGTGTGTGTGTGTGTGTGTGTGTGTGTGTGTGTGTGTGTGTGTGTGTGTGTGTGTGTGTGTGTGTGTGTGTGTTTTAAACGTAAATGGTCCTATACACACTGCCATTTTGTACACTGGACAGTTTTACAACCTTCTCAGTCTGGTCAGGCATTATATTTCTAGTGTTTTAACATGCAATCAAATACATAAACAAAACCCCTAACCCTCTATGAGAGTGTAGCTAATTTGTAATTGGTTAAACTTAGGTGTTTCCCGTAAATAATTAAGTGTTCGTTTTCATTTCAAACTAAAATAACAGTAGTATTTCTTACAAATAAAATACGAGATCAATGCGAATAGAGTACAAAATGAATATAAATATAATTGTATCCGTTCTGTAAAGCGACGATTTGAATCTCCGCGGTGGTTTAGTTCCAGGCGGTTGGAGGCAGAGTGAGTGCGGAGGGAACTGACCTCTGCATGGGGGAGAGAGGGGGGACTGAGCCCCTGCGTGACATTAATCTGCCCTGTCACCCTGTCTCTGGGATCTGCACAGGAGCATACGGCACAGGAAGCATGTCCTAACTGGAAGTAAATCGCTCTAATCAATAATGTCACATACTGTTTTTTCATTTTGTGGAGGCTGCACATAAACACCTTTCCATCATATCCATAAATAACGCGTACATAAACACAAACGTGTATTTCTATTCCCAATTCGCTTAATTCTCCCCGGTTATCATTCTGCCAGGGTCTGCACGCTCGCATTGAGGCACACACACACTCTTTCTGTGTGCTCCTCCGGTCGTGCTCGGTAACAGCAGGCCTCTCAGCGGTGTGTGCTGATTTTCCCTGCCGCCTCTGACTGCCGCAGCCGGAGCTGAACAGCAGCGAGGAACAGGAGCTCAGCGAGCGCGCTAGAAAGCCTCCAAACGCACGCTGATACACTGATAATTATCCATAAATGTAGAAAATAATGACTAAATATGAACTTAATCTGCAAGGTATAATTGAAAAAATACACGTGCATTTTGTTATGCATGTATTACAAAGGAGATATAATAGGCTGTATAAATGGTTGTGTTATTTATGCTGGCTGTTAAAGCTGTTATAAGAACACTGTGGAATTGACAGTAATTTTAACGGGAAGAGAATGCAAAAATTCTACAGTAAAACATGTTAATTAGCCTACCTTTCACGGTAAAAATTAATGAATGCTATTTCAAATTACACTATGCATTTTTACAGTAAAAATGTGTAAAAACGTTTTTAGACGTACAATGTTTGAAGTAAGCCTATCAATTCAGGGGAAGCTGGAGGATGAGCATTGTATCCTTTATATCAGTATTTTAGTGTGTTGATGGTGTTTTGTGTTTATGTGGGTCTTTGCTCTAATGTTGTTATTAGGCAACAGTTGCTGGAAAGGCCAAGTTTGAGATATTATGTCATCATGTGGTTTTCCATTGTGCACGTGAGATATTTTCAATACATTTTATGGTGACTTACAGATTTTTATAAGCTGCTATATCGACAATATATATACGATTTAATGACATAAGGCCCAGGATTTGTAACAGTCAACAAAATACCATGCTGTAATGTTTGTTGCATTGCAACTTTATTATTTTACAGAAACGTTGCGTTCTAAACCACAGTTAGGCCTACCATTTTTTTTTTTTTTTTTAGTAAATTTAACAGCAATAACATTAAAATTAAAGTTTCGGCTTGCCCGTCAAACAAACAAACAAACAAATAAAATAGACATATATTATACGAGGTAATAAATACAAAATATTCTTGTTTTGCTGTATTCTACCTTTTACTTAAAATACATTTTGTAGTAGACTATATGTTAAGAAAAATAAAATAAAACAAGGAAAATAATTTTAATGCAAATCAGCCTCTTTAGCACAGATAAATTATAATTCCAAGCAACTTGATAAATGTGACAGACTATAGTGTTGAAACATCATGTATTAATCGGGTAAAAATAGATATCAGTTCATTATCTGAGCAGCCCCCATCATAATTAATAAAACAGTCAGAAGGCGGTGGGGGTGTAGGCTACTTTAAATTATTCTTATTCCCCATAATGTCCCAGAGAAAGAGTAAATTGCATATAATTTCTTGATACAAGACGAGCTATTCATTTTGTTCTGGGTCAGGAGAGACATGCAGTGATAGGCTCACCTGCCGCAAGCTTGTTAATTATGGAAATGTGAGTTAGAATCAGCTGTCACTATTATGCTGCGGAGCCACTCTCACGAGGGAGCGATGTGTGTGTGTGTGTGTGTGTGTGTGTGTGTGTGTGTGTGTGTGTGTGTGTGTGCGTGTGTGTGTATGAGTAAGCAGGCTCTTTCATTTTAAGCCGTGCAGTGAACATGCATGTCATGGACAGGGGCTGCTTTGGGCCACTGCACATCTCAGGAGACTTCATTAATTATTCAACCCTTTAACTCCCAGTGAGACAAGCCCGATCGCTGTATGTGGCCGGTAACCCCAGAAAAAGACCATTACATACAGGTTACCTGAGTATATGCAGAATAGAGATGATGCGTTGCTATGGAACCAGCGACAGGAAGATTCGGAGCATTTAATAACAAGAACAGCGGCAGAACTGGGTACAGTACGCCGAAAGAAGCGCGTATGTATGCAGAAGCAACCAGAAGTGCATCTGGGGTGGAAGAGGCGGCCAGCTCATGCTGATTTTATACGGTAAAAGTTGAAGTATGGGCACAGAATTGACATGTAAAACTTGATTTAAATTAAATAAATTAATAATTAAATTAGATATTAAATGATTAAATACATTAATATTTAATTTAATAATTTGTATATTGAATATATAAATTATAAAATTAAATATATATATATCAAATACAATTACATTATAAATTATTAAATGATTATTAAAATATAATAAAAAATATTTAAATTAAATTAAATTAAAATTCTAATTAATTTGTTAGACTTAATCAGATCGCGCTGAATGCTGTTATGTTAAATTGTGTAGGGATCTGATATTCAGCGTAGACGCCATATTTAATTTTTCACGAACGAAACCGAGGCTGCGAGGGATACACTGAAACTCCCATATCAAGTCAAAAGATATCTTCTGAGTAGCTGGATGATCGACAGACAGGTATGGCGTCTGCCTCAAGTAGGGTACATAAGTTTGAACACATTAAATAAACATTTACAAACATATTAGTCAATGGAGTCAACGGAAAATCCCCACCGTGAGAGAAAAATAAACGCGCGCGCTTGTGTGTGTGTGTGTGTGTGTGTGTGAAGGACGGGGTTGACTAAATGCCTCCAGCGTGTTCCGCTTGTGAAATTTTATGCCTTTAAAACAATGCTATGTATTTTGAGGATGTACATTTTACTGGCGTTTTTACGAGAAGCATAAATAGGCTACAGATGGTTATATCAACAAACAGTTCAAGTATTATAAACTCTGAACTTTCTAATATTACATATAAACGCTGCGCCTGATTAAATGACACAACAGAGGAACCTTTCAAGTAAAATTTCTCAGTCTTCAATCCTGCCTCATAATTCGGATCAGTTTGAGGGAGCACATATTTGCAACATAACTTTAGAGATACGCTTTCAGTGTCGAAAACAATGTTATTCAGATATATCAGACAAGGGAATGCATCTTGTATGACAACTACTCTGTTATTGAAAACCCCTGTAAATTCCACAGCATTTTCCATTTAAAACATGGTCAACCTAAGGCTGACATATAAAAAGGATGAGGTCATCGAATGCCAGGTGTGCATTTATCAATGTAATCTATGAGTGCAGAGACCTCCCACAAACTCACTGGCCTATAAGAGCACAGCGAATTGAAAGAAGCAATGAAATCAAGTTTTTACCACAGTATGACATAAATAAATATAAAAACATGCACACAAATCAGAATCTGAACCCTTAAGCCTCCAGAGTCCACTACATCTTTTCTCAATCTATGATTTAAAAAAAAAAAAAACAAGTTTGGTTGCCTTTTAATTCTTTGGCAGTAGACATCTGTTGAGCCACATGGCCAGTATTTTGCAGAGTGGAGGACACTTGTTTTGAAGGATTAGCTGACTAAGACATTCTCTGTGTCTTCCCTGGCTAGCCATGTTTTATTGTTATTGGTTTTTTTGCATGATAGGAAAGTTTGTAACTACAGGTGTTGGACACATGAGAGACAGGGACCAAATCAAGTCCATCACAAAAGATAACAAAATGTGTTTTATGTTCTTCAGGATGTGAATGGTTTGGATGCTTTTAGATTTGCTGGGAGAGAAACTGTGCTTAAGGTTAAGGGAGAGGGGCCGTTCGAACACTGGCAGCTACACAACACCCACAATTAGTGGTGTTTGCTGTGCTTTGTCTGCATGAAGCTGCAGCACAGGACACATAATGGCCACCGTCAGGCTGGGGAGAGGGATCGAGAGAAAGAACTGCTGCTTTTCAGCTCAGAAACAATGAGGCCCAGGCTGGAATAGCCTCTCCCCACAATATGTGAAAGGCCCATCTAGGATTTGATTGCATAACTTGTAATAGAAAATGACTTGAAGAAATACACCGGCCAAATTCTTGTCTTTAATGAACTAGGTTCAGTGAGTCTGTTTTGAAACTACTGCAATTAACTGGTTACAGTCATGGTAGGACAATTCATTTACTTTTAAATTTTTACATGGATTAGCACTGAGGTTAATTTTAAATAACTGCTTTACAATCACAATCATCTCGGAGAGTGGTAATGGGTCCTTAGAAAATGGCTGTTTTGATTGGATAATTTCCAAAGCTCTGCATTTCAAACAAAATAAATGATATTTTTCATACCATTAGGTTTATGAAATCTTGAAAAAAATTATATATATATATATATATATATGCACCTAAAAACGGCTGTCCCTTTTTCTTAAAAAAAAAAAATGCTGGGAAAAAGGTTCAAATCTTTTAAAAGTCATAAGAACAATTCAATAAACATTTAAATGCAGAAATGTGAAGCTTATAATTTCATAAAAGCACTAAATATTGTTTAAGCTGTAAAGCTGTTTAAATCATCAATTTTACAGTCGTTTTAGGGTTTATGGCGTTACATTGTCATGCCGACTAAGTTGTAAAATTGGATGTAACTTTAAACAGAAAGGGTTAAATCTTTTTCACGCTAAAATCATATTATCATATTATCAACTATTGTTGGCTGTATTGTATTTTAACGTTTGGATTAACCCATTCAGTTCTATTCTAAGTACCTTACTGTAACTGATTTTTGCTTTTGTTTAGGAAAAGGAGAGACAAGTGGAAATGAATTTTTGCAGTAATCACCATTATACCACAACTGCTGTCGATCTTTTTCCGAATACTTGATAATTTTCTCCAAACTAACAGCACCTTACGGGACATTTGGAATGAGGGGTTAGTGTGCTCTGGACTACGGCTGTCTTTGTGGTCACTGGAGAGGGAGGGCCCTCTTTGTTCTGTCAAGGACTTATCACAATCAGAATGTACAGTGTGTCAGGCACACACCGGCATATATCAACTTCAATCTCTTTTTAATGAGAAATTCTGCCCTCTTTAATATGTGCAAATTAACCTTCCCCCCTCCACTCCTGAAACCTCTGTATATGCACACCCTTCTCTCTATATCTGTCCCTCTCTTTTTCCCTCCCCACCTCCCTCTCTGCTTTTCCCCCTGGGGGCAGAACCCTACGATGGACATAGTGCTAGATTAACCATCAGGCTGAGCAGAGCACGAGAAGCTTTGACTATGAAGCCAACACTATTCAGGCCCATACCAGCTGCCTGCCTGGCCCTTATATTATTACCATCATTATTCTTACTATTATCAATTTTATATTCAAGCCATGTTGATTATAATTTTTGAATTACAGCTAATAAGGAATTTTTAAAAACAGAGAGTGGCTCCAAGCCTGGCACGGTGGTGTGCCATAATTTAATAGATTTCCTGGTAAGGGATCCATTTCCCTACAGTGTACCCAGCGTGAGGTCCAGGGAGCTGCCAGCATCCTACTATTTTTTTCCCCCTCTTATGCTTTTTACTTAATAGGCAAAAAATATTGTTTGACTGTCTCTGTAAAATAGCAAATAAATAAATAAATAAAAACAAAAATAAATAAAAAACTTGATTTGGAATTAGATTTATATCAACAATTAAGTGAAGGCTTTAGTAAGTAGGCCTATAGATATTTTTATTTTCAAATTGAAATCTAAGGTGTTAAATTATTATTATTATTAGTAGTAGTAGTAGTATTTAGAATAAATGCTGCATCTCAAAATAAACTCCTTGGTTTCACAAAACAATGGGCAATAATATTTTTTATGAAATCATTTTGCCCCTGTCTTGTTCTAATAGTAATACTTGTTCATTTTAATAGCCAGTGCAGGACAAAGACCCTTTCCTCACTTCTAAGAATCTCTATATTTCTTTTATGCTTGTGGAAAATGTACATGCAAATTGAAGCCATCAACAGCCAGTGACGAAGTGAGAGTACATATTGTAAACAGTGTGTGCCGTTGCTATGGTACCCATTTTCACTTCAGAAGTGGGGAGGGAGCGAGTGTGCGGCGGGGAGACTGTCCATGCGTCTCCATAGTGATCAAGATGCCATGCAATCCTGCTATTCTCCACAGCAACTTCTGTGTTTCCAATCACACAGACAAAGAAACTTTAAATTTATATAGTGAATGTGCAACTATAAAGACATTATAAGTAATATTTCTGAAAAATGAGATATAACGTTTGCAGTAAATACTGATTTCTACAAGCATTTTTCCTTCAAAACCAATTTCTCTAATAAGACTGAACTGAATTACAGAATATATTCCACCAATTAAGTGAAATGGTCTGTTGACCCAGTAGCGTAAGCACCGACCTGCATGTTCAGGGAACAGGCAATTAGGAGAAAAATGTAAACTTCTCCAGATCATCATTAGGCGATTCAGTCTCAGAGGAAATTGATTTTTTTTTTTTCCTTATTCGACCCTTCCTCCTTTCATATTCCATTTAAACCTCTCTCCATTTTCAATCCATAGGGTTTCTGGACACGTTGCCGTCAGGACTGAATTTACTGAGGCAGAAAGAGTCTCAAGTCTCTCTCGTTCCAGGTTAGTTTCTTTTTTTTTTCTTTCTCTAGTGTTTTAAAGGCATGGTTCACCCAAAAATGAAAATCTGTCATTAATTACTCACCCTCATGTCGTTCCAAACCCGTAAGACCTTTGTTCATCTTCAGAACACAAATTAAGATATTTTGGATGAAATCAAATAGACAGCAATGTTACTGAAACGTTTCATGGCACAGAAAGGTAGTAAGGACATCGTTAAAATAGTCCATGTGACATCAATGGTTCAACCTTAATTTTATGAAGTTACGAGGATAATTTTTGTACGCAAAGAAAACAAAAATAACCACTTTATTCAACAATTCTTCCCTGCATCACATCGGCAACCATAATGTACTCTCAAAGTACTCTCGTAATAAAATTAAGGTTGAACCACTGATGTCACATGGACTATTTTAATGACATTCTTACTGCATTTCTGGGCCTTGAATATGTCAGTTGCTTTGCTGTCTATGCAAGGTTAGAAAGCAGATTTCATCAAAAAATATCTTAATATGTGTTCCAAAGATTAACTAAGTTCTTACAGGTTTGGAACGACGTGAGGGCGAGTAATTAATGACAGAATTTTCATTTTTGGGTGAACTATCCCTTTAAAACCTGATTCACCTTCCACTATTTTCCTTTCACCACCTCTTTTTTTATTGTTTTTCCTTTACTCCCATTCTTTCTTTTACTTCCCCTTCTATTACTCTCTGAACACTAGGCTGAGAATCAATGCCACATTGATTTTCCTATCAATAGACATTATCATAGATCAGGCATCTGCTAGCACTGGCCTCAATCCACGTGCCGCCTGTTGCCACGGGGACAGAGAGATTTCATCACTCCTCGCTCTCTGACAGACAGACAGACAGACAGAGAGAGATGGCTAAAAAGCAAGGGATGGCAGGGAAATGCATGCACACACGCAGGGTAGAGGATCAATACCTGAAGTGCAGAGGATATTGAGTCAGAGGGGATGTTGGATTTGACTACCGGAGGAAAAAAAAGTGCAGCTTTTGTCACCGAGCAAGCAGGTTTCAGAGATCTCCTGGAGTTTGCACATAAAATGCACCAAAACCATAAAACAGGTATCCCTGATTGTGTGACGGCTACATGACAGAAAAATATCTGGCAACAGCATATGATTAGCCAAAAAACATGCTCAAACTCACTCTATGCACATATTCATAAACATACATAATTATCGAATTCCAGCATCTGAGAGATATAAGCTGTAGATCGATCCTTTGTGGAGACACTGACAACACATTCATGGGAAAATGACAAATACAATCTGCAAAACATGGAACGCCTCCTTACAAAGCCGCTTGAGGTGTTGAAGCATATATGGTTAGAGGAAGATAATTTCCTCATATGTGTTTGTGAATGTTTGATTTCCTCAATCCCCAGTGGAAGCTGTGAAGCCTGAGGCCTAATGACCATTTCAGAGCTCTCTCGCTTAAACATGACATCCACTTTCCTCTGTCTCACACCCCCCGGTGCTTGAATTTGTGCAGTATGACTCATGGACATACAAGTGACACCTTGCGGATTGTGTGGACTGGGTTCAAGCAAACAGACAGAAGCTCTGGACACCTGAGGCTGTGCAGGTAACCCATGGAGGGCACGGTAGAGGATTAGTCCAGTGGAGGAGGAGGATGGGAAGCAGGGAAACCTTTCCACCACTGCTGTACCACTACACAAAATTCATGTAGTGCATGCTCAAACATTTGCTTCAAAAATAAGTAGTTGTTTTAAATAGAGTGCTGCAATGATGATGTATTTTTGAAGGCCATTCTAGAATTTAGCATCACCCTGATTGCCTCAACAGAAAACCAATATCATTTTCCTGAAAATAAGCTCTGTGACCAACAAGTTTGATTATTGCACATTTTGTTCATCGTGATAATCTTCACAAATGAACACATTTTTTTAAAGCCTAAATACAATCACCAGAAGAAAAAATCTAAAAGTAGGCATCACCATGTCACCACAACTCTTTATTTAAAATACATTTTCCCTGAAAATCTGAGTTAGTGTAAGATTGTTTGAAAGAGTGGGATTATAAACAGTGAAGCAAACTAGTGAGAAAATTAGTTTCGGTGTGATGATGTTTAATATCCCCAACAACCTCTGTAGTCCCATTTAGCAACTTATTAGCGACTGCTTTTTCAAGACGAGTAAAAGCTTTAAAAAATCACAAGGTGTATACTGATGCATTTTATGTCGTAAAATAAAATGTGAAAATATCATGAGCTTGTGTTCGACTTTTTTTCAGGCATTTAACAGAAAAATCCAAGTGCTAAAATGCTAATCCGTTTCTGAGTTTTGGCCTACAAAAATACATTATCCCTGCCGCACTATAGCTTGACCTGTATTTGTACCATTAGTTGTATGAATGAGAAAAATAATTCCTTTAGATTATCTAATTTATTCATTTTTAATTTTCTATTACTTCATTTTTAAAGGTTGACTTATATTTTGATATTTATACAGTGTTTTATAGATGATAATCAGCATTTTCTTGTATGTGAAAGTTATGTTAAAACTATATTCAAATTTTATGAGTCAAGTCTTTATGTGGTCTGGAAATGGCTACATTTTTACTATACATAAAAAAATCAATAATAAAAAAAACTCAATTCAATCTAAAACAGAAAACAATACATTTTAAGGCTATTTGGCTAAAACTATAAAGACAAACCAAACATTCGGCATTATGTGTTATGAGTAGCTTGCTCATTCTTGTTTTGTCTAACAGGAGGTTGTCAGGTCAGGGGCATGCATGCAGTGGGCCATCCGTCTGTTTGCAGCAGAGTGCTTTTAAAGACCGATAGAAACACAAAGCATGGCCTGTCAATCAGAGCACCCCGGTCCCCTGGTGTAGCAATGGAGAGGCCTACTGAGAGAAAAGGAAGGAGGGCAGCAACACCACTTTCTCTTTGGTAATGGGTGTTGTAAGATGTGGGCTGAAATGATGTCTGAAATGTTGAGAGAAATCACATAGATATCGAAAATGATTTCTCTCTGTGGTGTTATTCAGTTGGTATGTAATGTTTATTTGTGTATGTGAAATTTTTAACAGATTTTTGTAACGTGAACATGAACACAACAAGGTTGATATATATAGCCTACATAGCATTTATCTGCACGAGCACACATACATATATATTCTACACGGTTTCTGTTTACACATCTACCATTTTTTAGAAGAGAAGCTCGTGCACATTTATTTGTTTCAAGCAGAAAAACAGAGCGATAAAAATAAAAATAAAAACTTCTGAAAGGGGTTAGAGAGGAGGGGAACAAAGAGAACACTTTGCGTTAAAGCGCGCATATGAAAGCCGATCCCTCACCGCAGAGCTGCTCGGACCTCCTGCACTAGGAATTTGAGAGCCCGTGGTCCGCGTGAGCCTGATTGTAAAATGCTTTCATTTGTGCCGCATTAGTAGTCGAGGGGGAAATGGCACAGAAATCACCCTCAGAGCTTCAATAGAAAAGGAAACTTTGTCATTTCAGTTTAATTTGACTTGTTGCGAACATGATAAAGCCCACTGATTGATATGTGTGTGTGTGTGTGTGTGTGTGTGTGTGTGTGTGTGTGTGTGTGTGTGTGTGTTGCAAAGAGTGAGAGACAAAGAAAACCCCCAATAACATCACTATTAGCCATATTTGTATCAACTCCGCTGAATGCCTTGTTTCGTGCTCGTATCCATTGTTGTTCTGAGGGCCTTGAAAAACTGAATGATTAGTTAAACCCAAGCTGAAGCATCAGTGCGCGCACATTTACAGCAGGCCGACTATTCGAATCCATATTAAAATGTTCCCATTTCTATTTGACAAAGTCCTAAAAACTCTAGGTCTATAGTTAAACACAAGAATGAAGGCATGAAGCTACGACGATAGGAGTTACATAATCAATTTATAACTGAAGTGAAGATCTTTGCAACAGCCTATTGTAGTATCAGGCTGTCGTGTTCAAACTGAAATGAATGTCTATTACGCCTTTGTGTAGGCTAATGCCTCTATATGCATTTTTAAAGGAATAAAAAGTTGTTTTGCTCACGTTTAAAAGTTAATTCGACAAATTTGCTTCTGTGAGATAAATGTTAAATCTCTTTAGCCTGTGCGAAAACAACAACTGATACAAAAACTAAGCAGTGTTTTATGAAGTAGGCTATAGTGCAACAGCGATTCCTTAAACGTTTACTTTAGAGTAACATAACTTGAAGGAATAGCACTGTGAAAAGAGAGACTCAAATGAACGGTGAGCATGTAAGTTCCTGGAAGTATGAAATGAGGGAAGAGTAGGAACAATTCCAAATGTGTCAAAAAGACCTTATCCCGGGATGCCGATTTTTCCGTTCCGCTGAATGCAAAGGAACAGCGGGTAATACAGTGTGCTCGAACGGCTGCTTTTCCCACTCACGGTCACAGGAAAATCGCAGCGGCGGCGTTGTAAAACCGGGCTTGCCTGACAAGCAAATAAAATCAGACCGCAAAGCAGCATTTGGGGTGCACGTGGACCGCGTATCTTTGAAAATATGCGACATCTTTAACATATCGATTAGGCTAAGCTGCATGTTTATGGAAACTTTATGGATTGTAGGCTATAGTGCAAAAATACAAAAATACACACAAGTCCAAGCAAGCTTATTATTATATTTACAGTAGCATATTAGGTCGAAGAAGAGATGCAAAATTAAATTTTTAACAATGATTTTTTAAAGCAATATGATTTTTTTTTCAAATTTGGGTAATATTTGTATTTTCAAATACGCTAACGTAGCCTATTTATTAACGGTTATTTAATTAACTCTTCTTATTAACACCATCTTCCTTAAGTCTTAACATTTGGTTTGCGCACCAAATGAATTAGCCTATTCAACCGACATAATACAAAGTATGAAGCAGCAGCAAGAGAAGCATTGAGACAGCCTACTAAGCAATATGTCGGCAATAAACGGAATTGGTGACAGATATTTTCAGAAATTGTAACAATACAGTAGCAAACCGGACCGTTCTGAATTGTGCAACACTACTCTTCGCCGGTTGTGAATTTCCGCCATAGTAAATTTCAGTTTTTGACTGCCTAGCCGTTTGGGGTCTTAGTATATGGCCATTACGGTCAAAAACGACGTCTTTTCTGATTCAACGCCCACACTTGTATCCCACCACTGCCATCAAGCGGCCACGGCGGCGCCCCTGTTTATTCTATCATTATAGTCTGTATGCGCGCGGGTCTGCGGCCTACGCGTGATATTCGCACGAAAAAGGGCGCTTTATGATTTTTGGTACGTGGTGTTCGTTATGCAACTAAATAAATGATTTGATCTCTTTAATAGGTTTAAGTTAAAATGAAGGGGAAGATAGGGGTTATGTTAAAAACGTGTTAGAATAACCTACTCTTTGACAAGTATGCCTGAATGAGTGCTAATTCACAAATAAAATTAAATCCAAGGTTTATATAAAAATTGTGTTAAGGAACTGGACCAGAAGTCAATGTCAGTGCATTCGGTCAGTTTTGCTAACCAGCTGTCACCGCAACAAAAGCATTATTTTAAAGTAAATTTGCAGATTAGTTTAACAGTTTACATATTTATAATTTATTGTCAAGGACTAAGGAGATTTTGACCAGGCCTTTATTTTTTTTTGCCCGGTCAAATTCAATGGCCTATTTCGTCTTGACAAATTGTTGTTTTGATTGATCGTGGGCAAAACATTGTACAATTAAATATTTATGGTCGAAAACATACACATAGTTCAAGCATCAACGTTATTAAAGCTCAACAAAGCAAAATCAAGTCAAATTTATTTGTATAGCGCGTAAACGAACAAGGTAGCTAGCCGCACACCGAATCCAATACAGACTGAAAAAGATTAGCAAAACATTTTTTTTTTTGTTTTATAAATTGCATCGTGCAAAAAGTGCAGAGACCATGCAATTTAAAAACAAGTGGACACGAGTAAGCAAACGATTCAGCACAGTGCTATCTCTAGTGCTCCTGTGCTTTGTAGACTATAGAGCATTACATCGTTTCAAATCAGCGTTACAGAATTTATTATTACCTATCAGTTTTGAGCTTAAAATGGGGGGGGGGGGGGGGTACTTTATCCCTTTGATTTGGTTGTCTTTCGATTGCTCGAGATGTTATAAAGCAACATTCTGGATGCAGAAAAATGTTGTACCTGACTGATTTGAATTTGGTCCACAACAAAAAGAGGGCTTTAATTCCTATAGGGGGCAGAGTCACTCTCTGAAACCACGTTCAGAGACACACACACATAGTGAGGCTGTTTAAACCACGTACCATGTTTTTTCTGCATCCAGAATGTTGCTACATGTCATCTCTCGAGCAACATCTTGAAGGTTAAAGTAGCTTACCGGAATCAAAAGAGACCACTCCTCTTTTAAAGCTCAAAACTGAGAAATAATCAGATTTTGTAAATCATTTTGAGTTCTGCATTCGGCGCATTGTGGCACCATTGTTTTAATACGGAGATATAAAGCAACAAGTCTTGCCCAGCTCGTGATCTGTTTACTCCTTAACGAATAAGATGTAGGACTAGAGGGGAGGGGCGGAGACTCACAGCACTAACGTTTGGCACTGTGCCCACAATGAATGAGCTAGAGCAAGGGGTTGGCACGAAGAACCATTAGGATTTCCCAAACCTCACTAATAAACTGCCCACAGTTCACAGGATGAAGCAACACAGCGGCTTGTAAAATGGAGGGGGCAAAGTCATTAGTAGTATCAGTGGGAAGTGAGCAAACGTGTATTTTATTATACGTTCAGTCTTTGCAAGTGGTGAGTGAACAAATAGACCTCACGAGCCTGAGTTAAACGCTTTGCCAAAGCAAACAGGATTATTGTGAGTTGAGGCTGATCGTAATTGCGGTGTTGCGGTACAAGATGTGTTCGTCTGTCTTCGCAGATTTACAGTGGTCTTCACAAAATGTCGTTGAGGATCGTGGGAATTAATTGCATTTTTCGACGACAAGATCATATTTAAATAAATACGTGGTGTGAAAATGAAAGCAAAGTTCTAATCTCGACAAAATTAGGCTACTTGAGGCAATAAAATGTGTATAAACCTACAAAAGGCATGTAAGGTTTTCTATCAAAACTAACGTTTCCTCACATGCCTTTTCTGTATCTTTAGCCTACTTTTATTCACCAGACAACTAGGATTGGCGAAGTGCATCGACGATTCAAAGAAAATCATTTCATTCTTATATTTAGCCTAATATAACATGATGCTCGTGTGCAGTGCCAGAGGTCGGATATGAACTAACATGATTTCCTCCAAGTACAAAACAAATAACAAAACTTCCTTCTCATGTGTCTTAAAGGAGACGCAGCCTAACCATTAGTCCTCCCCTCCCACCTCACAGTGCAGCCAACTTTCTTTATCTTTACACCGATGATCGACAGGCCTGTCATTTTATGCTGTTGAAGCATCACACAAGAGATGCCCAGACAGCTATTCTGATATAATTGAAAGGTTTTTTTAAATTTCTTTTTTAAATGTTGTGCAGCCCCCCCCCCCAGTATTAATTGGGTAGTAGCCTAAATATTAGTTAAATAATTTAGCCTATATTTTACAACATTGACAGCCAGCCTTCTTCCTGGTTTCATTTTTGTTTTCTAATTTATTTATCTTATTATTATCTGTTTTCTTATCCTTCTTTATCTTCCTGTTAAACAATTAACATATATTCTATAAATATTACCCCCCCCCCCCCCATGAATGCTAAATATAAATTGTCTTAGTAATTAAAGAAGCCTAAAATCAAGTCACTTCAAGATTAGTTACACTGTCATACAGCTGTAGCTGTAACAGGCTGTATTATCAGAAACGCAGCAGTTTTCTTGGGTTAATTCATCAGGTTTATTCATTCATACTAAGAAAATATATAAGTGTTAGACGAAGTTCAAAAAGAAAAGAAAAAAAGTTTAAGGATCAATCTTGACTGTGATATGCATGCGTGGCCAAACACATTTAGGCCACCACAAGATTCCTTTATCACACGCGAAACGCGTTTAAATATAAATAAATACATTAAATATTTTATAGACTTGCTTTTCAAATAAATAAATTAAAATATTAGATGATGCAAAAATGGCTTTTTAAATTTTTGTTTAGCCTAGTTTTGTTTATTTGTATAGGATCTCGTATATATTGTTGAATATTATGGCTTATTTCCTTAAATGACAGACTTGAGAGATTAATTTCATATAGGAGAGCAGCGCAGTTAAAAACAAATTTAATTCAGTGATTTAACGAATTTATTACATTTAAACTAAATATATGCTGATTTCTAAAATAAAAAGGAGCAATAAATAAACGCATTTATGCAACCAATAATGCCTTTTCATTTCAAAGAAATACTGCCCTACCGAGCCAAATAAAATTGGTCAGACTTTAGGATATTTTATCTTTCGTTTTAACACTTTTACACTTACTTTTTTCACTATATAGTGCCAATTTTCTCTCAACTTTATAGGGTATATTACAGTTGTATCATATTCATATTACTTCTAAAGCATTGCTGTATGCTTTGCTATCAGCTCTCCATATTGACCCTAGAGCTTTTCCTGTATGGTGTGAAGACAATGACGAAGCAATAAAATTGTTATTTTAACAAAACAGCCCATAACAATAGGCTAATGGCTATTAAATATCTCCTCCCCCTAATAAAAAGCACCAGTGGCGCAAAAGGTTAATTGAAACATAGAGTTTTCCCCTATTAGCATGAACTTTCTTCTAAACATTTGCTGTCGAAGAACCCCCTTAGTTAACAGCTGGTTGTTTGGTATCTGAAAGTTTTTCAGTGAAACGCTTAATAAGTACACGTCACATCCATTTTGTTGCACAATCTCTTGTCTGGGCATTACCCAAAATGGCCGCTGTTCTGTTTGAGGGTTCCAAAAAGTACATCTTCACCTAGCTGTATTGCATATAATGAGGTTGATCAACTTTATTGAAATTCTTTTAAAAACGCTTTATTTGTCACTTTTCCTGTTGTATTCTATGAAAAGTGATTGGAAGCGTTTAACTGCTTTGTGACTTTGAGGAACTTCCTCTGAAATGACAAGGTCGACAGACAGGCAATGTTTTAATGACAGCAGTTTATTTTCGGGCTGCAGTTCAGCCTTAAAACTGTGCTCGGAGCTCTTATTCTGACATCAGTTAGAGCGATGACCTTAATAAGACTGTTTTATTTTTCTTCTACATTTGGTGTGCTTCTTTAACTAAAACAAACTGGATAATATGGGTCATCATGCATATTCTATAGCCTATGCCATTTGACTTCGGGGTGATAACGCAAATAGCCTGACCAACTCTTTTGCGTATCATAAAATCGAGGAAAGTTTTATTCCCCCCATAGAGAATCTTAAGGCTTCTATCAAATATCAAAAGGTTACAAAGCAAGGTTTCCCGATTAACAGAATGTTTTTAACCGAGTACATGCATGGTCCGATGTTAAAAAATATTAAAATTATAAAACACCCGTAATATAATATTAACATTTATTGCATAACCTCTTGATATCGCATAATCAGTGTGAGAAAATGTTTGACCAAACATATATGAATAAAAATAAAACATTATACAATAAAAGTCTTAGTATTACTAAATTATAAATAATAAATAAATAATAAATAAATTCATATTAATATATAATTATAAAAATAAATAATAATAAATAATTTATATAATAAGTTATATATAGATTATCTCGTTAAGGGGTTGTACTTTGTTAAGGAATATCTCATGTAGCTTGAACGAATGAATGAATTAACGAAATAAATAAATAAAAATAAAATAAACAAATAGATAAATAAATGTAACAGAAAAAAATATGCGAATACATATAAGGACATCATCATTCATTCAGTATTTTTTGAAGATTAAATATAGACTAATAATTAAACAACTACTTATTTGATGAACACCACGGATTCTATCCACATAGCGGCGAGCAGATCATCTGCCAAACTTATTGAAAACCAACAAAAGGAGGGAAAATTTTAAGTTTAATTTGACTAAAATCTCTATGTATGTCATTATCAATACTCCGTTTAAATTATCTGACAGATTCTACTTTCTGTAGACCTTTTTTTTTTTTTTTTTTAAATAAAATTGGAACATTGCTTCGGAAATGTTGAACTTAAAGAGACAAAATAATTGTATTTATATATAGTAAAATATTTTGCACTTGTCTATTCTATATCTGAACACCTATATTCTATATTCACCTATATTAGGAATACTAATTCAGTATAACATTTATGAATTAAGGTTTTGTTTCTTCAGTGCTGATCGACGCTCGAAATGACAACTTTGTTAAGCTGATTTGTAATTAACCACTACATAAAAATAAAGGTTCCCTTTAGAGCAAAAATAGAATTTAGCTACAACCGGATGCCATACGAGACATTTGAGTTTTTGGAGTTAGGCTACTTCTGTTTTAAAGAACGCAGAAACCACTAATCTGTGACATAAATAACTACAGTATAATATACAGCGAAAAACCCTTTAAAGGGTGTAAACGTTTAAGAGCTTAATAGCTATAAAACCAAATAATTAAAAAAAAAAAAGTTTAAGTAAAATTTCAGATCTTCCCTCATTACTTGGCAAAATTTCAGATCTTCCCTCATTACTTGGCTTTTGGAAACTATGGTTGAAAGTAGATTTGTTTCTGTATTTTGTAAAACAATATGTTACTTTTTTTGTAGTAAAAGAGCTGTTTAAGAGGAGTAACTTATAGCTAAGGTTTATCTTGCAAAGGTGACTTTTAGTAACGGAGTAACGGAGCTGCCGTCGCTCGTCAGAACTGCGCCTGTCAAGTGGAGCTACAGAATGTCTTATGTCGCTTAACAAATAATGAGGTGCCTGCAAGCGGTATACAGTTTGTTGAATAAAAAGCAGTATAATGAAGCTGCGCTAAAGCCTTTTAGAATTCTGCCTCCTCAAGAATCGTATTCTAATATATTTTTGGAATATAAAGATATGCAGTGGTAGAAATACGGATGCGCTGGACAAAAGTCTACCAGCACGAAGGACTGAAAATGCGGAAACGATCTCGCTTCAGTCGTTAACAACCATTTATATGTTAGTGCTTTTATCTTGGTTATGTCAGTAACATAATGCAAAACAGCAAGTATATAGGCCTTTGCGTTGTGTATCAGTACTGTGTCTCATTCTCCGACAATTCAAGTCTTGAGATCAGCTGACGCGCTCATGTGACCAAGGCTCGCGAGTCTGCTCAAAATGGAGTTGTCGGAATCAGTGATGAAAGGGCTTCAAACCCTGGCCGATCCAAATGTGTTCAACCTGAAATCATTTACGATATTCACGGAGGCCGCATTCGACAGTCTGGTCTCCTCTCGAGGCGAAAGCGTTCTAGGTAAGATGGTTGAGCTTTTTTTCTTTGTGCTGCATTACTTCCGGTGCTTTCCAGACAAGAAGGAAGTAGCGCTGCGCTGTGTCTGTTGCTGATGTTATTTTCTAAGGCTGCACACATATTATATATCACCTAGCCCTAAAGCTATGCAAGGGCTGACAGACTGTGGTCGCTATCCTTGCTTGGGGCTTGCATACTGTGCTAACACAGTATAGTCTAATGAATCCTCCGCTTAGCCGTAGTAGCTAAGCTAATAACACATATAACGTTAACACATGGTGTTATAACCGATGCATTCTTCTTCTTTAAGAACTGAAATGTGTATAAGGACTCGTGAACATTTACTTGGTTATGGTTAAACGTAGGCAAACGTAGCCTTTCATCTAAGTAAAATACCTCATCTGCGCTAGTTATCCGCTAAGCATGTGTTTCGTCTCTTTTTTTCGCTTATCTACGTTATGTCTCAGTTTGTATTTAATGCGCTTAATTGGCATGGCAAATAATTGTACGTTTGTATTGCCAAATCATTGTTAGTTTAGTTGACTCAGTTCAAAACAACTCAAGTACGTGTTTTGTGAGCTCTCCCTTGTTATCTTTCGCGCACGTACAAAAGCTTCTCTTGAGAGCAATTTTTCATCTCTCGCAGGTCACCCAGAATTGAGGCACATCGACCAGACTACCTTGAAACACTGTCATACCGCGGCAACGACCTTCATTCTGGAAGGCGTTAAGCAAAATGCAGATAAATCAACTATTAGGTAACATGATCCGAAATGGTCTTCTTAAGATCATATAAAAAAGTTTAGCACTTAAAAAAAAAACAACAAAAAAAACACTTTTCCATTCTAAATATCTCGTGTGCTCTTTTAGCTCATGTCTTGAAGACGTCAGATTCCAGAATGAAAGAGTGGATACATTTTATAATTCATTCCAGGTAATGTTTTGTATGCCGATGATCCGCATCCTCTGAATGAAAGTACAGTTGCACTGCAGCACATTAAATGTTTCTTTTCTTTTAGAAACACAAGAAAAATTTGGAATCTTTGTTGTCAAGGTGAGAAATTTTATTTAGGCTATACTTTGTTTATCAAAACCAATTAAGAAGTGTATTTTCCTGTTTTGCAGAGTGTATTGAATCATGCAAAATCTGTGTAATTCTAATGGCCGCAGCGATAGTTTATTTATTTATTATTCATTTATGCTCCTCAGCATTGATACATGTCCTCCCTATATAACGGATGCTGAATGGCGTCTTGAGTATTGTATAAAGGTACGTTGTTTCTATAAGTTAGTGTTTCTAATACTTCATTATTATCTCATAACCATTGTTTTTCTCGACAGAACAGTCATGTGCATAAAGTCAATCAGCCGTCATACCTGATTTCCTTAAACACTGAGGTATGTAGTACATAGCTATGTCCAGTAATTGCTGTTGTTTTTTTCTTCACTTTGAATAAACTTTGGTTACTTTTGCAGAGGGCTGGCGCTTCTTCGGAAATTAATTTTAGTTGCACCATGGACCAACTTCAGGTATTTATTGTGAACGACAAAGTTGCATGATCATTAGTTTGATTTACCCTCAAGTAATTAGTATTAAAGACACGTTAACATGACATGGTTCACATCGCTGATCAAGAGGTTATTTAAGGCTTGGGTAAAATATACTGTTTTATTATATTGATTAAATTTCTTTAATCCTCCATAGAGGTCACTTTGTCTTCCTACAGTTACATTTTGTGGGCCATCCGAATTGTACGAGAAGTCCTGGTCTAAAGAAACATACAAGCGCAATTGAGACTTGAAATAAATTATTAAACAATTATCTATTGTTTTTATTAATCATTGTCCGTTAATTGATATAACCAATTGATTCTATGATAAGCTATATTGAAATGTCAGCTTTGGGTTTCTGCCTCTGTAAAAACCTGCTTGGTAATTTTATTATCTTAGTCATTACACAGATGCTTGTGTTTGTTGTAGGGGTGACACAAAGGTGAATTGTCCGAAAGATCAAGTCATAAAATTCTCATGCACTCAATCATGGTCACTATCACGTAACAAATATCCCAGCAGCTCACTTTTTGAATCGGCCCACAAGTTTTAGCAAACTGAAACCAGAAGGTTCCATAATGTTATTAACTTGTTTGCGTAAAACTCAAAGCTTGTGAAGATTACAGTGACAACCAACTGATTATTTTGAAATGAAAGAGTGCTTTGGCACTTAAGACTATAACGCATAACCTGGATGTAAGACTATATTAGCCTACATGAACAGTGTTGCAGCGCAAGTTTTGATTTTATGTTTAGCTCAGAGAGAGAAATTTGACTTGGCAAAATAATGGTGGGAAATAACATGTCCACATATTTGCTGGTGGATAATCTGGATTGTTTGAATTGTGTCTAGGATTTGGTTGGAAAAATGAAGGACGCAGCAAAAAGTCTCGAGAGAGCAACCCAGTCTTGATTCCTGGATTCTTGGATCTCTAGATTTCGGATGCCAAGGATTAATGAGCGAAACGCGTCTTTCCTTCAGGACGCAGTGCCCCATCAGTTTTTATTTTCTGTTGAATTCTTCTTGCATATCGACTAGCATTCTGTAGCTTCTTTTCATAAAATGTACAATAAAAAAATCACTTTGATCTAAGAAAAGTTGCATTTGTGTAATTGTTTTAGAGCTCAGTCAGCTGTCTTTGCTGATAAAGCATGTTTCCGGAAAAAAAAAATCGACATTTAGTGTCTGATCTCCGGATCCCGTTGTCTGATACAAACAACGCATTGTGTCTCTATATACTATAGAAGCTAAACATTCTTAAGGCTGAGGGTCAGGACAGGTTTTTATAGGCTAATACGTTGAAGTTAATGAAAATAGGCGGAATTATTGTGTTACTCTGCGAAACTGTTATTGAGTCATATTTGTAGCAGTAAAAATAGCACTTATTTTCTATGTGAACTCCCGGCCATAAGTGGAACGTGTGCAGATTTCTTACTGCCCTCTGCATTGCA
Source organism: Acrossocheilus fasciatus (assembly GCA_036784905.1). Lineage (NCBI taxonomy): Eukaryota > Metazoa > Chordata > Actinopteri > Cypriniformes > Cyprinidae > Acrossocheilus > Acrossocheilus fasciatus. Next base: position 13,542,162 of record CM071961.1, read on the forward strand.
TTCACCACCATGAATTAATTTAGAAACAGACTATCGGGTTAGGTAGTCTGAACATGTGATTGGCTAATGTATACTGCTTCCTCAACGCATTTGCGCTATTTAGTTAAACCGACTCTCTATGAATAGACCATCTAGGTGACTCGGATTTTATGGTAAGTTGATAATGTCTCCGTTAAGAATTACCTACATTCTTCAGAGCTGTTGAGGGATAGAGATCATTTTGCAGACAAAAGTAGCAAACGGTTCAAAGCTGACCTACAAGAACCTATTCTGTTGTGTAAACCTTACAACCTGGACCGCGGTCAAACAGACTTTGAAACGCAATTCTTTGTTATTTGCTGAACACGAGCAGCGCTGAATACACCGACACATATTCCCAGGCCACCCTTAAGGAATTAGATCACGTGATGCACGGGGCGGTCGAACTACAAGCCATTTTGGGGACGGTGTCAGTTTCCACTGAACCATCAGCGCAGCATTTTTCGAAGAGAAGACTGAAGGCGCTAGCCCAGAGAAAACGCACATCAGCCTGGCCGTTTCACTGGCGGGAGGTCTACATTCAAGAGCGCTTACAAATCTGCAACCGAGCACAGCACACACATCGACAACTGGACCTTTTCAATTTTTTTTATTATTGAAATGCGCCCTGCTCCGCCGTTCTCTTATTGCAATTGACAGCGTCTGCAGCCCTTTTCAAGATGGCCGCTTGGCTCGTATTCATTTTCTACTGATCGCCTGCTAACTTTCATTGTCTAACCACCTCCAGGCTCGACTATTCGCTCCTGCTCGGTAAGGTATGTGTTCTTCGATATCTTCCCTTACCAATGTCTAATTTCACACTCTGTGCTCTAAATGCATCTGTGTTTTTGTGAGCGTAAAATGGAGACGTGTGTTAGAGTGGATGCGGGAACTGACAGGCTCGCGTACGCAACACTGGCTCCGTCTCTCCGCGTGCTTATAGATTTTAGTTATTTTATCTAGTAATATCGTATTCTGTCTGTGCGAATGATTCCTGTTTTGTTGTATGATATTCAGTTATGGGCATCATTATGTTCGCTTGGCGTTTCTGGCTAAATGAAACGGTTTAGTTAATAATGAATCCTGATGTGCACGCGAAATCGGGTAGGAACGGGTCGACTGTTCATGTGAGGCTGATTTCTAAAGGATTTTCTGTTTGTTGTCTCATTGAGCAGTTATCTGATTTTATAGATATACGATCTGTATGATGTTTACGACCAGATAAACTCGTCGTTTTGCTGAATCGTACCTATTTGTGTGTTTTCTTAACTTAAATTTACACGGTAACCTAAACGTGTCATGTTGTCGGAGATACAGGACAAAGCTTTCAGCGGTTGACAGCAAACATTCACTTCACGGATGATGTGTGGTTGATTAAACAACACATATTTATAAACTCAGGTACTTATTTAACACATTTAAAATGTTTTTAGTGGTTTCTTTCATTTGCTCAAATGACCTGAAGAATGCTTCTCAGACACCCTGGCTTACACAGGGATTTGGTTCTTATATCAGTTTGTTGGACTTTGACAAACACATTTGTCACATTTGTCAAAGTACTGTACTTTACCATTCAGATAAAAAAAATAAGCTCAAACAATAATTTTTCGCTTATTTATTTATCTACTATAATGTAGGCTAAGCCTTACCGTGACTTTTCACGTCAAGAAGAAAAATGTTTTAATATTGAATTTTCTCGGCATCTTGTTTTAGATTTTTTTTTTTAATTAATAAGGTTATTCACTTGCGCATATGTTTTTATTTTTTTTTAATTTTTTTATTTAGAAACCGCAATTTGTATACCTGAGACTTGGGTGAAAATTTTTGTTTAATATCACTTCTCTGAATGTTAGAGCTAAATATAAAGTGACATGTTATTTATAGGCTAATATTGATGACTTTTTAACACTGTCTACCGGCATTTCGAGTATTCTGTCATCTGCTTAATCAGGTGGAATTTCATAGAGGTAGGCTACCTGTATTAATCAAAATAGGCCAGGCAGGGCTTTGTAAACTCGGCACTTTCCCACGTGGCACAGTTCATGTGTAAGGGTCATTTCCTCCTTTTGACAGTTATTTATTCTGTAGCCTACGCATACTACCACCATCACCAGAATGCTTGTCTAGTCAGAGTTCAAAAAGTTTGTGGTTTTGTTTTTATAACCAACCGAAAGGCTTGTTGCAAGAACAAACAGCGCTGCATCAGTTCTACGTGACTGGTGGAAGTTTTACTAAATAAATGTTAGATCACGAACGCCTTTATTTATTTAATAAGCAAGGGCACAGGTTGACTTTTTTCCTCTGTAGATTAATCTGGGCTTGAAAGTTGCCTTACAGATGTGTATATTCATCATATGATTTGAGACCCTCTCACGTGAAATTAGAATTAGTGAATTAGTGTCGGGTGCTTGGTTTTCTCGCGTGTTCTTATACTATCGTTTTGTATAGTCCGATGGCTTAACTTCCAATTGCCATACAGATGACATCACCCTTTAATGCATGATTATCTTACAGCAAGTTACATAATCTTTAAAACGCATTTTATAACTACTTGCAGTAACCTACTTTTGGTATGCTTCATCCAGCACGAGTTTGAGAACATGACTTGAAAGTTATTTCTTACTCTGGTCGTTTTCGCACGGTTGTGAGCTCCTTCAGCACTTCATAGCACTTGTCTTCGGCTCTTAGAGAATGCCCCGACGTAATAAGGGGTTTTAAAAACAGGATTTGTAACAAACGTAAATAAACTTCATACATAGCAACGTATGACGACAATCATGATGTCAAATGGGTATCAGTTTAATGCAAGGTGCGTTCATGGGCAATGAACGACTGCAACATTAGTGATCCAGGAGGGGAGAGAATGTCAAAGCAAAGCCAAGATCAGCATCACCAATAACATGAATGTTCAGTCTTTTGTTTCAACTCTTTATGCGAGATCTTAAGATACAATGCCATTTTGAAAGGCCGTTATAACATATTTAATGGGCGAAACGCTTATTTTAAATCGAAATTTCCGCTTTCACTGCATTCTACGCGTAATGTTCAGTTCCAGCTGCTTGGTACGTTGCCACGTAACGCAGCTTTAGTTGCTATAGAAACCGTAAGAAATGTTCGTCACGTAAAGTTCATTTACGCAGACTGTCCTCATAACTGGTTCAGTATATTGGTGCGTTGTGAAGTGTTATGTAGTGTGTAGTGTAGCGAACATCGCAATCGTGCCGTTTCACAACCCGAAGACCCGTGTGTAAGAGATGATCTAAAAATTGCGCCAATTCTGTTATTCCGTAAATATACGCAACAGCACATAATAACAAAATGGTATGGTCTCAGGTAATGAAGTCCTCATAATTGTTTTCATTGGCAGTTGTTTATAGTTACAAATCTTTATCATCTTATTTTGATGCACCTGCAGGGTCTATTCCATCCCATGACGATGCATCGTACAACAAGGATCAAGATTACGGAGCTCAATCCCCATTTGATGTGTGTCTTGTGTGGTGGATATTTCATAGATGCAACAACAATCATAGAATGCTTGCACTCATGTGAGTATATGAGTTGTGCTGCTCTATTTTTCTATAGGCCTATCTATAATAAATCCTGCAACATACCCAGACCATGTGTCTTATCCTCTGACATTTTTCTAATCCTCAGTTTGTAAAATGTGCATTGTCCGGTACCTGGAAACCAGTAAATACTGTCCCATATGTGATGTACAGGTCCACAAAACGAAGCCACTTCTCAATATTCGGTAACCTTTAAAATCACTGTCTGTTCCATCTTTCCACTTGTTGTAAATAGTTATTCATAGTAGTAATTAATTCTGATTATGCATACATCTTGACATCTTGTTTGTTTCTATCTCAAATGCTGTATATTGTGTTTTCTGTTTATGCGTTTTAATGTGAGAATTAGGAAATAAAATGGATTTGAGTTGGTTGCAGCAGCAGCAGCATTGTTTGAAGTGCATAGTTTTTCCAAAAAAAAAAAAAAGGTTTGACCAACACCCCTCCCCCCACAGGTCTGACAAAACTCTACAGGATATTGTATACAAGTTGGTTCCTGGTCTTTTCAAAAGTAAGTCAGTCACTGTGAAAGATTACTTTTATTGTTTGTAATTATTTACACATGATTTGATCTGGAAATTTCTTTTTCTGTGCAGATGAAATGAAGCGTAGGAGAGATTTTTATGCTGAACACCCATCTGTTGATGGTAAGTATTTAATGTACCTAAGCAAATAAGTTGGTTTTGTTAGGATGACCATTTGAACAGACTGTGTTTAGTCTTTAGTCTAATTGTTGAAATTTAAGCTATGATTCATCATTTATTTTTTTTCAAAGCTGCAAATGGATCAAATGAGGATCGAGGAGAAGTTGCTGATGAAGACAAGCGAATCATCACAGATGATGAAATTATCAGTCTGTCAATTGAGTTTTTTGATCAAAGGTATATGTTTACATGTCTGTATAAGTGATTTTTGCTGTCAGTGTATCTATCTGTGCTGTTACAAGAGTTTTAAAAATGTGTACAAAAATTTGAAGTGGCCATTCTCTAGCGTAAAGATATTTTATTTGAAACATGAGAAGTTATAGTTTAGTATTTAATTTACAATAATTGTACTATTTATTGTTAAGGACCCAACAGCAAGGCAGCACAGATGAGAGGCAAAAAGAAGAGGTAATTAAGAAGTACTTGCTGATGCTGAAAGTCCTTTTTTCTCTGTAATGATGGTGATACAGATTACACCAATAGTAAAGCTTATCTGAATAATATATGTGTGTGTTATTTATTTTGTTATTAACCACACAGGTTAATAATAAAAGATACTTACAGTGCCCTGCTGCAATGACAGTGATGCATTTGAGGAAATTTCTGAGAAGCAAAATGGATATACCTCCTACTTTTCAGGTAATGTGATCTGTGTTATTGCAGATGTTTGTTACAGTGGAAGTTTAGTAGTTCAGTGTTTCATCACATCATTTTATAGAAAGAGGGTATTGTTATTTATTTATCTGCTGATCTTGCATTGTCCATTATGGTGTGATATTGATTGACTGGTGCTTGTTTTTTTTAATATTATCGTTCTTTGTTCTAATAGATTGAAGTTATGTATGAGGATGAGCCTTTGAAGGATTACTACACATTAATGGACATTGCCTACATCTACACTTGGAGAAGAGTAAGTTCTCACGTGTTTTTTCTTTTTTTTTTTACTGTCAAATCTTGACTGCTGATTGTTACTTTACACACTTGGTCTTAAACCTCGAAGTAAGTGAAATATTCAAGCAGGTAATTTATTTATCTTTCGTTAATTTTAGTTGTTTACTATCCACCGTTCAATAAAAAGGTGCCTTCTGTTATTTTTGCACATTCCATAGAATGGACCACTGCCTCTGAAATACCGCGTGCGGCCCAGTTGTAAAAAAATGAAGATAACCCATCCACAAGATGGCGTGAACAATACAAACCGCTCTGAAAGCGATTCAGCCAGCGATAAGGCCAGCAGTCCCGCTGGAGTTCCATCCACCTCCTCACCACTACCGAGTCCAAGCACACTGGTTCAGCCTTCACAACCTCATTTCACTCATATTTCCAATCCTATTAACGGCACAACGATGACGAGCCCAAATCGACAGTTCACCTTTGGCAACAAAGTGCGAAAGACGGCGCTGAACGGATCTTCCACATCGTCGGGATGATGAGGGACTACACGATGAAGCCAACGCCAGATATAATCCAGCTATTTCCATGCCAACGTAGTGTCATGTAGAAACATTTCTTTTTGTCATTATTATCAATATATTATACGTGTAACTTTAACGTAGTGGAAATTACGCACTTCATTCGACACATTGCTGGAATTTCTAAGTTTGCGTGAGAACGTTAGAGGCCCATCTGATTGCAAAGTGGAGAGTGGAGCCCAGAGCGACGGTTGTGGCATTTTCAAAATGCAAAAATGACTGAATTATACCTACCTTTTTTATATATTTTTACTTTCGGTCTACAGTTCCTCTAAACAAATTGCGTTATCTGTTGCTTGTATTTTACATGTGTATTATATTGTTCTTTAAAAGCATGATAAAAAAGCATTTACTTTTGATTTTAGTTTGCCTTTTCTGGGGTAGTTACTAAACATTCCTGGTATATTCTGGCCTTTAATAATGTATCAAAGAAAGGCACATATATATAGTTCAAAATTAAAGGACAAAATACTATATTAGGACTGCGTGTTAAAAGGGACGAAGAAATGCAACGTTAAGTTGTAGTCGGCGTAATAACTGTTATTATTCAAAGTTCTTGGAAATTCAAGTTTAATCTTTGCAGTTATTGTAGGATTTGCTCCACTGTGCCGGTTCGGGTCTGTAAGTTTGGTCTTGAGGTCATGCTCCAGTCCTGTAGCCTAGCATGCACACACCCTGTATCTTTCAGACTACTTTCAAGCGATTACATACACGAATTTGTCAGAAGACAAACGGCCACTTGTTATACCCCAAACTTCTTATTCTGGACAACATTTTGATGTCTTCAGTGTTCATTGTCTTATTGGTCGATTGTAGACTATTGACAGCTATTGTATTGTGACTGTTGCACAGTATAAAACATCTAAATAAAACATTTTACACTTTCAATCGTTTTCTTGCGTTTTAATGCTGCTTCGTATCATACAAAGAGAGAGAAATCTACATACACCTTAAAATCTTCATGAATTTGCACAATATCCGAATATATTTATTCAGACTTTTATGTAAAATAAGGATTATGGTGAACAAACTTGGCGTTTTAGTATTCAAGAGGACCCCTTTTCCTTTCCAGTATTAGCTCATCTCTCAGTAGACAATACACTTCAAGAAATAATAATAAAGTGTGGTCCAGTAGAGAACTGCCGTGTATTCTTATTTATCTATTTATTTTTGACGCATAAAGCATCCTTAAACGCGGATGGCTGTGCGGTAAACTGCTAATAAACGTGAAGAAGTTAATCAGATTAATTTACGATCAAATCCATTTGACCATGTCTGTTGCGAAGAAGGTATTGTGAGGCAGGTGCAGACTTGACGAACTGTAGCTAACAGATGACAAGCTTTTAAGTAGCCTGTAAGTACCCAGTCAGACCTTTTTTTGTGCAAAGTAGCCTACCAGTCAGTCGTCAGAAACGGAGAATTTGTCGGTGAATCTCTCCATGAGGCGAGGAGTGCTTGACTGAATAGGCTACTTACACTGAGGTAATGAAAGCAATTTATTTTAACGGGGTGTGCAGTTCGTCTGTTATATTGACAGTTTCAGTAATAATCTGGTACATCGACATGTTCTTCAAAGACTTCAGTATAGAATAAGGCAGTTTCTCAGCACATTAAGTCGGTGGGGCTTCCGTAGTCTGACTGAATATCTTTCAAGGCTGGAATCTTTTTTTTTTTTTTTACCCACTCAGACTTGCAAGGCGATAGTATCTTATACAACTAATTCGGACCTAATAACACTATAAATTGCTTAAGTTATTATAGAATAAACAAGACATAAGAAAATCCCTGCCACCAGTGTTGTTGACTGAAGTTAGTAGTGAATTTAGAGGTGGAAATGAGCAAAGGCTAGTATAGTGGACATGTTTTACATTCATTTCGTGACATTCAAAATAATCTTTTTTAAAATGAAGAAAATGTTTGAGAAAATTGCTTTTTCCAAAAATATATTCATCTGCTCACTTTGCCTTGCTCCAGCTGATGTCATGATGAACCGTATAATGTAGGCCTACATGTTCTTAATTACATTCAACAGCATTTAAACAAATTCGTTTAAAAGCCTTGCTCATTACGAGAGCATCTTTGTCAGAAGTGACATTGAAGTTAATGGAGACACTTCTCAGCTTTGAGCTGGCATTTAAATGTTCAGTTTGTTTGAAATGTTTTTTTTTAGAAGTATATAACCTTAATAAATTGATTACTTATCCAATAATGGTCCAGATATAACAATATAAATGACAAGCTTATATTTTTACCATTTGCAGATATAACAATCTAAATGACAAGCTTATATTTTTACCATTTTAGGCCCATATAACTAGATACAGAATAATTTCTAATGTTTTAAGTGATTAGCCAAACACTCAGTGTAATCATGTTAAAGGACAGAAAGTGCGTGAAATGCAACATATACGCCTAGAGACGAGAAAATATGAAAGGCATCCGGGAAATAATGAATTCATAACTATTTGGTAACCTGCTCAAATTACCGCATTATTAAAGTTTGAAGAGGCTTAAACCAGGGACGTGCACAGGAATTTTGAGGGGCAGTTGCTCTGACCTAAAAAAAGGGCACTCGCCTACCAACACCCCCCCCCCCCCCCCCCCAAATTGATTTCATAAAACTTGATGATGATCGTCCGTTTGTTATACCTTTCTGACAACATTAAGTCGTCTCACCCGACAACCGCGACAATCTCCTAGTGCCGCTCATGCAGGCTCAGCTCAGGTGCCGGTCGCGTGCAGCGCTGCAGCCACGTAAACAGAGTTTGCCCTTCCCCTACTGACTTTCACTTTCCCGAATATGGAAGTGAATGAGGCTTTGCGTTTTTTTTTTTTTTTTTATCTAGGCTTACGTGAAATTCTGCATCCATTGTACGATTTTTTTATTTATTTTTTTCCACCTCGGAAGGGCAACGTGAGTCGAGAAGGGTATATGGGCAGTTGCCCGGGCAACCTGAGCAACCCCCCTGTGCACGTCCCTGGCTTAAACAATAATGAACAAGTAGAGCGACAGCTCTCAAGTGAACAATCACGTACGGAAAGTTTGTATTCTCTTTGACGATAGACTAATTTTTGTCTACATGATGCACGAACTATAACAAGCACAAGTTGTAAATGACCAGTAATTACTAAATATCAGTGCTGCTGTGCCTGTGACTGCAGTTATCTCTGCGATAATCATGTAGAAGCTAATGTGGGGGCAGCTGTTCCCTCTCGCAGCTGCTCTGTCCCGATACCCCACATTCATCGACCGCTTCTGAATCTTATATAATATCCCAATCTAATTAGGGATTATTTTACCTGCTATTGCATCTGGACAACTGCATGCGGTACTGTCCCTGACTTGAACATATGCGCGTTTCAGCACGAAACATTTGAAGAACATTGACAGCAAGCTCACCGAACGAACGCGGTGCCTATCACTTCCGGTTTGTTGCCAAGACAACGGTTGCACGCCTCCTCTAAACTCAAAGTCACAACAAACGCTCTTTCCTAATGGAAGCTTAAACGTACTTTTTTTTGTCGCATTCACGCATCTTTTTGTCGTTTTTTACTCCGTTTTGAGATACTCATATAACTATGAGCCAACGACAGATTTTGCAAGGTGAGAAAGTGAGATCCGTCGAAGTAGCCAAAAATGTAAAAGGTTCATTAAAAAACTGCTGGTAGTTCTTACTGTTCTTACTTTTGCTGTTTGTTGCTATAATTGTGGGCACTGATTCGTCTTATTATGTCTATTGTTATTATTATTATTATTATTATTATTATTATTATTCAGTGTTTGAGCAGTACCAGAAGGCAAGAACACAATTTGTGCAAACTGTAGCAGACCTTGCAGCAAGACCACAAAATACTGAAACACTTCAAAATGCTGGTGAGTGTTTAAAATTTATATTTTCTTTAAGGGAGGTTTCTGCATGAAGAGTGGTATGGCATTTGCTTGTAAATACTTATTATATAATATTTATACAATTTCTAATTTAAACAATTTTACTTTTTTTTTTTTTACAAATTTGGCAAATTCCAACCTTCACATAACTCAAGTAAATTCTAATTTTATTTTATTGATCAATTTCTTTGTTTGTTCTTACCTACAATGTTAGAGAAGAAGCATTTATTTCAAACCTTTCAACACTCAGGACTGATGGTGGTAAAAAAAAAAAAAAAAAAAAAAAAAAGATGCCATTGCAAATGTTTCTTTGTGCATGGATCTAAAACAATATCTCTGTTTCTCCCAAACACAGTACAATGAATGTTTCTGGACAAAACGCCTTTAAAAGAAGTTACCGAGTTGCATTTTTAAAATAATATTACAGAAATAAGGAATACATACGCTCATGTTTACCCTGATCTCTTTTGGAACTTAGAAGAACGTTTTGTTTGATATATTATATTACATGATTTGAATCTTTGAAAGTATATCCTCCCCTCATCTGCTCTCGAGTGTCTTTCCACTCCTGTTTTCTCCCCTGCACAAATGCGCTCACTCTCTTTGGCTTAGGTGTAATGTCCCTTTTGAGGCCTCTCCTTTTGGATGCAGTCCCAACTATTCAGCAGACAGCAGCTCTGGCTCTCGGAAGGCTTGCCAACTATAACGATGACCTGGCTGAGGCTGTAGTAAAGGGAGACATTCTTCCTCAGCTTGTGTACTCCCTGGCTGAGCAAAACGTGAGTTTCTTTAGCTATGCCTCTCAGCTCTAATTTAAATGAATAGGTTTGCGTTGAGGTGTTGAACTTTAATGCCTACATTTGATTTTGCACAGTGCAAAAATTTCCATTAACATTGTCAGTCAAGCAATCCATGCTTAAATAATTTCCATTTTAACTTATTTCATGCGCTGTTATTCTTTAAATGTTTTTAACAAAGCAAAAACGGATTGTTTGCATTAAATTCAATGACTTTAAACAGTAACAGGACTTGGGACTGTTGGCAGGTAATGAAAATTTACATATTGTTTCATTATGAAAACTGAAAGTTCATGGTAGTACAACATCTTCAGATCTCAGACCATGTCTCTTTTGCCAGGAGAAGAATTGTTCAAAATAAGTCAAGTCAAGTTAATTTATTTACTTGAATAAATACAGAAAAATAACAGAATTGATGTAAATCATGCAAATTCTGTTATTAAGCAGCTATAAGTGTCATTATGCAACTGCATTCAGTTCTGTGTTGATTTAGTTCAGTTCAATATCTGTTAAGTTAATTTATTAAGAAACAAGTTCAATTCAGTGATAAGAAGACAGTAGTGTGGTTATTCAGCTTAAGTCAGTTCCATTTTGATTCAATTCAGTTCAATAACAGTGTTAATGTTGCAAAATTCATGAATTATGAACAAATTGAATTAATCTATTAAGCAATAGACAATAGTGTCATTATTCAGCTCAATTCACCCGACAGTGTCAGTGCTGGAAAATTCATGTCTTTTAGACCCCAGCTAAACAAGCCAAAGGCAACAATGCCAAGACAGAACCCAAACTCCACCAGGTGACAGAAATTGAAAGAAAAAAAAAACACCCTTGGGAGAAACCAGGCCCTGTTGGGATCCAGTTATCCTCTGGCCTAAATGAATGGACATGGTGTGATATTGCTCTGCTCCAGCAGGGAAAACAAAACACTATAAAGTGGCAGTCCAAAGGCTTTGCTCTAAAACTCATTGTTAGAATGCTATTACTCTGTCAGAGAGGCCTCATCAGAAGTATAAAACACTTTCCACAGAAGGTCCTTTTATGTAACCGAATAATATAGAATGTGATATATCACTTACTGTTTATTAAAGGCAGATTTGCTGGAGATTTATGAACATTCTAGAGTGTATTTACTGGTCAATTGTTTTTCCTCTGGATTACTGGGATATGAAAGACACAGCGTTTCTATAAGAAAGCTGCAGCATTCGTGCTTCGGGCTGTTGCTAAGCACTCCCCTGAACTGGCCCAGGCTGTGGTGGACTGTGGAGCACTGGACGCTCTTGTCATCTCCCTGGAGGAGTTTGACCCTGGGGTCAAAGAGGCTGCTGCATGGGCAATAAGCTACATTGCCAGACATAATGCACGTAAGTTTGCATAAAAATGTCATTTTTTATTCTTTCTCGCAATTCGTCAATGTTTTTTTTTGTTCATTTCTTCTCCTGCTGTGCAGAGCTGTCTCAGGCAGTGGTTGATGCTGGAGTTGTGCCTCTGCTCGTGTTATGCATCCAGGAACCTGAAATTGCCCTGAAGAGGGTTGCAGCTTCCGCTCTGAGCGACATAGCCAAACACTCCCCAGAGCTGGCTCAAACCGTGGTGGACACTGGGGCTATCGCCCACCTAGCACAGATGATCCTAAACCCAGATGCCAAATTGAAGGTGACACAGGCTACAGATTTTGTCATTAATGACATGCAGACTTAATTTGACAGTACATTTTTTCCTCCTCTTTACAGAGGCAGGTTTTTTCAGCTCTCAGCCAAATCGCCAAGCACTCCGTAGACGTAGCCGAGATGGTGGTGGAGGCAGAGATATTCCCCGCCACACTGGTTTGCCTAAAGGACCCGGATGAATATGTTCGGAAGAATGTCGCCACTCTTATTCGGGAAATCACAAAACACACCCCCGAGGTACCTACCACATACATAACATAGCCACTAAATGATTTCAAGATGCTTGGGTAAGTTTGGAATCTCCACTTTGTCAACTCTTTGACACCCCCTGTTTAAATAACATGGTGTGAGGCAGCTAGTCTGTAAAACATGGAGAATGTGGGTCTGTTATTTATCACCAGTGCAACACAGGAAACGAGACAATTGGAAACCGCATTGCATCACCCATTTTTTTCACCTGCCCAAAACTATTTTGCTTTTCTGGTCTGCCTCACTAATTGTTTATCATTATGTCACACTAGCTTATGTGTTTGCATGTTTGTATTGTGTGTTTCCTACTCAGCTGTCCCAGATAATAGTGAATGTGGGGGGCGTAGCAGCTGTGATTGACTACCTCGGGGACTCCAAAGGGAATGTACGCCTGCCGGGGATCATGATGCTGGGCTATGTGGCTACACACTCCGAGAACTTAGCCATGGCTGTGATTGTATCTAAAGTCTGTCATCACATCTTTTCATAAGCTTACACATAAAATTTGAATTTAACTACACAAAAGTTTGGGGTCAGTATAATTTTTTTTGATGGAAATTAATCCTTTTATTCAGCAAGGATGCATTCAATTGATCAAAAGTGAGAGAGTTTTACTTTGTTACAATAAATTACATTTCAAATAAATGCTGTTCTTTTGAGCTTTCTATTGATCAAACAACCCTGAAAAAAAACCGTGTCATGGTTTTCACATACATATTGAGCAGTATAAACATTTTCAACTGTGATGATAATTGTAAAAAAAAACAAAAAACAAATGCTTCTTGAGCACTAAATCAGCTTTTTAGAATGACTTCTGAAGGATCAAATGTTACTGAATTCTGGAATAATGACTGCTGAACATTCAGACTTGCCATCACTGGAATACATTACATTTTTATAAATATAAAAAAAGACAACAGTTATTTTAAATTGTAATAATATTTAAGAATATTACTGCTCTTACTGTATTTTGATTACTGTATTTTGGTGAGCATAAGAGACTTACCAACCCCAAACTTTTGAACAGTAGTGTATTTCTCTCATAATAATGATTATTATCATAACTGATTCTCCACTTCTGTAGGGAGTGCCACAGTTGGCAATCTGTCTGGAGGAAGAGCAAGAAGATCACATCAAAGCAGCAACAGCTTGGGCATTTGGCCAGATCGGCCGACACACACCCGAGCACGCAAAAGCTGTTGCTGTGGCCAATGTGTTCCCTAAGCTCCTAAATCTCTATTTGGACACTGAAAGTTCTGAAGACCTGCAGGCCAAGGTGAGCCTGAGCCCATTCTTAAAGTGACTGATAGAGGTACCGTTTTTCATTTTGGTGTAAATTATTTTTAACCACTGATATTTAGATTTGATTTTTAGTAATTGTTTTCTGCTTTGATTACATGCTAAAAAAAGGCCAAGAAGGCACTGAAGAGCATCCTTCAAAAGTGCACTTATCTACCAGCGCTGGAGCCTCTTCTCTATGAAGCTCCCAGCAACATTCTTAAACATGTCATCTGCCAGTTCAGTAAGGTAGCGGGAACTTCATCAACACATTTTATGAGCTCAGCATTTGTTAATCCCAATAAGAATAGTTCAAATAGTTTTTTGTATTTCCTCCCAATCTTACAGGTTCTTCCTCATGACAGTAAGGCACGTCGCTTGTTTGTTACCAGTGGCGGTCTGAAGAAAGTACAGGAGATCAAAGCAGAACCTGGTTCTGCAATTCAGGAATATATCAATGCAATCAACAACTGCTACCCTGAAGAGATTGTCAGGTTCTTACACATTTATATGAATAATAACCAATACAATATCAACATATTTTTAAACCAAACACAGTGCATTTATAATGCTGTAAACTTTAGTGTGCTGTACAGATTTTTTTTTGCTGTTCCACTAATCGGCCCATCTTTTACAGGTATTATTCTCCTGGTTACTCTGAGACATTGCTGGAAAGGATTGACAACTATCAGCCAGTGTGATTTTCTTACCAGAAACACTTATGGATGCCTTTTAAAAATCTGTGAAAAAGGAAAAAATACCATACCATTGATCACATCTGTAACATCTTATATGTATGAATATATATATAAATCTATTAAAATGTATGTATGCTTTAGCTTTGATGTCTTATTTTGTTTCATGTTTAGTCAATACTTTAAAAAAGTATTTTGTTATATTTAGTGGTCCAAGATTATTAATAAAGAGGTTTACATGGCTAGCAGACAGACTCACCTTCAGGGAAACCGCAAAATTATACCAAAACGTAATAAATTATTCTTAGCTAATTGAACTTTATGCATGTAACTTTCATTTCAGGATTTTATGGCTTTTTTTGTTTGTTTAATCAACAAAGTGCGCTGATTTGCTTTTACGACGACTTAGTTTGGGTTTTTTTTTTCAGACAACTGTATAGAAAGAATTGGCCCAAGTAGCAGGCTGAAAAGAAAAACAGGATAAAACATAAACGAAGTAGTATATATCATACCGTTCATGAGAACCGGCCATATTGCCGATGTGTTGCTTCGTCAATTCGTCAAGACATCTTCCCGTAGCATATTTTCATCTTCCGCTACAATCCACCCTTCATACCCAACAACTCACCACAAGGTCGTGCAGCATTGCTGTCATCGTTATCGCTTCACGGAGCAAAGAGCAGACCGCTCAGTTTCACACTGCACTGTGCTACTGGCCACGAACCTCGCAACACGAAGAACCTCGAACCAAGGGACTTAATACCCTTGTCTTTGGCAGGATCATACACATCACAGGGTTCACTACATGGGTGAACGTTGCCTCCATGTCTCCACTGGCGCTGAAGCTTGTTTAGAATTTGACCCCCAGAAAAATGCGAAAATAAAAGATTGCAAATGGACATCAGATGAACGAAGCAGCGATTGTGTCAAGGTTCTTAACAAAGGACTCGCACAATTATAATTATGCCTATACAATTATGAATATAAAAAGCCTAAAGTCCACTGATCTATATAAATCACTCAAATATTATAGATCAGCGCTAAAGGCCCTAATAATTAGCGATTGACATTTAACGCGTCATGAACAAACAACTCTTAAAAATCGCGTAGCCTTCTTCCGCGTTCGTGTTAAAACATTTATAAGAAATGCCCGCAGAAAATTCGAAATGGAACGTAGGGAACACTAATATGATCGTTACCGAGAAACGAGCCCAGAACGTTTGATTTTCATTGACAATTATGCATTCACTTATTATCGCCCCCTGCTGTCTTATTTGTGCATAATGTACACATTAAAGGGCAGCTGTTAAACATATGGCAGCCCATTCTTTGTTTATTGTTTCCTCTTCTGGTGTCAGTCAGATTACTTTTTCAATTGACGTTGTTTGGTTAGGCATTGTCTCCATGTCTCCATGTCCAATTCACAACCTTGATTACCAAATCAGAATGCCAAATCACTTCGGGCCTATTTGAATTTGTATTGATTCAGAAGCAGTTTGCAGGAAATTAATTTGTCAACTTAAATGTAATTGAAATAATTGTAATATTCTCTATGGTGGGGGATGGTTTGTCATAGTTATTTTCTTCAAGTAGGCTATCCTCTCTGACTTGCCTCCTTTACCGCAAAGTTGGAACAAACAAATATCAGTTGTGGCATCGCGCTTTCAACCACTGCCATGCCCAAGAAACGGAAGAAACCTTGAAATAATTAAGCCATATACGCTTGAGGCTTTTAAATGAGAAGGCTATACCCACAAACCTTCGTGTGCACCAGATTGCAAGCTGCTAAGCGTAGATTCAATGAAAACTGACAACAGAAGTTTTGCTCCTGCCTCTTCTAGGCTATAGCCTATATATTTGAGACAGTCTTTCCATGATATTAATGTCCTCCGATTTTTTCCCTTTATTGTTTAGGCTATTTAACAGCAAATCATTCAAAGTTAATCTGCTTTTAAGTCTTGTAGGCCTTTTTGGGCCTCTTGAAAACGCAACGAACATTCACACCCCTTTAATAAAGTAAATATTAAACTTAACTGTCAAACGAATATACCGTAATAAAAACAGTGGATTTTTAACTAACAAAGCTTAATGTAGCCTAGTTATGAAACATGTAACCAATGCTCCATAAAATCTCTGCATTCTTAATTTTGTAATAATTTTGCTAACTTTGTTTTCTTAAAATCTAAAGAACGCGGCTCAAGTTCTTTTTTGTTCAACGACAGCTGTCATTTTTATAATATATTTGGGTGATTTTTAATTTTTGAAAACATTGCTTTCTACCATGTTTTATTTTACTTATTTTTAAATTAACATAATTTTGTACTAACGTATAATAATTAACAAATATTTAAATTGAAATTAAATTGTCACACGTTTTAGTTCATTTATTTTTTCTTTTAACGTTTGATTTTTACTTTTTTAAATTAGCTTCTTATATTTAAAATACATTTTAAAATATTAATTTACCTTAGGCTAAATAAATCTGTTTGCTTCTGTAAGAGCTTTGTTGCAAACAATAAGCATTGAGTGGGCAGGTCGATATTTAATTGGAAATAGGAAATTAATGGAACAACAATAGATGAGTTCATAAAAAATTGCTTATCTTTGTTGATTTGTTAATTTGCCGTAATCTACCATCCATAAACAAGTAAACGCAAGGGGGCGCGGTCCTCTCCGCCCAAGCTGGCACCCAAACAACCCAAAACTACATCTTATTTAGTGTGTTATAGTCTATAGCACAAGGAAAAGCTGGTTTTATTCAACCCCGCCATCTATTTTTGTGCCCCTGGGCGTCAATGACCCTGGCCGTCAATGGTCCACTTCAGCTCTCATTCATCACCGTGGAACATGGATACGAATCCCCCCAGAGCTGATGTTTGAAGTGGCATGTTCTGTTTTCTCAGTTGGATGGAGCCGTTGGCTTGGTCAGCACTTGTGGTCCTGTTGTGGGTCACTAACAATGTGTTCATGCCTCACCTATAAATGTCTGTGTCTCACTAATCCTGACGTGGTCTATCTCGGAAAAGTCTTTGAAGCTAGAAACATCACTGGCATGTGATCAGTCAGAATTTGTCAGCAGGCTCTACACACTTTCACCTGAGATTTTCTCACATCCTCTGTTTTAACAAGAACGCAAACAGTCAGGCTTTTCTCTATGAAACAGACATGAATACAAAATTGAATCTCAAAATGCATAACGCTATTCAAGTATCCTGAGCTATTTTACCAATTGTTCTAGATTTAGAGGGCATGCGGCATTTAGCCTACTTGATAAGCTAATGTGTCGTTGTGTTTCATCGCACATCCGAGTATCTCCATCAGTTTCTGGTGATTATATGATCATTGCATGAACATGTTTTGGAGTACTTTGGATGATTTAAAGAGAGTGTTTTTTTGTTTTGTCTTCTCTCATTCAATTCGGTTTCCTGTTTGAATACAGACACGACATGTTTCACACAGGCGTTGTTTATCCTGTGTGAAACTTGCAGTCATTGTTCTTTGCGTGAGCTAAAGTCGCTGAATTTGCAGTTTGAAGGTGTAAAGTGTAGGCTATTTGTGAAAACCCTTCCAGGACTTTTATACATCGAGTCAAAGGTAAAAAATAAAATAAAATAAAATACGGCACCTGAATAGTCGGCACACAAACTGAGGATTTTAACAAATACTATGCAACTGATTCGTGATTAAGTTCCAGCAATCATAATGACTTCTCAATAGATGTAGCTTACATAATTGCACTTTTAACTTCTGATGTCTATGAATGTTTAAGAATGATAAAAATAGTAGAACTATAATAGCATACGATACAATCATTCATTACAATAAAAAATGTTGTCGTAGTAGGGATTCCTGACTGAACGCATAAGAATAGCCTACAATCGATCGGCTATTGCAACTGTCAATCAAGAAGTCACGCCTCCTATTCACCTGTTCACTGCGAATTCAGACAAAAAACAAAAAACAAAAAAACATTCGCACTAGAGACGAGAGACATTCAGATTGTTACGATGTTTCTCTTATGTCGGTTTGTATTTTGTTTCATTTTGTCACTCATTTTTTCTCTCAGACATGTCAAGGGAAACTCGGGATATGGTAAGTAGCAACTCACAAATAGGCCTCGTTAAAACACGTTTGAGGAATATAGATAATTCTGGTAAACATTAAGATTTGTGTATAATATCAAATGACACTTTTTACAGCTGTTCAGTGGTTCTTTGAACTGAGTAACTGTAGCTCACTGGGTTCACTCCAGTGTCAAAAAACGGAGCTTCCATTATGTTCTAAGCTGTGTTTCAGTGAAGGGTAAGAACACTTTTTTTTCTTTATCTACACCACAAATGAAATTACACTGTAAAAGTTTCCTGAGGTAACCTAAAACTGAATAATAAAATCATGATATCAAGCCTATTCTAAATAATATACAAATTATTATTTTTTTATTCAAGTCAAAAAATATGATTTCATATGGCTGAATATTTGTACTTTTGACAAAAATAAAAAATGGAAGTGCAGATAACATAACAGCTCAATACAATTATTCAGTTTTTACAATTAAATGAATTAAAATAAAGATCATTATAAACTATGAAATAAAATAGAAATATATATTTTTTCAAAACTGCAATGCATACAATACTTATATGCCTTTAAAATAAAAATAGATGATTACATTAATTTTAAAGATGGAAGTAAAATGTTCTGTGTAATGGGTATTCAGTTTAGCTAAACTTTTATCCCCATTGTTACTGAACATGCCAAAATAAATGTATTCCCTTGTATATTGTGAAGATGCTTTCTTGAAATGTTATTTGATGAGTCATGTACTCTTATCTTTTATTAACAGTGAAAGAATATGTGGGCATAAGGCAAAACTATAATCAGAAGTGAACAATCACTGTGGTGTGGTATTCCTTCACTGTATTTCACTAGTTTAACACAAACATATTCCAGAGAGTTTCATTTTCACAATCTAGTTTAGACCATCCAAGAAAAAAATAAATAAATTCTTGGAACAATGTTTTCAATGCATGTCAGCATGAGTTTATCATACAGATTTACGCATACTTTTTGATTGTGAGTTTGACTGCTCACTCATTAATTCAAGACCTGTGTTCAAGTTTCTGTGTTTTAGTGTTTTATATTGAGAAGAAGGTCTGGTTTTTATTTGCCTACAGATGCTTCTCCTCTGAGTATGTCCCTTCTGGGAATGAGACGGGCTGGTTGGCAGTGCACAGCAGCAGAGGGCCTTCTGTTCCTGATGCCACTGTAGTTGCTTTGACTGACAGGGTGCAGATTGGGAAGCCCCTCCTCCTGGAAGTCTCAGGTTATTGTCAGCCTTGCCATAGCAACCCTTGTGTAATGTAACTTGCTTGTAATTCAGTTGGGTTTTTAATTAAGTTTATTTAATTCAATTGGACACATCTTAAATAAAGATGCTTATGAAAAACAAACGGAAATATACTAGAAAATATAATGCAATATATTAAATAATACATTTTCATATAAGTATAAATTTACTTTACTTACTTAATATATGCATGCATCATGTATGGCTATATATTGATGCATATACAATTATATAGCAATGAAGCCAATAAAGAACCCAACTTTTATCTCACTTTTGCATAGTTACACATTCCTTAAATGAAAATTGCACATAGATATTAAATCTATTAATACACAATCACATGTACATCTATATATTATAAAGTATATTATTGAATATAAAATTACATACATTATTGCTACACTTTTCATTATATATTATTTTGAGTTAATATGTTGTAATATATTAACACATATTATTCATATTTTCAATATACATTAATACATAATTTCTTGATTGTTAATATATAAGGAATATATATTTTACAGTATCCTTTTCTCAAAACATTATCTACGGCTAAGCAATGCAATGTAATCCCTTGTATATGTTCTTGTTCCAGGCATACTAAATCTGAGCAAAGAAAACTTTTTTATGGTTTTCATTACATTTAGTGGGAACTCTGGTCCTCAGGGTCTGCATAATATATCTGTTATGGCCAACGGATACCTCACCTGCTATATAGACGCGATATTACATGCTGCTGGATTGTACCATTTAAGTATGTTTAGCTGCAAAACAACAAATACACGGGAAGAATAAAATAGCTTTTGTGACCACCATATGTCTTTGTATTTTTAGATGTGACCGTGACGAACAGTATCTACACTCATTCTGCCAGCTGGAAGATTAGAGCGTGTTCCTTTGGGACTGAGTACTTGAATCTCATGTTGTCCAAGAGAGATCAGGATATCCCATCTTGTGCCCCTCTGCCCACAGATGCAGAGGACATGCAGCAGGGTAAAGCCTCAACAAAACCCATGGACAGTCACAAGCGAGGTGTGAGGTCCTATGCATTCAAAAAGCTGCTCAGTTGTACAAACGTATCACCGCTTTTTATACTTTTCTGCTCTGTATCTGTGCTGTGTTTTCCAGCTGTTTGGATCTTTTCTGATAAACGGGCTTATGCAACAGAGACAGACATTAAATTTATAGCAGTAACAGAGGAGCCTGATCCTCTATACATTCATTGGAAATTTGGAGATGGACCAGAAATAAAAACAACATCCAGAATCTACAAAAAGAGATATCGCTTACCAGACAAGTACATTTTGTTACATCTATTTTCATAAGAGCTTCCAATTTAAACCTATTTTATACAGATTAAATATAAAGTTTTACTGAGTCAATACTTTACATATCTAGAACTATTTAGTTACTTTTTAATGTATTATTTATTTATAAATATAATCTAATTTTGATAGTGAGTTTGACTGCGCACTCACCGATTCAAGTTTTTAGAGTTTTGTATTGAGAAACATGTCTATTTATTTATTTTTCTATCTATATTTGCAGATACAATGTCACTGTCAGTGTGTGTGATGGTCTCACATCCATCAGCTCAGATGTTTATCCGCTCGTGATTCAGAGAGCTGTGCAGCCCAACAGGCTTCTGTATAGTTCCTCAGTTTTATTACACAGCTCTGTGAACTTCACCTGCCGGATCAGCGCAGGAACTGATGTCTCGTATATCTGGAATTTTGGAGATGGAACAGAGCGAGATGGATCAAGCGCTGAGCATCATGTCTATAACAGGTAAAAAAAAAAAATCCTCCTGGCTGTATTGTTTTAAAATGATTTATCGTTCGTTGTTTTTCATTTTTTAGTTTAAGTTAATAATTGTTGGTCACTTATGACATTGAATGTTTCTTATTTTCTTTATTTATTGTACTGTACATGTTGTTTTTTAATTTTTCTATAGAACTGGAGAATACATAGTAGAAGTTATTATGTCCAATCTGGTGAGCTCAGCCTCTTTAACAGGGCACATCTTTGTGGTTGAAGAATTATGTCAGCCTCCTCCAGTGAAAAATATGGGCCCAAATAAAATACAGGTACAAGTTGTCTAGTAATCTAACAATTACGCTAACAAAAATGTATCTATATACTGTATATAAGTAGATTTTGCTCGCATACTTTCAGGTGTGGCGGTATCAAACTGTCCATCTTGCTGTGACGTTTGAGGCACAGATTCAGTGTAATGTTTCCAGAGGTCTGCTGTATAGATGGACTATATATGACATGAGCGGACAACGTCTGCTGTTCCCACACATAGACACGGGACGGCAGTATATTGATCTTCCAAAATACCTCCTTCATTATGGAACATATAGAGCTATAGCAAAGGTAATGTCTTTTTGTCACTTCGTTGTTTTGCTTAATTGAAACCCTAAATTAGTTCTGTCAGATAAGCTAAAAAGTCCATGAAATGTTAACATTTAGATAACTGATATAAATATTTAAATATATTCAAATATTTATATTAACCGACTGTGAGGAAGTAGATATCGTAAAGATAATGTAGATAATGTAATGGATACATTACTGGTTGCAAGGTTGGCAAGATTATTTTTTTTTTTTTGAAAGTTTTGAAAGACTCTCATATGTTTGCGAAGGCTGCATTTATTTGAATAAAAATAGTAAGAAATGTTATTGCAATTTAAAATAACAGTTTTCAATTTTAAAATGTAATTTATTCCTGTGATGCAAAGCTGAATTATCAGCATCATTACAAATTATTCTAATATGCTGATTTGCTGCTCAAGAAACATTTCTTCTTATTATCAATGTCGAAAACGTTTGTATATCATCAAAGAATCCTGAAAACAACTGTATCGTGGATTCTACAATTTTTGTTGGGGAAAGTACAAAAGAAAAGCATTTATTTTGTAATGTTATAAATGTCTTGACCATCTCTTTTAATCAATTTAATGCAATTTATTGCATCCTTGCTGAATAAAAGTATTCATTTCTTTAAAATCTTACTGACTCACAAACAACTGTAGTGTAAATTTTATGTTATTAAATAAAAAATAACCTTAGATTGCACCACAACATTAATTTCAAGAGTCAGATAAGGTAACTGCTTGCTTAATTTTTTTTTTGCCTAACTGCTCTACATTTTAACAGACATATTTACATGGAGAAATACTAACACAAGTTGTATTTACCACAAAGGTCCAAGTAACTGGTAGTGTGGTGTACAGCAACTACAGTGTTTTAATTGAAGTGGTGCGCAGTCATCCTGTCAGTGTCCTCAGCGAAGCCACAAATATTTTCATCAATCGTCAGAGCGGCACCATCATTACTCTTGATGGACGAAAATCACATGACCCAGATTACCCTAATAACACTATAAGGTACGACAGTGTTTGTTCATTGATACATTCGGTCATTTTTACTTAAATCACATCTGTTTTCTTGTTTCTGTTTTAGTTACAGCTGGTCATGCAGGCCAGTAAACACAGAAGAGAGCAGCTGTTTCAACAGGAACATTGTGACCACTTCAGCAGTACTTACATTTCCCGCTCTTTCCTTGAAAGCTGATTTCGACCTGCTTAAATTCACTCTCACTGTGCGCAGTGGCCATCGCTCTTCATCATCTGAGATGTTCATCACTGTAACATCAAAACATGTCAGGTGGATAACTAAGATTACATAGCTATAAAAAAGACATAATCACGTATATCACATGTTTAATAAATATATATTTTTAAATTCTCTGCAGCAACATTCATATGTCTTGTAAACACTTTCGAGAAAATTCCGTGAATTGGAATGAGCAGTTTTCTGTTTCTGCTCTCTGTGATGCTTGTGGTTTCAATGCAAAAAATGTCACCTATTACTGGAAACTTTACCTGGTTAATTCCTCAAGCAAAGCTGTACCAGAAAGTAAGTACACAGCCACACAGAAAATAATAGGGTCTTTAAAAATAAAGGATCTTTATTGGCATTGATGGTTCCATTTAGAACCTTTAACATTCATAGAACCTAGAACATTTCAATTGATCTTATAACGGGAAAAGGTTCGAGGAACCAAAAATGGATCTTTTCTGCAATCACAACCTTTATTTTTAAGAAAGTAGCCATCTATTTGTCAAGTCAACTGTTTAGTTTGTGCTTTTGGATCAATTTGAAATTGATTGCTCTTGCTCTTTCTCTCAGTTCCGTTCTGCAGCAGTATGGATCTCGGTTTACCCTCCAGAATACAGGAGAGCTTACATTTCTCCCAGCCTGCTGTGACACCCTACACTCCAGCCCATTCTACTGAGCCTTCCCTTCCAGTATCTCTGGCTCCTTATCTTTTATCAGATGATACTGACCTTACAGCCCCGGTTACACAAGATACTCTGACTTCTATAACACATAAAAAACACCATAATATTGGTGGACACACTCTAATTGAAAGCCCCAGCACAAACACGCACCACCATGCAGCATTTCCGACTATCGCATCTTCACCCCCCGCTTTCCTTCCATCCTTCCCCGGGGAAATAGAGTCCTCCGGGAGTCAGTGGGAGTATCAGGGGTCTTTACCAGCCTCAGATAAGGTGTCATTGACAGATATGACCTCAGGTAAAATACTGCGGTGAGGGTGACAGTAATCATGTATTAAAGTCAGAATCGTGTGAATTAATGAATTATGTAAAAGTTTTAAAACTTGAATAGGATTACCTATAATAATAAAGCTTTTGTCTTTATGCTTTAAAACAAATTTAGCTCTGTACAGCATTGATAGTTGATGTAAATTACAATATAATGAGATTAGACGCCCCCTGGTGGTTGATTGTTTTTTAGATAAAATAGGAAGAACACAGCTGAAGGCAAAAACAATTTGTGGAGGAAAAAATATTTTATATAATAGATCAGTTATCTATCTATCTACTACTACTACTACTACTACTACTTCTAATAATAATAATAATAATAATAATAATAATAATAATATAAAAATATTTCTTTGGTCATTTGTAATCTTGCAGCACCAGGATTGCCACTGATGAAAAAAATAAAATAAAACAATATTTAAAATGACTGTTAACATTGATACACCACAATAGTTTTTGTTTATATTTGAAATTAAAGTTTATGTTTTGCATTTCTGATTTCACTTTAATTTTAAAGTGAAACTTTTAACCAATATTATTTTAGTATACCACAATAGTTTTCGTTTATATTTTGAATTAAAGTTTATTTTATATTTCTTTAAATTTTGTTGTGTAACTAATTTTGTTGTGTAACTATTATTATTGTTTTAAATATGTCAGTATAGGTTTTATTTGATTTAGTTTATTTAGTTTTAGTTATTTTAGTACTTTAAGTTAAATTGCACAAAAATGAGAAATGCTGCATTGGCAACTAGCTGAAATAAAATAAGTTTAAAACAATTAAATCAAATCTAATAATAATAAATAAAATACTAACTTTGTGAGCTACATTTGCAGATTTTCATACTGAGGACATGATTTACATGGACGTTTATCAGGAGTCAATATCAGGCGATCATCTCTCCCTACCAGGTATTTTACATTCAAGTAAACACACCTCCTGACTATACATCCTGAAATGAAGAATTTTATTATAATGAACAGTATACTGAATGATAAGCATGTCGCTCATGAGATTTTTGGTGCTGTTTATAGGGTATGATTACTATAATTATGGAATTGAAGAGGCTGATCCTGGTGTCGGCAGACCTACAGGTACACATTTTTACGTTCTGAATAAAAAAGCAATAATGGCCTAATTGCTAGTATTTAAATGTTGTAGTGTATTTAACTGTGTCTTGTGTGTAAGGGACCAATTCAGTGGGCTTTAGTTGGAATGGAGTATCACTCCCTCACTCTTATGACAATGAGGGTGATAATCTGGTGGACCCCAGCCTGCTTGGCCCCGCGGTGTCTGAGAAGACCCTGCTAGATCTGGACAGACAGCTCATTCAGTCTTACACTCTCACAGGTACATCTCACAAGACTGAATTACATACACTGTAAAAAGTGATAAGTTGACTTAACTTAAAAAAATTGAAGAAACCCGTTGACTTACAATGTTTTAGTAAATGATAATTAAAAAAAATTGTCAAGTTCACTTAACTTTTTTTTTTTTTAATTATTATGTACTTAATCATTTTTAAACCCTTTTAAGGCAACGGGTTTCCTCCTTTTTTTATAAGTTAAGTCAACTTATCACTTTTTACAGTGTACATTCCTAATCACTCATTTTACTGTAAAAAATAAATAAATAAATAAATAAATTTGGTTTTTGTCTTTTTAGGATTATCTTCTTCGGTTGTCACATTTAAACCCTTCATGCTTAAACCAAAGAGTCTTTATTTGCTTGAAGTGTCTGCAAGTGAGTTTTGGAAATTCAAAATCAAATGAAAATTACAAACAAATAAATAATGCATTAAATATTTGTGAAGTTTTTTGGCCTAATGCTATTTGCATTTTTGTACCCCCCCCCCCCCCCCCCCCTGTCAGTTTCTGAGAAGCGGCTGCAAGGGAAAAGCCAGCTGTTCTTCCACACTCAAGCTGTTCCTGAGGGAATGAGCTGCCAAGTGCAGCCCAACACAGGCTACGAAATTCACACTCATTTCAGCATCTTCTGCTCCTCTGGAAAAGAGGTCTTCGTTTTGCCTTATACTCCTTTCGTTCATATTTTCAATTTTTACTTTGAACTGATCTTGATGTAATTGTGTTTCCGTGTTCAGGATCTCTTGTATGAATACAGTTTTAGTGTGGGCAACAATCCAAAGAAACTCCTTTACGAAGGCAGGGATTTCCAACATTACTTTAGTCTTCCTAGTGGAGATCCTAATGATGACTACAAAGGTACAAAGATTAAACAATGAAGCAGATTTTATTATAATCTCACACAAACAAGCTTTATGTTATTTCAGAAATCCTCTTCTTTTCCCCCCACAGTCACAATCTATATTGAAATAAAGAACAGATTTGGAGCAGCGACCAAACCATGTCCTGTGAAAGTGACTGTTCTTCCAAGCTTTCAGAGAAACTCATCCTCTCAGCTCAACCCTGATCAAGAACTGTGCGGACACAATGGAATTATGCAGTAAATAAATTCTCACTTCTTTATCTGATGTATTTAATGAACTTTTGTTCTTTTTTTCCCAGGTACATGTATGGAGTGGGTAACCTAACCGGTCTGAGTAAGATCGGAAGCAACAGAGAAATCATCAACTACATCTCTCTTATGATCGCGGTGCTGAACCGCTTGAGTCTGGACCCGGATTCCTCCGTCGAGCTTCTGACGCTCACACGCGCTTCCATCATTACAGCAGCCTGTCAGCTGTCCATCACTGATCAGGTCTTAACTAGACGAAGCCATTGTATTTTAGATTCTATAATTGAGATTTATAACAAAAACAATATTTAAAAAGACATTTAACCAGTATTATTTTAGTATCATTGATAAACTATTACAGTCTTTGCTAATATTTTAAATAGTATTATATAATATTGTGTGATTTTTGTCATTTTTATTAGTTTGTTTTCTCTAAAATATTTCTATATAGTTTTATTTATTAGTTTTATTAGTTTATTTTGTTTTAGCTAATTTAGTACTAATTTAGTACAAGTTAAACTAAACAAAAATGTGACCCTGGACCACAAAAGCAGTCTTAAGTCACTGCAATAACCAAAAATACATTGTGGGTCAAAATAATCAATTTTTCTTTTATGCCAAAATCATTGGGATATTAAATAAAGATCATATTCCATGAAGATATTTTGTAAATTTCCTACTGCAAATATATCACAGCTTAATTACTGATTAGTAATGCATTGCTAAGGACTTCATTTGGACAGCTTTAAAGGCGATTTTCTCAATATTTAGTTTTTTTTGCACCCTCGGATTCCAGATTTTCAAATAGTTGCATCCTAAAAAACCATACATCAATGGAAAGCTTATTTATTCAGAAAGCTTATTTAGTCACAAATGAGAAATATTGTCTTGGCAGCTAGCTGGTGGTGAAGTGTTTTACATTATATAAAAATAATATATATTAAAAAAAAAATTTTGTTCATTTTATTTCAAGTAATGATTTAAAAAAAAACATTTTTATGATTTTAGTAGTTAAATATAATAACCCATAATCTTTTTTTTTTTTTTTAGGAAATTTTATTTGAAATAATTCACAGGCTTGATGATTTGATAAAAGTCTCCAGTCAAGTAAGTATAAATATATATATATACTAAACTGAATTTAATTCCAGGTTTCGTTTGTAAATTTGAATATATTTTGCTCATTATTTTTCATCTATCTTATATCTGATTTAGGTGACATTTTACAGTGCCAAACAAGTAATTCAGCATGTTCACGGCATCTCATCCCTCTCACATGAGTCCAAGCCTCCAGCAGGCCATATTCTGGACTCTGGGATGGTGAAAGCGTTGGTATCTCTCCTGTCTGGTGTGTTAGAGGCTCCAGCGCTCTCTTCCAGACCAGGACACCAACTCACAAACAAAGTGCTTTCCACCATCACTGATTTAGTACTGGTAAGAGAAGCATCCCTGATGCTGTATTGATATGTTAGTTTACAAACTGACATGACATTAACGTGCCCTGTCGATATTGTTTCTGTTTGAGAAGTTCAAAATCAGCAGACATTTTTTTTATGAATTAAGTCCTTCAGATTGTCCAGATCTCAATGCATCTCAGGATCACTTCATTTCTGCATTATATTTGCTGAATGACATCCAATGCTTGTTTTTGTTTTACTTAAAATTTAATTTTGGGATACTGATTCCAAAAATAGTGGTATGCTAGCACGTGACACTTTAATTTCTGCATCATTTTTGTTTTCGCCAACCATTTGTAAGGTGAAGAAGTCTTGTATTATTTCGTTATCACCAGAAAAGCTGCCACGAAAACACAATTCATATCTGCCAGGTTACAACTGTTTGTTTAATTCTTAACCAGTTTTTCACAAATGATTCTGAAGACATTATTTTATGCCTAATTCTGATTAAAAGGTTAGAATTATGGTCAGTGACTGAAGAAAATGTAAACATGAACCAGACGTTTTCTGCTACATCTGTGGGTGTCATACAAGCAAGTGACAGAAAATTACATATTTAGTGAAAAAAGCTTGTGTTTATG
Source organism: Acrossocheilus fasciatus (assembly GCA_036784905.1). Lineage (NCBI taxonomy): Eukaryota > Metazoa > Chordata > Actinopteri > Cypriniformes > Cyprinidae > Acrossocheilus > Acrossocheilus fasciatus. The sequence continues at coordinate 13,571,007 of CM071961.1, forward strand.
TGAAGTTCTTTCATTAAATGTGACCCTGGACCACAAAACCAGTCTTAAGTCGCTGGGGTATATTTGTAGTAATAGCCGAAAACACATTGTGGGTCAAAATGATCGATTTTTATTTTATGCCAAAAATCATTAGGATATTAACTAAAGATCATGTTTCATGAAGATATTTTGTAAATCTACTACTGTAAATATATTAAAACTTAATTTTTGATTAGTATTATGCATTGCTATGGACTTCATTTAGACAAATTTAAAGACAATTTTCTCAATATTTAGATTTGTTTTACACCCTCAGATTCCAGATATTCAAATACTTGTATCTCGGCCAAATTTTGTCCTAACGTAACAAACGTTTTGTGGTCCAGGGTCACAAATGGAGTATTTGAACATATTTTTCCACTCCTTTGCAGACTGTAACTTCAATGATACATTTTGAATACTTGAAACTTGAAACGTTTGACACTTGCCTGCTTTTGTTATCGTATTTTAGTCTTATTTGAGAGATTTCAGTCTTATTTTGATTTAAACAGATGCCTTCTGACATTCTGTGATATTAAACTTGTACATTTTGATCGTAGGAGTGTTTGCTGTCCAGCAATGTCTTGCAGTACAATGTGAACACCACGTTCATGGAAGTGTTAGCCTGGAAGGATGAGTGGTCTCATTCTGTGGTGCAAACATTTGGCCTCACTGCGTTCCACCTCACTGATTTTCTGGAGATGCAATTTCAGCAATGGAGCAGAAACAGCCAGCACAAGCCCTGCGTCATTACCTGGCTCGCAGTGTACAGGCAGAGCCCATACCGCTGGTCCAGACATGTGCAGGTACACTAGAAATGCATGGCTGAGTTTGGAAAAACATGTGCTTTGTCATGTGGAGCAAATTACATTCTAATTTAATGCAACATTACAGCTCAGCGGAGAGACAGCAGACATTCGGCTCTACAACTGCACCACTAGGAAGGAAATCAAAGTCCGACATCTATCCACACCAGTTACCATTGAATTTCAGAGGAAAGAGGAGACAAATGTAGATGCTTTCTACTGCTTGATCACTAATGATGCCAAACAGTTTTCTTCTCTTTATTTACCACGATTTGTGTTTATCTTTGTTCCAGCAGAGTCGACACACACGGTTCACTCTTCTGCACGGTCAGGTGAACACTCATCGGTTCAACATCACGTCACAGACTCTTCAGAGAGCCCTTCAGATCACTGTGCGGTTTAACAGGCCGGCTGAACGCCCCTTTCCCGTCCGGCTGCTGCTTAGGTGAGGACACCGCTGCATTTCACTCATAGTCTCCAGTGTTTTAGTCATCCTGAATATTAACTATAACATCTGTTAACAGGATGTATGAGCAGCCAACACCTAGTCTACACAACAAACAGAAAATGTATCACTGGAAAGGACAGACGGCTCATATCTTCCTCCCTCAATCCTATTTGCATGGTTTGATGAAACATTTTACATTGTGTCCATACATCCAAACATTTTGAGATACAAAAATGAAAATAAAACATGATATAAAATAATAATACACATTACATTACACATACACACATATGATAGATATAAAATAAAGAGAGATAGATATTCGTATGAATCCATATAATTTATGATTTGTATATAGTTTATATTAATTAACATAACATATTTTAATTTATAGTATTAAAATAATATATTAAAATATAAATATATATATATAATTGAATTGTATATAAATATGCTTTTTTATCATGATATATGAACCTCATTTTTTATCATCATTTTTAAGATTTTATATATAAGACTAATAATGATAGATATAAAATAAAGATAGATAGCTATTTATATGAATTTATATATAATATATAATTCATATATTTTATATTAATTAACATAACATATTTTAATTGATAGTGTTAATACAGTATATTTTTTAATATTTAAATATAATATATATATAATTGAATTATATTTAAATGTCATTTTTTATAATGAAATATGAACTTCATTAAAAAAATTTATCATCATCATCACCAAAATAACAGTTACTTAAGACAACATTTCTTAGGACCTTTATGCACAGCTGAAAATGACATTTTATAAATGTATATAATTTTTTTTCACATATTTCATATTCAAATTATTTATTTTGAGTACTATATTTGTTCATCATGTTATTTTTACACATTGTTTTAAATTTGCATAGTGAACTCATCACATTATTTTACAATTTCACCTCTTTATCTCCAGCTGCTGGTTCTGTGTACCTGAGGCTTCTCAATGCAGACTATAATAAAAGCCCTAGCAACAAGTACATCGCCAGAGCTGTGAACTACACACTTCGCATTGAGTCTGTGGAGTGTTTGTCCTGGGATGCTGTGAAAGAGAGGAAGCCCAGTGGCTGTTTTTCTCATGGTGGGGTTTCCACAGACAAGATCTACTGCAGGTACATATTACACAATAAATGCTCCACCTAGTGGTAAAACAAAAAACTAAACTTTAATGTATTTTAATCTTGTATAGTTACCTCAAATGTTTTAGTAATTGCTTCAGGGTCTTACATATAGGTTTGAAATTAATTCTTAATATAGTGTTGCTTAATATCAATTACTGTGTCAATCATTTGCTCTGTAGGCCAATATTGTCTGAAACCATGCACTAATAAAAAAAAACACAAAAAATGTGGGTTTTGTCCTTTTTTTTTCAGTTGCAACCACCTGGCATCATTTGCAGTATCACATGAGAACATCATAAGCAGCTACAACTCTGCAGATGTTTCGCAGTTTATCCAGTACACCTGCAACACCTCTCTCCACATTTATCAGATCTGAATATGGTTGTTTTCCAACGTACACTTACAGATATTTTCTTCTTGTCTTGCAGCTCCGAAACCAACTACACACTGATCATTTTTTCAGTAATATTCCTGGCTCTCTATGTGGTGGTGTTGGTCATCTGTAGGAAGGCTGATGTTTCCATACAGAAAACGACAGGCTCATTTTTGCTACCAGAAAACAATCCCTCAGACCGGTTCCTCTATGCTGTCACCATAGATACAGGATTGAGATCTAGAACCAGAATGACAGCAAAGGTATTAATCATTGTCATGGGAAATGAGAATGAAAGTGAAGTCCTTATCAGAGACCATTGCTGCATGAAACTCTGAATCTTTGTTTATACAATATTGGCAGGTTCATATTGTTCTGTATGGAGATAAAGGTGTCTCTCAAACCAGGGAACTCAGCAGCTCTGACTCCAAACTCTTTACATGCAACTCAAGGAATACCTTTATTCTGAGGTACAGTAAACGCTCATTTCACACATTTATCATTTTTGAGGCATGCACTCAAATGTTAAGTTACACCTAATGTAATTGTCTGATTTGTTATATTTTAAACCATTATTTATTATTCAGTTCCACAGAGAGTCTGGGTCGAGTATGGAAGGTGCGTCTTTGGCATGATAATGGAGGTTCATCTCCCAGCTGGTATCTGAGCCATGTGGTGGTCAAAGACCTGGTGCAGGGGTCCTGCTGGTTCTTCCTGGGCCAGTGCTGGCTGGCAGTGGATGAGGGAGATGGAAGGGTGGAGAGGAGTTTAGTTGCTTCTGAATGCAGCCTGACATTTAAACAGGTAAACCCTTATGCTGTTAGTGATATACAGCTGGTTAAATATGGACATAGATTTGTGTCTGTGCAGTGTGTTTAAAGAGATAGTTCACCCAAAAATAAAACTTCTGTCATCATTTACTCACCCTCATGTTATTCCAAATCTGTGTGCATTTCATTCTTCTGCTGAACACAGAAAATATTTAAAAAAAATGTTGATAACAGTTTCAGTTCCCATTATATTTTTTGTCCATATTTGGAAGTCAGTGGGAACTGAATCTGTTTAGATAGCATTCTTCAAAAAAAAAAAAAAAAAAAAAATATATATATATATATTTGTGTGTGTGTGTGTGTGTGTGTGTGTTCTGCAGAACAAAGAAAGTCAGGTTTGGAACACCATAAGAGTAATTAAATGATGACAGAATTTTAATTTTTCTGTGGACTAAGTCAAATATTTTTAATTTGATAACAGTGCTCAATTTTAATTTAAAATCTATTTAAATGCATTTAAATAACACTCTTTAAAAATGTCTACCATTTCACCTTAAAATTGTTAAAAATTAATTCAATCATTTCATGCAATTTATACAATTTATTTTGAGTTATATATTTGCTTACCACTTATTTTGTTACAACAACATTTTTGTTTATTTATCCATTTAATAATAATTTCTGCAAATTTTGGCACTTTTTTTAACTAAAATATTTATATCTTATTATATCTTATTATATAAAGATATTTTTAAGGCAGCAATTAAACTTTCAGAAAATTGAGCTTTGCCATCACAGGAATAAATTAAACTTTAAAATATATTAAAAGAGAACACAGCTATTTTGAATTGTAATAATATTTAACAAATATTTATTTTTAATATTTTATTTATATCTATATTTTACTGTATTTTGATCATATACTGTAACTGCTTGCCTCTTCTTCTTCTATTTCTTCTTTATATTCTTAAAATATTAAGGTAGAAAAAACTTAAAGGTTTAAAGGATTTTAATTGCATTCCCTACTGGCCTGCCCAATATAAAAACACAAAGATTAATGAATGACTTAATTTATCATACATAAATTAAAAAATAAAATTTTTTCTTTGAATATGTCTGTTATACACTTTACACAAACATCTTGTGTTTTTCCTTCTATGTATCATCGAAAGTTCCTGTATATGAAACTCACAGAATACCTGGAGGACTTTCACCCGTGGATGTCTGTGTACAGTCGTCCGTCTTTTAGCTCTCACACACACACTCAACGCTGGAGTGTGTGCCTGCTGCTCCTGCACTGCTACATGTGTGTCAGCGCAGCGCTTGTAAATCTTTCGGAAGAACAGGTGTTCAACATAGAAATCAATACATGTCAACAATACTGTCGACATATGTGTGGTTTTGTTGCTTTTACTTTCTTTTTCACAACATTGAGACATGTCTTTGTTGTTTTCCACTCTACACCAATGGGCAGTGTTTTGTAGAGATGGGGCTTATTGATGTTTCGCCGGTTTCCATGGTAACAGGCCTGTGCAGTGCTCTGGCTGTGCTGCCGGTGGGGGGTCTGGTGTCCCTGGTGTTTCGTGTCAGTAAGGTCAGAATTCCCAGGCTGCATGAAATTGTCCCTCAGTTTCTTCTCGCTACACAGTTAGACGTTAGATCTGCTGCATGCATGCATTCAGACAATTTGTATTTATTATGTATGCTATATTTAGTTATTGTGCCTATGTTACTGTTATTTGATCTGTTTTAGTCCCCATCCAGTAGTGTGTCCAGAGAGCAGTATAAGGTCAAGGTGCCTGATGTCTGCTCTGTAGAAGGCATGTTTTTATGCATTTTCCTCTTTTGTTATCATGTGTCAGTCTACTCATTATTCAAAACACTTTCTATTGGTTTATCTGTTTCACAGATCACCATGATGCACTTCTGATAAATGACTATGCATCGTATTTGTCCTGGAATACGGTTTCCCAATGGACTCATGGATCATGGAAAACAGATTACAAGGTATAATGTACAGATCAGTTAAATATGCTTCCTTGCTAATTTAAATTAGCTTGACATTGAAATGATTTTAGTCTCCGTTACTAAAGACGGTGCAAATGGTGTGTTGCTCAGGGTTGGAAAACCTCAGATTCAGTGTCTGTGTCAAAACTGCAAGAGGATCCTGATGCCATCTTAGAGATTGTAGAAGACTCCATGTCTGATGTCAACAGCAGATCACATGACAAATGCAAAAGGAATACGTCTGATCTGAAATCTCACACCTCTGCAGGTTTGTAAACTCGTTGATATTAAAAATGATATTACAATTATTTTATAGTAAGAATGAAATATGGTTATGTATTTATATTTTTAAACCAATTGTAATGATTAAAAATAAATATCTTTTCATTTTTATTTATTTATTAAGCAATATATTTGATTCAATTACGTTTGTGGTCAGATTTTCATTTAAAGAAACAGACATTATACATTATTAAAATAAAACGTTGCATGTGTTCATATTATTTAATGGAGCTGAGCTAACATGAACTGACAATGAACAGTTGTATTTTTCTTAACTAACGTTAACAAAAATGAATAATTACTGTAACAACTGATAATTAGTTAATACATTAACTAATTTTAACAAATGGGACCTTAATGTAAAATGTTACAGAGACTTCTTTTAAGCATATTAAAAACCTTACTGACTCTAAGGTCTTGGACTGAAGTGCACGGAAAAGGATAATTTATGAACATTTTTTTAAATCTCTTTTCTCTGTTCTATGTCTATGTCTGTCTTATGTCTTTTCAGGCGTCCTAGAGAACCGTCAGGTTTGTGGTGGTAGAATCCAAAGTCTTCAATCCTGGTGTTATTATGTGGGCTGGAGCCTCTGCTTGTCTCTTTCTGTTACGTGCTTCATCATCACAGGAACTCTTGGAGTGAAGTGAGTGATGTTTTGTTAGTATTATATTCTGTTGCGGCTTGAATATTACTCAGGCACAGTATTTGTTTCCCAAATATATGAAAATTAGGATCTAAATTTGTTACCCTACAGGTTCAACAGAACACAGACTCTTCTTTGGGCTCATTCTGTATTCTTTTCTCTTGTCTGCTGTGGCTTTGTACTGCATCCAGCAATGGTAAATCATCTTGATCCCGCACACATTTCTGTATATGGTTTCAATTTAATAGTTGGCCCACATTTCCTGGATCTAAAAATAAAAATAAAAACCTGCTAATTTGATTTCCTCATACAGATACTCATAACTGCTATCACAGCGTCTCTGCTGCTTCGAAAGAAGCCAGACTGGTTCCACAGTCTAAGTGTAAAAGAGCCTGTCACTGAATTATTGAGACACAGGGACTTTGTTAGCAAATACCAGCAGTCCCATTTTGAAAAGGTAAAATCATTTCTATCACAGTAATACATATAGAAGTTAAGATTGAATAATAAAACCTGAAATGAAGTTTGCATCTATTCTGCATTATGCTGATGTGCAGGTGCTCGCTGCCCGTCAGAGAGCCAGGTATTTGCGTCTGGTGCGGCCACCAAATTCAAGAGAGTTGAAGTATGTTAGAGGCCAGATGAAGAAACAGACTCTCCTTCACAAAACCGCAAGGTCTTATTATTTGACCAGCCTCAATTTGAATTTTTTTTTCTTATAACCTTTCACATTCGACTCTCAAAATTACCCTTTTGCTTCAACAGGAATTTGACGTTTCACCTAATCGTGCTATTGACAATTCTGTTCGTGACTTATGGAAAGTCTGACAATGACTACAAGTACCATTTGAATCAAGCTATCAAAACTCATTTCACAAAGTAAATACCAGACATTCTCACATGAATTTATATTATTATTACACTTGCTAACAATATTTTCTTATAAACAGGAGTCTGCAAAATTCATTTCACTCCATCAAAAAACATGACGATTGGTGGAACTGGACAACAACTGCTTTTCTTGAGAGATTATATGACAATGCCATCTGCCGTGATAAAAGAGTAGAAAATGAAGTACATTTTTAATGATTTAGTTGACATCTGTTGCTGTTTTAAACGAGATTTAAGTGACTTTGCAAAGAATACTGCTTACTATGTTTTGCTTTAACAGAAAAGAGATTTCAGCTGTCGTTTCTCTCTTATTGGGAGTCCAGTTATTAGAAAGATCAAGAGCACATATAACCCATCATGCCAGGTAAATAATCAACACTGACTGTTCTACAGTAAAAAAAAATAATTTCTTGTGAAGACACATTAAATGTATAAATTTTGACAAGCTAATTTTTCTTTTCTCAATGCACAGATCTTGAATTTGTTGGGCAAGAACAATATTAAATGCTCTAATAACCAGTCTGTGGAAAAGAGACACTCACTTTGTGGAAAACTTGGGTGTTATGAGGGAGAAAGTGTGAGTGTGAGCCTTGGAAAAACAAGGTCAGATAAACCGCTGATTAATCTGATATATCCAATATTATGTGCAATATATAAAGAATATGTGTTGCACTACTTAGGTCCAAAGCAATCAAGTCAATTAAAAAGCTTCTGGACACTGGCTGGATGACTCCTTTCACCCAGATTGTGATGGTTCAGTTGATCCTGTACAATGGGCCCAGTAACCTCTTCACGGCAGTCACTGTACTAGTAGAGCAAACCTCAACGGGAGCTCTGATGCCCTCAGCAAGCATACAGTCCACTAGACTCTACCATTTCCCAGCTGTCCTTGACTACAGTGTTATGACCTGTGAGGTGAGCATCTTATTACAGTCCAGACACGTGTATGACAGGCAGCTGAGCTGATAACATTAAAGGGATAGTTAACCCAAAATGAAAATTCAGTCATCATTTACTCACCCTCATGTTGATCTGTATGCGTTTCTTTCATCTGTTGAACACCAAAGAAGAAAATTTGATGAATGTTGGTAACCAAACAGTTGACATAGCCATTGACTTTCATAGTATTTTTTTTCTCTCCATACAATAGAAGATTTTTAATTTATTACATCTATATTTATAAATGTAAACTTATTTCTCCTCTCTGTGTCTTTTTACTTCTAGCTTCTTTTCCTTTTATTCATCCTGCTTCATATGTATTGGCAAATATATGTTATGACTCAAAAAGAATGGCTTTACTGGAGAAACCTTTGGAGCTGGCTTGAGGTGACATTACACTCTTTCTAGACATACATTTTTACGCTGTACTATGTACACTGTAAATTTAATCTGCTTTATTGCATTTTACATGATTTAAATACATATTTTTACACAGGTGACAGTGTTCATCTGCAGTCTTTTGCGGTTTATCTGCTCTGTGTACATCTTTATGCTAAAAACGGAGACGATTGATTTCCTGCAGAAGGAGGATTTTGAATTACCTGTTGATCTAAGCCCCGTCTTCTTTTGTGAGCAGGTAGGACAAGGAAGTTTAATTCATTATGACATTACCTATATTGGATTTTCTATCATCCCCCATATAAAAAAACACCATAATGTGACTCAATTGCAGATTAACATTTCAGGAGTACAAAAATGTTATATAGCTCAAGTGAACAAATTTGTTCAGACTTCCTGCCTGCTTTCTGAATTTAAAAACATGAACATATTTCATTCACAGCTTTCTCAATCTCTCCTTGGCGTTGTGGTTAACTTACTTCTACTGAAATGTGTGTCCCTACTACGGCTAAACAAAGCAATGGCAGCAGCTGTATCTACCTGGAAGCTGATCTTCTCCAACCTGCTTTGGTTACTGGTAGCCTGTTGATTTACATAACACAATATGTTGAAATCAGCTCACCCTATTAATGTAACCAAAGGCTACTTCCATTAAATTACTTCTCTTTATTTCTATTTAGGCACCTGGTGTTATTGTTGCATTGGCCCTCTCCGGTCTCCGCAACTTGATCTTTCATTCATTCCCATTTACCAGTATCACTAGATCTGCTCATTTGCTCTTCACTCGTTTCTTTTGCATGAGCCACTTTAGTGACATTTACCTCCAAACCCAAATCCCATCAACAATTTATTTTGGAGCTATATTCTGCACTATGATTCCATTTAATGCTACGGTATGTATTGGAATATCATAATATTTATGATACACAGTGTATATTTGAGTGCAGTTATATCTCATATGTATATAAAAGTGTAACTTTTATTAATTAAAAAGGAGGTATTTACTGGTTGACATGATTCTGTTTTGATACTTTTTTCCAGGTAACTGCCACTCTTACCTTTTTTGTGAAACAAACAAAGAAAACTAAAAAAAGAAAACATTTATTGACTGTCTTTGAGCTGATCTCTTATGTCAAAGACAAGGCTTTACGCATTATTGGCAAAGCCAGTCACAAGTCAACTGACCATCATGTCCACGCTAATGTAAGCAGTCTTTAATCATTAAGACTAATTATAGAAAGAAAAGATTAATTATAGAAATACTCTTGACTGCATCATTTTTACTAATTTAAGGATAAATCTGCTTTTGTTTTCACAGAGGTTTTCCTTAGCAGAGTTTGAGGATCTCATGGATGAACTGTTGTTTCATCTCTGCACTATGTCAGACAGTCTCCACAACACCCTGCCAGCAAAAGAAAATCTATTTGAAACCCAGAGTAATTTCTCTGTGCTGCTTTCTGGGCATGTTTATAGCTCAGACTCAGAGGTGATTGTTTCACTTTTGCACGGAGCTCAAATTATTCAAGTTGTATTGTACAAGCACAAATTTATGCAACTTATGCATGTATTTTGTTATATATATATATATATATATATATATACAGTATTAGTAATGTGTGTCTGAATAATATGTCAGTATTAGTAATGATGTCTGAAGCACCAGAGATAAAAGTGAAAAAGGTTATCTAATAAAATGTATATTATATTAAAGGAATGGTTCACCCAAAATGAAAATTTGTTGGAAAATTTACTTACCCTAAAGTTCAGTTTGTTTCTTCATCGGAACAGATTTGGAGAAATTCAGCATTACGTAACTTGCTCACCAATGGATCCTCTGCAGTGAATGGGTGCCATCAGAATTAGTGTCCAAACAGCTGATAAAAACATCACAATAATCCATAAGTAATTCATGATTCAAGTCTATCTATTAATGTCTTGTGAAGTGAAAAAAATCCATCATTAAGGCATTTTAACTTTAAGCTGTTGCTGCTGGCCAAAATTTCACCAAATCTGTTCAGATGAAGAATAATAATAAAAAAAATCATCTACATCTTGGATGGCCCGAATGTGAGTACATTTTCAACAAATTTTTATTTTGGGGTAAACTATTCCTTTAATGTCTATTAATTTTCTTAAACGTTAAAATATATATTTTATATTTAATTGCATTATATAATTGCAGCCATTGCATATACTTGTTTTGTATAGAGTGTAATTTTTGATGGACTGGAGAAGAAACACATAGGATGCCTGGATATCAGCAGTGCCTCATATAGAGAAAACACTCACAGGTAGACTTGTTTTCTATGTTAAATTCCAAATACAGCAGTTGAGATGCAATATGAATGAATCAAAGTCTTATTAATGTGCTAATTGTTTCACTTAAAGATCACCATTTGAACACAGAACGTCTCAGTACTTACAAGACAGAGGAAGAACGCAGGAGGAGAGTTTTTCAAGAGGGCCAAGGAATTTCAGAAACTGCCTCAAAGATCCAACCAGAGAGTCAGAAGAGACTGGACAGGCCCAAATTCTTTCTTCAAGCAAGCAGACCCATTGTGCACCAGCTGAATGGAAGGACAAAGTGTACATTAAATCATCAATGCTGCCTGATCCAAGCAGGTTGGCAGATGAGCATAGTTTTGCCATCAAGACACAAATCACGACTCAAAAGTTGAGAGGGCACACTCTTCTAACCTCATCAGCTTGCAAAGTGAACACGGGTCATCATACAGCACATGGCAAGCGAGCTGGAGAGTCACATGTGTTTAATACATCTTCTGTTGAGGGAATGGACAGTTCTGTACAAGGGCAAACAATTATTCCAGGGTTCATTGAACAGTATATGTAATACAAGAAAAAGAGCTGTTCAGTTTTACTGTTTCATTCCAGAATAGAATTAGCATTTTCAAGCCATATTCCATCTGGTGTTGTTTTAAAAACCTATAACGTTTGATTTGATTACATGCATCAAACTTGATATTTGGTTAGCATGAAGTTATTAAAATACTAAGTGGACATGTCTTAACATGCTTGACAAATTGGACTGGTTTTTAAATATAGCAATTTCAGAATTCACATTTGGGGTATTATTTGCGTTTGTGTGAAAGTTTATGAGGGTGGCCCCTTCTGTTATTTTGCAATTCAAAATTTAACATTGCTTTGCCAGAAACCAATTTTAATAAATGAAACTTTTATACATCTACAGCTTTTTCCTCATTTACTATATGACTTCACACACGCTGTCATAATGCATATACGTGTGAATTTCATATCTTAACAACTGAGAACTTAAATCGTAAAAGCAATAACTTGCACCTAGTTACACTTCCTGGATCTCGTCTTATCTCTTTCACTAATCGTCCAATCAGCTTGCAGCCTACGACAGACCACCCAATTGTGGTTTTGAACGTGCATGAACTGCGGGCTTGAGTGGCGATCGATGATTGGCCGAGTCCTTGTTCTACCAGCCAATCAGAGCGTGGCAAGTCAGTCAAGTTCAAGTAAAGGAGTGGGGCAGCGAAGTAAGAAAAAAGCATTCAGAGAAAAATGCGTGGCTTGTAATGAGCTGAGCCAAAGCATTTAATGCAAACGTTATAACTATCACAGTATTTATTACGTTGATTACCGGTAGCAGTGTATGCGTCTCGGTTTAATCTATTAAGCTAACTAAAGGAGGCGTGAATATTACAGACCATGAAGAAGATAACCCTTCTATTGATTGTGCTGCTTGGAGTGACACACTTCATATTGCCAAGCCGATGCGAAGAAGATGCCAAAGATGGTGAGATATCTCTTGCAGGTTGTTGATATCTAACATGCTTTGTATGTTTTGGGATATTCAGACCCGTTGCACTTGCTAGCTAGCTTGATGCTTTGTTGTTTAGGGCAACACTGAATGTTAGACTGCTGTGGAGACCATAGAGATATTTTTGTTGCACTACAACAAAGACCTATTAATATAAAACAAGTATAGAAAAAACAGAAAATATATCTTGATTTAGCTTTATGCATTTCATATTTGTTAACCATAACATTTTAGATTCAGCAGAAGATCTTGGAGAGGAAGATGATCAGGATGATGATGATGATGATGATGCAGATGACACTGAAGTAAAGGAGGAGAATGGGGTGCTGGTCCTGACAGATGAAAACTTTGACACCTTCATAGAGGGCAAAGACACAGTACTGGTGGAGTTCTACGCACCATGGTAAGGTTTCTTTGCTCTACATCCGTAGGAGACACGTCATTGACTGTCAGAGATCATGCTCATGCAAATATTACACTCTTTCAGGTGTGGCCACTGCAAAGAGTTCGCTCCTGAGTATGAGAAGATTGCTCAGACGTTAAAGGAGAACGACCCACCGATTCCTGTGGCAAAGGTTGATGCCACTAAGGCTAGTGCTCTGGGCAGTAGATTTGAAGTTTCTGGATATCCCACCATCAAAATACTTAAAAAGGGGGAGCCAGTGGACTATGATGGGGACCGAAGTGAGCGTGGTGAGTGCATTTAAATTATTATTTTTAAGAACTTTAATCAGATTTGAAACAAGTGCTCATCCGTTTCCTTTCTGGTGTGTTGTTGATCAAGTATGGTTTTAACTTTCATTTTTTCAGCCATTGTGGAACGGGTTAAAGAAGTTGCCCAACCAGACTGGAAACCTCCTCCCGAGTCCACCCTAGTTTTGACTAAGGATAATTTTGATGATGTGGTAAACAATGCAGACATTATTCTGGTGGAGTTCTATGCACCCTGGTTTGTATATTTAGATTCCTGTTCAGCTTATTTATTAACTTATGATGTTACATCTTTGCATTCTTTCTGAAGCATCAGTGTGTCTTTTTGAGAGTCATGTGTTTTAATTCAAACAGGTGTGGCCACTGCAAGAGACTTGCACCTGAGTATGAGAAGGCTGCTAAGGAGCTCAGCAATCGCACACCTCCTATTCCACTGGCTAAAGTTGATGCCACTGCAGAGAGTGATTTAGCAACGCGGTTTGGTGTTTCTGGTTATCCTACTCTTAAAATCTTCAGAAAGGGAAAGGCTTTCGACTACAATGGACCACGTGAGAAGTTTGGTAGGTCCATCACCCATCGTCTTGGTGACTGATCGATTTGGAGGCGTTGGAAATTTAAAAATTAGTCTCTTCATTCTTTTTCCTCTAGGTATTGTTGATTACATGTCAGACCAAGCTGGTCCTCCATCGAAGCAGGTGCAGACTCTAAAACAGGTTCAGGAGGTTGTCAGAGATGGCGATGATTCTGTGATTGTAGGTGTTTTCTCCAGTGAAGAAGATGCAGCATATGAAATCTATCAAGAAGCATGTGTGTATTATACTGTCTGGAAGTCCTTCTCAAATGCATTAGATCTGAAATTTTTTTTTTTTTTTTTTTTTTAATCTAACAAATTGTTCTCTCTTCCTGCAGGTAATTCTCTAAGAGAAGACTACAAATTTATGCATGCGTTCAATGATGAAGTCGCAAAATTCCTCAAGGCTTCACCTGGACAAGTAGTCATGCTCCAGCCAGAGAAGTTTAGGTCTAAATTTGAGCCAGCATCTCATTCACTAACAATTAAAGTAAGTTCTGATTCTTTATTGTTCGTGTGATATCTTTGCAAACCAAGCATGACACTGTTGTTAAGTTGTGGTAACATCAGAAAAATTTCTGCAAACTTCTGCGGTCAAAAAAGGTCCAATGTCAATGGTGTATGAAGCACAGCTCACATAGTAGTTTTACATAGTTTAGATAACTCCAATTTTTGTGAACAAACCTATAAGTCAGTTTTCCTGAACCATTTTCCTTGTTTTTCCTGAAGGACTCCACACCTGCTTCAGAAGTTCAAGAATTCTTCAAGAAACACATACTACCTCTGGTTGGGCACAGAAAGCAGAGCAACGATGCAAAGAGATACACCACACGACCTCTTGTGGTTGTTTATTATGGAGTAGACTTCAGTTTTGATTACAGAGTTGGTATGTGTCTAAGCCGTGGCTGTTGCAGTGCTTTGAAACTCTAAAGGGAATTAAGATAATGCCTGTAGCTCACGATGCAAATGCTTTTGTTCACTACTGACACAATTTATCATTTCCACCCAGCCACACAGTTCTGGAGGAGCAAAGTGCTTGAAGTAGCAAAGGACTTCCCAGAGTACACATTTGCTATCGCGGATGAGGAAGACTATGCTGATGAATTGAAGAGTCTTGGACTCAGTGAAAGCGGGGAGGAGGTGAATGTTGGCATTCTTGGTGAGGGAGGGAAAAAATATGCCATGGAGCCAGAGGAATTTGACTCTGATGTGCTCCGAAGCTTTGTCATGGCCTTCAAAAAAGGTAAGGTGTTGGTGTGTTATGCATGTTACGTATTCCTTATGATAATGAACATGATTTCTCTTAATACTTCTTAATCAGAACTGATTATTACAATGAGGTTAAGCCAGTGTGGTAAGAAATGTTCTTCTAAGAATGCAAATGTAGGAGTGTAGAGAGAGCACTACTTAAAATCAGTGACTACATCCTTTTCTTATCTAACAGGTAAGCTGAAACCTATTGTAAAGTCTCAGCCTATTCCCAAGAGCAACAAAGGACCAGTGAAGGTTGTGGTGGGCAAGACTTTTGATGACATTGTTATGGATACAAAGAAAGACGTCCTTATTGAGTTTTATGCACCATGGTGTGGCCACTGTAAAAAGATGGAGCCAGATTATACAGCTCTCGGAAAGAAATACAAGAATGAGAAGAATCTTGTCATTGCCAAAATGGATGCCACTGCTAATGATGTGCCTTATGACAGTTATAAAGTAGAAGGTTTCCCTACAATCTACTTTGCTCCTAGCAGCAACAAGCAGAACCCAGTCAAGTTTGAAGGTGGCAAAAGGGACGTGGAGGAATTAAGCAAATTTGTGGAAAAACATGCCACAAAATTATCACAGAAAAAAGATGAGCTCTAAGAGATTTAGAAAAACCATGAACTTTATATAAATGCAGTTCCCTGAGAATGGAGGTATTTTGGAGGGCTTGGTGACCTTCAGATAAGAATGTTTTGATTTGTTTTTGTACTTTCTTTCGTTTCTGGGTTCAAAACATTCAGTATTTTCATTCCCAACCAAGCACTGTTTATTAGGTTTATTTCTCCCAATTCTTTTAAATAAAAAAGAAAAAGACAAATGGAGTGGTTGTCATAAATAACATTCCTGTTTACTTCATCTCAGCAGGTTAAATCTGACGTTATACATCTGTTTTCAGGTCCAAACTCTCCTTCAGAACCCAAAAACAAAGAAAAAACTGTTCTGATATATAAACTTGTGCTGTAGAATTACTAAAACATAGCAATTCTGACCTTGATCTCATCTCAGTTGGACAGATAGTTATTCATACTTTAAGAATTGTTAAAATATTGGTGTCCGGTACACCGTTAGCCTGGAGACTGTAGTGTACATTGTGAGTTTTTAAAAGCTTAGCTTAAAGGTGTCCTGTAAATTTATAATGCTCATAAATAACTGTTAAATTTGTATTCTCGGTTGAAATGGAGTAGAGATTTGGACCCTGAATCAGTATGTCAGGACTGAATGGGCAGCTTGGTTTAAAATCAAATCACATCTATTTTAAATCAATTTAAATTAAATCACATCTATTTTAAATCTACTTTAAATCAAACCTTTACTACAAATTTTTAAAATGTATTGCAATAATTTTTCAAAGAAAACGTGACAAATAGTGTTTAGGCTTCACTGAATCGGTTCCATTTGTTCACGATTCGGATTGAATCTGTCCGAGCCAATAACTTCCAAACGGAGAAATACTGAGCCTAAAATCGATAAGCTGATAGTACATTTAGATTGATCCGATGATTTAAAAAATGAGGCTAAAAGTAGGCTACTTTATTAGTGTACGTTTAATTTAACAGTAAAACGTGCGGGAAACGCGTGACGGTTTTATCAATAGATTTATAGCGTTTTATTTGAACGTTAACTTTTAAAGCAGCAATGTGTGATCTATTTATGGCTTTTTGGGACGTTTTAGATACAACTGTCGTGCTGTGAGGTCGGGGACGCGATGACGTAGGAGTCTCTGAATCATTTTTCGAACTCTTCGAAAGAACCGACTCGCGGAAGTGATTCAGATTGTCCACCACTATTGTACGCAGATGGCATTAAGTGGGTGGTACTAAATGAACCGAGTGACCCAAGTCCAAACAGTCCACAGGAAGTCCCTCAGTTCAATTCGAAAATAGAATGACATGTTGACTGTATCGACTTACTGGCCGTATGGAACTCTTTTCTCCCAGTGATTACCACAACTGCAGCGTGTTTTTTCCTTCTGTCTGTACTAACAGAAAGTAACACGAGCTTAAATCTTTGGATTATACTGTATCGCTAACACAATAACAACTGCTGCTCTTCGCTGACGATTCACGGCAATGATAGAAACCCAAAGACTACCAATAGCATACTGCGCGCCGGTTTTACTGTTTTACAAAACTGTATTCGTTCAAAATCAAGAACAAAGAGAACTTCTTCACATGTCCCCCACTGCAGTCACGCATCCGATTCGCTCAGTCGCCGATAGGATCTATCCAATCAAAAATCGCAACATTGAGCAGCTCGAACATGGCTTGTTCTGATTGGCCAATCTGTTTGGCGCTCGTTGATTCTGCAGTGCGCGAGGTGGGCGGCGAATTCTGAGTATAAACGACAGACTGAGCGGGTTTGAATACTTCCAGAAACGGAAATATTACAAATATACATACATTTCAAAATTATTTCAATTCGCTTACAGTCTGCCGCAGTTAGGAGAGAGAAAGACGTCTGGCCAAACAGATATTTGTAGAACTAAAGACGAATTAAGCGCCTGTCTTTTGTTTATCGAGGCTCGCCGGTAACGCGGACGCGCGGAGGTGAAAGGACCCTCTACCGCGAGCTAGCTGAGTTAGCTAGCTCACTTAACCGATCATCTTCACTTAGGGACGGCATTGACATAAAACTCGTTTGTTTGGATGTGGACAGGTCTCCTCCTTCAGGTAAGCACTAAAAGAAGATACTAAAGAGACGGTTGTCTGAGTGTTTTAGTGAAACCACATTTACTTTCTGACTAAGACAGCCCAGCTAATCAGTTGGCGACTAACTTTAAATTGATACACTGTAAAGACAGTAGTCATGTTAGATTATAGACAGTTTACTAGTCATATGGTTCGTGTTCTACCCTACTGTTAAACCATAACGAAGTTAAAAGGATAATTCAACAAAAAAACGACAAATCCCTCATTTACGAGCCCTCATGTTGCTCCAAACATCTATGACTTACTTTCTTCCGTGAAAGGAAACAAAGGAGATGAAAGAAATGACAGTCTCGGTCACCATTCACTTTCATTGTATTAGAAAAAGATGCATCGTAAGTGAATAGCGACTGACATTCTGCTTAACATCTCCCTATGTATCAGAAGAAAAAAGTCAGGTTTAGAGAACCATGAGATTGAGTAAATGTTGACAGTTTTAACCCTTTTTGTTGAATCTTTTTAGCATCTCCGTTGTCAGCCTGTTATTAGTTCTTCAGTGTTTTTTCTTAATTGTCATTACAAGACTTGCTGATTTTGTGAAGTTGTGCGAGTAAACACCAGTAAACGTGTTTAAGGTTTTGTTTCAGTTTTCAGTTAGATATCGCTTGAATGTGTGTGTTAGTCCAGCAGGGGCGCCAATGAGCTCATACACCTGTCACATCTACACTAGGGGTAACATAAATCCCAGATTTGGGGATAAGTATTCATAATGTAGTTGCAGAACTTTACATTTTGCTCATATAACGTTTATTCGTGGATCAAAAGGGTAACTAATTTTCTTCTGCCTCTTAATTGTTCAGTTTTCTCATGTTACTACATTTAGATTGAGAATGTGAGTTTGTGGTATTGCTGCGATAACTGGGAGAACTTGTAGGAGGGGAAACCTGTGAACTTACAAGTGACACTTTGTCACGGTCTCACACTTGTCTCAGCTGCTCAGTTACATATTCAGCCTACGTAGTCGCAGCATGTTAGATAATCTCTACAGCAATTGTGTTGGCTTTTACACACTAGTGGTTCCCAGAGGAAAGTATTGCTGCCCTTTCATAGCTCAGAAGACTTAAAGGGGCACATCTTGGGCCTATATCATTTCTGCTTGGAAGAATTTGATGCGAAATCTTCATTTGAAACCTGCACTGATAAACAAGACAAAAATACTCTGGAATAATCACTTTTTTGCAGTGAGTCAGTTTAATCAGTATGTACAGTAAAATGTACTTCCATGTTCTTTACTTAGTCTGAAAAGGTCTTAAAAAGTCTAAAGTTTACATTCATAAAACCTGCAGAAACCCTATAAATAGACCTTACATGTAAGGTTTAAGCCACCTGGCAAGAGAATTAATCAGTAACTTAATGCATAGGAAAACTGTGTATGATTTAACTGGTATACGTGTGTGTGTGTGTGTATGTAGTTTTTGGATAAAACTGTTTTATCCAAAAGGAAAAACAAAACAAACCCACTTAACCTCCATGTTGTGTGTTTCTGTAGTCTATAATGAAATCTAAAGCCATATTCTGTGTGTGTGTGTATAAGGAAGCCATGGGATTGACCGGGAGGAAATCGGAGAAGGGTCCGGTTTGCTGGAGGCGGAGAGTGAAGTCCGAGTACATGCGACTGCGGCAGCTCAAACGTTTCAGGAGGGCAGATGAGGTCAAGGTGATCCATGGGGCAATACAGCAGAAATTAAGCTGCTGAGTTTGGTGTTGGTCAGACTTTTAGGTGTCATGTGATATGGACAGTGCACATGCACTGTTGTTATGTATAACATTGTTTCCACAAATGATAAAAAGAGTCATGAGAACAACCATGTTGCCTGCCTGTCTATAGGATGGTCTCATGTTGAAATGTGTTTTCTTAATGTACAGAGCATGTTCAGCTCCAACAGACAGAAGATATTGGAGCGTACAGACATATTGAACCAGGAATGGAAACTGAGACGGATACAGCCTGTTCATATTATGACACCTGTGAGCTCCTTGCGAGGGACAAGAGAGGTTAGAACAAATCCCCTAATTCAGATTCTCTTAAAGTGCATTTTTAATGTCATCCATACTTTTGTAATTTTCCTCAATTTAATTGATTATTTTTATCTCTCTCTCATTTCTGTTTGCTTTTTGGAAATGTGTGTTAGTTTTTTATTATTAAATGCAGTGTTTTTGGTGCTTATGGTGTTTAGAGTAAATGCTCATTATCCTATAAATATCTTAGTATAGAGACTTATATCTGGCACGACTGAAATATTTTGCAGTGCACTGTTGACAGTGGCTTCTCAGAGTTCTCCAGACAAGTCATCCCTCTCAAAACACTGAATGCTGTGGCCTCTGTACCGGTCATGTACTCTTGGTCTCCACTCCAGCAAAACTTCATGGTAAAACTAAATTTCTTATATATATTTGCAAAAGTCAAAAAACACACGTTTAATCTTGTATTCTGTTTTAGGTTGAAGATGAGACCGTATTGCACAACATCCCTTACATGGGGGATGAAATCCTTGATCAAGATGGCACCTTCATTGAAGAGCTTATTAAAAATTATGATGGAAAAGTTCATGGAGATAGAGGTCAGGAATTTGTTTTTTCCCTGATTTATAAGATTTGATCTAGTTGGTAGGGCTGGGTATCGAGTGTGATACACTGTTTAGGCACCGACCGAATTGCCTTGAGGCCCTCGTAGAAGATTTGAACTCGAACCCTCTCGGGTCAGGTCTCGGTTTTTCGGATCCAAGTGGACCTGTGAAGACCCCTAGTTTCCACTGCGTTTCAAGCCAGCTTTCCACTATCTCCAACAAGCGACAGACCGGAAGTCGTTCATTTCCAAAGGAGAGTAGTGCAGGAGCTGTGTGAAGTTCCGGTCACACGCAGATGTCCGTTCACGACCGAAAGCGCGTGTTATGTGACCATTCATGCACACTGTAGCATCATGCTACATAAGACGATAAATAAGATATGTATTCCGCTTTTACTCAAAACTCACTTTAAACCACCATCGAGTGTTTGTAATAACTCTCGATTGCCGTCAAATTTGTGTTTTGGCCATGTAATGTTGCTGAAATATGTTATTACCTCTGAGTCGAAACAGCGATCGTGGAAGAGAGAACACAGGCAGACAGTGCTGGAAGCTGCTAATTCTCACCAGTAAATCAGTGGAAAATGAATAGAAATCATTCTATCTGAGCTATGTGTTTTAAAACAAACACGCACTAGTTTTGTTCCTTTGTGCGGTGGCTCAGGAGATGAGTCTTCGAGTCTGTATAAACATCAACAAGCTGAAAAAATAAAACCAAAGTGTTTTTTTTTTTTTTTAGATAATGTAATCTTGTTAAAATTGATTTAATAAAATTGGTTTCGAAAAAAAAGTATCGTTCAGGAACCAGTATCAAAGTCAAGGTATCGGTATCCAGCCTTACTAGTTGGTCTTTTAAAGATTGGTCTTTTAGTTGGTCTTTTAAAGAAATACAAATTGGTAGACTACTTAAAATGTACTGTTTTTCATACTCCACTGAATATAAGAGCGCACAGGCTTGGTGTTACAAATAATGACAGTTTTCATTTTTTGGGTGAAATATCCCTTTAAGAATTGATTCACATTTCAGCTAATATATCTGCAGCTGCAAAAAGCCCTATAGATTGCAGGTTCTCTTGAAAAGGGTATTAATTTCTTTTCCTGTGTTTTGTTTTGTGTGTAGAGTGTGGCTTCATAAATGATGAGATCTTTGTGGAGCTAGTGAACGCACTCAATCAGTACAGTGACAATGAGGAAGATGATGAAGAGGAGGATCAGCATGAATGCAAGTTTGAGAAGATGGACCTCTGTGATGGAAAAGATGACGCTGAAGACTCTCACAAGGACCAGCTGAATTCAGAGAGTAAGAGAAATTAAATGATTTTTAGTGTAAAGTACGTAAAAACACATCTAGCTTTGATACAGATTGTGAGCAGTTAAAATATTACTTCTGAAAACTTTTTTTTTTTTTTTTTTTTTTTTTTTAAACCAAGTTCCAAAGATTTACAGCACTATACATAAACAGTGTTACATATGTCAGAACTGCAGTGTGTTTTGGGACATCAGATGTTTTCCTTTTTCAGTGCAATATAGTTTTTTTTCTTTCTTTTTTTTTTTTTCTTAAAGGAACACTCCACTTTTTTTGGAAATAGGCTCATTCTCCAACTCCCACAGAGTTAATAAGTTGAGTTTTACCGTTTTTGAATCCATTTAGCCGATCTCCGGATCTGGCGATAGCACTTTTAGCATAGCTTAGCATAGATCATTGAATCCTATTAGACCAGTAGCATCGCGTTCAAAAACGATCAAAGAGTTTCGAGAGTTTTAAATAGGAAAACTCGACTCTTCTGTAGTTATATCGTGTACTAAGACCGGCGCAAAATGAAAAGTTGCGATTTTCTAGTCCGATTTGGCTAGGAACTATACTCTCATTCCGGTGTAATAATCAAGGAACTTTGCTGCCGTAACATGGCCGCAGCAGGCGCAGTGATATTACGTAGCGCCTGAAAGTAGTCCCCAGCTATATTATAACTAGTTATCTAGTTAA
Organism: Acrossocheilus fasciatus; assembly: GCA_036784905.1. NCBI lineage: Eukaryota > Metazoa > Chordata > Actinopteri > Cypriniformes > Cyprinidae > Acrossocheilus > Acrossocheilus fasciatus. Next base: position 13,593,357 of record CM071961.1, read on the forward strand.
CTAGTTTTAAATAGGAAAACTATCGAAACTCTTTGATCGTTTTTGAACGCGATGCTACTGGTCTAATAGGATTCAATGATCTATGCTAAAAGTGCTATCGCCAGATCCGGAGATCGGCTGAATGGATTCAAAAACGGTAAAACTCAACTTATTAACTCTGTGGGAGTTGGAGAATGAGCCTATTTCCAAAAAAAGTGGAGTGTTCCTTTAAACGCATCACATGCCCTTTAGTGCTGCCAATAGACAGGAGTTTTATTACATGCTGCATGTGTTTTACAGTCTTTTATTTTGTCTTATGCAGTTTCTTTGCTTTCTTATTGTATGCAACAGGTCACAACAATGACAAATCAAAGAAGTTTCCCTCTGATAAGATCTTTGAAGCCATTTCTTCCATGTTTCCTGATAAAGGTTCAACTGAAGAACTCAAAGAAAAGTATGTTAGAAAGCAACTCCTCTGAATAAGAACTTTCAATGGTTCTGATAAACTTAAATGGAAAATAATGCGAACCTTCCATTTGCTTTGAAATGTGATGGGTGGTGATCATGTTTTCAGAAATGTTGTCTTTTTGCAGATATAAAGAACTCACTGAGCAGCAGCTTCCAGGGGCTCTTCCTCCTGAATGCACCCCCAACATAGATGGACCAAATGCTAAATCAGTGCAAAGAGAGCAGAGTCTGCACTCCTTCCATACGCTCTTCTGTAGGCGTTGTTTCAAATACGACTGTTTCCTTCACCGTAAGCAACTTTTCCTCAAAATGCTGTCCTTTTAACAATAAAAATCAACCATTTAAGATTGCATTTCTATAAACGCATTCCTCTTATGATTTACAGCTTTCCATGCAACTCCAAACACATACAAGCGTAAAAATATGGAGAATCTGGTGGACAGCAAACCATGTGGCATTTATTGCTACATGTATATGGTTCAGGCAAGTGCATTTCTCCACTCCTTCTAAAATGAAAGATATTGTTAACCCTGAAGGCTAGGTATGTTTGTGTGGGTTGAGATTAGAGCCTGACTGATATGGGTTTTTTGGGGGCGATAACAATATTAGGGAGTTAAAAAAGGCTGATATCAATATATCGGCCAATATTCGTTGTGTATATTATAGTACAGTGCCAGTCAAAATTTGGACACTTTCCCATTCGTGTGTCCAAACTTTTGACTGGTGCTATATATAGAATACTGTATGTACATAAAAAGAATATATAATATAATATACCTAAACACATTTTTGCAATGATCACTCAAATGTGGTGATCAGACACTTATAATGATGTGACAAAGATATGTAATGGAGGCAGGGCATTTATCAATTTAACAATAAACTTTATTATCCAAAATGAGTCTGACATCAGTGCACTGAACATTTATTTATTATGAAAGTTTATTCAACTTTATTCCGTTTAAGTTTTTCACTTTGGAACATTCATTCAAGGATTTGCGCTACTGTCTTCATACACAGATGAAACTTACTAGTGAAGTGTGACATAATATAACTCTGTAAATAAATAAAATTTAAACGCCACCCTCTGTGCATCGGTAGACCCCCGGGATCGCCAGATTGGTCGGCGCCCGACCGCCAATTTAACTGCCCGTAACTCCCGGACCCCATGGGCTATCGACGTGGGGGTGGTTTCATTCAAAAGGGTGCCTCGAAACGTACACTCGATTCGGCGTTTGAGAGGGTTCCTCGAGCTGAAGGGTTTCCCCGAATTTTGTGCCAATCCGCCACGCCGTTACGGAGATATAGCCGTTCAAAGTTTCAATGGTATTCCATGCACTTAAGCTTTAAAGCGTTTCATCCAGGTCGCCAGTGGCAAACCATGGAGTGCGCTCTGCTGGACAAACTACGTAATTACACCATTTACAAGCATTTTATCTGCTCTTTATTTCCTGTAAAAAAAAAAAAAAAAAAAAAAGTTATATCGGTGGCCAATGCCGATATATCTGTGACAGGCTCACATTGGCCGATAAAATTGGCAAAATGATATATCGGTATATATTGGCACAAAACTGCAAGTGCAGTCATGATTTCTGTGTGAAAGTGTTTGCATCACAGGTTTTACACATTTGAAGTGCTGCTTAATTCTGACTTTCACTCTATGATTAACCCCGGCATATATATCTCTTCAGGATGGCATGGTTAGGGAATACCCTGCAGGTGTGGTTGCTGAGCGTGCCAAGACCCCTTCTAAGCGCACAGTGGGCAGACGCAGAGGAAGACTCCCGAACAGCAACAGCAACAGCAGACCCGGCACCCCAACTGTTAACAATGAGACTAAAGACACAGACAGCGACCGAGAGGGAGGGGCAGATGGAACCGACTGTAACGATAAAGATGATGACGACAAAAAGGATGAGACCACCAGCTCCTCAGGTGGAGATTGAGGGTCTATGAAAATATATCATATCAGTGTAATATTTGATTGGGTGCTGTCAACCATGAAAATCATATTAATAAAAAAGCCATATAGTAATGTTACAGTTGATTGTATATTAGTGTTTTGGAGCCATGAAATGAAAGTATTTGCTTATTTCAGTTTACCTGCCATTTTAGATTTATTTCCATTTAATCATAATTCATTTAGGTTTTTTTATTTTTTTGGACAGAGGCGAACTCCCGCTGTCAGACTCCAGTGAAGCTGAAGTTGAGCTCAGAGCCTCCTGAGAATGTGGACTGGAGCGGCGCTGAGGCCTCTCTCTTCAGAGTGCTCATCGGCACTTACTATGACAACTTCTGTGCTATTGCCAGACTCATCGGCACAAAGACCTGCAGACAGGTACACACACCTGAGAAGATGGGTTTATGCAATCACATTACATATTGCATGGGTTCGTTAATACTGTTTAATGCTAGACAACAATGCATAACTGCTGTGGAATTATTTTTGAGGGTCTGGTAATTGCAAGTTACCATAAACAGTGAAATGTGTTTTAGGAGTTTTTCCTGTTTTGGGCTTTGGCAGGTTTATGAATTCAGGGTAAAAGAATCTAGCATCATTGCACGTGCACCTGCGGTGGATGAAAACACTCCTCAAAGGAAGAAGAAGAGGAAACACAGGTGTGTGTTAAAAGTGATATTTTTAAGAGTCTGGCTACCTTTCCTTTTTTGTCACTTTCAGTGATATAATCATATTAAATTAAAATAATCAAACTATTATAATTGGTGCATTTCAAACACATTTTACCCTGTTGTGCTTTCTTGGGTTCTTCTAGATTGTGGGCCACTCATTGTCGGAAAATTCAACTAAAGAAAGGTTTGTGTCTTTTCAAGGTTCTAGCTCGTACTTTTAGATGGCAATGTATTTCACTATTGTGAAAGTTGAGTAAAATGCAAGTATAAATGTTCATTATATGTGAAATTTCTGCTTGCAGATGGCTCCTCCAATCATGTGTACAATTACCAGCCATGTGACCACCCGCGCCAGCCGTGTGACAGTTCTTGCCCTTGTGTCACTGCCCAAAACTTCTGTGAGAAGTTCTGCCAGTGTAGCTCGGAATGTGAGTGTATATTAGGGATGTAAATTTTCGATCATTCCCATGATCGATCGTCGTTTAAATTAATGATCAATTAATCGATTAACCGTTAACCTTAATACTGCAAAATGCATCTATTGCAGTGGCATATAGTAACCGGCATTACAACATACTGTTGCTCACATGAATTATGAGTATTATGAGAAGTGAGATACAAAGCTTAGTTTATAAGAGAAATATTTGGTAAGCAGGCAAATGTTACATCGTGACCAATGATCATGCTTTTGGATTCATGCTCTTCGAGTCTATACACGGCTTTGTGTTCTGTTTTGCGGGTTGCTCATGAACTTCCATGAATTTAATAATATTGTTTCTCTTCCCAAATCCTCATCGTCTCACCTGTCAATTTCACAGGTTTATTTTATTGTCATTCATTTTTTATACCTGTTTTCGCATCTCTTACTGTGGTAAACATTGGGGGGGTGGATGAAAGATTTTGTGGCCATGAATTAAGAATTCGTTCCCACTCATTAATTCGTTTTCTCATTTTAGATAAATTGTGGGTTATCTAGGAAAGCAATTAAGGAAATGTAGACCATGGCCACAAATGAACAAGTCACAGGAACAAATGAACAAAGTAGGAATTATATACATACTGTTGTGCTCAAAATTATTCATACCCATGGTAAATATGATCAAAGGCGGCTCTGAAAATAAATCTGTATCATTAATCCTTTTGATCTTTTATTTTAAAAATTTACAAAAATCTAACCTTTCATTGTAGAATAAGAATTTAAAATGGGAGAGAAATCTCATTATGAAACAAATGTTTTTCTCTAATACATTGACCACCAATACTTTTTGCAACCTCCTTTTGCCAAGAGAACAGCTCTGAAACTTCACCTATAATGCCTGATAAGTTTGGAGAACATCTGACTAGAGCTCAGAGACCATTCCTTCATCCAGAATCACTCCAGACCCTTCAGATTCACAGATCCATGTTGGTGGTGCTTCTCTTCAGTTCACCCCACTCATTTTCAATAGGGTCCAGGTCAGAGGACTAGGACGGCCAGCAGAAGCTTGTTTTTGTTCTCAGTGACCCATTTTTGTTTTGATGTTTGTTTGTTTGTTTGTGGATCATTGTCTTGTTGGAAGATCCAACCACGGCCCATTATAAGATTTTTAGCATGGACAGTCGGTTTTTAATTCTTTATATGTTGGTATTTAATTAAATCCATGATGCCATGTATCTAAACAAGATGTCCAGGACCTGCAGAAAAATAGGCCCACACCATTAAAGATACAGCAGTATATTTCATTGTACACATGGGGTACTTTTTTGAAAAACATGTAATGTAGGGGGTTGTTTTTTTTTTTTTCTTTTTTTCTTTTTTTGAGGCTTTCTAACACCAAGGTTGAACTAATCCCTGCAATTCTCCAGCTGTGATCCTTGGAGAGACTTTGGGCACTCAAACTCTCCTCCTCACTGTGCATTAGGACGATATAGAGACCCCATCATCTTCCAGACAGATTTGTAATATCTTCAGTTGATTGGAAGCTCTTAATTATTGCCCTGATGGGAGAAATGGGGATTTTTAATGCTTTAGCTCTCTTCTTAAAGCCACTTTCTAAATTTGTGAAGTTCAACAATCTTTTGCTGCACATCAGAACTATATTCTTAGGTTTTACTCCTTGTGATCAATGATTAAGGGAATTTGGACTTTGTGTTCATCATATTTATAATCCTGTGAAACAGGAAGCCAAGGCTGGACAACTTCATGTTCCTAGTCAACCTGGTGTGATTAAAAAATACAAATATGTATGGGAATATACTTCATATTAGATATTTTAATTATAAGAATTTCTTGAGGTACCAATAATTGTGGCCATTGTGTACTAGAGAAAAATATTTATTTCCCAATGAGATGATTTTTTTTCACTTTTTAAATTTAAAAAAAAAAAAATTCAATTAAATGTTAGGCTTAAAAAAAAAAAAATCAAATGGATAAACAATGCAGACTTATTTTCACAGCCGCCTTTGATCATATTTACCAAGGGTATGAATAATTTTGAGCACAACTGTATACACACACACACACACAGTGGGGGAAAAAAATATTTGATCCCCTGCTGATTTTGTATGTTTGCCCACTGACAAAGAAATGATCAGTCTATAATTTTAATGGTAGGTTTATTTGAACAGTGAGAGACAGATTAACAACAAAATTCAGAGAAACACATTTAAAAAAGTTATAAATTGATTTGTACTTTAATGAGTGAAATACGTATTTGATCCCCTATCAATCAGAAAGATTTCTGGCTCCCAGGTGTCTTTTATACAGGTAAGGAGCTGAGATTAGGAGCACTCTCTTAAAGGGAGTGCTCCTAATCTCAGTTTATTACCTGCTTCTGTGGACTGGTTGTCTTTTATGCAATCAATGAATCAGATACCAAACTCTCTACCATGGCCAAGACCAAAGAGCTGTCCAAGGATGTCAGGGACAAGATTGTAGACCTTCTCACCAAGCTGCTTGGCAATGGTCTTATAGCCTATTCCAGCCTTGTGTAGGTGACAACAGTTGGTGTGATTATTCGCAAATGGAAGAAACCCAAAATAACTGTCAATCTCCCTCGGACTGGGGCTCCATGCAAGATCTCACCTCGTGGAATTTCAGTGATCATGAGAACGGTGAGGAGTCCAGAACTACACGGGAGGATCATGGTGAAAGTGTTGTGGTCAGATGAGACCAAAATCTAGCACTTTGGCATCAACTCAACTCGCCGTGTTTGGAGGAGGAGGAGGAATACTGCTTATGACCCCAAGAACACCATCCCCACCGTCAAACATGGAGGTGGAAACATTGTGCTGTGGGGGTGTTTTTCTGCTAAGGGGACAGGACAACTGCACTGCATCAAAGGGATGATGGACAGGGCCAGGGACCGTCAGGGCCAGGGCATTGAAAATGGGTCGTGGTTGGGTTTCCAGCATGACAGTGACCCAAAACACAGCCGAGGCAACAAAGAAGTGGCTCAAGAAGCAGCACATTAAGGTCCTGGAGTGGCCTAGCCAGTCTCCAGACCTTAACCCCATAGAAAATCTGTGGAGGGAGCTGAAGGTTCGAGTTGCCAAACGTCAGCCTCGAAACCTTAATGACTTGGAGAGGATCTGCATAGAGGAGTGGGACAAAATCCCTCCTGAGATGTGTGCAAACCTGGTGGCCAACAACAAGAAATGTCTGACCACTGTGATGTCTTGCGAAGGGGTCAAATACTTATTTCACTCATTAAAATGCAAATCAATTTATAACTTTTTTTGAAATGCGTTTTTCTGGATTTTGTTGTTATTCTGTCTCACTGTTCAAATAAACCTACCATTACAATTATAGACAGATCATTTCTTTGTCAGTGGGCAAACTTACAAAATCAGCAGGGGATCAAATAATTTTTTTCCTCACTGTGTGTATGGGCTCTGTCCTACTCATGTACCACAGCCCTGTCAAAGTATGAAACAATTATCTTGGAAAACAAGACTTATTAAATTTCTATTGCTTTCCATGTTGAAGGACTTTGCATTGTTTCCATATTAATGTACTTTTAAAGTTCAGATCAATTTGTACATTAGTGAATTATTTTCGCAAAAGATCCAGCCCCGTCACAGTCACTCACAGCCACTTGCACGTTTTGCACATGAGCAGCACGCACCCCAAAATGAAATTGCTTAATCGACCATCGATAGCTTTAATTGATTGCATCTCTTGTTGACAATTGATCAAATGCCGATAAATCTTTGACATCCCTAGTGTATATAGAGACATACACATAGATCAACACCAGTCAGGCAGCTCAGGCAGGCAAAATCAATGTGATTTTACACCAAAACAGCTAAATAATCTGAGGATTCTTGAAAAGAGGAAGATCCCTAAACGCGATGGCAATAAGCATTTCATTTTGACCAATATTGTAGTTTATATCAGTTATTTTTGTAGAAGAGTTTTTCAGAAGAACTCTTGCATTTAATGGTTGGTACTGAATGTAGTTAACATAACTTTTATAACCAAGGTGAAGTTATTGCATTCATATGAAGTGTTACCTTTTATAACAGTCGTGATTGATTTGAAATGGTCAGGTCTGAATGCAGGTGTTGTTTTTGAACTGGACATTTCTATCTGTACAGGTCAGAACCGGTTTCCAGGCTGCCGCTGTAAGGCTCAGTGTAACACCAAGCAGTGTCCCTGTTACCTGGCCGTACGAGAGTGTGACCCTGACCTGTGCCTCACCTGTGGGGCAGCTGAACACTGGGACAGTAAAAATGTCTCCTGCAAGAACTGTAGTATTCAGAGAGGAGCAAAGAAGGTACATTTTAATCTGACACACATCAGTATGAAGGGGATGTCAATTTTCGATCATTTCCATAATCGATTGTCGTTTAAATTAACGACCGATTAATCGTTAACCTTAATACTGCAAAATGCGTCTATTGCAGTGGCATATAGTCACTGGCATGACAGGATGTGCAAATGCCACTCAAAACGCCAGCTTCCTCACCCGAATGAAAAGGGGTTTTAGTAGGGTGACCATACGTGCCATTTTTCCCGGATGCGTCCTGGGCAAGATTTCTATATTATTTTGATTCAAAGTACCTCGAGAGCGTTTCGAAAACATAAAGAACCGATGTCATACACCGATCGGTCTGCACACGCAAACAAAGCCAAATCCTAGGTATTTTAGGCAATATAGAAATCCTGGCCAGGATGCGTCCGGGAAAAATGGCATGCATGGTCACCCTATTTTTAGTCTAAATAAAAGGCTAGTAGCAGGATTGTAAACTGAATGGATGTGATTACGATCATTTGATAAAATGAAGAGAGCGTGCCGTAGTTACGCACGGGATCATTATACTTTGTGTGCTGTTTCATATCCTGTCACGGAGACCGCTGAATGCGCCTTTTCAAATGGTTTCATGGTGCTCGTTGTTTTATTTTAAAACATCATTGCAATGTTTGCAATTGACATTATCGGGATTTAAAATAAAATGATCCCAAATGTAAGTACGGCGCGTGGGGCTGTGACGTGCGGTCAGTGATCCGCTTCCAAAACTACTGGCGTTGCTACGGCAAAACACACTGTTAGCCATTTGAAACATTTTAATGTGAGTATTATGACACAAGTGAGGCACAAAGCTTTGCTAATAAGAGAAATAATTGGTTAGCAGGCAAATGTTACATCGGATGATGTAAAAATGTTTTGCCGGATGATCACAAATTTAATATTATTTGTTTCTTTTCCCAAATCCTCACTGTCTCACCCTCTAGATTCACAGGTTTATTTTATTGTTGTTCACTTTTAATCACTGTTTTCTTATCTCTCACTGTGGTAAACATTCAGGGGAAATGAAAGATTTCGTGGCCATGAATTAAGAATTCGTTACTATGACTTAAATTGTTCCCGCATTTAAGTTAAATTAAGTTAAGTTTGTTTTCTAGAACAAATGAATGAAACATGGACTGTGGCCACTAATTAATTTGTCATAGGATTGAATTAACAAGTTGTAGAAATGAATAGCCTGTATCTGTCCTGCTCGCGTCCGCAGCCCTGTCAAAGCGAAGTGCAACAATTATCTAGTGATATTATAATTGAACATGACTTATTACTACATTTCAATACAAAATACCTTTTTCAAAATATCTGTTTTAATGTACTTTTAAAGTTTGGATCACATTAAAAGCGCAGTTTGCACGTTTTAGTTAACTATTTTTGTGCAAGATCCAGCCCCTTCACAGTCACTCACAGCCGTTTGCACGTGTTTTGCGCATGAGCCGCACACACCCCAAAATGCTTAATTGACCATCGATAGCTTTTATCGATTACATCTCTTATCGACAATTAATTGATCGTCGATTAATCGTTGACATCCCTAGTGTGAAGATTAGGGTTGAGTTTCCGATTCCGCTTATCGATTCCTAGTTCGATTCCAATAAGATTAAAAAAAAAATCTGAATTTTTTTTTTTTTTTTTTAAGTGAAACATGTAGATGTCAAACATTCTTATTCTGTCTTTTTAAAGGCCAATTCACACCGCACAGACAAACGCCAACAAACTCCAACAAACTAGTCTGTTGGAGTTTGTTGGATCAGTGTGTTACCCCTGTTGGCGTTGGTTGGAGTTTGTTTTGACCCGACTGATCATCCATTTTCTCCCCAGTCAGTGCGAGTTGGTTGGTGTCTGTTGGTGCAGTGTGAACATGACCGTTATTTTTCATAAGATTCTAAATCCAACGGCCAATTTGAGCCAACTTGTTTGTTGGAGTTTGTTGGCGTTTGTCTGTGCGGTGTGAATTGGCCTTAAAAAGTGTTCTATTGCAGCTGAATAACATGAGCAAGCAACTTACAGAACCCTTTTACACTTAGGAACATTTGCCTATGGTTTAAACAAAAAATACCATAGCAAAAACAACTCGACTAATACATTTTAAACATATTAAATTGTTAGACAAGTAAACAGTCAGTAATAAGATAGGAACAAACAAATCAATTAGGAATAGCATAAATAAATACAACTGTACAAATTTCAGGTACAGAAATTGAAATCAAAAGTTTAAAAACACTTGTTATAATAATAATTCACTACATTTTATGTAGCGCTTTTCTGCGTACCTCACTAGCACCTCTTCCAGCACCAACCTAGTTTTCTCAGGAGGTCTCCCATCCAGGTACTGACCAGGCTCAACCCTGCTTCGCTTCAGTGGACAACCAGTCTTGGGCTACAGGGTGATATGGCTGCTTATAATAGTTTTCTTTATATTATATTCTTTATATTATTCTTTTTCTTAATATTATATACATTAATTGTCATTAAAGTTACGAACGATATTCAGTCAAGATCAGTGAATGATTTTCTTTTTATCCTTTGATTAACATTAATGACAGGCAGCACATGTTTATTAGGCTACTGTCTCTTTAACACCAAACACATGGGCAGATTTAAAAATACTTTTTACACATGCGTTTTCTTTCACATCTATTTAGGTTCACTTAAGACAAAAACAGCTGTTTATGATGATATACTGATGTATTTTTGTGCATATTGGTTGGTAAATGTGAAAGAAGCACGTTTAGGTTCGGAACAAATCTTCTTCAGTGGAATTGCACAGAACGGTTTGAGAATGGACACAGGCTGGGAACCCGCATCGGGACCGCTGTTCTCTGTGCTCGCGCTTCGGATGCTTTTAATTGTTTAAAATCACATTAAAATGCGAACGCAGGAATCATTAAGCGGAATTGAAATGCACGTGTCTTATCGAGTAGCCGGTTCTTGGAAATTTAGGACCGGTTCTCGATACCCAACACTAATGAAGATACATGAAGTTTTCCTCATATATATATATATAAACAAAATATTAATAGTCCTGGTTATTTATGCCATTTCATCATTTTTTTTGTATTTTTCTTTAAGCACTTGCTACTGGCTCCGTCTGATGTGGCCGGATGGGGAATTTTCATCAAAGAGCCGGTTCAGAAAAATGAGTTCATCTCCGAGTACTGTGGGGAGGTGAGATGTTTAAAAAAAACAACAACGTCAAGACTTCATAACACAGTGATGATACCTTTTTATGTTTCTATTTTTACCTTCTAGATCATCTCCCAGGATGAGGCAGACCGCAGAGGCAAGGTGTATGACAAATACATGTGCAGCTTCCTGTTCAATCTTAACAACGGTAACTAAGCTCTTTCTCGCAAATGTTCACCGTTCACATGCCCCCTCACTAGCTGACAACCTCCCACCTTTCACCCACAGATTTTGTTGTTGATGCAACTAGGAAAGGAAACAAGATCAGGTTTGCCAACCACTCTGTAAACCCCAACTGCTATGCAAAGGGTAAGTCACTCAGAATTTTGTACTGAAAGGAACTTAGTGCAAAATGTGATGTCATGGTCTCTTCCTGTCTGTCCTTACAGTGATGATGGTTAATGGGGATCACAGGATTGGCATATTTGCTAAGAGAGCCATACAGACTGGAGAGGAACTGTTCTTTGACTACAGGTTAAAAAAAAAAATGTAGAAGTGTTTTCTTTCTTTGAGAGGTGCTTTTGAATCATCTAACCTGATGTTTACTCATCTCTTTTAGATACAGTCAAGCCGACGCTCTGAAATACGTAGGTATTGAACGTGAAATGGAAATTCCATAAAGCCATCTACCTCCTTCAACAAATGCCTTACACTCTTCAGGAATTCTCTCTCCACATGCATTTCCAATACAGTTTAGATACAGCTTTATAGGACAAGGGCATCTATTTGAAAAGATTTTAATGGTGATATTTAGAAGACTTCCTTTTTTTTTTTTTTTTTTTTAACTCGACCAACAGGCTTACTCTGGGATACACTTTCTGATAGTAACTTGAACATTCTGTCATGTTTACAGTTGAGGTTTTAGTACTGGGCCATTGTTTTGTATCTGGATTGTAGTTTTTTTTTTTTTTTTGGTTTAAATTATTTTGACATTTTCCTCCATACCTTGGACCAAATTTCACATTTAAATCGGCTGTAAGTTTGTAATGCAAAAACATATATCATGCAGTCCCCACCGTTTTAACGTTTGTTCTTTGTGGAAACCAAAGCCACTGTCACTGCTTTGCATGTTAATCTCACCAGAACCATGGTGCAGAGGTATTAAATGCATTTTCCGGTGCCAATGCACAGTTGCTGTAAAAACAAAACAACTTGGTGATTTATGTAAGGAGGGTAGACTCAGTATCATATTATTGCAGTGCCTTGACATGTTTAAAGAACACTGAATAGTTTCTTGAATTAGATTTCTTAATGTTGAATGGTGTACTCTAATTGTTGTATGCATGAACAAAGGTTTCAAATGGAGTGGAATCAGGTAACTTCATTCCTCACTGTACATTGTTTTGTAATGTTTATCCAGACAGTTGCAGCTATGAACTTTAGACGTCACTAAATGTAAAGAGATTGGATTAAGGTGCTGTTTTTGTCCCTGGTTACGTGAAAAAACAATCATTTTTTCTGAACATGGGATACTGTAAAATCAAAGCAATAATACCAGGCTTGACTCCAGAAGTCCCTATTTATTTTATGCATGTAAACAAGTTTTATAATTTATTGATGGCTATCATTTGCTGTGATTTGTCTAGTGAATATTAGGGAGTTACTTCTTAGGAGCTTGATCTTGCTCTGCTCCTCTTAATTCAGATTTCTCCTCTGAACCTCGTTTCTACTCTTTCTTTCCTGAGGGTTTTTGACCACTCCATCTCCATGCCTCCGATTACAAGGTGCTGTTCAATTGTTTACAGGGACTTGTTAAACGTGATTAAAATAAACATTGAAAATAATTGTCTGCTGTACTGTTCAAGTATATAAAAGAGAAAATCTAGCACTGAGAAAGCATAAAGAAAAATTAAGTTTATTCATGACATTTATAAAATGAACTGCACTATACAAATGGTGTTCTCGTGGCTGGTAATAATGCAACTCGAAACAGCCAGTCAGACATGATTATGCTCAGCGTGCTGCTGAAACATTCTCTTAGTTATAGGTATTTCTGTCTGCAACCAACAGCCTTTTTTTTTTTTTTTCAAAAACCTCAGTTTTCCAAAACTCATAATTACAATTAAATTAATCAGCGTTTTGTATTTTCATAATGATAGGCAATAGCATGCAACCCTGACTCTGGGTCCCACTATGAGTATAGTTCAATGTCCAGTATTTACACATTAAAAAGTAAATGGCAATCCTGAGCAGCTTAAGGGCTTAAAGACAAAGACTGGCTGCTTTAGCAGTCTGGGTTTAAAGGGAAAAGTCCAGTGTCACATTGTCCTACTCGGCAACAATGACTTGAGATCTTTATGAGAGATCGCTCTGTGTTGATATTCCTCAAAACTTGAGACAAATATCTAAGGACATCAAACTTCAGAGGACATTGTTATGCCAAGTAACTGTAAGTGTCTTTTTCCCCATCCACACGTTCCAGGTATTCCTTCTCTATCAAAATGTCAATGCATTTCTGGGGGGTAAAAAAAAGAGAAGAAAAAAATCATTGAAATATTTCAAATGAATGTTTCATAAGTAGTCAGCATTGCAGAGCGCTGCAGTTCTGTTACCTTGATGACAGGAACACGAGGTTTGAATCGAGAGGAAAGTTGGTTCAGCACTTCTGCCAAAAGCTGCTGGTGCTTTAAAACTTTCCTCATCTTCATGATTCTCACAATGGCTGCCTGCACACAACAACACAACAAAATAGGTAGATTCAAAAGAACATTTTATTTCAACTTCAAGGGACTGCTATAGTTTATTTTTAATACCTGTATGAGGAGCTTCCTGTCTTCCTCAATGTTCTTGTGTGTCGTCTCCTGCTCTTGTTTCTGCTCTGTCTTCATTGGCACATTGATATTCACCCGTAACTTCTTACTGCACAGAGAGACAAAGAACTGTGTAGATACATAGATGACAAAAATGTAAACCTAACATAATATTCAAAAACATTGCTATGCACTGTTTTAAAATGTTATCTGTGTTAGTGTATACTGTGCAGATCAAACATTAAGCAGTAAGAAAATGCATTTACTTCTTGTAGCCCAGGAAAAGTTTGATTAATGTATCAGGCTTGAAATCCATTTCATCGATGTTTGCATTCTCATCCTCCAAGACCTACAAAAAGAAAAAAAAAAACAAAAAAAACATATAAAACATGGTACGTCTACATATTTAGATTTTATAATTGCACTATTAAAATAAAATTATTCACAAAAACATGTTTAAACAAATGTGAATCGCATGGAAACTAAGCACACACAAAGAGTAAATACTGAATTTTAATCAAGTCTAATTTGGTGATTCACACTCATGATTTTGAATCAAGATGTAATCAAACTACTCCCAATGTGAGAATCTAACACACGAAGAGCAAATATAGCACTGATGTTGAAAGACATTTATAGGGTCCTATAAGCAACTAGTTCTCAACACTTACCAGCAACTTTGATTTCAACAGGATTTGCAAGACCTGAACCAAAATATCCTGAAAAAAAAAACAAAATTAAGTTTCATTTATTACAAAAAACAAAACAAACAAACAAAAAAACACCACAAAACTCTTAACTAAAAGCTAAAATGTTTTTAGTAATATCCAGACTGATACTTTAATCAGCATGTTTTGGATAATTCAAGTGGACCAAAAATAATTATTTAATTTGATGTTAAACTTTAGCATTTTCAGAAAAAAAGACAATCCTCTAGTGTAATGTTATCGCATTGGACTAAAACTGACTTTGTTCATAGATGGCATAAGTGCTTACTTTTTTGGGTTTATTTTCCCACCTTGTTACACTGTAATTATAACCGGGTGTTCCCGGTCAAATTACTTTCCTTTTAATAATTGCTTATAAATTGCATAAGCTCAGATCAATGTGGCCAAGGATCAGTCAGATACAAAACCAGTGCTAACTCAAAGAAAACAAGTTTGAGATTTATACCCATCTGAAAACAAAATAAATAAGCTTTCCACTGATGTATAGTTTGTTAGGATCGGGCAATATTTGGCCGAGATACAACTATATGAAAATCTGGAATCTGAGGGTGCAACAAAATCAAAATATTGAGAAAATTGCCTTTAAAGTTATAATTCTTATAATTCCAAATATAATTCTTGGCAATGCATATTACGAATCAAAAATGAAGTTTTGATATTTACGGTAAGAAATTTACAAAATATATTCATGGAACATGATCTTTATTTAATATCCTAATGATTTTTGGCCTAAAAGAAAAATGGATCATTTTGACACAAACAATGTATTTTTGGCTATTGCTACAAATATACCCCAGCAACTTAAGACTGGTTTTGTAGTCCAGAGTCACATATAGCATAATGAGAGATGACACAATTTTAAAAAAATAGATGTAGTTGCTGTTTCTGTAACGGTTTCTTTTTGTTCCAAGTATGAATCTCATATGAAATGGAGAACAAAGTTGAATGAGATGGGGTTTTAAAGCAATGGCACTGAACTCACTATTTTGATCTGTGTGCTGTCGGCCAGTTGCTGGACGGTGTAGCTGTTCTCTGTGTTGAACTGGAGCAGGATGGCCATCTGGAAGGTGGAGGCCTGCGGGGACACGACACACAAACACATGCTGACACTTGAGTCCTATAGCCTCACATGCTATGAATTACCACTGACATGATGCAGCCATGAAGACAACCTGCAGAGTGTATCTGTTCTTGAAGCAGTTGGTGACCAGCTCCCCTTTGGATAGGTGGTAAAGCCATGTCAACTTCCGCCCGCTGTGTCTACTTCCATAAAAAGCTGTAAATCTTTGGTAACTCCGCTCCAACTGTGAAAAACAAAGGCGTTGGAAAACTATCATCAACTGGAAGTGTAATCACACATTATTCTCGGCTCGTGGAAGGGTGTGAAGGGCTTGGAAAATTACAGGGTTAAGCATCTGAGCATCTCACCTCAGATGGTAAAGCGAACGTGCAAGACTGTTGGAACGGCCACGAGCCAGAGCTCAGAACCTGGATACTGAAATCCACTGCGAGACAGATGGAGCCGGATTTTATTCATCGGTAATGACCGCATGCATGCTATATTATAAAAACACTCTAAACACGAACAAACAGGAGGAGTGTGGAGCACTTACAGTCCAAAGGCTCAGAGTTGGAAAGGTGCTTTTTGAATTGCTCATTCAAGTCTTTGCTGACACCGATGTCCTGGAACATGCGCTGTAGTTTGGAGGTGTACTCAAAACCACATGCTTGCTGAGGGTGGACAGAAGAAAAAAAACAGCGTTAAGCATCTATCAGAAATAAAAGAAGAGCAGTAAAGTGAGCCATCTTCACTAAACAAGAGCACAGACCTTCAGTTTGGAGATCATGCTTGCCTCGGCGTCGTCGCTGGCACTGTTCTGGTGCACCAGTCTTTTGGCCAGCATCTTGGCATAGAACTTCTGGAACACGTCTTTATCCTCAATATACTTGAAAACCACCATCTGACGATGAAGGATGGTGGAGAATCTTATCAGTCACACATTAATACGACATGAACTGACTGACTTTTAGTAATTTGTGTGTACGGTATGCATAAAGTGCACAGGTTGCAATTTTCTGTATGCACAGTATGCCGTTCATAAAAAAGAGAAAATGAAAGCAATAATAAACCACAATCTTTGACTCATTATTTGATCAGACTGACGAAAATGAATGATGTTTGTGCAAGAATTTGGATTATGCAAAATGTAAAAAAAAAAAAAAAAAAAATGGAAATGTCAAATAGCTATATTCGGTTACACTTTAAGGTGTCCTTGTTACAGTGTAATTATACATTTAAGTACTGAGTAATATTAATTGACTACATGTACTTAGGGTTAGGATTAGGGTTTGGCTTAAGGCTACTTGCATGTAATTATGCATCATTTATTGTTATTACAATATTAAGTACATGTAACGTGTAACAAGGGCACAGCGTTACCATAAATTAATTTCCAAGATGACAACTGGATGGTGCATAGCACGCTGAACCAATACTAATGTTGCATACCTTGAACTACAGCTTTCTTATAATGCAATACACAGTAAGTACACCAAGCATAACTCTAGTATTATTCATAGACAACTAGGCCCCTACCATTTCTGAGATGCGGAGAAACAAACGGAATCACAGAATTCAGTTAAAAAAAAAAAAAATTAAACTGACTGTATGAAGGCCAATTCACACTTCTACAAGAGACGCAGAACAACGCTGACAGTCACCAGATTACAGTATGTCACCTCTCAGGCATTCAAAGATTTGACAAATGCCAATTAGTGAAAACAAGCATCAACCAACCGCTAACAGGGGGTAACACACTGATCTGGCAAAACCAGACCAATTTGTCGGTTGCCATTTGTCAGTGTCTGCTGATGCGTTGTGAATTGGTCTTAACACAGAATTTAAGTTCTCAATTACTAAATCAAAATGAAAGAAATTAGGACTAGTGTCTGTGATTATTAAACAATAAAAAGACTTATTTGTAGTCTGTATGTGCTGCATGTCTCAATCAAGCTATCTTTTCATATGAAGACACTACACATGAACCTTAATTACTTGCCCTCATGTCGTTCCAAACCCGCAAGACCTTCGTTCATTTTTGGAACACAAATTAAGATATTTTTGATGGAATCCAAGAGTTCTCTGACCCTCCATAGATCGGTAAAATTGTCCATGTGACATCAGGGGTTCAACCATAATTATACGAAGCTACGAGAATTCTTTGTGCGCAAAGAAAACAATAATAATTTATTCAACAATTCTTCTCCCTGAGATTCTTCGTCCTCCGCCATTTGGGAGAGTACTCCAGAATGTAATCAACATAATCAGTGTTGTTTATGCTCAGTAGACAGCGCACGCATGCTGAATGTAACTTCTGAAGATGAACAAAGGTCTTTCGGGTTTGGAACGACATGAGGGCGAGTAATTAATGACTGAATTTTCATTTTTGGGTGAACTAACCCCTTTAATAAATGGAGCAAATATTAACTGTTAAGAGTGTTATGAATTCAAGTAAGAGATCCCTAACACATGAAGGAACTTTTAAAATCTGATCTTTAATTTCAGTGGAGTACAGTGAAACTCACCACTTGGTTGAGAGTATCTTCCAGCTCAGCCTCCTCTGGATTCTTTGAACTAAATGAAACACACACTCCATTAAATCATCTGTGTTATGGAGATTCCTAAACACTAAACACTTGCTAAACACTGAAAGCAAACACAAGCTTTCCTAGACATTTATAATGTCAAATTTCATCTTTTGAGCTCATGCAATGGATTATTTTTTGGTGGAATTTTACATATAATCTTGCTAATGCAGTTTTCATTAATGAGTTTTTTTTTTTTAAAGGGCACCTATTATGCAAAATCCACTTTTACATGGTGTTTGGACATAAATGTGTGTTGGAAGTGTGGGAAGACAACCACCCTACAATGATTTAAAAAAAATAAATAAATAATAAAATCCACCCACTCAATTTTTAATCCCCATTAAACCAAATCAGTCTCATTAGAATCACACTGATTCTCCAATGGCCGGCCGCTGACTGACAGTCCAGTATTACCATAGTTTCCATTTGTGCGCGTCGTTTCGTTAAAGCGCATAGCGAACGTTATCAAAGTATTTGTGTGTATGTGTGCTGCTCATCTGTCATTGCAAATGAGCTGTGAAAACTCTACAAGTACATAAATGTATCAAATAACCATTCCAAGACGTCCTGGTTCATTCTTTAGGTATTTCTTCTGCCAGAGTCTCTCCTTCATCTGTGTCTGACTCCGGTTCATTCATGTATGGCTGAACACCGGTTCTCTCGCTCTCAGTCATGTTGCTTCTATCGGCTGTTTATTGCTGTAGGTATGCAAAGCAGAAATGTATATGCTATGCCCTCTTCTGAAGATGGGGCGGGAATATGCTGCTCATTTGCATTTAAAGTGATACACACTAAAACAGCTCTTTTTTTTAAGACACGTCCCAAAAATCACATATTCTACATGTTATAATAAATGATCTGTGGGGTATTTTGAGCTGAAACTTCATAGACGCATTCTGGGGACACCCAAGACCAATATTACATTTGTAAAAAGGGCATAATAAGTGCCCTTTAAATCCTAAAGCAGCTTCTTTTTATTATTCGGTCAGAACACTGCATTCAAAGATTCAAGCCATAAACTGATGTTTGTGTAAAAATGTTCCAGACATTCACTAGATTTCATTGTCAGATTCACATGTAAACAGATCAAGGATGGGAATATGAATAAGACAATTCACCTCTTCTTCAGTAAGGAGTCGCAGTATCTGGCCAGAAGCTCAGGAGATTTGCTGGAGGACTGCGCCATTCTCGTTACAGCATTATTATTAATGAATCTTCCACAGGCCTGGAGAGCAGGAGAGTGAAAGTTACACCAGTACTATAAATAAACACTATAGTTCAAAACCAACAAAACTGACCTTTAATATAGATCACAAACCTTATCGAGTGCTGCCACAAACCCAGCATCGTTATTGAACGCAGACATGACGAGAGCATTGTATTTCTTGTGAACATCCAAGATTGTTTGCACATACATTTTGGGATCCTGGAAAACAAGCAGTGGCAGATCGAGCTATAATCAAATTAAGATGTTACAGGAACTGAATCGAACAGAGATACAGGAAAACATGCACAAAGATGAAAAAAGGATATCCAGAATTAATAGAGTTAAATATTTCTGGATTGGCTTTGACAAAGGAGTACTTGGATTTCTACTGAATGGCATAAAGTTGAGTCATGTCTTTGAAACACAATAACGTGTATAGTCAGATGAAAGAGAATTTAGGCAAAACCCTAGTTAGACAAATAACTATTGTCATATTATCATGAAAAGAATAGACCTGTTATACAATGAAGTGAGGGCCCAAGTTCAGGAAATTGGCTCAAACAGGTTTGGCTCATTTTTAGACAAGTTAATTCAATAAAATACAGCCCAAAAATATTGTGTCCACGCAGTCACCGTGGCTTTATGTTGTAATACCAGGACTCACATTGAGCGCTGAATCTCCACACTTCTCGATGGCAGCCAGCCCTTGATTATGAATGTGGGACTCCAAGAGTTTCTTGAGCTCACCCAATCCGTCCGTGATCCGGGAAACAAGGTTGTACATCCGACCGAGATCTGTAATTATACACGTATATTAACCTGTCAAACTGAGCATGTTATTATGCGTGTTTGAAATCTTAGATATTGCCTGAATGAAGGTGACATTGCAGCACTGACTGACCTTCATTCTTATCAGCGTCTAGAAGGTTCTGGAACTCTGTGTGGAAGATCTCCAGGTGTTTCTCGATGAGGACCTGCTCACACTTGCGAGCCAGCTCGTCTTGTGTGCTCTCGTGGAGATACACCTGCACCCTCCGCTGCTCCTCCAGCAACCGTGCCTCTGCCTGCACTCGTAATAAGAAATGTACACTTAAAAATGTAATAAAACCAAATTTCCCATTAAATGCAATGCAATTTATATTATAATGTCAGATTTGAATCTGAACTCTAGTTCACCTTTTTCATGTATTCAGTAACAGGGTTTTGCTGGAGGAACTCTGTGCTTTCCCGTGTATAGAAGCGCTCTGTGTCAGCCAAAAACTGCATCTCGAAGTACTCCTTGTAAACTGATAATGTCGGCCCTTTCACAAATGCATCATCCTCATTCAAGCCCAATTCAACTGGAAAAGACAAACCAAATCACAACATGATGCTTCAAAGGTCCAGACAGCACTGTGTTTATTTTACCCAAACTCAGACAAGATTTGAAAATATCCTTAAAGGAACACTCCACTTTTTTTGGAAATAGGCTCATTCTCCAACTCTCCCAGAGTTACTAAGTTGAGTTTTACCGTTTTTGAATCCATTCAGCCGATCTCCGGATCTGGCGATAGCACTTTTAGCATAGCTTAGCATAGATCATTGAATCCGATTAGACCAGTAGCATCGCGTTCAAAAATGACCAAAGAGTTTCGATAGTTTTCCTATTTAAAACTCGACTCTTCTGTAGTTATATCGTGTACTAAGACCGGCGGAAAATGAAAAGTTGCGATTTTCTAGTCCAATTTGGCTAGGAACTATACTCTCATTCCGGCGTAATAATCAAGGAACTTTGCTGCCGTAACATGGCCGCGGCAGGCGCAGTGATATTACGCAGCGCCTGAAAGTAGTCCCCAGCTATATTATAACTAGTTACCTAGCTGGGGACTACTTTCAGGTACTGCGTAATATCACTGTGCCTGCCGCGGCCATGTTACGGCAGCAAAGTTTCTTGATTATTACGCCGGAATGAGAGTATAGTTCTTAATCATATCAGCCTAGAAAAATCGCAACTTTTCATTTTCCACCGGTCTTAGTACACGATATAACTACAGAAGAGTCGAGTTTTAAATAGGACAAATATCGAAACTCTTTGGTCATTTTTGAACGCGATGCTACTGGTCTAATCGGATTCAATGATCTATGCTAAGCTATGCTAAAACTGCTATCGCCAGACCCGGAGATCGGCTGAATGGATTCAAAAACGGTAAAACTCAACTTATTAACTCTGGGGGAGTTGGAGAAGAGCCTATTTCCAAAAAAAGTGGAGTGTTCCTTTAAGGGACAACGGCTGGCTCAGACGGAATTAACAATATAATGAATTATGCACGTTTTTGAGAGGCCAGCATAGAAGAGATGTAAATGTAAGGCTGCCACACTCACCGTAGGACTGCCACACTCACCGTAGGACTGCACCACTCCACTGATGAGTCTGGTGTTAATAGTCTCGCCATTTCTCTCCTTCTCAATGAGTTTTAACACAGCATTTGTCACCTATACAAAAGAAAAGACAGGGTATTTAATGTCTGATGAAAATGTAAGAAACATCTCTTACAAATGAAATGTTAGAAATTGCCAATAAATAACTTGCCTGCTTGTTTAGAGGTCTAAATAAACACTCTCTCCAAGTGACCAAAGCAAGCTGTGACGGAGAAACATTATTAGAAATGATTAGATTACTGTTTTTATGTGATAAGACAAGACAAAGAGGCTTTCATAAAACTACCTTTTTTTTTTTTTTTTTAGAACTGCAACATGATAAAAGACCATATTTATTAAGTAATAAGATTTGTTTTTATGATGATGAATAATTACTATAAAACAAATCTAAATAGTATTACAACAACAAAAACAATAAAACATCTATAAAACTAACAACAAATTGTAATTATAGTTTCATCAACAGAATGCGTCACAGTAAACCAATCATTTAGGTTAGCAACACATACAAGATCAAATAATGCTTTACTAATGATTTAGTGCCAATGCACCAAGCCCATTGGTCAAGAAACAGTTGCCATCGACTCCCTCAAAAAGGCCCGGGGCTAGTGTTAATTCACACACCAGATACAGCTGATGTGTGGTCTCAGGTGTGCATTAGCTATTATGAGCAATAAATATAGCTAAAGTACAATACAGTATAGCCATTAATCCACGTTTTATGAACACAATGTGTGGAAATGTAAAACAGGAATCTATGAGTCAGGCAGGGGCGTGTGCTGTTTCTCGTACCGAGTAGATTTCATAAATTCCTTTCCGTCCCTCATCACACTCTCGGCGCACCCAATGTCTGTTGAGGTAAGCACAGATCCCATTTAACACTTTACTGGAGAAGCGATAGTCCTCCCACTGCTGCGTGTAGAACTTCAGAACGCTCTCATCCATCAGGTCCTCTCCATCCTGCCAGACACAGACAGATGGAGGAGAGAAACAGGAGAAGTGAGGTCTGGACAAGTGACAACAACTCACACTGTTACCCATTTTAGCAAAGAAAATAAAAACCAAGCCACCTCACTAAAATATGCAATATTCAAGTACAGCAATAGCTAATAACTTATTTAAAATATTCAATATAATTTCTATTTTTCTGTTATGGCCAGTGCAAACAGTGTCTGCTTTAAATACAAATTAAAAATCACCTGAACAATATGATCAACAATGCATCATGGCATCCTGAACAATAAGCACACCATAGACTATTACCTTGAGAAGATTTGTCAGGTAGCTCCTCAGAAACTCTTTCAGTCTTTTGTAGAGTTCTAGTCCGACAAACTGTGCCCCGCCAGGTGTGGCCGTTTTCTTGGAGGGTTTGGAGGGGGGGATGCCAGCACCCCTGGCCTGGTTGGACTGGTGTACGCTGGTACAGTAGTTATACACATGTCTGAACAGTAGGTTAAAGTCTTAAGATCGTAAATGAGTAAAAGATGACAGGCAGCTCACAAAACAGACATATTGGCACATTTTTACACTGATGGAATGCCATTCCATAATGATGATGCTTTCAGTTTCAGATGCCAAGTAGCTTTGTCTTTGTAGCTGTATCGGAGTACAAAAATGAATAAACATACTGTGGATTAACGTAGAAGTATTTACTCCTACGAGTGTTCTTGAACACGTCAGAATCTAATATGAAAAGCATGAAAACAAACTCCTATGTGGACTGAGCACATTTCTTTGCTAAGCATTGATGTAATTCAGACAAAGTTCCAATCTATTTTACAACAGTGAAGACAAAACTTTTTCCATAACAGTTTGTGGACAGTTCTGACACACCTTAAATCCTACATTAAAAAATAAATGGGAAAACAGAACAAATCTTTAAAGAAACTTGTACTATTTCCAAGATTGTCCAACTTCAAATCCAAAGGCCAGCTCCTCAATATTAAACAAGAATGAAGCAGTATCTTCAATAGTCTCAGCACTCAAGCCCTTGAGAAAACTTCCGTTTTAATACACTGATCTACTCTGACATGCAAAAAGACGTCTAGAGAAGCTTTCGTATCTCAAGACGGAAATAAGTTAACAATATTACATGTCCTCTACATGGGGGTGTGTTTATTGCAAGCTGTTATGTCTGAAAGGTCACGAAATGTAGCTGATAGGTCATAACCACGTAAGCGGTGATTACCAGAACTATTTCTGTTTTTTAGTGTATTAGTTTTTCTGAGAGCCAAGTATGACACCTTTACCACTAACTGTGAGCTCCATTGTGCTGCAATGACAGCACTCTGACACTACAAACTACATGCTGAGATTCAGTTACTGATCAGCGCTAAAAAAAACCTGCAACAACAGCAGAAAGTTCTTTGGGTACACAGGGCCACACGCAGACAAAGAAAACGCATTACTGGAGATGCAGAGGAGAATGACAGCTGTGGGTGGAAGATGAAGCTCTGAGCAATTACGCCCTTGTGTTTGATGTGGCACTAGTGGGTGAAATGCAAAACTGCAGATCTGAATGCGGACAAAGGTCCTTGTCAAAGTTTTAATTTCCCATACACAAACTGCTTTGAAGAGCTATAAAGCAGAACACACATGGGCTGGAAGATGCCTGAGATTATAAAAGGGCCCAATAAAATTAATAACACCATGCACTTTCATTTGACATTGTTTTGTAATTCACAATTTACTGAACAAATAATTTAATTATTTCAGGTTGATATTAAAAAGTAAAAAATGGACTGACTTCTAAAGTCTCTGAATGATCTTCATTTGGGGGGTTTTCTCAGCAAGTAAAAATTTATGCTATTTTCTGGATAAATTAATAGAGACAAACCAATGATTCACAGCAGCTTTCAAAAATAAAAAGGACTGACACTAATTAGTAAGATACACATTTTTCACTTGTCAGACAAAACAGATTAATAAATTAAACTTAAAAATGGACCATTTGGTGGCAAAGTAATTTTGCATAAATAATAATAATCCATTTTTTTATGGATTGTGTTTATCTGACACAAATATTATCCTGGGCACTTGCACTAAATCAGTTGACCTATTTATTTAATTAATTGCCATACATGAAATTGATTACAATTTTTAGTTAATTGAGACCTAATTTTAACTGATTTAAATGTTTATTTTTTCGTTTTATTCTTAAATAATGAACAGGCCAGCTAAAGCTATAATATGCAGTCAATTAAAAAAATAAATAATAAAATGCTATAAAGCCCATTTAAAATAGCATATTCCACTCAAATATTCACAATATTAAAGAACAAATAATTAATTACCACCCCACAAAATGCAAAAAAGATTAATTGTCTATTGTCAATAGTGTAGTGATGTATGAAACAGCGCACACAGAAGTCGCTTTCAAACCCAAGCAGCTTTCTGTTGATCAATTAGATAAATTGCATGATCAAGCAAAATCTGCAATTTTCACCATTAACACGAAAGTCCCGACTGCACAGTCTCCCATTGAAATGACTGGATTTCGACCATGAAATTGCATAAAGCAAACTTTCAGACACGAGTTAAACTTATAAATCCCAGCTTCAGAACTTACACAATGAGTGAGAAAAAGTTGATGTACTTTTGAATAGCACATAATTATCATTCATAGCAACATAAAACTATCAACGAAATAAGCAATGCAATGTATACTACAGCAACCCAAACCATTCAAAAGTGTTTTCCTCATAAGCCGAGGTCTTATTCTCATTACAAGCGCAAAATTCACACACATGGTAACACCTAAAAAGACAAAGCCTTTCAGTGTGCTGGCCACAGCTGCTGCCCCCATTAATCCCCATTCATCCCGCGGTGCCTGGTAAGATACGTATAGAGTTCCATGTAGCGTGCCTTAGCCATGCTCTGGCGTGTATAGACTTGCTGTATTCCTGATCTCAGGTCATCCCAGATCTGGTCCAGCCCAATCTGTTTGAGCCCGTGGGTGTTCTGGCCCCTGTTGGATGACATTGTCTCTGTGCCGGTCTGCTCGTGTCAGATAAATCCTCTCTTCTCCCTGTTCTGCTCCAGAACACTGCTGCTTCACATGTAGTCCACCATGCTGGAGAGCATTCAGACAGGATCAGGTCAGGGATGAGTACCGCTACACTTCACAGATGGTGCTGCAAGCTGATCTAGGGTTACAGCAGAGTCCAAACACTTCAGCACGGTATCTGGGTGAGCAAACGAATCAGGTTTGAAATTAAATAACCACACTTACTGCCATTTTAAGAGTGCAACATGAAAATAACCATAAAAGAGGGAATATTATTTTCATGATGAAAATAATATTTTTTTTATGATGGATATAACAACAACAGGTTATGCATGAAGTTATGAATTTAATTATAAGCAGCATTTACAGGTGTTAAATAGGGCAGAACTAGCTTATCCTGTAGGTAAATACAAAAGCAAGAACCAAGAGAACTTCAAGGAAAAGGGAACTTAATTACTACAACCTAGAAAAAAGGTGGAAAAACTTAGATGCCCTTAATACACAGGGTTCGATCAGACTATCCATGAACAGGGATAATCTGTAGTTTTCCCTGGAGCTGTTAAAAATCAGTTGGATGACGTAAAATGACATTAGCTGACAAACAAATGGGGATATCTTGGTGTAGGTAACATGGAAACATAATACGCATTGTTCATTTACTACTGATGCTGAGAAACAGTAACAATACAAAGCTGGTTGAAAATCCATGACCTTACCCTTTAGGAGAAAAAGAAAACCTAATAGGAGACTCATGGGAAACTAAGCATCATTCCAAGAGCTCATGTGAAGTGACAAGTGTTGGGTCAGTGTTATATTTAGCTGCGTGTCTGACTGCTGTGTGTTGTGGTGCAGAGGATATGAATCTCGCCGGTCATTGTTTACATGTTGTGACGTTCGAGATGCCACATGTCAGAGAAGCAAGAGCGACCGAGGGCTGGTGCATCAAAACATGTGACCAGCAGGATTGGGTTTAGCTGGGTTATTAATAGCATTTCCCACATCGTTCTTTCTAAGGCTTCTTGTTTACAGACAGCTGTTTCTATAGCCAGCAGAACTAACTCCACTGACCAATATATGTACGAGACTAAGTTCATTAAAAACATCTCTGAGCGATAACATATAGCTGTGAGGATTCAGATAGACATTACGTCATGTTTAGATGTAAATGTTCAGATCTGATAAATTATAAATCAAGAAAAGCAAAGTCCCACAACTGACCCAGCCCTGTTAAATCACTGACCCAGAGAGTGAGAGGTTTTACAGCAGGGGAAATAAACAAGTTGGAGTGGCGTCACACCGTCAGGATCAGTCCAGCTTATGGTGACGTATATAAAAGATGCAGGCGGTTGAAGAGGACAATGACTTTTAATGCTCCCTTGCTCCAATACACACACATATAAAACAGCTTTAAGATACATGTTGTGTCTGTCTAAGCTTACCTGTTAGCCTCTGTAAGTGGGTCATTCATTACCCATAATTTTTCAGTACATTTCAGGCAGTGACACTCAAGTGCTTTACCTGATCATTGTGGGAAAACTGTAAGCGAATGTCAAACTGCTTGAGTCTGGTCACATTTAATCTTATTAGTTCAGCCAAAGCAAGGCTAGACTTTCTGACCCACATTCATCAGTGGGATATTTCCATGAAATCAAACATGTGATCTGTAAGTTGTCAAAATCCCAACAATTACAGTCCGAGTACAACCCAGAAGTACTTTAAGTCATTTAAGGTAAAAGCAAATCCCACAGAATCACTTTCTTTCTTCTGTGGAACACAAAAGGAGATATTTTGAAAAATGTTGGCAACCGAATACTTTTGATTGCTATTAGCTTCCATTTTATGGAAGAGCTCCACAGAAGAAAAAGAAAAGTTATACAAGTATGGAAAGACATGAGGGTGAGTAGACAATGACAGATATTTCTCTTCTGGCTCATAAACTGTGGGCTGGATCAAGCTTATACTATGACTGATTCAAAACAAAACTTAATGAAGCCTCTTGCCTGAGACAGGCATTAGACACTGAATACTAGTCAGCTTATTCATCATAAGCTTGATGAACATAACATTGGTTATGTGTGACAAAAGCAATTCTTTTTTGCTGAGTACAAAAACTCAGATCTACATGACTATCATGACAGTCTCGGCTGAAAAACAATTCATGTACTGCATCGACTGATCTTTTTTTGACATCTGAGGACGCCTTTGCCAAAATTAGCACGAATCACAAACCATCCTCATGGAAAATCTTTCTAATTTCAGAAGGAAACATACCGTACACTGGCACGTGAGGTTTAGAAAACTTCAAAATAAAACCAATTCTGGGTAACGCATGGCAGTCTTTAAAAAACTACTGAGCTGCCTACCTAGTAGACAGCATTTTGGCATCTGAGACGGCAGAATTCATGTGAATGTGTGTAAATCGCTGTTCATTCTTCAGTCGGCCTCAGCT
Organism: Acrossocheilus fasciatus; assembly: GCA_036784905.1. Lineage (NCBI taxonomy): Eukaryota > Metazoa > Chordata > Actinopteri > Cypriniformes > Cyprinidae > Acrossocheilus > Acrossocheilus fasciatus. The sequence goes on from CM071961.1 coordinate 13,621,611, forward strand.
TTAGGTCTCCATAATAGACTTGATCAAGAAGAGCATGTTAACATCTTAAACATACAACGTGTGTTAATTTCATGAGTATTTTTCTAAACAGTATCAATACATTAGCAATGCTAGGTAGCAGCTCGCTAGCTTCAGGTAACGTTAACATTACCCTGGTAAACTGCCGCTGAGGAGAACTATTAAGACATATTAAAGCCAAATAAACAACTGACATTAAAATATAACCTAAAAAATAAGACAAACAAGACTTGCTATGAACCTACTGCTCTAAAACGACGAAGCTTTTGAGATATAGATGTAAAATGGCCACCTATTCATTAAGTCGTTTGTAACAGCACAAAAACGTTTGCCTTCTTTCTCGATAATGGACAAATATCTCCGTCTAGTTATATGTCCAGCCAAACCGGGGTGGCTGACAGGTATACACAGATATTCAATCTTACCTGAGTCCGTTTCTAACGTCGAGCTGTATGAGCTTGAGGCCCAGCGCTGTCTGTGTATGACTGGAGGAGGAGATGATTGGGAATTCCGTATTAGAGCGAGAGAAGCGTCATACGCCACAGCTCAGAGAAATACAGCGCCCTCTAGTGTTCACTGAGAGATACAGCGACACCCGCTGTTCACTAACTTGAGTGCCCTAGTGTCCATAATGTCAAACTGTCTCAACCAATAATTGTCACATTTCCCCCCCATCATTCATATATTTTTAAACTTATTTCTGTTATTTATTTTCTAAATACCTCCACTACATCGATAGCTGGCAATTTACTCCTTTCATGAGTGATTTTTTTATCTTGTATTGCTTGGCTCTTTTGTGAAACTTTTTTTTTAATAATAAAGTGAACTTTGATAATACAGAGCCTTCTCAAGCCCCAGTGTTTATTGTGATATAGTCATTTCATGCATTTTGTTAAAATACAGTAGTGTTCCCGATATCTAAAGTTCACCCACTTCTTTACATTACCCTACTGTTACAAAATTTATTGTAAATGCAACAATACGAAGACATTTTAATGGAAACAATGTTTTGAAATGAGTAACCTACAGTTTATAATCGATACAAAAGAGCAGATGAATTTCATTGCCCAAATTAACTACATTACACATAATTTATATTACATATATTTTATTTCCATCGGAATAACAATATTGATGAACTTTTTTTTGTAAGAAAAATACTGTATAGTACAGAACACAAGAGTGTAGAACACATGAGATTGACTTATAATGCTGCAGTCTTTTTCATTTTACACTTTTGGTTTTAAACATTTACATAAACACTTTAACATTCTCATCAAAAAGCTTATTCTTTTCTGCATTGATTTTCCATTTCATACTCTCTCACATAGCCTAATTTCCCCAGTGTTCTTCTGATTGTAACTTCAGAAACTTTGACTTTAGCTAGAGCAAGACAAGCTTGCAGTTCTTTGAGCGTTATTTCGGGTTTCTTCGTGACTTCCTTGATGATTTTACGTTCGGCCGTTGTAGAGATTTTCGGCGGTCGACCACTCCTGGGAAGATTCATTACTGTTCCAAGTGTTTTCCATTTGCAGATTATAGATCCGATTGTGGATTTCTGAAGTCCCATAATCTTTGAAATGGATCTGTAACCCTTACCAGACTTATGGTAAGAAATGATCTTTTCCTTGATATCTTCTGAAATTTTCAGCCGTTGACCACTTCCGGGAAGATTCATTACTGTTCCAAGTGTTTTCCATTTGCAGATTACAGATCTGATTGTGGATTTGTGAAGTCCCAGAATCTTTGAAATGGATTTGTAACCCTTACCAGATTTATGGTAAGAAATTATCTTTTCCTTGATATCTTCTGAAATTTTCGGCGGTCGACCACTCCTGGGAAGATTCATTACTGTTCCAAGTGTTTTCCATTTGCAGATTATAGATCCGATTGTGGATTTGTGAAGTCCCATAATCTTTGAAATGGATTTGTAACTCTTACCAGACTCATGGTAAGAAATGATCTTTTCCTTGATATCTTCTGAAATTTCACCTGACCGTACCATGATGCATTTACAGACCCTTTGTGCTGGCAGCTTTATGTCTATTTAATGGCTAAGGATCAAAATAAGATTCAATATAAGTAGTTCTTGCTGTCTTCAGGTGGAGCTGAAGGCTGATCTCGGGTGTCCAACCACTTCAGCAAGGTATCTATGAAAAAGCAAATAATATATTTAACTCTGGTGACTGCATAATTACTCTGGGTTACGTTTCCTAAAAGCATCATAAGCCTAAGGTGATTGTAGACCTATTGCCACCAATGGAGCTCCGATCAATTTAGGCTTACGATGCTTTTGAGAAACGCAGCCCTGGTCTTGGTGAGGCAAGGAAAGTTTATTTAGAGTATAGCATATTTCATACACAATCATAATTCAAAGTTCTCAAGTGGAACATACTCAAACTGTTGAAGCATTTGGCAAAACATTACCACAACTGAAATAAAATATTTTCACTGCATGTAAACTGCCATTATTTTCACATAAAATACATACAGTTTATTCATTGTTGATTAACTAAATCGTGTATATAAATTAAACCGAATCGTTTAAATGAATCGAAACTCGACTTCCTGTCAACCCAAAGATCTACAATTCAACGTGTGATAATTTCAAGATAATAATTCATTTGACCACAACATTTGTAAACAACATCACTAGGCTACATTAGAAATGCAAGCTAACAGCTGGTAAGCTTCAGTTACCCTGCTGAAGAGACCTTGAACAGAAATATTAAGACATATAACTTAATGCCAAATAAACGAGTGGCATTTTAAGATGAATAAAATAACAAATCTATTATTCACCTGCACCCAGAAATTTAAACTACTAAAGTTACTGGCTAACTAACGTTATTCATTAATTCGTTTGTAACAGCACAAAAACGTTTGCCTTCTTTCTCGATAATGGACAAATATCTCCGTCTAGTTATATGTCCAGCCAAACCGGGGTGGCTGACAGGTATACACAGATATTCAATCTTACCTGTGTCCGTTTCTAACGTCGAGCTGTATGAGCTTGAGGCCCAGCGCTGTCTGTGTATGACTGGAGGAGGAGATGATTGGGAATTCCGTATTAGAGCGAGAGAAGCGTCATACGCCACAGCTCAGAGAAATACAGCGCCCTCTAGTGTTCACTGAGAGATACAGCGACACCCGCTGTTCACTAACTTGAGTGCCCTAGTGTCCATAATGTCAAACTGTCTCAACCAATAATTGTCACATTTCCCCCCCATCATTCATATATTTTTAAACTTATTTCTGTTATTTATTTTCTAAATACCTCCACTACATCGATAGCTGGCAATTTACTCCTTTCATGAGTGATTTTTTTGTTTTTTGTATTGCTTGGCTCTTTTGTGAAACTTTTTTTTTATTTAATAAAGTGAACTTTGATAATACAGAGCCTTCTCAAGCCCCAGTGTTTATTGTGATAGTCATTTAATGCATTTTGTTAAAATACAGTAGTGTTCCCGATATCTAAAGTTCACCCACTTCTTTACATTACCCTACTGTTACAAAATAAAAGTATTTGGATAGTCTACTACTGTATATATAATGTTTAAGTACTATAAAGTGTCTGAAATGTTTTATGTTACACATATGAAATAGTTACGCAATTTCAACAAGGTTTATTTAATCATTTATTGTAAATGCAACAATACGAAGACATTTTAATGGAAACAATGTTTTGAAATGAGTAACCTACAGTTTATAATCGATACAAAAGAGCAGATGAATTTCATTGCCCAAATTAACTACATTACACACAATTTATATTACATATATTTTATTTCCATCGGAATAACAATACTGATGAACATTTTTTTGTAAGAAAAATACTGTATAGTACAGAACACAAGAGTGTAGAACACATGAGATTGACTTATAATGCTGCAGTCTTTTTCATTTTACACTTTTGGTTTTAAACATTTACATAAACACTTTTAACATTCTCATCAAAAACCTTATTCTTTTCTGCATCGTTTTACAGTTTCATACTCTCTCACATAGCCTAATTTCCCCAGTGTTCTTCTGATTGTAACTTCAGAAACTTTGACTTTAGCTAGAGCAAGACAAGCTTGCAGTTCTTTGGGCGTTATTTCAGGTTTCTTCGTGACTTCCTTGATGATTTTACGTTCGGCCTTTGTAGAAATTTTCGGCGGTCGACCACTCCTGGGAAGATTCATTACTGTTCCAAGTGTTTTCCATTTGCAGATTATAGATCTGATTGTGGATTTGTGAAGTCCCATAATCTTTGAAATGGATTTGTAACCCTTACCAGACTTATGGTAAGAAATGATCTTTTCCTTGATATCTTCTGAAATTTCACCTGACCGTACCATGATGCATTTACAGACCCTTTGTGCTGGCAGCTTTATGTCTATTTAATGGCTAAGGATCAAAATAAGATTCAATATAAGTAGTTCTTGCTGTCTTCAGGTGGAGCTGAAGGCTGATCTAAGGTGTCCAACCACTACAGCAAGGTATCTATGAAAAAGCAAATAATATATTTAACTCTGATGACTGCATAATTACTCTGGGTTACGTTTCCCAAAAGCATCATAAGCCTAAGGTGATTGTAGACCTATTGCCACCAATGGAGCTCCGATCAACTTAGGCTTACGATGCTTTTGAGAAACGCAGCCCTGGTCTTGGTGAGGCAAGGAAAGTTTATTTAGAGTATAGCATATTTCATACACAATCATAATTCAAAGTTCTCAAGTGGAACATACTCAAACTGTTGAAGCATTTGGCAAAACATTACCACAACTGAAATAAAATATTTTCACTGCATGTAAACTTCCATTATTTTCACATAAAATACATATAGTTTATTCATTGTTGATTAACTAAATCGTGTATATAAATTAAACCGAATCGTTTAAATGAATCGAAACTCGACTTCCTGTCAACCCAAAGATCTACAATTCAACGTGTGATAATTTCAAGATAATAATTCATTTGACCACAACATTTGTAAACAACATCAATAAGCTACATTAGCAATGCAAGCTAACAGCTGGTAAGCTTCAGTTACCCTGCTGAAGAGACCTTGAACAGAAATATTAAGACATATAACTTAATGCCAAATAAACGAGTGGCATTTTAAGATTAATAAAATAACAAATCTATTATTCAGCTGCACCCAGAGATTTAAGCTACTAACGTCACTGGCTAACTACTGAAGAAAACCCACATTTGCCTTCTCGGTAAATGGACAAATATCCCTCTTAGTTATATGTCATACCAAAATTAGATAAATAATTATATTTACGTTTACCTGTGATCTTCTCTAACGTCCAGCTTTAATGGGCTGAAGTTTCTATGCTGCTGCTGCTGCTGCTGACTGACTGAAAATCCTCAGAGCCAGGGTTCTTCTTCTTCTTCTGGTGTTAATGGCGGTTGGCAGACCAACTAAATGGTGCATTCCCGCCACCTACTGGGTAGGAGTGTGGACGTTGGAAAACAATAAGACATAGAGCCAGGGTTGCCAGGTTTTCACAACAAAACTAGCCCAAAACCAGTCCAATGGCGATTCGAAAGGGTTCCCCGGTAAAAATCGCCTTCCGGGGGGTAAAACGCGTTTTTTGGCGAGATTTCTCTGGTAAAATTCGCATCGCAGTGGCTAAATATCACGTTATTGGGGTCGTTTAAACCCGCGGACATTGAAAAACAACCCGCGGCAACAGTGTTAAAGTAGTCCTTGGCAACACTGCTTCTTCTTCTTCTTCTTTGAGCTTATTGGCGGGTCGCTATCTTAATAGAGCATTACCGCCATCTACTGTGGAAATTGGACCAGAGACTCAGATCTCCAGGCCAATCAAGACTTGTGCCTTCGATGTTGCTGCGTGTTCAGCTCCTCCATCTACAGCACAATTCCGTCTCAACCCGGAGAATAGGAATACTGATATTACTTTCTAATACTATATTAATATTAATAATAAATCTATCTAAATTCTCTGTATTAACCTGGTTCTTCTCAGAAACTGTATTAATATACTGTTCCCTCCTATTAAATTCAAAATATTCTTTAATGTAAACTGTTTATACCCCTCCTTCAAAAAGTCTTCAATTATGGCAACACTGCTTAGAGCAAATGAAGCTTTTAGCAACATCGACCTCTAGCGTTTGCCAACTTGAGCGCCCATATTCACACAACATCTATCAATTATTACTTTCTTATTCATTCATTCTCTACATGCCTCCAAGTAAAATCTGAATCTACAACTAATTTAGTAACCTTACTCACTTTAGATCTTGTGAGTAACATATTAACAAATCTGGAATTTATAGGGCAGAATTATGATGTACTGAGCTATTTAGTTAGATGAATACAATGGAAAGTATGTTATCAATAACCAACCTGCAAACATTTCTCAGAAACACTGGACTTTCCATATGTTGTTGCAAGTATTTTCCACAAAGTGGCAATATTTTTTTCTAAACGGATTAGAAAAGACAGCATTTTACAGTGTTCCAGTCAGTGCGGTGATTTAAAGACATTCAGGCAGCCTGCATTGTAAAATCTCAAGAGAGATAAAAATATGAATTTGATTATATGGAACTGGTATAAAACTTTGTCTTATGTTGCAAGAAGAAAAATATCCAATTGAACACCAGAAAGATAGAAGAGTATTCTGGCCTCAAAGACCACTTATAAATGCAGGGATACATCTCCTCTTGTGTAATAAATGGTAGCATTACTAGCCAAATTATGCATGTATGTACAGTACCGGAAAGTGTTTGAACCACAGTCAGAGCATTTATCTCCAAATGTAAAAACTCAGCACAGCAGCAATCCAAATTTGGACCATCCAAAATTCCTCCAGTAGCACAGCGATGACTCATCCAGGAAGTCACAAAGACGCAAGGATAACATTGAAGGAACTGCAGGCCTCTCCTTGCATCAATAGTCATGACTTCACAATCCAAAAAATGGCATCCATGGCATCGCAAGGTGAAAATCACTGCTACCTCCCCAAAAAAACATCAGTGCTTGTCTGAATTTTGCCTTCATAATCCTCAAACTTTTTGAGGGACATTTTTTGTGGATGGATGATTCAAGAGTGAAACTGTTCGGAAGACAGGGGTCCTGTTAGATCTGGTGTAACCCAAATACTGAACTCCCACTCTCACAAAAAGAACATCATAGTTAAGCATGGTGGTGGCAGTGCGCTGCTGTGGTGATACTTTGCTGCTTTAGCCTTGGCAACGTGCAATAATTGGAGTAAAACATGATTTTTGTTCTCTCTCAGAAAATCCTAAAGGAGAATGTCCGGTCTTCAGTCTGTAAGTTGAAGCTCAAGTGCAACTAGAGGCAATGTTCCAATGGCTATAAAAAAAATCCACATCTGGAATGGCTCAAAGAAAGCAAATTAAAAGTTTTGTCTGAACTAAAGCCGTTGTTATTGCTGCTAAAGATAGCACAACAAAATTTTAAATTTGTTTTTCCACATGGGTAATAGATGTTGTTTGTTTCAGTAAAAAGTTAAATTAAAATATTAAAAATTAAAATAAATGCTGTATGTGTTTACTCAGGTTGCTTTTGTTTTATATTGTATGAAATACTAATACAGTAGAATTCAGAGGGAGGGCAAATACATTTTCACAACACTATGTTACATTTTGCACTAATATAATGTTTCCACTACAGCTTGAAACATGACTTGGAGTAAACAAATTAATGCATTTACACTTTTCTACAGATGTTCCATTTTAGGCCCCAATCCAGTCAAAAACCAAGTAATTGATATGATGAACATATATGCATGTTTTCTTTATTATTTGTTTATAATAGCAATATATTATATAATTGATAAACATTTCTTTTATTTTGCTGTCAGGCCTCATACAATGAGATGAACAAAAATATTACTGCATAAATATCTTATTGCACAGAATAACTTTAGTGAGTGAACAAAATTATTATATATACATAAAAATATACAACTATTCATGCCTGACATAAATAATTTAAAAAAAATATATATAGTGCCAGAATTAAATACAAGTACGAAATAAAGCATATAAGAAGAGTCACACTGCTAGCAACATGTTTTTACTGTGGAGTGTTGCAAGCCTGTTTCTGACACAATGGGATCCTTTTTAAACAAAAACTTCCACTTCTGCCACTTCTGTCTTTACAAGATTTTCCTCAAAAACTTCAGCGTGTTCCTGTAGTTTCTTCTCGAACAAGAGATGAGAATTTATTTTCTTCCTTTTCTGCAGTGATTTTCGCCGTGGTACTCTCTCATGATGCTTGATTAGGTCCAGTCTCTTCCTGATCGTGGATTCATGAACTTTGACTTTAGATAGAGCAAGAATAGCCTGCAGCTCTTTAGATGTTATTTCAGGATTTTTTGCAACTTCCTGGATGATTTTACGTTGCGCCCGTGGAGAGATTTTAGGCGGTCGACCACTCCTAGGAAGATTCATCACTGTTCCGATGGTTTTCCATTTGCAGATTATAGATCTGATTGTGGATTTGTGAAGTCCCATAATCTTCGAAATGGATTTGTATCCTTTACCTGCCTTATGGTAGAAAATTACCTTCTCTTTGAACTCTTCAGGAAGTTCATTTGATCGTGGCATTATGCATTTGCTGAATCTTCACAGGATGATCCAGGGTTACAGCAGAGCCCAAACACAAAGTATCTGCAAGAAAGCAAATAATAAAGCAGGTTTTAAACCACAAAACATACTTTGGTTTTACAGCATAAATACAAAACATACTTTGGTTTTACAGCAGGGGAAATAAACCAGAAGAAGCAGCGTCACACAGTTAGGATCAGCCCACCTTATGGTGACATCCAGAAGAGGACACTTACTTTTACTTCAGATTACGGGTATTATACGGAAAACAGACGTCAAACTGCTTGTGCCTAGTCATCTTTGACCTTCTTAGTTCAAGGCTAGACTTTCTGACCTAATAGCCCGCATTCATTAATGTGGGATAATTGTGGCATAGTCACAGCAAACTAAGATACAATCATGTCTGTTCACCATTTTATCTACTAAAGTGAAACAATTTAAGATAAAAAAAATAAAATAAAATAATAATAATTAAGGTAAAAAAAAAAAAAAGTTAACACTGTAGGCTTTTCTTATGTTTCCAGAGGGGTCAAGACAAAGAAAATTTAATGTAAATGTGAGCCACATTTCTCTACATTTGCACTATACCTCTCTCTCTCTCTCTCTCTCTCTCTCTCTCTATATATATATATATTTATAAACAATGAATGTTTTTAAGACAATTCCAACACTGGTTAGCTTCAGGTCCCCGTTAAAGTGAGGTTTAGGGCATATTAATCCGAAGTAAACGACTGACATACAACAAACAACATATTATTCACAAACTCCTCTAGCGTGGCGAAGCTTTTGATGTATTGTGTAAAATGGCCACTTGTTCGGTCAAATATTCCCTGCTAGGCATACATTATCTTATCTTGACACGTATTTAATCTTACCTGTTTGTAATGTTGCACTGTAAGAGTGTGTGCTCTCTGCAGCTGGAGATTATTGGGATATGAATTCCGTAGAGCGAGTGAAGCAGCGTCGTGCGCCACAGCGCAGAGAAATACAGCGACCTCTAGTGTTCACTGAGAGATACAGCGACACCCGCTGTTCACTAACGCCAGGCCTCTAGTGCAGTGCTTCTCAACCCTTTTTGACTCCAGGGTCTCTCATTGTCAAGCTAGACACTCAAGGGCGTAGTTTTGGTTTGAACATTGGGGGGGTTGAAGTGGACCCTGGGTCAGGCTCCCTCTTAAGGTTTATTTATTTGTTTGTTTGCTTAAATGTTTATTTTTGTAAAATGGTGTTTTGTGATATCCACCACACATGCAAAGTTGGTTGATAGCGTAACTGCAATAAAGTAATAGGCTAGTTAACAATTACTTGTTTATATAGGATATATAATGTATTTTATATTATTTAGACACTTAGGCTATAGTTTGACAGAATGTTCTAATTCAACACGCCGTGGGAACTACCGTAACATTTTCTTATATTGATATTGTTTATTTCTTACTCCTTAACAGTTCATGAGGCTCTTAATGATTTAATCTGCCATCACTGGAATATCTGAAGGCAGGTTTTTCCATCGCTCATCATTAGAACCCATTGGCTCTCGACTTGTACTTGCTCTTATGAAAAAGTACCATAGTTCTTAACTGTAGCATCTGTTATAATAAGGCTAGCCTATTAATCATTACACAGGCCAATAATGACTTTTTTATTAATCTATATTGCATTTGTTATGAGAAACAACAGTCTTTAGAAACAATAGCTACAACATGCCACAGTTGTAATATAAATCTTTAGGGAAAAATCTATTCCCTTAACAGATTATCTATTATAAATTCTACAAGTTAGACAAAATTTACCACAATAAATAAGCCTACAGTAAAACGTGATAAATTATAGTAAAGGTGGTCATGAGTAGTTTAAAAATATTTTAATATTATGTTAGTGCAGGTGCAAGATTGTTTTCTCCTTTTTTCATCAGTCTTTTTAGTTTGTGCCTTTTTTTTAGATAATGTTCGATTTTCTCCATAGCATTTTAAAGAGGCAGTTTCTCAATAGAATTCAAATAGATCACACATTTTACCATCAGCTTCGCGATAGGAATGGCTCGCGCAAATCTTCTCCCACTTCTCGAGCGCGCTGGTGAACGCGCACAGAGTATAGGGTGATTCGGCGCGCCGCTCGTGCACAATTAAAAGAACTGCGCTTCGGTCATGTTGTGCTGATAAGCGCTCCGTTCGGTTCTTACATGAAGTTAGCGCTTATAAAAGCGCCGAAGGCGCGAGTCAAATAATTAATAAATGGCCTGATTCTAAGTTTCCATTAACCATGGTATAAATATCGGGGGGGTTGTACTTGCTAGTTTTGGTTATTGGGGGGGGGGGGGGGGGGGGGGGTTACCTCCCCCCATCCCCCCCACAAACTACGCCCCTGTAGACACTAGAACTCACAGACAAACGGCTCACAGAAAAGGCTAAATAAAAACTCCAGTTCCAACCTAGTAATAATCCAGTTGAAGTCAAAACACAAATGTAGCTGAATTTCAAACAAATTACACGACAATTATTTGCAGGAATGTTTTTATTGCCTTTTTTTTTTTTAAGTTCCTTTGCATAGAAACAGTAATATAGAGGAGTATACTTCAGTCAGGCCTTATACAGTGGATTAAGGTACTGTACTCATACCTGACACAACAAAATGTAAAAAAAACATCACCAGAAGTAAATACAGATACAATTATTATTATTTACTGTAGATTGATGCAGGCCTGTTTGTTATACACTGGAAATGATGGGACTTTTATCAAATAAAAACTTCCGCTTCCCTCAGGCAATCCATCTTGTGAACACTTGACAATAAATGTAGAACACACAACACTATTATACATTTATTTATTTAACACACATACTTATTTACATTTCAAATTTGCACCTAACAAAATGGTCTATTTTGTATAGTTTTTTTTTTATATTTGTATATTATTATTTTTATTATCTGTGTCGCTGTCATTCTGTCGCCCTGTGGAGCTTCTGTCACTAAAACAAATTCCTCGTATGTATAAACATATCTGGCAATAAAGCTCATTCTGATTCTTCTACCACTTCTGTTTTTAAAATATTTTCCTCATAAACATGGGAATCTTCCTGTAGATTATTTTCAAACAAGGCACAAGCATTTATTTTCTTTTTCTGCAGTGTTTTTCGCTTTGACACGATCTCGCGTTTCCTAATTTGGCCCAGTCTCCGTCTGATTGTAGAGTCATGAACTTTGATTTTAGCTGAAGCAAGAGAAGCCTGCAGTTCTTTGGACGTTATTTCAGGTTTCTTCGTGACTTCCTGGATGATTTTCCGCTGTGTCCGTGGTGAAATTTTTGTGGGTCGACCACTCCTGGGAAGATTCATCACTGTTCCAAGTGTTTTCCATTTGTAAATGATAGTTCTGACAGTGGATCGATGCAGTCCCATAATTTTAGAAATAGCTTTGTAACCCTTACCAGACTTATGATAAACAATGATCTTTTCTTTTACATCTTCTGGAATTTCCATTGATCGTGGCATTATGCACTTGCTGAATCTTTGTTTGAATCTTCAGGTTGATTTTGAGGAGTGCTGCAGAGTCAGCCCAGCCACTTCAGCAAGGAATCTGCAAGAGTTAAAAAAAGTTCTTTACACTTTTGACCTCTCTGCTAGATCTGTTTTGAAGACCCATTTAGTGACATTAAAAATGATTTAGTGTGAACTATTTAGACAGACAATTATGCTAATTTAATTCAATACATACGATCAAAGTCATTAAGATTTCATGTTTTTGAAAGACATTTCTTATGTTCACCAAGGCTGTGGTTATTTGATTGAGAATGGAAACAAACAAACAAAAAAAAAAGTTAAAAACTGTAAGATTGCGAAATATTTCAATTTGGAAAAAAACATTTTCTGTTTTAGGATACTTTAGCTAAATATATTTCTGTGATGGCAAAGCAGCCATACTACAGTCTTTGGTGTCACATCCTTCAGAAATCATTCTAATATGCTGATTTGTTGCTCAATAAATATTTCTTATTATCAGTACGGAAATGTGCTCCTTAATATTTTTTGTAGAATAAAATGTTCAAAAGAATAGTGTTTATTTGAAACACATTTTTTTCTAACATTATAATCAATTTCAATTGATTATTAAAAAAAAAAAAAACCTTGAACCTACTGAATCCAACCTTTTGAACGGTTCAGTAAAACACTAACAAAACCTTAAAAATTCAACCTCAGTCAACTGAGGCTCTGAAATATACTAAATATGAACACGTCTACATGTTTTTTAGCAACTGCACATGAACAGGCGGCTGGTTAACCTCGATCTTCACTGTAACTGACACCAAACAGAACGACTGTGACCTAATAAACCACAACGAGCGAAAGCGAAACGATAATAAGCTAAACAATAACTGACATCGTCGTAGTCAATGCAGTTTAAAGTAAAACGGTAACCTGTGTTTTCACAGCGGCAATGCATTCTTTGAATTTAGGTCACGGGAGCTACAGCGGAGACTGGATAATATAGTGAATGTAGACGTTTGATATTATTTAATGTTTATATTATTCTACTTAAGATTGCGTTGTAGTGGTTAAGGCTCACTTTACATCATTTGCCATAGCAAAGGCACGGCCGGTGTTCCCTACTAGCGTTAGAAAGCTGAAAAAGCAGAGGTATTTCCTGCAGACATTGATAAGCCAGATAGCAAAATTCCTGAGGCCCAGATCAGGCCCTAACACTTTCATCTAGCCCACGTACCGCGTGGAATGATGGCACTTGGGCGGTCCGCTCCTGTTTGCCAGATTTGGGCCACAAGTAAGCCATAGTCAAGCCACATGTCAGCCATGAAGATAAATAAATAAAATAAACAAGAACTGGCCCAAATCTGAAACGCATTTATTTTAATTCTGGCCCAGATCTAACACCTTGCTCTGGCCCACATACTATGTAGAATGATGGCATTTGGGTGGTCCACACCTGTTTGCCAAATTTGGGCCACAAGCAAGCCATAGGGAGGCCGCATGGCAGCCGTGACAATAAATAAATAAATATATAAATAAATAAAATAAAGATTAGAGTAAGATTAGAGTAATAAAATTAACTACTGACTTGTACTCAGTCGACAGCAAGAAGGCAGAGGGAGAACCTGCACCAGGACCACTGACAGATGAAGAGGAGATGGTCAAGTAGTCTATCGGAAGAATTTTAAAATCCAAAAAGAAAAATAATAACTGTTGATTTTGTATCTGTAGGAAATAAAGATGACCAAAAAAATTGAATAATACTGTGAATGATTTGTGTTTATTTAACAGCTGTGGTGGTGGTTACGGCATACATCTCGTAGGTATACAGTTTCAATTCAGAAGGTGCAATGGTGGGGATATGCTTGTCATCATTGCATCCAACCAACCACACTGGAAATACTGAAGGAAATTCTGATTACTTCCAAAGGTCAAAGAAAAATGTTATCAAGTGAACGTCATTTGTCAGATTAGCCTCATTTAAACCAATTGCTACACCACTGACTTACAGTCCTGTGAAACTCCTCTTTGACGGATTTGTGCCCAGGAAACAATTCTCAGAATGAGTGTGAGAGAAAAACGCACACTTTCCTTATCAGTCTGCATCACTGATCTATAATAGAGATTAGATATTATATATAGATCAGCGGTCTGCATACAGCAGCCTTACTAATGTGCTCTGCGATGTTTTAAAGAAAACTACCATTTAAAATGGTACTGCTCAAATAAATATGCATATGAATATGCAACAAAAAAAGTAAATAATAATAATAAAAAAAAACAAAAAAAAAGTCTTGTTTCCATGAAGGGAAAAAAACAAATTTAAGTGCATTTTTCTAATTTTGCAAACTGTCTGCCAATGGAGTAAGAAATTAAAAATATTCTTGTTTCCGTTTGCATTAAGATAATTTTTGTTATGGCGGAAATTTTTTACATGTTTGCACTTAAAAGGAAAATCCCCCAGGAAACAAGACTTAAAAATTTTAGAGTTACAGTCATGGCCAAAAATATCGGCACCCTTGGTAAATATGATCAAAGGAGGCTGTGAAAATTAATCTGTATTGTTAATCCTTTTGATCTTTTATTTGAAAAATTCACAAAAATCTAACCTTTCATTGGATAATAAGAATTTAAAATGGGGGGGGGGGGGTAACATTATGAAATAAATGTTTTTCTCTAATACACATCGGCCACAATTAACGGCATCCTTTTAATCAATACTTTTTGAAACCTCCATTTGCCAGTTTAACAGCTCTAAATTTTCTCCTATAATGCCTGATGAGGTTAAAGAACACCTGACAAGAGATCAGAGACCATTCCTTCTTCCAGAATCACTCCAGACCCTTTAGATTCACAGCTCCATTGTTGGTGCTTCTTCTCTTCAGTTCACCACTCATTTTCTACAGGGTTCAGGTCAGAGGACTGGAATGGCCAGCAGAAGCTTGGTTTTGTGTTCAGTGACCCATTTTTGTGTTGTTTTTGAGGTTTGTGTTTGGATTATTGTACGGTTGGAAGATCCAAACATGGCCCATTATAAGATTTCTAACAGAGTCAGTCAATTATTGATTTTTTATCTGTTGGTATTTGATAGAATCCATGATGCTGTGTGTCTAAACAAGATGTCCAGGACCTCCAGAAGAAATATAGGCCCACAAGATCAAAAATATAGCAGTATATTTCATTGTACACATGGGGTACTTTTTATCCCTGTGTTCACCAAACCCATCTTGAGTGTTTGCTGCTAAAAACCTAATTTTTTAGTTTCATCTGACCATAGAAGCCAGTCCCATTTGAAGTTCCAGTCGTGTCTGATAACTGAATATGCTGGAGTTTGTTTTTGGATGAGCTAGGAGAATTTTTCTTGAAACTCTCCCAAACAACATGTGGTGATGTAGGTGCTGTTTGACGATTTTTTTTTTTTTTTAAGGTTTTCTGACTATTTTCTGCAATTCTCCAGCTGTGGTCCTTGGAGAGTCTTTGGCCACTCAAACTCTCCTTCTCACCGTGCATTAGGACAATATAGACACACGTCCTCTTCCAGGCAGTTTTGTAACATTTTTATTTATATCTAGCTCTTTTCTTAAAGCCACTTCACTAATTTGTGAAGCTCAATTATCTTTTGCTGCACATCAGAAATAAATTCTTTGGTTTTTCTCATTGTGATGGATGATTAAGGGAATTTGGTCTTTGTTTTCCCTCCTATTTATATTTCTGTGAAACAGGAAGCCATGGCTGGATAATTTCATGTTCATAATCACCCTGGAGTGCTCAAAATTGTGAATATGAATGGAAATATACTTCAGAGATATTTTACTCATAAGAATTTCTAGGGGTGCCAATAATTGTGTCCAACATGTATTTGAGAAAAACATTTATTTCATAATGATATTTCCCCCCCATTTTAAATTCATATTATCCAATGAAAGGTTAGATTTTTGTGATTTTTTAAAATAAAAGATCAAAAGGATTAACAATGCAGATTAATTTTCACAGCCTTCTTTGGTCATATTTACCAAGGGTGCCGATATTTTTGGCCATAACTGTATATATAAATACTAAATATCTTAAATACTAACTATCTTAAGTTATTCAAACATTGCTTACGCTTTAAAACGGGGGAGGAGACCGAAAGAAACTGGGTTTATCGAAAAAACCTGCTCCTGACCAGGTTAGGTTCCCAGAGTCAGAAACGGGCTTGACTTACACTGCTTTCTCAGGTTTGACAAACCTCCCATTTTGAAACGGAAAACCCAGAGTTTCCCTCACTTCAGGGTTAACATACTCAGAGTTTTCACTTAACCTCCTTTCTGAAACGGGCCCCTGAACAGAATAATACAATCAACACAACAAGGGAAACGGTGCAAAAGGAAAACAAAGTCCAAATTAACAGAAACCTTGAAAGTAAGAGCTATCATTATCATTTATTTTCTTTTTCACAGTCACACTTCTGTTTTTATGCTGCACAGTACACGTGTAAAAAAAAGTGCCATTAAAAGCATGTTTCAAAAAATAAATTGCTGCCCGGACAGCAACATAGTGTTCGCCCAGATCCGGCCCACATCTGGCCCGTGTGAAATCCTTGCGGGCCAGATGTGGGCCGGATCTGGGCCGACACTGGTTGCTGTCTGCATGGGTATGTAGCCTTCTTAAGACTCATATCCAGATCATCCTGCATCAGTTAACTGTGTTGCATCCAAAGTAGCCAAATTCTAATAGGCCATTATTTACCATTTCAAACTTCCATTTCAATTAGCCAGTGTCAAGTGCAACATTCAAACCAGAAGTGGCCCTCATCTGTTTTATAATAAATGGGGCGTATTTGCCATATCAAATGCGGGACAAGTTAGGCTCACAGCCACATTAGCCAGTGCTTACCATGCCATATCTTTGCCAAAACTGGCCCAGATACGGTTTTGGATAACTGGGCCACATTTGTTGCATCATATGCGGGCTACTTTAGACTTACAGCCACATTAGCCAGTGATTACCATGCCATATCTTTGCCAAAACTGGCTCAAATATGTTTGAGGATAACTGGGCCACATTTATCCTCAATATCATATAAGGGCCACTTTAGGCTCACAGCCACATTAGCCAGTGCTCAATGTGCCACATTTTTGACAAAACTGGTCCAGACACATTTTAATATACCTGGGCCAGATTTGCTGAAACATATGTGGACCACATTTGGTTTACACCCCGATTAGCCTTTGTCGATTGTGCCACATTTTTGCCAAAAGTGGACCACATTTGGTTGGCATTATTTGGGCCATATTTACTATTTATCACACGGGCCACTTTATAGTCACATTCAGATTACACATTGCCGTGAACACCACATCTTTGCCTACAGAGGCCCACATGTGATTTGATACATTTGGGCCATTTTTGCTATTTTACATGTGGTCCAATTCAGGCTTACATCCATTCTGTATGGGCCATAAGAAGGCCAGCAGTGCCTTAAGTGGCCCACATTTGCATGCTATCTGGGAATAGCTATACCATAGCCCTTATCAATGTCTGCATGAAATACCTCTGCTTTTCATTAACGCTATGTTGATACTAGGGATGTAACGATTCACTCAACTCACGATTCGATTCACAAAAATTTAAGAAAATGAGATTTAAGTCAAATTATAAATTAAATGTGTCCTTTTATTATTGCTTGGACAAAATGCTGCATGTTTCTTTGTGAAATTGAAATATAACAGCATAATAATATACTAATATATCCCTTGCATATTATTGCTCTTTTGTTGGTTTTGATTGCTTCTATTGTCCTCATTTGTAAGTCGCTTTGGATAAAAGCGTCTGCTAAATAACAAAACTGAACTAAAAATCAAACTAAATTGAAATTTTAAAACAAGCCCCAAATCAAATAAATAAGCAACACAAATAAAAGAAATCTCTTCATGAAAACAAAATAGGGCTTTGTCTGTGCTCTTTCCATTTGAAATTAAAGGCAACCACTGCGTTTTAATCATGATCCAAACAAAGATGCTGCATAAATGCAGCATGAGCAGTTTTAATCAAAATTAGTTAAGGCAAGATGAAAAGAAAAAATACCATCTAAACTTTTCTAAAGACAGTAAGTTCCCCTCTGACATACATTCATATAAACTCCTATCCCTAATTGAATCGCGATTTGTTTAGCACCTCAATCGATAAGAATCGTCACATATTTGAATCGATTTTCAACCGGCTCGCGGTTAATCGTTGATACAGTAAGTTAAGCGTTAATCATTCCAACGCGATCTTAAGTTGAACATAATGAATATATATTAATAATATAAAATATCTACATTCACTATGGAACTCGGATGAAAGTTAATCTGAAACTCGGTATGGTAAACAACTCAAATGTAAGATGCGGCTTAATAATTGATCTCTGCAGATTTATTATATACAGTGATTTGCATTAAACTGTAAGCCCTCAAACTACAAATAGAAGAAAATCATACATGGAAATGTTATCTTGCGGCAGCTGATACCCCACTTGTTTACGGATTAAGTTTCATTCATTCATTTGTTTGATCGCTTGCATCGTTGTTGGGCATCTCTAATAGTAAGGAATCTTCAACTTGGTTCATTCAAGTCAAGGTATTTATTTGCATAGCATCAGTTCAAAGCAGCTTCTGGTAAGTTCTGTGGCTTCTATAATAGTGGCTTAATTCTTTACACTGAGCAATGTGTCGATATATAACAATGATAAATGATCCACTGTTTGAGATCTAGCTATGTACGTTATTCTCCCCTTTAACAAATAGCCATGGTTTTGCTACTCTAACCAAAGTGTTTTAGCAGTTAGCTTATATCAGTACCACTGTAGTGAAGGAGACTGAATAATATTATGGCATATTAATATTATTTGCAGCCTCTCAGACAAACCACAGAGCGATTATATAAATATTTTTTATTTAAAGAGATTTACATATTAGTCCGTTTTATTCTAAGAGTATGTAAGAAAAATATTCAAAAAAATAAAAATAAAAAATATATTGATTTGCGTGTTTACCCTGTACTCCTGAGCGCGCGGCGTGACGTAGATTCCCTTTCTTCCTTCTGTAATTACATTTTCTAACTGACATGTCCTTCCAAAAACTACACAAAAACATTTAGACTAATCTTACCAGGCAGGTTTGTGTCCCATAAGTTGACAACATCCGGATACAGATCGCATATGTTAACGCCAGTGTAAACGCAGCCTTTGAGATGCTCTGGGCAGCAGCTGGAATTCCGTAGAGCGAGTGAAGCGTCGTGCGCCACAGCGCAGAGAAATACAGCGACTTCTAGTGTTCACTGAGAGATACAGCGACACCCGCTGTTCACTAACGCCAGGCCTCTAGTGCAGTGCTTCTCAACCCTTTTTGACTCCAGGGTCTCTCATTGTCAAGCTAGACACTAGAACTTGACAAACGGCTCACAGAAAAGGCTAAATAAAAACTCCAGTTCCAACCTAGTAATAATCCAGTTGAAGTCAAAACACAAATGTAGCTGAATTTAAAACAAATTACACAATTATTTGCAGTAATGTTTTTATTGCATTTTTTTAAATTTCCTTTGCATAGAAACAGTAATATAGAGGAGTATTTTTCAGTCAGGCCTTATACAGTGGATTAAGGTACTGTGCTCATACATGACACAACAAAATATATATAAAAAAAAAAGAAGTCACCAGAAGTAAATACAGATACAATTAGTATTATTATTAGTATATATATATATATATATATATATATATAAATAATAATAAATGTAGATTGTTGCAGGCCTGTTTGTTATACAGTGGACATGATGGGACTCTTATCAAATAAAAACTTCCACTTCTGCCACTTCTGTTTTTAAAATATTTTCCTCATAAACTTGGGAATCATCCTGTAGATTATTTTCAAACAAGGCACAAGCATTTATTTTCTTTTTCTGCAGTGTTTTTCGCTTTGACACGATCTCGCGTTTCCTAATTTGGCCCAGTCTCCGTCTGATTGTAGAGTCATGAACTTTGATTTTAGCTGAAGCAAGAGAAGCCTGCAGTTCTTTGGACGTTATTTCAGGTTTCTTCGTGACTTCCTGGATGATTTTCCGCTGTGTCCGTGGTGAAATTTTTGTGGGTCGACCACTCCTGGGAAGATTCATCACTGTTCCAAGTGTTTTCCATTTGTAAATGATAGTTCTGACAGTGGATCGATGCAGTCCCATAATTTTAGAAATAGCTTTGTAACCCTTACCAGACTTATGATAAACAATGATCTTTTCTTTTACATCTTCTGGAATTTCCTTTGATCGTGGCATTATGCACTTGCTGAATCTTTGTTTGAATCTTCAGGTTGATTTTGAGGAGTGCTGCAGAGTCAGCCCAGCCACTTCAGCAAGGAATCTGCAAGAATTAAAAAAGAAAAAAAAAGAAAAAAAAAAAAAAGTTCTTTAAATTTGATCTCTCTGTTAGATCTGTGAACTCCAGTCCTGGAGAGCCGCAGCCCTGCAGAGTTTTGCTTCAACCCTAATAAAACACACCTGAACAAGCTAATCAAGGTCTGAAGGGTTACTAGGAAGCCACAGGCAGGTGAGTTTTTTTTAGGGTTGGAGCTGAACTGAGCTCTCCAGGACTGGAGTTCGCCACCCCTGGTCTACAGGTGCTGGTCATATAATTAGAATATCATCAAAAAGTTGATTTATTTCACTAATTCCATTCAAAAAGTGAAACTTGTATATTATATTCATTCATTACACACAGACTGATATATTTCAAATGTTTATTTCTTTTAATTTTGATGATTATAAAATCCCAAATTCAGTATCTCAGAAAATTAGAATATTACTTAAGACCAATACAAAGAAAGGATTTTTAGAAATCTTGGCCAACTGAAAAGTATGAACATGAAAAGTATGAGCATGTACAGCACTCAATACTTAGTTGGGGCTCCTTTTGCCTGAATTACTGCAGCAATGCGGCGTGGCATGGAGTCGATCAGTCTGTGGCACTGCTCAAGTGTTATGAGAGCCCAGGTTGCTCTGATAGTGGC
The DNA here is from genome assembly GCA_036784905.1 of Acrossocheilus fasciatus. Taxonomy (NCBI): domain Eukaryota; kingdom Metazoa; phylum Chordata; class Actinopteri; order Cypriniformes; family Cyprinidae; genus Acrossocheilus; species Acrossocheilus fasciatus. The sequence goes on from CM071961.1 coordinate 13,642,720, forward strand.
CTTCAGCTCATCTGCATTGTTGGGTCTGGTGTCTCTCATCTTCCTCTTGACAATACCCCATAGATTCTCTGTGGGGTTCAGGTTAGGGTGAGTTTGCTGGCCAATCAAGCACAGTAACACTATGGTCATTGAACCAGCTTTTGGTACCTTTGGCAGTGTGGGCAGGTGCCAAGTCCTGCTGGAAAATGAAATCTGCATCTCCATAAAGCTTGTCAACAGAAGGAAGCATGAAGTGCTCTAAAATGTCCTGGTAGATGGCTGCGTTGACTGTGGACTTCAGTAAACACAGTGAACCAACACCAGCAGATGACATGGCAGCCCAAATCATCACAGTCTGTGGAAACTTCACAATGGACTTCAAGCAACATGGATTCTGTGCCACTCCACTCTTCCTCCAGGCTCTAGGACCTTGATTTCCAAATTAAATGCAAAATTTACTTTAATCTGAAACGAGGACTTTGGACCATTGAGCAACAGTCCAGTTCTTTTTCTCCACAGCCCAGGTAAGACTCTTCTGACGTTGTCTCTGGTTCAGAAGTGGCTTTTCCTGAAGAAGTCTGAGCGTGGTGACTCTTGATGCACTGACTCCAGCTTCAGTCCACTCCTTGTGTTGCTCTCACAAGTGTTTGAATCAGCTTTGCTTGACAGTATTCTCAAGCTTGCGGTCATCCCTGTTGCTTGTGCACCTTTTCCTACCCAAATTCTTCCTTCCAGTCAACTTTGCATTTAATATGCTTTGATACAGCACTCTGTAAACAGCCACACCTTTCAGTAATGACCCTCTGTGACTTACCATCTTTGTGGAGGGTGTCAATGTTCGTCTTCTGGATCATTGCCAAGTCAGCAGTCTTCCCCATTATTGTGGTTTCAAAGAACAAGAGATACCCGGAATTTATACTGTAGGCATGCTCATTTATTCAAACTCAAATGCAAATATTCTAATATTTTGAGATACTGATTTTTGACTTTCATAAGCTGTAAGCTCTAATCATCAAAATTAAAAGAAATAAACATTTGTGTGTAATGAATGAATATAATATACAAGTTTCACTTTTTGAATGGAATTAGTGAAATAAATCAACTTTTTGATGATATTCTAATTATATGACCAGCACATGTAAATAGTTCACACATCTAGCAGAGAGAGATCAAATTTAAAGAACTTATTAATAATAATAAAACATTTACACTACCAAAAGTTTGATTGAGGTAATTAGATTTCATGTTTGAAAGACATTTAGCCTATGTTCACAAAGGCTGCGTTTATTTGATTGAGAGAAAAAAATAAAATAAAAATAAAAAAACGGTAAGATTGTGAAATATTTAAATTTGAAATATCTGTTTTAGGATACTTTAGCTAAATATATTTCTGTGATGGCAAAGCAGCCATACTACAGTCTTCGGTGTCACATCCTTCAGAAATCATTCTAATATGCTGATTTGTTGCTCAATAAATATTTCTTATTATCAGTACGGAATTGTGCTCCTTAATATATATTTTTTTTTTTGTAGAGACCGTGACACGTTTTACAGGATTCTTTGATGAATAAAATGTTTAAAAGAACAGTATTTATTTGAAATACATTTTCAAATCTCACTTCTAATCAATTTAACGCTTCCTCGCGGGAAAAAAACCCCATTAACATTGAACCTACTGAATCCAACCTTTTGAACGGTTCAGCAAAACACTAAGAAAACCTTATTAATTTTAACCTCAATCATCAACCGAGGCTCTGAAATATATGAAATATGAACACGTCTAGTTATTGTTTTTCAGCAACTGCACTTGAACAGGCGGCTGGTTAACCTCGATCTTCACTGTAACTGACACCAAACGGAACGACTGTGACCTAATAAACCACAACGAGCGGAAGGGAAACGATAAGGAAAAATGATAAGCTCAACAATAACTGACATCGTCGTAGTCAATGCAGTTTGAAGTAAAACGGTAACCTATACGTAAATCGCTTCTTCCTTCTGTAATTACATGTTCTAACTGACATGTCCTTCCAAAAACTACACAAAAACATTTAGACTAATCTTACCAGGCAGGTTTGTGTCCCATAAGTTGACAACATCCGGATACAGATCGCATATGTTAACGCCAAAGTGTAAACGCAGCTTCTGAGATGCTTTGGGCAGCAGCTGACTAAATTCCGCTTCATAAGAGTCATCACAACGTGTCAACATAAGAGACCTCTATTTTACAAATTATTACGGACTTCAATTTTATATGCATGCCATGCAGTATCCACATCCAGCATCTGTCTTTATTTTAGTGTCATAGCACATGAGTTTCGACGTAGGCTATACACTGTATAAAACAGTTTTAGTTGTCTGCAAATACAGAGGTGTCTAATAATGTAACTTTACAGGGACAACTCAATAATCATATAGTCAACTCAATAATATATTCATATAATTTGAAGTCCCATCTAATGTGAATGTAGTTGACATTGAAAAAAACTACACAACAAACAATTGTTAGATTCTTCTTTTTATTCCCTTCCCATAAGAATAGCCACATTAATGAGGAATTCTTTTATTTTGCAATCAGGCCTCACACAGTAATGAGATGGATGAAAAGAGGTCAGTACAAATATTTTACGTTAAACAGCCAGTCGAGAACTGAGTTGCTCTAAATATAAAAAGTATTGTACTATTCATTCTTGACTTGTCAACATCATAACAAAAGGTAAAAAATATGCCCCCAGGAGTAAATACAATTGTGATATTGCACAATAGTTTAAAGTACAGTATGTACAATTTCACATACAGTGGTCATGCTGCCGTTAAAACAAGTTGAATACACGAGCAGAATGCAATCATAATATGAGATACAGATGAGTAAATATATTGTTTACACTTTCACTCGTATATTTACTCAGAAACAATAAAATGTCAAAGCCTTGAATTGCTGTGATCAAAAAATCTATATTTACATTTAATAAAAAGGCCTATACATGTGCCATATGAGAGGCAGCAGAACTGAGCTGTGTTCAATAAATAATAAAAAACGTTTTATTATTTTGTAACCTCTTGTCATAAAAAGAAACAAAAATCACCTTCACAAAACATAAGTTCAACATGTCTAAAGAATAATACTGTAAAAGGTAAACAAAAAGGGGTCATATAATTAAAATGATCAGAGCTTTCTGTCTCCACACAAGGAACATTCAAGTACATCTTTTTTTTCTTCACAGATCTTGAGAACACTTTGAAAATCCTTCCTCTAATACACAGACAGATGAGACACAATGAAAGGCTAGGTAATCTACAAAATATCCTCATAAAAATATATTCATATATTTCATTTATTGTGAATCCTAACTGACTAAACTTACAATAATACAAAACAATGTTTATATTTTCAATGTAAATGAGGGGTGAAGAAATTGATATTAGAATATAAAAGTGTAACTCATTAAGACACTTGTACATTCCCATGAATCCATCATTATACTGTCCAAAATGTTAATTTGAGAAATATTTAACTAAATTAACATGGTTATAGTCTGAGATGTGATTGTGAGCACAAACCCTCCCAAGCATATACCCATACACCTTTCAAAAATAATATTAATCTAAATTATAAGAAGATGCATATCTACTTTTTGCAAAACCACATAAATAAGAGAGCTGATGAAACAACGATCAAATTTAGCTTGATATCTCTATGAGAGAATGATAAACTATCCAGATCAGAGACTCAGAATTACTCCAGTACATGACGGAGGTGTCATAATTCTAAACCTAGATATTTATAACAAATAAATACATTACATTGACCAAAATCGGTTTTGTAAAATCATTCTGTGATCCAGCCTCTGAGAGAATGGAGAATCTGTATGTAAATGTAAATAATACTTAAAAAAATGTCTAAAGTAATTTGACAAAATGCACAGTGCAAAGAATTTAGATGACACTGCTGTTCCGAACACTTCTAAGCTCATAAACATTGAGTCTACTTCTCAGTCAAATATCTCAAATAAATACAAACAGCCATTTGATTTGTTGGGATTCTCCTTTTATCTATTTAATCAAAGTAAACTCTCCACAGACAGCTGGCTGAATCCTAAAGGCACCTTGAATTAAGTCATTAAATTGGGTGTCAGTGGTCCCACCTTCTTCATCTGCAATGACAAACGCTGCTGATACATGTTTGGGTTTTCATTTGCCAAATAGATGCCACTATGCCAGTGCTTTACCACAGCCTGCATAAATGAATCACAGACAAAATGATCTCTCAAAATAACATCTTTATGCCATGATACATGCCTTCAGTAAAACAAATGCTTAAGACTGAGAGGTGTTTGGCAAGGAACAATAAACTGAAGGCTTCCACAAGAAATAAATGAGCATAGCTGTGCAGAAGGCTACAAACAGACAGTGTCGATTTGACATAATTCTTGGTGCATGCCTTGTTTTTCTTCCCATCGCTGATGATATACAATCTGATGTCATCTTAAACGCATATCTTTGTCATTTGTGCAATGAATTAAATAAGAATATTCATATAGAGCATTTAAAATTTTACAGTCTGTCTAAAACATTTTCCGCACAAGGACTTTTTGTAAGATTAAGCACGTGAAGAAAACGATTAAACTTACATAAAGATTTTCCATAAAAGAGGATTTTGGCAAATAATGATGTTTCTGTTAAAAAAAAAAGAACACATGGTGAAATGATTTATTAATGTGATCCAGAGATTACACACTTAAAAGACTTCTGGCAAAACACAATAGAAAGAGACAAGCCAGTCACTATGTACAGGACAGTTTCTCAAACTGGTGATGAGCTTGATCCCAAAACATTAGTTCTGATACTCAAAAAAAGATTCTGAAAGAGTCTGTACACCCCCATTAGATGAACCATTCTTTCTTGCTTTCGTCGATGGTCTCTGTGAAATTGGCCTCGGTGCCGATAATGGCCGCGTCGGCTGACTCTGATGACTCTCCCCCCTTGGCCTCGTTGGTGTGGTAGGTGCCTTTATGGCGAAACATGTATCGGATCAGAAACACCAGCGTGCACAGAATAGTGAAGATCACCACTGCAATGATACCTGCAAGGAAAATACATTCGCCACAGTTAAAGGAATAGTTTAAAAGGAAAATGAGCTGAAAATGTATTCATCCTAAAGCCATGCAGATGAGTTTTGTTTCTTCATTGGAACAGATTTGGGAAAATTAAGCATTACATCACTTGCTCACCAATGGATCCTTTGCAGTGAATGGGTGCCGTCAGGAGTTGATAAACAGCTGATAAAAACAACACAAAAATCCAAAAGTAATCCACACGAATCCAGTCCATCAATAACATCTTGTGAAAAGCTGTGTGTTTGCAATAAACAAAATCCATCATTAAGATGTTTTCCTAATTGATGTGGATTACATGTGGACTAATGTGATGTCCATTCTGACGGCACCCATTCACTGCAGAGGCTCCATTGGTGAGCAAGTGATGTAATGCTAAATTTCTCCAAATATGTTCTGATGAAGAAACAAACTTCATCTTGGAAGGCCAAAGGGTGAATTTTCATTTTCAGATGAAATATTCCTTTAAAAGAATAGATAACTTAAAAGAAGTAAATTAATCTGAATTAAATAAGAGTATATTTCCATCTCACCTCCTATTATAGCTGAATTCCTATTAACTCCATCCGGTATCACTCTTTCCTCATTGAAGGGGAAATCAGCACCTGTAGATGATCATAATAATCATAATAATTATCAGGTATTATCATTTTCATTTCAATTTTAGTTACAATAATTTTGTAGTGTGTTCTTGTCATTATTCAATTCAAGTTTATTTTTTAAATGTCTGTAGTTTATGGATTTATTGAAGTATGTTTTACAAGAAAATACAATTTCAGTTTTTAATTTTAACGTTTTGAGTTTAATGCAATGTGTTATTTGCCATTTCTTTGTAATTGTTAGTGAACTTTACTAGCAATTTCTGAGTGAAAATTGTTTCTACAGCATGTTTGTCAAGTTCAGTTAACTATAATAACCCTAAGACTGAAAATGAATAAATGTAAAAACAATGAACAGTCTAACGTGTCCAATTCTGAGAAGAAAATGAATCAAGTTCTCTATGCCAAAATTAATTACATTTACAAGCAGATTAAATTTTTAGAAGCTGATGTGACTAAACAACTCTCCTCAACATGTTTGTCAGATACACAAAAATATAATGGTTTAATATGATGCACAAATATACTTATAGCTGAGTGAAGCATATTGGTCGCCAAAGAAACCATTTTGTTCACTAACTGGCCATTGAACTTTTAACAATAGTAGGGCACAAATTGAAAGGCCTGTTTACACTAGTGCGTTTTCGTTTTAAAACAGCGTTTCAAAATGAAAACGGTCCTCGTCTACACTGGCGTTTTCACTGCGTTTCAGAAACGATCTCCATCTGCACTACACAGCCGAAAATGCATGTCACATGACCATTAATGCGTGTACAACCATAGATATGTATAGGTAGATGCCCTATTATTTAGATGGGGGACATGTCTGCGTGCTTGGAGCAGTCAAATGAGGAATCTACCTATTTATATCTATGAGTACAACAGTGAGCATGATGTTATTGTGTACACGGTCGTCAAGGATACGCAGAGAGAATGTGGGCAGCCATGCCATCGTTTTCAAAAGTCTCCATTTTAAGTAGTGTAAACTACAGGCGTAACCATAGCAAAAGTTATGCATTTTAAAACAAAAACATTTGAATTTAACGTTTAAATCATTCTGAAAGCAATACAATAACTGTGGCAGTTAAAACACATTTAGGTGGGTTTCTATAAAGAGGTTTACAGCAGACAGATCTGGTTGGTCAGGTCAATGTTTCACTCTGGAGGTGCTGCAATCAATAACTAGCATTGGAAATTAAATGTCTTTTATACCGCCCCTGGGAAATAATGCAGGACTGAGAGATTTCAGTGCATTTCCAGGACTTCAAGACCTCTTGGTTGTTTAAATGTGCTGACCTGCGTCTAGGTGCCACGGGTCGGTTGCAGCAGACATGGGTGGGATTGTGAGGGGTGAAGCTCCGCAGTTGGATTCCACCAGTTTACCCTGGTGAGAGATGGGCACAGATCCGCGGGACCTGAGAGCGGCTTTCAGAGGAGCGATGCTGTTGAACTGCACTCTGGACAGGCAACCCACAAACCCAGGAGTGTTGTATTTTTCAATAATCACTGGATCAATGTACCCGGTTTCTGCAAAGAAGAAGAGACAGGCATCTAAAGTTAGACTAAGAGCAAGAGAATAATCAGCAACTAGATGTTTGAAATGTCAGACAGCCTGAAATACAAGATAACTGCAGAAAACTGATCCAAGACTTGTTCCGGGAAATGTGTTCCATTTCACTGCAATAAAAGGATAAGATCAATGCATGTTCATGTATAATGTACGTACATCAGATATGCATTACAGTGGCATCCTAAAATAAAACCTTGAGGGAACAACTGTATCTGATGAAAGAATGTATAATTTTCACTTGAATTACAAACATGTTGACAATAAATTGCTGTCTGCATGTATGCCATCCCCATTCAATGGTTTACAGATTTTAAATGCAAACAATTTGTTTGTTGCTATACTGAATATTAAAAGGAATAGTCCACTTAAAAAAATAAAATATATAAATATATAAATACTCACTTTGTTTCTTAACTAAAACTATAACTATTAAAAATAGCTTACTTAACTGAAATAAATCTGAAATAAAGCAAAAAAAAAAAAAAGATGAAAAGCTTAAGTGAAAATGAGAAATGTTGCTGCATTGGCAACTAACTGATACTATAAGCTGTTATTTTAAATAAAATAATTTATTAAAATAAGTACTGAAATGATTTCTAAAAAAATTCTGAAATGGATATAAATTAAAGCTAATTAGAATGATTAAAAAATAACAAATGCACATAACAAAATTACTTAAATGTGAACTACAATTAAAATGAAAACTGAAAATATAATAAATACAAGCTAATTCAGTAAAAAATAAAAAAGTTATAATAGCATACAAATAATACTAAAATAACTGATTTGTTTCCCACATAAGGCTCTCTTTAATTATACTTTGTGCCCTTTTTGACAAGAGCAACCAGAACATTCTTCAAAACATCTTCTTTTATGCTCTACAGAAGAAAATAAGTCATACAGGTTTGGAATGACTTTTCGGGAGAACTATCCCTTTAAACCTCGATTGCTGCTCAAAAGTCCAAACCAGTCTTTATTCTCTATGATGTTGAAATCCAAACAGCAGAGGAATCCTGACATAAGATTAAAACCCAGTCCTCTGGCATTTTCATAAAACACTTTCTATTACACGTCTCCCCCCTCTTTCTTGTCTTCAGGCACACTAATATATCCTGGTGCCTTCAAAGTGCAGCAGAGATTTGCCCACCGAACCCCCTCCACCAAACACAGACAAAAGAGTCTGTCTAACTGGTGCACATTACAGACGAAACCTCTTCAAACCTGTGTTTGTGAAGCCTCTTCAAAGCAGCTGCGGTGCGCAGCTAAATTCAGCATTCTCTCACCACAGCCAGGGGTAAAGTACACACTGTCTCTACGGTAAAAGACCGCACATGAAAAACACACAATGAGAACAATGGATAAAAAAAATGTTGTGCATCAAGAACACCTCATAAGGATGATGATTTTTTTATACCTTTGGCAGTGGGGGTGCGCAAGAGATGACAGTATATCAGAGATTCAAGGTTGTGCGACATTCAGATGTGAATTAAGAATGCCCTTTGAATTGCAAATCAACTCCTGAAACTTATTTGCGCCAATAAACAAGATGCACAATGAAGTGTTTTTTTTTTTTTTTTTTTTTAATTTTATAGCATATACTATTATGTAAAAGTTTGGGGTTGGTAAGATTTTTTTAAAGACTTTTATGTTCACCAAGTCTGCATTTATTTGGTCAAATACAATGCAAATATTATTAATATTATTATTACAATTTTAAATGACTGTTTTCTTTTTAAATATGTGTAAATTGTAATTTTTTTCCTATGATGGCAAAGTTTAATTTTCAGCAGTAATTACTCCAGTTTTTAGTGTCACATGATCCTTCAGAAATCAGTGTAATATGCTGATTTGGTGCTCAAGAAACATAAAAAAATAAATAAATCAATTTCTAAATCTTTAATTAATTGTGCTGCTTAATATTTTTGTGGAAACCATCATACTTTTTTTTCAGGATTCTTTGATGAAGAGAAAAAATAATAAACAACAGCATTTAAATAGATATTTTTAGTAACATTATACATGTCTTTACTGTTACTTTTGATTAAATGCATTGTTGTCAAATAAAACAATTGGTTCCATAAACTGATAACTGATAATAAACTGATCATTCAAAACAACAATTTTTATTGTAACATATCGCAGGGTACAAGATATAAAAAAACAAAAACCATGTAAGAAGTTCTACGCTCATGTGTTGAACTAATGAAAATCAACAAACATTCGCTACATGCAGAAATAATAGGCCAAAACACAAAAATATTCCAAATGCTGGGTCTCACGGGGCTAAAATGGGATTTCACCCCCGATTCGGCAAAAATACATTTTTTGATTCTGGCACAAGCCAGACAGAACACTTGTTCATTTTCAGCAAGACGCCTATGAATACAAATGCACAAAATCTGATCTGCTTGAATTTCAGTTTCAGTGATCTGTTTCTCAATGTGAAACGACCGGAGTAATAAGAAACAATAGAGCTGTAGAGACGTTACATCTCTGATGTGAATGATCTCATTAAAATTCTGTTATTGCCTTTGCTTTAAATTACTGGAATATGAAATTACAGAGATTAATTCACAGAGTGTATCTCGTCAAAATGACATCAAAGCATAGCAAATCAAACGATTATCATTCTTGTCACATTCACATCCAAAATGTACTTTAAAATGGAAATATTTTCAATGATTTAAAAGAACATAGCTTCTGCAGAACACCTGACTGGAAAACGCATTAAAGCTATTCAGGTTCATATTTGTTGTATGAAATATAACGCGTTCTGCTGTGTATTGGTTCCTCAGAGGCGTGAAACGTGGCTGGAATATTTATGAGAATTGACTGATTGTTGCTGCTGCAAATTCAGGTGGAAAGCTCTGGAGATTTCCCTCTCGCTCTTCATGAAGCTCTGATTATTAGAGACGTGCTGCAGTTACCCCTTGTTTTGTGCAAACTGGACTTTCATTACATGGATTTTACCCCCTTGATGAAATGTCTTATATTGCAAGCAGATAGACTCAAAACAGCCACAGTTCTGCTTTCCTCCGACATTAAGAGGGAGGAGGGAGCACTGCAGTTTCTTTGTTCCTCAACGCTGCAAACTTTACCTCGAGTCATAGTTATGGGAACAAACAAACATTGATTTTCACAATTCCCACTAAAAGTTCATCATGACCTGCTTCTATAAACACACAAATCCTGCTGTTTATCTCCCTGTGATGGACTGATAAATAAAAGCAGACGATTACAGCTGGCTGTCTGTGTCCTGTTGATCTTGGAGAGCATATGGTGCTTTTAGCGTGGCGCAGAGCAATAAGATTCAGGTTAATTAGATTCAAGGTCAAGATCTGGCTGATATGAAGAAAGGATGGCTGGTGTGACCTGAAAGTGGTGGTGGCGTCTCCCCCCACCCAGCATCACCACACCGCATTATTTCAGTGTGCTTGTGTGCAATGTATGATACCACAAAACCAGTCTTAAGTGTCAATTTTTTCGAAATTGAGATTTATACATCTTCTGAAAGCTGAATAAATAAGCTTTCCATTGATGCATGGTTTGTTAGGATCAGACAATATTTGGCCGAGGTACAACTATATGAATATCTGGAGTCTGAGGGTGAAAAAAATCTAAATATTGAGAAAATCGCCTTTAAAGATGTCCAAGTTCTTAGCAATGCATATTACTAATCAAAAATGAAGTTTTGATATATTTACGGTAATAAATTTACAAAATATCTTCATGGAACATGATCTTTACTTAATATCCTAATGATTTTTGGCATAAAAGAAAAATGGATAATTTTGACCCATAAAATGTATTTTTGGCTATTACTACAAATATACCCCAGCAACTTAAGACTGGTTTTATGGTCCAGGGTCACATTTGTGGTCAAAATACATTCTAAATATATGTTTTATAAATATATATAAACAGTGAAACACTGAAAAACATTTTTCTTGACCTTACTTCAAATGTGACATGTATTTTCTTGAATTGAAATATATAGACCAAAATATATATAAATTAAATTAAAATGGCCAAAAATATTGTGGTGTGCCATTTTTTTTTTTTTTAGTAAAATCTGAATATATATTATAGAAATTTGTATATTTATTTTCTAGAAATATAAAATCTATCTATCTATCTATCTATCTATACTATACTATACTATACTATACTATACTATACTATACTATACTATACTATACTATACTATACTATACGTGTGTGTGTGTGTGTGTGTGTGTGTGTGTGCATAGATAGATGGATAGATAGATATAGCTACATTAAAAACTGGCATGCATTTATAGCATAAAACTTGCTAAATCATAAAAATGATAATATAATTTCCTTGATAGCACCAACTTGTACTGCAATGCACCCACACCTGTAGCCACCTGCTGTAAACACTTCTTCCCGTTTTATAATGCAGTTCAGTATAGAAAACAGACACAAGATACGCACATGATCACACTGTAAAACTCACCAGACGCAACTGATACTGCATTCCACAAGCCATGTTCCTTACTGCAGTCAACACAATACACTGTATCACTTTAAAAACAGTTCACGCTGAGAAGAGATATGTAGAATTATGCAGTGCAAGTAAAACTGCTATTTGAATACCCATAAAATTATTTTAACAGCTCTTTTGTCTATGAGCTGCTGAGAAACGCTATGAATTATTCAGAGACATTAAAGTAAACACTGCTCTCCTGGTAGGGGCCATTATTGCGGGGGAGACACAGGGAAAGAGGGGGCAAATGAGGGATTGAAGACTGTCTTTTGATGGATGGGTTGGGAGATGGAGAGAAGGGGTGGGATGAAAGGGTTGCCATGGTAACAAATGGAAGCCAGTGTAGCAGGAGTGTGAGAGAAAAGGAGGTGGGAGATGCTGGACCAAAAGAAAAGTGATAATGTGAATTACAATGGCACTGTCAACACATATTATGATGGCCTAACGTTTCCTTTCACCTCATTTTATATCATCTTGCTGTACTGCTCAGAATAGAAGAGGCCAGTCTTCAGATCTTGCTGCATGATGCACCATGTGCTAACAGACTGAGACAGAACAACACCTGTCCAAGATCACGTGACCACAGGATCAGAGAGCAACCTCAGACACACCCGCAGCAAAGGACACACCGCTATATTCACTAAATGAATTATGCAAATCAAGTAATAATGCAAACATGCTGATCTCAATTTGCAGAAATAAATTCCCTCTAGAATGCAGCAGACTATTGCAATCTGCCGTACTTTAATGGCACTGTACAGCATCGTTCCACCCACTTCAGCAAGATACCTGAAAAAATGTAGAACTGTCACTTTTATTGCCAATAACAATGTATAATAATGTTATCTGCATCAGGTGTACAAGGTGCAATCTATAATTGAAATAGAAAAAGGATGGCCTTGTGTTCAAGTATGAGATATATACACACACACACACACACACACATACATAGAACACCCCCAGGTTTGAGTCTGAAAGAGAGATAAAAAAAATATATAGAAAATAAAAATACATAAATAAGATGCAGGTTTTTGTACTGAAATATATAGCACAAAAAAGACATTTTATGAATTCAGACCTCAGTGTTTCTACTTATTCTTCCATCAGCCACCCTTGGAAGGTGCAAACACCTGCACCACACACATATTCCAGCAACGCAGACAATCTGCCCAACAAATCAATAACCAAACATGCTACAATACATTCTGATTCTAATTCAATATTAGGAACAGGGATACATAAAAGACTACTGTGGGTGATCAGTGGAACATCCAAACACATGTATGGCGTCCTTCACCCTGGAAACACAGTCTCACGTCCTCATTCAAACCCCTCAGTGCTGCAGTACAGAAAGCAAACATTACCTGCCTGACAAGCGTTTGTTATCAGCTGTATCTCACTTTCTTCTTCCAAAATGCCAGCCTTCTTCTCTGTCAATGTATGCTCCTCTCCACGCTGCGGATGCCTGTGTGTGTGTGTATGTGTGTGTGTGTGTACGTCTGCAGCTGGGGCTGGGTGATCACAGACTGCAGCCCCTCTCCTGTTCCGCACTCATTGATATCCTGCTTCAACAACACCTGGGAACTGGATTCCACTGTCGTCTGGATCTGGAGCCCCCCTCACGCTGGATGATGACTGCACCCAGAGCCGTGCATTGAGCACAGAATAGCCAGTGACATCATCCATCTGTTCAACAAGGCTTTGATGGAGACCAGGCGGACTGCATCAGGATGTCTTTCAGAGAAGCTAAGCAAGTCTGTTCAGTGTAATAGAATATAATTTTGTTTTCTTGACATGTGTTCTAGTCCAAATGGCTATTCTGCTATAGACTTTGTGTGGAAAATGGTGGAAGTAAATAAACTTGCTCTGTCGCCATTGGCTCTCAAATGTACTTTTGACAGTTTAAAAAATAAATAAATAAATAAAACTATAATTTAAAAAAATATAATATGTTCAATATTGTATAATATTTATTATTATGTATTTTTATATTAAAATTAATATTATATTTTTTAGTGTAATATATAACATTATATTAATATTTACATAATGTATTTTTATATTAAAATTAATAAACCATTTGAATGAAAACATCCTGCAAAGTTTTAAATCTAAAAGTGCACTGTGTATAAAGCTATTGTCTCTCAAAAGAAAGAGTCGACTCTGAATCATTGAAACGAGTCGTTTTTAAAACGAATCCCAATCCCAGTTTCATGTTGACGTCAACATGAAACATTAGCATATTGCCGGCCCACTTGTTGCACGCGCAGACCTGGGAAAACTTGATGTTTGCGTTGGTCTGATTGAAAATGCAAATTCATTTTTTGCCACTAGGTGTCGCTTTTGGAGTGTTAAAAATAGCTGTTTCCAATCGGACCAATCACCGCAGATTAGCCTCACAAAAAGGAGGGGTTTGGAAAAATGAATCGTTGAGCGAATCGTTTGAGAGTCGTTGAGCAAATAACGTAAAAATAAATGCATTTTATAAGAAATTGAAAGTGTTTTTTGACTTTGCATGCATGTCAAGCTGTTATTGGGGACTCCCAAAACCAAAATATGAACCTTTCATAACCCATAACAGGGGCATTTTAAGAATCTCTAATCACAAAGTAAATACACTAAATATTGCTTGTGTCTGCAAACTACACACTAAGTGTTTAGTCCCCAGGGAACATTATGAGGCTATCACTCATCTAAATGAAATCTTTTGTGCGCCTTTCTAATGTAAATCGGCCCCTCGAGGGTGTAGCCGGCTATAAATCTGTATATTATTCTCATCTTAAATCGTCAGGGTTTGAGGGGGCTCCTCATAATTGGTACTTAATGACTGTGTCAAAACATACTCAAGGGAATCATTTTTTCATTGCAGTAATATTAGATTTATAATCTGGTTCACACTTTAAAGCAGAAATGTGAAGCTTTTGTTTTTATTAATGCAGCCACATGAATTATTTTGTTAAAAATGTAATTTGAGCTGTTTTACATGTTATTTCTGTAGTATGAATCTTTAACTTTAGGTGGGAGTGCTTGAATTCAAAAGCCACTGTTACATCCAGTTACACCCCAACCGAAGCACATACGTGCAGGATGATGAATCATCTCCCTATATGAATCATGGGTGATGAGGCCGTTCAGATTGATGCAAGGATGGCATAAATCTCTTCACACACACCTGGACTGATGAATAGGACATCCATTGGAGTAATTTAATTAGGAATGAAATCTCCTGACTGAGCCTGTTTAATGCCATGAAGGCTTTAGGGCAGAACACTGCAGAGGTGATTCTGCTTTTGGTGGTTTTAATCAACTGAAGAGACAGCAAGAGATGAGAAGAGCAAAAAAGAAAAAGAAAAAAAAAGAAAGAAAATGAAACGAAAGCTCTTATTGAACGGAATTTGTTCCCTAAACAATGTCAAAGTGACAGTTGATTAATAAAGGACATTTGCGACTATGTACTGATAATTACTATAGAATCTTGTTTCTGCCTCGGGATAAAAAAAAGGGGACTTGCAAATTTTTTTGCTACTCAACAATTTTGAAAATTTTGAAAATTTTTATTTCATGGTGGGTAAAAAAAAACAGTTGCAAGATGTAAATTGAAAATTCAGATAAAAAAGAGAATTGCAAAGTATAAATTAAATATATATATATAAGGTTTTTGCCCCCTTCCTGTTTTTTAAATTTTTTGCATATTTTTCACACTTAAAAGATTTAGATCATCAAACTAATTTTAATATTACACAAAGATAATGCAAGTAAATACAAAATGCAGTTTTTAAATGATTTCATGTATTAAGAGAAAAAAGCTGTCCAAACCTACCTGGCCCTACGTGAAAAATTAATTGCCCCGTCCTGTTCAATCATGAAAGAACTGTGATTAACTACATGATTTTAGAAAGCTGAGTTAAATTTCACTTGCCACACCCAGGCCTGATTACTGCCAGACATGTTGAATCAAGAAATCACTTAAATAGAACCTGTCTGACAAAGTGAAGCATGCTTAAAGAGCAACACATCATGCAGCAATCTAAAGAAATTCAAGATGAGAAACGAAATAGTTGACATGTTTCAGTCTGGAAAGGGTTATAAAGCCATTTTTAAGGCTTTGGGACTCCAGCGAACCACGGTCAGAGCCATTATCCACAAATGGAGAAAACTGGCCGGCCTACCAAAATTACTCCAAGAGCACAAAGACGACTCATCCAGGAGGTCATAAAAGAACCCAGAACAACATCTAAAGAACTGCAGGCCTCACTTGCCTCAATTAAGGTCAGTGTTCATGATTCAACAATAAGAAAGAGACTGGGCAAAAACAGCATCCATGGGAGAGTTCCAAGGCAAAAGCCACTGCTGACCAAAAAGAACACAAAGCCTCGTCTCACATTTGCAAAAAAATATCTTGATTATCCCCAAGACTTTTGGGCGAATATTCTGTGGACTGATGCGGCAAAAGTTGAACTTTTTGGCAGTATTCAGGCCTGGGTGTGGCTAGTGAAATTTAACTCTGCTTTCTAAAATCATGTAGTTAATCACAGTTCTTTCATGATTTAACAGGAGGGGGCAATTCATTTTTCACGTAGGGCCAGGTAGGTTCGGACAGCTTTTTTCCCTTAATAAATGAAATCATTTAAAAACTGCATTTTGCATTTACTTGCATTATCTTTGTATAATTGTGTAATATTAAAATTAGTTTGATGATCTGAATCTTTTAAGTGTGACAAATATGCATATTATATATTATATGCATACATATATTTCTTATATAATTGCATTTGTAGAATTTGGACAATATCATTATTAAATTATATGATAAATTAGATATACAAAAAGAAAAGATAAATGGAGATGCACTGCTAAAAAAACACCACAATGACAGACATTCTTAAAGCATTAGGTTTCCCAGAGGGTCTGAATTATATTAATAGAATCTGAGAAAAAGACAGTTAAGTTGAATTTGGACATTATTAGAATCACAAAGTACATGTGCAAAAGAAATGTAGCCTCCTCAGGAAAAACTAGTCTCATCTGAAGAGGCCTAAAGAAATTCAGTGTGTATATGTTGTTGGGAATTGCAATAATAAAAATCTTCACAAACAATGCTCTAAAACAATAAATCAACAGCTAGAGATCAAATCTTTTGAAGTATTTGCATCCCTTTGAACATAAAAATGACAGAATCTCATTCTCTTGCATTAAGGAGACAGCCAGGCATGAAAGCACATAACCTTCAGTGATGCTTGACAAAAGGATTTCAGAGATGTTTGGTTTCTTTGAGAAAGATAAGCAGGCCTCTACCTCCCACCTGCTATGCTCGCTTTGAAAACAACCTGCACAAACCTGCTGAATCACTGCAGAATCATTTAACACGAGTCGACTGCTTCAGAAACCACTGGGATTATCAGGGATTTTAACTAATCTATGTACAACAGCTAATTATAGTATATAGTTAATTTATCTCCATGGGGAGTAAGACGGGATGGAATGGGTGAGATTCAAAACATGCAAACTTGCCAAATTGCATGCATCATATTTAAGTCATTTTCTCCCTGTAGAGTTTCCCTTTTCTCCTTCAACCCTTTTCCCTTCATTATCCTGCGGTGGGAGCCTGTCAAAACTGTGCAATAGACTTCAAAGGCGTCCTACATTCCCTCTAAAAATGCCTTCTTTCTTTTCTTCTGAATATTCTTTGTTGAATTTAACTTTGGTGAGACATATCTGTATATATAAAAGGAATCTAATTTTTCGACGCATCGAGACTCCCATGTCTCAAACAATTATTGAGACTATCAACATAATTGGACCCATAATTGTTTTTTTGTTTTTTCTTCAGTTTGAGAATTTCATACATATAAACCAAAATGGTAATTTTGTCATCACAAATATTGGACCTTCATAAACTAACCATGAGAAACATATTAATAGGCATTTCATGACCCTTAAAAAACAAAACAATACAAAAAAATAATAAAGTAATAAAGGGATATTCTTGACTTTGTAAAAACAATAAATTTACATGACTTTTCTAGTTTTTTTTAAAACTTGGAAATATGCATTTTTACCTGATAAATTAAGCTAAAAATTCATTAAGCTTAACACAATTATTTATATAGTGGAGATCAAAATTAGAGAACAACCTGCAATTTCTTCAATTTCAAGGCCACTGCTTAGTCCTATTTGAGAGAAGGGCAGTTTTTAAAGTATATTTCATAAATTAATCGTATTCTGAAGCACCGTATAAAAAAATCTAAATGAGATATTTAAAAAAAAGAACTCCGATCAAAATTAGAAAGCACTTACAGACACCTATACAAAGTTATTTGTGGTAATCTGGCACATGGTGGTATTTTCCTTAATTGTATGTCAAACCTTATTTAACTGGCAGCATTCCTCTAATTTTCATCTTGAAATGTGCACTGAAAGTGAAACTTTCGTGCACACAAACCTCTCATCAACAGAAAGAATCAAAAGGCTAAGTTCACCTTTGCTGAGGAGCATGTTGTGTGGACAGAGGAGAATTGGTCCAAAGTTCACTTTAATAATGAAAGCAAGTTTAATTTAATTCAGATGGGAAACATTATGTTTGGTGTCAAACTGGAGAAAGACTGAACCCAGAGTACGTAAAGAAGTCAGTGAAAGGTGGAGGAGGAAGTGTCATGGTTTGGTGGATGTTTTGTGCAGCAGGCATCAAAGTTATGGCTAAGAAACTCACTACAGTCACCGAACAATGGAAGAGATTGGAAGAATATTGTACCAATATCAGTGCAGTCTGAGAAACCAGTGATGTCCTGCAGCTGCAGATGTGCTGAAGTCATTCAAAGCATGGACTAATTTCTGACAGCAGTAACCCTATGAAATTCTAGCTGCAATCTTCTTTCGTGCTAAAGTGGTTACTGTTCTCTAATTTTGATGTGTTCTCAACAAAATAAAAGGTTTTTGTTGAAATGCCTTGGTTATTTTGTCAAACATGTTAGTACATGTTAGTATGCCTACACCTAAAATACCTTCAAATTTTGAGCAATGAAGATTAACAATATTTATAAGTATTTATAGATTGTTCTCTAATTTTGATCTCCACTGTGTGTGTGTGTGTGTTTATATATATATATATATATATATATACAGGTGCTGGTCATATAATTAGAATATCATCAAAAAGTTGATTTATTTCACTAATTCCATTCAAAAAGTGAAACTTGTATATTATATTCATTCATTACACACAGACTGATATATTTCAAATGTTTATTTCTTTTAATTTTGATGATTAGAGCTTACAGCTCATGAAAGTCAAAAATCAGTATCTCAAAATATTAGAATATTTACATTTGAGTTTGAATAAATGACCGTCCCTACAGTATAAATTCTGGGTATCTCTTGTTCCTTGAAACCACAATAATGGGGAAGACTGCTGACTTGGCAATGATCCAGAAGACGAACATTGACGGCCTCCACAAAGAGGGTAAGTCACAGAGGGTCATTACTGAAAGGTGTGGCTGTTTACAGAGTGCTGTATCAAAGCATATTAAATGCAAAGTTGACTGGAAGGAAGAATTTGGGTAGGAAAAGGTGCACAAGCAACAGGGATGACCGCAAGCTTGAGAATACTGTCAAGCAAAGCTGATTCAAACACTTGTGAGAGCTTCACAAGGAGTGGACTGAAGCTGGAGTCAGTGCATCAAGAGTCACCACGCTCAGACTTCTTCAGGAAAAGGGCTACCAAGCCACTTCTGAACCAGAGACAACGTCAGAAGCGTCTTACCTGGGCTGTGGAGAAAAAGAACTGGACTGTTGCTCAATGGTCCAAAGTCCTCTTTTCAGATGAAAGTAAATTTTACATTTCATTTGGAAATCAAGGTCCCAGAGTTTGAAGGGACAGAATCCATGTTCCTTGAAGTCCAGTGTGAAGTTTCCACAGTCTGTGATGATTTGGGCTGCCATGTCATCTGCTGGTGTTGGTCCACTGTGTTTTCTGAAGTCCACAGTCAACACAGCCATCTACCAGGAAATTTTACAGCACTTCATGCTTCCTTCTGTTGACAAGCTTTATGGAGATGCTGATTTCATTTTCCAGCAGGACTTGGCACCTGCCCACACTGCCAAAGGTACCAAAAGCTGGTTCAATGACCATAGTGTTACTGTGCTTGATTGGCCAGCAAACTCGCCTGACCTGGGTATTGTGAAGAGGAAGATGAGAGACACCAGACCCAACAATGCAGAAGAGCTGAAGGCCACTATCAGAGCAACCTGGGCTCTCATAACACCTGAGCAGTGCCACAGACTGATCGACTCCATGCCACGCCGCATTGCTGCAGTAATTCAGGCAAAAGGAGCCCCAACTACGTATTGAGTGCTGTACATGCTCATACTTTTTATTTTCATACTTTTCAGTTGGCCAAGATTTCTAAAAATCCTTTCTTTGTATTGGTCTTAAGTAATATTCTAATATTTTGAGATACTGATTTTTGACTTTCATGAGCTGTAAGCTCTAATCATCAAAATTAAAAGAAATAAACATTTGAAATATATCAGTCTGTGTGTAATGAATGAATATAATATACAAGTTTCACTTTTTGAATGGAATTAGTGAAATAAATCAACTTTTTGATGATATTCTAATTATATGACCAGCACCTGTATATAACACACACACACACACATCGATCACTTAAGATCCCTGTTCTTTGAATGAAACAGGTCACATACTGACACGTGATAGTCATTGCACTGACTGAAAACACCTCTGCACAGATGGACTCTAATTTCACCTTTAAATTAACTGCTAATCCAAAAGATTCACATACTTTTGCCACTCACAGATATACAATTTTGGATCATTTTCCTGAATAAATAAATGACAAAGAAAATATTTTTGTCTCATTTGTTTGATTAGGTTTTTGTTTTTTGGTCTACTTTCAGGACTTGTATGAAAATCTGATGATGTTTTGACTCATATTTATGCAGAAATATAGAAAATTCTAAAGGGTTCACAAACTTTTAAGCAGCACTGTATATGCATATGGCAATTATTAACAGAACAAATTAAAATTAGAAATATAATTTAAGCTTCCATCTTGATTTTTCATTTTAGCTTGTTTTAAACCTTGTCTTATTTTAAGGCCCCACTTTGGAGGTGTACTGAGGGCCCCTGCTTGAGAAGCACTACTCCAGAGGATCTGAGTGTCATGAGCAGCACTGCTGCAGCACCACCCACAGAGAACAAAGAGCAGCTGCATCAGCCCTTCTGCCCACTCAGAAACCTCGGATGAAAAGCCTCTCCACTCATCCAGGACAAAGCCGCCTGTGAGAGCTCACCGGGACAGAGGCTGAATTCTGATAGCGGGGTGGGGTTGGTGAACCAAACTGCTTTATCGGTACAGAATTAAGATCATCACAGCCATGCGGCTCGGCTTGAGGCGGAGTCTGTGATGGAATGCTGAATACTAATGTCTGATGTGGCCTCCAGGGGTCATAAAGCACATAGTCATTTAATTAGCTTTATCTCATTGCCAATTACTGTAAATTCACAGTTAATGTATGTTGAGTGGGTGATGATGTGATGGCTGTCGGTAACAGTGCGTGATGCTCTGGGATATCTGGGATACAAAGTGATGCTTGACTCTCTGACAGACAGTATAAATGAAATTGTGTGTAGACCAAACATCTTTTAATGTAAATCGATGGGATTTCTTTGGCCGTTTTTATTATCTGCTAAGGGAAAACTGTAAGTCTAACCGTTTAGAAAAGTAATAGCACACATCATCTCAGCAAACAGCATGATTTAAAGAATAGTTCATCCAAAAATTTTAATTTGCTGAAGATTTATTCACCCTCAGGCCATCCAAGATATAAATGAGAAATTTAGCATTACATTACTTGCTCACCAGTGGATCCTCAGCAGTGAATGGGTGCCGTCAGAATGAGAGTCCAAATAATCCACAGAACTCCTGTTTTGTGAAGCGAAAAGCTGTGTTTGTAATAATAATAAAAAAAAAATCACCATAAACTGTTGCTAAAATACATATATACATATTATGGCAAGCTCTAGTGAAAAATCATCTCATCTAAATCAGGAGAGAAATATGCATAGATCAAGTACCGCTTATTAGCAAAAACAGTTCAAAACACTTGCAAACAAATACGTCTGTGTGTTCTGATGTGAGAGGAGAACAGGGAATGGACTTTTTCACTGGAGGTGAAACACCTTGATGTATTTGTTTCTTTCAAAAACAGATTTCTACTTCACAATATGTTAATTGATGGAGTCGTGTGGTTTATTTGTGGATTAGTGTGATGCTTTTATCAGCTGTTTGGACTCTCATTCTGATGGCACCCATTCATTGCAGAGGATCCATTGGTAAGCAAGTGATGTAATGCTAAATTTCTTCAAATCTGTTCTGATAAAGAAACATTTCCTTTAAGGTATCATTCATAGCTGTGAGGTCAGAATAAACCACTAATCCTGTATGGACAATAATAAAAACATGTGTTTGCTTTAGCATACATTTCATATAAAAGGCAAACTACATTTTTTCTCTGCTCAAAATCATCCTCTTGCAGATGACCTTGATATAGCAAGATTCAGTATTGATCAAATCAGTCTCCTAGTGCCATCGATAAGACTAAAAGTCTGGCACCAGAGGAGAGATGGAGAGGAGAAACGAGAGAGATGGAGACCAAATGTGGTTTCTCAAAAGCTCAAACTGCTGTATCATCAACATCTTTGCCAACAGCATATCAAATGAACAAAGTACTGCATACTGCACATTTCCCTTAAAACACTGTCTGACCTAACCATACTTATTTTATTATTGGGTTTGTCAAAATCAACGCATTTAAGCATATGATTAATTAAATATGCTGAATTGATTCAATACGACTGTGCAAAATGAATGATGTAGTGCAATTTCAGTGATAACTGTCATAAATATTAGTAATTTTATGCATTATAAAAATGTACACAGCACATACACAGCTGTTTTGTGTGTCTCTGTGTGTGCATCAATACATACAGTCATGTGAAAAAGTTAGGACACCCTATTGAATTCCATGGTTTTTCATATCAGGACATAATAAAAATAAATAAATAAAAAAACTGGTTCTTTACAGGTCTTAAAATTTGGAAAATAATCTGTAATTGATTCTTTGCATACAAAAAGTATTTTCGTAGCTTCATAAAATTACGGTTGAACCACTGATGGCAGATGGACTATTTTGACAATGTCTTTTATACTTTTTTGGGACTTGTGGTGAGAGCTGTGTATAAACAAATGCCCACAAACCTCAGAGTGGGACAAAATTCTTCCAGAATGATGTGAGAGACTGATAAAGCCATACAGAAAATTATTACTTCAAGTTATTGCTGCTAAAAGGATCTACGGGCAATTGAATCATAGGGTGTCCTAACTTTGTCACACATGCTTTTCACATCTTGGCTTTATTTTTGTTAATCAAATAATGACACGGGGTGATATGTCATGTGATATTGTTCATCTGAGGCTTTATTTCCAAATTTTAAGACTTTTCAAGGACCAGATAATTTTTATTATCTCCTGATACAGAAAACCATGGAATTCAACTTTTTCACATGACTGTATATTTTAAACAGAAATTTTTTGTAACATTATAAATGTCTTCACAATTGAAGGCATTAAATGACCTAAATGTAAAAAACAACAACCTGATTAAATCATAAATAAATATGAATACAGGAGGTATTGACAGCCCTAATTATCACAAATTTGAATGAGAAAAACAATACAATGCACTGCATCACCCTGACACATGTAAAGTACCTAAAGACAACAACACAATCACGAACGCTGTATGCTTTCAGCCAGTTTCAAATGATCTTTTCTCCTCTTCCAGTCTTATTGCTCTGATTCCCTAAAACACAATTATGGTACAGAGACACAGATAGCACACAGCTCAGTGTCCAAATAGCCTGATTCATGAATACTGTACAGGCCCTGAGAGGAACTTATATCTGGATGCTTAAATGAGCTTCTGCGCCACTCACGAATCCCTGCAGTGCTATCCTGCATCAGCCTACACAGAAAACAATCACCTGAAAAACTGGAGGATGTCAGCAGCCAGTGTTTCCTGTCACAGCGCTCATGGAGTTCACAGACTAACTTTCACTTTTTTTCAGGTCTCCATGTCAGGAGTTCTTGTTTTTTATAACAAGCTGTCTTGATTCATTCTGAGCATGTAGGCATGACAGATTGAGGTTGCCAGATCATCAACATACTCATTGCCCAGAAACTCCCACGTGCTCTCTTTAGAATGTACATTTAATTCACAGTGTTTGACAATCTAAATTCATCTCAGGGTTTGATATGAAATGTGACTGGAAGTCATTTGCCGCATTTTAGCATTATAGGTTTTCACAACATGAAGGATGTTCCAAAAGTTAAGCTTCTATAATTGCTATGTTTTAAGATAGGAAAAGGAAAAGGAAAAAGGAAAGGAAAGGACATGATGTGTGGCCAATTATGGTGTCCCACACTTGGAATTTGTGCTCTGTATTTAACCCATCCAAGTACACACACACACAGCAGTGAGAAGTGAACACACACACACACACACACACACCCGGAGCAGTGGGCAGCCAATGCTGTGGCGCCCGGGGAGCAGTTGGGGGTTTGGTGCCTTGCTCAAGGGTCTCATCTCAGTTGTGGCATTCAAGCGTTTGTGATAACTTGCAATGAGTCTTTCACATCGCTGTGCAGGAATTTTGGCCTACTCTTCTTTGCAGAATTGTTTTAATTCAGCCACATTAGAGGGTTTTCGAGCATGAATGGACTGTTTAAGGTCATGCCACAGCATTTCAATTAGATTTAAGTCCATTGATTTGGCCACTCCAAACCTTCATTTTGTTTTTCTTGAGACATTCAGAGGTGGACTTGCTGCTGTGTTTGGAATCATTGTCCTGCTGCATAACCCAAGTGCACTTGAGCTCGAGGTCACAAACTGATGGCCGGACATTCTCCTTCAGGATTTTCTGATAGAGTGCAGAATTCATGGTTCCATCAATTATGGCAAGTCATCCAGGTGCTGAAGCTGCAAAGCAGCCTCAGACCATCACACTACCACCACCACCACCATGTTTGACTGTTGGTATGATGTTCTTTTTATGAAATGCTATGTTGGTTTTTCGCCAGATGTAACAGGACACACACTTTCCAAAAAGTTCAACTTTTATTGCATCAGTCCACAGAATATTTGCCCAAAAGCCTTGGGGATAATCAAGATATTTTTTTGGCAAATGTGAGATGAGCCTGTGTGTTCTTTTTGGTCCTCTAAACCTAATAACTGGTTGGGCCACCCTTAGCAGTAACAACTGCAATCAAGCATTTGCGATAACTGGCACTGAATCTTTCACATCGCAGTGGAGGAATTTTGGCCCACTCTTCTTTGCAGAATTGTTTTAATTCAGCCACATTGGAGGGTTTTCAAGCATGAAAGGACTACTTAAGGTCATGCCACAGCATCTCAATCGAATTTAAGTCCAGACTTTGACTTGGCCACTCCAAGACCTTAATTTTTCTTTAGATGTTGTTCTGGGTTCTTTTATGACCTCCTGGATGAGTCATCATTGCGCTCTTGGGAGTAATTTTGGTAGGCCGGCCACTCCTGGGAAGGTTCACCACTGTTCCAAGTTTTCTCCATTTGTGGATAATGGCTCTGACCGTGGTTCGCTGGAGTCCCAAAGCCTTAAAAATGGCTTTATAACCCTTTCCAGACTGAAACATGTCAACTATTTCGTTTCTCATCTTGAATTTCTTTAGATTGCTGCATGATGTGTTGCTCTTTAAGCATGCTTCACTTTGTCAGACAGGTTCTATTTAAGTGATTTCTTGATTCAACAAGTCTGGCAGTAATCAGGCCTGGGTGTGGCAAGTGAAATTTAACTCAGCTTTCTAAAATAATGTGCTTAATCACAGTTCTTTCATGATTTAACAGGTAGGTTTGGACAGCTTTTTTCCCTTGATAAATGAAATCTTCTTTAAAAAATCTTTAAAAACTGCATTTTGTATTTACTTGCATTATCTTTGTGTATTATTAAGATTAGTTTGATGATCTGGATCTCTTAAGTGTGACAAATATGCAAAAAATGAAAAGAAAAAAAAAACAGGAAGGGGGCAAAAACCTTTTCAGGGCACTGCACGTATACACACAGACACACACACAGACACAGACACAGACACAGACACAGACACAGACAGACACAGACACAGACACACACACACACACACACACACACACACACACACACACACACACACACACACACACACACACACACACACACACACACACACACACACACACACACACACACACACACACACACACACACACACACACACACACACACACACAGGTTTGTTTTGCTATCCTTGTGGGGACTTTCCATAGGCGTAATGGTTTTTATACTGTACTTACTGTATGTGCTATTGTCCTACACCAACCCTACACCTAAACCTACCCCTTACAGGACACTTTCTGCATTTTTACTTTCTCAAAAAAAAACTCACTCTGTATGATTTTTAAGCTTGTTTCCTCATGGGGACCTAAAAAATGTCCCCATAAGGTCAACATTTACTGGTTTTACTATCCTTGTGGGGACATTTGGTCCCCTCAGTGTAGCATAAACAAGAACACACACACACACACACACACACACACACACACACACACACACACACACACACATGTTGGTTTTACTATACTTGTGAGGACTTTCATAGACTTCTATTGTTTTCATACTGACCTAACAATATTTTCTATTGCCCTACACCAACCCTACCCCTAAACCTACCCCTTATAGAAACCTTTTTGCATTTTTACATTTTGAGATAAACTTCATTCAGAATTTTTAATAATTTATTTCCCTTGTGAGGACCGGCCAAATGTCCTCACAAGTCAAAAATGTCAAGTTTTACTATCCTTGTGGGGACATCTGGTCCTCACAAGTATAGCAAAACACGCCCACACACACACGCACGCACACGCACGCACACGCACGCACACGCACGCACACGCACGCACACGCACGCACACGCACGCACACGCACGCACACACACGCACACACACGCACACACACGTATAAGTATATATGTATTCTTCTGATTGGCACCAAGACTTAACCCAAATTTTTTTTTAGCTAATTTAACAAATTATATTTTGTCATATTTGTAAAAATGACAAGAAAAGTCTAGAAAGCATTAGCAAGTATGTGTTGTAAAAACTACAAATCCTACTACGATGTTTTGCAACCTATGTATTTGTTTTCCAGCAAAAATATTAATAAATTTAAGAAGTTACATAATATCTATATAATTTCTAGATTGTTGCATTTTTTTTCCTTTTGTAAATAATATTTAATAAATAAAATAAAAAAGTAATGACAATTTCATTAAAAAAGTAATGACAACAAATATAAGGAACATTTTGATAAGGACATTTATATTATAAACATTTCAAGCAATTAAAAAAATCCATTTATATATATATATATATATATATATATATATATATATATATATATATATATATATATTATTAATTTTTTTTTTTTTTTAATTATTATTATTTTGTTGTGAGGCCAGATAAACTTTTGGCAGGGGAAAGAAAAAAAATCTGAACTATTGGCCAGCAGAAAAAATCCTTACTGTTGAACCCTGAACATTTGCAGCAAAGGCAATCCCAGAATGCACTGCGATTACTTGTATTTCATAAGATATTTGTGCAATCTAATTAAATACCATTTCATAAATATTAGTGTATGGCATGATTTTATGCTTTTTGTCTAACGGCAATGTCGGAAAGCTCTGAAGACTAGATTCCACATCCCAATTTGCAGCATAAATTTATACTATGCACTAAAAGAATATCATAGCACAGCATTCTTTTTTTTAACCACATACCATTTTATCACATGTAAAATTCAGTCAAAACAGGACCATCACAAACTCTTCCTTTCCACTGCAGAAAGAACATCAGCAAATATTTTAAAAAGTAGGATGTTGAAAGCACAGAGCTCTAGCTACATGTCAACAGCATGATGGGACCACAGCTGTTCCTCCCAAATATGTTAAGCTAAATATTCCATGACAAACAGCTTGCAGGTCAACCATGGACATCGCCTTAAGCAGAACATGCTGAAAGAGTGTGGCTTATTGATGTGGAAGGGGTCTCCAGCCATTAATGATTGATGAGGCAGGTAGGGCAGTGGACAGTTTCAGCATGAATTGATGCAGAGGCTCCAGAGACCATAGAAACAGGAAGACAGCACGCTCTGACAGACACGACTGAACTTATGCGCCTGCAGACAGGAAGAAGATTAGAAGTTTTCGGATGGACCAGTACACCAGATTCAGCTGACAGATGAAACGGTTTTTGTTGTCCACTGTCCATGATTTTAGCTAAAAATGAATATGCAGGTGGATAATGCCACCAGGCTTTGGGTGTTTGTGTGGCGGGTGAAATTGCCAGACAGAACCACCTCCTGCTATTGGTAACAACAGTGGGCCACTTTGCTGTTTTTGGCGTGTCAGCAGGCAGCGCTGAATTGAGCATAATGGGCTCTGGTTGGCGCCTCATCGTTATTCATTGAAGAAAGTGCCTGTCTGTTACATGCCTCCGGGTGAGAGACCATTAAGCGATTGTCTTAAAGCCACTGACATCTTTAGAGGGCATTCAAGGACACTGTGGACTGGCAGAAGGAAATTATATTCCTGACTTTCTGTGCCCCCAGAGTACACAAAGCAAGGTATATAATTTCCTTCACATACTTCCTGTGTGAATTGCTACACAGTATTGTACCGGAAAAAGAAGGAATCAAACAATTCCACTAATTCCTACTAATCCTGTGAAATAAGTTGTAATTTGTATCTGCAGAAATTGTTGTAATGTGAACAAGCATTCAGCATAACAAAGCATATAAAGATTTAATACTAAATTATAAATGATTAATATTATGCCATACAGCATATGCACCAAAATCATATTCCCACAGAATGATCTATTAGTACCACCTAGTGGCTGAACTGAGGCAATACAGTTTTTATTACTAATTTCTGTCTGCACCAACTCACAATAGCCTATTTCCTTTTGACTTTCTAAGCAGGGTTTGAGTTTTCAACTCTTAAAGGTTAAAAGATCAGGAGACAGAAAAGAGAGAAAATATTGGTAATACTTTACTTAAAGTGTATATGTATAATGCATTATAAAGGGTTAGTAAACGGTATAATGCATTATAATTATTCACAATGTGTGTTGTAATGCATTATACTGTGTAATAAATAATTATAACCAAATTTGAAATGCATAGAGTAACAATGAATTGATAAGTGCTATAATGTATTAACTGTGGTTACAATTATTCATGAGATTTTACAGGTGTATTAAAACTATTTTTATAGTGCATTATACATAAAGGCTTTAAGTAAAGTATTACTAAAATATTCTATGGATACTATATAAACGTGAACCTGTGCTCTTGTCTTATACAATCAAACTCACAAATACAATTTACTGTTAATAAAGTGAAAAAACAAAACAAAAAAAACAACAAGATTTGAGGTTACAGGTTAATCCAAGCCTGGGGGAGTTTGCAAAGGAACAGAGAGCACTTACCAAAGACTTTACCCAGGAAGAGTGACTTGACCAGCGTGAACTGTGTGTCTGAGGCTTCTGGCAGGGTGTAGCTGACGGGAGGATAATGATCCAGCTAAAATAAAGACAGGTAATCAGAAAAGTAAGCTGAAAGTCACAGAAACTAAATTATATGCAAATGTTTGTTGCTGGTGGTCAAGTACAAAATGCCCATGCAATTAATATTTCTCTATAGTGGGCAATGGTGCCATCTACTGGTTAAATATTTAATCACTGACCACACAGTCAAAGCACCACACCATTTACACTCAGTTACCTCTTAAAAAGAGGAGTTTTTGATTTGTTACATATTCAAAAAAATTATACATTTTATATAATGTACTATATAAAACTGATACAAAACATCACTGAAATAAAGTATTATAACAATTATTTAAAATATACTTTGTAATGTATATTACTACTACTATTTTTTAATGTATTTAATAATAACAATGATTATAATATTATTTAATTTAATAAATAATAATAATAATTTAACTAATTTTAGACATATAATTTACTTTTATTTATTGCACAGCAGTATTTTGAATTTACAGTACAATGAAATGCACAATATAGACAATTTTATTATTATTAATATATATTTTAAACATTTGCTTCCAGGTGTACATGTAGAGTTAAAAAGTTCAGGGATCAAATCAGGATTATATTCATATTCGTGTATTTTTAGAAACAGTCACTTTAATTTATACATTCACACTTGTCAAACAAAGTAGCTTGGTTCGTTGTATAATAATTAGTATTATTTACATACCATTATAGTTTTTATTAATATTTTAAACTAGTAATTATTTAGAATATTTATATTTTATAATGTTATTTATATTATAATGTTACTTCTGTTTCAGTTTTAGTTATTTCATTTCAGTTAATAATTTTAGTGCTCTTATCGAATATTTATATTTTATTTTATTTCAGTTTGATTTCAATTAACAAAATAATTCTAATAGTATTAGTTTTTGTTAACGACAACCCTGGCTGGATATAATTTGAAAAATATTCTTTTTTTTAGTCCAAAGATCATGCCGATATGTGGTAAGGTGGCAACAGTTGAATGCAACCACACACACATGCACACACACATTCGGTGACAGCTTTAATTACCCCGTTACTGCTGATTCACTGGCACTCCTAATTAGCATGAGGCATCTCAGCTTCGGTATTAAAAAGAATTATTTCCGCTAAATTACTTTTTTGTGCTTGAAGATACGGCTGCTCTCTCAGTCTCCTCTGTGTTGTGAAAGTGCCGCTCTCATCGCTGTGCAATGCCGTGAATACAAATTAGCCTCAAAGAAAGAAACGGAGACCCCAACACAATAGCGTTTGTCTGACATATTTCAGCTCTAATTTGTTCCACTGATGTGGCGGACTGATAAATGCAAGCATGTTTATTCAGACGCCTCCCAGGTGCGCTTATGCTGGGTAGCCTAAATCAAGCAGGGGAAGCCCTCCCTCACCGCTACCAGCAGTCTCCAGACCTTATCCAATTACACTGGCGAATCTCAGAAGACCTCGTGGGCTTGTGTTTCTGCCGCTGCTAATGGAGGAGGGTGTGTTGCCGTTCGTCGATGGGATAATGTGACCAAATTAAATTGCTTTCAACCTGTTTACCTCTGAAACTAATGGGCAGCAGGGATGGAGGGATGACACGGAGAGAGAGGGACTGTCCCTTGTGGTGCTGCGGCCCCATTCTGACGCGGCTAGTGCTAATGAGCCCTGCTGTGGGCCTATAATTAATCTCCATCCAACGAGCCTCCTATCTGACAGGGCCCCTCCTGCAATGCAGCCACCCAGAGAGGGGACACTCGGCCTGGGAGGCGACAGCCAGATGCCCCTGGGGCGTCTGCTGCTCTGACAGCACAAGCTGAGTTATAGCCGCAACCCCACTGAGAGAATAACTTAGAGAGTTACAGCGAATAAACACAGGAGATAAACGAAAAAAAAAAAAAAGAATAAAAAGATGGAAGAGAGAGTGGGAGTTTACAGACATGAGTCATTCTAAGAAATGAGTTTTGGAAAGGTGCATTTTTAGGTACATTTTTGCAAGATAAAACATTTCAATCCAAAATTGCTGCTGTTATGTTATGGCATTCTGTCACTCAACAATCAACCAAATGAACAACAACAACAACAAAAAAACCGTAACCCTGTTTTTATGAAATAAACAACAAATGAGAGTTTAATGAACAAAATTTTTTATATTATATTTATATTTATATTTATTATATTAAAGATTGCAAAACACTTCCCTGACACTTCACTTCACCATGGTAAAATGAATAAATAATTAATATATGAATATAGACACAAAAGCAAATGATTATCATATCAATATGATGATTATCAGTTTTTCCACAATCATTTTAATTATTAGTTTAATTTAGTCATTTGATGTACTACTCATATTTTCTATTTTTTTTTTTTTTGTATTCTGTTGTACATCTGAAGCTCAAATGGGATCCAAAAATTCCATACAATTAGATGTCCACACAGCTCCTACTGTTCTCCAGTGGAAATGAATGATTTCTGCTCTGTTGCTTGTCAGAGATGGTGAAAAAGGGGCTCAATGCAATAATAAAAACATAGTGCAAGGTCCACCACATTACTTTGATAAAAAGTTGACCTGATAGTGGGAACCCCAACAGTATTCATTAATCTAAATTAATAATACATCCCAAAATGAAAGAGTGCTCTACTGTTTGCCTTAGGGTTTAAAAAAAATCTTCAAAAACTTCTAAAAGATCAAGTACATCTGTTTGCTTTTCCCACATGGTTGTTCTCTTAGTTATGTTTTGACCTTTCACTGTCTGATTCAAAAAGGGTGTGATGTTTCATTCAAAAGAAATATCACAGGCGTGGGTGTCTGGAAAGGTCAGCTGGACTGATGTTACTGTCTCTCATCTCATATTCCTTTTGAAGTAAGCTCTTTTCTCTTCTGGAAAATGCACAGGTGGGCAAAACCTGCATCACAGAAATCTAAAATGCAAAATCAGAATCTAATTCCTCAATAATTCACAAATAATTTAACAAGATCTTTGACTGTTTTGATTAATAAATACTCAGGTCTGTAATAGAACATTTATTTTTATTATCTTTAATATAATTTAAAACTGAAATGTAAACAATGTCATTACAATTAGGACTGTTAGTGAAAATATTCAATATCATATGTAATAATATCAGTGTTGCAGATCAACCTGTGACGATTCATTTATATTGTAGAGGTTCCAGATTCTAACCTCTAATATAATTTTTGATTTCAAGAAACCAAAATTGCATCTGTTATGCCTCTTCATAATGTATATCAGGAGTGGGGATGCAATGGGATTTTGTTTTGTAATTTCACTAGAATGAATACGGAGCCGTGGAGAAGTGATAGATTAAAATGCGTCATGCTGGTGAGAACACTTTCCATGACTGATAAAAACCACAATGACCAATCAGCATAAAGAAATCACAAATTCCAGCGGCAGATCGTCATTCATTATAAAACATGTTCATGAGATTAAAACTTGTGTTTAACAATTTGAGATGTTTCTGCTGTTAGATACTGTATATCTCTGCCACAAAAATGATTTCCATAGCAGTACTCTGCAGGGTATTTTAGTGTCATTGCAATAGATTTTTATCAATATTTTGAATCAGTTTTATTTTTATATTTTCTGTTTTAATTTAAAATTTTAAAACTTTAATAATTTCAGTTTTTTATTTTTTTATTTTTATTTTTTATTTTTTTATATATGTATATTATTCAGTTTTAGTTCTAGTTATTTCGTACCAAGAAATGTTGCCTTTGCAGCTAGGTTCAATTTATATATTGGTTTACTATATTAACCCTGGTTTAAATATTTGGGTTCAGTGAGATTTTTTTTTAAAGTAAATTAATATTTTTATTTAGCAGGTATGCATTAACACTGATGAAAAGTAACAGTAAAACCATTAATAATGTTACAAAAACTTATATTTTAAATAAATGCTGTTCTTCGTAACATTCTATTCATCAAAGAATGCTGAAAAATGTAACAACGTTTCCACAAAAATGCATTCAACATTGATAATAATAAATGTGATATTTATAATATTTCACAATATTACTGTCTTTTAAAATACTTTTTAATTAAATAAATGCAGCCTTGGTAAGCACAAGTGACAAAACAAAAAAAAAAAAAAAAAACTAAACACAACACAACAAAACTTACGACCCCCAAATTCCTGAATGTTATATACAGTACATATCTAAATCTTATGAACTAATGTATAAAAATGATGTTTTTGTTATTGTTATTATTGTCATAAAAGCATAGTGGACAAGTGGACATGTATTACATGTCAAGCAAGTTAATGTTATTTGTCATTTCCAACAAAACTAAAGAACAGAAAGAATCTGTAATTTGAAAAGAAAAGCTAATTTAACAGCCTTAATAGTCCTGCTGGGCTAATTAAACAGAACTTATCAGGCTTGGACGAATATAACAGATATCAGTAGGCAACCTGCCTTTAATTTACACATCTACGTGATCTACCTTAGGAGTACCTGCTTGATTGCCATGCAGTGTGTGTGTGTGTGTGTGTGTGTGTGTGTGTGTGTGTGTGTGCCTGAGTAGTGTTAAAGGACACTCCACACAGTTATTCACACAAGAAAATAAAGGAGAGTTACCCTAGTGTCATAAACACACACACACACACACACACACACACACACACACACACACACACACACACACACACACACACACACACACACACACACACACACACACACACACACACACCTAAACCCCTCATACACATAGGTCATTGTTTGAAGGATGGCTCCGGGTCTCTATTTGCTGCAATGTCAGCAGGGTTCCCAGGGGCCATAAAGACAGGGTAAAAGGGCTATGGTTTTCTCTTTCTCTCACTATATATTTCACCCCATGCCAGATTTCCAGCTCTGGCCTATAGGATCTCAGGCTTGGCAGAGCTGTGTAGCAAGAAATGAAATAAGGCAGAATTAAAGAGAGCTACAGCCCTTCTTTAAGCCTCATGCCCACAGGCTTATCTGTGCTGTGCCTCATCCGTCCAGACAGCGGGAATTTGATTATTTGATTTAGGAGCCTGGAACAAAGCAGGAGCCAAAGACACAGACTGACCAGAAAGAGAGAGAGAGAGAGGGAAAACAACAAGACAACAAAGCCCACAATTTTGCTGACAAGGTCACAGTATATCTGACATGATCTTTGCACCTCTGTCATTCAATATTATTCTCTTGGGACATGTCTTACAGCGATGGTGAGGGGCGAGGAGGGTCCCGGCCAGCACAAGTCTTTGACATGGCACTGAAAGTCTCTGTCTCTTCTGTAGTTAGTTTTCATCTCCTGTCCTCAAATACAACTTGATATCACCACACTTTCTACTGATCAGGATCTTCTGTGATTTTCATCATGTTGTAGAATTTTCCTTGTTCAATAATAAATTGCTAGAGAGGTTTTGAAGCCAGTAGACTTTATTGACCATACAACAAAGTCAAACAAAGGTAACTCCCGATTGTCTGTTACACTCATATATATATATATGTGCCTGAAGCTGTTCCACAGTATTCCATATATGCTCCATTGTATTTCGGGACCGCCATCTTTTACCATGTATGTGTCAATAAGGTGGTCAATAGCTTGTCTTTCATGCATTCCTAGCTCCTGAACAAAGTCTTTTCCATATATGGGTTTTTCAAACTTTAAATAGTTCATTCAGTTTACGGCTCACTGCAATCCTTAACACACACCTGTTTCACACAGTCAGACTAATAATAGAGACTAATAATAGTAGATAATAGTATAATAGTTTTTTCTTACAAATAGGCATAATTCTATGTATTATATTAATTCAAGATTAATAAAAATCTTCTACAATCACTGCTTTATCGTTTCATGTTGCTGAATTTCCTGCTTATCAACCACATGAGGTGCTGAGTGTCCCGCCATTTAGAACATAATAAAATCTACAGTTCACCCTGAGTCTCAGTTCAGAGATCAATATGGGCTTTCAATTATCCAGTTGGGCCTGTGAGACTAATGCAGTGCATCCTGGGTAACAGACACAGCACACATACACTCACATACCCGCATATTTGAGATATACATTCAGTTACGAATTCAAGAAAGCTGCTTGTTTTAGGCATCATTACTCATACTCATATATACCCTTCATGGATCAAAATGCATTGATGGCAGTATGGAGCTACAAAAATGTCATATTTAAATACATTTTATTTGAATTAAATAGTACTTTATTGTAAATGCATTATTCTTGTTTTATTATAAATCATTTAATTTATAATGAAATAATTTAATTATAGTTCCTAATTCAAAATGGACACTTTTACATAATATATGCACATATCTTTACACATCTTTTTCATTTTATTATAAATGAAAATAATTTTATTATTTAAGTTTTTTTTTTTTTTTGTGTGTGGAAAATTATCAATAAAATACTCTTACATAATGTAGTTTCTAATTCCAAAATGGGCACTTTTACCCAATATATATGTAATAATTAATAATAAAACATGATTGTTTTTATTAATATTATTAATATTATTTATTAATAAAAAAATCTAACAAAAAAAATTAAAATGTAAAAAATTTAAAACATTAATAAAGTATCAACAGAATATTTTCTGTAATACAATTCCTAATCCAAAATCAGCACTTTTACCTAATAGCTATATACTGTACTTTTATAAGATATGAATTTGTTTGATGATTATTACAGTACTATATAAAACTATATAAAACTAATACTATATAAAAAAGTTTATTTTCTTATAAATAATTTCGTTTTATAATAAATATAATATTTATTATATTTTCCGCCTTTACTGTGAAATTAACTGTGAGATTTAGTAGATATTTTTGTGCAATTCAAATTCAAATTTATTTGTATGGCCCAGATAACAACCCGCTAACAAAGTAGTTTTCCATGTAGAGTGTTTCAAATCAGTCCCTTATGAGGTTTCATTTCGGTGAAGATGCTGCCTTAGAAGTGAAAAAGCTAACTTTTATATTACTGAATAAGTATTACATAATCCATTTGACCAATGATACTGATTGTAATCTTGAGAGTGGTCAGTTTCATGTGTTTCCCACCTGCACATCTATGTCTCTCTCCACCCGTGAGATGTTGACGGTGTGGGGCTGCCCGTTGGCCAAGTTCCTCTGGTCAATATCAATACTGAAGGGTTCTCTGAGACCACCCAAGTTGTACCGCAGCTGCAGGGTACCTAACAGCAAAACAGGATGAGACAAAAAGATCACATTTATCCAGATCTCAACCGCACTGCAGTCTTCCCGGATGCCTGAGTGACTGAGAGTTGTGCATCAGTTCTGCAGCCTGACATCACTCACCTCCACGGCACACTCCTGTGCAACGGCCCTACAGGCTGCAGGGAAGAACATTACCTCATTTGGGTTACCGCTCAGGCCAGCAAGATAAATTTGCTCAGAGACTACAGGGTAAAATTCGATGTGGGTTTAGGCAGCTTAACACAAAGAATAAGTATCACCAGTCTTGTGTGCCCACTTTGGGTTTTATGGAATGGTGTTTAACGAAAACGCCACTCTACAAATTAAACAACGGTACATCTGAGTCACTGCGTTTAATGTGAAATCCTGTCCCTGAGGGGAATAAGGGTCTTTTTCTTTAAACACCAGATGTGTTTTACTTCTAAACTCTAAAAATATTGGATCACAGTGTTGTGCTTATGCCAAACAAACAGGGATGTAATTGCCTGCGCTCTTCCATTTGTCATATAATTAGCTTTTACTGTTGCGCTTCCACTTCAAAAAGCAATTCAGCTTGCTGCAATACATTTTCCTTTATTATTACAGCGCAGTTTCAAAACTGCTGCAGAACAATCTTACACACACACACACACACACATAGATGTGTGTGTTGCATCAGCATCCGGACTTAATGATGAACGAAGACTAACCAGGTGTGATGCGATAGGTTCGCAATTTGTCTGTTCATACTGAAAGCAACAATACTTTGCGAGGAGGCACAATAAAAGATAATCAGAACATATTTGATGTTAAATATACAGTTTGGTTCACACTTACAGGCATTTTACTGACTTTACAAGTACATGGCAGTATTCTGCTAACCCTAACCATAGATATACTGTAGATGCCTCATTAGTGGCTGTTTCTATGGGCCGCTATACATAAGTCATCCGCCATATTGGAATAGTCAAAGTCGGTCTGTGAACACTTGAGAGAAAGTTGACTCTGCAACCATAGTTATACGCATGAATATCTATATCTGCAACAGAATTCAGCAGATGATTTTGCTAAATTAACGCGATACAAGATGAAGGCATTAGCTATAACAACATTAAAAAGTTACCATAGTTTAAAAAGCTGTAATACTGAGTTAATGCATATAAATATACAAACAAACACATTGTCATCTGTAAAAAGTTATCCCATTTTTTCTTAACATACTGATTTTTACTGACAAAATGTTGAACGTTCAAAAACGGCGGATGTGTTTGGAGTGGTCGAATGTGGAATCTACGTATACATATCTATGACCCTAACAGTCTACTCTAATGAGAGTTAGTTAACATGCAGTTGTAAAGTTCCTTGGAGTTAGTAGAGTGGACAGGAAAGATATGTCCACTGAAAGCTTCTTTATAGGAATCCGAAATGGTTCCGCTATGGAATTGCTATAAAACCCTCTTTTGCAGAGTGACCAATATCCTACCATTGTGACGGAGCACCACGGCCATGTAATCCTGGGTTTTCGAGCTGACATAGACTAGAAGGCTGGGAGAAGTGGAGGTGCTGAAGCTGAAGGTCAGGTCTTCACGTGTCAGGTTGGTCTCGACAGGAAGGTTGTGGATAATGCTCTTCTCATCCAGGCTGGAAGCTGCAGCCAACACTTCAGGTACCAGATTATACTTGACCAATGTTCCTGCCTCAAAGAAACCACCAACATCTGGAAAAGATTTAAACAACCAATCAGACTTGAGAGTTAGGTATATTCCAAAAGAAATACAATCATATAGTGTACTGATACTTTTATTTAGTAAAATGTTTTTTAAAAGTTTCTCACATAGGCGGAATTTATTTGATCAAAAATACAGTAAAGACAGTACAGTATTACTATAAAAGATTATTACATTTTAAATTATATATATATTAGGGGTGTAATGGTTCACAAAATTCACAGCGGTGTCACGGTTCAGTACGTTTTCGATATGGGGAGCGGGGTAATTGGTTACGTTGCAATGTTGGAAATATTTCTGTTTTAAACCATGAAGATAAGTCAATGGATTTCACACAGGCACGCGTTCGCACACGTGCAAACTTCGCACAATATTTATGCCAGTGAACATATTAATCTCAGTCAGACATCTTTCAGCGTCTGATGCCGCCAAAAGGTCCAAAGGTCTTCTTTATGATTTTCAGTTTTGTTTAAGATAATTAAAGCAACAGTCTTTAAATAATGAAAGAATATGTAAAAGTATGATATTTGGGGTAAAAAGCGCCCCTGCTGTTGGGGCTAAAGGCAGTAATTAACATGATAATTAATATATCACTGACTTTTCCATTTGTTGTCATGATATGGTTAGATTCAGATGGTAAATATCATATATTATGTTGGGTGTCCATATTAGAGATAATCACCATGTTTAGAATGAAACCATCATATTTAAATCATGATATTAATCATGTCATATAATAAAATATAATTTGTTGTTACTACTGTAAATATATATTCAATTATTATTGGATCTCCTTCAATACTTTCAGAATCTTTACTTATTAAAATGAGTTTGTTTCTGTATTTTAAAATACATTTTTGATATTAACATTTTAATGACAGTATATTTATTGAACAAAAATTAATATTTTTATTTTCCAAAATAAGCAGAAAATTGTACAAACTTTGCTAAAATCATTGTTTTGAACAAGTATTAACTTAGACATTATTTAAAAAAAAACATTATTTTAGCTGAAGTATTTGTATCAATAGCGTGTGCTTTTTACCCCATGCTGGTGGGCCTTTTACCCCGTGTGTGGGGTAAAAGTCCCCTCTTGCCACCCCCCTCTCTTGACAATTAAGACATTTATAAAGTTACCAAAGAAATTCGAGAAAGTTTATTTATTTAAGATTTACTTATTTAAAATAGAAGTCTCTGGTAACTTTAAAAATGTCTTCATTGTCACTTTTGACCAATTTAATGCATTCTCTCACATGCATTGCATTAGATACTGTATATATTAGAGCTGTCAGTTTAATGCGTTAACAATTAATTAGTTATGAAAACATAACGCAATTAAAATATTTTAATGCAGTTAAGGTAGTTATGCCCTAAAATTCAAGATATTGGTGCTAAAAATGCACCTGTATGAGTTTTTGTCTCATATTTATATCATACAATATCCCACGAGCAGGGAGAGTAGTATTACACGAGTGCTGATTTTGTCCCGAGTTTGTCCCATATTACGAGTTAAATGTGATTTTATACAACAGTTCAGTAAATCAGAAGTTGATATTGTGTTATATTTTAAACACAATATTATGTTTTGCTAAATTTTGCAGAGAACATATTATCTTTAGCCATAGCAGAACTGTTGCGGGTCTCCGAGCAACACAGCAGTGTTTCTGAATGAATCAGCCGTTTGAATGAATCGAATGAATGAATGACTCAAAGAAATTTACCGCCACCAGCTGGCAGATTTAGTTTCTTATTTAGAGTATCATTTCATAAAATAAATAATAAAAATAAAAACATTAGAGGGATAGTTTACCCAAAATATTCTGTCATCGTTTACTCATGTAATTTCAAACGTTTCTTTTGTGGAACATAAAAGAAGGTATTTTGATGACTGTTGGTAACAAAGCTGTTTTGGTTACCAATGATTTTTATTGTATGAACAATAAATACTGAGATGTTTCTCAAATGATCTTCTTTTATGTTCCATAGTTTATGTTAGGTCATTGTAGCATAGTGTAATAAATTTTATGCTGAATCAAATAAAACATTTATTTCTAAAGCTACAATTTGTAATGTCTACTTGATACTTTCTCATTTAACGCAAAAATAGCTTTTGTGGGTATTTTCACAGTCAAACTTATTTTGCGATTAATTAGATTAATTAATCAACACATCATGTAATTAATTCAATTTAAAAAAATGATTGATTGACAGCCCTAATATATATAACTATATTATATCTTACTAACCCCAAACTTTTGGATCATAGCGAATCATAGTGTATGTGTTCAATTAATTAAAAGTCTAAACTCTGAAACCAGTGTTTCTTAGCCTGGAAAAAGTGTTTGCAGAAAAATGAGATGAATAATGACTGCATTGCAATATGAATTGTATTGTGAGGTAGCTGGTGATACCTAGTCAAAAAATGTGACTCTTTGACCATAATGCTGTTTGAGGACCAAAAAAAGATGTTGATCCAGGAACACATCATACTTCCGGCAAAATCATAGCCACCATTCAATAAATGTGCACTGGGAATGTGTAAGTGATGTCTGACTTGGCCATCTGAGGTAGAAGGGCAAGGAAACTGACATTACCGACATGTTTTGTATTCATGAGGGGCTTCTTCAACAGCTATAAAACCAAGAGGACACTTTCCTATTACCTTTTTACTTGAGGGCGAGAACAAAGGTCCTTACACAGATCGTTTAACCCGACTGCTAGGACGTGTGCAAGTGTGCATGGATTTGTGTTACACAGAAGCAGTATAAACAACGCAGGATTTGCTGCATATGGGGTGGAACAGGAAGAACCATGGGAAATCAACATGGGTAATGAAGTAAATACACACAAGGGTAAAAAGAGAGTGAACGAACATGACAATGTGCACCCGCACAGAATATCTCATGTACACAGAGGATGAGGCGGGTTTATCTGTTATTCATGGCATTCTCTCATTCAGCCGTTTTACCCCCAGGAACAGAGCGCTAAGTACAAATGAGCTTTGTACAAATGCTGTATCGGGAGCAGGAAGGAAATCAGTGTGGAGACTATAGATTGGTTTAATTATTTGCTGCGAGGCCCTTGAGCAATCTTTACTTTTCTTTACCAGGCTGCAACACGCGGTTCAGAGGCAACAGAGAAAGAACCATCATGTTTTAGTACCGCTGGGGCAAAAGCCCCGGCACAGCGGGAGCATGAAAGGCAGGGTAAGGATGGTACGGATATAAGGAATTACAGTTCTTGAGTACAAAAATCTCATCTGTGATGTGTTCTGAGGACCAACAACTTTACAGGCCGTGGATTGGATCATTTATCTACTGTACAACTACTTAAAGTCCTGTAAAATCCATATGGGTTTCTTTCTTCTGTTGAACACAAATGGAGATATTTTGAAGAATGTTTGTAACAGTTACCAGGTAACCAAACAGTTAAAAGGTAGCTATAGGAAAAAAATACTATGGAAGTCAATGGCTACCGTCAGCTGCTTGTTTACCAACATTCTCCAAAAATATCCTCTTTAGCGTTCAACAGAAGAAAAAAACTCATAAAGGTTTGGAACCATTGGAGGGGGAGTAAATGATGACAGAATTTTCATTTTTGGGTGAATTATCCCTTTAAATCTTTAAGTTACATTAAAGCAAGTGATCATTTTATTGTCAAATCTGTAGTTTTTTGCATGAAGACATTTGAAATATGGTGTCTAAAACATTTTCTATCTGTCTTAATTCAGCCCAGATCTTTTAAAAAGAACTCATTTTCAGTAAAAAGGTTATTTTGTCATTTTCTTAATGGTTTTGCGTTTAGGTAGAGGCATAGTCCCCCCCCCCCCCCCCCAAAAAAAAATCTGTAATTATTTACTCACCCTCAGGCCATTCTAAACCTGTATGACTGTCTTCCTATTGTGGAACACAAAAGAAGATATTTTGAAGCTGTTTTATTATTTTTTTTATTTTGCATTGCACTGTACAATGAAAGTCATGGGGTCCAAAAAAAAACAACAAAACAAAACAAAACAAAACAAAAAATGAGACATCTTTCTTCTTTATATCTTCTTTTATGTTCTGCAAAAATGGAAAGTCATGCATGGTTTAGACCGACATGAGGGTGAGTACATTCTCATTTTTTGGTGAGCTAATCCTTTAAATCGAGAAAAAATAGCACTAAATAACATATAGATGTGAGAATCCACATTCATAGCTCTGATTCCAAATGAAACAGCAAAGAGATTTTCCTCTTTTCCTGGAGTGAAGGTGATGTGTAGTGTTGAGCCACAGACGTAAGGCAGCCAGTGGGAGCAATTGCACTGACCCAGAGGCAAAGAATCTGAGAGAATTTGATATTGACTGCAATACAGACGGCACAAGTAAATATGTGTAAAATGGAAATATGAGTTAAAACCTTGCAATTACGAGGTTGTTCATACATATTTCAAGCAGAAGGAGATGTTGAAAGCTGAGGACAACCATCAGAGGCCCTGATTCACAGCGAGTCGCCATTTTTAAACAGAGAGCATGAAATGCTTGATGGAGGTCCCGACATAGAGCATGAACTACAGAAGGGGACAGCTCATGTCAGTGATGCTATTACTATATTCAAATGAGGGAGGCGGAGCTTAAGTACAAGAGTTGCCCTCAGAGATTCCCGCCAGTCACAGATTTAAAAAACAAATTGTTCAGTGTCATATCTCTGGTTGAGGTGTATAAACTTCACCGAAAACTTTTAAAAGTATGACTTTCTAATTTGCATATGTATACTGACCTTTTGAACAAAAAGGCCCATCGTAAGCAGTGGTGGAGCAGTCACAGGAATAGCCGTTGTATTTCTCCACACACTTGCCGCCGTTACGGCAATACATCCCAAAACTGGTGCAGTGACCCGAACAGCCAGGTTTTACACCAGGAGTGACTTTTGCCCTCTCTTCTAAGTCAAGGGTCACCCCGTTCATCTTTAGAGAGCGGATGCATCCGAGAAATCCTCTCTGACCTCCTGCTGCACCTAGATGAGAAATGGAGACAAAGACTAGTCAATATTACGCTTAA
Source organism: Acrossocheilus fasciatus (assembly GCA_036784905.1). Lineage (NCBI taxonomy): Eukaryota > Metazoa > Chordata > Actinopteri > Cypriniformes > Cyprinidae > Acrossocheilus > Acrossocheilus fasciatus. Next base: position 13,686,200 of record CM071961.1, read on the forward strand.
TAAAAGCATAAGTGCCACAACAAAATGACTCAATCCTTCATTTCCATTGCAGACTAGCTTGAAAACAAAAGGTTAAATTAGAAACATTAAGTCTCAGCCAATAGTTGAACCTTCTGGTGGGTTTCATTCATTATGGCGTGTACCATTCAATATAATAGACCTTAGAAAAATTAGACATCATTAGACCTCCACTTCCTGGAGAAAATACACATTCGCCAATTGCTCAATGTCTTGTCTGGACATCTTTTCATTATACGGAACTGCCCAGTTAAACAGAAATCGTACAATCATTTGCTAGATTAATAGTAGATTAATAGTAAATGTCCTGGCAGGATGCATTAATTATTAACAAACAGTAAATAATAAAAGCAGACTCACAAGTACAACCTTGCTACAATTTATCAAGGTGCAAAATGATGAAAGCTTTATCAGATCCTCCAAAGAAATTATATAGATTTGAGTGTGTGTATATTTATACATATGTATACACATACAGTGGTAATGGCAGTTTGGCTATGCCTTAAAAAAAGTTTTATAAACTCAATTTAACTCAAACTCACATCAACAGTGGAGTGTTAATTGCGGTGGTGACCTGTTTGGGTATATAATAAAAAAACAACTCACTGAATCCTTTGCTAATAAACCTGAGAGTAGAGCTCTTATCATCAAATGTACAGTAAATATGCTGTGCTATTTATAATGCTTAAATGAAAGACAATGTGTCAAGGACGAACACAAAACCCTTTAATTAAGATTTCTATTTATTCCTTGTTGCAATATTGTTCCATTTTGATTCATGTCACTTAGCAAGTGCTTTTTATGCCCTTGTTTGTCACTGAAGAATCAACTTCACAAAACTTTTTCATAAACACAGAATGTGTTTTAACTTTTGAAAGTGAAGCAGCTTGAGTGAGGAAAGAGCTGTTAAAACCCTTCTGAAGTTCACTGCCTCCATCTCTGATGAGCCCTGAAACGGAAATTATTCTCTAATGAAACTGTAATGAATTAGCATATTACATTTATTAGACCATCCTGCCCAGTGGAATATTTTTTTCCTGCTTTTACCATTGCAGTGCACAGAATGTTTATAGCCTTATATCGAATTAAAAGATCTCCTGACCAAAATATCACAGACAGACAAAAAGTTTCAGGTTAAATTAGACTGCTTGTTGTTGTACATCTTACAAAAAAGTTACCTACTGTCCTGACAGGCCCATGAAGCTGGCTTCCCTTTGGAGAACCAATATCGCCCAGATGTGCAAGCAATGAAAGAAAGAAAAACAACACACACACACACAAAAAAAATACAAAATAAAAATAAATATGAATAAAAACATGCAGTGATTAGAAAACTTGATGCATAATCAAGGCCAGGCTTCAAAAGAAAGTAAATCGCAAGAAGCAACTTGATGGTGGATAGTAAAGAAGCATTAAAGATTCATGCAAACAGACATATGCATATTATAATACTGTGAACGAATGCAATGTGTTAGTGGTTGTTAAATCAAAGGTCTGCTTGTTATTTGAGATGGAGCGATTGACAATAAAAAAACGAGCAAGCATTTAATCCTCCATTAAATATAAAGAGGCCACTATAAATGCAAAACAAATTCAAATAGACACAAACATCACATGGGTGAACGGAAGTAGAAGGTAATCTGGTTTATCAATAAATGATGGCATGGGACTAAATGAAAACTGAGCATTCATGGGCAGAGGAGAGGAGGCCAGACAGAGGCTTGACAGGACTGGACAGGCCCAGCCCACTCAGTGGATATAAACCAATTAGTTTTCCAACTGAGGGTCAGAGTCTAAAGACTGAGAGCTGCTCTCCACGAACAGTCATGTCAACATTTAACATTTCTACAGAAACAACAGACAAGGATTAGACAACCTTTAACATTTATTTGGACTGCAAAGCTCATTACACCTAACCCTAGTGTGCGTATAATGAAATTGATATGCCAGTCCAACATTATTCAGATCTAAGTCGAGAATAAGAATGAAATTTTCATCTGCTGCATGGACAACATGCAAATGAGACCAAGAGAGAGTTATGGCTTGCACTATATTGAATATTAATACATTTTTTTGCTGGTTGCACTATCCAAAATACTGCCCCTACTGTTCACCATAAAATGAAAATTTGCAGAATATGTACTGCATGATTTTTTTGCAAGCATGGAGCTTTTCACTTCAAAAGATGTTAAATGGTGGACTGGAGTATTGTGGATTATTGTGATGTTTTTATCAGCTGTTTGGATTCTCATTCTGACGGCACCCATTTACTGCAGAAGATCCATTGGTGAGCAAGTGATATAAAGCTTTATTTCTCCAAATCTGTTCCGATGAAGAAATAAAATTATCTACATCTTGGATGGCTTGAGGGGGGAGTAAAGTTTCATTTCTGAGTGAACTATTTCTTTAAAGGGATAGTCACACTAGACTTTGAGCATGTGAGATTTCTTTGGACTAGTTTCAAGACCAAACATTCTAATAGTGTCTAATTTAAACATAAAGTGAAAAAAAAAAAAAATGCAGCTGGTAAGTTTAATTTATTTCCACAAATCAGTTCACATTGTCCTTTAAAAAAATAAAAAATAAATATCAAAGCTCTGTTCGCATGTAAAATTTCAAAATTGTTTCATTAAAATTATACGTAGGTGAACACTGATGAGTACTGATTTGTTATGCTGAAGAATATAAATGAAAATAATTAAACATTTTTCCTTTAGCTAATTTAGAGAAAAACTAAATTTGTAGTAATTTTTCAGATGATATTTCATAGAAAAATGTATAATAATAAAAATTAATAAAATAATAAAATTTATAAAAAGCATAATAATTGTAAAATTGTATGGTTGGTATTTTAAATAATAAATAATAATACATTAAATAAATAAATAAATAAATAAATAAATCTATAGCATAATCTATTTAATTTTGTAATTTAATACAATTACCAAACATTATTATTAATAATAATAATAATAATAATAATAATAATAATAATAATAATAATAATAATAATAATAATAATAATAATAATAATAATAATAATAATATACATGTATATTTCCTGTTCTGGAGAATTCTGCTTTATGAAACCAATCAATAACAATATCTAACATCAATAAAAACTTCATGGAAACCTGGACATTTTTCTTGACGTCAGTCTTTAAATACACAAGCTAGACGAGCTTTCCGAAAGCTCTCTCAAGAGAGCCACAGGGGTGCATTATCTTCCCCTTTCTTAATGAGCGTCAAAGTCATTTGTTGAAAAGAATAAGTCAAAGCACAAAATAGCACAATGAAAGCCCAAAGCCATTCTGTTCAACAGATAATTACCTCATGAGTGACATGGCTTGTTCACACTTTTAAAGCCATAAAAAGATTCCTTGCTAATGTTAGCATAGCACACACGACACCATTATTAGTCACATTCCCTGCTGTGTATGAGACAGTTTTCAACCATATTCAGTCAAACCCATTTTCAACTTCCTTTTCCTTACAGTGGACTTTTTCATACTTCGGAGGCGAACAGGTTCCCCAGGGTTCCATGTCATTAAGTGCAAGTTTTAATAGCTACACCTGCATTTAGGCTGCTGACTATAAATACATTTTCACTTTCAGACACAAGAACATTTCTCAGCAGTAACAGCGAGATACAGAGAAAAAGAGTGGGAAAAAGATAGAGAGAGAATAATTCAAAAAACAAGAACAGCTCAGAAAGGAGATATTCAGGAGGAATTGTGTGCTTTATGAGAATGAAAAATATATTTTTTTCATTAATTTTAATCAGTAATAGAACTCATTTGATCAGATTTTCAAGAGTTGTGCAGCCCATCAATAACATTATAAATGCATACAAAAAACAACAGTACTCCAACCTCCAACAATATAACTAAGTATGAACCGGCTTCAGAACTCTAGGGGTGGGCGTATGGAAAAATGTGTTTGTCTGAAGTCCTCACCCACATGAGTCCATATATACGCTATACGTGGATGTACATGTGGTCCTTACCCACATAAAGCTGGCTGTAGAGCTCCAGGCGTGTGTGTCCCTGTGTAGGCGCAGGCCTGACCTCCTTGTATTTTTGGTCTAGTTGCAGAATGGCCTCTTTCGTGTTCCTCTCTGCACTGACCCGGTGCCACTGGTCATCGTTCAGTGGGGTAGGAGAGTGCACGTTCAGTTCCACCGGCCCATTTCCTACATCAAACGAAAACGACACCACCGTGGGGACTGTGAAGAAAAACAAACAGAAAGAAAGACCACTCAAACTATTATTTTAAACTCACCACTTGTTTTTTTTTGTTTTTTTTTAAGAATATGTATAAAAAACAAACAAACAAACAAATTGAATAATTTTACATGAAAAAATATGAAATAAATAAAATTAAGCTTTTATTAAAAATATAATAGACTAAGATCAAAGTGCTTGCTCAGGGTACATTTTAAAGAATGATTTAGCCAAAATTGAAAATTTGCTGAAAATTTACTCACCTTCAGGCCATCCAAAATGCAGATGAGTTTGTCTCTTCAACAGATTTGGAGAAATTTAGCATTACATCACTTGCTCACCAACAAATCCTCTGCAGTGAATGGGTGCTGTCAGAATGAGAGTTCAAAGAGCTGATAAAAGCATCACAAAAAGTACTCCATATGACTCCAGTTGTGTGTGTGTGTGCAAAAATCAAATCCATTAAGACATTTTTAACTTCAAACTCTTGCTTATGGATTATGAATTTATGGATTTTGGCCTGAAGCAATAGTTAAAAGTTAAAATGCCTTGATGATGGATTCGTTTCTTACAAGAAATGAATTGATGTACTGGAGTCGTGTGGATTATTGTGATGTTTTTATTAGCTGTTTGGACTCTCACTTTGACGGCACCCATTCACTGCAGAAGGTTCCATTGGTGATACTAAATTTCTCCAAATTTGTTCCAGTTTAGAAACAAACACATCTACATCTTGGATGGTTTGTGGCTAAGTAATTTTTTTTTTTTTTTTTTTTTTTAGCAAATGTTAATTTTTGAGTGAACTATTCCTTTATTATTTATTCCTTCATTATATTAAAACTAGTTGATGGTGAAATATTTTCTGCACTTACCTCTAACAGTTAACTAATTTAATTAATTTTTTATTAATTAATTAATTCTTTATTTTTCAATGTGTTAAATTACATGACAGCAAAATTACTTGAAATGTCAACACAGGTCATTCAGCATGTTTAATTAAATGGCTAATTTAATGATCATATATTATTATTTTACTCAATAATTGTTTTGCAGAACAACAATCCAAAGTTGTGACTTAAAATGCAGAATTACCAAACTCATCAGACTCCTTCGCTCAAGCACATCATTAAAATTCCTCTTAACAGCCCTAAACGGAGTTGGAGAGTGTTTATTCACCATGTTGAATTCATTTTAGGCCACCACAGCTTTTAATGAGTCAGTGTTGCATATTCTCCATAAACGGTGAAGCTTGACAGCTGTACTCCTGTAGGAGGAGATGGTATTTATGGCAGGAGAAAGGAGAAGAGAGGCGAGGTGTGTTTGAGCCACGACTGCTGTGGTGTGTCATGCTTAGCCCCAGAGGGCCAGGCCTCCTGGGGTTTAACCCTTGATAAATCCTGATTTAGAAACACCCGAGACACGTCACAGCAACAGTACCATCATCCACCCTCAACCCAACGCTGTAGTGCGATTGTGTTTATAGACTGCATAGTGTATCCAGTGATAAGCCACTCTCTCATAATTATTCATGACGCCACATGATCATTTCCTGAAACAAGTGCTTCAGATGCTCAGACAGCGACTTGGTGTCACACTTCAAGACACTCTTTGAACTGTTTATGTACAACAAGCATTGCATTTATTATGGAGGAGTTTCCAGATTTATGGAGAGGTTGACTGGAGCTCATTTGATAGTCTGATAGTCAGCACAAACATCTATCCTTACTGAGAGTACTTTAACTGTTTATATCTCGTACATTTGTGAATCATCATCATTGGATAACAGTCTCAAAAATTATATTTGCATATTTATTAACACTTATTCAGCAAGGATGCATTAAACTGGTCAAAAGTGATAGTAAAGACATTCACATTGTTGTAAAAATTATATTTTAAATAAATGCTGTTCTTTTGACTTTTTTTTTTAAGGCACATTAAAGTATCCTAAAAAATGCATCATGGTTTCTACAAAAATATTAAGTTGCACAACTGTTTTCAACATTGATAATACCTGCATGATTTTTGAACAGCAAATCAGCACATTTGAATAATTTCTGAAAGATCATGTGACACTGAAGACTGGAGTAATGGCTGATGAAAATTCAGCTTCGATATCATGGCAATAAATTACATTTTAAAATATATTGAATTAGTTATTTTAAATTGTAATAATATTACTGTATTTTACTTGATAAATAAGAGACTTCTTTCAAAAACACTGACCCAAAACTTTTGATTTGTAGTATACAAAAATGACTTCTGTGTATTTGTGGACTTAAAATACTGGATGAGAACATTAAGACATTTTAAGTTCTGTAGTTCATTTGGTTTGTTTCAAAACTAAAGGACTAAATTGTTGGAATTTCTTATTGGTTCGGTTCATTTCCACAAGCCAACGTTTCAAAACAGACCAAAATTTGTTAAAACAAGTCACACACAAACTGTCCCGTCATTGGTCAGAATGTTACTGTATGTTCTAAGGTTTAGCTCAGTTTACTGACAACTCCAGAATTCAAATTGAAAATGCTTTCATGAATACTATAGCACCAGAGGGGTAAATATTAATTTATAATTAACAATATGACACACACCCGCTAATATATGCACTGCACAAAGCCAAGAAAAACAAAAGCCTACCCTTTAGACACTGAAGTGAAATTATTTAAAAGGACAAACCTGGCTTCTAGTCAAGCATGTTTCTAAATTCATTGGGCTGACCGGCTCCATTTGCAGGGGCTTACTATGGCTGCACAGATGCTGAAGGCAAGAACTAAATTGGATCTGCTTTGTGTCGGCAGGACAGTGAGCCTGCAGTGATAGTTGGCCACTGCTATTGTCACCATCTTAGGAAGCTAAGAGAAGTGCTGTGATATGACACCAAGTACCTGGCAGCTGCAGGGAGACACACACACACACACACACACACACACACACACACACACACACACACACACACACACACACACACACACACACACACACACACACACACACACACACACACACACACACACACACACACACACACACACACACGGGACTGTCCAAACACAATTCATTTGTGCCATTGCAATCAGCTTTTTCCTACAAATATCTGCTACTGTGAGCTGCCTTAGTTTTATTTGTTATTTATGCCAAAATATAAAAAGGAGGTCTGTTTTCTGGCTTCTTATGGCTGGAGTGGCAGGTATTCCTGCTGCTCTCAGTAGGGGGTGCTGTTTTACTGTGCTACATTCTGATGCAGATGTCGCAGGAATTGGGGATACGTGTTCGACTGGCATCCACAGAGCCACCTGTTCATCTCAGATTCTGAACTGGAGGAGGAGATCTAGGACATGGTCAGCCAGCACTCTGAACTCTGTTTGTGAGCAAAGGCCCACTGCCATCAAAACAGCTGTTGTGGCCCATTTTAAACTCAGTTATGAGCACACATGCTAACACAAGTAAGCATACGTTATATATTCAAGCTCAGTTATAAGGGAGTATCTTCAACTACAGGCATTTTTTGCCCTGTAGCCATGTGAAAATGATCTTTAAAACTAAACTAAACTAAACTAAACTAAACTAAACTAAACTAAACTAAACTAAACTAAACTAAACTAAACTAAACTAAACTAAACTAAACACAAACAAACAAACAACATAATCAACATTGTTACATTGGAAACAAATGTTTTTATTTTCAAATAAAACTATTAACTATATCAACTCCTTTGTCGTAATGATTTATATATATATATATACACACACACACACACACACACACACACACACACACACACACACACACACACACACACACACACACACACACACACACACACACATATTTAATATATATAATTTGACAAATTTACAACTTTATTTGGGGCAGAGATGTTTAGCATAATGAAAATTATGAAGCAGCAGAGGGAAAATAGTATTTAAAAAAAAAAAAATAGTTATCACAAAAATATATAAAAATATATTAAAACAGTTCATTAAAAACACTCTTTGTTTAGATTATGTTAGTATTAACATTTATTTAATTTTTTTTGTATGATGGACTTATGGTCTAAGACTGAAATTGAAAAAGCTTGGACTGAATGGTTGGACTGAATTTGTTTTTACCTCCACTGTAACCGATTTCCCCACAAAATGTTCATGCTTTGATGATAAATTATGTTTGATCACTGTTAAAACTAGAATGTCCACTAATGTGTTTATTTACAAAAAAAACCATGCGTGGAGAAATATGAGGAAATTTTTTTTTATGTAATATTTCCTAAAACAGAAATTTAAATATATTATTTCTATAAGCTATACACAAAAAGAAAAGGGAAAAAAAGACAAAATAATTAGGCTGAATAAGCTGATCTTTAGCATTTTAAATGGTGGTAGGAATGGTCTATGAATGGTACACCCCCCTAAGCTCACATAAATGGTTTGACCCAAGTCTTCAGCAGCCAATGACACTGACCTATTCAAACTCATTTTTAACACGTATTTCACGCGTATTTAACGTGATGATTTTTCACGCGTTAAATACGTGTATTTAACACGTGTAGTTAATGCATTAAATATGCGTTAAAATTAATGTGTTTTTGGCCCTTTTGGCCTTCCATATCGCACCGCCTCTACTACCGTGACTCTTGAAAAACTTTTTAATTCAGCATCGCTCCATCACGCTCTCACTAGATCCACTCCTCGGCTATCAATGAGAGGACAGTCTGTACTTTCTCAACAGACAACGAAACAGCCATTTTTTGGTTGTTAAAAGAAAGGTGCACTCATTCAAAACAGTTGCGTTCGATCCTTCACTGGCTGTGCTGATTTAAATCTAGCGGGTCTGTTGTGTCTCGTGCCGCAAGTTCAATGATGCAGGCAGTGACGATTTTCGCCGGCCAATCAGTGATCAGCAGAGTTTACACGTCACATTTTGGTAACGGTACGGTTCGCTTGGAACCCCGGCCGAGGTGGTACTAAAAAACGTACCAGGTACTGTACCCAGTGGAAAACCCCCCAAAAGTGAGCCGTACTGAACAGTACCGTGCCGTACCATGCAGTGGAAAAGCGCCATATGTGGACACTCTACACAAAGCAAAAGCAAAAGCAAAAAAAAAAAATAACTAGAAAAGAATAGCGAGTAAGAACAACATTTGGGGATTTAGTTCTCAGAAAACAAAAATTCAGCTCCACTGTGACAACACTAGATGCTACATGCTTCAACAGAAACGTTAACTAAAAGAACTAGCCAGTGACTTAATAAACTCAGACCCAATCCTGTTGCAAACCGTTTGTGAGAGAGGGACAGCAAAAGACAGAGAAAGAGAGGAAGAGGGCAGGTCTGGCAGGTGTGTAGTTTGGACTAGGGCTGCTCCACTATTCTCAGCCCTCTGATCCCTGTAATTGGATTTCCTGCACTTGGCCAGCACTGAGCATCAAGAGAGCGCCACTGTTCTTGGGGAGCGTTTTCGCTTGTGTGTGTGCTCGTTTATGTGTGTGAATCGCTCTGCTGTCCACAACTGAGGGCATTCAGTGGACCGCTGCTCTTGCATTCACAAGGAAAACTAAACAAAATCAACAAGCCAAACAGCATGGCAGTGAAAAAGTGGGTTTGTGTTTATATGGGTATATTAGATCGCCCGCCAAACTGGCTGAGAGTAGATCTACCAAACCAACAGAGGAGTTACGGCCCAATGCATTTCATGATACCACATAAATGACTTTTATACAGATGGTGAATGCTAGTTTGCATTGTATTCTGGAATCTGCATGTCACAATGAATTTATAATGAAATAAACCAGAATTTTCTTTAAAGGAATAGTTCACCTAAAAATGAAAATTCTGTCATTAATTACTCACCCTCACGTCTTTCCAAACCCATAATACCGTTCATCTTCAGAACACACATAAGGATATTTTTGATGATATCCGAGAGCTTTCTGACCCTCCATAGACAGCAACGCAACTGATACATTCAATGCGTCGAGGTACTCTCGTGAATGGCGGCGGAGACTGACCCAGAAGAGAAGAAATTGTTGAATAAAAGTCGTTATTTTTGTTTTCTTTGTGCACAAAAATTATTCTCGTTGCTTCATAAAATTAAGGTTGAACCATTGATGTCACATGGACTATTTTAACAATGTCCTTACTACCTTTCTGGGCCTTGAACATGTCAGTTGTGTTGCAGTCTATGCAGGGTCAGAAAGCTCCCGGATTTCAGAAGATGAACGAAGGTCTTATGAGTTAGGATTATCGGAGTATGTTTTTAGATAAATACTATTTCAGTCTTCCAAATTAATGTTTAATTCAGTCACTTTTTCAGTGCATTTGTCAGATTTACTAGCAATTTCTGAGTGGAATTTTTTACACTTTCTTTTTTTAAGTGTACAATGAAAGTCCATAGGGTCCAAAACAACACTGGACCCCATTAATGTTACCTGCATGGACAAACAACAGACATTTTTTTTTTCAAAATATCTTCTATAGAAAGTCAAACATTTGGAAGGACTTGAGGGTGAGTATATTTCATTTTTGAGTGAACTCCCAGTTATTCATGTAAAGCAATCTTATATCTGTCACTTTTCCTTCTCTTGCTTATTTTTCAATGTAATACAAAGGATATTTTAGGGGTGATGCTTTTCTAATGCATATATCTATGCATTTAGCGCGAGCTCTTGACTTTCATGCAAGCGGTCAGGTGTTCTGCAGAGTCACATTGCCATTTTTCCCTCGGGCCTCGAGAGAGCCTTCACTTCATTAAAGATGCATCAAAGAGAGACTAAGGATTTTCCCACCGTCTGAGCCCACAGAGGATCCAAGCTATATCCAGATTCAGCCAACAACCCAGGCAAAGAGCTTTGCTGTGGACAAAAAAAATAATAATGATACTTTTGGGAAGATCTGACAAGCCCAACAGCTATTTCCATGTCCAAAAACTGTGATGTGTAGAAATGCAGTGAAGGCTGCCATGACTTATAATAAGCACTGGAGAAAAAGAGAGAGTTTTAGAAAAGGCTCCTGCTTGTTGTACAATTATTATGCATGAAGCCAAAAAAAATCTATTTTTTTGGGCCCAACTGAGATTTTACCGTTCCAGTGTGTTAATCCCCAAATATATGCCCTTTAAAGAAAAAAACAGCACAAACTGAATTTGAACATAAAAATATAGAAACTTTTGTCATCAAACACCAGTTAGCTTTGGAAAAACTCCAAATACAATAAAAAGACAGTTAGACGGCATAGTTAGACCGTATGAGTGAATCCAACTGAAAAGCTTGAAAGCACAAAGTATAAAACATGAATTGGTTAAGCTTAATAAATAATTTTTGTACAGAAAAAGGGAAAAGGAAAAGGGAGACTAATAAGCTCAGTTATGCCTTAGAATCAGTCATGAATATTCAATGGTGGTTGATGTCAAGATTTCCTCAGCAGAGATAAGAGGGAGTGGCAGAGAGCGTTTGAGATGAAACGGAGCTGAAGCAGCAGATGTGGGCGTCCACCCATCATTCAATCATCCATCGAGAGCCTCTTTTCCCCTGGGCTAGTGCCAGAGTTACAGTAGGGAGATTGTACTAGATAATGCCAACAGGGGGCACCAGCAGAAAGACAGACAAAGAGAGACAGAAAGATAAAGAAAGAGAGAGATAGCAGAGATTTGATCAATTGTGAATCGAAGGATTTGGCTCAGAGCTCACTGACAGTCAGAACTACAGAGGAGGCATTCTGATACACTTTTTGAGGTTGTACCACACGGTATTAGAATATCTCTTATTCTAATTTAAGTGAGAATGTGTTGTCATTTAAAGTCCTTTATAATGCTACAAATGATTTCTATTTTCAAACAAATGCTGTTCTTTTGAATCCTGAAAAAATGTATCATGGTTGCTACAAAAACATTACTTTAAGATTAGATAACAATAATAAGAAGAAATGGTTCTCAACTAAAATAATACACTAACTTTCTTTAAACAAATATGCATTTACAGTAAAATAATATTTTGGTGTTTAAGCACAATTAACACTGCACATAAAATGACTCAGATTAATTAAATATTGATGTTTGTTTCTGCCACAGAATTAAAAATAAAAAGGTAACTGTGACATTTTATCTCACAATTATGACATTTTTCTTTGCAATTCTGTGATTTATTTTCTTAGATTTGCAAGACAAACTCAGAATTGATATAAACTCATAAACTTGCACTTCTGAGAAGAAAAGTCTGATGTAAACTCGTAATTGCGAGAAAAAAGGCAGAATTGTGACATAAAAGTCACAATTACATTTCTGTCAGGACCACTATCGTCAAAATGACTGACACTTCGCATACAGTTTGGTTTGGCGGCATGGTTCTGTTCTGAGCAAAAACTCCCTGCCCATCTATGCAGCCTGTTATGAATGAGCAGGGAGAGCAGCAATAATAACCCCCAAGGGTAAACAGAGCAGAACAAAGCAGATATCATTAATGTATTTAATGATATTTAAGTGGAACACATTATTCAAGATAAAAGGTGTCTGATTCAACGAGGAATATCAGAAAGCCAAGTCCTGACTGTGGTGAAAGGAGGAGTTGGGGATGGAGGAGGGTAATTTGCTCCTGAGCAAGCGAAAAAGCTGCTGAATAATACTGAATAGAGCTTATAAGAATGCTGTGATAGGTGTCGTATTCCTATAGGTAGATACTCACGTGACTTGCCAGAACTAACGCTATACGCTTAATTTTTAATTTTTATTCTGTGGCGGTAACAACAACAACAAAATTGAGAGTTATGACTTTTTATCTCACAATTATGAAATTTTTCTTTGCAATTCTGTGATTTATTTTCTTAGATTTGCAAGAAAAACTCAAAATTGATATAAACTTAGAAACTTGCAGTTCTGAGAAGAAAAGTCTTTTGTTTTTTTGAGACGTAAACTCACAATTGCGAGAAAAAAGGCAGAACTGTGACAAAAAATTCGCAATTACGTTTTTAAATATTTTATTCTGTGGTGGTAACAACAGAATTAAGAGTTGTAAACTCAGAATTGTAAGATAAAAGTTTGTGAAAGATAAAAAGAGATAAAAAAAATGACCTTTTTTTATTTTTTATTCCGTGGTAGGAACAGGATTTCATAATTAAGTATTTTAATAGTTTAATTCATTCAACAATTAACACACTTACTGTACTTAATTTGACATTAACTGCTTCATTCTGTTCTCTTTCTATTCAAGACCATCAGAACAATTTCAAGGGCACCAGCATGTGTGTTTTACACAGCTACATTCACACAGCACGAAAAACATTGCTTTGTTAAATAATTCAACATAATAAAACATAATTACATAATTTTACAGCAATCACTAAAATATTTCAGATAAAAAAATATTCTTAACACTTAACACTCTAAATAATGCATAAAACAGATTTTTAAGAAGACTTTTAACTTTAAGTCGGAACGCAGAGGGCAGCTGATCTAGATGTATAACTGAAATCAAACTCCCACTCGACAGTAACCCAGCACGGTGCCCTCCACTCATTTCATGCTCTGAGTGGATTTCACTGGGCCTCAGTTTTGAGCCGTAACTGAAGAAAACCAGGCAGCCCAAAATAAGGAAGTAGGATTAGGAGTCAGGGCATAAATCGATGAGACATAATGGAAGGCTAGAAAAAAAGGCAGAGAGCTTCAATTTCACAATCTGCTCCTCTGCCTACACACACGCACACACACAACTGGCCCCAACACACTCTTAATCTCACAGACAGGCCTGCAGCCAGGCCTGATTACTCTTCTTTTCAGGAAGGATTCATGCAGAAGGTGAATATCCAGCTTTAGAGAAAAGCTCTGGAGTGTTTACGCTGGGTGCCGCTGTAGATGACCTACCAGTGCGGTCGACAAGCTTAGACACAGAGGCTTAGACTCAGACACTGATACACACACACAACAGCACACATGCACTCTTGAACTTTGTTTTTGTTCTCTTTACTTCACCGTCCTCTCTCAGGGGCATAGGAATCATTGTAACTTTCTAAGTTTGATCACTCTCAACTTTTTGGGAGATAATTATAAACAATGGCTTTACGACCGAATGGCAGTAGCCTGAATGAACACACAAATGGTGAGTGGTAAATCCGTCTGTGCTCTTTTTAATTGTTTTGCAAAGTAAACATGCTAGATTGACGTCTTAGATCATTGTGCTTAGCATAGTTGTCCTTTAATGTGAGAGCTTATCCCCAAATGCAGCTACAACCCACTTGGCTTCAATTATTTAGAACAACTGGGTGAATGTTACATCACCTAATTATTAATATTCATGAGACAGGCTGATGAGGTTTTTAATGCATCTTTCCCAACTTTTTAGATCAGTTCTGCTCTCTCTATTCTCTATAAAACATCAGAAAAATGGTAAAGTGTGTAATTTCTGTGCCACTACTGGGACCAAAGAGAATTGCATTTTTTATTTATTTTTTTTATTTTGGGTTAGCAATATTGATTTCAGGCCGGACTACAGTACTTCTTTGGTCAGCAAGATTTATTTAAAAAAAAAAAGAAATTAATACTTTAGTTCACAAAAAGTGAGAGTAACGACATTTATAATGTTGCAAAAAAGATTTATATTTCAAATAAATGTTCTTCTATTCATCAAGGATCTGTAAAAAAAAAGAAAGAAAAAGTATTACAAAAATATTAAGCAGCACAACCGTTTTTAACATTAATAATAATAAAAATATTTCTTGAGCATCAAATAGCATATTAGAATGATTTTTGAAGGATCATGTGACTGAAGACTGGAGTAATTGCTGGTAAAAATTCAGCTTTGTCATCACAGGAATAAATTATATTTAATTTGCATATTTCAAATATGTTAAAATAGAAAACATTAACATTTTAAATTGCAATAATATTTCACAATGTTACTGTTTTTACTGCATTTTTAAACCAAATAAATACAGCCTTGCTGATCATAAGAGATTTATTTTTAAATATAATATAATTTAAAGAAATAAAACTGCATGCAATTAAAAAAAAATTATTAAACTATACAACTAATAGGTAGCCTAGGACAGATCATTTTTAAAAGAAATATTTGATTTCATATATTTAAATTAAATCATATGAAATCACATTTTAAAAGTAATATTCTGGATTTTGATAGCAGACTGCCCAGGTTGTCAATCTGAGAAGCAGGAGACTTGAGCAAAAGTATTGAATCTCACTGCTTTCTAGGAGAAATAATTCAATATTTATGTGATCTTGTTTGTAATTTTTCTTTCCTACACACCAGCCTTCACTAATACGGAGAGTCTCTAGCTGAGTAAAGCCCCTGATTGAGAGTTGAATATGGAAAGGCAGCACATCTGTCATGCGGAGACCCTCAGTGATCTCTGATGCCAATAACCTTCTGCTCTCTGGAGGGCCGTGACACTGCTGGGGCAAAACGAGCAGCAATAAGCACTAATGCCTTCCTTTTTCCTCCATATTCCGATCATGCCAGGCTCATTCAGGGCCACTTTGTATGCATCCGTGCCCTAGCAGCACAAACAGTGCCGTCTTCTCCACGGACAGGCCTGCAGACTTTTACATGTGCTGTATGCATAATGCCCGGCTGGCCATCTCTCTCCCAGCACTCCTCCATCAAGTGATTGATGTTTTGCTGTCACCAGCCTCTGAGAAAGCACTAAGCGAGTCGCTGTTCTCTCTGCTCGGTCTCACCTGAAGCTTTTTTTTCCCCTGTTTTTATTTAAGAATGGAGGGAACAGAACAAGATTTGCTTCTCCCAGTCTAAAGGAAGGGTAAAGCAGTAGGGTGTAAAAATAATGGGTTATGTATGGATTCAGGAATGTGTGTAAATGAGAGAGCAGGGAATGTGACGTCCTCTGCCTCACCGTAACCCTCACATTCCCTCGTGCCCCTGAGATGAGGACAGGGAGACTGCAGGACGCGTGAATTTGACGAATGGAGCCACTAAGCAGCTTTCTTTCCCTCCGTGTTCGTCTTCAGAGCCCTTGAGAGATACACCAGTGCCTGGGGAGACCGTGTGTGTGTGTGTGTGTGTGTGTGTGTGTGTGTGTGTGTGTGTGTGTGTGTAAGGGTGTAAAAACTGAAGGAATGATTTCCTGCTACCAGAGCACAGTATTCATAAATACTCAACACATAAGGACAATTTTAATAGAACTTTTTAAACAGTGAAGCACATAGAACACAGCTATGAGGCACTATCAACCAATAACCTATTATAATATTTTTGTATGTTTATATTTATTTTCTATTTGTGAATACCACAGTATTTAAAAATCTCAAGTTTAAATAATATAATATAATATAATATAATATAATATAATATAATATAATATAATATAATATAATATAATATAATATAATATAATATAATATAATATAATAGATTAACACTAGGATATTTCAAAATCTCATCAAGCATATAATAATAGTTATCCAATCTAATAAAATATAATAAAAAATAAAGGTGAACACGAAATGAAAATGAACTAACTAAATACCAGGATATTTCAAAGTCTTTGTGAAGTTTATAAAATATAATATAATATAATATAATATAATATAATATAATATAATATAATATAATAAATATAATATAATATAATATAATATAATATAATATAATATAATATAATATAATATAATATAATATAATATAATATAATTAGGGCTGTCAATCGATTAAAAAATTTAATGGCGATTAATTGCATGATTGTCATGAGTTAACTCGCGATTAATCACAATTTTTTTATTTGTTCTTGTTGAGCAATTTATTAACACAAACATGTTTAGATTTTTGCATGACAGGGCAGCTCTTCTGAAAATGCTAAATGCACATTTATTATTTATTACATTAGTTTATCTCTCTCTCTGTGCCCATTTTGATGAAGCTAAATTCTCAATAAAACTGTTTTTATTGGTATATTTTACTGTTTCTGTTGTTGAACAACAGAATGAATATGAAATAGTGACTGAAACGTGACCCATTAAGACATAACCAGCTCTCCCTTCCAAGATGTTAATCTGCACAAAAATCGTTGTCTGATGAAATCAAATACACATAAGATAAAGACAATATCCGTGGTCTTACTAACTGTGGGACTACTAGTACTAAATACTAACTGTGGTCCCACTTTATATTAGGTGACCTTAACTACTATGTACTTACATTTAAATTAATAATTTGATACAATGCAGTTATTGTGTATATACATATTTTACATTGTATTTACAGGTGCATCTCAATAAATCAGAATGTCGTGAAAAAGTTAATTTTTTCTTGTAAGTTATTTCAAAAAGTGAAACTTTCATATATTTTAGATTCATTGCATGTAAAGTAAAACATTTCAAAAGTTTTTTTTTGTTTTCATTTTGATGATCAGAGCTTACAGCTTGTGAAAGTCAAAAATCAATATCTCAAAATATTAGAATATTTACATTTGAGTTTGAATAAATGACCATCCCTACAGTATAAATTCCGGGTATCTCTTGTTCTTTGGAACCACAATAATGGAGAAGACTGCTGACTTGGCAATGATCCAGAAGACGATCATTGATGCCCTCCACAAAGAGGGTAAGTCACAGAGCGTCATTACTGAAAGGTGTGGCTGTTTACAGAGTGCTGTATCAAAGCATAATGCAAAGTTGCCTGGAAGGTGCACAAGCAACAGGGATGACTGCAAGCTTGAGAATACTGTCAAGCAAAGCTGATTCAAACACTTGTGAGAACTTCATAAGGACTGAAGCTGGAGTCAGTGCATCAAGAGTCACCACGCTCAGACGTCTTCAGGAAAAGGGCTACCAAGCCACTTCTGAAACAGAGACAATGTCAGAAGCGTCTTACCTGGACTGTGGAGAAAAAGAACTGGACTGTTGCTCAGTGGTCCAAAGTCCTCTTTTCAGATGCAAGTAAATTTTGCATTTCATTTGGAAATCAAGGTCCCAGAGTCTGAAGGAAGAGTGGAGAGGCACAGAATCCATGTTGCTTGAAGTCCAATGTGAAGTTTCCACAGTCTGTGATGATTTGGGCTGCCATGTCATCTGCTGGTGTTGGTTCACTGTGTTTTTTGAAGTCCACAGTCAACACAGCCATCTACCAGGACATTTTAGAGCACTTCATGCATCCTTCTGATGTTGCTTTTGATGATGCTGATTTCATTTTCTAGCAGGACTTGGCACCTGCCCACACTGCCAAAGGTGGTGTGCTTGATTGGCCAGCAAACTCGCCTGACCTGAACCCCATAGATAATCTATGGGGTATTGTCAAGAGGAAGATGAGAGACACCAGACCCAACAATGCAGATGAGCTGAAGGCCACTGTCAAAGAAACCTGGGCTTCCATACCACCTCAGCAGTGCCACAAACTGATCACCTCCATACCATGCCAAATTGAGGCAGTAATTAAAGCAAAAGGAGCCCCTACCAAGTATTGAGTACATATACAGTAAAAGAACATACTTTCCAGAAGGCCAACAATTCACTAAAAACTTTTTAATGGTCTTATGAAGTATTCCAATTGGTTGAGATAGTGAATTGGTGTTTTTTTTTTTGTTAAATGTGAGCCTAAATCATCACATTTAAAAGAACCAAAGACTTCAACTACTTCAGTCTGTGTGCATTGAATTTATTTAATACACGAGTTTCACAATTTGAGTTAAATTATTGAAATAAATGAACTTTTCCACGACATTCTAATTTATTGAGATGCACCTGTATATTTTTAAAAATACATATATGCAATTACATCTGTAATTACTTTTTGCAATTAAATTTATAATTACACTGTTGACCCATCCCTTACACCTTAACCCAGCTTTAAACCTACCCATACCACCAAACCTGTCCCTAACCTTAGCCATATCCCACCTCAATAGCAGTAAAAGTGTTTTGCAATACAATATGACCACAACAAAATACATTGTACTTATTTCTTGATGTAAGTACATAATAGTTAAGGCCACCTAATATAAAGTGTGACCCTAACTGTTGCTTTCGCCATATCTTAAATAGTCACTGGTTACTAAATTTGTGCTCACAGAATGTATTTTCAAATAATTTCATTTGATTTGCATGAGATCAAAAGTGGCGACTTATTTATTTTGTAATCAGTCCATCCATTTTCATCAGGTTGATTCATTCAGGTCTATTTGCAGACTGGTTGTGAACACAATAGATGTGTATTATGACACTGACAGAGCAATCAGCCAATCAGAGCGACACAAAGACATTATTGCTGTGATTATTTTTTTTATCTGATGAATACATCTGAGAGGACATATGAGCAAACCTATTAAGGTGTAAAAGAAATTATTAGACTTTTTTTTTTTTTATCACTTAGGTCCGAAATTAAATAAAAAAATACTGCATGTTTGTGTTTGCATAAAAACCATTAGCTATTGGCTATGTAAAAGCTGAATCTGTTCCTTTCTCCTCTGGCCTTCAGTCTAGGTAAGACTGAAACAATCGACTGGTGCAGAAATTAGAGACAAAGCACATAACAACAGCATTTAAAGATTTACACAGACATTTGAGTAATACATTACAAAGCGAAAAATCGTTCTGCAACAATGAGCCACTTCAGGAAACATGAAACACTGCATGCAAGACACGATTTATCTGCAATGGTGTATTTTTGCGCTCTGTATTGCCTATTGTGCAGTAAACAGTGTGAAGGAGCAGCCAGCTTGGCTTATGGGGTGAAAACTCAATCTGCAAGAAAGAGATTCGCCTCTTTTGCTTTTTTTTTTTTTTAACACAGCGTACAATTCAAATCCTCTGTTATGCTGCTTCATGTATAATCTAGGCATTTTTTTTGCAGAAAAAGGCTGTAAAATGGCAGTACATAGACATTTATGAGCAATTACACAGAGTGTTTTAATTCGGCAGTGTTTGCTTTTTCTTAATTTTCCATTTGTGTTCAATAGAGAACAATCAGCTGAACATGTGCAGCAAATGTATTGTAATCAGTGTTGCAAATAGACTTTTCTTTGCCATTTCATCATTTCTGGTATTCTGGACAAATGACAGTTTAAAGTTAAACTCTTTAATGATTTGTTTCTTACAAACGCACAGCTTTTCACTTCCCAAGACATTCATTGATGGACTGGAGTCGTGTCGATTATTTGAGGATTATTGTGATGTTTTTATCAGGTGTCTGGACTCTCAATCTGACTGCACCCATTCACTGCAGATGATCCACTGGTGAGCAAATGATTCAAGGCAAAATTTCTAAAGTGCCAGCTCAGCACTTTCTCTTTTCAAATTTCACACTTCAAAGCAGTAAGTGCACAACCAAGGGATTCAGCGAGCAGCAAGACAGACAGACATTGAGAAAGGGATAAAAAAAAAACCCAAGAAGAAACAAAGATAACATGAGCCAGACTCTTACATTTCAACTCCAGACGGATGAAATCCGTGTTTCCAAGGTTTTCCAGGAACACGCCATAGGGAGCAGAGGTCTTGAAGTAAAATGAGATATCAGCACTCGTTTCTCCTTGGAAAGTGGAGAAGTGCAGGTACGAGGACGGCGTGTTGAATGATGCCGCGTTCCAGTAGCTTCCTGTAAAACAGACCAGAGAACAGGCCGAATGTAAGTTTCAACAGTTCTGCTTCTGAAGTCTGCAGTCAAGGTCCTTTTTATCCAATATCTGGACCTGAACCGCATTAAACCACCATGAAATTCACAAAAGCAAAGCTTTCGCTGACATAAAATGACTTATTGCATTGCCTGATTCTGTATTCTGCACTGTGTCCAGTCTTCAGAGGTCTCATGTACTCAAAAACCATTTGAGAAGTGACCTGTATCATCAAAAAACACTTAGGAGGAAACCACCAAACATGAGGAAAACAACAATTCAATCATACAAGTCAACTCTTGTCACAAATCTGAGTGGAAGTGCACCATCTGTAGGGGAATGGAGAGTGTGTGGTGAGCGTTATTTCAAAGCCAGCTTGCCAACATCTTCCCTTTGCTCTTGTGGTTTGACCCCCACCTATCGTGTAATACAGCCACTTATCTGAGTGGAAGAGACAAAAATAAAGTGTCATTTCTCTCTAAGATGATGAGTAGTGCGTTTTTCAGGTAAAGGGGGATATTTTGGGCGATGGCTGAGCTGAGGGATAAAGTGAGAGATCACTCAAAATCAAACCCAGGTTTGAGGCGAGCTTATGTTTAGCTCGAATATCTCCAGAGCTTTGCCGTGGACAGTGATTAGTGTGACAGTTAGTAGTTATTATCTGTGGCTGGTTTTAACGTGTGGGTGCATGTGTGGGTGATAACATGCCATCTCCCGTCATTCTCTCCTTGTACAATTAAAAACTAACATTTGCTACACCGCATACTGGCGCATAATTCTTGTTGACAAGTATGCTGTGTTTTGGATGCTGGCTTTTGCATGAGAAAATGCATTCACCTGCTTCTTTAGAAAAAAAATCAGAAATTCATAATTAGGGCTAAAGGAAAATTAACTGACTAACTGACTAACTAACTAACTAACTAACTAACTAAAAACCCTAAAAACGAATACTTCAGCAAGGCTGCATTAAATTGATCAAATGTGGCATTCAAAACATCTATTGTTACAAAAATTGTAACAAACTGCTGTTCTTTTAAACTTTCTTTTCAAATTCTTAAAAAAATGTATCATGCCTTCCACAAAAAATTTAAGCAACAAAACTGCTTTCAACATATATAATAGACATATTATACATATTTAATCAGCATATTAGAATGATTTCTGAAGGATCATGTGACATTGAAAACTGGACTGCTAAAAATTCAGCTGTTCCATTACAGGAATAATTAAATATTAAAACATTTTCAGAATCAGAATGTGCTTTATTGCCAGTTATGTTTACACATACGAGGAATCTGTTTTCGTGACAGAAGCTTCCACAGTACAACAGAGTGACAGAGACAGAACAACAACAAAAAAAAGATAATAAAAGACGATTAAAAAAATAGAGCAAGTAAATAGGGAATAACAATATACAAATTGACAATTGTATGCACAGGTATATTACAATAGACAGTTTTGTATGTAGAGGTATATTATGTGCAAATTTAAATGTAGACTAATATGTGTGTTAGATAAATAAGTGTATAAGTGTATAAATAGTGTGTGTTCCACAATTATTGTCAAATGTTCATGAGATGGATTGCCTGAGGGAAGAAACTGTTCCTGTGCCTGGTCGTTCTGGTGCTCAGAGCTCTGTAGTGTCGACCAGACGGCAACAGTTCAAAGAGGAAGTGTGCTGGATGTGAGGGGTCCAGAGTGATTTTGCCAGGCCTTTTGCTAACTCTGGATAAGTACAGTTCTTGGAGAGTAGGGAGGGTTGTACCAATGATTCGCTCAGCAGACCAGACTACCCTCTGTAGTCTTCTGAGGTCAGATTTGGTAGCTGAGCTGAACCAGACAGTTATTGAAGTGCAGAGGACAGGTTCATTGATGGCAGAATAGAATTGTTTCAGCAGCTCCTGTGGCAGGTTGAAGGGCCTTTTTAACTATGGAGTCTATGTGAATGTCCCACTTCAGGTTCTGGGAGATGGTGGTGCCCAGGAACCTGAATGACTCCACTGTCGTTACAGTGCTGTTCATGATGGTGAGTGGGGGGAGAGCAGGGGGGTTTCTCCTGAAGTCCATGATCATCTCCACTGTTTTGAGCGTGTTGAGCTCCAGGTTGTTAAGACTGCCTACAGACAGGAGGTTAAGGAGCTGGCTGTCTGGTACAGACTCGTCACCGTCCTGAATGAGGCCGATAAGTGATAAGGCCGAGCTGAAGTCCACAAAAATGATCCTCACATAAGTCCCTGGTCTGTCTAGATGTTGCAGAACATAATGCAGTCCCATGTTGACTGCATGGTCCACAGACCTGTTTGCTCTGTAGGCAAACTGAAGAGGATCCAGCAAGGGTCCAGTAATGTCCTTCAGGTAGGCCAGCACTAGTTTTTCAAATGACTTCATGACCACAGACGTTAGAGCCACGGGTCTGTAGTCATTTACTCCTGTAATTTAGGATTTCTTTGGGATGGGGATGATGGTGAAGCGTTTGAAGCATGGAGGGAATTCACACAGTTCCAGTGATCTGTTGAAGATCTGTGTGAAGATGGGGGCCAGCTGGTTTCAAATAGAAAACTTCTTATACCTCATAATACTATTTCACAATATTACTGTTTTTGATCTGATATGATTTTGATGTGAAATGCTTTGGTGAGCATATGTTTTTTTTTATGTTAAAATTTTTGTTACTTTTATGTGTAGCGTCTGCTTAGGCTCATTGATGGTTGATTACACTTTATGTTTTAAGAGACCCTTTTAGCCTTTTGACATTTGCATATAAATTACAGATTACCTGGCCCCACCGTCTACATTTATATGGGTGTTATTATTATATTGGTATCAAAACTGCACCAACTCTCCAGACCAGCAATAAAAATGTAAATGGGCCATAATCGGAGACAAAGAAAGTTTCTCTCGCTCAAAATTCATGCTTCTGATTGGCCATTCCACCCAAAAGGTGGTTGCGGCTGGGAACTATCAAAAGTCCCTAACTCAGACTAATCGTGGCTCAAAAACCCTTCTTTTTGAGACGGGCACTACCAAGACTCTTCAAAAACTCTCCTCTTGAGTTTTACCTTCTGGCAGTTTTACCTTCAAGTAACTTTGTCGACTCGCTGTGGACTTTCCTATCTTCAGAAGAACCAGAGGAAAATCTCCAGCTCACTCCTAAAGAACTCATCAAGAACCTCCGTTGTCTATCGCATCAGGACTCTTGTTCAGCAACAAAGCCAATTCAAGTAACCGTTTACAACTATTTAGATGCGTGTTTAAGTTTGGGCCCCCTGTTAAGGTGATTTTTGATTCTTTGATGATTCTCATTGGGTTGTGGTTAATTGATGTGAAATACTGCCATTCTTTGTTCTTTTCTCTCTCTTTCCTTACTTTCCTTCATTCTGTATATACAATATTATATATATATATATATATATATATATATATATATATATATATATATTATATGTTTTGCTTAGTTTAGTTGTATGTTAGCTATAGTTTCATTTATTAAATCCCTTATATTCACAATTGATTGTCTCTGTGTTCTGCTCACAATTCAAAGTCACTGAGTGTTGATCCTTGCTACATGCTAAACTATTGCTAGTACTGCATAAAGTAGGAAAGCTATTCTTCCTTGGCCAGGAAAATAACCTTTCCTAGAATTGATAAATGATTATATTGTCTGCTCGGTGGACAGACAGATCAAATAATTGTAATATTGATTCTGCTACAGTTAATTCTAAGATCTAATCTAAATATTTATTATTAATTATAACCAGTTATAATTAATTATAAATATACCCCCTTTGAGCTAATTTGCTATATATGTTAAAAACTATTGAATGATAGTGTACCTGGACTGATTTTCCACTCAAAAATGTATATGCCAAAGACAACAGGTAAAAAAAAAACCAAAACAAAAAACAATAATGAAGACAATAGGTAACCATAACCAGCAAAACCAGGTTTAGCAGAAAGATGCAGGTCCACTAGCTAAACAAGCTTCAAACTAGCTTGGAAGTTCAGCAGGGATTGTTTATAGGCACTTTCTTCACATATTCAGCAATGTCATAATAAATAAACTACAGAATGTCTGACTGAAATATATTTTTTTGCTCAACTACTGGCTAAATGTTAAACCACAAACACAGAGTGAGAGTCACAAACACATTGCCATTAATAATGACTGAGATCACTGCGACCGGAGATTTTTTTAAAGGATGATGTCATTTCAAGACAGATGGAAACAAAGAGAAACAGAAAGAGAGAGAGACTACATTGTAAAAACAATTTTTTGAAGTTGAAATACTATTTCAGATTTACTTTTAATTGAAGGTATTGCTTGCCATTTCCTTGTAGTTGTTTGTAAAATTTACAAGCAATTTCTAAGTGAAAACTCGTTTTTAGTGTAAAGTTTTGTCTAATTCTGGATCAATTAATTTCTGCAGTTGGGAAGACCCCTGAAACACACTATAATTATCCTAACCAATAGGTCAAAGTTTACTGGTTTAGCATCAGCAGGAACTATAACATTCTGCATGCAAAAATGTATATTTCTCCATTGATAGCTTGCAAAAGCAACCATGCATTCATATAAATAATTCATAAAAAAAGTTTTTAACTATATTGTATATACAGTATGCTTAAATACATTTAAATTTAATAATTTATCATACACTCTAAAAAGGCTGGGTTAAAAAATAACCCAACCTTAACCCAGCCGCTGGGTAACTATGGGACAGAACACGCGCTGGGTTGTTTTGACCCAAGTGTTGGGTTGAGCCATTTGACCCAGAATGCTGGGTTGTTTATTTAACCCAACCAGTGGGTCAGGTTAACTGTGTTGCTGGGTTAAACAGTACCCAAACATTGGGTTATTTGTTGTCTCATTGCCTTGCTACGTTTATATTTACCAATATTACTAATAATAATAATAAATAACAATCACAAAAATCATAAAATTATTATTTTTCTGTAATACAATTACACAACACAAAAAAATGCAACTGTAAATATCAATTTAATGAGTTTTCACTTTTCTTTTTAAAAACATTTTTTGAATGGGTGCTATACTGTTACACATTACACCCAATCCCTACGGACACAAATAAAATGCTTTTTGTAGATCAGTTTCTTTAAAAAACAAAACTTTGTAAACTAGGTACTGTAGACTCCTATTCTTTGTCAACATTGCAGCATCATAACACTATAAAATTGATTATTGCCACATGAGAATCAGTCCAAACATTGTGCCATTAAAACTAAGCCAAACAAAGAGACCTACAACAGACAGTACATGTGACAAAAAATTAAAACGTTACAAGTGGCCAGAAAAAACTTGCCCTCAAATACTTCACACATGAAGACTCATGTCCATCGATATGATATACTGCATGCTGGAGAAATTCCCAGGAAGGAAGATGTTAGTGTAGTTAACATCAAGCACAAAAGAAGGACTTGAAAAAGATAAACAGCCTCAAGCAACAAGTCCGTTTCAACGGCATGGCCCGAAACAATGGCGAAGGTGTGGGATGTCGTCTCGTCACCAAGGCACAGCATGTACAGGAATGCATCACCATGTTGGTCCCCACCTGTTAATTACACAACACTTAGCCTTGCAACATAACTTACATTTTTACAATTTGTAACATTTAAGTTGACTTAAATAACGTTTAAGTGTATTTTATGGAAATCAGCCAAACCATCTGAGTTTTCCTGTGAACTGGGTCTGGTAAAGGTTGCTCAAACTAAATATTTATTGTGTTACTGATTTAGGTTTCTTTCTGCTTACTGGCACTTCTTGGTTGTCTACCTAAATTTCATCCAACCAATATGGCATAAATTATGGGGTATTTAAAGACCCCAGTATATTATATAGTACTGTGCAAAAGTTTTAGGCCACTAGTATTTTAGCCAGCTAAATAAAAAAAGTGGTTTTAAGTCAGTTATTTCTATCTTTTGCTGTAATGTGTCTGTAGGAAATATCAGTTTACATTTCCAAACATTCATTTTGCAATTAATTGTAATAATCCAGTGAGATTTTTGTTTGATCTGATCTGGTCATCATCAGTCTGTCTGGATTGGAATGACATGAAGAAACAGAATAAACTGAGACAGACTAAATCCAGACCAACTGTGGCAACATCTCCAAAATGCTTCAAGAAACCTCCTGCAAAGCTCCAGAGAAACTCTGCTCAAGTGCACCGAGGGCAAAAGCTGCTTTAAATTTAAAGGATGATCACACCAAATATTGATTTAATTTAGTTAATAGAAGATTATTGATAAAGAAAATCTATTTATGACATTATTTTTGACAGCATCCTCATTTTACAGCATTTTTTCACAAGTGTCTAACACTTTTAACAGTACTGTAGGTTTGCAGGTAGGTTCTTGAAGCGTCTTGGAGATGTTTCCACAGTTCTTCTGGATTTAGTTTGTCTCAGTTTCTTCATGTCATTCCAGACAGACTCGATGATGATAAGATCCGATCTGTGTGGAGCACTGGCTGTTGTCAGACATTCACTGGATTATGACAATTAATGACAAAATGAATGTTTGGAAATGTAAACTGATATTTCCTACTGACACACTACAGCAAAAGATAGAAATAACTGACTTAAAACCACTTTTAACTGTTGAAAATACTAGTGGCCTAAAACTTTTGCACAATAGGGTACAACGGGGCTAAAGGCGCCCCGGGATAAAAGGCACCTTTGATATTATTTTCATCTAAACCACTAGATGGCACAAAAACGTGGCGTAGCACTTTGCAAAACATTCGCTTTTCAACATGCACGTGTTTATTTGTCTGATCTTTGACGTGATCGCACGCAGCAGTGCAAAGTTGATTCTGTGCTTACTTGATCTTATATTTTATGTTTTTTAAAATGTAGATTTAAGTAGCAAATGAGAATCGCTAAAAATAATGCATATATTTTGAGACAAAGGCCTTCTTTATGATTTTCAGTTTTGTTTAAGATAATTAAAGCAACAGTTTTTAAATAAAAAAGAATATGTAAAGGTATGGTATTTATGGTAAAAAGCGCTGCTGCTGTTGGGGCTAAAGACACAGTAATTAACATGATAATTAATAGATCGCTGACTTTTCCATTTGTTCACATGACATGGTTAGATTCAGATGGTAAATATCATATATTATGTTGTTATAAATATCATACATATTATGTATGTATCCATATTAAAGATAATCACAATGTTTAAAATTAAACCATCATATTTAAAAACATGATATTTATCATATAATAAAATATAATATGTTGTTAGCCTACTACTGTAAATATATTTTCAATTATTATTGAATCTCCTTCAATACTTTCAGAATCTTTACTTATTAAAATGACTATTTCTGTATTTTAAAATATATTTTTTATATTAACATATTTTAATGACAGTAGGCCTATATTTAATGAACACTTTTTTTCTTTTTCTTTTTTAAATTAAGCAGAAAACAGAACAAACTTTGCTAAAGTGATTGTTTTTAACAAGTATTAACTTTAAAAACAACATTATTTTAGCTGAAGTATTTGTATCAATATCGTGAGCTCCGTGTGTGGGGTAAAAGGCCCCCTTTGTCACCTCATACATTTATAAGATTTTTAAACAAAATAAACAACTTGAATGATTTATTCACACAAAATCTGTTGCTCCATTAATGTTCAATACAACGTATATATTTTTTCGGCAATTATACATTTTAATTGCGCAGCGCAGTGAATACCACATTTTTTCTTAAAGGAACACTCCACTTTTTTTGGAAATAGGCTCATTCTCCAACTCCCCCAGAGTTAATAAGTTGAGTTTTACCGTTTTTGAATCCATTCAGCCGATCTCCGGGTCTGGCGATAGCACTTTTAGCATAGCTTAGCATAGATCATTGAATCCAATTAGACCAGTAGCATCGCGTTCAAAAACGATCAAAGAGTTTCGATAGTTTTCCTATTTAAAACTCGACTCTTCTGTAGTTATATCGTGTACTAAGACCGGCGGAAAATGAAAAGTTATTTTCTAGGCTGATATGATTAAGAACTATACTCTCATTCCGGCGTAATAATCAAGGAACTTTGCTGCCGTAACATGGCCGCAGCAGGCGTAGTGAAATATCGCAGCGCCTGAAAGTAGTCCCCAGCTATATTATAACTAGTTACCTAGCTGGGGACTACTTTCAGGCGCTGCGTAATATCACTGCGCCTGCCGCGGCCATGTTACGGCAGCAAAGTTCCTTGATTATTACGCCAGAATGGGAGTAGTTCCTAATCATATCAGCCTAGAAAATCGCAACTTTTCATTTTCCGCCGGTCTTAGTACACGATATAACTACAGAAGAGTCAAGTTTTAAATAGGAAAACTATCGAAACTCTTTGATTGGTTTTTGAACGCGATGCTACTGGTCTAATCGGATTCAATGATTTATGCTAAGCTATGCTAAAAGTGCTATCACCAGATCCGGAGACCGGCTGAATGGATTCAAAAACGGTAAAACTCAACTTATTAACTCTGGGGGAGTTGGAGAATGAGCCTATTTCCAAAAAAAGTGGAGTGTTCCTTTAAGGTGGGCCTTTAGCCCCGTTGTACCCTACTGTGTATAGAGTAGAAAAAGTAAAAGAAACTTACAGGTTGTACGTCAGATGAATGACTTCCAGGATTCTGGTTGTGGGTCTGAAGACCTTTCCTCCGTTCTTGTATATTGATTGGAGTAGCAGAGTGGGCAGGACTTTGAAAGCACTCTCCCTTTCAGCATCTAAACCATAAGAATAATACAGTGCAAGCTGTGAAACTGATCTCACAATCAAAGATGTTAGTGATGTTCTGGCAGAGGTGCTGCTGCTGTGTACACTCACAGAAAACAATGTGCTCAAATGTTAAAGATGTGGGACAGCTCCTGTAATATCGCCTTGACTATCGACATCAGCTCTCAGCGATATCTCTGACTATCCTCAATACACTATACTATCGTCTATCTGCACAACCCCACTAACAATTTAACCATTTCAAATTTCTGTAAACGAAACCATAAAATCTAAATTATTTCTTACCATGCCAAGTTTTTCTAGAAGCCTGGGGAACTCCTTCAAGATTTCTGGGATGCTTGTAGACCCATTGCTGCGAATCCACCATTTCTCAAATTTTTTTGGAAGGCAAAACAAATTCTGTAAAATAAGGATGAAAAACTGGGTTAAAAGCTAGCAAAACCATACAGTATGCAAGACTGGAAATCCAGTGATATTCATCAATCTCAAATACAAATTGTTATTTCTAACAGTAACATAAAGAACACATTACATGCCCTGCTTCCCAATGTGCATCCTATCCACCCTATCTGCTCTAAATAGTATTGAAAATTACTACTATCACATAGAGTTTAGGATGGATAGTATGCACATTGGGACGCAGGCATAGCCTCTCTAACTTACTGTTAACCTGGATACACTTGTGTTCTGATTAAAGCAATAAAAGCATTCACTAAAACAGAGGAAGGACCTCAAACACCATGAGAGATTAAGTCTAACTTTAGACAACATTTTAAGTAAAATATTTAAGAATATTACATACCATTTAAGAATAATATTACATACCTGCAATATTGTGGTTTAACGTTAAGGGTAGCTAATGCAGCTAACGTTACCTGAGGAAAAAAAGAGCGCGAAAATAAGTTATTGTCGCAGACATTTACTCGAAAAAAAAGACCTTAAAAGATACATTTTAGTACGAAATGATCTAATTATGACAAAACATTACAAAGCCACACAGAAACGTTACACAGACAGTAAGTTAACTGAACTTACCCCTGTATTTCTGACCTAACGATAGTTCATATCTTTTCCATGAGGCGTTAAAATATAAAACTTTGCACACGCGCACGCTCGCTCACACACACACACACACACACACACGCACGCACGCACGCACGCACACGCGCGCGCACACACACACACACACACACACACACACACATAACTTATAGCCTATATTTATAACTTTTATATAACGATAAAGAGATTGCTGAGGCCTTTTTTGTCAACAAAAAATGTAGGCGGCTACTTCATTCACAGAATAACGCTAACTTTAACCCGCACAGCGACAGATCAAATACCACATTAACAGTGAAATCAGTGTGCTCTCACCACAGCTTATAAAAACAGAGGTAAATAATCATATTATCATATTAATTTACCTTATAATCCTGCTTGCTGCGAGTTGCTTGACCGTCTGACGATGAGACGAGTGAAGAACCCAGAAAATTCGATGAGGAGGAAAAATAAACAAACCGGTTGGGTCAAAATAACCCAACCCAGGTGTTCAGTGGTGAAAGAACCCCTTGCAGTCATTTGACCCAGCACTAATAACCCAACTATGTGTTTACAGTACCTCAAACAACCCAGAATTATGACCCAGCACAATTAACCCAACAATGTGTTTACAGAAATAACCCAGCACTTTTAAGAGTGTATGCTTTTGTCCAAAGCAACAAACAAATGAGGGTAATAGAAGCAATCAAAAAAGCAAAATAGTAACATATAAGTGTTGTGACAAGTCCCGGTAAGTCTGAAGAGAAGAAATTGTTGAATAAAGTCATTATTTTTGTTTTCTCTGTGCACAAAAAACTGATGTCACATG
Organism: Acrossocheilus fasciatus; assembly: GCA_036784905.1. NCBI lineage: Eukaryota > Metazoa > Chordata > Actinopteri > Cypriniformes > Cyprinidae > Acrossocheilus > Acrossocheilus fasciatus. The sequence continues at coordinate 13,717,610 of CM071961.1, forward strand.
GACTATTTTAATGATGTCCTTACTACCTTTCTGGGCCTTGAATGTGGTAGTTCTCTTGATGTCTATGCAGGGTCAGAAAACTCTCAGATTTCATCAAAAATATCTTAATTTGTGTTCCGAAGTTGAACGAAGCTCTTACTGGGTTCGAACGACATGAGGGTGAGTAATTAATTAGAGAATTTTTTGGGGGGGACTATCTCTTTAAGTAAAAGGATAGGAACCACTGTTAGATATAGTGAGTGATTCATTTGTACTGTTTCAGCATCTCTTCGACTGATTCATTAAAAGAACTGGTTCATTGTGATTCTGCACTGCTCAAGCCACAAGTTTGTCCTTGCACGCAACCAGTGAAGACAATGCAGTAAAAAGAATGTCTTTGTATCCATATCACACAAATTCACACTGCAAGTAGTTATATTTCTGCAGATTCAGCATCACTGTTGTATAAAACTACTGGTGTGTACCTGCAAAAAATGTTCCCTCCATCAGCACTGAATGCCAGGGAAGTCAATGTCCTGTTCCTTTTCTTTCTCACAGCCACCTAGATCCCATTATTCTCTTTCTATACAAACAAAAAAACTTACTAAACTTCACCCAACGCATATTTGTCCCTGTACTCACTTGTTCTGCAAATAATTCACCAATGTGTTTCTGTGGCGCCTGGAGTAGGAGGAGAAGCTGAGACGTTCTCATGGCCATAAGGGAGGTCTGGGCTTATCACAGCAGCACAGGAACAGCTCTTTTATTCAAGCTTGCTGAATGTAAGACTCAGTCTGTCCTTAAAGCTCCGTCCATTAACACCCAATGTTCCAGCGCATACTCATTTAATTATTCGCCGATTTGCAGAATTTTAAATGGGAGCTGGTGTTTTTTGGAACAATGTGGGGCATTTTTAAATCAGGCTAATAATGCGGTAGATGTGGCTGATTAAATATGGCTCCTGCGAGGCAGCAAAAGGCAGTGAAATATTTCACTGTTCACACTGTAGATGAGCCATCGCTGTCCTTCCTCAGTGAAGGAATACAATCTTGTATTCGAAATGGAATGTTACACAGATTGTTTCAAAGCATCTCAATTTCACGCGTGTCACTTCTGGTTAGGTTTTTTTTTTTCTCGGTTAGGAATTTTGAGTGATGTCCAGATGTGATTTTTTTTTTTTTTTACCGATTCAATAAGATTTGGAGTGTTCTTGAGCTGTGACAAAAGTGAATGAATGTTTGGACGTTCCTTGAGCATTTCGCTTTAACAGAGTCAAGGACAATGACAGCAGAGGTGTTTGGCTGTGAAGCACTTCAAACAGATTTACATTGATGCATAATGTTGAAAAAATGAGCACTTGATTCAAAGAAAGATTGGTCTATTGACTCTGCTTTATATTCTACTACTTTCAACAACAGCCACTGGTAAGGGATGGTATAGACATGCAAAGTATATTTCAGATGACAAATGCATGCTGATTATTAATTCGCTGACTGAGCGTTACTGTTTGCCAATGTTTCATTCAGCTACAGTAGCATGTTCCCTACGCCAAAGAGCGAAACTTGTAAAGTTGGACATAACAGCAGTTCTTTTGGACAGCACAGAGGAAAACTGTTCCTTTGAGGAACCAACATGAGTCATCGCTTTTAGAGCAGATTTGCCTTTAAATGGGGATGTAATAGCAGATGTGGATATAAAACTAGAGGCAATTCCAGGGCCAGAGCCAAATCCACAGATGTTGCTGGTAATGTAGGTTTCTTACATGTACAGTGAATAGTAATCATAAAACTGCAGTAGGCCACTGACTTTATTACAAGGTCCCAACAGTAGATCTTTTGACCAGTGAATTTCCTGGATTTTTTTCATAACTTTTCAGTCATATGTTTATTGATTATTGACATGCATATTGATATAATAATTATTAAAAATATATTTTATTGAGAAAGCAAGAGCAAAAAGCCTTTTCTAACTAATTAAATATTTTATTTAAAATATTTATATTTATATATCAATATACCTATAAAAATAAAATAAAACAATATCCATTTTTCCCATAACAATTTAATACTTTTACTCAGAAAATGATGCTTTAAAGTGATAGTAAAGACTTTTAAAAATGTTACAAAAAATATATTTCAAATAAATTAAGGTTTCCACATAAATATTAAGCAGCACAACTGGTTTTAACATTGATAATCATAAGTAATATTTCTTGAGCATCAAATCAGCATATTAGAATGATTTGTGAATGTAATGGCTGCTGAAAATTTAGCTTTGCTAAAATATATTAAATTGTAATAATATTTCACATTATTACTGCTTTCATTACTGTATTTTTTTTACTGTATCTAATAAATGAAGTTGGTGAGCATAAGAGACTTCTTTCAAAAACATCTTACTGACCCCAAACTTTTGAACGGTGGTGTATAAACTTGTGAAACATGCAAAAAATAGCATCTTTCTAGAGGATTTCACAGCTTGGAAGTGGGTTTTGAAGCAAACTATCTGCTACAACTAGACAGATGCAACAACTTAAAATAAAAAATGAGAGAATAAAATCACTTCAATAGCTTCAAGTGGTGGAGCACAGTGCAGCGTTATCAGGCCTCCTACAAACAGACTGATAGCAATTCTGAAGCAGCTGCATCCTTTATAGTAAAGCACAGGTCTTTGTGTGCATGCAAAAGCAATATCACAACAGTGTTGAGTGTTATTTACCACATCGAGTGTTATTTATGCTGTGCTAAAGTACTATCAAATTCTGCAACTGGAGTGTTTTGCAAAAGTGTACATCAGGCGAAGGCCCAAAATATCTTACACTCCAAAAAGCAGCATTTTTACAGTGAAGCGTAGTGATAACAGCATCTTGTTTTTCTCTTCAGCAGGAACAGGGAGTGTTTGTCAGGACAGAGGGGAAGATGGATGACACAACATACAGTAAACAACCTGCAGCCTTCAGCCAGGAAGGTGGAAGTTGGAAAATTGTTCACCCTGCAACATGACCGTGACCCATCACCAGCTGAAGGACCGTAGGAGGGTGAATGGCCGTGACAGAGATAGAAATAAAGTTTTCACCACTTTGATTCAAGTTTTCTAAAACTATTTAGCTGACAATTCATATCCAAAGCACCTATATGGTTATGGGGCTTATAAATTGCACTGTAAAAATGTTTTTTTTTTTTTTTTCTAACATTATCAAAGTATGTTTTGCAAGAAAATACTATTTAAGTCTTTTTATTTTATACTTTCACATTTAATTCAATGTGTAACTTGCCAGAGGTTCAGCGGTTTGCATCTCAGCTTTAGCACCTTTAGATTAAATGAATAGTTCACCCAAAATTTAATTTGCTGAAAAATTGCACACCCTCAGGCCACCCAAGATGTAGATGAGTCGCTCTGTTGGGAAATTTATAATTTTGTTGTCCTCTCATATCAAAATCCACCATCATATTTGTTTAGAACTGTTTTCACTTGTGCATATTTCTCTTCTGATTCTGACAACTTTTTCACTAGAGAAGGCAATGTTATGGCTAGAGGAAACAATGGTTTGAAGTTAAAAACATATTAACGAATGTCTGCTTAATTTATGATGAAACATTTATGTCTGCTTTTCGATTCCCAAGACATTCAATGATGGAATGGAGTTGTGTGAATCACTTGTGGATTATTGTAATGTTTTTATCAGCTGTTTGGACTCTCATTCTGACGGCACCCATTCACTGCAGAGGATCCATTGGTGAGCAAGTAATATGCTTAATTTCTCCAACCCTGTATGGATGATGAAACAAACTTATCTACATCTTGGATGGCTTGAGGGTGAGTAAATTCTCTTAAGCAGCTTACTGGTTGAAAGAAGGGGGAAAAAAAACATTAGGAAGTGTATCTCCCACTTAAAGGTGCAGTAGGAGATCTCGGAAAATGCTAACTTTAGCCTGATAGCACTGAAAACGAACGTCCCACCCTCCCTGCAATCGCCGTCCAAAGCCACGCCCCCTGAACGCACATACGCAAAGAGCAGAACACCAGAGACATCATTAAATCAATACAATAGGCTACATCGAACAGGGTCTGCAGAGGTATGCAAATACATACGTTGACAGGCAGGTAGGAAAGACTATTAAAACGCTCGGACTGAGCGTTTTAATTGGACAAACATTTCTTGGTCCTACACCTTCCACAGAATATATAAATACAGATAAATACATTTAGACCACTTAACTTAATGATTGCTATCAGGATGTGAAGAGACTTTCAACCAGAATAACAAAAAATGTTTCTGAAGACAATCACCTATGGCACCTTTAATGTACTTATTTGTTTTCCAAAGGATTTTCAGGATTCTTCTGGGTTTTCACTCTAAGAAACGAAGGTATGCAAGTGGTCTCTGAAGACCTCAGTGCTGTTCAATTGGGGTGAAAAAAGCAAACATGTGACAGACAGCTCATTTATCAGCAGCACAGATGCTGTTTACCTTATACAGACCCCAGGAGTGTGACAGCTCTGAAATGTGTTAACAGCCGCCAAATGAGGGAAATAAGGGTGCCCAAATATGTACAGCCCAACTAAAGTCACAGGAAAGTAAGATAGGCTGATCCTCTGTTCAAGAAGGGTTCAGAAAAATCAGCGATAACCAAAAAATAGATTGTTTTTTATTTTCATTAATCAATTTGACCTGCAACATGTTTTTGAGTATTCGGAAATGCTGTTTTTCTTGATATTGTGTGAATTTTCTCATTTAGGGTCATAAATGTGCCTGAAAAGTTTCGCCACTTTGAGGTGTTGTTGAATGTGTGTATGAAATTTCTATATAAAAACCAAAATATATTTATAATATTCATATTTTGTGAAAAACAAATATTTAAAAAAATACTCATTAAATAGTGTTTATAACCATACGTTCTCATGTTTACATTTTTGTAATGTATGAGAAATATTAATGTTATAGTTTTACTGTTTTTACCAGATTATTTAAAATAGTGTGTTTCATATTTACTTTTTTTTTTTGTTGTAATTTTGAAAAATTTTGTAATTTAATTTTTTTTTTAAATAATGTGATTTCTAGTGCTGTCAAACAATTAATTGTGTTTAAAAGTTTCTGTTTACATAATATAGTGTGTACTGTGTATATTTATTATGTATATATAAATACAAACACACGCATGCATATATTTAAGAAAAATATGTTGTTTATATATTAAATATATTATATATTATTTATACATAATATAAAATCTAATATAAATATATAAATGTATATACATGTAAATATTTTCAAAATATATACTGTATGTCTGTATATTTATATATATACATAATAAATAAACACAGTACACATACATATATTATGTAAACAATTTTTTTTTATTTTGGATGCCATTAATCCCGATTATTCATTTGACAGCACTAGATTTCATAATTACCTTTCTGTATTTTGAAAAGCATTAATGTTAAAGGTTAACTGTTTTAAGGTTTTTTAATAGTGCAATTTTTGGTGAATTGGACTGAATCCAATAACAATCATATCCAGATTTTCAAATCATCTGCATGAATTTATTTCTTCTGTGGAACATAGAGGATATTTTGAATTTATTTATTTTTAATTTTTAAATTTTCTTGTCATCAGTACAATGCAAGTTAAATGCACTGGAACACCATTAACTTTCATTGCATGGACATTTAAAAAAAAAAAAATTCTTTTGCATTCTTCAGAAGAAAGAAATAATTGTTTAAATTAGATTTTGTATCTGATACCTTCACTGTTGTCTGAATGTCTATCTATGTGTTAAGGTTACTGCACCACATCATCATCAGTGGCATTCATGCATCTGCAACACAATTACATTTCCATCTTATTGAACAAGACATTTGAACTGCAGCTGTGATAAGAGTTCACTTGACTCAGTGTTTCCATTTTCGCTTCTGCCTCTGAGCATGAGCACTCATGACAGTAAAGCCAAACGCTCAGCACGGGGTAAAGCAAAACACACACCAGTGTTTGATTCAATCCGCTTTCATAATTGCAGCCGTGTTGATGCCACAGTGGTGAGTGGGCACACATTAGACCACTCCTGTGCCGGCTGGATGATCACAAGCTCTCTCAGGCCTCTATTAAACAGTAGGCTCCATTGAGACCAAACACAAAGGCCAGTCTTCGTCACACATGCTTTATATTTGACATTTACTGAGCACTTGCTCTTTCTTTAAAGCCTGCCTCCTCACTTTCTGTCTCCCTGTCTTAACAGGCAAATGGAGTAGACAGCCCTACTACAGTTTACCAGCCGCATGAGCTACACTTGCAAACAACAGCAGAGCAGTAATGCGTCCAGACTTTTTCGCATTTTTACAATGGCACATATGGAAGGCAGTCTCACGGTAGTAAGAAGTATAACCCACAATCCCTGATGATGATGATGATAATAAAGATTAAAAATATTTTTAATAAATATAATAATAATGGAAGATATTTTCATACTTTAATATGTTTTTTAGATCTGGAAATCACAATTTTAAATATTTCTAATTTTTTCCAGGTTTTGGAATACAATTCGAACCCTGTTATTAGGAAGTGTTCCATAATAAAGTTAAATGGTACAAATGAATGTTTGATGTCATACTGATGTGACTGATAAAATCAAATCAAATCAAATCAAATCAAATCAAATCAAATCAAATCAAATCAAATCAAATCAAATCAAATCAAATCAAATCAAATCAAATCAAATCAAATCAAATCTTAAACACAATGAAAGATTTACATAATATTTTTTTTTAAATGATGTTATTTTCTTGAGCACTAAATCAGCATATTAGAATTATTTCTGAAGTGACACAGATTATTATTATTATTATTATTATTATTACTACTGTTCTTAAATTACTATAGTTTATTATCATATAAAATTAACAATTATTATGATTATTATTACTGTTAGGGAATTTCTGTAGTTGAATATCATTTAAATGAACAATGATTATTATTATTATTATTATTATTATTATTATTATTATTAAGGAGTTTTTATAGTTGAACAATGTAAATTAACTATTAACATTAACATTAATATGGCAAAACACATAAGAATAACGCATAATAAAATATTGTATTTGCATATATTGTAAACAGTATTTTCTTTTTAAATCACATTTTAGATATATTTAAGAAATGCGAGTATTGGTATTTTCTTCTGAAAATAAATTTTCCGTGTTTATATATTATCAATTAATTTGTGTACTAGCATTAAATTGCCATTCATTTATTACCTTCTTTTGTTCTTCTTTTTAAATAATAAATAATACATTTAATAAATATAATTTTTTAAATAATCTAATAAAAACTTATTTAGTGGATCAGCAGAGGCTCATGCAACCATGCAAATCAACAAAATTGTGACCCAACTTCCATTTCTTTACACTGCTAGTCGCTCCAAGGATGCTAAATCAGGCAAGTTCCACCACTGACTTGGGAAACGACCACACAGTTTACAGTTTTTGGATTTCTGGACACGTACTTATGCACAAAACCATGGCACCTGTGCTGCTGAACTCCACACCTGAAGCCATCAACATAACACTGCATTTACAGGAACTGAACATTACACTCACAAAGGGACAAACACTGGATTTCCATGTAGAATAAATGCTCAGACCTTATAGATGTTCCAATCTCAGGTCATATCCTTGCGGTCAGGAGGCATTAGAATCAGTTGTACTGAATTACAGGGTGCTGATGCTCTGACATTTGACTGACAGATCAGTAAGCAGGCCTGTTATTGACTCTGGGTGCTGCCAGTCTCCATGATATTCCTGTGTTGAGACCATAGTTTTTCTAGTTTGTTCACAAAATCAAATGCCTTTAACTCAAAAAGAGACCAAATCTAAGCTTCTGACTGGGGCCTGAATTGGCATCAACATTATTAAAACAATTTTCACACCAACAACAGCTTAAGATACAAACTTCCAGGGTCCAAAATCAGCACTTACAGTAGCACCAAGTGCCAAATGTGAGTAAAAACTGGCTTTGGTGAGTGAATAAAACTACAACTGGCCCTGAATTTGTTAGAAGTTCCCTATATAGTAGATCTTTTGACCAATGACCTTTTTAGTCATGTGTTTATTGATATTTGACATGCATTTAAGAATATTATTAATTTAAGAATTATTAATCAACTTTTTTTTGTTTTTCTTGAGAATTTTTAAACTATAAACTATAATTTTAGAATAATAGTTAACCATAAAATAACTTTTCAATAATTTCCATGTTCAATTTTAAAATTTAGTGATATTTTCCAGGTTTTAACAATATAATGTTAAACATTTAATTTAATTTAATTTAATTTAATTTAATTTAATTTAATTTAATTTAATTTAATTTAATTTAATTTAATTTAATTTAATTTAATTTAATTTAATTTAATTTAATTTAATTTAATTTAATTTAATTTAATTTAATTTAATTTCTATAGCACAAATAAACATAACAGGAGTTGACCACTGGAGCCTAGGTCCAACAACAGCAAAATAGAATAAGAAGAAGAAGAAGAAGAAGAAGAAGAAGAAGAAGAAGAAGAAGAAGAAAAAAAAAGGGTTCCACTGAAATATTAAGCAGAACAACTGTTTTCAACATTGATAATAATAAGAATGTTTATTGAGCAGCAAATCAGCATATTAGAATGATTTCTGAAGGATCATGTGACACTGAAGACTGGTGCAATGATGCTAAAAATTCAGCTTTGCATCACATTTAAAAAAATATTCAAATGTGACACAGAAATTTGAGTAATATTTGCTATTTTACTTTTGCAATTTTAATAAAAAATTCAGCTTAAGTGAGCATAAGAGCATAAGAGACTTCAAAAACATTACACACACACACACACACACACACACACACACACACACACACACACACACACACACACACACACACACACACACACACACACACACACACACACACACACACACACAGTTTTATGGCCAGAGAGAAATATTTATGACAGGTAAAAATGATATGGCTAAAAGTTTATTTTGGACTCTGTGAATTACTATGTCTCCTCATTATAATTTAGCAGCCAGGGGAAGAGGAGAAGGAAAAGATGTACCATCTTTAACAGCTATCAAAAAATGCTAAAACAACCGGAGGCTATTTAGTGTCTGGTGTATAATGCCACCAACAAGACAGCAGCACAAGGCTCTGGTCTGTCAGCTGGTACTGCGGCACTGTAAATGCAGCAAAATCTGAAGTCTTTCCCATCAAAGCAAGCTCTCCACAGTGAGCCCAAATCACAGCTTCACCCTGAGGACTGACCCAGCAGTGAAGTGAGCGAAGGGAAGAATGTGTTTTGCAGGTGTGAATGGTGCCATGTGTTTCTGTGAAGAGGTTTTCAACAGCATCCAATGATGCCCTTTTGACAGGATCCTGGGACGTGCGAGGTCATTTTGGTCTAGAAAAATTCTCCTCTTTCCAACCCAGCTGGTGAGGTGCTAGAGAAAGTTCTCACATAGACAGAAAGCTAGAATCTGAAGATTTGTGCAAGCTAAAACATGCCTTTTCCTGATATTTTTGATTTGTTCTTTAACACTTAATTAACCTAAAACTGACCACAGAACATAGCTGGACAAGTCTGGAGAGTTTGTGAAATCATAAATGGCATATTTTGATTACAAATGAATCATGTCTGACTGAGCTGCATGAAAATCAAGATTTGAAACACTTTAAAGCCCTTATAAGACTCAGTGAGGCATAATCTCAGAAGCAGAACATGCAATGTTCAAATCCAGCTAAACCCCAGAATTAATTTTGCTGCTCATCTATTATTTAACAAGATATGTGTTGCTGCCAGTCCCCAGATGACACCTTTACAATAGACGGCTGGATCAGAGGTCATTAAGGGTGTATTCACACCTTCAAATTCGTTTCCCTCCTTGGTGCGGATCTTTTGGGCAGATGTGAATACAGCAATCGCACTAGGGTGCGGAACAAACAACCGTACCGAGACCCAGCTGAAGAGGCGATCTCGGTCCGGTTCCAGACGAACTCTGGTACGGTTGAATGGATGAACCAATGAATGAATGATATTAAGCACACATGTGGTTTTGTTTACAGTTTCTGGTTCACTTGAAAAAAAGTGCGGTGTGAAAGTGAACCGCACCAAACAAAAAAAATTCAACATTGTATTTGGTCCGGACCAAAGCAAGTGAACGAGCGGACTTTCCTGCTGTGAATACACCCCAAAAGTGTTTACTCGTGGCATGGTGATGAATTGAGCAGAACAGTGTCAGATTTTTCCATTCATCTCATTAACTATGATAGTTAACCTTTGTCTGGGTCTAAGGCAGGAGGAGAGCAACCAGTTGTAATCTAAATTACCCTGTTAGCTCATTAATGTGAATAAAAATGGTTTGCACACAACTGCAAAAAAACTCCATGAACTTTGCGGTTTGATTGGCAAACTTTGGCAATGCTAGAGAAACAAGCCCAAAGAACAGAAGTATTTTCTTTTCTTTTCTATTTTCTAAACAGGAGATGAACCCCTGCTGATTACACCTTATGAATGAGATGAACATTTTCTCATAAATTGCAAAGCTGTCATTTGTTATCACAAAAGATGATGTCAAATGTCAGGTGTACGTCTGAGTTGTTAGCAGGCACCTACTGAAACTTTTCTGTGTCAACAGCTCTGAAGAGATGCTTTAAAATTTTATGGCACAGATGAGTTCTTTTCATCTAGCAGGGAACATTCACAGTCTACAAACCAGGCCTATAATGGAAATCATTTGTCATTCTAAATGCAAAATAAATAGGATGATTGAAAAAAATGTAAAAAATGAGGAAAATAGGAAAGTAAATATCACATTAATTTAAAAAGCAGGACTGCTGATCTGAGTCATAATTAGTCTAATCGTAACAAAATAAATAGAGAAGATGGGACCGGTTGTCAGAAGCAATGCATCTCAGTAATTTATTATTTTATAGATATCATATACAGTGCCCTCCACTAATATTGGCACCCTTGATAATTGTGAGCAAAGGCGGCTTTGCTCACATTTACATCTGCATTGTTTGAGGATCATACACCAGCTTGTTTGAAGAATTATCAAAAATTTGTGTTATGTAGCGAGATGTAGACTGGTGTTTGAACTGGGAAGCAAGAAGGAGACCTGCCCTATCCCCATGTTCATAGTAGGTGGCTTTGGTTCTTAAGGAAATATTCTGCTTTGTTTGTTGAAAGCAAATCAAATTCAGTTTGTAACTCAGTTTAAGTTCGGGACTGGGCCTACAAGAATACAGACTGTCCACCTCTAGAATTGAATGGATAAGCTCTTGCTGCTGTGATTTTCTCATCTTAACTAAATGGGCGGTATAAGAAATGATCTTGCCACGAATGAAGGCTTTAAACGTTTCCCATAATAGCGACGCAGAAATGGTGTCTGTGTTGTTAGTCTCAATGAAAAAAAATCTATATTTTTAGATAAAAATTAGCAGAAATCATTTCTAGCTAGAAGCCCTGTGTCAAATTTCCAAGAAGGCCGGCTCTTAAAAGCAGGCAAAATGGCGATGTCTAACATATGTGGGGCATGATCAGGAATAACGATGGCTGAGTAATCAGAGGAAATTACAGAAGATAGTAGAGCCTTGTCAAGAAAAAAAGTAATCGATGCGTGAGTAAACATGGCATACACTAGAAAAGAAATAGAATACCTTATCAGATGGATGGAAGAAGCACCAGGGGTCCACACAGCCTATCTGATTCATCAGTGAAACTAAAGACCTGGACATAGCGGAAGACGTAGAAGATTTGGGCACAGATTTGTCAAGATTGTTATCAATGACACAATTAAGGTCCCCCCGAAAATAAGATGATGAGTTTCAAGATTTGGAATCTTTGAAAAAAGCTTGGACATAAAAGTATCCCAGTTCAGAGCATAGACTTTAACTAAAATGACTGATTTTTGAAAAAGAACTCCACTAACAATAACAAAGCATCCTTCGGGATCAGAGATTACTTGCTCCATGAGAAATATTACTCTTTTATGTATCAAGATAGCTGTACCTCTTGACCTGCTATTAAAACTGGAATGATACACCTGACCAACCCATGGTTTACGTAGTCTAGTATGGTCACTTATAAGCAAATGTGTCTCCTGGAGAAATACAATATCAGAAGAAAGAATCTTAAGGTGGGAAAAACTTTGGAATGTTTAATTTGACCACCCAACCCACGAACATTCCATGTAACAATTCTAATGGAGTGACCAACTCCCCCCTTAAAATTAACAGTGGACTTATCCATAAAACCTTTTCAAAGAAGAAAAAAATGGTGAAATTAACTGAAAAGAAATAGCAAAAAAACAAAACACAAATAGAATATGAAATCATAAACCAGATAAACAAAACAAGTCCTCCTTTGAACACAACCCATGAACATACCCTGAACGCAGAGAACAAAAACACAAATGAAATGAAAAAAGACAAGTTTCTGATACTCATCCATCTAAACTTTTATCACAACCGATAACGTAGTGGAGTTGGCTGCAACAAATTTAAAGAACTTAACATCATGAAAAACAGATTACTACAAAAGACAAAATAAAACTTTGGATGCTGTGCAAAATGACAAAATGACAACAATAACTGTAAGTCCGGCAAGAAAGAGGAAAGCAATGATACTAAAAATAATATTAATAATAATAAAATGTCCATCAGATATCAACGAGTTCTAAAAAAAAAAGAAAGAAAGAAAGAAAGAAAACTCAGAAGTCCAAGTGGCTTTGCCCCTCATTACTCTCGGGGGGAAAACAAATAAGTGAATAAATAGTCTCTGAAATACCTATCTGTCATTGTCCAGTAAGTTATCAGGAAAGTTTTGATGGTAGAACCTTTCTGTAGCCTCGGGAGAGTCGAAATAGTGCTCCGAACCGTTGTATGACATACGCAGTCTAGCTGGGTAAATCATGCCAAAACGAACACCAAGCTTGTATAACAGGCCCTTGACATTGTTGAACGAGGCTCTCTTTTTAGCCACTGAAGCGCAGAAGTCTTCATAGAATTTGACTCCTTGTATATAATCTCCTTCGTGGTCCTCACCCACTTGAGAATGATTTGCTTCTCAATATAACGGTGAAATCGTACAATAACTGGATGGGGGTCACTAAGCACAAAATGAATCTTTTACCATAGCTGTCCCTGTCCTCTGACCTGAACCCTACAGAAAATGAGTGGGGTGAACTGAAGAGAAGAAGTATTAACATGGAGCTGTGAATCTGAAGGATCTGGAGAGATTCTGTATGAAGAAAATGGTCTTTGATCTCTTATCAGGTGTTCTCTAAAGTCTTCAGGCATTACAGGAGAAAACTCAGAGCTGTTATCTTGGGAAAAGGACGTTGCAATATTTGGGTGCCAATAATTGTGGCCAACATGAACTAGAGAAAGCATTTATTTCACAATGAGATTTCCCCCCCACTTTCAATAGTTTTACTTCAATGATAAGTTGGAATTTTGTGAATTTTTTTAAATGAAAGATAAAAAGGATAAACAATGCAGATTTATTTTCACAGCTGCCTTTGCTCATATTTACCAAGGGTGCCAATATTAGTGGAGGGCACTGTACATACTGAAGGAGAGACAGTACTTCTTAAGGTCTGGGTCACGTTTTTTTTTTGTCTTTCATATATATAATATAGTTTATTAATGGAATTACAGTTGGCCATTAAATAGTTAGATATTTTTCCATGTTACTATTTACATGTGAGCTCTTTTAGGAATTATTTTGTATTTCATAATAATTTTTCTCTTTAAATTTAGTTGAAAAGCCTATAAAATGCCAATAACATATTTTGAAAAGTCTCATATGCTGTCAGTCTCAAGGCTGCTATCCAGATTTCCATCACAGGAATAACATTTTAAAATATATTAAAATAGAAAACAGTTATTTTAAATTGTATTAATATTTCACAATAATCTTTTTTATACATTCTGGATTAAAAAGGTCCAAAGAGCAGCATTTATTTGAAACAGCAACAATGTAAAAATCTTCACTGTAACTTTTAATCAATTTAATGCATCTTTGGTGCAAAGTATTATTTCTTAAAATCAAATCAAATAAAAAAACTGTTTTTTTTCTTCTTCTGGACATTAGTGGTGGAAATATGAAAGAGAACCTAAAAAAGAACCTGCCTTTTGAAAATAAACTTATCTGAGAAATATTCACTGGAGTAAAATGTGACAACTAACCCCTGTCTCTCTTGCCTACTGTACAAACCCAGCACAACAACAGTCTTCATATTAAGTAAAGGTAATTCAGGCTGATGCACAATAAAGACATGCTCACCTGCTAAGTGCAGATTTCATTTGCGTATACTTCCTGATAATGACATAAACAGCGGGTTTCCTTTCAGCTGGAGACAAAAGGGCCTTTTATTATACATGTAATTCACTTTCAGTGTCTAACAGACCTGAGGCTCAGGGTGATATTAATAGATTTCATAAGCATTGTAAACGTGACATCACCTCAGAAAAGACTGAACGCAGAGGTGAAATACTACTTCCTGACTTTAACTGATCTAATGCAGTCAGGTGAGGATACTTTCTGGCAATTTGGGCATACGACACACATCGCATCCAGAATTAGTCCTTCATTAGTCTCCAGGTGCAAACTAATCACGAACGCATGAGAAGCGGCACAGAGAGCATCACCACAGCCCAGTGATTCAGTAACTAAGCAACACTGAACATCCTCATTGCTGGTGATAATTTACTGGTCGATCTAGTTGGAATCAATGCTATTTTTGATGAATCATATACCTGCAGCTCTCCTGTTTGCATCATTTCTGGTTAAATACTAAGCTATCAAAGTGAGAGTTTGTGATTTCAGCTTATTTCATGGTATTTTGGGCACAGGGAGCTGGGAATTGAGGGGACATTACAGTTCAAATGATTTTTCCCCCGGTAAGTATTTCTATCCTATAATTAAGCCATATTCTATAACTGCGCCCAGACAATATGTCGAAAAATGTCAGGGATCTTAACCGCATACTTGGAGGATATAACAGAACATTTTGGAAAGATAAACTGAGTCAAACTCAAGTTATTCAGACCATCAATTCATAATTTTGATCATTTTTAAATTGAATGACTTAATCATTAAAACCACTCATAGACTATGGCCCCAGTTACACAGTGTTAAACTCTAATTTTAAACTGTGACCATGCAAATATCATCCAATTTGGCCACAGTTGGAGCGTGACCAAAGTATAGGACTCCAGCTTGACCCCAAATTTAGGTTTTAACTGCAGCTAATACAACATTTTTGCAATGAAGATGGAACTTCCTATCAGCGATGATGCTCACTTAGCCATGAAATGTCTTGTAGTTATTCATGAGTCACATAATTCTATTCTGAACATAAGTCTTATCAATCAAACAGGAAAACTACTCAGATGTAAAATGTCTAATGCATTGTAATGAGACGTATGCAATATTTTTCACATATCACGGAATTGCCGTCACATTGCGCGTGGCACACTAATTTATAATTTCTAGCAACTGCTTCGTTAGGCGGGGGTATCATATTCCTTTATTACTGACAGGTTATCTATCTCAATTAATTTGCAAAGCAGCCAGTGGTCTGAAGTCACAGTACATCATAGCCAGGCAAGATGCATCATTAAATCATCATTTTGTTTGTTATCTTTATTCCTTCTCTCGGATATTAATGAGTATTAATTATGCAACCTGCCTGAAGATGATGGCGTATGTCCTACACCGTGGCACAGCAACGGAGATTAATTGATTTGAGTAAATGAGAAACCCATCTTTCTTTTTTTTGAAGTTTTGAGGGCACAAACTAAACTACTCACTGAATCCAAGGCTTCTCTTGAGAAAACAGCATCTAAGCAAGTACACAAACGACTGGACACATTTTTAATCACAACAGTAAAACTCTTTAATTAATCTTGATTAGATTATTTATAAATGGAAAATAATATGATTTCTTCTTCAAAACATAACATTTTCCAAACTAACATAAATTTTTTTGTGTGAACAGTCCGATATGCCAATTTTCAGCTTAGTTCGATGGTGTCAGTTTGTGGCCAATTCTGTTTGTTGTCACTGGTTGTGCAGAAATTAAACACTTTGCTTTTAAATGGCAGCTGCTTATATGGAAGTGCATCTGTCTGCGAGAATACAAATTACTCCCACTACAAATTAACCAACTATGCAAACAACCACTGCAAAGAAAGCATAATATAATATATGCACACCTAAAAGGACACGCAACAATGAACAATGAAACTAGCCACTAACATGCCATTCAGATTATTAACCTCTTCACTGTCAGAAAAAAAGCCTCTTATGCTCATCAATACTGCATTTATTTGGTCAAAAAAATACAGTAAAAACAGTAATTAGGTGCCAAGAACCGAAGGTTCTTAGGCACCTATTGTATCCATCTTCTTCTTCTGCTCTGGAAGTCTACAGCAGCCCATAGAGCCGCTTGTGTGAAAGTGATGAAATTTGGCACACAGATAGAGGATAGTCTCAATATTAACAAGCAAATTTGGAGTCGCTATCTCAAATTCTCTAGCATCACCAACAAAACCTGCACTCATATTTCAGCTAATATCTTTTGAAGTGTAAGGTCTGGAATCAAAATTTATCAGATGGTTTGTCTTTATTCACCAAAGACAACGCTGGTAAAAAGTTATCAAGAGATTTCCGATAGACCAAACTATTCTCATAAAGTGCGTTAATGAATGTGACAAAATACGCACGAAAATAGACACAACATTTTTTCGCAACCCTCTAGTGGAAGCTTGACCAGAGGGCACATGAGTAGGTTCAGCGCAATGCCACTTTTGTTTAGAATTTCTGAACAGCTTGACCAAAAATCATAAGACTGATCTCGTTAGATTTTCCTATGACCAATTTTCCTATGTCAGCCTTTATGAGCATGGACCAATTTTGTAGTAAAATGCTGTATTCAAACACTTTAGTATAATGTTATTGAATCTTATGAATCTTATAGAACTGCTTGCAAGAAATGTAGATATGGTTTGTATTCTTACAGGACTCTTCAAATATTCAACAATGTATAGACATATGCAGGAGTCCATTAGGAGCAAGCAAAGATTTTTAGTGGGAAAAGTGTATCTGCAATTATCTTAAGTTTGATTTCTGAACCTAACAAAACTGGACTGCTATAAAGCAGCAGTGGTTTGTCATATTATTTTCACATTAAGGCTCCTAACCACATTGGCATTCAGTCTGTGCATCCAATTACCTAATTTTGAGACTTCGCAGTAAATAAATAATGAGCACAAAAATAAACAAGTCTTTAGGGGATTGCTGGACCCATGCTAGAAGGCATTTGCAGACTTGAGCAGAAACCCAACAGCAGTGAGACAACCATTACGCTGTGCAGCATAAACGCAAGCCCAGAGGGGCCTCATGGGTGAGGTGCAGACTGTCCAGAGGCCTATAACTTTCTTCTTGTGCACATGCAGGTGGCTAAGAGCAACATTTATATGCAGCATTACCATAGTGAGGCTGGCTTTCTGCATTAATGCACTACTGCCCTGCTCCCTTCCTACCAAAGCCCTGAATATATGAAGAAATTAATAAATAATAGCAGACTTAGCCCTGATTCGTGGGACCCCCTGACGAGCAATGATTATGTTGCCAGACCAGGAGGTGCAGTATTTTCTAAGTGGCCCCATGCAGTTTGCGGCTGCTGATTGATTGGCACAGATAACTGTGCAATTGAAATAAAAGGCAAGGGGAAAACTGTTATTTAGCAGAGAATTTCATCTGATTATTTGCAGTACCCTTTTTACTGGCACTGCTCTCCTGATGTCATTTGGGCATAAATTCCTCGATCAAGGGCACAAAAGTGATCTCAATAATTCCAGTTTGCTCAGGCTAAGCAGACAAATTTGAGATGTACTGACAATCTCTGAACATGTACTTTAATGGCTTAAATATCCAACTATGTCTATATGTCCAGTAGTTGGAAGAACCTGATGAAAACATAGTATTAGAATAATAGGACAAACAGCTTCCAGTCACAGATGTGTGGGAACAATTGGAAAAAAAAGGAGGAAAAAACAGCAGTTGATGTTCTTGTCTAACAGGTGAGTGTAATCGAATGCACCTGATCTAAGTAATAAGCCAGATGCAATTAACAGGAATAATGAGGCATAAAAATGCATCATTTCACATGGTGATGATGGTGGGGGATGGCTCTGTATTTTACCCTTGGGTTCTCTGTTTCGCTCTGGTGAAACTTGGGCATTTATAATTACATCTGACTCACAAAAAAAGTCTACCTCACAATTGCTCAGAGTGAAAAAAACCCTGATTTTATGAAGATATGGCAAGCCGGCTGTTGACACCAATTTTTAAAAATGAGTGGCAGGGGGCCTCTATGGGATGAAATGATGATTGAAAAGCTTTGATTGGCGATCATAGCTTCGGGACAGTTACGCTGGAGACATCTGTGCCCGTATATTCTCTTTCAGAATGCTGCCGACAGTGGGCTGACCTTGAAAAATGCTAAACGTCTATTTAAAGAAGATGCCATTAAAACAAATCCCAGATTATTAGAACATATTTCAAGAGCAGAAAGTTTTTAGTTGCAAGGCCAGCATGTGAAGACATCAAAGATTCATAACCTTGTACACAGTAACTACCAGACGAAGAAAACTGCTTTCACATATTGCAAAGGACAAAAAACAACAGTGCCTGCTCATAATAATAAACAAACAACACTTAACTGTTTACATAATTTAATAAAGAATTAAAACCACATAATTAGTTGTCTATGTGCAGTTATTCATTTATTAATTCACATGCTGTATTCTTGTGAGCCAAAGCTAGATATTATTTAAGGAGAAAGAAATAGACTCACGGTCTCCATAGCAACGGAGAGATCCCACGGTCAGCTTGGCCTCCGAGCCGGGTCGATTTGTGTCCCCGACAGCCACTTGGCTGACCGGTAAATGGTCTTTATAAACCAGAAGCCCAGAATCGTCCCTCCTACCAAACAATACATTCAGAATACATTGTGAGAAAAAAAAAAATTAAAAAATTTTTTTTTCTGTATCATAGTACTAAACCTTAAGAATCTTAACTCTCCTTGTTGACAAGAGCTAATGAAGTCATTAAAGCTTTATTACGCAAAATGTTTGTTTTCTCTCAAAAGCAGCCCTTTGACACTGATGACTAGCTGTTTAATTACAGCAATACAATTTGTTTAATGAGTGGAAATACTCACTCCACGTATTTTGAGAAATTAATAAATATTAGTGAATGCACACGTACATAAACCTCACAGGTACACATGCACTATGTGTGCATTATTTTAATGCCACCATCTATCATGGTGCCAATGCAACTGCAAAAGCCATTTAAAAAACAATTATGTACTGCAAACCTGTAGAGGAAAAAAAAACACCATCAACAATGTGGTTGGGAATGAAACTTGCTGCTTTGAAATCCAATGTCCTAATTTGTATCCATTATGCATGCTGGTTCAGTTTGCTTGGGGTTTATGACAAGTGGCAAGTGCATCGCAATAACCCGCTGTCCATCTGTGCATGGGCCATTAACACATATTACTGTGTGTTCAGCTAAACCGGCAACAGAAGTAGCAAAATTCTCTCGTTCCAACAGTCTAGCTGTATAAATATTCACAAAATGTATCCAAAACAAGAAGATGATGAGGAAATCCATCATGAAAATACAAATGCTAATATGCTAATAAGATAAAACTCACCGACTGAGGCTATGTTTACCTTAAGAATATAGTATTAAAAGATAATTTCCAAGCTCTTAGCATAATGAAACTTGTGCAAACAAACACAATGTACATTATACAAACACAAGCACAGAGTTACCCAGGGGCACATAAAGTCTGTTTGGTTATTACTTTCCACCAATCCGTCCAATACACTTCCTGTGGAGCGCCAAATGCTTGCAAATATCTAATAGTCTATAGCTGTTCCAAAACCAAGTGAGCTGCCTTCTAAGGGGGCCATTCACACAGAATGTGTTTTTGCAGGGCTGTCGAACCACTGTGTCATGTCAGAGATGCTGCAAACAAAACTGCATTGGTCAAAAACATTTGTCTAGAGCATGTTTACAAAGAAAAACAATGGAAAGGGAGCGCAGTGAACTCCAAAATAAGGCTGCAATCTAACTTTCACAGACCCTTTTAAGTGATCAATTTGACATGCTTTACATAGGCAAAAACTCCACATGCCACAAAAATAATGCTTGCAAGAGAAAACACAACTTAAATGATTTCAGTACAGTCTGACATTAGCATGTTGCTAAGCTAATGGTGCAATACTCTGATATGTATAAAAATGTACAGGACAAGCAAACATTGGGCAGAACAATCCATTTTGAACTATTTTATCAATACTTTTCAGTATGAATGATTCAGTACTACAGTACATGTGAGCACTAATGGATTAGCTTGTTAGCATGGCCTAGATAATTCCTGCACTAATGTAGAGTTAATGTCTCTTTTTTTATTTTCCTATTTTTCGTCTGAACTAAAATATATTATATATTTTTTTCTTTTGCTTCTTATTCCATAACTTTCTCATAACTCTTTTTACTTTATCTTACATTACAATAGCCTGGTTTCCATTACAGATTTGCACAAATATTTTCTAAATGTTGATAAGAAAATATTGCGAAAGGATGATGTTTCCATTAAACGATGCTATGCAACTATTTGAAAGTATCTGGCCAAGTAGGTTGAAATACACAAATAACATTTTCCCTTTTCCACCAGCACTGCTTTTGCAGAGGTTTCTCTTTTCCAAAAGATACTTCTGTCAAGTCCTGTTCACACCAAGGACGAAAACTACAAAGGTAACGAAAAAGATATAGTTCTAAAAATCATTCTCAATATTGTAGAATAGCAGAGTCCACACCACAGCTATAATGATAAAGGCACAGGGAAACGATATCGTTGGAATCACTTTCAGAGTGATTTGTTTCCAGCTGATGAATGATAAAAACATTGACAGCCAATCAGAATCAATGCTGCTATCATTCACTGGTGTGGATGCTAATATCTTTATCTTTATAGTTATCGTTCTTGGTGTGAACAGGGCTTTGAAGAGCTTTCCACTTGGAGCATAATATTTGCCACAGCTTCTAGAAGCCCTCCTCCCTCATATTTGCTTCAAGGTCTTGATAAATTATGGAATTTTTTTGTTGTTTAAAATTCAGTACTCCCATAATTCTTTTGCATTTTATTTTGTATTTTAACATATCACGCCATCTTTAAAGAATGTTCAAGTAACTTTACGTACACCAGGTGACCTGTAAATAAGAAAAACTGTTTCCATTTCAGTTTTTCAAAATATTCCTCTTTTTCGAATTGCCTGAAAAACCACCTCATGCATCATTTTTTTTTTTTTTTGGTGATATATGGGATTTTTTTGTGCAATTTAAATGTTTCCATTAGGCATATTTTCAATTCGAACTTTCAATCTGCGCAGTTTGAATGATAATGGAAATTCAGCTAATGTTTCTTGTTAATATTATTTATTTATTGTATTTTTACTGTCATTGTTGGTACTTTGCAGTGACTGTGTTTCTTATTCTGATTCTGATTAGACACACTGTGGGCAAAAACGTGCATTCTGTTTAATTCATTTTACACAATGCTAATGTTTCACACTGGTGCCCAATTTTGTTTTGTATGGCTCATAGAAACATGAAATAGGCTATTTCCCTTGACTACTTTATTTACATTACACCAGTGTTATTTTAGTATTATGTATCTACTACTATAGAATTTATTAATATTTTGAATGAGCTTTTATGGTTAAAGATTTCATTTGAAAGTTTTATTAATTTTATGTGGTTTTGTCTTTTTTATGACTTTTAAAAATATTTCTATATAGCTTTAATTCATTTTTAAATATATTAACTTTGTTACAGAAAAATATATTTTTAATAGTTTAAGTTTCAGTTAACAACAATGGTTACAACTTTAGTGTTTGGGCCTTTGTGCATTCTTGTGGTGCCATTAGCCAATCAGTTTTGTGATGTTATGATGTTGCAGATGCAGTGTTTACTTGTAGGTGACATTGTACTGCTCAGCTGATTGGTTCAAAAAACAACTGTGCCCAGATGAAAGTGCTGTGATAATGGTAATACTAGCAGACTTTCTCTTTTCTTTGCTTTGCAAATCTAAGATGGAGTTTGTGATGTTAAGATGGATTGTTTATCTCTCTGCGCTTTAACAGCTGACTGGCATTACCAGCTACTGTATAAAGACCCATTAGAAAGGATGTAAATGAATGTGTCTCAAAGCAATACATGCACACATGCATTACAGACAATTCTATCAGAGTGTTTGACGAATGACCTCGTTCCCCTCCTCTGCAATATCGCCCACAGCTCTCTTTAGTAATAAAGCCACTGAACACACCAGCCAGAGCTTTTGTTGATAGAAATATCAGGGTTGGCTCTACTTAAACTTCTTTATCAGCACAATCTGTTTGCCATTTGCACAAGCGCTGAGGTCGAGACAACTGCGTCACGCAGCAGATACCGGTGTTTAATGAATACGCAGAGACAATAAGGCAGATGGGAACATGACATGCTTGTCTCTGCTAAGTTTGATAGGTGGGCCAAGAAGGACAGTAACTCGCAAATAGCAACTTAGTTCAAAGCTCATAATTAGCTACTGGCTTTGGTGATCGCCATGGAAACAGCATATTGCTGCTCAGATAATGTGTGGCTTACCATTGCTTCTGGTCGGCGTCACAGTTGCAGTAGTATTTGGAGTCGGTGCAGTTGCGCTCAATGCCACATGCGCATTTCTGAATGCCCGGCACAGAGCCGCCCCAGTAAAAGTGCTTCTCGTTACCGCGGCCGACCCACCATGTGTAAGGCGTCCCATCTGCAAACACATAAAAGACAGGGAAAGCACACCATTTATATTCATTATGTCTTCATTTTAATCTATCTATCTATCATTTTATCATTCTGCCATTCTATCCATCCATTTATTGTTCTACCATTGCATCCATTGATCCAAAATTTCATCCATCCATCAATTGTTCCATCATTACATTCATCCATCTATCAATCATTCCATCATCATTCCATTGTTCCGTCCATCCATCGTTCTACCATTCCATTCATCCATCAGTCATTCTATCCAACCATCCATCATCCATCCATCCATCCATTGTTCTCCCATTCCATCCATTCATCAATCATTCCATCATTCAATTGTTTCATCCAACCATCCATCCATCATTTTAATGTTTCACCCATCCATTCATCCAACATTCATCCATACATTCATCCATCTATCCATCATTCTTCCAATCCATCCATCCATCGAATCCATCCATCCATCCATCCATCCATCCATCCATCCATCCACCCATCCATCCACCCATCCATCCATCCATCCATCCATTGTTTTAATGTGTCATCCATCCATCCATCCATCCATCCATCATTCCCCATCAAACCATCCATCGATAAATTCCAAATGAATTCCAAGAATCTTTGTCCATGGATGACTCTTAACATTAACCAATAACTGCATGTAAGAGAGACTACAGATTAAATAAATAAATAATACCACAAACATTTTTAGATCCAGCATAACCAGCACAGAATTAAATCAGTTTAAATATAAAAGGCTTGCAGTTTCAAAGTTGAGTAAAAAGGATGTAAACATGGTCAAGTAAGCCTTTTGAGTCAAGGACAGTTTTGTTTAAATAGATCTATTTTGTTCTTAAAAGGCTGCCCTATGCATAAATAGCACACACCGATAAAGGCATCCATTCTTTTTCCAAATTGACCACATTTACATTACATACACATGTATATCATTTTATCTAAAGTGAATTTTAAAACGTTAACTGCAAAGTGACTTTTTTTTTTAAAACTATTTGATGCATTCCATGGGAATTGAACCTATGACCTTGCCATTGCTAGTGCCATTCTCTCTACTGTTTGAACACCAGCACAGCTACAGAATCCAACACAGAACTGAATCTCTGAACAGCTGTATGACGGCTGCTTATAACATGCAGACAACAGTAATTACAGTGCTTGAGATCTGAAGAGTACTTTACGGTCTAGCCCACAGATACGAGTACTAATTCCCTCCGTGTGTAAAGACACAACACGCTCAAAAGGATTAACACTTGGCTCTTTGGGAGCATGCATGGAGCTCTAGGGGCTGCTGGACTGCCATTCTCAAGCGCTGATGTGCGTGCAAATGCCCACATCTGCATGCACAGAGGGAAGCAAGACAATCCAAACACAGTGTAGAGCTGGCAAGTGCACTAGAGGCATACATACACACAAGCTTGTGACTACAGCGCACACACATGCGTAAGCATACGTACACACACGCGTAAGCATACGTACACACACGTAGGCAGAAACCGAACCACACAAACACACACGGTCTCTCATGGCAAAACTATAGTTTCCCTCATTTACTTCATTAACCTGCAGAGAGATGAATTGCAGATGAATGCTGCAACTGTTTGAAAATCATTGGAATATCACAATCATTGAGTTAAAACACTATAATTCTACAGATGACACACTGTTGGCTGCTGTTGTCATATATGCAAGAGCCTAATTACTTAAAACAAGCTTGATTCCGCAAGGCAGCTCCAGGGGCAATACGTGTAAAATGTGCTGTGTGATAGAGCTCTGTGCAAATGCTTGATGTGTGACTACATCTACATTAAAATAGAAAGTGTGCTTTGCTGTGGGAGTGTAAATCTCGTCAATGAAACTGATGAAAATCTCTGTTGAAAAAGGGTTCTGGATTTCACAAAATGGAAAGAGGCACATGATATTTAAAATTTTATTTATTCCAACTAACGATACTGTTGATAAAAATACGGAAAGAAAAAGACATTAACAATAGAAAAATTTAGAAAGAAATGCTTCAGAATTCAATTGTATAGTAGCAAATAAAAATAAACAAGCTCTAAAACAGAAAGTTATTAACATTCTCTAAAGCTGTAACTTCTGAAAAGTTTACTCAATATTTACTAAATAATATGCTATTACTTCAGACTCATGTTGTATCTTGTTTATGTTGTTACATTTTTAATACTATGTTCTGAACATCTAAAAAAAAGAAAATCTGGTCAAAGTTTGGTCTTTTTGACAGTTTGACATCTTTTCATTGACTTAGGCCCCATTTACACTAGTGCGTTTTCGTTTTAAAACGGCGTTTTAGAATGAAAACGATCAGTGTTTACACTGGTGTTTCCGCTGCGTTTCAGAAACGATCATTTGGTCATGTGACCATTCATGCAGGTACAACCATAGATGTGTATAGGTAGATCCCTATTATTTAGATTGCGGATGCATCTGCGTGCTTGTAGCAGTCGAGTGGGGGATCTACCCATACGTCTCTATGGGTACAATACAGAGTGTTCTATTATTGTTTACATGGTCATCAAGGATACGCAGAGAGAATGTGGGCAACCACGCCATCGTTTTCAAAAGTCTCCGTTTTGGTCCGTTTACACTGAAACGCTACCCCGGAGTTTTCAAACTAAAACGGGGTCTGCAGCGTTTTCAAAAGTCTCCGTTTTCGATCTTGAAAACACCGGAGTAGTGTAAACGATAGGCGTAACCGTAACAAAAGTTATGTGTTTTAAAACGAAAACGCACTAGTGTAAACGGGGCCTTAGGTATTATTTGTTGGCCTGAATTATACATCATTTATTTTTAAATGTATGTATATGACAAATAGGAAATATTTAAAAAATATAATTAAATGTAATTTAAAAAATGTAATGTAAAGGCCATTTATTGTAAGACAAAAAATATTTGTTGACAAAGGGTTTTTGGTTTTTGTAAAGCAAAAAAGGACACATCATGATGATGTTTAAATGACTCAGATTAAAACGTAAAAAAAAAGATATTCATACAAACAAGTACACACAATAGATTCAGAATGTTTTAAAATAAATAGCAAAACAATAAGACAAAATGAATAAATAAAATGTTTTAAACAGGCTCTTAAAACTGTCAACTTACTTTTGTTGACTAAAATTATGTAATTTCACTCTAAATTAACATCTATTGCATGAAGAAATACTGATGAAACTTTTTGTATAACAAAAACAAATGGTGAAAAGAAAAACTTTCAGTGTGGGATAAATCTATGATACTGATTTACCCCTCGTCACCACAGATTCCAACGAAACAATCCCAAAATGACCAAAGGATAAAACGTATCCACAGTTCGAGCAGACAGTCCCATCAGCTCAAAGACTTTCATCTCCACCACACTTGATTAGTAGCAAAGACTCCTGCTATTCCACAATGGAGCCGAGAATAAAGACCAGCACATTTCAGCCTCAGCCGACAGGGCTGACAGATACAGGAGGGACCCGCACATGGAGACTGCAGGCAGGAAGCCAACCTCTCCGAGTGACTGAAGAGATGCCAAGCAGCAGCCAGACAGAGAGAACCAGTATGAACGACAAGAAAAATGAGCAAACAACAGAAGAAAAAAACCCCATCATTGCTGTGATGGACACACATTATGACAGATGGTGAGTGGTCTCTGACACACGCCGTACAGCTGGTACTCGTGAAATGCCGTTGAACCAGGAATGCTGGGATTGATGCAGGTGCATAAAAAACATGGCCAAAAGACACACATGTGCACGCCTCACCTGGCCTTCCGGGGGTCTGTGGTGATTTGCAGTATGAAGTCTATGCCTCATTAAACTCTAGGGCCAATAGAGTTTGCTCCACCAGTGTTATCTGCATGGACTGCTTCCTGTTTCCCTCACCTCAGCTCACACCAGGCTCAATCAATCACTCCATTCACTCTTGGCTGGAAACACAGCCGTCGGGCCAAGCTAATTTAACAGGGAGATGGAGCTCTTTTTGTGCTCCTGCTGGGTTCTGAAACTGAGTTGATCATCCATTTGTAACCCAAACTCAATGATCGTTAAACAGGTGTAAACAAGATTGGCAACTCCGGACTCTCAGGAAAGGCTGCAAGCTCAGTAAGTATAAAGATTTTGGTCCAATTATAAAGGTTAAAGTCCAATTACATTAATGTCACAAAATAACTATATAAAAATCTATAAATATATATATATATATATATATATAAAATGCCAATCGGAATAAAAAATTTAGAAGGATCATGAAATATTGATAAATTAATGAATCAAAACTGATGAATCGACTGGGTTCGGTAAAACTGTTTTACAGTACAAACAGTAATAAAAATAAATAATTAAATAATAGTGTGAAATATTATTGCAATTTAAAATAAATTAAATTATTTTCAATTCTTTTTTCAAATATTTTCAAATATCATTTTCAGGATTCTTTGATTAATATAAAGTAAAAAGAACAGCATATAATTTATTTTGTTCTAAATAAAGATATTAATTTATTAAGATATTCTTTTACTTATTTAAAAAAAAAAATGACTTATTGATCCCAATTTTTTGAACAGTTGTTAAATTGTGAATATTTACTCCACATAGTGTGTCAAGCATAGTGTACACATACCCTGTCAAATGTAACCATTTTCCCTGGCAGTAACAATAAAAATATTTAACGCCGTGTCCTAACCACACATACTGGGCGATAAAAGGTATCTTTTCCATGTTAATCTGAGTTTTTGTCCTAACCAACCATGACATCAACACGTGACAAGCGACAGGGGATTCTATTTTAGAAACTGTTTCTATTTTCTGCAATGTCGTGGCTAGAACAACAACATACAGACTATGAAAATGATAATGTACTATTTCATAACAAAGATGGTATCAGTCACTCCTCAGTATATACTTTTAATAATGTTAAAAAGGTTGGTAACACTTTAGTATAGAGATCAGTTTTCACTATTAACTAGTCGCTTATAAGCATGCCTATTATTAACATATTGGCTATTTATTTATTTACTTATAAAGTACATATTCTACATGACCACATTCTACATCCCTAATCCTACCCAATACCTTAACCTCAATAAATATCAATAAGCAGCAAATTAGTAGTTTATTGAGGCAAAAGTTGGACCTTAAAATAGTCCAAAGTGTGACCAAAAGGTTTAATATTTATGAATGAGATTATACATTTATCCTTTTCATTGGGAGTGGAGTGCGCTTCCAGCAAGCGCTTGATCACACATGCTTCTGATTGGCTTTGATTTTTGATTGATTTTGTCGCGTTGCATAGCCATGATGTAGACAGACAAATTGTCGCTGGAATCGTGTTACGTTTGGTATAGACATAGTGAAATAGTTATTTTTGTAGCCAAGACTTTATGCTGTAACTAACTTATGCTGTAAAACCAACTAACCCTGAGAAAATATTTATTTGTCTAAAAAGTGTGACAACTAGTTCCAGCGCCCCCTATAGTACGGGTTTACAGTCTACGTTTGATTTTCACCTTGATCAAACCCCAGTGAGAATATTCCATATCACTTCCTCCATAACGATAAGCTGGAGGTTAATTAGATTTTTGTGAGAAACGAAAGCAAGGAAAAAGAAACTCGCCTCCAACAACAGCTGTTTAGGGAAAACACAAAGAATTGGTCTCGTTTGCGAGATTCGTATTGTATTTGCATGAGTATGGCTCCCCAATGAGCCTGATGTGTCTTGAGAGCCATTTTATAAATGAAACTTCAAATTCTATTTCAGTGCCAACATTTCCAACACTTTCTCTCTCTCCCTTTCTTTCTTTCCCCCAAACAACAGAATCCTGGCACAAATATTTCAGTCCCTCCCAGAAAAATCGATCGGTGAGACACAAATCTCATTTCCATTGTATCTAGTTCTTCTTGCCTGGGACCCACATTACGCCATCCCTTTCGAATTTGCAGCTCTCTGTCACTTCAAAGGACACGTCCCTCCATCTTTATCAGTCCTGTCTCCTCTAAGGTCCCCTCGTGCCTCGTCCCATTTTATCTAAGTGATGTAAAAAAGAGTGACGTCTTTCTTCCACCCTTTCATGTGAGAAGGAAAGCCCTGCCGCCACATGTAAATGCTGGGATCTTGGCTCGACACATCAGGACCTTGAATGACAGCTTCATTTTCCTGTCAGGAGGATCACAGTGGCGAGAGCCAGCTCTTCAGAGCCAGAACGGCTGTTCACGTCGCTGTCCATCACAAAACGCCTGTCTGCCTTTCCCGGGGGAAAGTCTGACACGATAGCCAGGAAAAGGAGCTCATCAGACCAACCTAAATTGGGAGAGCACTTCTTTCCTCCTGGAAAAAAAAGGCAGCCCCCACATTGAAACCTGGCACTGATCGAAAATTCATCTCATCATCAGTCTGGCTGAGGAGTTTCTCTCTGGAGGACATGGACGGCTCTTTTCACAAGTTGGGGAGATTACTGTTGCATAATGATTCGCTGACAGTACAACTCGCTGTGTAGAATGAACCCCAGTGGGAGCCTGGTATTGATCGGCACTCTCTCTTTCCTTAAATAGAGAACGGCTTGATAAATGGGCCTTATCGAGCTTATCTGTTACGGTAGGTGCGAGGAGACACACGCTGATGGATGCTTTTCAATGAAATATAGAGGAATTAGTACAGCACAGACTTGCATGCTGATGTCTCTGGTGACTAAATGTGCACAAAACATTATCATAATGTGTACAGGGTGATAACGGCAAAAAACATCTTGAGATGGAGAGAGAGCTGTGGCCTGGTGGAGTTGCAAAGTTCCATTGTGAAAGATCTGTTGCACATTTCATCTTGATTTAATCCCTCACTCTTCTACATGTAGATTCATGTTTTGTCTTTTATATGAGAGAAAAAGCTATAAAAATGACAAAGTGAACAGGTAAACACCCAATATCCATTATTACAGAAATAGTTCACCCAAAAATGAAAATTCTGTCATCATTTAACTCACCCTTATGTTCTGTGAAAAGTAGGACCCTATGATTTCCGTGATGAGGAATTCATGGACAGAATCGCAGAATCCAGTCATAAAAATGGAATTTACTGTATAACATGGAATGTCACAGAATTTGCCAAATTTTGGATAAATAAATAAAAAGTAGGTCAGTACACTTAAATCAATACAGGATATGGATTAGTGTCTGTGAATATTAAGCCACAAAAATACTATTTAAATATGAATCCTGCATGTTGTGCATATCTCTGTGTGAATTAATGGCGCAGACGCACTGTATCGTTTACTGCATACATACTAAAGTGCACACGACACTTGCTGTGTTTTCAGCCTCTGCTGCCTCAATATATGACTAGATGAACACAATTTCTAGAACTGTTCCGAGAGTCACTTCATGAGCATTTGGAATTTGGAAAAAATAAATAAATAAATAAATAAATAAATAAATAAATAAATTTAATAAACGGAATGTAGGAAAAAATAAAACATTTCATAGGGCCCTAGAAAAGTCAATGGACTCTTTTCACATTTTTATGGGGTTCTCAAAAGTGAAAATTGTCATAGTTGGGTAAATTTCTATAGTGTTGAATGAAAACAACAACAAATATAATTTTTGCATTCAAAAATTCCACAATAGCATTTCTATAACTTTCAAAAAATCATTAGATTGATTAGGCAGCCATATGACTGGTTACTCATTGAAGCTAAGCAGGGTTGAGCCTTGTCAGTACCTGGATGGGAGACCTCCTGGGAAAACTCGGTTGCTAGGGAGGTGCTAGGGAGGCCAGCAGGGGGTGCTCACTCTGTGGTCTGTGTGGGTCCTAGTGCCCCAGTATAGTGATGGGGACACTATACTATACCATCCTTCAGATGAGACGTTAAACCGAGGTCCTGACTCTCTGTGGTCATTAAAAAATCCCGAGATGTCTTTCAAAAAGAGTAGAGGTGTGACCTCAGCATCCTGGCCAAATTTGCCCACTGGCCTCTGACCATCATGGCCTCCTAACAATCCCCATATCATCTGCTGATTGGCTTCTTCACTCTGTCTCCTCTACACCAGTAAGCGGGTGTGTGGTGGGCGTTCTGGCGTACTATGGCCGCCATCGCACTATCCAGATGGATGCTGCACACTGGTGGTGGATGAGGAGATCCCCCTTACAATGTAGAGCACTTTGAGTGCTTAGAAAAGCGATATATAAAATGTAATTAATTATTATTATGCTGGAAAAAAGGAAAAAGATCGAAAATAATAACTGTGGAAATGTGTCCTCACAGTCCATGGACCCCAATGACTTTCATTTTATGGACAATGAAAAGATTCTTCAAAATATCTCTTTTCCATAGAAAAGAGAAATAATACAGGTTTGGAACAACATGAGGGGTGAGTAAATAATAGAATTTTCAGTTTTGGGTATACATAACAATAACCTTCCATTCTCAGAAAGTCATTAAGGTATCAGTTAGCATGTGATTTGCTATAATTTGTAAGACCAGTATTGCAAAGCACATTTCTGCCAGATATTCCTCAGTCTCCCCTGTTTGCTCCCAGCCTGCCCTGAGGTATTTCTCTCCCTTCTCTCTTTTATCACAGGAGTGAGATGCTGTTCTGTCAGACAAAACTCCCTTAACAATATCTCTATTGATCCACCTGGCAATCTGACGCCGTTTCTATTTGACTTTGTCCGGTTTAAAGCGAGACCAGAGAGTGATTTACACTCTAGCAGTTTGCACTAGCCAAGCCTCTCTCACTTCTCAGTCTAAAGGAGGTAATTGGACATCCAGAGACAAGTAATGCAGAAGATATGGCATCATTAGCTTCCTTGTTTCCCTCCAGATAACACAAAATATCCAGCCATCTCCAGTAGTCATTAAAAAAATCCTCCGGGTTGATATGGCAGGCAAGAGATAGCAGGCCAAAACATGCTTCACGACTGCCAAGCAGGGGTGAGAAGGGTCACTGGTCCAAACTCTACAATCATGTGCTGTGTACATCTGCCAGAGTTTAGAGAGGTGAAGATATTGTGCTCATCATGGATTTATGCATGTTTCTTCAACTACAAAAACTTTTTAGAACACTTCAAACTAGTTTAGTTGTCTGCTAACAATGTCCAATGGTGGACAAATATCTCATATTTTGTGTTGTATTTAACAGCATTTTGACATTTTAGCACAATGGCATTTTAAACATTTTTCAAACACTGAACAATTCTCATTTGTCTTGCTAAGGCTATTTTGGTCACACTTTATTTTAAGATCCAATTCTCGCTATTAACAAACCATTAACTATGACTTTCACCTCAATAAACTCCTAATTTGCTGCTTATTAATAGTTAGTAAGGTAGTTGTTAGGTTTAGGTATTGGGTAGGATTAGGGATGTAGAATATGGTCATGCAGAATATGTACTTTATAAGTACTAATAAACAGCCAATATGTTAATAATAGGCATGCTAATAAGCAACTAGTTATTAGTGAGAACTGCTACCTATACTAAAGTGTTACCACTATTTTAATACCTAACATTGTATGTATACTAACTGCAGACAAATTAAATATTAAATAAATTAAACCTGACACTCAAACACCAGAACCACACACCAAATCTGCAAAACCACACACTAATTCTTGGCCTTTGACTCAGTTTTCAATTTCATAAAACACTTTTTTGCAAAACGCAACACAATTCTCTGTGTAACACACAAAAATCTATCAGGAAGTATCTTGAGTTCCTTTTTTTGTGTGTGCAATTCTTGGATTTGTGTGTAAAGTTTTGAAAAAAAAAAAAGAGGCAAAGTTTTGACCAAGTTTTGAAGTTTTGAGTTACAAACCAACCTCTAGAACAAGTGCCAGATTTGAAGAACCACCCACATACAAATCAATGGACTAACTTAATTTTGTAGTGCTGTGCCCCTTGGCCCACTATAGACATGACATCCATCACAGAAATGCCTAATAATATTTGTAAATGAGAATACAGTGAAGCTCATCTTGTTTGAAATTAATAGTCTTCTTCCCAAAGATATCATAAAATTTAACATTTCCCCTGAATTATTGAAGATTCAGTGGATTTAAGGTGAAAGCTTCTTTGCAGGCAGACTTTTTCAGCAATGATATCAAGCTGATATAAATACCTCCAGCACTGCATTGAAGGGTTTTAGAATTCCATTAGTGCTTTACACCCTTTAGCCAAAAGAATAAGTTTCTGTCTGACTCTCCACTGCTAGAAAATTGCCATCACAGGTGCAAAATCTAATATAGCTGAATTACACGGCACTGAAGAGGAGCATGATCACAGGAGATCAAAGGTCACCAAGAATAACAACAGATGAAAATAAAAGATTATTTTCTAAAATGCCACATTTAAATAAGTCTATGGTTTTCGTTACATATTTTGGTGTTTGTGCATTCAGAAGTTTGAAAAAGCTCTGGCATTTACTCTTTGAAGCCCATCTTATTGTTTTATTTTCTCTTTGAATTACTTCTTCCTTTCACATATATTTCTCAGTCATTTTTTCACTTAATGAATCACCGTAGGAATTCATCTTACAGTCTTACTGGCCTTGAGACAGGTATGCCACACCGATTTATATTCCCTTATAAGTATTCCAAGTCCAGTGATCCAGTTCTGTTTCAGCTCAATAGCCGAGCCTTCATGCATATCTGAATAATTACATTGTCCCTTCCGTTGGCTGGCAAAATAAAACGTTGAGCTGGAATGTTGTCGTAAACAAAAACAATGAACATTTATAAAATGAAAATTAATTGTGCCTTGGTAATTGCCTTTTTCACCTGAAAAGGACACAACAAATTTTCTCTCAGGCTTCATTATAATTTGCAGCTGAGTGCGAGCACGTCATGACGGAATCATCATTCTTTGGACAGGCTGCCTCTCTTGACGCTAAGTGCATCAAAATCACTGATTGGACGGATTGTTATTGCAGGTCATCTCAATCAGCTCTGCTGTGTTGAATGCTAATGAAAGGGTAATGTGAAGAGAGAGAAATTGCTGGGCAGATTACATGGTGAGGTCACCCCCATTTTTAATGAATCTTTTGGTAGTAAAGCTTTAAAGGGACAGTTCACTCAAAAACAAAAATTGCAAATGTCATTCCAAACCTGTATGACTTAAAATACAGTGGTGGCCAAAATTATTAGAATACTAGTATTTTAACCAGCTAAAAATGGTTTTAAGTCAGTTATTTCTGTCTTTTGCTGTAGTGCGTCAGTAGGGACGTTCATTTTGCCATTAATTGTAATAAACCAGTCATTTTTGTTTGCACAAGGAGTCTGACAACAGCCAGTGCTCCACACAGAAATCTGCTCCCATCATCATTATCCAGTCTGTCTGGAATGACATGAAGATGACATGACATGGGAAGTCGTGGCCTAATGGTTAGAGAGTCAGACTCGTAATCCAAAGGTTGCCAGCAGGGATTGTAGGTGGGGGGAGTGACTGTCCAGCGCTCTCTCCACCTCAATACCACGACTGAGGTGCCCTTGAGCAAGGCACCGAACCCCCAACTGCTCCCCGGGTGCCGCAGCATAAATAACCCCCACTGCTCCGGGTGTGTGTTCACTGCTGTGTGTGTGCACGTTGGATGGGTTAAATGCAGAGCACAAATTCCGAGTATGGGTCACCATACTTGACTGTATGTCACTTCACTCACTTAAACCGAACAAACTGAGACAGACTAAATCCAGAAGAACTGTGGCAATGTCTCCAAGATGCTTCAAGAAACCTACCTGCAAAGCTACAGTACTGTTAAACGTTTTAGACACTTGTATGAAAATGCTGTAAAATTAGGAATGTCATAAATATATATATTTTTTCAATTAACTTCTATTAACTAAATTAAATCAACATTTGCTGTTACCATCCTTTGCGTTTAAAGCAGCTTTTGCCCTAGATGCACTTGTGCATAGTTTTTCAGGTAACTTAATGGCAAAATTAATGTTTGTAAATGTAAACTGATATTTCTTACTGACACACTACAGCAAAAGATAGAAATAACTGACTTAAAACCCTTTTTTAGCTGGTGAAAATACTAGTGTTCTAATAATTTCAGCCACCACTGTATGTATGACATAAACGATTATTTGTTTGCTTCTTTATCTAAAATGTATTTGCAATATACTACTATATGTAATGTGACCTTGAGCGATGGAAAGGCACTATATACAGTGGGTATGGAAAGTATTTCCTGTAGCTCAAATAGTAGAGCATGGCGCTAGCAACGCCAAGATCATGGGTTCGATTCCCAGGGAAAGCAAGAGCTGATAAAATGTAAAAACTGTAACTTGAATGCAATGTAAGTCGCTTTGGATAAAAGCGTCTGCTAAATGCATAAATGTAAATGTAAATGTAAATGTATTCAGACCCCCTTAAATTTTTCACTCTTTGTTATATTGCAGCCATTTGCTAAAATCATTTAAGTTCATTTTTTTCCTCATTAATGTACACACAGCACCCCATATTGACATAAAAACACAGAATTGAAATATCACATGGTCCTAAGTATCCAGACCCTTTGCTGTGACACTCATATATTTAACTCAGGTGCTGTCCATTTCTTCTGATCATCCTTGAGATGGTTCTACACCTTCATTCGAGTCCAGCTGTGTTTGATTATACTGATTGGACTTGATTAGGAAAGCCACACACCTGTCTATATAAGACCTTACAGCTCACAGTGCATGTCAGAGCAAATGAGAATCACAAGGTCAGAGGAACTGCCTGAAGAGCTCAGAGACAGAATTGTGGCAAGGCACAGATCTGGCCAAGCTTACAAAAAAATTTCTGCTGCACTTAAGTTTCCTAAGAGCACAGTGGCCTCCATAATCCTTAAATGGAAGACGTATGGGACGACCAGAACCCTTCCTAGAGCTGGCCGTCCGGCCAAACTGAGCTATCGGGGGAGAAGAGCCTTGGTGAGAGAGGTAAAGAAGAACCCAAAGATCACTGTGACTGAGCTCCAGAGATGCAGTCGGGAGATGGGAGAAAGTTGTAGAAAGTCAACCATCACTGCAGCCCTCCACCAGTCGGGGCTTTATGGTAGAGTGGCCTGATGGAAGCCTCTCCTCAGTGCAAGACACATGAAAGCCCGCATGGAGTTTGCTTGAAAACACCTGAAGGACTCCAAGATGGTGAGAAATAAGATTCTCTGGTCTGGTGAGACCAAGATAGAACTTTCTGGCCTTAATTCTAAGCGGTATGTGTGGAGAAAACCAGGCACTGCTCATCACCTGTCCAATACAGTCCCAACAGTGAAGCATGGTGGTGGCAGCTGCAGGGACAGGACGACTGGTTGCAATCGAGGGAAAGATGAATGCGGTCAAGTACAGGGATATCCTGGACGAAAACCTTCTCCAGAGTGCTCAGGACCTCAGACTGGGCCGAAGGTTTACCTTCCAACAAGACAATGACCCTAAACACACAGCTAAAATAACAAAGGAGTGGCTTCACAACTCCGCGACTGTTCTTGAATGGCTCAGCTACTAAATACTGAGCAAAGGGTCTGAATACTTAGGACCATGTGATATTTCAGTTTTTCTTTTTTAATAAATCTGCAAAAATGTCAACAATTCTGTGTTTTTCTGTCAATATGGGGTGCTGTGTGTACATTATCGAGGAAAAAAATTAACTTAAATTATTTTAGCAAATGGCTGCAATGTAACAAAGAGTGAAAAATTTAAGGGGGTCTGAATACTTTCCGTGCCCACTGTAAATAAAACTACTTCTTCTAGATAGACTGCCAGTCTGCACATTAGAGGTGGGAATTTTTAAGTGACAACTTCTGTTGATTACATGGTTACACCAGTAGGTGGCAACAAGTGTCTTTGAATCACTGACTCATTTCTTAAACATTTGTTCAAAAACAGATTCATTCAAGAATGAAACAAGGTCTCAAAGTCAACTAATCATTCCTTCAACGGATTTGCTCAAAAACACTGATTTGTTCAGGAATAAAACAAGTGACTGTTTGTAAGGGCGAGTCAATTAATCAATCACTGAACAGATCAATAAAAAACTGAAAAAAAAACTGAAAAGGAGTCAACTTCATCGACAACTTAAATTTTTTCTGGGGCCATAGACAACTGTTTAAACTGGATGGCCTCCACCCAAACAAACTTGGTGCAAGAGTGCTAAAGGACAATATCTACTAGGGGTTGAACGACTTTTATGTGATGAAAGTTGAGTCGAAGTCGACTAGTCGCTGATGACGCCATTAATGAATAAATAAGTCTGGAGCTGTGACAAACACCTTGTGCACAGCTATGGCATATGACACAGTGCTGCCCACATGACTATTGCTCCTATAACGGCTAATTTTTATTAGTTCTTTTGTCTTTGGGTTGTTATATTTCTCACAGATTTTTGCTCGTTCTAAATCAGATACAGATAAAGTAGCACGTAAAGATTACATTCATATGAATGCATTAATGAGAGCGATTGCGTGTGTGAGTTAATTCTACCTGGCAGCGACTCTCTACTAGTAGTGAAGCTGTGGGATTTAGTTTAGATTAGTTTAATCACAGAACAGTGTTGAAATACATTTCCGCGCTGAACGATTCTGTGCACGCGCGATCTGTGCATGATGTACGTGCTACTGTCTGCAGCCTATGTGTGTGCGTTAAAGAGCAGCAGCGCATTATATTAGAATGGCGATTAACTGACCTGTACTATAAGCTGTTTAAAACATGCATTCTTCCGTTCAATTTCGAGCATCCAGTAATATAATCACACATGTCTTGTGGAGCGCTTTCAGAGTATACATTTATTTGTCATTTTAACTGTTTGGAAACGGAGCGTAAATGTGGGAGTCCTTCAGAGATTTCTTATACTGTTGCGCCCTCTATAGGACCAGCGACTAGTCAACGTCAAGCTTAAAGCGTCATGGCAGAGAATTAAAGTCGACTAGTCGATTAGTCGGTGCAACCCCTAATATCTACTTCTCCCTCCATCATCCTTCGGTAGTGTGTGTAAATCCACTCAATGTGAATGGCACACACACACCTGGACAGAGTATGAGTGACCACAGGACTTCATATCAGCTTCCCACAAGGACATTGATAATGCCACGCAGCCACAACAAGCACTGCTCATGGAGATCCCAGCTAAACCCTGCCCACAGAGCTCATCACAGACAGACTGTGATGTACTACAACAGCTCCAAGACTCGGCACCCAAGGACGACTTTCTGGAAAACAGCCAGGGAAGCCATATCACAGCCACCGGAACACCAGAACCAGAGCCCATCTCACCAGACAAATTATCCCTCTCTCCAGCATCTCCACTTCTAAGCTTCTCACAGAAAATGGAGCAACTAGTGTATGCTGGGACAAAACTCTCCCACTCTTTCGTTGCAAGCCCCCAGATATCAGCTAAAAAACGGCGGGCTTGACAACCACCAAAGCCTAGTGGGCCCAGCTTGCCCTCCTCCTCCTGTGAGAGCTCTCCGGCCGCTGCCACAACGCCAGGGCCCAAACCCTCCTCTATCGGCTGTAGGTGAACCAAAAACAATTGATAACAGCTCTCAGTGATATGTGTCGGGTCCCCGCTATGATAGCAGCAACTGTCACAAATATTTACAGAACAAGCAGGAACCCGGTGTGCCTGTAGTTTCCTCTGTTTATGTTTTATCACGTGATAGATAGTCTAAGGCCTTCTCAAACCGTACGGCTGACCCATCTAATCTGTGGCCTATTATGCATCAAACTAAGATTGCTGTAGAGACAAAATGTAATTCCATCAAGTTAGCATTTTTAAATATTCGCTCACTAAAAAGAAATCATTTCTGATCAATGATTTAATAACCACAAACAACCTGGATTTTATGTTTATAAATGAAACATGGCTAGAAGACAGCTGCAGTGCAACAGTCCTTAATGAAACAACGCATTCTGTTTATCATTATTTACAGGCCTCCAAAATACTCTCCAGCCTTTGTTGAAGAGTTCACAGAACTGTTATCAATGATTTCCTCAGAGTTTGACTGTTTTACTATTGCAGGGGATTTTAATATTCACATAGATAATGCAGAAATCAAAACTACAAAAGAAATCATAACTGTTTTAAACACTTTTGACCTGATTCAGAATGTGCATGGACCAACACACAATCGTGGACACACTCTAGATTTACTCATCAGTAGAGGTCTAAACATTTCATCCATTGTTATTAAGGATGTAGCACTATCTGATCACTTCTGTATTTTCTTTGATATAATGATCTCTGCTACCATTGAATCTAGATCTGTCTCTGTCAGAAAGAGATGCATTAATGAGAACACTAGTGCGCTATTTATGGAGGCTATATCTTTAACACCAAGCATTTCTGCAGACTCTGTTGATCTTCTCCTTGATTCAAAAAGTTAAGAATGTTATTGATGATATTGCTCCTGAAAAAGTCAGAAAGAAGACTGGCAGACAGAAATAGCCTTGGAGAAAATCAACAGCAGTTCAGAGTATGAAAAGACAATGCAGAAAAGCTGAGCGGATGTGGCGGAAGACGAAACTTGATATTCACAATAGCATCTACCGTATAAAGACAGCTTTCATGCTTTCAATGTGGAACTAGCCACAGCTAGACAGACCTTCTTCTCAAACCTTATAAACAGTAACTTAAACAACACTCGCAATCTTTTTGCTACTGTTGAGAGACTAACAAACCCCCCAAGTCAGATTACCAGTGAAATGCTTTCCGACAGCAAATGCAATGAGTTTGTTTCCTTCTTTTCTGAGATCAATAATATCAGAAAGGCGATTGGCACATCTTCTAGCTATGCAGAGGTCACACAGATGCGACCGCAATTTCAAAAAGAAGCAACTATGTTTTTGAAGCAATTGATAGCAAAATTTTGGAAGAAAAAGTACAGCACCTTAAATCGTCAACCTGCTATCTTGACACACTTCCCACATCTTTTTTCAAAAGTGTGCTTAACTGTTTAGAAGCGGATCTCTTAGAAGTGGTGAATGCCTCACTTCTTTCTGGGACTTTTCCAAACTCCCTGAAAACTGCAGTTGTTAAGCCCCTTCTGAAAAAGCGCATTCTTGATAACACCATATTGAGCAAATTTAGACCAATACCAAATCTTTCTTTCATAGGTAAGATTATTGAAAAGGTCGTTTTTAATCAGCTGAACAGCTACTTAAACTCAAATGGATACCTGGACAATTTTCAATCTGGTTTCCGAGCGCATCACAACACAGAGACAGCACTCATTAAGATAATAAATGATATTCGCTTTAATTCTGATTCTGGCAAAATATCTGTGCTGGTACTACTAGATCTTAGTGCTGCGTTTGACACAGTGATTCTGGAACCAGACCTTAGTTTCAGTAGTCATGTCAAAGCAACTAAATCAGCACACTATCTTCTCAAAAACATTGCAAGAATTAGATGTTTTGTTTCCAGTCAAGACTTGGAGAAACTTGTTTATGCCTTTATCACCAGCAGGGTGGATTATTGTAATGTTCTCCTCACCGGCCTTCCAAAGAAGACCATTAGACAGCTGCAGCTCATCCAGAACACTGCTGCCAGGATTCTGACTAGAACCAGAAAATCTGAGCACATCACACCGGTCCTTAGGTCCTTACACTGGCTTCCAGTTACATTTAGGATTGATTTTAAAGTACTTTTACTCATTTACAAATCACTCAATGGCCTAGGACCTAAATACACTGCAGATATGCTCACTGAATATAAACAGACCACTCAGTTCATTAGGATCGGGACAGTTAGAAATACCAAGGGTTCACACAAAACAAGGGGAGTCTGCTTTTAGCTATTATGCTGCCCGTAGTTGGAACCAGCTCCCTACATCCAAACTGATTGCAAACTCATTTTCTATTCTTAACTGTTTTAAATTCATTTTAAATAAATTGTTATATAATTTTAAAAGTTCAAACAGAAGGCTGGAGTAAGTGCTGTGATGGTAAAGAGAATGTGGGTAAAGAAAGACAAGTATGTTGGTTAGGACCTCTGAGTTCTATTTGCTTGGTTTATGATGGTCGAAGTAAGTGACGCAGTGGAATAGTTAGGTGTTTTGGAAGGTTTTTTTCTCTTAGCGCGGAAGAGTTTGAACAAAGCTTAAGAATATCTGTTTTTAAATTCCTTGTTTTTATTGTTGTGGTTATTATTCTTAATTTTGAATTCCTTGTTTTTATTGTTGTGATTATTTTTTTTAATGACAATTTTACTTACTTTTATGTAAAGCACTTTGAATTACCATTGTGTATGAAATGTGCTATATAAATAAACTTGCCTTGCCTTGATTGATTCAGGAACAAGGTCTTTATGAGTGAATCATTGACTCATTTATTCAACCAATTTGTTCAAAAACACAGATTCATTTGGTAACAAAATAGGTGACAAAAAAGTGTTTATGAACAAGTCAGGGAATCGTCCATTCAAAAAAATCATTCAAAAATGCTGAGTCATTCAGGAGCGAAGAAAGTGGCTGTCTTTATGAGCGAGTCAATCAATCATTCAATGAAACGTTCACTCAAAAAAAATGTTCAAAAACATGAATTTATTCAGGAATAAAACACCCACGGCTTTGTGATAAGAGATGCACAACAGATAATTCTGCTGTGGCTTTGTTTGGGACTATTTTCACTGGTGGGGAAAGTGCACAAAGTAACTGGCAAGTTACTTTAGTATTAAATTTCCTTCAAAAAAGAGAATGAAAAAAACACCACATAGTATACAACCACCCATTTGATGCTAAAACACAATGAATTTATTTTCAAAGAATGTTTTGGCTAGTTTAAATATTCATATATATGCATTTTTGTCCTTTTTTGTACCTCAAAAGCCTCTGCTCAACAACTTTCATTGAATGGAAAAGAAGACCATGTGTCTTTTATGTTCCACAGAAAAAATAAACTTTGGAAAGACATGAGGGTGAGAAAATGATGACAGGATTTTTATTTTTGGGTGAACTTTGGTGAATCTTTTTTAAGTAGAACTGGCAATGGGGAAGGAAGGAACAACAGACACAGGCCAAGTCAGCGAAAACACACTAAATTATTCAAATTGACATACCTCAGATTCAATCCTTTTGCTATAGTACCTGTCAGGCCACAAATCCCAGGAATATCACAGAATGAGGAATATTCTTGATTTGTTGAACAATTACTAAAGCCCTGGAGCAAGAGCTGTGTTCGATCATGAGGTCAGGCAAAGAGTGGATTATTTTTACAAGTATTATTTTGTGTTGAAAGTAAAATTAACGATGGTTCAATTAAGATCCTCTAACATGAATGGAAGCTTTCTATTTAACAAAAGGTTCTTTAAAACGGGAAAAAAGGCCCTTCATATTATACATTTTACAATATTTTTCACAGTAAGAAAAAATGGTTATTTTAAGAACCAACAACGGTTCTTCTACTGTGTCACTAAGCTTTATTTATAAGAACGTAAAACCTGAATAACTGAAAGTAGCTACAAAACTCTGCAAACCAGTCAAAGACACTAAGGCAACTGAAAGTGCAGTGCAGCTCAAACAACAACAGATTTGCCACAAAAAAGCCCTTTCTCATAAAAACACTATGCTCAGATCATCCTCTCTCATGAACCAGAGGTTTGACAGATTGGATTCCTTAAAGCTTTAAGACATTGTCAAGCATTTCATATGGATGTGGGATGCAGCATCATTGGGAATCAGTCAGATTGGATGCAGCATCCATAAATCGCTCTCTGGCTGTCAAATACTTCAGTCAGATGACAACTGTGCAAGAAACCCACCATCTCTGAGGCATCAGAAATTAAAAAGCCTCTCTAGTGTGCTTTCTGTAGACAGGATCTGAGTGTGCAAGCAAACTAATCAACAGAAAGCAAATTCCTTGAGGATAAAGGTTGAGTGAACCAGGCAAAACCTGTCAGCAAGTTGTCCTCTCCTGACCAAAACTCCTCTCCCTCCTGGACTCTGAACTGTAATTTGCCCTTGGTCAAAAAGAAGCCTGCCTGAAGAAGAAAGCAGAATGATGGTGGACTATGGTTTGGGATTGGCGTAGACCACAGTGAACTCTGGTAGCTTTCTCTCCAAATCAATAATTCAAGCAGAATCATTCAGAAAACAAGAGTGGGAGATGAGAGATCAAATTTCAGCTCCTTTTCCTTCACAGTTTTTCATGAACTCAGTACAACAAATAAACGCATAGAAGCAGGTCAGATAGTGTCTTCTGAAAACATCACTTGAAAGATCTTCATACAAGTACAATGCACGTCACAACTCTCTTTGTAGGTCCTAAAAAAAAAGAGGATATCACTGCCCATGGGGACACAGCAGTTCCCAGAAACATTTCTTTGGGTTTAAACTCATATACAACATGATTGGAAAGCAGTGTTGTTAAAGTCAACTAATTTCTTTCTAACTTTCTAATTTCTTTCAATCTAATTTCTTTTTTTTTGGCTAATAAAAAAAAAATAATAATAATAAAAAAAAAAATAGTAGTGATGAAAAATAAATAAATAAAATAAAAACATTTAAAAAATAATAAAAAATAAAATAAATTAATTAAAAATTAAATAGAAAGTACAAATGTTGCTCTGGCAACTAAATTAAATAAAAAGAGATTAAAAGAAATAATAATAAACAGCACATACAGTAACAAAACTGCATACAAAAATATAAACTAAAATTAAATAAAAAAAAATGAAAATACAGAAATAA
Source organism: Acrossocheilus fasciatus (assembly GCA_036784905.1). NCBI lineage: Eukaryota > Metazoa > Chordata > Actinopteri > Cypriniformes > Cyprinidae > Acrossocheilus > Acrossocheilus fasciatus. The sequence continues at coordinate 13,761,188 of CM071961.1, forward strand.
TATACAATACAATACAATACAATACAATATAATATACAACTAATATCTATTTTGTTGCATAGAATTTAGAGAACTGAAATTTGCAGCCAATTAACAACAGTGGTTTTTATTTATATAAAAAATATCACATTCATCACATTTATGTAAACCATATCATGACAATATACGAGAAAACCAAACTATTCCAAAGCTTTCCAATTCTAATAGATAATTTTCAAAAAAGTAAGCGAAGTAAGAGATGCAATTCAAATTTTGTTATTTTTGGATCAATGTGCAATTCTCATTCGGCAAATCTGTTAAGCACTTCATTCTTCACTGGAAAGCTGTATAGGTTCCAAGTGAAGATTATATAATTTTTTTTTCTTGTCTGTCTGTAATTTGTGATGTGAAAACACAATAAATGCTTAGTAAAATATCTAATGTAATATTCAAATTATTCTCTATTGTTTTCAAATCCCATTTGTTAACTGTCAGTTTTTCAGAAACAATGAAGAGAAATACTGAAAACAGAAGAGACTTCCTTTTCCCAGAGCACAAATGAATTAATTAATGACTTCACAATCATGGAAAAAGGAAATGTAAGGGGGCTGCATCCCTTCCAAAATGAATCAAGCATTACTATCACCACCATTGGTTTTAATTATTAGAGAAGAACAAGCTGTCCTCATTAGTGCTCTTTTTCCTTATGTTGCTTGTATCATACTTCATAATTAGCAAAAATTGCACATGCTTTATCTCACTGTTTTTGAACTGTTTACACAAGTGAACAGCATGCTAGATGCCACTGCCAAATACTTTTTGTTGAGCTGAATTTACTCAGAGAGTGTAGAAAGTAATTGTTTTTCATACAGCAAGTAAATGTAAAATATACTGCAAGTAAATAGCTGTTTTCTAATTTAATATATTTTAAAATGTATTTGTTCCTGTGATGCAAAGCTGAATGTTCAGCCGTCATTACTCCAGTCTTCAGTGTCACATAATCCTTCAGAAACCATTCTAATATACTGATTTGCTGCATGCTCAAGAAACATTTATTATTCTCATCATTGCTGAAAACAGTTGTTCTGTGTAATATGTTTGTGGAAACATACTTTTTTTTTCTTCTTTTGTGCTCTTTGTTGAATACAAAGTTAAAAAGAATAGCATTTATTTGAAATAGAAATCTTTTGTAGCATACAGTAAATGTCTTTACTGTCACTTTTTATCAAAAACAATTCTTTTAAAATTCTCTTTCTTTGTCACAATCATCCAGGTGGTGAGAGCTTTTTTGAGACACTGAGAAAATGGCACCAACAACTTCACCAAAGAAACTTTAGGTAAAGCTTCCTGTCGTATTGATTACTTACAGCTTTTTTGAGAGACTCTTTTAGTGAAGCCACAAGGTCAAAGAACACTTTTATGACCCAAAGTCATTCTCAACAGGCACTAACACCGCAATGAATCATGCAAAGCTTCTTCATTACTGGTCTCACAGGGGTGCTGAAATAACCCTTTATGAAGTCTTGAACCTACTCTACCCCCCAGAGAGAGTGAAATCGAGTTTTCAGAGAAGAACTCCAGAGATCACATGACAACGCTTTCAGAAAACAAAGCACATAATCAAAAAGAATCAATTAATTTGTTGAGGCAGTCATTTTTATTTGTTAAAATGCATTACGTCCTGCACCGATTAAAGGGATATTGTACTTAAAAATGAATGTTCTGTCATCACTTCCTCACTCTTAAATCTTTTCTGTAAAACACACAAAATAAGAATTTAGGCTAGTTGTTATTTCTCAAACATCCAAAATATGCAAAAACACCATAAGCACATTTATTCCTTTAACCATGTTGTCAAACCTCACTGCTTTGTGGCAGCATCTCCTAACCTTTTAACAACATTCTCCAGCTCCAATGTTTCACGGTAAACATTCACAAAGAAAATATTACATTTGCTTGTAGTTCAACGTGTCAATCTCTCAACTTCACAGCCTTGAGATGGAAATAGCCTTTAGACTCCTGTCAGTCAACACAGAGGGAGGGAGCACAACAGATGCACCGATCTCATCTGATTTGATCACAGCCGCAGCTTGAAGAAATCTACCTGTTCCCACATGTAAACCTTTATTTAGACGCAGAAGGCTTGTCACTGGCAACTTTCGAACATAACATTATAAAAACCAGCTACTATATATATATATATATATATATATATAAAACAAAGATCTAACAAAATCCAAACAAACATGCATTAAAAACAAGCAGACAGATTGTCACTGTACACTTGTTGTTTATGTCTGTCAGAAAGAGAATAATATTAAATTGAACACTCCGAATGTCTCTCTTCTTCAAGTTAAGAATTGAAAAATAAAAGCAGTAGAAACTGTGTATATATATAAATAGCATTCCAGCTAGAAAAAACATTGAATCTGAACCTAATTTCCCAAGCTTTTCCTCTGAGAATTCGAATTTCTCTCTCATTATCCCATCCAGTGTAATTTTCTCGACATTTCAGTCACCATTCTTTGGATTTTACCATGTAACTCACTCATAGTTCCATTCACAGTGAACAGTGGCAGCTTCAAGGAGATTTAAAAAAAATGGAACCGACACTAAATATTATCTTGCAGTGGCATCTAAAACACAATCGCTCAGTGACCGAGGTGTCGTCCTTACAGATCGTACGCTCTTACCGCAAGGGTGCGGCATTTCCATACTTCTAAAGATTAGGAATCCCATTCCTGTGTTCCCGGCTGCTCAAATACGCTCTTTGGAGCTTGTTACTGGGAATAACCTTGTCAAAAGCGCACTGAGTGACTTTTCGCGCGTATATTCAGTCATCCTGAGTGGGAGACAAAGAACCGCCCCGCACAAGGTCATGCATAAACATTAGCTATATTTCTAGGTAATAAGAAACAGGCTTTGGACTGATGGACTTTTTATCCCTAAGGGAAATATTCCCTGAGGAGAATACATTGTCCTTCATGTTCACGTCAGTAAATAGAAATCTCCTCGAGTGGTGCTGAAGGTGACATTGGAGTGAAAGGAGAGAAAATGTGAGGATTATTGTCTCGTTGTGACATAAAAGAACAACTACGACCGAATCAGAGGTGAAAGAAAAGCCAGTGGATTTCTAAGAGGAAAATGGTCATAAGAGTTGAACTGGAGAGACAAATCTGAGTCGTGATTGGGTAATGTGCCAAGAACTACTGACAACATGAAGCATGACCTTCTCTCTGCACTGACAACACATCTTCTCAGCTATTTCCCACTGCTCCTGAGAAGAAGGAAATGAAGAGACCAAGCTTATTGTGATGAAGTATAGGGCCTTGTGGGTGACAGTGTTGGGAAGATTGTCTCCGCCAGCTTGCAGCCAGAAAATGCATTTTATCTGACCTCTCGATTGAACTGGACTTTGAATATCAGTCCTTCTCTCATCAAAAAGTATGCGTTCCCTCTTTTCTTTTTCACGGCGTGGAATGGTCTCCCACGACTGGATTTTATTTTTTCAACAGGACATTAAAAGAATGACCGAGGGCTTCTGAATCTCTGAATATAATTGCTGTTCTTTTTGCTTGTATAGTGAATTCACCATTGGCTCCATTGAAATTCTCAGTTCATGCAGAGTTCAAATCTGTAGTTTTTGTCTTAGCACAAGGAGTTCAGTCGTCTTTTCGAGAGACAGGGTTTTATTAAATCGGAAAATAAAGAAAGACAGCTGTGACCTCCCTGTGAAGATCACAGTGATAACAGAAAATACAATTTACAATAAAAAAAATAAATAAAAAAAAACTGTCAATGCACGATTTAATGAAAAATAGCAAACAAACACAAATATAGACAAACATCTGAATAATGCAACAGCGCATAAACTGTACTGCTTTTTTTGTACATTGCAAAGGCAGTGTGAACTCGACTGCTCCAAGCTGCGGAGCATGTGTGTGACCCTGGACCACAAAACCAGTCTTAAGTCGCTGGGGTATATTTGTAGCAATAGCCAAAAATACATTGTATGGGTCAAAATTATCCATTTTTATTTTATGCTAAAAATCATTAGGATATTAAGTAAAGATCATGTTCCATGAAGATATTTTGTAAATTTCTTACCGTAAATATATCAAAACTTCATTTTTGATTAGTAATATGCATTGCTAAGAACTTAATTTGGACAACTTTAAAGGCGATTTTCTCAATATTTTGATTTTTTTGCCCCCTCAGATTCCAGATTTTTAAACAGTTGTATCTCGGCCAAATATTGTCCGATCCCAACAAACCATACATTAATACAGAGAGAGAGAGTATATATACGTCACGAATCCTGTCCATGCACTTCCGTTCGCTCACCACCAGAGATCACCCGCTCACAACTATGGACTCTTGCTCCACACTAACTGTTGCACTTCACCCCAGACTACAGTTCCCATCATCCATTGCACTGATTACACATACAGCTGAATGCACTGATTACACACACACAGCTGAATGCACTGATTACACACACACACAGCTGAAACCAGTCAGACATGCTACCTAAGCCATGGACTTCCTCTTTCTCACTGGCGAGTATTGTTAGCATTATCGATGTCTTTGTGCAGCTACACTACGGAGTCTTTTCATTAGTCATTGTTTATTTTCCAAGTCCTAGTCTCAGTCTAGTTTTGCCTTGCCTGTCTTCCAGTCCTTTGATTCTCGCCTGTGTATATTGGATTACCCGTTTGCCTGACCCTGTCTTGGATACTGTTTGCCCTAGTCGGGACTATTGCTCGTGTTTGCAGATTACCCCTTTTGTCAAGTCCTCTTGATTTTGTTCGCCAATTGATGACCCACGCCTGCTCTAGGAATACTCTTTGTTTGCTGTTTATTGAACCATGCCTACTTGTGACCACACCTTTGAATAAAGCTCTGCACATCCGCATGCTTCCTCTGTTCCTTCCCTAATATTATATATATATATATATATATATATATATATATATATATATATATATATATATATACATACATACACATATATTTCAACCATGACAACTCTCGAAAACTTTTAGCATGGTAATGGTTATAACGATGTTTATGTATTTGGTCTTGCCAGAATAGGTCTGCTACACTGCTGCTGCTGAATTGCTGCTGCTGCTGGTTATTGCTGTAGTTGTAGATTATTGCTGCTGCAAGCAAATACAGGAACTTGCTACTGCCAGTGCATACGGCAACACGGTGCTGTGAGTATTTAAGACATACTGCTGCTGCACAAATAGCATATAAAATAACCCGTAGCAGATCTAAACAGGTGGAGCTGGGGAAGGTGGAGCGTTTCAGTGGAACTCTGAAGCAGCAAGCTCATTGGCTGTTTATGCAACATGAACCAATCAGCTTTTGCCTAGTTGTTTAATGCTGTGAATATAATCAGTTACGTTAATACCCATCAGCCTGTGCCATCTACAGTTTCATGACTGAACTATACATATATTCAGCATTGAAAGCTAAAGAAAATGAATTCAAATCACTTATGTAGGATGGTGGATGATACATATGCAAGCGTGCGCGCACACACATACACACGTTCAAAAGTTTGGGGTCACTTTGTTTTTTTTTAAGGAAATGAATACTTCAGTTTAGCAAGGATGCATTAAACTGGTCAAAATGGCATTAATTGCTGTGCTTTTTAACTTTTTATTCATCAATTCAGATATAAAAAAACCTACTAATATATATATATACAGTATATATATATATATATATATATATATATATATATATATATATATATATATATATATATATATATACTGTAAATATATTCATTAGTATGACATGTACTGACACCAATTGTAAGTCTCCAATGTTCTTCATTATTTGCTGCCTGTAGAGCGTTCCAAATCCTTCTAGGCAGTAGGCAGCAAGGCATGACATCTAGATTTCATATCAGGGCTTATGCACAATGAATGCAGCACCATAACACGCGTCACACCACAGTGGACCCTGAGAGCAGAGCTGTGCATCTAAAGCCTCAGTGAAAATTAGTTTCCTTTCACCACTCCCATACTCATTTCAACACGTTACAACCCATCACCTACTCTGACAGCATACAGTACACAACATGGCTGCGAAGAGCATGTGGTGCTTTCACAGAGCCACTTGAGAAGTGGATGAAATGTTGTTTAGAGTCAAAGTTAACTGAATCACACTGAACTGAATGAATTCTGCATCTGACAGCTGTTGTTGCCATGAGGTGAATGTATACACGTGTAATTTTTCTCCCAAAATGTACTTTGGCAGCAGGCTTGTCATAATACGCAGGCGTCATGCTGTTCCCAAACACCATAAACTTAGAATGGGTTCACTCTAATTTGTTTTTTTTCCCCAAGATGTGTAACAGTTCTTTCTCTGCGACAGTAATATGGCTAATGAAGTTGTAGTTTCAGCCATCTTAAATATACACTTGTGATCCTGATCTGTTTCCACAGTAAATACACACTGCAGGAGATGAGGGGAGCACCCTGTGGCATTCTGTCAAATTATAATACAGCTCTCAAACAGAACCACAAAAAACAAACAAAACCATCATACACCACAAATGCATGTATAGAGAAGGTTTTATCAAAGATGAGCAGGGGGAAACATTAAATATTCTCATGTCTTCAATCTCAACTGCTTTTGCCTGTTGAGATCAGTAAAAAATGCTCCTAGAATTTCAAATGAGAGCATTTTGTTTCCTCGCATTTGGCAGCCGCTTTACCCAAAGCATCTTCAAAGCATACATTTATTTTTAAAGTATACGTTTATTTGCATGCGTATTCCCTGGGAATGACACCCACGGTAAAAATGGCAGGTGAAAACAGTTTTACATTCATCCACCTTCCAGTAAATTAAATTCTACTACTACTAAAATACTACTATTAAAAACATCATGTTAATTTAAAAAAAAATAAATAAAATTAAATAAATTAAAATAAACATACATCATTTTGATATATACACAACCAGTCAAGTAGTTTTTGAACAGTAAGATTTTTTGTTTTTTTAAAGAATCTCTTCTGCTCACCAAACCTACATTTATTTGATCCAAAATACACCAAAAGCAGTACTATTGTGAAATATTTTACTATTTAAAATAACTGTTTTCTATTTGAATATATTTTAAAATTGTATTTATTCCTGTGATTTTAAACTGAATTTCCAGCATCATTACTCCAGTCACATGATCCATGGACCATTTTGCAGATGACCAACAGAAAGTCCCTGTTCACAGTCTAACAAAACACAAAAGCTCAAACAAATTATCAAACATAATCACAAATTCAGAACACAAATCCTTTCCTTTAAGAGATGCACCTCTGTGTAAAGCTTTTAAGCATGATCTGAAGTCTTGTATACATTTGAACTGTGGTATGACTCCAAGGCATGTCTCAGGAAGCACTCTAGCAATCACCTCATACAAGACACTACACTCTCCGGCTCCTCTGAGGACCGCACAAAGGAGCAAAGTTTCTACCGTCCCATTTTCCAGCAGCCATGCCTGGGGCCAGCTCTGTGAGACTGCTTTTACAGTCATCTCTTGGGCCAACAACACTGCAATGTTTCTCTAGTATGAAACACATAGTGATTCCGGGACTAAAGCAGGAACACGAATTTGATCCAGATATATCAAGCAGGACTCTATGATTTCCACTATGCGGAAAACATAGACAGAATCACGGAATCCAAAAAACATAATTTACAGTTTAACGCAGAATGTCACAGAATTTGCCAAAGTTTGGATGAATTAATCAAAAGTAGGTCATTACACTGGAATCAAATCACGATATGGACAAGTATTTGCAAATATTAAAAATGAAATATCCAAAAGTCAGAGACTACAATGAAAATCTGGTATTCAAAATTTAATGTTTTTTTTTTTAAGTAAATGTTAAATAAATGTTTCATTCAACTGTTATGTGAATAATATAATTTTATAATAATAAAAAAAGATAATAGATAAAGGATAAGAAAAGAAAATTGAAGTCTCTAAATAGCAGTCTCAGGTTTTTTTGACCCACTGGATTTATTCTTAAAGGTGATATCAGTGACTTTGATGCATAAAATTAAATTAAATTAAACATCAATTAAAAATTAAATTAAATTAAATTAAACAATAAAATACTTTTTTAATTATTGCATTTTATTTAATTAGATTTTATTTTTATTCTATTCTATTTTTTATTTTATTACAAAATAAAATAAAATAAAAATAAGATTAAATAAAATGAAATGAAAAATAAAAATAAATATATTATAAATTAAAATGAAATAAAATAAAATACTGATTGATTGATTAAAAGACATTGATTAAAGTAGCCTACTTTCACTAAAAAAAATACAAAATGCAGTGTAGAGGTTCAAATAGGCACTTCAGAAAATGTGGTCATGACATCAAAGTAGACTGTGCGGTTGGGGAGATGTATTAGATGGACTTTTGTGCTTGCATTTGTTTCCCTGCGCTGGAGCTGAGACAATGGTCTGTGAACGATAATGTGAACACTCAGCAGAGACAGACCTACAGGAGAGAACAAAGCAATGCCATTCATTTTAAATTCCAGATCAGCACACCCCATCTGGGGAACATGGAATAACCTTGCGATGGGTCATTGATCTTTGAAACTGAAAACAGAACGAGAGGCATTTCAAATCTACAGGTTTTTTTTTTTTTTTTACAGGAATTATTTTCGGAATGAATGAAATCAACAGCATAACTGCAACCATCAATCAAACGAGGACCGCAATCTGCTCTGAATGACAACCTTTTTGCGTAATTAGGAGACCGAGAGCTCTTGAGAAAAGGTTTTTTCTTTTCTTCTCCTCAGTCGCTCACACACACGCACACTTGAACACCCCCAGCATGCTCAAACCGCTGTGATTCCCTCACTTCCAAGTGCATCTGCATGACTGCATGAGGTTTGAAATCACACCCCAAATGCCTCTCCCATCTGCATGAGCAATATATTCAAGAAACATATTTCACAGGCCTCATCAAATTCTCTGACGACTGAGCCAAGGGACATAACAATGCAAATCTACTTGAGTTTAGGCGAGCTGAAATGCTCAGAGGCTGATGGAGCAAGTGGTTCTGTTCAAACAGCTTGAGAATACATGGATTTTGTGCTTTATTAGTTTCAATTTTGAATCATAATATTATGCAGCATCAGGACTTTCAATTATTATTGGGACCAACAGATGCATATATTGAGTATAAAATGCTTTAGGAAGCAAAAATTATGAATGGCGTCTCTTTAATATCTCAATTGTTTTTCCTCAGACAGCAATGATATTTTTTCTTCCAAGTAGAAACCAAAAACCTCATACAGTTATGTCCTCTAGAGTTTTCAATTTGAACTTTCAATCTAACTCTATACTAACTTTATTGTTTTATACATTGAGTGTATGTACACAATTTGTATTTATTTATTAATTTATTATTATTATTTATAATTTATTATAATGCTAATTTTATTCTGCAAAAATGCACTAATTGATCAAAATTACCTAAAATTTATACTGTCACAAAAGATTTATATTTCAAATAAATGTTGATCTTTTAAAATTTCTATTTATCAAATAATCCTTAAAAAACGGTAAATTGTATCCTTTTTATGGTTATATATTAAGCAGCAGTTGATAATCAGATTTTTTTTTTTTTTTACCATTTATACATACATATATATATATATATATATATATATGTGTGTGTGTGTGTGTGTGATAAAATATTATGGTGAAATATTAATTTTTTTTACACACACACACACACACACACACACACACACACACACACACACACACACACACACACACACACACACACACACACATATAAAATGTCATATATCAGCCGCATATTGAAAAAAAATAATAATTATGCATTTTCGGAAGTCCTAAAAAAACAAAACAAAACAAACACAAACAAATAAAAAAAAAACTGTGAAGCAGAGCTGTTAAAATATATTTCCATTTGTAATATATACCAAAAACAACAACAAAAACAAAAACAAATCCAAAAGACAAAAAACAACCCCCCCCCCAAAAAAAATAAATTAATAATAATAATAATAATAATAATAATAAAATTTAATTAAATTAAAAAAAAAGGCTTACGCTACACTATTTATTTATTTATTTATTTATTAAATCTGGACAGCTGTATCACCTGGATATTTGTTATTTTTATGCCAAAAATGAATTCAAAATTAATTTTAATTCAGAAATGAAAAAGATGCTCATCACAGAAGTTTGTATTTCATTGACCCATATCACGTCTAAACCTAATAGTGTTAAAGGCTTTAATCAATGGCTCACTTTGTGGCAGCGTTACGTCTGTTGGGGTCTTCCTAAAAAAATGTCAGCGAGCCATCCTGACAGGCTGAGCAGGTTAGAGAGCCGCAGTGCCTGCTCAGTGACACGAGGAGACCCGAGCTGCTCGGCCAACGACCCCGACCAGCAAACACCATCTGCCTCTCATCCCATCACCCACTCACCATCACGACTCACTCCTCTCTCGTCTTCGGTCTCTCACTGTCCCTCTCAAGGGAGAGATATAAACTGTCCAGTGTTTTCCACCTCACAGGACCCCACTGACCTGTGACTGCCATGTCAAACCAGCTGCTGCTGTGGTAACATCAGGCCAGAAGTGTGCTGGAGACGATCACACCAGGACAACGACGGCTCGACCCAGTGTATATAAACCTATGATGTGCATCAGTGGCTTTAGTGACGGTCAGTCAGGTAAAAGACGAGGGTAAATGGATCCAGTACACAGCTGCCCCCTGCCATCCTGCAGTGTCTCTTTCTTGTCATTTAGTGAGCTTAGCTTTATCTAAACAGACTAAAGGTATAGTCACATTTACAGCTGTTCAGCGATTTCAATAGAAATCCTTGCAAACCCTCAGGTCATCCAAGATGTAGATGAGTTTATTTCTTCATCAGAACAGATTTGGAGAAATTTAGCATCTACGTCACTTGCTCACCAATGGATCCTTTGCAGTGAATGGGTGCCGTCAGAATGAGAGTCCAAACAGCCACTGGTGAGAAAGTGATGCAATGCTAAATAACTCCAAATCTGTTCTGATGAACAAACAAACTCATCTACATCTCGGATGTCCTGAGGGTGATTAAATGTATTTTAATTTTTGGGTCAACTATACCTTTAAATTTGTCTGCATTTGGCTATAAAATGTGTGTCATATTATGAATATAGCTTTAATTTCTATCATATTTTTTGACAGATATTATGACTGACAAACTTTTAAAAAGGCAACATCACACAAACTAAGTAAATTATGTGCCATTATCATAAATCTACTCAGATCACACCGGCCAAATGACATGTCATTTTATTTTCACCAGCTCTTGGATAGCAGCTCCATAGATGCATTGTGGGCTTTAGATTAGATTTTTGTTGTTGTTCTAGTCCTATTTCGTTGCCACCGTGGGTACCAGCTGAGAGGTGTTTGGCAAGAACACTTTTGCTTTCCAGTTGCACAATGTGCATTACAGGTGGCAGATGGATATGACAAATGAGCTCCCTGGCAGGAGAGAGTGTGTGTATCTGCACATGTTTCTGAGTGAGTAAGTGTGTGTGTTCAAGTGAAATAAAAACAGGTTGTTGTGGACATAGTCTGAGAAAGTGAGTTTACTTTCCAAGCACATTATTATGTATATATTGTACTGTATGTACACACACACACACACACACACACACACACACACACACACACACACACACACACACACACACACACACACACACACACACACACACACACACACACACACACACACACACACAAATCACAGCATGCAGCTCACACAATATATAAGTAAATCTCATAAAACCAGTCAAGTCGTTGAACAATATTTTACCCCCAAATGACAAGAAATAATAGGAAATAATTTTTTGTATTGTATTTATTTTTATTTCAATTTTAATTTACTTTAAACATTTTTGTTCTTAAAAGTTAAGAGACCATATTTTGTGTGTGAAATTGTTTTCATTAAAATTAAACACACACTACCTCAAATCTTAATGAATAAATGAATAATGCATAATGCATAATATTAAATTGTATTAACATATCATGGTAGAATTTCTTGTATTTCCTTCAATTTATACATTTTTGTAACAGCATATTATTTGTTATAATACAGTAAAACAACACTACTTTACAATAATGGGAATTTTAACTACCATTGAGAATAATGGAAATTACATTAAAAACTCAGAAGTAAAAAATCCATATAATGTCCAGAATAAGGGGGATTTTTAATTTTATTTTTTTATGAAAATGAAATCACAGTCACAAAAAAGGAATGCTTCTAAACTAGGCTTAATTTTCTTTATAGAAAATATATATTTTTTTTCTTTCTTTCAATTTTGGGGTGAAATATGATAATAAATCCTTTACACCATGTCACATTATCTGTACTGGATATTTATTAAATATCCCAATAGCTCAAAACAGGTTTTTGTTTTGTTGACCTTTCCGGTCTTTCATGATTTCCAAATAAGGATTTTTTTTTTCTTTTTAGAAATTTTACAGGGATTGTAGGCAGAGATTTGCATTCAAGGTACCAATCTACAGACCTTTTAGTGAACTTTTTAGTGTACAAATGCCAACAATAAAATGGTTGATGGACAGACTAATGTTTCATACTGGTTTCTGGTTTTATAATTACCATAAAAATAGAAAAAAAAACTACATCCACCATAGGAATTCCCATGAGCTTTTACAATTCCATGGCTTTTCCTGGCCTGAAAATCACAATTTGAAGATTTTTCATGACTGTGGGAACCCTGTGAAAACATTATGGATGCATGATGAGATGACTTCACACATAAAGCTGACTGTTAGCCAAGCTCATGTGATTTCATTCAAACTTCAGTGCAAGCAGGACTGCTAAGAGAGTTATTTTTTCCCTACCAAGCCATACATTAGTCTTCTCACAGTACTGATTATGGTGGTGGCTTATGGATCTGTCTGGAGGAGCAGAGAGTCAGACTAGTCATTTGTTACCTGTAGAGATTATGGGTGGTCAGACTCGTTCATACTTTCGTAGCACGTCCTGAATGTTCACAGGACATTAAAGCGGCAGTTCATCTGTAACGAATGCATCAGGCACACAGGGCTGCTGTTATCACATCATCATTAGCATCGCCTACTGTTTCCTACAGATAAGCATCAACCGTAATGCTTGGAGAGCGCATTCGGTTTGTATCTGCCCCTTTCCTGCCTTCTAAATAATATTTTGTTTTAGGACAGGAGTATTCATCTTTCAGAGACCCAGAAACCTCACCACTCAGGCTTTCAGTGAACCCAGGGACACCAAATGTAGAAAAAATAAAATAAAATAAAATAAAATAATAAAATAAAATAAAATAAAATAAAATAAAATAAAATAAAATAAAATAAAATAAAATAAAATAAAATAAAATAAAATAAAATAAAATAAAATAAAATAAAATAAATTGATTAATTATAAATTGATTAATCCTGATGTACACTTTAAATAATAAAATTACATCTCTAATGGTTTCTATGCAAGAACTATGAAACATTTTGACATTTTATGTGTTCTAACATTTCTAACAGTTCAAGTTTAACCAAAAATTTCATAATGTAATAGATTAATTAATTGATACTATAATACAAACATTTATTATATTAATAATTAATATTATTAATTAATTCTTTTTTATATTTAAATAATAAAAAAAATTATAATATAGATTAAAATGTAATAATAGTACATTTTAGTTAAATAATAATTTAAATAAAAAGATTACATCTCTAATGGTTATAACTATGATACATCTTGAGATGTTATGTGTTCTACCTTTTCTAACAGTTCCAAGTTCAACCAAAAATGTAATAATTTCATTATTTTATAATAACAGTATACACACAAAAGATAAATATTTATTATATTTATATTTGATATTTAAATATTTAAGATATCAATATTTATTTTTGAATAATTCTAATACATATTTCATAATTTACTTAATTAACATTTATTTTCAAAATAATGTAAATAAAATGAGTACATCTCTAATGGTTATTATGCAAGAACTATAAACATCTGACATGTTATGTATTGTGTTCTAACATTTCTAAAATTTTAACCAAAAAATTCTATAATATATATTTTTTTTATTATAAAACACTAATAATCTAATAGATCAATTAACTGATATTATAAGATAATACAAATATTTATTGTTAAAATAAATCTTATTTATTAATTTTTTATTAATTTTTAAATCATTCATTTTTATATTCCAATATAAAAAAACATATAATAGATTAAACGAATGTAATAGTAATACATAATTTATTTAAATAATACATTTATTATTATTACATTTCTAATGGTTATGTACAGACTATGATACATTTTGTAATGTTATGTGTTCTAACATTTCTAACAGTTCTAGTTTTAACCAAAAATGTAATCATTTAAAATTATTTATTAATTTATTTATATTATAACTAATGCTGTCAAATGATTAATCGTGATTAATCGCATTCAAAATGCAAAAGTTTGTGTTTACATAATATGTATGTGTGCTGTGTATATTTATTATGTATATATAAATACACACATATGTATATATGTATATATTTCAGAAAAATAGGTTATGTTTATATATTAAATATATTTATTTATAATATAAATTATATGAATATAAATATAGACATGTAAATACTTTCAAAATATATACTGTATGTGTGTGTATTTATATAATACATAATAAATATACACAGAACACACACATATATTATGCAAACAAAATCTTTTATTTTGTATACGATTAATCGCGATTAATCGTTTGACAGCACTAATTATAACATAAAACATAAATATTTATTATATTTATTACATTCATGTTTCAAATTTGTATTATTATCATTTAGATTAGAATAATTATAATATACATGTAATAATTTATTTAACAATAATTAAGATTTATTTTAATAATAATGTAAACAAAAATATTTCATTTTAAGAGCTCAACTACACACATACGCAAAAAGAAAACAAACCTAAAAATAACAACATATAATCTGTCATCACATTTTCCAAGTGCTGGAATTAAAGAAAATCATCTCAAGTCTACAGACTCTAAAAACCTTGTCTCAAGGGGAAGCTGTTTGATTTCTTTTTACAGGACAGCCAAAAGTAGATCTATTACCTTATCAAATAGGCTGAATTGTGTGGGGTTAGGGTTATCGTTTATCATTTCTCCCTCTTTGTACCGTCTGGCACTCTTCACAGACAGACAGCATTACTGTCAGAGAGATTAATCACGGATATACAAGACAGTCTGTCTATTAACCCCGCACAAAGAGAGCTAACTCCGCTCTGACATTGCCTTCAGTGAGACTGAGAGATGTGCGATGCATAAATGAATGATTTTTCAAAGCTGCGAATGCATTTCACTGAGTCAAAGGCCAAGTGTTTACCAAATGTGCAAAAGTAACAGCTCATATTCACACATTTGCCTGCGACTTTCCTTAATAGTTCAGAGTTACATTTAACTTCATTGCCGGGAAATTACGAATCGTTCAATCAAACTTTTGATGAGCTTGAAGGTCACAAACTAAAAAGAGACCAGGCAGTTCATTAGGAAACATTACATGTTCACCGCCTCCCAGTTGTTAAATCTCCCATTGTAATGTTTTAATCTTTTCATCCATTTAAATCCCCTCATTATAACTTTCATCATTCATCTTATCAAATCTGATACTGCACAGCAACGTAATAAGACCTTTAAGGCATCGCAGAAGAATCTAAGGGAACAGTCTATTGCAATAATCTCTGAATGTTATCTACGGAAAAAAAGACAAAATCCTCTTTGCAAAGGAATAGACTGCTCTGTCTGAAATAATGTAAATGCATTACATTGTGTTAAATATTTCATGGACTCACAGATGTTATGCCTAAAACCAGATGTTGTTTTCTCAGATCGCACATTTGTTCAGCAGTTTGTATCTCTCAGGAAGTCAGGATCAGGATGTGATATCAGCAGGGTGTGAAGAATGTCTGCACACGCACAAATATGCAACCATGTCAACCTGCATTTTGAGAGACTGTGAAAATCACTGAGAAAAATTCTGATTTTATCTCCTCACTGTAAGGAATGGAAATTTCCTACTTTTAGGCAGAGAATGGCAAGTCTTTCTAAGGCACCTCTGAGTCCTGTAAAAGAAACCACAGCGCTTTCTGCACATTGCTGCCAGGATGTAAATACAAGTACATGGGAAAGGAGGGCTATGAACTACGCAATGGTTCCGTGTACTTGAGAAATGTTTTTCTAAGACTTTCCCAAGGCTTTTCCTGTCATCACTGTATTGCACATATAGCAATATCTTGCTGATGAAATGTCGTGATATTTCTACACTCTAAAAAATGCTGTTATTTTTTTTCTACCCAACCGCTGGGTTGAGCCTGTTGGGTCATATATTGGGTTGTTTCTGTGTTGGGTAGGTTTTGTGTAACCCAGGTGTTGGGTTAGTGGCTGGGTCAATCTCACTGACCGCTGAAACTATACACTATTATTTTATTATGAGAAAATATATTCTCTAATCTCAGTACTGTTTGTTTATGGGCAGGTTATGGAGTCAGCCAATGCATCTTTCAGTTATGAGTGAAATGTAAGGTGGCGGTCTGAGGTTGGCTATTGTTTAATTATGAAACAATAGTTGAGTTAAATAAAACAACCCAGCATGTTGGAATTTTATTATTATTATTATTATTATTATTATTATTATTTACAGAAATTAATACCTTTATTCTGCAAAGATGCTTTAAACTGATCAAAAGTAATAAACTTTAATAAAGGCAGTAAGACAAAAAAAAATGAAAAAGATTTTTACATTATTACATTATTTTTCAAACAAACACCGTTCTTTTGAACTTTCTATTCAAAGAATCATGGGGGAAAAATTGTCATGCTTTCTCCAAAAATATTAAGCAGCACAATTGTTCTCAGCGTCGGTTATAATAATAAAAATGAATGTTCCTTCAGCACAAAATCAGCATATTAGAATGAATAACTGGAATTATTTTAAATTTGAATAATATTTCACAATTTTACTGTTTATTTTATTTTTGATCAAATAAAAGCAGTCTTGGTGAGCAGAAGAGACTTAATTCAAAAACATTTAAAAATCTTACAGACCCCAAACTTTTGAATGATAGTGTATGTACATGATACAAATAAAAGTCATTTTACAGATGCTATGCAATCAAATCAATCAATCAATCAATCAATCAAAAAATATTTAAAATAAGTATAAATTATTGTTATAATCATTACAATTACAAGTATTTATGGTAATACTTTACAATGAGATTAAATTCATTAAAATTAACATTAGGTATGATTAAATTAATAGGTATGATTTTTAATAGGTTAAAGTTCTTTTATGAATATACTATTGTTTATTTTAAAATCACGTTTGTTCACAACCCATTAACTAATGCTAATTTGTGACCCAGGACTAACCCCTAATTGCTCCCCGGGCGCTAGAGTAAGGCTGCCCACTGCTCCGGGTGTGTGTTCACTGTGTGTGTGTGTGTGTGTGTGTGTGTGTGTGTGTGTTCACTACTCACTGCTGTGTGTGTGTGTGCACTTGGATGGGTTAAATGCAGAGCACCATTTCGAGTATGGGTCACCATACTTGACAATACGTCACGACTTAACTTAACTTAACTTACAAAACCAGCCATAAGTGTAATTTTTTTTTCTTTCTGAAAGCTGAATAAATAAGCTTTCCATTGATGTATGGTTTGTTAGACAATATTTGACTGAGATACAACTATTTGAAAATCTGGAATCTGAGAAAATCGCCTTTAAAGTTGTCCAAATGAAGTTCTAGGCAATGCATATTACTAATCAAAAATTAAGTTTTGATATATTCACGGTAGGAAATGTACAAAATATCATTTTAACCCATACAATGTATTGTTGGCTATTGCTACTTATGACTGGTTTTGTGCTCCAGGGTCACATTTATATAAATGAGCAAACTTTTAAAGAAAAGACTAAATGCATTCAACTAATGTTAAGAAAGTGTTTTACTGTAAAGTGTTACTCTATTTATATGTCAATTTGAAAACAAATGACTACAAAGCAATGCCACACCAGTGACAGAAATAGGAAAGGTAGAGGACAGGCTATTTTCCTGAAATGCACTCCTAATTTAAACCATAAGCAATCCATGAACCTCTCATGCCAGCAGGCACAAACAAGGCTGACCATGTTGATAATGAAGCAGCTTGTGTTGTCCTGAACCATCTGGAGCACATGAGGCAAACTGTGGCGTTGCTGCCCAGCGCAATTAACTGCGCCTTCCTCTTGGACACTGTTTTCCTGCTATTGCTGCCATGGGAGACAGACTGCATCCTGGGTAAAGTCCATCCCATTGTCACGACTAAATTTTAATTTCTGCTCACAGACATAATGCCGCAGACGGCTGTCACATAACCACGGGCAGTGCGCAAGACTCGGGATCTTTCCTAGCTGTAAGTGTGGCATTGATAAATGGACGTCTCGTCCCGAAAGCATACTTTCCCTGCAAATTGTACGTTTTGAAGAAAAAGGATAACTCGACTTATCTAATTTTCCATTAACTTCAATCTGAAAAACTAGGCATGAAGATTTGAGGTATTCCAGTCGTGCACCACAGCGGGCTGAGAAATGACATATGACAGTGTCAATAAAACATATGACAACATTATTGAATTTAATGATGCATTAATGTATGCAAATGGTAATAGGCCATATTTCACGGTGTGAATGATTGGGTGCACAAGACGTGTACTTGGTTTGTTGCCTGATCATTAACTCTGAGTAAGACACACAGATCTCCATTCAAAGATCCACAAAAAGCTCCAGGCTTCTAATAAGCCAGGAATTCAATCAATTTCTATTATATCTGATATATACAGCATGCATGCTAATAAGCCATCAAACATCATGTCCTCAATTATAACATCAAGGCAGCTCCTATCAAGTTAACTGAAGTAAATGGGATGTTTCTTGTGTGGTTTAACTTCACACCGAATATGCCCATGGACCCTGTCAAACGTTTAGATGATAAAGCATTAACATATTCAATCTATTTCCACTGCACAATAAATTCCACAAAGTTTTAAGACGATATAACCTACTGAACAGACTATGTCTGTTATTTTAGTATTATTTATATAACAGGGTATATATATTTGAATATTTGTTTTATATTTTTATTTAGGTTTTATTTGTATATTTTCAGTTTTCTATTTTAATTTTTTGTAATTTTTATGTGCTTTTGTATTTTTTATTAGTTTTTTTTTCTATTTATACTTTTATTTAGCTTTCAGTTATTTTTTTGTATTTTAATAATTCAGTTAAAACGTTTTTTTCTTCTTCATCAACTATTATATAAAATGCATTTATTTATATAATTAATAAACATGTTTAACTATTTATGGTTTTAAATTTTACAACATTTTGTTATACACACACACACACACACACACACACACACACACACACACACACACACACACACACACACACACACACACACACACACACACACACACACACACACACACACACACACACACACACACACACACACACACACACACACACACACAAAAATGATTTTATTACCAATAAATGTTTTCATTTATTGATATTAAATATTAATTTATTTAACATCAATAAATATTTAACCAAAACGTATATTTGTGCTATACTTTAGTGACATTAGTTTTGGGTCTAAAATTCCTCCTTCTTAACAATGGAGAGTCATTTTTGACACAAAAAGTGCCTTTGCCCCATCCCAGAGGATCCACCCCCTAATTAAACTTCCTCTACTGTCACCAGGTCCCATGTGGGACAAGGACACTTTAGAAATGCTAAATGTATTTACATGGCACTAAAGCAAAGGCACAGCACATCACACACGTAATGTTGACTTGTCTCTAAATAGGATCGCTCCACGACAAAACAAACATCGCTCAGATCTAGTTAACATTTGCTAAAGGTTGCACAAGAACAATGCGATCTGGAGAGGAATATTTGAGTCTGTTTTGGGGAATGAAATCTCATCACACTCTTTCTGTCACGGTAAATGCTAATATCAGATGCTAATATCAGATTATTGGTGTCATATGCAAATTAGGATTTACAGAACTTCTGTTCTTCAGAATTGTAAGAGGAAATCATGTGTGAAATAGTGATATTGGCCCACGTAAACAATGGCCCCAAAACGTGTTTGGACACTAAAATGTCTGAATGTCACTGCATTTGAAAACAAATGGTTTTTGGGGCAGCTGTATATAACCTTTGTGCTTTCAGGCTGATAGTGAAATACAAATTGATTCCATTGACACTTTAATGGCCTATAAAGAACAAATCAAGAAAGAAATACTACAAAATGAACCATGTTTTCTTGTGAGATTAACAAGTGAGTGCACTTAAATACAGTATCCTCTTTGACATTCAAAAACATTATTATATAGCAAATTTTCAGCATTTCACCTCTCACTGTGAATAAAACTATAATTACACCCATAAACAAAACATTACTGTCCAGCAGAAACATTTTGGACCACTGCGACACACTAGGTTCATTTTCAGCTAAAGAGCTTCGCCTGTTTTCACACTGACAGAGCACCCGCTTACTTTGCATCTCATTATGCATTTGAGCCGTTTTTCTGCATATCTTTCTCAATATGAATAGTTTGGCGGTCAAAGGGCAAACAGTTGGGTTCATGTAGAGTAAACCAAATGACGTCAATTTCAGTTTAAGAGTGTCATGGCAATGAACCGTCTGAGCACCTCTAATAATTTCCAGAGCACAAAAGACAGTCTGCATTTTAATTTGGTTTTAAATTGTGTGGCGTGGACATGCTCTGGTTACTCTACGTTTATGCAACATAATTTATCTTCATATCCACCGTACAAAGACCAGGACGAACATAAAAAAAACATTTTAAGGCTAAAGCTTTTTCCTTAATAGACCTGCAAGCAAACCTTTGAGGTCAACACAGAAAGTAAATATGATGAATTAACTAATATCAGAAGGCGTTTATTCTGATAGCAGCAACAAAGGCAATTATTATTAATGAATGATGTAGTTCTGCTTTTAAGTTCTTTGTAAACAATAATATAGTTTTGAAAGGCAGGACTAACACTTTTCTTAGAGGTTATTAGAAGCATTTTTAATTAGAAATTTCAAGCAAGCACCACTGTCAGCACCAACAGGAAAAGTAGAAAATCCATCATCATTTACTCATCCCACAAAAACCTTAAAAAAAAACTCCAAACAAGATTAATATATTAATCCATGTGACCTCTATAGTATGAGTCTTTTACTCAAGCACTGCCTCAACTAAATCACTGAATCAGTGAGCTGAATTTTTTATTTGTGAACGAATCAGTCTAATTCATAAATTAATTATTCAGTTCCATTTGTGAACCAGATCAATGTTGAAAAACACACAAAAAACCTGACTGCATCATTTATCCATTGGCAGTGGTTCTTAAAGGTATAGTAATGAAAATTCTGTCATTACCCTCATGTCGTTTCGAACCTGTGAGACCTTTGTTCATCTATAGAACACAAATTAAGATATTTTTGATGAAATCCGAGAGCTTTCTGACCCGCGTAGACAGCGTTCAAGGCCCAAAAAGGTAGTTAAGACATCATTAAAATTGTCCATGTGACATCAGTGGTTCAACCATAATGTTATGAAGTTACAAGAAAACAAAAATAATGAATTTATTCAACAATTTCTTCTGTTCACTAACACAGCTCATTATATGAATTCAGAACACCTTATTCATAGTGCACAAGTAATATGAACTTTTTTTGGTCAGTTAACAGATTAAGAACTGTTGTCGTATGGAAAAGAGCAGTGGTTCTTATTTTTTTGTTTTCCGCTTAAAATAACAGCAGCATACAGGCTTGGAACAACATGAGGGTGGCAAACTATTCCTTAAATTGCTCTTTGCATAAAAAAAAGTATGACATTTTGATGCATTGAATTTATTTTTTTTTCTTCCTAGACTCAGAAAACTGTTTGATTGAGCTGTAAATCTACATGACCGTGTTTGCTTGAACTGGAAAAAAAAAGCAAAACATATTTTACACTTGGGGTTTCTGGAAGATTTGTAGATGGGAAGATTGCAGGAGTGATTTGAATTTGAGAAAAGATAGAAAAAGAGAGCAGGACTCCTTAGGCAATAACACTAGTCAACCTATCTCTCTCTTTCTCCCCCTCTGTTCCATAGTGTCTTGTTAATCATTCTCAGGGCTGCCCTTTGCGGTTTCCTACATTACATACTGCCATAAAATCTTTATGCCTCGAGAGGATCTACAACTGTCTCACCGATAGGACCAGAATACAGAAAGAACATCACAGAAGAGAACCTATACAGTATTCAAGGGATGCACAGAGCAGTTATGTTCACTCATGCCCTATAAGTACTGTAAATGCAAAATACATTAAAAAATTTGTGTTTTATAGCAATATTACACATTTTACTCACATTATGCAGGAAATTAATACTTTTTAAATTACTTTTTTCATTAAATTGATCAAAAGTGACAAATCATATTTCAAATAAATGCTGCTCTCTTTTGAACTTTCTATCGGAATATTACAATGATTTTTGAAGGATCATGTGACACTAAAATTAAGTTTTGCCATCAAAATAATATTATATTTTAAGAAATATTAAAATTGAAAATAGTTGTTTAAATTGTAATAATATTTCACATTATTACTGTTTTTTACTGTGATTTATTCAAATAAATGCAGCCTTGTTGAGCATAAGCATGCAGCCTGGTTGAGCTTTCAAAACATTATAGAATCCAAACTTTTGAATGGTATAGTATATTCTACATATTAATATATCTTAATAAAAATATATATTTCTACACAATATATATATTTTTTTACATTTAATCATGTAAAAAGTTCACACAAAACAAATTTCTAATTCATTCAGTTTGAGATCAGTTTACATTGTATTAAATAAGAAAATGCAAAATGACAATATTTCTGATTGTGATTTCATACTTTTGAACCCCACTGTAGCTTATAAATCAAGCTAACAGGGTAATTAAAAGGTTAAACCAGGGGTCACCAAGTTCGGTCCTGGAGGGCCGGTGTCCTGCAGAGTTTAGCTCCAACCCTAATCAAACACACCTGAAACAGCTGATCAAGGTCTTACTAGGTATACTTGAAACTTCCAGGCAAGTGTGTTGAGGCAAGTTGGAGCTAAACTCTGCAGGACACCGGCCCTCAAGGATCAAGTTTGATGACCCCTGGGTTAGACAATTAAAATGTAACACTTTTTAGCAACGCATAGCCAGATTCCAAAAGTTCTGACTATAAGAAGAAAATAATAAAAGTAATGTTCAGTTGTGTAAATCTAAAACATTTTCAAATATAGAACATTCACACAATGTTTATTTCACTATTGTCACAGACACGGTGCTGAAAGTGAGATGTCTTCTGAAGACTAAGCTGAATAAATAATTCCTGTTTTTGAAGTTGAGCGCTCAGCTCATGTCTTTCAGATTTGCTCGCTGATCAAGAATAGGAACTCTTTTAATTGTGTGGACATCACAGACACAAAGCATCCTGATGGTTCATGGCTCACTGTCTGCTCTTATTTATATGCTCTGCTCATACAATCAGCCACAGCCTCCAGCTGACAATATACTGTCTGTTTATCATGACTGGACAAAAAAATAGGAGGAGACAAAACAAAAACACTTTTCTCAATTCATCATCGTCACATCCAATTTCCTTCGCGTGACAGCCGAGGCCTAATCACAGTGGAAGGTGGTTAATTTAGCTGTAAGGAGAACAATTTAAAAACAAATGGACCCCTGGTCCCTCTATAGGGGACGAGGAATAAACAAAACGTCACCGTTGATCGTGCCGCAATGGGAAGGGATGACATACGGACATGTACGGCAGACATCTCTCAACTCTGTTCCCAGTGTTAAGCTAATGGAGGTCAAGAGGCTGGAGGACGCTGGGGACGGCGCAGACAACGAGAGGATGGAATATAACAACCTGACGGCTCATCCGTGAGTGGGTTGAAGGCATCAAGAAATTAGGACAATTACAGTTTAACTTCCCAATTACCAAACTTAATGCACCCTGGATGCAATTCTGATTTAACGCTTCATTTAGTTGCAGAATGCCAGCCCTCCATAATTTGATGAAACCTGACAGTCAATTTAGAAAGCATATTTTGGGAAATAGTTTTCTCTTCCACTGTGGCTTCATATGCGTCTGAGCACAAACTGTCTAAAGAGACAATTCCCAATCTCTGACAAGCAGGGTCAACATGCACCTATTGTTTTTCACAGGGCACAAATAGCAATCCTGGTTCACATCATGCCTTAGGCAAAATATAGTCAAAGAAAAAGAAACACTTTATTGGACCGATGATTCATTTAAATGTGAATATCTAACAATTTAAAACCTTTTTATTAAAAAATTTAAATGAAACATTAATATCTAACAATTACAAATCTTCAACACATTTAGCTGATTTCCAAAAAATGCCTAATATTACACACTTATAAATAACATGATTTTAAAATATAATTAAAAAAGTTCAATAAAGTACAGTTTATTCCATCACAAAATAAGAATGAAGATGCACTAATCAGAACAACAAAAGCACAAAAGCAGAGAGGTGTCAAAAGTTTAGTGCAAAAAAAAGCTGTTTAAAATAATCATTTTAACCTTGAAATCAGGATTAGGCTGGAAATAGTTTCTTTAGAATCATTCAGAATTGAACAAGTAGTTCTAACTTGACTCAGAGAAAGAATTTATTAATAATACTAATTATTATTATTTTAAATTCCATTCAAAATCTAAGACACTACACAACTCTGCACAAATGCTCATCAGCTGAGCATATGCTCTGTCAATATACTGACTGGCTGACTGCTTTCACTGCGATTACCAACACTGATCCCCCAAACTGCGATCTTGTCTGTCTATTATAAAATGAACAGTTATCTGGAAACAGATAAATCATGCAAAACTTGAAAGGGGCACACAGACACTCAGAGAGACACTGTCCATCCTACACGTTTGACAACACGGTACATAACTACATACTATAACACTGATTGTTATTCAGTAAAGTTGACTGAAGGCCAGAGAGCAGAGCTGTGATGGACAAGTTAATAGTTCAGAGCATATCGGCAGCAATCATTCACTACATAACATGGTGAAACAAACTACTCTGTAAATCTCATCATGTACTGTCTCATACACTCCCACCTCACACACAATCTCACTAAATATATGTTATTATCAAGCAGAGCTATTTAGAAAAGTGATGTTTAGACCACAAGACTCAGTTGTGCAGTCTTGTATTGTATTTTGTTCTCATTGTGCTAAGCAAACAAACAATGCTGTTAAAAGTGCATTAATAAAGATGCTTTAAACAGAAAACAAATATCATTATAAAATAATAATAATAATAATAATAATAATAATAATGTTAATATGAATTTATAAAAAGTATTTAAAGTATTTAATTCACTACATATAACATTATTATTATTATTATAAAATTAAAAAATTAAATGCTTTACATTAAAATATTATAAAACAATACCACTACAACTGGTCGCAAACTGTCACAAATCTGGTCCGTGGCTTTCTGTCCGATTGCCGGTCGCTATCCCATTATATTGACTCTCACACTACACAGAGTGTTGCACATCACCCTGGACTGCATTTCCCATCACCCATTGCATTGATTGCACGAGTGTTGTTTAGCATTTATCGCTCACCTAGTTATAGCTGCATTACGGAGTCAGTTTTCTGCCCTAGTTTCTAGTTCTTAGTTCATAGTCTAGTCTAGCCTTGTCTCGTGTTTTCCTGTTTCCTGATCTCTGCCTGTGTATCTTGGATTAGCCCTTTGCCTGCTGTTTTGGACTCTGTTTGCACCTCGCCTGGACTTTTGCTCGTGTACCTGGATTATCTCTCGTTGTCTTGCTCCCTGGGTCACGTTCGCCGCCGATCGACCCCTTCTGTTTATTGGACTGCTCTTGTGATTTGCCCACGATATACCTGTTTGCCATTGTTTGACCCTTGCTTGTTTTGTGACCATGTCTTTGAATAAAAGCTCTGCACATGGATCCGCATGCCTCTTGTCTCGGTCCCGTAACAACAACTCCTACTAATAGTAACTGCGATTTAAAAATACTAATTAAATTTCACGGGGAAACATAGAGCACAAGGAATGACGTTCAAGAACCAACAAAACACTAACTGAATGGAATAGGGCTTTTAAAAGACAGGATAAAGAGGTAACTAGGGGAGATACCTGTAATCAAATTAACAATTAACATGAGGGAGAAACTGGGTCACAGAACACATGGGGAGCAAAAACACAACAAAAACAGGTACATAATCCTGACATTACGTCCCCTCCAGGAAGGTGCGTCCTTGCACCGTAGTAACAACATGGGAAGGGGCAGGTAGGAACTACGGAGGCGGCTCAGGAGGAGGACGAACCCCTGAGAGGGGGCCGGCAAACAGAGTCCAAGGGGGCAACGAAGGAGGGAGGAGCCAGGGAAGAGACTGGAGGGATCCGGAGTAGGAGGCGCACAGCAGGACCCAGGCCACAGCCATGATGATGGCCCACAGTGGAGCCGACGAAGGGAGGAGGAATGGCCGCCGACTACAGGGGACTGACCAACGGCGGCAGAGCAGGTGGAGGAGGAGCCCGAGGCGGAGACAGAGAGCCGAAGAGCAAGGGCAACGGAGAGGATCCGGGGGACCAAGGCGGAGCAGATGGCGCCGGCAACCGAGGCGGAGATGGGGATCCCGATGGCCGCTGTGGAGCCGGAGCGACAGAGGACTGAGGAGGAGCCGAGGGGATGATGGAGCCTGACGGAGCCAGGAGGACGAAGGGAAGAGGCGCAGGATGGTCGACGCCAGACCAAGGCAGAGCCGGAGGAACGAGGGAGCCCGGCGGAGCCAGTGGACAGATGGGCCACGGCGGAGAGGAGGGCGCTAGGAGCCATGGTGGAGACAGCGGGTCAACGGGCCGAGGCAGAGTCCGGGCCTCAGAGGCTGGAGGCGGAGTCGAGGGAAACTCCGACCAAGGCGACGCTGGAGGATGGCAGTCCCGTGGGGCTCGCACCGTATTGATGGTGGGCTGAGGGCGAGCAGAGGGGCTGCCAGACTACAGCGGTGGAGGCAGGAGCGGGTTAGGAGGGCGAGCATTTGTGAGCCTCCGGGCTTCCAGGGCTGAACTCTGCAACGGGAGCAGACACTGGAGTGCGCTCTGGAGGAGCGGGCTCTGAAGGACACTTTTGGGGAGCAGGCACTAGAAGATCGGGAGGCCCCTCTGGGCTGGACAAGAGACGAAGGATGGCTGGACAGGACCAGCCAGGACGAAGGAGAGAGGGCAGTTTAATCTCCAGATCAGTCTCCCAGTCAATCAGATCCCCCTCTTGAAAAGACTGGTCTGACACCCCACACCCGCTCCGACCGTCTCACAGCACAGCAATCAACACCCTCCCCCCTACTGTTTCTCAGCCTGTACTCAAGTTCTGTGAAGATGATGTATGCAAAGTCTTCAGAAAGCAGAAGATAAGGAAAGCCAAAGGCCCAGACGGTGTCTCTCCAGCCTGCCTCAAAGCCTGTGCTGTCCAGCTATCATCCATCTTCACACTGATCTTCAACAGATCTCTAGAGCTGTGTGAAGTCCCCTCCTGCTTCAAATGTTCCACCATCATCCCTGTACCCAAGAAACCAAAAATCACAGGACTTAATGACTACAGACCTGTTGCTTTAACATCAGTGGTCATGAAGTCATTTGAGAGACTGGTGTTGGCCCACCTGAAGGACATTACTGGACCCTTGCTGGACCCTCTACAGTTTGCTTACCGAGCAAACAGATCTGTGGATGATGCAGTTAATATGGGACTGCACTACATCCTGCAACATCTTGACAAACCAGGGACTTATGCAAGGATCTTGTTTGTGGACTTCAGCTCCGCTTTCAACACCATCATCCCGGACACCCTTCAGAACAAACTGACTCAGCTCTCTGTACCCACCTCCATCTGTCAGTGGATCACCAGCTTCCTGACAGACAGGCAGCAGCTTGTGAGGCTGGGAAAACTCACATCCAGCACCCGCACCATCAGCACTGGAGTTCCTCAGGGCTGCGTTCTCTCCCCACTGCTATTCTCCCTCTACACCAATGACTGCACCTCTAAAGACCCCTCTGTCAAACTCCTGAAGTTTGCGGACGACACTACAGTCATCGGCCTCATCCAGGACGGCGACGAGTCTGCTTACAGACAGGAGATTGAGCAGCTGGCTGTCTTGTGCAGTCACAACAACCTGGAGCTGAACACGCTCAAAACTGTGGAGATGATAGTGGACTTCAGGAGAAACCCCTCTCCTCTCCCCCCACTCACCATCATGAACAGCACTGTGACTGCAGTGGAGTCATTCAGGTCCCTGGGCACAACCATCTCTCAGGACCTGAAGTGGGACACTCACATTGACTCCATTGTGAAAAAGGCCCAGCAGAGGTTGTACTTCCTTCGTCAGCTGAAAAAGTTCAACCTGCCACAGGAGCTGCTGAAACAGTTTTATTCAGCTGTTATTGAGTCGGTTCTGTGCTCCTCCATAACTGTCTGGTTTGGGTCAGCCAGCAAATCAGATATAAGAAGACTTCAACGGACTGTTAGGACAGCAGAAAAGATAATTGGTGTGCACCTGCCCAGCCTTCAGGACTTGTACAACTCCAGAGTGAAGAAACGGGCAGGTAACATCATCAAAGACCCCTCTCACCACGGACACAACCTGTTTGCACTTCTCCCTTCAGGCAGACGCTACAGATCTCTGTGCACTAGAACATCTAGGCATAAAAACAGTTTTTTCCCCCATGCCATCTCCAGCTTAAATAGCTAACACATGGATCATTACCTGTGTTCTGTAATTCATTCTCCATCTTTAATTATTGCCTCTTTCTCAAGTATTATGTAAATACACATACATATCTGTTTATTTATACAGCTGTATATAGAGTAAATAATCCACAAATCTGTACATAAATCTACTGTTCCAGATTCATACTTATTATTATTATTATTATTATCCATGGTTAAGTCTTACTATGTAAATGTTTTTTTCTGTTCTCATGTCAGATGTGTATGTATGTATGTATGTATGCATGTACCAGGAGCACCCTAAAACCACAACAAATTCCTCGTGTGTTTGCGCACACCTGGTGAATAAAGCTAATTCTGATTCTCCATGTCCAGCAGTCCCAGCTGTATAATCAGCTCACCCTCAGCCACGATGCAGGGGGCGGAGCTCCTCTCCTCACTCTCACTGTCCGCGGCATTCTCCCTCGTGGCAGGCTCTGTTGCCGGCTCTCGCACCTTGACTGACGTCATCAGAGGCTCTGGCTCCATGGCGATCCTCAGTACTGTCGCTCCATGCGGCGATGGCTTGTACAGGCGCTCCGCGTAGTGGGGAGATGGTGGGTTGGGCACTGGGTCTGGAGTGGATCTGGCGATATCATCCTCAGGAGAGACAGTGAGGGGCGATCCGTTTCTCGCCAGAGTCCAAAAACGGGAAACAAACGGAGGGTAGAACATGGAGGTTACTGTATCTGTCGGTTCTTCTGTCACAATTCAAGGAAGCAAGGGAGCCAGGAACGAGGAGACGAGGATTTCACAAAAACGAGAGTCTTTAATATCCACGGAGAAACATAGAGCACAAGGAATGATGTTCAAGAACCAACAAAACACTAACTGAATGGACTAGGGCTTTTAAAAGACAGGATAATGAGGGAACTAAGGGGAGACACCTGGAATCAAATTAACAATTAACATGAGGGAAAAACTGGGTCACAGAACATATGATGAGCAAAAACACAACAAAAACAGGTCCATAATCCTGACAATTATAAAACAATATTACTACAATTCCTATTAATATTAATTACAATTTAAAATGACTAATTAAATTTCATTTAAATGATTTACACAGAAAAGTATTGCTTTATAATAATACTAATAATACTAATAATAATAATAAGGAATTTAAAAAGTATTAAATTAAATTAAATTAAATTACTGTACTGTAATTCTTTTATATTGTCACTTAAAATATAAGTAAAATAAAAACTAAATGGAATCATTAATGTAATGAAAGCGTAACTTGGCATGAAGCATATGGTTTTGTTCTTTTATATATTTACTCATTTTGTTTGATACTAACTGTAAGAGATAAAATGAGATGTTCAAGACAAGCCATTTTGCTTGTTGATTCTAGTGAATTACTTTTAGTCTCTATACATCCACTGAGGCTGAACATGCCTCCTCTGCCCTCACCTGCACTGATATGTACAGATAGAGTGGGCTGAGAGTGAGTTTCGGTTCATGCCTAATTTCACATAGATGGCATAGAGTCAAACATGTAGTGGGAGAGAAGCCCAGAGGGACGAGTCCACAATAAGAGCAGAGGCTTTATCCAAAGTCAGATTAGCAGTAAGAACATTCACAGCAGCCTTCACTTTGCTGCACGCTCATTAATAGATTAGCATCAGTGCCCAGCGCCACAGCCACACTGCAAATTGTTATTGCTGACTGTAATCAGAAAATGGGTCGCAGTAGTGCCAGGGGATAGTGGCAAAGACTGGCAGAGCATATAAGAGCAAATGAATGAGAGAGAAGGTGAATGATCACGAGCTGCGGGGATGAAGCTGAAGAGGCTTGAAGTGCTGTGTGAGAGTGAAAGAATAGGAAAATCCTTTGGTCAGCATTATGACATTATATACAATACTGTTGGAAGGTTTGAGGTCAGCAATATTTAAAAAAAATATATTTCTGGAAGTCTCTTATGCTTACCCAGGCTGCATTTATTTAATCACAAATAAGTACAAATTGTGAAAAATTGTTACATTTTTAAAATAGCTGCTATATATAATTATACATTTTAAAGTGTAATTTATTCCTGTGATGAAAAAGCAGAATTTTCAGCAGTCATTACTTAGTGTCACGCGATCCTTAAGAAATCATTCTAATATGCTGATTTGGCATTTAAACGTCTTATTACCAATGTTAAAAATTTACATTAGTAGTAATAAATTTCTATTTAATGCCATGTCAGCATCTTAGGCTATTTTCATGGCAAAAACTATTTAAAAATTACAAGTATAACAAATACAATAAAAAACAGCAAACAAACAAACAAACAAACAAACAAACATTAGTTATATTACACAATATTTCTTACATTAACTTTTTTCTGGCAAAATTATCCAAAACAACTCTTTAAGTGAGTTTTTCTGAGACATTATAAATGTCACTTTTGGTCGCCTGAAAGTGTTGTTGCTACAGAAAAGTATTGATTTAATAATAATAATAACAATAATAGTAATAATAATAATAATATTTGTATACTGACCCCAAACTTTTTAACAAGAGTACAATTTTCCTATTATATACTCCATTACCATATATTAGGGGTGGAAGAAAAATCAGTTCTCTGATGCATCGCGATTCTCTCTTCAACGATTCTGAATCGATTCTGAACATTTGAGCTTGGGTTTTTTTCCCGTACATGGCACGTGTGCACACTAGAGATGCGGCGGGCTTCATCGCAAATAATTTGTGCTGTGAGACACGTGCACATTGCTTGACAGCTTCTACCCACCGTGTTTTACTTTAGATATGCTTTCATTTATACCGTTTGGACACTTTGTGTTTGTTTGTCCTGAAGCGCGATTGCGGCTGCGGTTAAATGCACTTGCATTTTCGAATACTTTTATACAAAACTGATGTAGGCTACACACAGTTGTTTCTATGTTTTCAGAGCAGGGCAAAACATCTGATATATGGAAATAGATCTGTGCATTAGTGTGAATGCAGCCTGTTAAAGCTGCCACTGTCTATGATCTCATCAGTAATAATCAAACGGCAATAATGCTGAGGAAAAAGAGAAAACTACTATTGTCTGTAAACTTTCGGACACTTAAAGAACACTTACTTTAAATGAGTAATTGTTTAAAAAAGTAGCCTGCTTATGTAATAATAAAAAAAATAAAGTAAATTTTGCACAAAATAAAGATTTAATTGGGGAGAAAATGTAGATCAAGAATTGTTTTGGAATCAGATCATGACTCCCAGAATCGGAATAGGATCGGATCGTGAAGTGCCTGAAGATTCCCAGCCCTACCATATATGATAGATAAATATGCTTAACATAAACTGAAACCCCTGCTTTTTTCAGATACATAATTAACCAATTCAGAGATCTTTACTTGAGAACACATTTGAAAAACCCTTCTATTTCCATTACATTTACTTTACTTCCGACATTTTAACCTTTAACCAATTCTTTTGCAGACTCCATAAACAGCTGGTCAATTTAAACCTCTTAAACCGCTAATTGGAAGAGCTCACATGGAACTATTAGCGAGATAATCGCAATCCGCCCACACCGCTAACCAGGAAAATTATGCATAAATGTGTTCATACTTAGTTAACTTGTTTCTGTAAGAACTCAGATTCAACTGTTTCCTTTTTATAGAAACACTTCTGCATTGTTATGATTTTATTTAGCACTAATTAGTTATTAAGTCCAGCTGTTAGCCCACACATACACACAGAAAGTGAGCAAATGTAACACTAATTCTCCTGAAACCAAGCCATTACAACATAAACCATGTTCTGGGGTGGTATTGCAGCTGAGCAACTGGGCAAACCGCCAAAAATAAGCGGGTTCAAACCGAGAGCAGTGGAGACTGGGAGCGCATCAGCCACGGAGGTCGCAATCCTATTCTACCTTCAGTTTACCCGGTTATCAAGACACTTGACCCTCATTTGTTCCAGTAAGAAGTATCAGTACAGTTGGATAAAATTAAATTTTTTTATTCAAGGTTTTAGATAACCTTCTATCACCCCACTAGTCCTTATAAGCATCTGTAGTCTGCAACGCAAACCCTCTCACACACACACACACACACACACACACACACACACACACACACACCCACACCCACACTCAGACGATCTCTCTATACCTGGTGTGTTGAGTAGGCGTGACATTCGGCAGGCATAGGCTACGTGCTGCTCGCAGTGTTCAGCACTGTTGGTTATAGCTGTGACCTGCTCCATAGAGGCACTGTAGTTCAGCTGCAGTACTGTCCGTCTCTCCCGGCTGGAGCCAATCACTGCTGTCTGCGCCGGCAGGTTATTCACCACAGTCGTCCAAACCTTGTCCTCTGAAACACAGATCCAATAACGGTCATAAAAAGCTAAACTGACTGGCATTGCAAGAAAAGTTGACAGATTCATTAAAATATATGTTAACACTATAACATAAGCATATGCTGTCCATGTTTACAGAGATATAAAAAGACATTACACTACTGTTCAAAAAATATATTTTTTAAGAACAATTTAAAATAATAATATATGTTAAAATGTCATTTATTCCAGTGATGCAAAGCTGAATTTTCATCTCCATTACTCTAGTCTTCAGTGTCACATGATCCTTCAGAAATGATTCTGATATGCTGATTTGGTGCTTAAGAAACATTTCTTACTATTACCGATGTTAAAAATAAACACATTTGTTTCCTCAGGATTTGTACTTTTTTGATCAGTTTTAACACATCCTTGCTGAATAAAAGTATTAATTTCTTTAAAAAAAAAATTACTGACCCTAACATTTGAACAGTAGTGTATACCTAATATTTAATTATTATATAATTTATTATATAATATTATTCATAATGAATAATCACCCCAGAATTTTACCCAATTAAAAGGGCAAAACACATACTACAGTAAAGTAGTTTTTTTTTAAATAAGTAAATAAGTAATTACAAACTGATTTAACACATTCTGGATCCATGTGTGTGAGTGTAAAAACACTTTTGTTTATGGCAATATTTCCTTCCACTTATTCAAGTTTTATTTCATGGGATCTAATAAATATTGACATTCTAAAAAAATGATATTATTCAAATCCACCTGATCCTGTAGCCATAATCTTTCCTTCCCACCTCAAAGAATCACAAGATTTAAATGAACATTACATATTTCTGAAACTGACAGACACTTTCTTTTCAGAATGATTTTTGCTCTCTACCGTGTCCTCTCAGGGATTTCCTATGCTCTGAGATGCCTACAGTTCCTGCCCTGAAATGATAACATTTTATGTCCTGATGTTCCTACATACTTTAATGTCCTTACATGTAAGACTTCCATTTAATTTTATTTATTTATTTTCAGATCAGTGGGATGATGTGGACCTAGACTGATGAAAGAATGCTCATGAGGCTTGAAAACAAATGGGCTGAGATGCTGAAATGAAAGATTGTCTCGGGAGGCGATAGGAGGGATTTTAAAAACCCTGGGATACAGGGGTTCTTGAAAGCATGTAATACTCAGTAAAAGGCTTGATTTATTAATCAGGCACAATCAGTGGGCTTTTTGGATTCAGTGCTATGGTACACCACAAATAAATAAAAAATGCACATTTTACCTGTCATGTTGCAGATGACTTTAAAAGGACCTAACGGTCCACTTCCATCTGGGTCAATCCAGTAGGAATCAGATGATCTTCCCAAATGCTTGTAGGCCTCACAGGACTGCTCATAGACAGCTGCAGGTAAGAAATAAATGATTTTGAGTTAAATAGAAAGTATTTAGTTAATAAATGCATCTTTGCTAGTGCAATATATGGAGTACAGTATATATATATATATATATAATGCTTGTCCAAATACGAAAACAAGTTCGGACTGGTCAATAGCATATACACACTATGTTTCTAGCCTTGACTATTAACCAGTACAACCTTGTTTTTTGTCTATGGAGAGGTTTGAGGGAAGTAACTCAACAGAGTTCAACCTCTTTTCTATTGACTTATGTGTAACTGGTGCCGCAGTGTAACTTCCAGTGTCTTCTCCTCTCCGTCTAACCCCTGGGGTCTTCAAAATTTTCACTCAGTAGTGATTTTGAACTATTTCTCCAAGAACAGACTTCATAGAGAATACAGACGTTTTCATATTAATCAATAGCTCTGTTTCAAAACCTAGCGAGTGTCTGAAGGAGTCGTAGGTGCCACTCCAGATGTGAAGGTCATTTTGAAAGGTAGTAAACTTCAATTTTCTGCTTTATGGAATATCTTGTTTTGTCCAGATTTAAGAGCAGCATCACATCATTCAGAGAAGGAAATTTCGAAATGCATTGTAATGAACTGATGCAATGAAAATTAAAACTCATCATTAACTTCAAACTACTGAAATCAATGCTGATTCAAGTTTCCCATGCTTCCATTTGAGTTGTTATCATTTAAATCTGGTAACAAACAGAAGATTTTAGAATTTTGTGTTTAAGCTGCTCTGAAAACAGTAGAAACAAGAAACCTTCTACGCCATTAACACCTTATTCATGGATAAAAGCAAATATGGGAAAGCAAATACTGTTACGCAGAACCCTGACATTTCTCAGAAAGGTCTTCTACGTATTAGTTAAACAGAATTGCATTTTTCTTCTGAGTTTCCCATTCTGCTTTTTCCACATTTCCCTTCATTACACATAAAGCTTTTCATAAAACATAAAGCTTTTCTTTGTTCTCCACCATTTCTGTGGCAATGCATTTATGTCACAAGCTGATGTTGACAGAAAAAAAAAATCCTTCATTTCTAGGAAAGCATGATATTAAATCAGAATAAATAACCAGCAATAAGCCACATGCATGTATGCACACACAACCATTAAGAAAAAAGAAAAAAATCTAATAAAATAAAATACACCCAAACACACAGTCTTACATGTGTGACAGGTGGCTCCGGTGTAACCCGTCCCATCACAGGTGCATGTGAAACCATCCCAGGTCTGGCTGCATCGGCCTCCATGTTCACAGTGGTTTGGCATACATCTGAAAAAAAAAAAAAAAAAAAAAAACAATAATAAAAAAAACACAATTAAATACATGTGTGGTAAACAAAACATGTGCAAGAAAGAAGTGCCTAATATCTCTGATCACATCAATACTTTTGGTCCCACTTTATATTAGGTGGCCTTAACTACTATGTACTTACATTTAAATTAATCATTTGGTACAATGCACTTATTGTGTGCATACATGGTTTTACATTGTACTTATATATTTTAAAATACCTATATGTAATTACATCTGTAATTAATTTCTGTAATTACATTTATAATTGCACCTAAACCCACCCTTAAACCTACCCATACCACCAAATATGTCCCTAACCTTACCCGTATCCCACCTTAATAGCAGCAAAAGTGTTTTGCAATACAGTATGAACACATTGTACTTATTTTTTTATGTAAGTACATAGTAGTTAAGGCCACCTAATATAAAGTGTGACCATACTTTTTCTCTGATTTTAAGTTCATAGTTTTAAAAATGTCTCAAGACCTCTATGTTCCCATCCACTGTGTTGTTTTAAATAGAAGAACAATTTGACCAATTTTGTGCACTTTTTTCATTTTTTTTCTGAGTATAGCAACAGCTTTTATAACACGGTTGATACAGGCACTTAATGAAACACATTACTGAGTGGCACCTCAGTTAAAAACACTGAGAATGTGTTGAAGAGGATAACAATGAGTCATTTACTTTATCAAGGTCTTACTGTCACAATGAAAAAAAAATGTACACTAATTAACTTTTAACAGTTGAAACACTTTTATGTACCCCTTTTATGTAACACTTATATGTTTATCTTGATTTTCAATACACAAAAAAGGACAAACGTAAAAAAGAAAAACAATGAAATTAACACTCCAGAGGTAAAACAGTTACCATCCACAGTTAAGCAGTGTTATTTTAGTAATATTTATATAGTATATAAAACATACAAATATCAGACACAATTATGCAGTAATTAAACTACTGTACATTGCGAGTGCATTAATCATAATATATCAAGTTTGCATATTCAGGAAAAGTACCGAATGTGAAATAACATACTTCAAATTTCACCAAAAATATTGTTCTGTACTTTGAGATGATGTTGACAACATTTCCCCCTTACTCTGAGCCTACCTCTTAGCATCTCATTAGTAACAAAAAGTATGTAATTTCCACCAGGCAATCGCACAAACACAAAGATGTGTTTTCAAGCTGTGCAGATTTTCCACCATCTTTTATCTGAAGTCTCAACTGAAATCATAATTAAACCTAAAATTAAAACAATTAACGGCTTCACTGATTTTCTCCTGAACTTAATTAAGAAACAGTCATCTTCAAAGGTGCTTTCAACTGGCCAAGTACAAAAACTAAAATCTGGTGATGTGGCACTCTTTCTGTGCAAAACTGTGCTAAACGTGAGCCGTCCACTTCCACAGCTCCTCATACAGTCCTGCCAACTGCACGTCAAATCCATTAACACGGCAAAATGCGGTATGAAATAAAATTAGGGAACAATCCCCTTGGAGCTAATACTCATTAGGCCGATGTCTCATAGGAGGAGCTGTGACAATGCCATTGACAATGAACCTTAAGTCTGACAAGTTCTTCGTTACTGCTATTGTCGTACTTTTTCAGAGCTTCGGTGCTGTCAAACTGTAGTTTTTGTATAGGATGGCATGTCTCGATTAATTGGGTTACCTCAATGGCCATCTGTGCATGGAGGAGAAAGGTACAGATAGAGCTTACACTGTTCATTAATCAAACTCCAGCAACAGAACTGTCCCTGGAAATTTGAGCCCACTGATGACTCAGTCCAATAATAAAAATTAAGTCAGAGTCAACAGCAACATGTCACTGGGAGATAAGACCTTGGTAATAGCTTCTCGGTAATAGATTCGAAAAGAACCTTGGTAATAGTTGAGCTCTCGCGAGCCAGAAAGTTACAAACATTTCACTATTGTTCCTGGCCAAGCAGAGGGCCGGAGATTGCAGAGCAGTGAGCCTGAAGAAGCATTTCCTGTTGCATGGTCACTTAGCTTCCAAGAGATTTCCATCACAATTTTCCAGAGAAAGATAAAGAGCACTAAAGAAAATGTGCGGATATTTGTGTCAAGGAAATGTCTTATTGACGGTATGAAAGCTATTCAACTGAACCAGTTTATCCAAAACATTTCTCTTATATGGGATGTTAGATGGTCTAATTTATTCTAGCAAACTGATTCATCTCAAATATTACTCTCTCACATGTAGCATTGTAAAATGTGATTTATTTGAGTGAATCGTTTTATAAAAATGATCTCTAATACACAAGTGGCAAGTCTGATTTATTCTAATAAAGGGATCCTTCCCAAACATTCTTCTCTTATATGGAAAAATGGAGAATTTGATTTATTTGAGAGAATTGCTTTTAAAAACATTCTCTTTCAAATGCAAAAGTGAAAAGTCTGATTTATTAATATTCTCTCAAATACGCGAGAGTGTAAAGTCTGATTCATTATAGTAAAGTGATCCATCAAACATTCTGCTCTCACATGGAATATTGGAAAATATGATTCATTTGAGCGAATCATTTCATAAACATTCTCTCTAATACACAAGTGGTAAGTCTGATTCATTCTACTAAACTGATTCACTGAAAAATTGGATTCTTTTGAATTTTCTCTTATATGCCAATGTGGAAAGTTTGATCCATTCTAGTGAATAAGTAAAATTTGTAAAATTCATATAAACGCTATTTATAATACACGCTACTTTTAAAGTTGGATTTAGTTGTACACGTTGAATGCAGTCACCCTACTTTAGATTCTTTCAAAAACTCTCTTTGAAAAACCCGGAAGAAAACAGCTCTGATTAAATAAAAAATTACATTACCAGACAGTTACTTATTTAAAGGGGTGGTTTACTGTTTTTTTTTCTTTGCTTGATTGTGTTTATGGGGTGCAATATAACATGTCTTCGTGTTTCGTTTGTTAAAAAACGCCTTATTTTTCATATATTTCACCTTTATTGTAAGCCGCTTTCTCCTCTGTCATTTGAACGACCGGTTGACTTCCTGATTCTATGAAACCACTCCCTCAGAAACAAGCGATGGGCTCAGATTGGTTAGTTGGGCCGGTATGTTGTGATTGGCTAAACCGAGTACTGCACATTGTCCGGAAACTTCACGCCCCTTCCCTTCACGGGCGACAGCTGCATGTGCTCCGGTCAAATGTAAATATTGGTGTCAATATTGCCGTATCAGTTTGAGCCAGAATCAGACCCAGA
Organism: Acrossocheilus fasciatus; assembly: GCA_036784905.1. Classification (NCBI taxonomy): domain Eukaryota; kingdom Metazoa; phylum Chordata; class Actinopteri; order Cypriniformes; family Cyprinidae; genus Acrossocheilus; species Acrossocheilus fasciatus. The sequence continues at coordinate 13,800,440 of CM071961.1, forward strand.
AAGCGGTAATGAAGAGAGTCAAGCAGAACTTACAAAACGTTTCTGAATGGAAGTTTGCTGTTGTGATTACATATATTTTTTTTAAGTTTGTACACGTTTGTCTTATACACACAAAATAGCATCGAACTAACTGACCACTAACCAAACAGCGTTGGCTTGTGTTTATGTTCTTGATCAAATCGAAAAATTAAGTCATAAAGTATACATGGAAAATACATTTACAAAATTAGTACATAATTACAAATTCGGGTCCAAAATGTTTGTATGCATTTGTCATAGGCACACAAAATAGCATTTAACTAACTGGCTACTAAAGCCAGCGTTGGTATTTGTTTACGACCTTGATAAAACTAAAATATTATGTCTGAAATTATACATGCAAATACATTTAAAATTATGAAATCTTACTTACAGGTTGTGGCCCAACAGCTGCTGCCTCTGTTTTTAAAGTTGTAACTGCTCCATGTTTTAGTAATAGTTTCTGTGTGAATCTGGCATTGAACTCGTGTAGATTCTGGAAGCTGTCTTCCATAAAATGCGCAGCACAGAGAGCTAAATTAGGATTGTAATTGTCAGGAACATGACATTTTAACCATTGTTGATGAACTACAGCATCCGTAGGAAGCCCGAACACAGAAGACCTGACAGCTGGGTGAAAATAACACCGTTTCGATGGCATGGCTACAACTCTCCACTATAACTCTTCCTCTTCGACAAAGCCGCAGAACATGGCCTTGCCCCCTTTTTTGCATGTTCCGGAGGGAGGGGTTGATGGGTTTATTTCGTATGCAACCCGGGAACTATCTCGTTGTAGTCCCATATGAGTCGTTTTTGTAGGCATTAAACTTCCTGATTTTGAAAAGACGATATCTCCGCTTACATTGAACTTTCAGCGCCGCAACTTTGCAGATACTGTTCATGCACCAACAGCAACATTACACACTATTTAAAATGAAAAAACTGAAATCTCAGTAAACCACCCCTTTAAAAATAGTGCCCTCTCAAGTAGCTTAAATTTAGCTACTTTTTCCAAAAGAGTTTCTTGTCTTTTGCAAAAGAGTATCTTGACTACTGTTCAACTACCTTAACAAATTACAGTTTCAAAGCAGCTTCCCCAACCCATCGTTTTTCCCTGTTCTGGCTGTTTACAACCCTAACTGTGCTTTTGTAATGGAAAGTGACAGTTTTCTAATGCAACCATTATGAACAGAGAAAGCACGTGGCTTTAAATGCCTCTGTCAGATTAGACTTGTTGGGGTGAGACACCAATCTGCATCTCTTCAGAGATGGGTGCAGATTAGCCGGTAGCCCCCCTCACCCCATCCCGTCTCACCCCCTACTCGACACGCCATTACGTCAAACATTTTGCACAGCTATTTAGGATGAGTCACATTCTAAGAAGGCCTCCAGAAGTTCGACAGAACAGCTTATGCGTGAAATAGCTTGATGTGAGGGAAATTGATGTGTGTGAAATACTGTAGGGGTGAGAAAAAGAGAAAAAAAAAAATCTCCCGTAGAAGGAGAGGATGTGATTTGAGCTGTATCTAACTGCAAGGTCGTGTGTTTTAGTGTCTTCCTGGTGGGAGGACATGGAATATTCTTTTACATGTCAAACACAGGGACACGTTTGGTAAAGGAGATTGATAGTGCATCACCTGGCCTGATGAGAGCGAACATAAAATCAATGGCGTGGCGAGCGGTAGCCCCCCTTCCGATCCCACATAATGAGTTTGCTCCTCACTGCGCTGGCACTATGGAGCTTTGCCAGAGAAGCATCATTACGCTGACGGAAAAACACACAGGGAGAGCGTTCAACAGTCTCTAGCCTCCTCTATTATTACAGTTCACTCCGTTCGGAGCGAGGGAGAGAGAGCGAGTCGGTATCTAGCCTGATCTAATAAAGGAAAAGATTTTCCTCTGGGGACTTGCAACTAACTGTATTGCAGTATAAACCGTAATCTCAAAAACATAAATAAACAGCACAGTAAAGACAGGAAGTTCATCTGAAACATCATCGAAATATTGTCAGTGAGAGGGATATGAATTTAAAATGGCATGCAGAATGAACTGAGCTTGTCTTTAAATCATGTTGAGAATGTACTCAGCCCTGAGGTATAAGGCTAATGAGACACATTAAAGAACAATGCATCTTTACACACAATTAAAGTGGAGCTTAAGCTTCTAACTGAGCTGTAAGAAATCTAATGGAATATAAACAATGCCTCCATATGCGGATCATAATCAGTGAGGAGCGACGTAGATGAGCTGCAAACATTTGTATAAATGTGCAAAAGAACACAAAGAAAGCAAATAGTTATTTATTAATTAGCTATTCTTTGCACTTAACGTAGGAGGCCGTTAATGTCAAGTCAAGTGCTGTTTAACCTGAGATTTTCTAAGCACAATAGGCAATTTCAAACTCATGAGAAAATACTGATATTTTGAGGTAGCAATTTTGAGTGAACTAGATTTATACAGAATCACATTTGTATAATGTGATCATACGGAATATACTGTATATGCATATACATACATATGCATACTCACAACACGACAAAATACTGAAACACACAGCAAATACGCACAGACCACATCGGAAATGTTTTTGTCTGGGACATGCTTATCAATGTCTACTCTGAAAGGTGCAATTTTTGTTTATTTAATACCCTGATCATATGATTCCTTAGCTTTTTAAAATATTATTAGCCTAAATAAGCTGACGAAATACACAATTACTGTAACTGTGAAACGTTATGTTAGCTGACTAACTTACAACTTCCCTAACACAAATTAACCATGGTTTTGCTACACTTACCATAGTTTAACCATGATATTTGTAGTAAAACTGTGGTTATACAATAACGTAGTAAATACTATGTTTTTTTTGGAGTAAAATCTTGATTAATTTTCGTGATTGTTCCATTGCAGCACGTTTCTGTATTTGGTTGTGAGTATTTGCAATGCTTTTCTGTTTCTGCAGCGTGCTTCTGTTTTTGCAGCACATTTTTGTATTTGGTTGTGTTGATAGGGTGACCCATACTCGAGACTTGTGCTCTGCATTTAACCCATCCAAGTGCACACACACAGTACTACAGTAGTATTTGCATCACATGCTGTCAAAGTGATGAAGATGTTTTATTAATTTGCTGGTGCTTTTTCTATTTACATGTGTTTTCTTAAGTTGCAGCGCATTGAGCTCTCTCGGCCACTGTAAATATGATTCTAGATGTTGTGTTTTTTTAAAATTCCATTTACTGCCTGCTTTTCGCAGCTTGACGTGTTAATTGTGGCAAAAGGCATAACCTATTGTATAATGATACCAATTTACATGGAAAGGATGTGTGTTTCTGCTAAAGAATGACACTTAATTTAAAAACAGTGAACCTGGTTAAATCAAGGCTGATTAGTTAATAAAACACATTTTTGTTGCTTTAAAACTTGCGCATATCAAAGTTGCAAAACTGTGTAGTGAATACATCCCACTATACTGTATTGCAGTAATGTATGTTTTTTCTAGGGAAGTCTCCAGATATGCTTCCTTCATCTCAATAGAAATGAATTACCATCAAACGAGATGCATGAAAAATTACCATGCCAACATCAAATCTGCCCCCAGCTGAGCAATGATGCTTATGAAAAAAACAACAACAAAAACAAAATTATATTATCAACGAACAGATGATTTAGTTTAACTATTTGAAGGGTCAGGTTGATTTCAAATACTATAAAGACAAATCTGATTAGTCGTGATTAAAAACAGACTGCTTGACCCTTAATTGTCTGTAATTTGAAGGCAAATTACTGTTTTCTTGCACAATGGATGAATACATTAGTCCTCACATCTGCTTGGGAATCTTCCTGCCTGGGCGATGAGACAACAATTTCATGAAAACATTAAAGATACAAATGTGGCAGGCAATATGTCTATCTTAAAATGCAGTGTTTTCAAAAACATTGCTTTTCAAGTTTCATTTACTTTGCTCATTTGGTTGTGTTGTGCACATCATTATTGTTTTGAAGAGCTGTTCAAGCTTTTTGTTATTAGCCCATTATCTGAATATGCCTACTTTCCTACTAGATACTATGTCAAAAGCAGTACAAATGAGACCCGGATGACCACCTATGATGGTTTCTTGTTCCACATGTTTTGTTTCATATCATCAATAAATCTCCATTAATGGGATTTTCCTCTGTTGTATCCACAGCAATGTGGCAACAAACAAAAACGCTAAGCCTTGGAGAGTGAAAGTATGTAAAATCAATCTGAAGATAATAACCAAGAGCCTGTCTCCTGTTCTCGCACAGCATCTGCTCTCTGATTAAACTCCTCATCTGCCATTGAAGTCGAGGAATGAAGAAGGTCAACTCCAGGGAGAGCAGGCAGAGCGCGACGGATCCTGCCCCCAGGGCAGATGCTGCCGGTGGGGATAAAGCCACAGTCTCAGTCTGCTGCACCTGATAATCACTGTCTCAGCCAGTGTTTGTTGAAAGGCAGGGCAAGGGAAGAAGGGTTGGCTCTGACCTGTCAATGATGGCACACATGTCCAAGCTGACGTTCTCGAAGGCTCCCATCCTTCCCTGCTCCACTGCGGTGAGGTCAGCCAGCTGATCGTCCACCTGAATGAGCTGCATGCAGCCCTGGAAGGAGCGCTGGATGGGAGATGCTCTGGTTCTTAAGAAATAACCTAAACAAACAAAACACACAGCAAAGATGTTATGTGCCAAAAAGAGATCATAATGACATTGGTATTTGATTATTAAAACGTAAAGGGATAGTTTACCTAAAAATGAAATTTCTGTCATTAATTATTCACCCTAATTTTACGAAGCTAGGTAAAAAGAACAAAATACACAAAGAAAAAAATAACGACTTTATTCAAGAAACTTCATAGCATTACGTTTGAACCACTGATGTAACGGACTATTTTAATGATGTCCTTACTCCTTTTCTGGTCTTTCATTGTGTCAGTCGCATGGATGTCTATGCAGGACCAAAAAGCTCTCAGATTTTAGCAAAAATATCTTAATTTGTGTTTTGAAGATGAACGGAGGTCTTACAGGTTTGGAACAACATGAGGGTGAGTAATTAATGACAAAATTTTCATTTTTGAGTGAACTATCCCTTTAAGAAAAAAAAAATTAACTAAAAAGTGCTGTCAACTTGAATTTTCATAGCATTTGGCACCTGTAAGATTTTTAAATGTTTTTGAAAGAAGTATCTTATGCTTACCAAGGCTGCATTTACTTGATTAAAACCAGTGAAATACTAAGATTAAAAAAAAAAAAAAAAAAAAATCATATATTTTAAAACATGATTTATTCCTATGATGACAATGCTGAAGTGACATATGATCCTTCAGAAATCTTTCTAACATGTTGATTTAGTGTTTAATTTTTTTGGGTGGGGGGGGGGGGCTGTAGTGTTTTATTTTTATTTTTCATGAGCCTTTATTGAATAGATAGTTCAAAAAACAACATTTATTTGAAATAGTAATCTTTAATATGTTAGATGTTTTTACTATCACTCTTGATCAATTTAATGCATCCTTATAAAGTAATAGGATTAATTACTTCCACATTCTTTTCTTTCAACTTTATGTAACAATTTATTTTTAATAATATACAGTTAAAATTATTTTAAAAATACATTGTCATATTTTGAAGACACACTGTAAGATAAACAAAAAACAACAAAGAAACAAAACATGAGTTTATAATCAGGGCAAAGATAATCTAAAAGTACAATTAGGTAAAAATAAGCATGCACAATATTGGCCTATGTATATTCAATATTGACCGATTTTGATATGCTAAAATCTCTCTAGTTGTGGCCAGTAATCAACATATGTTATAGCAATCGACGTATGTTATATAATGACCTCTGATATTAAGTAATTCAACATAATTTCCAAAAATAATCCTGTCCGAATAATGCTTTAATTATAACTGACCTGAGCTAGAGAGGTCCTGAAATAACCACTATGCCCTCGAGTGAGACACTTAACTTCATACTGTAGGACTGAGATCTGTGTACTGCTTCACTCTGGCTAAAAAAAGGTCAAACTAAATTAAACACAAAAATAAAGTCACTGAGTGTGATGTAATGTCATATGTGTGAAAGGTAACCTAATGTCACATGTGTAAAACCTGAATATAAGGACCATTAACTGGAGAAAAACCTATCAACCTATCCTCATTAACCAAGTGATAGTTTTGACACCAAAAAAGGTCAAGCACATCGCAAACAATCAGCTAACTTTGGTGCTACTAATGAGATAAAAATACAGAACAAAGCCAGATCAGATGGATTTCTTCACATGGACCGCTGATATTCCTGGGAGAACATGCGGAACTTAGACCCCAAAGATCTGGCGAATCCTCAGGGTTGGTTAAGCTTGCATCAGAGGTAAACAAAGTTTTCCATGATGCCGATCACAGAAAGGTCTATTGAGATTCACCTTGCAGCCCCCTGACATTAATCTACAAATGAGAGCATCTGGAAGCATCAGTGTTTGCAAGGAGCTTTCTTAAAAAATAAAATAAGAGAGAAAAAAACAAAAACAAAGTTCCCCAAGTTTGCTGGGCCATCTGTCTTGTCTGCCTCCTGCACCTGTCCAGGAGTCTATATGCCTGAGCAGTCAACGGAGGAGGATGAGGAAGGTGGGCTATTGGAAGACACGCTGAGGGAAATGTGTCTCACTACAGAGGAAAACAGAGAAAAAAAAACAAGCATCTGCTGACAAATTAAGGCAGGGCTACGGTGGCATCTCAATGATCGCCAGGATTTGTGGGGATCTGGAAAGCTGCCAGGAACCATGATCAACAAGGGACGCAGGAAAAGGCAGGTTTTCGTCACCCACACTCGGATGCGAGTTCCCGGTGACTGCTTTTGTCCCATTCTGCTGTCGTAATTAATTGAGGAGAGTCACTTTTCTGACAAGATAACACTCTAAATTACGGCTGAGGCCCACAACTCACACTCCTGACTGGGTTTCTGAGTAGCTTCCGCATGACTGTGTTTACGTGCTGCTGATGATTTTGCGGGGATTGGAGAATAACTACTGTAAGATTAATGAGTGTCTATGGGCTTCATGTATTATTCATGAACGGCAAATGGAATATGGAAGATTCCTGTGGGAAGCCCTTGTTGTAAACTTTTATTCTCATCAATAAGCCTGGTGCAGATGTTAGCCGTTTTTGTTTATTCTGCACTGGCAAGTTCATAATGATATAAAAGTTTATCTAACAATAATTGACAGGAGATATTATGAAATGTGCAATCAAACTGCGAGTAAAAGAAAATATTTTTCCTAAAGTGCCGCAGATGAAGTCTCAGAAGGCTCCTTTGAGCTCATTGTATTCTCATTGAGGTCCTAAAACAAAGTGAAAGAGAGGTGGAACACAGTAATACTGATGAAAATTGCCTCTTGGCTGTGATTGAATGATTTCTCAGTCTACCAGCCTAACATATTCACAACAGGTCCACAAATTGGCCTGAATGGGTCGAACTGGTGGAAACAGATGGGCTAATTACTGAGCAAACAACTCCGGTCAACACTGTTTTTGGTTAAGTCCAAATCTAAATAAACATGAAATGACTTGAAATGAGTGCCAGTGTTTAGTAGAGCTGAGTTTTGACCCAAATTTCATGAACCGATTCAATTCTCATTCACACTTCGATTCGATTTATCCAAACATAAATTAAACACTGAAGAACATAATGCTATATGGTGCATATATTTAGCAACATGCCCCTTTCGTTTTCATTTTTCTAGTGAGTTTATGGTCACCAAATGTTTTTTTGTTTTTTGTTTTTTTGAGGTAAATGTAACCTTACACATTCTATTGTTATATTGTTATGTAGGCAGTTATATTGATGTCTTTGCACGGTTGAAACACTGATTGCGCGATTACATAAGACAGGATACTGATTTCGGTAAGTTGTAGTCTTTCTTTTAACTTACCTTCAGAGATTTATTCATGTTTATTTTGTGCTGAAACTGGTTGAAGCGGAGGAGATGATCACTTCACATGCGTTTCGCGTTGCCGCTTGAACTGAGGCGCTACAGCGATCTGTCACTCCACAATAAACAGCACCAAACGTCATTTATTGTTTGAATATTGTAATAAAATGGACAAAATTTAAAATCCGAGACTTTGTTTCATATCAAAGTAACAAAGCAGAACGCTTATTGCGATTTATTGGATGGGAGGTGCGAACAGGCTGGACTAATCGATTCTTGGGATTTAAGAATCGATATCGTTTCTTAAAAATGAGAATCGATTAAAATTTGAGAAATATATATCTTTTTACCCAGCCCTAGAGTTTAGTTGTATGCTACCTCTGCAACCATCATGACACATGCACCTTTATCAAATATTTTTAGTGTAAAAGATGACATTATAAGAAAAGGGCAAACATTTTAAGATTGATAGATTTTTTACATCTTAGAAAGAAGAAAAAAAACACTGTTTTTTGAGTGTATTAAAAATAATAGCTAAAGTCAGTAGTACCAAATAAAAGCTCCACTACATGCCACATATGGTTTCAGAGAATCATTTGAGAGTCCCTTTTATTTATTCCACTCTATTAGAAAGTCATCAAAACAAAAGCTGACCTCCTACAGGTTGATGGGTATTTTAAAGTCCTAATCTGGTGCAGAAGAACTCTGCGGCCCTTCTATATTTAATGCTGTCTTCTTTATTACAAAATCCAATCTACTGCCATCTCCCATCAGACAGTCATTAATTCGGTGAGGTCTGCCACAAATGTGCAGAACCATTCTCTGTAAAATGGGTTTGGGAGACTACATCAAACCAGAGAGAATGTCGGGAGACAAGCAGTCCCTTTCTTGGAAAAACAAAGAGCTATTCTCGCTGTTCCACTGCAGACAGCTAAATACATATGAGAGGTCTTTTGGAGACATTGGAGACTGAAGAGATTTTTTTTTGTTTGCTAGGATATTCCATTAGGGCTTAAACGATCAAACATGTGCTAAAGCTAATTATGTTTTGTTCACAAAAGTCCAAGATGAGCATCTTGGGCTCTTTGTCAAATAAGGAAGAGGCAAAACCTTTTTTTAATTATGAATGGGATACGTTGCAGTATTCACTGCACAGGTTTAATTAGAGACTTTGTTTTTTTTAATATGGTCACAAAAATATATTTATTTTCATGAAAAATGCATGGTGAAACATGATATGTGCAAAAATGTTTTGTTTAAATTGAATTTAAAAGCATATAAATATAGGCAGTTAGCAAAGCAAAAGGGATTGTTCAGCCAAAAAAGAAAATTATTTTCTTTCTGATCTAAACACAAATTAATCTACTTTTGAAAAATTTTGTCCATACAATTAATGGGGTCCAAAACCAAAATCGGCCCCCACTGATATCAAATAAACAACAACATGGGGTGATTTAAGTATTTTCATCTTTTGGTGCGCTAGACTTTTTTTTTTTTTTCCACTCCATAACAACGGGGATTTTTACCTCAAATATAATTTTTTAGGTAAGGAAAGGCAATTTATTCATATAGTATGATCACTTTGAATTATTTAACAGTTCAGTGTTGTTATGGTTAAACAAAACTGTGAAACATTTTTTTTTTTTGGTAATTGAAAAAATAATTAATTTAAAAAAAAAGTAGAAATGTTGAAGACATCTGAACCCTATACAATAGTATATATGCATTGCATTTATTAAATTTGGGCCTTACACATATCAAAGCTCTCACAATACTTGTCTGAAACAAACACTGTTTTTCTTGTCTAACCTCAGGAAGGCAGGGAAATGCCAGGAGTTGTGGAAACACAATGTGCATGAGACCAGCCTATAACAGTCAATCCCTGTAATGAGTGTCTGAATCAGAACGGTTACTGGAGGCTTATCTTGCACAAACACAAATGACTGTCTTTGCTCTTTAGAGTCATTATCTCAAGGCTGATAACAGTAATAACCCACCGGTAGAGGCACAGAGGATTCACTTTAAAACCTGCACACTGCAAAACTTTTTTTTATTGTATTTATCTATTTATTTCAAGGTAAACTAGTATTCTGTTAGAGAAAGCAGTGATAAAATATTACCTACAGTACATCAGATTGGATGCCAAACAATAGCATAAATAGCATTACCAGCTGCATGAAAAATATCCTACAACCCCTTTTGATCTATTTAAACTGTCTCCTAAGCAGAGATAAAGCCAGTTCCCAGATTTAATGTATACATTTACGCTGATTTTAAGCTGAGAAGCCATCAAAGTCTTTGTACTAAGCTGACATCTGAGAAACCAATGCTCAGTCATTCAATCAACCAGATAAACAGGCATCATTCCATGCATAGAAATAAGAGAGATTGTTATGCTTTTGCAGTCTGCCAGAACATGCATGTGTGTTCACATTGATGCAATGCACTACAGCTGTCTGAGTGAGGTGAATGGGAACATACAGTATTAGCTGCCTCTAGTAACCTGATCTGGTCCTGCATATTTTTTGTAGATGACCTTGCCATCGCTAGCACAGTCTGATCAGAGCCAAGCCTTTGATGATTTTACCACATTAAATTTAATGTGCCCAGTTCCATGCTCTACAATTAGCTTCCATGCATAAGCAGCCTCAATTACCAGTGTTCATGCTGGTGGTTTCTCTAGATAAACAAGAAATCTATTGGGGAGCTGTGGTTCATCCAAAAATGGAAAATTTGCTGAAAAAGTACTCACCCGCAGGCCATCCAAGATCATCAAAGAAGATCTGGAGAAATTTAGTATTACATCACTTGCTCACTAATAGATCCTCTGTAGTAAATTGGTGCCATCAGAATGAGAGTCCAAACCAATGATAAAACATCACAACAATCCACAAGTAATCCAGATGGCGCCAGTCAATCAGTTTACATCGTGTGAAGTGAAAAGCTGCATGTTTGTAAGAAACAAATCCATCAAGACGTTTTTAACTTTAAACTGTCACTTCTGGCCAAATTCAGTCCAGAATCCATAATAATGCTTTCTCCAGTAAAAAAGTCCATCCGCTGTATATATTTGTTTAGAACAGGTTTGGACTGTTATCACTTATAAACAATACTTGATTTGTACATATTTATCTTCTGATTCAGACAAGACAACTTTTAATAGAGGACTTGTATATTAAGCAATGCTATTAAGTTAAAAAATGTCTGTTTACTACAAACAACCAGCTTTTCACTTCACAAGATGCTAATTGACAAACTGGCATTTTATGGATTATTGTCATGTTGGTAGCACTTTATTTTACAGTATGTGTACTTCCCTGGTGCATACATGGTAAATATATTGTACCTACAGGCAAATGAATGCTAACACAAGGTACTTACCTAAAGTGTATGTGCATGGTAAAAAATAAGAAACACGGCTGTACTTAACAGTCATACATGCATGGTAATTAGTTTGTACTGTACATACAGACAAGTGTGGTTAATAACGGTTACTTACAGATTATGCCTTTACATGCTAACTAATTAGATTATTTACTGTACTTACTAATGTAAATGTAATGTAAATATGTAGTACTTACGGACAAGTGGGTACAAACAGGCATGTCCTTACAGTATCCGTATATGGTAAATAATAAGACACTTTACTGTACATACTAATGATATGTACATGGTAAATGTGTAGGACCTACGGAAAAATGTGTTATTATGTGGTAACAAACAAGACACATACTGTACTTGGTACACTTGGTAAGTCCTAACCTTACTTAATAAAAAGAGGACTGTTTTTCAATTGCTTGTGTAGGACTGTTAATGCTAAATTGCTCTCCATAACAGTGCTTACAAAGTTTGAAGAACTGGTAATTCCTGTGTAATGTTTATGTAAAATGGTGCACTTTATTTTACAGTCCTATTTCCATATACTTACTATGTACGTACTGGTGTATGCACCTATTAGTTAATGTACAGTATAAGTTATGCGGTACTCAAGTTGGGGGGTATAAACATGGACCAAGGTACTTATTGAGTAATTGATGGTAGGTGTTTTCCTACCCACACTTGTCTGTATGTACAAACTAATTACCATGCATGTACGACTGTTAAGTACAGCCGTGTTTCTTATTTGTTACCATGTACATACACTTTAGGTGAGTACCTTGTGTTACCACTCATTTGCCTGTAGGTACAAGATATTTACCATGCATGTACCAGGGAAGTACACATACTGTAAAATAAAGTGCTACCGTAATGTTTTTATTAGCTGTTTGGACTCTGACGGCACCCATTGACTTGCAGAGGATTCATAGGTGATCAAGCTATGTGATGCTAAATTTCTCCAAATCTTTTTTAAAGAAGAAACAAACTCATTGACATCTTGGATGACCTGAGGATGAGTAAATTTTCAGCAAATTTTCATTTTTTCTGTGAACCGTTCTTTTAAAGATCTATATTTATGTGCATTTGGCAAGAAGGGGAAAATCCTAAGGCCCCGCTATATAGGTCAAGCAGAATCAAAGAATTGACTGCTGTGATATTGTTTTGAACCAAATTAAGGCAAAATAGAGATTTTGGAGTTAGCTTTGGGCAAACATCTTGCCAGAGCGAACTTTCTGGAAAAGTTCACTCTGGCTGGTAAACACCTTTAAACTACCATTGGTCTGTGGTGATTGCATAATAGGTAGGTGTGGCTCTGTGGCTCCGCCTTCTTTGACATGGAAATCTTCTCCGGTTTCATTTCTTTTTTAGTCTGTTGAGGTCCAACTTGAGTAATAATGCAAACACGTTGGAGAGCTGCTTTATAGTAGTAAGTGAAGTTGTAATTCTAACTGAAAGCAACACTGACACATTTTCATGTTTAATACTGTAAAGTCTCTTATTTTAAAACAATCTATTATATTATATTGCTATATGTGACTTAACTGGAGTGCGAAACTGCAGCATTGGTTATAACATATCTGCATCGCTATGATCAGATGTTTTCTTAAATGTTGTTTTCTCACCGCTGTCATTTTTAATTATGTGTTTATTTAATTGTTGAGAGGAACGTGTGCAGCGCATATTAACAGATTCATTCAAATGCTGCTCCCAGCAGCGTTGGATGTTAGCTAACAGTATTCCACTGCTCAGGTATTTCAAACTTGGTTTCACTCTTAATCAAAGAAATAAAAAGAACTTTGCTGTGAGTATATCAGGGCCTTTAAACTAACACCATAGTGCCCAAGAGCAAGACAAATAGTTTCAGTCATTGCAGTAAAACTGTACTGTAATTTTCTCATTTAATGCTTAGATATAAAAGTGTCCTCAAACTGAAAAATTACCTTATTTTATAATAATCATCTAAATAAAGAATAAACTTTATAATAACCATACATGAACTGGCTAGGGAGCAACAAGACTTTTCTGAGAGCCAACAAAGCTGCCAAAACTATCCTGCTATACAAATCATTTAAGGCAAAGCCCATTTAAGCCACAGAGAGGTTAGTTTAATAATTGAATATTTTGTTATACATATTACATATTGCTTAATATTAGTGCAGACCATATGCACACACAAATGGATAGCACAGATTATGTTTGTTTACTTGAGCAATTGTCTGAAAAGCATGCAAAAGCAAAACACATTAGCTACTCCACTCTAAGTAAAGTAAAAAATATATTTAAAGAATCTTCTTTGGCTTTAGTACAGTGACGATACAAAAGTCTATTATTTTATTTTGGAAACAAACAAACAAAGAAAAAATAAATAAATAGTTACATAATATATTATTCCCTTGACTTCCAAAAATTTTTAAAACCCGGTCTCAGACCATGATTTGACAGTTTGACAGAAAACGGTTTATCCCAATAATGAGGAATTTGTACATTTGTTACTTTCATTTATATGTTTCAATCTGTGTTTTACAGTCATTCCCAATGTTAACACTCTTTGGCATACTCATATTCTGCCATATGGAGGTCTGCCATATCTTTCTCTGCTCAAAAAAATATCCAATCAGCAGTAAACAAATCAGACAGTGCAGACAGATCTCTCTAGAAAATAACAGTGATGGATGGAGAAGCATGATTGATAATTATAGTTAGTGTGCAGGTGAACCAACAGCAGCGCAGTGAGGAGAAGTGAAGCTTTTTGATCTCATTTTAGAGGCTGTCAAGTGTAAATGTGCTGCCGGGCCGTGCCAGACCCAGAGCGAAGGGACTGCAGTTCCTACCTCATTTAGCTGTTTTTGAAGATGTGTGAGTCTGATAAAGCTATCAGCCATGCTATCCCTCAGCCTCAATAGACAGGCAGGTTGATAGCGCCAGACACTGCTGTCTATCTCAGCTGCCGCTCTTCCTTTGCATACTTGCCTCTCTGAGCCGCTGAACATGCTCTTATCTCTGACTTCCTGCCAATGGTCCGATCAGACAGATGGCTGGCTGAAGAGGGCACCGGGGTGGGTTCGTTTCCATCAAAGGGGGAAAATGAATGCATGTGGGGAGGCACATGCAACTTTGGATCGAAAACTTTAAAAAAACTAATGTCAAAATGCGAGGACTGAAGGTCACAGCACCCTCCCACTCTTTCAGAAGGAGAACAAGTTCTGTTTGTCTCTTCAGACAATTTGATGAAGGCAAAATTACTCCTGACATGTTTTTGGCACTTTTCAGATCCCCTGATCCAAATACATCAAGCTGATGTCTTTAGACTGAGGAAAATCATGACAACAGATCGCTTCCAGCAACTATTCAAGATTTTTTGACTATCTTCTTCTGGCAGGTTGGTTGCATACCATGACTTGGATTTGTTGGGAAACTGGAGTAAAAATTCAGTTTTGTCATCACAAGAATAAATATATTAAAATAAAAACTGTTATTTTAAATCACAATAATACTACAAATTCAACATCTTGGTTTTCTCACCATCTTCTTCTCACTTCCAACTTAAGAAAGCAAACTTTTTGAAGGCTTTGCCATCAGGCTTAGACGCTCTGACTCACATTTTACTTTTATCTCATTCGCATTGTGAGGCCCAGTTTTTTTCCTAGAAGACGTTGTTATGGTTTTAAGTGAATTTTAAATAAGTAATATCTGTGATAAATGTTTTATTCATTTTTACATCAAAACTGTACTGACATTTCGCCTTGACACTCCGGTCCTCATGAGAGTTAAAAGACAATGGAAGACGTTCACACTAATCTGGGCAGCCAATTATTTCTTCTTTTAAGCAGACCATCCCTTTATTAATTTTCTTTCGTTTTCCAATTAAACGAGATAAAACATAAAAGCATATCAGCATTAATGCCCATCCTGATTTCTTTAAAGGGGTGTCTTTATGCATGCATAGTGAAGAAAGTTCTCAAATCCTTTCTAGTGCTGGTCTCTCAGCAGACACAAATTCAAAGGCCTTTGTAAGTCAGTGTCCAATGCACCAGGGAGAGTGAGAAGATCTGAGGATCTATTTTCATGGTACTCAGTTTTGGGCACTGTAAATTTCTGAACTTGCCTCCAAAGTGGTACGTGCTTCCTGTTGTGATCTGGACAGGCGAGGTGGTTCTCACTGCTGATGCTTCGTCCCCATCAATGGTCAGCATGGCAAAATTCTCTTTGGCCAGGAAACGAACATCATGCCATTCTCCATCATTCAGACCAGAACCTATAAAAAAGATGGAAAACTATTGATTAACCTCCAAAATAACGCTGCAACCTTTTACAGCTGACTCTGTCAAGTAAAAATTTGTACTTACCTTACACCTTGAATACATGTGATCTTAATTATTATGGAAAAATCATAGAATAAACATATTTCTCAAGTTAAAAAGTATATTTAAACAAATATTATGAATTATTAAATAATATCATACCAACATTTTTTTGGGGTAGTCACACCACATGACATTTTGCAACCTAAACTTGTCCTAAAAAGGTCAAATTATCTTATATTTTGAGATTAATTAACCTTCATAAATAATTAAAGGTTCTCTCTCTGTTATCATTTCCTGTTGTTTTTTCTTCTTCTCTTGTTTCTAAGTCATGCCAAATGACTTTTATATAGTGCACAAAAGTTTTTCACATATTAATGAGCTGTTAATCATATACTGAATTTTGTAAGTATATACATTATTCACCAAGGATGCATTAATCAAAAATGACAGTAAAGATATTTACTGTATAATGATACACAATATTTGTATTTCATTTCCATTTCAGTTTTTTTCCCTTTCCTTTCTACTTTTTCCTTTCTATTCATCAAAGAAAAAATATTACACGAAAAAATGTTAAGCAGCAAACCGTTTTCAACATTGAAAAATAAATCATTTTTCTTGAGCACCAAATCAACATAGCAAAATGATTTCTGAAGGATCATTTGAGACTGAAAGACTTAAGACTAAAGACTGAAGATTTATTTTAAATTTTACCTAATTAATTAGGTTTTCTATGCTAAAATCTTTTAATGAAGCGTTCTACTTTAACATACATTACAGTTTTCTCACTTGGACTTTCTGCCTTCAATCAATCAAACAATCAATCAATCAGTCAAAAAATCCTAAATTAAAAACATAATTAAAGAGATGTATTCAAGTCAATGTATGCATGAATTGCATTTTCAATTAATCATTGACAAAATGTCATTGACTCACATACAAACATACTGAACAGGATTTTACATCTGGAATTCAGATGCAATCTGCAATAGGCTGCTGATGATAAAATGACAAGTCTAAAAGTCTCCACCAAGGGGCGGATTCAGGAGGACAGGGGTTCAGGTTAACAAACCCACAGCAGCTGTTGATTTGACAGCTCTGATTGATAAATCAGAGAGTTATTATTTACTCTGATGCCATCGTGAAGGGCAAAAGTCATCAGAATATAATAACCAGGTTGATGCTAGCTTAGAGCAATGAATTCCTTTCCACCATTAATCATGCACTGGTGGAAAGACATTAGCTCATTGGAGGTCCCCAGTGGCCAGTTTACCTCTATCTGTCACACACCACAAAACACTGAACAACTGTTCTCTCCTTCCTGACCGCTCTCACTCTCAGGCACAGTCCACTTGGCACGAACAAGGCCAAAGTAACTTACACGCCATTACCTCTGATAAATTTGTCTCTCAGAAGTTGCTGGTGATATGAAGGGACAGCGGTTTCTGCCATTTACTAGTATGTCATCCATCAGTTTCTCTCAAACTCTGTACATTTTGTGCTTGCGTAGGTGTATGAAGCGAATGGTGTAGCAGACATGCCTGTCACGAGCTGCTCTGTGGGACAGTTGGACAAACAGATGGCTTTTGTGTACAAGATAAATTACATTAAGTGCACTGATATGACAACACAACATCAAACGAGTGTCAAGTGACGTCTGAGATTTGGGTGTACAAAGCTGATGAGATTAAAGTGCGAGTTGTGTCCGATTATTCCGGGATGCCCTGAAGAAAAAAAAGCCTTTTAAAGCTGGTTTAGTTCTTATATAACCAGTAAAACATTTCGGTTTCCAGCATAAGTAGTTTCATGCTAGTCAAACACATCTATCTTCAGCAATAACCAATTTGTGCCAGTAACAGACTAGCATTGGTCTACTAAAACTAGTTTAAACTGAGGTTTGAACAATATATTGCAATACATAAAAAAGCAAATAAGCACAACCAGTGTAGTTTGATACACAAACAAATGGCTGATTTGAACGATTCTTTTGAAATATTCAAGAGACTCACCAATTCAGATGTTACTCTGAATCAGTCTGATGAGTGACAAATCCTAAATAAATACATTTATTTATAATAAAGTCAGGTAAAAGAAGTAGCAGACTAATATACAGAAATCTTACCTAAAACATGCCACATTAAGAGAACTCTAATAAATGAAAGCATTTTTCCCTTGCACTTTTTTGGGACACATTTATGACAGAAGCAAATGATAATATGAACATATCAAAATATATATAACATACATTCTAATGAATCAGTTTAATAATGAGAGGAGCCTACTGTATGTGCTGTCTGCCTCCTCTACCTCTTGTATGAAAGAAATGTGAATAAATATGTACTTTTTTACATTATGCATCTGAGTTTTGCCCATTGGTGAGTTATATTGATCAGATTCTTTGTTACTTATCTCAAAAGACATAAGTTTCATTGGTTGTCTTACAAACAAATTATGCAGAAATTGTTAACAGATAAAACTGATTTTAATGTTTATAATAGTACACAACAAAATTAATCAAATTTATAAATTGTCTATAATAATTTTAATTTTTTAATACATTTTCACAAAAAAAAAAAATCATCAAAATATGTCAATATGATCTCTAAATTTAAACATCTTGTATTAGCAACGCTTTGAAGTTTGAAAATACACATTCATTTTGATTAATTTCTCAGAAAACAAGACTTATCTTCAATGTGGATCTTGTTTTCAGGATGTTTAGGTACTCATATTGGAAAACAAAATAAAATACTGAACAAGATACTACATTTGTTGCAAAGAATTTATGAATTTAAGACTTTCTGCTTGATTTAAGACATTTTTATGCCCTAATTTGTGGAAGAGCAAATTAAGACTTTTTAAGTCCCACAGAAACCCTGTAAATGTTGTGATTAAAAGAATTGACTTATATCACCTTCCCCAATACCATCCATCAGAAAACAGGAATACACATAGACACACACACACACACAAAGTTTTATAAAAATTCTGTCAGTGCACACATAATACACTCAAATGCGCTCTCTAATTAGGTCAGAAAGGTGGATCATGGGACACAGTCTTGATGTACATCTCCACAGCATCACTATGTCCAGCCTTTTTGCAACTTTCCTAATTACACTACATCAGTGTGAGAGGGCAGCACCCCTGCATGTCCTCATGAGAGACCCTGCAGTCGTTACCCACCGTCACGGATTAATTAACACAACGTGGGTCCCTTGAACTCTGACAGATCAACCTACAGTCATTACTTTCCACCTGCTTAATCAGCTTTCCCATGATGACCTTCAGCTCCTCAGGATCACACTCATACAACTGGTCTCTCTCTTCCAACATGATTGAACTCCACTGAAAGAATAAGAGATGCTCATAGACAACACCGCCCAAACAGATTTTGATAAATGTCTGGTGGATTGCAGACCATTAAGTGTGAATGACATTTGAAGGACTCGGTGCCCTTTAAAAAGCAGGAGCATCCTCATATGGGGTTCAAAGGTAGAAATGCAATTACAGGGATGCACAGCCTCCAGCTCTATTTGTCATCATGGTAAGTCTGATATTTGAGTACGGGCTGCGAAAGGCTCTCTGCAACTCAAGCCAAGAAGCCCCAGATGCAATAATGTCATCAAAAAGGATTGCTGGGAAAGTTTCTGCTTCCTCACTACTCAGAGGTTCACAGACACCAAGCCATGATTAATGTTAGGCTTTGCCAGGAAAGAGTGCTCTTGGGAGAGCAGGAACTTCAAGCTTCAGCTTTTCCATGAATATGTTTTTGATAGCGGAGTGTCTGAAATTGTCTTAGAAGCTCCTTTTTTAAACATGAACAGAAAGGCGCTGAAATATGTATCATGCCTCCTCTGTCCACTCCACAGAAGAATATTAATGACTTATCCTAGGTTATGTGACCAATTCAGATTTTCTATGAATGTCACAGGCAAAATCTTTGGAGGAAGTTCAGTAAGAATGAGCGATGCACCAATTTTGCATAGTGTTTGATTCACTGATGGACTTATTCAAATGAGGTACTGGTAAAATCGCAATAGAGAGTGCACATTAACTGCACTTTCAAATTACATTTCAATAGCACAATGAGTCTTGTGAATAAGGTACAATATATTGAGCCAAAATTATGGAGGCATGTTTGTGCCAAAAATAAAGACAATTACTTAACTTCAATATACACAGTGCAATTTCCTCACATTTAGTACCTGGTTAAACTACTTTGTGGGTGGTTAATAAATGAGACATTTTACTGCAAGCAAACGTAATACTGCTGTTTAATAAAGGTAAATCTTTTCATTTGATGTGTTATAGAAATCAGGTGATCTGTACCTTTCAAAATGCTCTGGGACAAAAATACCCTACTGTTCAAAAGTTTTGGTTTGGTAAGTTTTTTTTTTTTTTTTTTTTTAAATGTTTTGCTTATGTTCACCAAGGGCAAAAATACAGTACAAAACAGTAATACTGTAAAATATTATTACAATTTAAAATAACATTTCTGTTTTAATATATTAAAAAAAAATCTTATTATTATCAATGTTAAAAGCAGTTGTGCTGCATAAAGTTTTTACACACGTTTTTTTTTCAGGATTCTTTGATGAATAGAAAGATCAAAAGAACAACTTGTATTTGAAATACCTTTACTGTCACTTTCAATCAGTTTAAAGCATAATTGCTGAATACAAGTATTAATTTCTTTCAACCAGCACTTAAAAGTAAAATTGAATAGAATAATTGCCTGTAAGTTCCATAACTGGACTGTTATTGTTATGACTCCAGAAAAGCCTTTTATTGCGGCAATATAATAACTTTGGCAAAACCCTACCACTAAGTGGGCATACAAATTGTCTGTTTTGACAATGCACTGGCTATTTTGAGTGAAAACCCACTGATATTTGTCTAAGCAGTGTTTAAGACCACATCCTGTTAAATTCATACCTCTAGACTGACCTGGCACAAAGCTATAGTTTGCTTTGTGTCTTGGCTTTGGCCTGTTGTAGAGTCCATTTCTTGAGGCACAGCCTGTGGGTTTGTGAGTTTGTGAGTGATGTAAAATACACACGACCACCCGATGGCCTTCACACATTCATCCTCGAGGAAACAGAAATATTTCCAGCCAATGCTATTAAATTCTTTCAATTGCTGCATATGGACTGAGCAAGAGATTGAATAAATAATATTTATTCATGAAGTCATTTATATAAATATTTCCCTCACGCTATATAATAACGCCACACCGGCATTTTCTTTTCTTAACATAAAATGAAAAATAAAAAGTTGATGTTAAGTAACTGAAGAAGAGACATAAAATGGGTGATAAAAGGAATGTGTAGATGTTGCGCCAACAACATTGGATATTTCAGCAGAAGCCTGCAGGATAAACCTGATATTCTCTGCTCCCAGTCACCTCCACATATCACATTGATTTTTGAAGCCATCACCACCCTGAAGGGGACAGGAAAATGAGAGAGAGGAACTCTGCTTATTTCTGACTGATAAAACTTGACCAAGGTGCTGGCTCTGGAATAGACAAACCTCCTGTTTTCCTCTGGAAAATGGACACGGTTAAAAAAAGGTTCATGGGTCAAGGCTTTGAGCTTTTCAAAGCTGTTTTTTTCATCTTGGCGAAAGGATGGCCTGCAGTGTTTAACTAGACACGGAGCTATAAAACAGAGGACACTGTAACAGACACTATCAGAGTGAGAGCGGCTAAGATAACAGAGATCTCACACAGACATTATTGAAAATAGGCAAAGTCATGGACATAAGATATCCTTTGTCTGATCTTACTGTAAATTATGGATGAGCTAAAGCCATAATAGCACTGTTCCAATACCAATGCCTCACTGCCTACTGTCTACATAGGCATCCATTGAACCCTGTAAGTGACTGATTAAGAAACTTTCAAACCTTTCAAACTTGACAAGGATCCCCATGAGGACCCCTCATGATCCCTTTGCTAAAATATAAAGGAAGATACATTGACATTCAAAAGTTATTTTTTATTTAAATAAATGAATACTTTTATTCAGCAAGAATGAATCAAAAGTGACTGTGAAGATGTCTTTGTTGTTACAAAATATTTCTCTATTTTAAACAAAGGCTGTACTTTTGAACTTTCTATTCATCAAAGAATCCTGAAAAATATGCTTGAGCACCAAATTTAATGATATGTGACACTGAAGACTGGAGTAATGGCTGCTGAAAATTCAGGAATAAAATATATTCATAAAATATATTGAAATAGAAAACAGGGTCACACTTTATATTAGGTGGCCTTAACTACTATGTACTTACATCAAAAAATAAGTACAATGTAGTTATTGTTTTCATACTGTATTGCAAAACACTTGCTGCTATTGAGGTGGGATAGGGGTAAGGTTAGGAACAGGTTTGGTGGTGTGGGTAGGTTTAAGGCTTAAGGTGTAAGGGATGGGTCAACAGTGTAATTATAAATGTAATTACAGAAATTAATTACAGATGTAATTACATATAGGTATGTTTAAAAATATAAGTACAATGTAAAAACATGTGTACACAATAAGTGCATTGTACCAAATTATAAATTTAAAAGTAAGAACATAGTAGTTAAGGCCACCTAATATACTTGCTCTGCTAGTTTTAACTTGTCTATAACTTGGCAAATAACCATGGAATAACCGGGATAATCAACGGCTTGCCGTGCATTAAAGGATTTTACATGCACTTCGCGCATAAAGTGTGATTATTATAGTTACAAAAATATATATGAACAATATATTCTACACGTTTCTGGCCAGAAAAGCCTTTACTTCAGAAGCATGCCGATGCTGCCTTAAAATGCTGCCTTTGTAGGCAGCTCTCTGAGATTTTGGAACAGAGAAAATGACTCTCTTTGTTGAAAGAGGCTGTGTGAGACATCTGTTAATTTTGGCTGAAGAGGAAGGAAGGCAAACAGGAAGAAGTAGTCTGAAAGCAAAGAAGCTGTTAAAGAACGATTCAGAGCAGCTTTTGAGACCCACTGTGAACAAAAATCCCTGAAAGATCAATGGATTATTGCATAACATCCATCAAGATCTTTCACTAACTCGGAATTCAGAGCATGAGAGTATACAGGAAATTAACATCGCATCCTCCCTGAACAATTTAAGGAATGGCAGCCTCACATCTATTCTGCCATCTATGGACAAACACCTCCATCATTTGGAAATTGAGACACTGTTGACACAATGCAAGCCTTTGAAACCAATCTGCTAGAAAGCAGGTATTAAAAAGTCTCTGAGAAAAAATAAATAAAAACCAGTCTGTGAGATTACACCTGCTTTACCTGACCACACAGGGATAATACACAAGGTTTTCTATTGATAAGTCCACATTTCTATTTTATTTTAGCCACTTGCTTTTTTCTCTGCTATGAAGAAGGTCTGATGAATATCAGCCTCTATTATGCTCTGAAACTTACAGTTCAGTAAAGAAAAATTGAAAATCATCAGATGAACTGATTGAATTGACAATAAGACTGCCCAAACACAACGTTAAAAACAACCATACCTTTATAAAAACAAACCATGATATTTACATTTAATATTCTTGCTTTCAAGGTTGGTAAACAGTTAAGACCGAAAAACATTTGACATTTGCGTCTTTCCTTCAAAAAATAAAATAAAATGAATAAATAATAAAAATCTCACAAAGTACACTGCCATTCAAAAGTTTATAGGCAGTAATATATATATTTTTTTTTCACGTTTTATAAAGAAGTATCTCATGCTCATCAAGACTATGTTGATTTAATTGAAAATGCAGCAATAAATAAATAAAAATGTATTATTGCAATTAAAAATATCTGGTTTCTATTTGGCGATATATTAAAATGTAATTTATTCCTGTGATACAAAGCTGAATTTTTAGCAGCCATTACTCCACTCTTCAGTGTCACATGATCCTTCAGAAATCATTCTAATTTGCTCAGTTTTGCTCAAGAAACATTTCTTATTATCATCATCAATGCTAAAAACTACGGAGCCCTTTAAAGGACATTGTGGTGGGAAAAATTTGGGGTGAGTGGAAAAAATTCAGGGTGGGAGGAAAAAATATTTTTCAAATGTTTTGCGTTCTCTCGCAAAACTTTTGCGTTTCCTCGAGAAACTTTGCGTTCTCTCGCAAAACTTTTGCGCTCTCTCGCTAAGATATTTGCGTTCCCTCGCAAAACCATTTGAGTTCGGACAAATTCTTCTTATTCTTCTTGTTATTCTTCTTTACAGCTTGCAGTGGTTACAGCTCGTATGTTCACAATGGAGCAGTTCATAGAGTTTTATTTTGAACTTGGACTCAGTAAAGTAATACAGTCAGTGCTTATTTCGAGGCATGGTTTTGGGACATTCTAAAACACTTAATGTGGCTTAATGTTTTAAAACAGTGACATTCGAGGACTAAATTCGATAATAAATCCTGATAAAAATTATTAGGCTAACATTAATAACCTTATTAATAATATTACTATTAATAAAGCAGAATAGCCCAAAATATGAATGCAAAAGATTTGGTATTTTAAATCACCGTTTTCAGTCATTAGCCTACCTTAAGGGCTTTATGGGAGAGAAAAAGCTTATGTGCAGGGCATTGCGTTCATATTCTGGGCTATTCTGCTAATATTATTAATAAGGTTATTAATATTAGCCTAATAATTTTATCCTCCAGAATTTCGTCCTCCAAGTCACTGTTTTAAAACATTAAGCCACATTAAGCGTTTTATTATGTCCCAAAACAGTGCCTTGAACTAACCACTGACTTATTAATTTATTTGAGTCCAAGTTCAAAATAAAACACTATGAACCGCTCCATTTTGAACATAAGAGCTGTAACCACTGCAAGCTGGAAAGTAAACAGGAAGAGTTTATCCGAATTCAAATGGTTTTGCGAGAGAACGCAAAAGTTTCGTAAGGGAACGCAAAAGTTTTGCGAGAGAACGCAAAACATTTTAAAAATATTTTTTCCTCCCACCCTGAATTTTTTCCACTCACTCCGAATTTTTTCCCCCACAGTGTCCTTTAAAGGGCTCCGTAAAAAAAACAGTTGCTCTGATTAATATTTTTTTTCTGGAAACAGTGACACCTTTTTTTTTTTAGGATTCTTTGATTTAAAAAATTCAAATGAACAGCAGTTATTTGAAATAGAAAGCTTTTCTAACAATGTCAAAGTCTTTGCTGTAATCTTTCATCAATTTTATGCATTTTTGCTGAATAAAAGTATTGATTAAAAAACACCTGATCTCAAACTTTCCGAAAACACACTTGATAATATTTACAAAGCAGAATTACTGTACTGATCACCTGAATTCTGTGGAATGTATCTAAATAGGATAAAACTTGAGCTGATAGTAATATATTCTTTCCTAAAAGATGAAAGCATGGTCAAAATAGCCTAATCATTTAATAAAGAACATATGAGATGCATGGCATGCGTGGTACAAGTATGGAAAAATCTGCACAACTCTCCGTCATCCCAATGTGGTAATAAATAGCAAGTAATAAACCCAAATGTCCGTTCACCTTAACTTTCTTGGTTGAGCTGAAAGTTCAATATTGAATAGGAATACAGTGCAATAATGGAGATCCCCCAAGGGAATCATAGGGCAAACACTATACCTTACTATGATTATAATGTTATACTGTCCCAGTTTATGAGCTTGCTAAATTGCCTTCCGCCTGGATTGAAAAGCCTCTCAAATTACCTCGGTGGGGCAAATATTTAAGACCGAAGCACAGAGTCAACTCAAATTCATAAGCGCTAGAGGGCTTCATAAATTTCAAAGAAAACAGATTCACTTAAACAAGCGGGATCAATATATGATAGAATACTAGAGAGAGACGAGAGGAGAGAGGCAATTGGCAGTTCTTTCAGTCTTCCGAGTTCACATGCCTTTAAGGTATCAGACCTTGGCTGGAGACAAGGGAAGAGCCACAGCTGAATGCATATATGCAGCAAAACAAACGCCACAGAGCATGACAATTTGAAGTGTTTTTTTCTTTTTTTTCTTTTTCAAAATTATCCCATTAACACAATGGAACAGGCCTGTGATCGGCGCGATTCATCAAACTGTCAACAACATGACTTGTCAGTGTTGTTCTTACAGGCTTACATTTCATGAGTGGAAAATCACTGGCAATTTTCAGTTGCCCTGTCAATTTCGGTTGTAATTGAACACGCAGCAATGCTCCGAATACCTATTAGGTTTTTCTTAGAGGGTATAACGGCACTAACGATTAAAAGGAAAACAAATGTGTAAAGGAACCCTATTTTAAACCACGCCACTGACACACAACGCTAACGATTTAACATTTGTTTCCAGACAGTATCATTATGATCAACAATTTTACTGCAAACAGCAGCATTTGACTAGCTCTAACTGGGTCCATTAGTAAATAAGCGGAAAACAAACAAAAGCAAACATATTTTCACTCGATTCCTCATGCCTAATTAGAAAACATCTCAAAAGTTGGATCATTCTCTTGACAACTGCACACTTGATTACCATGGCAACAACCTTGCTATATCACCACCTAATTATGACTAATTATCTGTTACTGAGGGAAGTAATCAGCACTTGCCATTGGCTCCTGAGAGGAGATGATTAAATGCTGAAAAAACTGAAAGGAACTTACCAGCACAAGCTGTTGATATGATCATGATAATTCTCGATTTAACCAAAAAGTGGGATTTTCATATTATTGGCTATTAAAGAGAGATTTGATTCTAAGAAAACATTCTGTCAGATATGTTTTGTATGAATCATCTTGAATCATTTGGATTTAGTGAAGAAGTTCTAATCCCTAACATGTTAGCATTCCCTCCCATTACAAATGGATTCGCCACACTGAGTCATTCATGACATGTCAATTAACTTAACGTGACAGCCGTTAATCTTCAGCGCTTAAAGAAAAAGATGATGAAAACTCGTTTCAATGCATTTAAATCAGTAGGCTGAAAATGCACTAAATTGCTGAAATAATAAGTAAAAGTAAAAAGATGGCAATTACGCAAGTGTCCCCTCTGGAATTTGACTTAACTACAGCCTATTAGCAAGACTACACTCATTTACGGCACTATCAGACTTCTCGGCCACATTTCCAAAGCCAATTTGCAGCTTAAGACAAGCAGAATGGACCTTTAACCTGGACAAGAAAGGGATGGAGCCAGAAGGCAAACAAGCTGAGCTGCAAAAGGAAAAAAAATAAAATATTCACACAGAACAGATGAAAGTTTACTGTATGACCCTACTAACCTGTTTGATGTCTGGATCAGTCTCCTATCTTATATCATTACGGGAAGGACAGCTTTATGTTTAGCAGAACTTGAAATTTCAACTCCAGTAATAAACCAAAAACAACAGAAAGACAACGGTTGGGGGCAGAATAACACTCTAAAATCCTCAGTGTCCCGCAATAGTTATTTAATACGAATCCCAAACAAATCACTATTTTTAGTAAATCACAAACATAGAGCACAATCGAACAAATTATGCTTATTAACAGTTCTTTTTTACGTAAATCACAAACATACTGTCACGATATGCTGGGAGCAAGGAGACAAGGAGAATAATCAACATTTATTTTAATGACATAATCCAGGGGTAACACACATCGAGCAGGGGTGAAGACAAGCAATACTGGACGCTGGATATAGAAAGACACAGGGCTTAAATAATCAGAACTAAACGAGGAGATGAATGAGACACAGCTGGAAACAAATGATAACTAATTAGGACCAGAAGAGAACAGGGAAAACCAAATAAGGACATAGAGGGAGAAACTAGGGCAAGGGAGGCACAGGGGGAGCAAAACAAAACACAAGACAGGACAAAAGTCTGACACATACAGCGCAATCACTGTAGTCTGATTCCTGAACAAATGACTCTTGAGTCAGCTCTTTTTAGAGAATCAAAAACAACCATAGGGTGCAATCGGTGTCATCCAATTCCCAAACGAAGAACTCTTAAAAACTTCTTTTTTTTTTTAGTAAATCAAAAACATTGTCCACAAATTCTGATTTCTGAACAAATGAATCAAAAACATGCGTCATAAACAGTGTAGTGTGAGTTCTGAAATGTATATTTTCATTTTGAAAACATCCAGTGCAACCAGTACAACCTGATACCTGTACGAATGGCTGTAATGAATCAGTTCTTCTGAGTGAATCAAACATATATATCCTACAACAAACTGCAGTATAATCTACTTCAGTGACTGGTAATTAATTTTATTTGATTTTGTCTCTTCCACAGTTAAGGGCAATTACTGGATTGTGATTATTCTGCCTCTAAAAACAGAGTTATAAAAAAAAAAAAAAACCTGTGTAAACATACCTTTTGCAAGAATTAATAAAACATTTATTTGTTATGAAAGCATCTTGTTTTATTTTAAAACAATTCCTAATCCCACTTCTCTGGTGTGTGTTCACTGCTGTGTGTGTGTTCACTGCTGTGTGTGTGCACTTTGGATGGCTTAAATGCAGAGCATGGGTAACCATACTAGGCCACATGTCACGTCACTTTCACTTTCACTTTCACTTGTTATTTGCCAAAAGAACTGCACTTCCCAATATTTATTCCTTAAAAGAACTGTTAATAGTATCATTAAGGAACCAGAATTACTGGCTGTCTTACAACTGGCAGTAGATAGAAAATGATCAGGTGTTGTAGAATTTGACGCTACAAGGATTAGGAATTCATTGCAGCATTCCCATAAACCTTATCAGCCATTTATGGAGGCAGATTGATCATGAATGCTCTCAATTCAGCATCTATAGCCCAGAACTAAAGTATTCAAGAAGCATGACTAAGGCAATCATTTATTAATTTGTCAAGGTAATACTTTTCCAGCTAATGATTCTCTGCAGATGGAGGAAAAAAGTCAAAGCTCTTAAAACTCGACTCTATTTGCATTCTAATACCCCATGTCAGATTAACAAGAAAACCCCTGCCATGCAACCACACATATAAACCTGCCTAATGTTCTATCGACAAATATATTAGGTTTCAAAGATGGCGTTTTAAAGGATTTGAGAGGCTTTCATAGAAAATGAAGAAAATGTGCATGTGTTTCTTTGATATTTGATGAAAAAAAAAGAGAGAAAGAAATCAAATAATTCCAAGAGGGGGAAAAAAATCATATAATCTATCAGACAACAAATGAATAAAATTTAGTCAACCTGATTTATTATAGAGCTATGGTTTACTCTGTGGTACAGAAGAACAAGTCACACCCCATATCAATACTTCCATTGATAAAGTCTACAATTGATCCAGTAAATCCAATAACATGCTGAAGTCTGAAACTGGATCGAAATTTCAGATCCTGATGACCTATTAGCTTGGGTCAGACCACAACATTAATCTCATAGCCGTCACTGAGGACTTACTATGCATGGAACTCTATCAAGTTATTACCTGACTCTTCCATGCTGGAGTTCAATTTGGAGTCAATTTGCTTTACTTAAAAGAGATAAAGGATTCCATAGAGGTGGAGCCCAATTAGCCTTGAGGTTAACAATGTAAGAATAACTACCCTTTCTCTTAATGGCCTATTAGCACAGGAGTTTGGCGAGTGTGTCCAGAATGTCTATAGGTGTCTTTGGGCTAATGGTCTCCTTCAGACTGACAAAGACACTTCTAACATCAACAAAAAAGGACAATTTCATTAAGACGAAGACTAGCCTCTTTAATATCTCAGTTGTTTGTAGTGTAAACAGTGGTAAAATTTTAATATAAATGTATTTCTCAGTCAGTTCTTCCAAGACTATATGATCCGGACTATTTTATCCACATGAATTCCAATATACTTCAAGAGAGATGCAGAGACAAAATTTATACGTAACTAAAATGTACTGTTTACAGTACTTTATTAATTGACAGCAAAATTGGCCAACCGATTTTTTATGCAGTTTTGGTATTTTTCCGATTCTTTTTTTAAACGTCTTTTTTTAACGAAAGCCCGTCTCTGCCATTAGTAAATGACTTTTTTTTCTCAGAATTGCGTAATACAAACTCACAATTCTGATTACGAGTTGTGAATTGTGAGATATAAACTCGCAATTGTGAGAAATAAAGTCAGAATTGTGAAACAAAAAGTTTACTATTTTGACTTTACTACTGGAATTTCCACATTTATATCTTGCAAATCTGACTTTTGTGTGTGTGTTTTTTTTCACGCAATTATGGCTATTTTTCTTAGAACTGTGAGATATAAACTTGAAATTGCAAGTTATAAAGTCCAATTCTGAGGGGGAAAAAGACTGATGTTCTGAGAAAAAAAGTCACAATTGTGAGATCTGCCTGTATATATAATAAATAAATGAGATTTTTACCTCCAGAACCCAAATGTTGTTATCTACACACATTTCTGTCTTGTGCAAAATTCACAGGTGCATTCTATTACCAGAAAAAAAAGATATGTTTATCTTCATAATCTTTAATCAAAATATAATAAAGTTATCCTCCTCTGAAACAACTCTTTCTTGTTTAACTAAAAAAAAAAAAAAACTTGCTGAATTAAAATGCTGGTTTTAAGCTATAAAAGAGAAACCTGAGCATTAAATTTTAACTCTGGGACATGATGAAACTTTACCATATTGCTAAAACTGGTGCTGATTGATCACTCAGTATTTAAACGTACATTTAACATTAAGTAAATTATCAAGTAGGTGCTGCTATGCTAGAAAAAAACAACACATTTTTAAAAAAAAGAGGCTGATGAAACCTTATGAGATCTCCATGTAACAGCCATCTAGTCTGTGTGGGAAGAATGTCAGCTCACCTGATGCAAGGTCCACACGCATGTTTTTCTGCTGAGTGACGTTAATGTGCACTGTGACTTTTCCATCGTTTAGAGCCAATTCCAACATTCCATCTGCCAAGGAGCTGAACAGGAGCAGGCCGCTGGGGTTCCAGGTACGGAACTGGAATCCCACAGACACCATATTGTGGTCCCTCCTCCCCGGCAGCTGCAGAAAGCTGGTGCTGTTGAAGAAGACGGGGAACGTGTGTGTGTCCACGCAGGAGAACGTCAGGTTGCGCTGAAAATGAGGCAGGAAACACTTTATGTACAGCTGTTCAAAATCTAGACCTATTGAGATGGTTAAATAATTGTTTATGAATCAAACAATTTCACGGCTGAACTTAGACCAGCTAAAACCAGTTTCTATTCTGCAAAACAGATGTCTCTGTACAGCATCAAATTGATGTAGCACACTATTGTATTTCTCAGATGCAACATCTTTAATAAAGCTGTGAAATAAAGTGACTAGAAAATAAATCTGCATCTGAAATGGTTGAGGACCTTTCATGTGGAACATGGGCTTAAAGAAAGATCTCTCAAAGTGCTGCTACAGCATGTTCCCAACCATGCCGTCGAATTCGGAACCTTAAGCTGGAAAAAGGGCCGCTTGGAAGCAACGGCGAGGGTTTTATTCATAACTCTCTCTAGCTCTACGTCCTTCTAAATGGTAATTTCGAGGCACCGAATGCACTTCAGACTTATTTCAAATATAGAGAACTTAATCAGTCTCATCACAATGAAATAGAAAAGTGCACTCAGCCTTCCTCAGCGCTTCATAACAGAACCTCCGCCCAAGTGATGTGTTTTATCAACCTTGAACATAATCCTTCAGTCATGAATAATAATTCAGAGCGTGTCTATGGTGGACACATGTCAAATTTGGAAAGGAGGAGAATTGTGCTATTTTCTCACTATTAAAGAGATAGTTCAGCCAAGAAATGAAAATTCTGACAATCGTTTGCTCATCTGGTTCCAAACCTGTATAACTTTCTTTCTTCTGTGGAACACAAAAGAAGATATTTTCAAAAATGTCTCTGGTTTTTGTACAGTGAAAGTCAGTGTTGTTTTGGACCTCGATGAAGTTCACTGACTTTTAAATATCTTGTGCAAACGAAATAAAGTCATGCAGACTTTGAACGACATGAGGGTGTGTAAGCGATGATAGAATTTTATCATTTCATTTTAGATCTCATTTTGTGCAGTACAAGCTTGATTGGTTTATTTGTCAAAAACTAAATCTCTGGAACAAAAACATGAATCTAATTCAACCATATTTCCATTTAACACAATGCTTGTCCGATGTTCTGTGACATGATGTGCTAGTGTAACTGTACGGCAGAGATAAGATTGTAATTTTCATCAGAAAAAAAACATTGTGTCTCTTCATGTTTGTGGTTTCATTAATGAACCACAGAATACTGATATGCTTATTGGATATTATGTGCAATTATTGCATTCTTCGCATTATCACAGGCAGTGGAAATTAGATTATTATCAGTGCTGACACCAGTCATCAAATCTGTGTAGATGATTAACATTCCCATCAGCATGTTGAAACAAATGAAACGGATCCATACAGCATATATATGAGGTTTAAAATGCGAGCTCCATCAATATCACGTCTGAACCGCTCTACATTCTGCAGCGTCAACCTTGCACAGTTCTTCATGGTCATACACCTCCACAAAACCCTCCAGGCAAAAACAAACCACCCAAATGTGTTAAATATGCACAGAACTGTCATGAACGGGAAAGCTATACACTCAAACTCTGATTAGTCAGATATGGTTTGTGGAGTTGATTGAAAAGGGAACAGACTTACAAAACTAGAAGTGTCCAGTTTTTTTCTTCTGGCCAGGTCAGTGATGTTCTCTCCATTGTAGTTGATGCTTTCCATGCACCCTTTGAAGTTTCTTCTACCTCCTGAGACTGGCTTCCCAGAATAAGGCATTCCTCCGAAAGTCAGCTACATGGAAAAAAATCAGACATAAGTCAGAAAAACAGTATCAAAGCATTGCAATCCACCAAGTCTAACATAACAATATATACAGTATATATATAACAATATATACGCCTCCTTCATCTAGTAAACTGTGTGCAATATTTTATCACATTATAAATGCATATAAGAGCTGTTTTTATGCTAAAAACATGCTTTTAATAGTTCATTTTTGGTTCAAATTAATTTTATGTCGAAGAAAATTAACACAGGTCTAAAAATATATGTCATGCATGTTGGTGAACTGCCAGTGCGAAATATAATGCAAATTATTCTGTTCATATTTTATTTTGAAATGTAAATGATTCCCATATTCATCAATGATTCAAATTAATAACCACTTTTTATATATATCTTTTTCTTTTTTCTACATTTCTATTGTCCTATTTTCAAATTCAACAGACAGTACACTTGTAAATTTAACTGAAATATGACTGTGAAATATAATTAACAATATTATTATTATTTCGCAGCCACAACCAAAAAATTTCAGCTTGTGACAATGGAGTAAAATTATACATATTTTGTCAAATCAGATAATATCAAGCTATTGAAAGATGCTTAGTAAGTACTATTACTCAAACAATTTCAAAAAGAGCCCAGAAAGAAGCACTAGGGCTTCAACAAAATAGTCGATAAATGCAATTGTTTGTAAACGCAGTCTGCACTCCACCAGAAAACGACTCACCGGTTTGGATCTGTTCTCGGCTCAATTAATCAGACACTTTCACTTTAATTGGGGTCAATTTGTCTTAGACCAACTGAGCTGTAACCAGCTCTGTAGCATCCAACAGTGCCAGGAGCGTCTGTGCTCAATTGAATAGATAAGCATTTGCTCTCAGACCATATTCTTTACGTCGCTGAAAATCAATTTCCTATACATTCCTCTACAGCACTTGTTAATGCGCATAATTTCTGTTTGATAACATTAATATCCTGCTACATGTTATTAGTGAGGATTAATCCTGTGCAGAGAAGCGGATTTGAAATGTTCCATGCTGAAAAGAATGACAAGGGATAAAAATCCCACTGCAAACAAAGTTTATCACAATGTGAATCTTCCTGAGACAAAATGTCTTGGTGTGACTTCACAGCTTTTTATCAAGCCTGAGCTTGAGATCTTTGGATTGGGTGACGACTGCGGTGTGACCAGAATCCTACAGAAATCCTTGAGATTTCGGGGGTAATTACAGAACTTCTATTTTTGAGTCCGTTAACAGCCAGTGTGGAAATTAGATCAAATCCAGGTGATGTAAAACTTGACCTACACAAGCATATTTTGTTTTTTTTGGGAGCTGGTGTCCAAAACCAGCTTAGAGAGATATTCTAATGACATAAATTAAAATTCTGTCATCATTTACTCACTCTGTCATTCCAAACCTATTACTTACTTTCTTTTCCATAAAATGGAAGTAAATGGGTACTGGAGAAGCCAAGTTCTAAAATTAGCAAAAATCCACATCATTAAAGAATCCATGTTTTATATTCCAAGTCTTCTGAAGCCATACAATAGAAACCAAATGGCACTTTGTTTGAAGAAAAGACCAAAATTACTTTCCCACTGCCAAATCAAATCAAATATGATATCAAAAAAAATATATCATGCAAAATATATCACTGAATAATGACTCCAGTTTTGGTCTATTACCTCTCAAAGCTACTGAATCATAATGATGCCAGAAGACTTATAGAGAGAAGTCATATAGATGTATTTTATGATATATATATTTATTTTTTAAATCATTTTAAAGCTTGACAGTCTCAGTCCCCATTTACTTTAATTATATGTGAAATAACATAGAGGATATGTTATGAATTCGGTCTGTGCCCTTCCATCCAATTGCCACCAGATCTCGCTCTTCTACCTTATTGACTCTCACACCACACAGACTGTTCAACATCACCCTGGACTACATTTCCCATGTTCCATTGCACGGATTGTATTCGCCTGCACTCAATTACACACACACCATAAATAGGAAGTTCCAACCTCTATTCAGGGCCGAGCATTGCAGTGTTTATCTCTCTCCTAGTGATAGCTATTCTACGGAGCCTTTTCTAGTTTTCTTAGTCTTGCCTTGCCTATTTTCCCCTGTTCTGATTCTTGTATGTGTATTTTGGATTGCCCTATCGTCTTGCTGTTTGGACTCTGTTGGACTATGTTTATTAATAAAAGCTTGCACATGGATCTGCACACCTCACGTCTTGTTCACTCCGTAACAGGATAATCTTCAAAAATTATTATTATTATTATTATTTCTTTTTTTTTTATTGTGTTCCATGAAAGAAAAAAAAAGGTCAGGTTTGGTAAAGCTTGTTCAATTTAGGTGCACTATATGTTTATCAGTAATACCTATTCAACCAAAATCACTAAATTTGTTATTTTGGTTTAAATAACAGAATAGCACCAAACCATCATTATCTAGCATATATCAACATGGGCGAGAATGAAATTCCTGCTCATTTAAAGTGACAAATCTCACAGTATTTCCTGTTCATTTTAATTTTTGTGAGATAAATCTTTCTTAAGGACAATTAAATATGGCCACAGTTTATTTTAAGGTCCAATTCTCACCATTAACAAACCATTAACTGTGACTTTTGCTTCAACAACCTCCTAATTTGCTGCTTATTAATAGTTAGTAAGGTAGTTGTTAAGTTTAGGTATTGGGTAGGATTAGGGATGTAGAATACGTTCATGAAGAATATGTGCTTTATAAGTACTAATAAACAGCCAATATGTTAATAATAGGCATGCTAATAAGAAACTAGTTTAATAGTGAGAATTGGTCCCTATTCTTAAGTGTTACCTTGAATACTTTTTTTTTAAAGGACCTGTTATGGGGAGTAACATTTTGAGCTTCAGCATCCCATAATGCTTGTTAAATGAAGTTCAGAGCAATAAATCATTCACTTTCTCAGTCGTACCTCATAGTCCAGGTCAAGGTGGTCAAACTCCCCGTTGGTGCGGAAGTGCTGAGTATGCTGATCAAGGGTGAAATTGACATTTCTCCTGTATCGCTCAATTACTACAGAATGCCAATGATGATCGTCCAGCAGACTGCCGCTAGTCACAGATGTATGGCCCAGGATGGAGCCATACTGATTACTTCCTACAGTTTATTAGACATGGGAGACGATCGTTAATATCAAACACACAATATCTTCACCTTCACTGCAAAATAATTGATGGGAGGAAGTTCTGAACTCGTCTTCGCAAGGCATATGAGATGTTTATGTCCTTATGATATATAAGGTAATGGGTTTTGTGTTTTACAGTCTATGAGTATTTCTTTTCCCTCTGGCTAGGTTTTTGTGCAATGCGGGTCCATGAGATATTAAAGGGATAGTTCACACAGATGAAAACTCACTCTCGTGTTGTTCCAAACTTCCTATTCTTTGGAAAATTCAATGGACACCTGTGTGGTTTTGGACCCCATTGACTTATATGGACAAAAAACTATTGAAATATTCTTCAAATAAGCCAGCAAGATTTTTTTTTTTTTTAATGTTTTTGAAAGAAGTCTCTTATGCTCATTTATTTGATCAAAAATACAGTACAAATGAAATATTGTGAAATATTATTACAATTTAAAATAACTTATATTTAGTGCTGTCAACCGATTAATCACATCCAAATAAAAGCTTTCGCTTGCACAATATATGTGTGTGTACTGTGTATATTTATTTTGTATATATAAAGACACACACATACAGTATATATTTTGAAAATATTTACATGTATTTACATGTTTATATTTATATTCATATAATTTATATTATATATAAATATATTTAATACATAAATATAACATAGTTTTCTTAAATATATACATGCATGTGTGTGTATTTATATATACATAATAAATATACACAGTACGCACACATATTATGTAAACAAAAACATTTATTTTGGATGCGATTAATCGTGATTAATCGTTTGAGAGCACTACTTATATTTTAATACATTTTGAAATCTGCTGAATTTTCAGCAGTCATTATTTCACTTTTCAGTGTCACACGATCCTTTAGAAATAATTCTAATATGCTGATTTGCTGCTCAAGAAACTTAATGTCGTCAGTGTTGAAAACCATTGTGGAAACTGTGATACATATTTTTTCAGGATTATTTGATGAATAGAAAACAGCAGCTTTCAGCTGCATTAAAACTAATTTGTAACAAAAAAAGATAAATGTCTTCACTTTTTGATCAAATAAATGCATCCTTGCTGAATAAAAATATTAATTTATAATTTAAATACATCAAAGTAAATTAAAAGTCTTACTTATCACATTCTTTTAACTACATGAAGGTGAGTAAAAACTGACAGATTTATTTTTTCCCTTTTTTTTTTTTGAAGTGAACTATCCTTTTAAAGCTGCAGTCCGTAAGTTTTGCCTCTTTGTCGCCATCTCTGTTTGAAAACCTGGAATTGCAGCTCTGTGCGGAACAATCTTTCGTGCGTGGGGTTGTGCTCCGGCAAGGCTCCAGCATGGATGAATCTAATGTTTTGAGGAGTATGTGTGTCAGTCTGTCAGTCACTGCACCGATGTGGATACTGTACTTAGGAATCACAGACTCTACCCTATGTCTTGGAATATATGACCCAAATAAAAATGTTCACTGTATATTGCCATCAGAACAAGTAAGTAACAAGTCTGCCATGTTTGTTCTGACCAACTGAGGAAAAAAGCAATACAATAAATCAAGCTACCAATGGTAATTAAATCTAATGATCGGTTAGCTCATATCACATCTAACCATGCAAAGTATTATTATTGTTATATTTTATTCTCAAATTATTAATGTTAACAACATCAGCATTGCATGACTATGAGTATAGTGTGTATTAGCGTGTAGATTTCAATTTATGTACAGTCTAATCTCTAATTGTCATACCATTCGAATTTCATATTAAGAAATTATTTTAACCCCAAAAGCAAATTATGCTCCCTTCGAACTTGTTTTCTTTAAAATACAAATCTTGTGTAATCCCAGGCTATCTGTAATCAGAAGCACATTTACAACTGGAATATAATTTAATTTCATTCACATGTGTTTCACAAACACATAATCCTTTCTGGATTACAATCCGCCATCAAAATGATACATTTAATTATTCTAGCTGCTGTGAGAAAAGGCTATAAACGAGCCACCAGCTGCAGG
Source organism: Acrossocheilus fasciatus (assembly GCA_036784905.1). Lineage (NCBI taxonomy): Eukaryota > Metazoa > Chordata > Actinopteri > Cypriniformes > Cyprinidae > Acrossocheilus > Acrossocheilus fasciatus. The sequence continues at coordinate 13,838,065 of CM071961.1, forward strand.
ATCCTCACATGCAATAGCCTAGTAGCCGGGACCACTTCTTTATGTTTACAGACGTGACGTAATGACGCAGCAGCATGCTTGAATTTCCCGCGAAAACCTACCAGTACCACTCAAATTAGAAAACATTATTATAAGCTAACCGTTGTGAATTTAACCGCGCTAAAGTAAGGCGACAGTTTTGAACACTGGCTGGTTATGTACTTGCTCAAATATTGATTTTGGATCATTTGTAACCCAAAAAAGTTACGGACTGCAACTTTAATATCATAATTTTTTACTGAAGAGTCAATGAGGATCAAACAATCAATTAAATATCATAAAACAGCAGGTATAAAGTCAATAAATAACATGAAGAAATACTTACATCAGCACATTAATGACAAAACTCACCCCGAGGTACACACAAGCACACCATCATATAACAGATATCTATTATAGGCCTCCATATCAGATTTACCGAGGTTTATCTGCAGCAGTAGCCGGCCTTTCCTTAACTCCAAGGTAATGTAGTCACCCTGTTGCCCCTCTCCATGCAGAATCACCCCTTCGCTCTCTGATGTTTTAAACTTCAGGGCTATCACGTCCTTCAAAATCTTCATCTTCTTCATTTTGAAGCGGTAAGAGATCACCCCCTGCCCATCAAAATTAATCACATCTGCCCCTGTTGACAGGAGGAAGAAAGACAGGAGGAGGAAAAGAGATTAGCACCTCTGAGGTGACTAGGTGTCATGCCCATTTTTGGCTAAATGATTGGTTGAGTGACTGTTCTATAGATTGCTTGGACGAAAGCATGGTGAACTTCACAGATAAACTGCAGCTGGGATCAGGTGATAAACTACAGTGAGGAGGCAGAAAATTGCAGTGGGCTATTACCTGCTGACAAAGCCTTTCTGCTTATTGCGCAGTGGAGGAGGATTTTTGATCCCTGTCAAGGCTCGGAATGATGCATACCGGAAGTTATGAATGTAAATTCCTTTCACGGCATTTCTCACTCGCTCTCTTGGTTTCATCTCCTGCACTGACACCGCATAACCTTTGGATATATTACACAAGCTCACAGTGCCTGATGGCACTTGATTGCTTTGCAGACTGTCTTTATATCATTCAGAAGTCATGTAAAATCTGTGATCAGCATGAGAAGGTAATTATAAAGAGAGCTACAGCAACCTGAGAACAGAAAAATACAGACGTCATCGTGTTCCCTTCCACCAATAAGATTGAAGTGGCGTGTTTATTCGCTTGCTTTATTGAGAGATTGATTAGGTTTGATTTGAGCTTAATTAAAATGTAAATGATGGTGCTGATTTTGCGGTAGGCTTGTGACTGCAATAACTTTGTACCAAAAGGGTAAAAAAAAGGGTATGTACTAGTTTAATTATATATACACACACATATATGTATATATAATTAAACTAGCATTTACACACACACACACACACACACACACACACACACACACATATATATATACAGAGCTGGGTAGTAACTGATTACATGTAATCTGGATTACGTAATCAGATTCCAAAAATTAAGTACTTGTAATTAGAGTAAATTCCATTTTAAAATACTCCTAATCAGACTACAGTTACTTTTTATGATTACATGATTACATATTATTCACACAATAGCAATAAATTATTCATAATTCATTGATTCTCCCTAATTTCTCTTTTTCATCTTTTAAATTTTCCTTTCTAAAATAGCCTACCAATTATATACATATTATATATGTATATATAGTCCAATTTTGTTGACATTCACTCAGAGATCAGTCATTAGTCAGGTGGCGACTGCATTTGACCACTGGATTTAAAAAAATCATTTCAGGTTTAAGAAGGGTTTCAACATTGCATCAACTACTGATGAACGCATTCATTTTTATTTGAATTATTACTCTGTAGTTTTTTTTAACCATGTATTTTTAATTATAACTAATTAAAATGCACATATTCATGTTATTTCTTAGTTACATGTAATGCAGGAATTACAAAACCTTTTTTTCATTTAAACCCTATTCACCAAATATATTCGCTTTAAGTACCCCTGAGATTTTAAAATAAATATTTCAATAATTAAGTATCACATTTGCATGTTCACGGTTTCTTTGATGTTGATTAATGATCACATGGCATGCAGGTAAATAAAAATATTTAATCTTTTTCAGTAAGTGTTTTATTTAAAACAAAGTCTATAGAAATAAAAAACAGTTCACTCCTATATTTATGTATGGGAGAAACTGTAAAGCACAATATGGAGGAATAGTTCCACCTTCTAAATGAAAGAGCCATATTTCCCATACAAACCTGGGGCATGTTCAAACTCAAACCGGTGCGCAATGTTTTGCTATGGTTTCCGGGTTGAAAGACATGTTTCCTGGAAACGGTGTGCAACAGGGTTTGAGATATGTTTTCTCATCAGCAGCAACATGTATATAAACCACGCCGTATTAAAGAGACAGCTCGCACAATGGGTCCCAGTAAAGTCGTTTACAAATGTGTCCGCTGCAGCTCGGTATACGCAACAATTGAAGATATTAGAAGACATGTTTGTCATAAGAGTTTTATAGTAACAATATAGCATATCAACACGATGATGTAGTTGTTTATATTTTTAGCTTCATTGCAAGGCAAGTTTTTTTATATACCAAATTTCATACACAATGGTAAATAAGTGCTTTACATAAGAATGAACAGCAAGGGCTGTGACTGCAACATTGAGCGTATTTTGCAGTATTAAACACTTATTTATACCGATTTCATCAGGCTCTGAAAATTCTTCAAAAAGAACACAAAGAATGGCCTTCTCAGTTGCCATAGTTGCAATTCTTGCGTCATCGTAACAGAGTGTTCAACGCACCACCGTTTCCATTTAAAAATGTTTTGCAATGTTTTGTCGGGGCTGAACGCAGCCCTGACTAGACCAGCCAATGCACATGCACAGTCTTAAGCACGTTATCACTCCGCATGCGCATTGCCTGGTCTAGCCTGAAAAATAAGCTTTTTAAATGCTATTTGAGCATAAGAAACAAAAAATGAAAGGGAGTTTGTTTTAAAATGATTTATTTTCATTTTAATTTTTTATGATTTAATTAATTGTCAGCTCTTCATTAAATTCACAACCCCCCTGCAGTTCCTTTACGATTGTAATATAATTGATGTAATATAATGTTTAATGCACTTCATGTTGTAAATTACAATGAATGGAACAAGTTTTCGTACTTTTTGCATTTTTTTTTTACATCATTATGGTACAAGATAATGCTATTTAAATCAATGTGATAAACAAGTTAAATCAAAAGTAATCTAAAAGTAATCTGATTATATTACCTAAAATGTGTAACGTAACAAGTTATAAAAATATATGGAGAGTTTATTTGCAAAAACAGATAACTCCATGTTTTAAAATGTTCAAAAATCATGTTTTTTATTACGTTATCATGTTTTTATTGTGTGTTATTTTTTAACCTATTCAAAAATAACCCAAGTGCAGTTTGGGTTATCTGTTTTTGCAAATGAACTCTTCATATAATAAATATAATATACATGGCTGCTGAAAATTCAGCTTTGTCACCACATGTATAAATGACATATTATATAATACAATATAAAAACAGTTATTTACAGTTATTTTATGCCATTCTGAAATACAGAAATGTTTCAGAATATGAATGTAGTTTCAAATAAATACAAAGAGACTGCTTTTAAAAGAAATCATATCAATCCCACATTTTTGAATGACATATATCTTTATTTATGTTTAATTAGCATTATGAGTAATATATTTAGCAAGTTTATCCTTGAATAATTTAAATATATTTGGGGTCAGTAAGTTTTTTTTTTTTTAAAGAAACTAATACTTTTATTCAACAAGGACACATTAAATTGATCAAAAGCAACAGTACTTTTACAGTGTTTTACACTGTTACAAAAAATTATTTGCATAAAAATGTAATTTTGGCAAAAGACAAAGAATTCTAACCAAAACATAATGTGATGATTATGTTAATTGAACATAATGGTGATTGGATCCGAAAAATGTTCAAAAATAACACATGCGGAGTATGATTCGGGTCTACAGTAAGTGTTATTTTCAAGTCAGCCAACGAGTAAGCTATTTCCTTGGTTTGAATAGATCGCTCATGCATTGCATGCATTCCTGAGGCATGTAAAATCAATTTGCATTTATCAGCTTCCATTAGCAGTGTAAATTGCAAAATGATGCAACAACTGTAATTGTTCTACATGGACAAAGCAGGTGAGAATATGCGTTCAGTGTAATCTGTCATGTACCCAATCACCAGGGGATGCCTGTAGTATGTAGCCTCTACTACGATTGTGTGTGTGCGTCTGTAGAGTACAGTCTGCATGTGGAATTAATTCAATTCTCTCCATGCACCCTGCTGGGGACTGATTACTACACTAATGCATGAGTATGTGTGCTGTGTCTGGCCAGTTGCTCTTCCACTCCTCTTGTCTCTCTCTCTCTCCATTGCCAATCCCCTTCACCTCCATCACAAATGCATTCATCCGTTCTCGCCCGATCAACAAGGTCAGAGCACTGCATTCATTTTCATTCTGTGCTTCATCTCCACTGCTGGTCTTGCTTATCTAACTCCCATTCTTTCCCTCTATGCTTCCTGAGAAGGGCTATCTCTGTTCCTTTACTGCACATCTTATTTATTTTCACTCAACACTCAGTGCATTTCAGTGTCTGAAGAGAAACTGAGTGGCGGAAAAGGTCCCCAAAAAGTGTTTTTACACTTATTAATATATTCCTGTTAGAAAATTCTGTCTAGGAACATGGAAACTGGATATTAGATGCTTCTGGCTGGTTATTAGCTGGTTGAAGATGGTCATTACTTGGTTCAAGCTGGTCATTACCTAGTGCAGCGGTTCTCAATTCCAGTCCTCGCGCCCCCCTGCTCTGCACATTTTGTGTGTATCTCGCTCCAGACGTTTGTTTTATTTGAACGTAAGTGCTCTGCGAAGTGGACATCACAGGTTATTCCGCCATGATTCCAGATCGAAGCAAGCGTATATGTTCCATTTAAAGGTCATTAAAGTGTATGAGACGTAAATTTAAATTGTATTTATTTACATATGCATTTTTGTCACACTCTAGTAAGTTTCGTCTATGTGTGAAGACGCTGCAGGCAGCGGCGCAGCGCAAATCCGTGAATGAATGTTCCAAAGAAGTAAAACGGATTTTCCCTGCTCAGGGAGTAGGGAGCAATGAACACTGTGTAGGGATCATGTCAATCGGAACACAGTTCATGCACGGAGCTCACTTCTAACGAGCTGGTTATCTGAATCAGGTGTGTTAACTAAGAGGGACATGCAAAATATGCAGAGCACAAAATTGAGAACCGCTGACCTATGGTTTAAGACAGTCATTGGTTGGTTTAAGCTTGTCATTAATTGGATTAAACTGGTTTAAGATGGTTATTATCTAGTATAAACTGATTTAAGCAGGTCATTAGCTGGTGTAAGATGGTTTAAGGTGGTCATTAGCTGGTTATTAGTTGGTTTAATATGGTCATTAGCTGGTTTAAGATAGTCATTAGTTGAATTAAACTGGTTTAAGATGGTAATTACATAGAGTAAACTGGGTTAAGATGGTCATTAGTTAGTTTAGAACGGTCATTAGCTTGAATAAGCTAGTCATTAGCTGGTTTAAGATTATCATCAGCTGGTGTAAGGTGCTAATTAACTGGTGCAAGCTGGTTTAAGGTGGTCTTTAGCCGGTGCAAGCTGGTTATTAGCTGCTTTACCATGGACATTAGCTGGTTTAAGATGGTCATTAGTTGGATTAAGATGGTTTAAGATGCCATTGACTGGTTTAAAATGGTCATTAGTTGGTTTAGGAAGGTCATTAACTTGTTTAAGCTGATCATCATTAGCTGGTTTAAGATAGTAGTTAGCTGGTTCAAGCTAGTCATTAGCTGGGGTAAGCTGGTTTAAGGTGGTCATTAGCAAGTTTATGAGAGTCATCAGCTGGTTCAAGTTAGTCATCACCTAGTCTAAGATGGTTTAAGAGAGTCATTAGCTGGTTCAAGCTGGTTTAAGATGGTCATTAGCTGGTGCAAACTGGTCATTACCTAGTGTAAACTGGTTTAAAATGATTCAGGCTCGTTATGACCAAGTGTAAACTGGTTTAAGATGGTTGTCGGCTGGTTCAAGCTGCTCATTAGCTAGTGCATGCTGGTTGGTAGCTGGTGTAAGCTACAGTAGGGATTAGTAGGTTCAAGCTGGTCACCAACTGGTGTTTATCAATTTAACATGTTAATTTTGAATGATAATTATTATCATTAGTAGTAGAAGTCTAGTATTATATACTGAATATTAAATAATGGCACAATACAAATTAAAACAATTATTCATGCCCACCTGACCAAAACATGAATTCCTTAAGAGATTACAACAGTTTCTAGATAGCCCTTGTTACAGGTCCAGCAAGTCAGCTTAATCCAGCTAATGATCGGATTAGAACAGCAAAAGACAAGCTACCGTGTTCCAAAACACAACTAACCAATTTAATCTGGATTTTCCAGCAGGGGGAGAGTACTGTTTTTATTTATTTCACCCTATGCCCTCATAAACAAGCGTTTGGAGATGGCGGGATGTCTTTATCAGCATCTGAGATCACCTGCACGAGATGATGAAGGAATATGAGTGGTTTCACCAGCAAGGAGCAAATGTGGATGAAACACTTTCTGACAGGAAAATCAGTGCAGCCAAAAACCCCCTCTGCCTCTCACGAGTAGGAAAACAGCTTGAGGAATGATACGTATCTAAAGCTACCAGGCTTCATTCATACTTGTCATAAACACAAACATTCAGAAGAGCCAGGCGTCAGATTTATTTACACTATCATTATTTCAAAGAAAGTATTAAAATCAGAAAAAAATGTCTTCCATGCTGCAGTTTTTTTTTCCATCTCAAGGATTTTATTTTTCCTGAATCAATAAATTGACAAATGAAAAGTAGTAAGAAGTTTGAGAATCATGGTTACAAAACAAACAAAAAAGATGGTTCTTCTGGTCTGGGGTTAAATGAGAGATGATTACATCACTGTAATGAGAGAACTGTAATTCTTCTCAAACCAATTTATGGGGTGTTAATTGAAATTTGTTATCAAGATCATTTTGGCAACACTTAATATAATGAAAATGATGAATTTGTCAAGGCTACATTCCATTTTAAAAAAACAGAGCATGTTGGTGGTTCATAGATGGAATTTTTTTCGCTTTGCTAGTGAAATTACAATATAATAAAAGGCTAGATTGAAATAAAAACGAAAAAAGAATACCAATGAACTGAAGCAAGTGGAATAATATCAATGCAATTCATTTACAGACATGACCTACAGGTGGCGCTTACTCTGTGAGCCACATTCAGATTTCAGGATGTTTTGACCTTACTGGTGACAGCTGCTCCAAAATACATCCACTCATCTGGAAAGCATTTCTGTTTAAATCCATGATTTGCAATGACTGATACCTTTCAAACAAATGAAAATCCAGCAAAGCTGTCTCTGTAAAATTATTAAATAAAATAGCTTATCCTTTAAACACATCAGTGCTAAGAAAGATTATTTCGTATATGTAAATTTGGTGTTCAGTAAGTTCTTTGTTTGTTTTTCCATGCACCTTGTTAGTTTTGTGAAGTTGCAACTCTACTATACCATGCAAATGTAACCAGTTTCCAAAATAAACACTTTCAATTCAATTTTAATAACACTTGCCAAGTGAAAACCACAACTTGTATGCTGTTATGTCAAAAAATTCTATTGCCAAAGGAAAATAAAAACATTATAAATTAAGTTATAAAAGAAATTATAATAGAATTCTAAATAGTATACATTAAATTTGCATTACCATATCTATAAAATTATAACAATATAATATTAATTTAATTTAATAATAAATTAAATACAAAAAGTAGCTATTTCTTATATCAAATAACAAAGGGGCATAATTATAATATACATTAAATTATTATATTAATTAATATACTGTATTATTAATATTAATATTATATTTTAAATTAATCTTATTAAAGGATTTGAAAACATATGAAATATAATATAATTTAATTAATTAATACTAAAAAAAATATAAACTAAGACATATTTATATTACATAAAGTTTCAAATGTTCAAATATTGGATTTCATTTTTGGACAGTAACACATTTACTGATTGGTTTAATAACAACATAATAAAAATTTACACATTCAAAGGTTAAATTTAAATATTGTGAAGACATTTTTGTTTGTCTCAACTTTATATATACACCCTAAAACATCACACTGAAAAATATTCTGTTTGATTTTACAGTGCACAGTATAAGTTCTCTCCTCAGTTTTAGTAAACAGCAGGGTGTCATAAAGACAAAGACATCTGTGCCAATCATGAAAACTTGGATTTGTATGGCATGGATAGCCGACCTTGACTTTCCAAAAAAGTTGTGTCAGCCAATTTTCCTTAATTGTACCGGGATCTTCCCGAATACATATCGCTGCCTTGCACTGCATATTAATCACTCTAGTGGTGCAAAAAAGCTTAGAACCAAGTTTCCTCACCATGAAAAGAAACTCTGAATAGATAAAACTATCAGTTTTATACTGAGCTTAGCAAATGTTAAAGCTATAATAAACATCAGGCTACATAATAATAAAAAAAATAATAATAACAGTCCACAGTTATTAGGATGGAAATACCATCAGCCTTCAGCATCATGTAAATAACTTCCATTTAATGCCATCTTTGCTGATATTTACCATTGGATGATACTGATGTGAAATTTGACAGAGCAGAGTCAACTTACAATACGGGCACCCGTAGATCTCGAACCTGAGGCCGATCCGTCCCTCTTCACTCCAGTCTAAAGGAATGATGCGCAAATAACGGGCCACAGTCGGGTTTTGCAGGTCATGCCGAACCACACTCTCTGTATTGGAGTTACCTGCAAATGCCTGCAAGAAAGATGTGAAATATGTTACTTGACTTCTTTTAACTTAATACTATGGAAGCCGGTTTATGCCACTGTATAAAAAATAAATTAAAAAAAATTCTCGTGATCGCGAGTTCATATCTGGCATTTCGGACATTTTTTCCTCAGAATTCTGAGAAATAAACTCGCAATAGCATGAAAGTCAGAATTGCTAGATATAAACTCGGAATTCTTACTACTTTCACAATTCTGATCTTTTTTCTCTGAACTGTTTTTTTTTTATATCTCACAATTCTGACTTCAAAACTCACAATTGTAAGTTTATATCTCACAGTTATGAAAAAAAGTCAGAATTGCAAGTCAATATCTTTATTTCTCAGAATTAAGACTTCATATTATTTATCAGAATTGTGACTTTATATCTCACAATTTCGTTTTTTTTTTTCTCAAAATTGAAATCTCGCAATTCTGACATTTTTCTTATAATTGCAAGTTTACATCTCGCAATTCTAATTTTTTCTCGCAATTGCGAGTTTACATCTCGCAATTCTGACTTTTTTCTCAGAATTGTGTGATACAAAAAAAAGTTTATTCAGTGGCAGAAACAGGCTTCCATATAAAACAAAACAAACAAAAAAAACCTTGCACAAATAAAACAATTTTGCAAGCACTTCAGTATCTACATCTATAAATACACTTCTAATAATTGCTTATTATTACAATAATAATAATTGTTAGTGTCGCTTATTCCCCACAGTTTCTTCAGTGAACAGATTTGTGTCATATCTGGTCTAGTGTGGTTTTCAGTGATTTCATGAAACTCTACTGTTCTGTGTCAGAAGCTGTAATCACGACACAAAAAAACTTGAAGCGACATGTAGGTGGAATCAAGTTGCACCGCTCTGTGGTTCACATTGACCCTACGCAGCTTCTTGTGTCACGCAGAGCAAGAAATTGATGCAGTCGGCCATTGAGTGGTGGGGAACTTCAGTCACCAGACAGACCATGTGGGATTGGCGATAAGGAGCTCAAGGCCACCAAACTGGAGTGATGCGGATTACAAAACTTGCACTTCTCCTCTAAGGAAACCACTATTATATGGACTTTATTGTACAACCGGGGATTTCTTGTCAGGAACATGCTGAACATGTCAATATTGGAGGCTCCTTATGGTGGTCTGACTTTAATGTTTGAAGTGCTGATTACTGTGCTCTGTAGTGGCCAACTGGGGAGTGTTCACTTCATTTTTTATTGCGAAGAGAGAAAACTGAGTTGTTTTGTGAGGTTTCAGGTGACAGTGTTTTACAGGTGGACCTCCTGGGCACAATGAGTAGGCTATTCCAACCCGATCTCATGGCAATTCGTACATATTTTACGAGGTGGCTAATTTTTGCTATATCGTATGTATTTTATGAGTTCCCCAATTTGTATGTATTCGTACGAATGACCTACGCTGGGGTCTAAATCTTGCATCTTACAAAATCATAGGAGTGAGGTGTTACGATCTTTAAACGGTCCAGGGAATATATCGTAACATCAACATATTAAAATGCTGCTATGATGTGAAGTAGGTTGGAAGAACATGACAGAATCTTTGCAAGAAAAAAAAAAATGAATTCCTAAGAATTAGCCACCTTATAAATTATGTATGAATTGGTTGTGAGATAGTGTTGGCCACAGAACAGTGGTTTTCATATCCACAGAAAAATTGTGAGAATATAAAGTATTTTACAATATTGGTATTCAAAACTGTGTTTAAGGATTACAAAATGTATTTTATATCACGTAAATAAAGAAATACAAATATTTCTAATAATAATAATAATAATAATAATAATAATAAAAATAAATCATCTGCATAATTTTCTGTTAAAAATATGCTTGTGTCAAATATATTTAATGTGAAATGCACTATACAAATATATTACCAGACAAATGTTTGGAACAATTACATTTTTTAATATTTTTGATGCTTATGTTCACCAAAGCTGAATTTAAGTAATACTGTGAAATATTATTACATTTTAAAATAACATTTTTTTTGTTGCTTAATATTTTCATTCAAACTGTGCTACTTTTTTTTCAGGATTCTTTGATGAATAGAAAGTTCAAAAGAACAGAATTCATTTGATTTAAAATTACATTTTAAAATATATTCAAATAGAGAACAAGTGTTTTAAATTGTAGTAGTACATCACAGTATTACAGTCTTTAATGATTTATTTATTTATTTATTTGATCAAATAAATACAGCACTGGTGAACATAGACTTCTTTCAAAAACATAAAAACATCTTAATTATTCCAAACTTTTGATTGGCAGCAGACATTTGGATTTAAATGAAAGTGTTTCTCTAATAAAAAAAAACAAAAAAAAAACCATAAATGATAATAGTCTAGCCCCAACAATGTCACTGTGTATCAACTCTTTTTGCTCTTATTTGCCCTCAAAGGCAATAAATAAATAAATAAATAACATCTTAAATAACCACTGACCTATTTTTACTTCCATTGTGTTTAGATAAGCTGATTAATCCGCATAAATCTGCATTACTTCACCCGACAAAATCCAGGCTAAAAGTTCTGCCTTCATGACCAGAATGACTCAATTCTGTCACAGTTAATTCCAGATCCAGACCTTAAACAGTCAGCGAGTGTGTAATTAGTTAGCCAAATGTGAAGTCACCCTGAGAGCTTTGCTGCCTGGCATGTTGTTTAATCAAGCACCTTCACAAAGGCCTGACGGAGATAGAGGCTGTCTTTCATTAGTGGAGAGTCCGGGTTTAGGCAGGAAGCCAGCTGTAACTATCATAAGCGGCACATTGACTGGTTTCCCATGGTATAATTAAAGTTGCTTTTACTTATTTTGTGTCAAAGCTCCTGGGTCTCTTCTTTCTTTTACAGCTTTGAACAGCCATCCACTCTTCGCACATTTCTCACTTTCTGAGAATAACAGAAAGACACTGTTCTGAACTCTTCTTTAGCAGAAATAAAAGCCACCGGTCTAGAAAACAAACATGCTGGAATCATTACAACAACAAATTAAGTGAAGCGTAGAAGAATAAAACAGGTTGACCTTAAAACAGTTCATCAGACACGCAAGCGCTCTAACCATCATAACAAGAATAAAACATGTTGATGGTTGTTCAAGATCGATGATGTTGATGCTTTTCTTTACTTGAAATTGTTAGATGTATGCGTCAGGCATGAGTGGGAGTCTTTATATACCAGTTTTGCATCCTTCTTCCATGACAGTTTAATATATAGCTGTTGTTGAATAATGGTGGATTTGTGGATGGCTGCCAAATGTAACATTAAGGTCTTGCAGTTGTTGTCACTGTTGTTTTATGAAGCCATTATTTTGTTATATCAAGAAATCTATTGATTTTGTAATATTTTATTTTAAGAGCACAGAGAACCAGGAAATCTTTTCTGGTAACCTTTCCTACTGAAAATCATCAGAACAATCCATTAAAGCTAAGTACATGACCAAAGCAATCTGAGAAGGTCCTAAATCAAAATTAAAGTGAATCACGCAGCTGTCACACATTGTGATCTAACGCATTAATCTGTTTGAAGTTCGTATCACATTTTGAATGGCTAATTATTATGCAAATACAGGTGCAGACGTTGTTGGGTTCTAAACTGATAAATGAAATTCTGTAAATTCATCATACTTACATATATTATATATAATACACTTCAGTTTTTTTGCAGCCATATTTTTAAAATAATAATTATAATAATAAGTGTGCATATAGATTAATAATAATAATGATAGTTATAGGCTTCAGTAAAATTATATACAGTATATATATATATATATATATATATATATAGGCTTTTTTATTTATTCATTATTAAAATTAAAAATACATTTACTACTACTGCTACTAATGAAATAAAATATAAATAACTATAAATAAAATTAATTCAATATAAATAAAAATAACAGCCAAAAATGTTTTGAAATGTGGTTTTTATAATACTTTAGAATTAATACCCCCCTATGGGTCTATATGCATGGAAATATACAGATGCTTTCATCTTTTTGCATTTCATACACTGTTTGGTTGCTGTAGATTCTTTCATATCACTGAATAATACTTAAGATAATATGCTAAGTCAGTATGATACTGAAAAAACACCATTTTACTTCAGTGTCAAGGCAACTAAGTGATGAGCATCTCAAAGCGAGCATTCACAATTCACTGCGGAGACACGCATTCAGAACCAACTACATAATTGCAGCCTTGCTTAAATGATTTATGGACATTCGAATGATTTTATGTGGAATTGCAACCACATTTTACCGCGGAATCAGCAGGACACCCGGCGGTGTCTCACTGCCAGCAGAGTGAAAGCAAAATGTGATCCAGTATTTAAGGAACCATTATCATCCAACTGAGGGCATTTGGCACCCTCGTACTTTTCTTGCCACTTGGGGTTGTCTTGACAGATGAGGTGAAGACAGCTTTTTTCTCGGAGACCAAGAGCACAGTCGAATCAGTCAAAATGCTAGCCGTATGCATATGTGTGAAGGGCTGACAGGGGCGGCCAACTCAATGACACTCTGAATCGGGGCACTTTAGCAATGAGAGACTCACTCAGGAGTAGAGTTAAAGGAAGAAACTGACATGTGGATATACATAAGTCTCCTCATTTCACTGTGTAAGCAGAGTGGAGTCTAACTCAAAGAGTGAACTAAAGGGTAGAAAATTGGCACTGAAAGTCCAACAATGGTTACTTTCTGCTTACACTTTTTACATTGTGCCATTATTAAAAAAAGAAACTGGAAAGGTTTAAGGTCAAAAATAAGGAAGTCTTAGCTTATTTTGTTGGATATGCATATAACATTTAATGAAGCAGACCAGATGGGATAGAAGACAAAAGGACAAAATTCAGAGGACAAAAATCTGAATTGTGAACAAAAATCTGACAGAAATTAAACAAGCAATTGATTTTATAGACATTGTAGAAACAAACAAACAAACAAACAAAAAAACAACTGAAGAAAAGTGTTATATTAAAATGTATTAGAATGGAATTACCAACTAAAAAATAAATCTGAATCGTAATTTAAAAAATATTCTGTTAAATTTACAGTAAAGTAAAATGGCAGCTGCTGACATAAATTCACCATAAAAAAATATAGTGACAATGTTTCTGGCATTATGGGATGGCATATTGGTGCCTATTTCAAATCACATATTTCATCAAGTAATATACTATATGTAGCATCTGCTTAGGCTCATTGATGGTTGATTACACTTTATGTTTTAAGAGACCCTTTTAGCCTTTTGACATTTGCATATAAATTACAGACACACACACATAAAGACATTTTCTTTATTTAGGCCATATATAAGTGGCTATAAATGTATCTGGTATATGCATGTGTTGTATGTATGTTCCCCTATTATATTAGCCTAGTTACAACTCTTTATTTGTATTAGTTGGACTCTAAACGCCTATATTGAAGTGTATGTGTGTATCTCTGCTTTAATATCTTCTAGAGGTTTCTTTCTTGGTATCAAAATGATCTTCTCTTTATTTCTCAAACAATGATGTACACTATGTGATCGTGAAATGCATCATACAATTTTTACTATGCTTTGAAATAAAACTGCACCAACTCTCCAGACCAGCAATAAAACTGCAAATGGATCATAAACGGAGACGAATAAAGTCTCTCTCGCTCAAAATCCATGCTTCTGATTGGCCACTCCACCCAAAAGGTGGGTGTGGATGGGAACTATCAAAAGTCCCTAACTCAGACTAAACATGGCTCAAAAACCCTTCTTCTAAAGACGGGCACTACCAAGACTCTTCAAAAACTCTCCCCTTGAGTTTTACCTTCTGGCAGTTTTACCTTCAAGTAACTTTGTCGACTTGCTGTGGACTTTCCTATCTTCAGAAGAACCAGAGGAAAATCTCCAGCTCACTCCTAAAGAACTCATCAAGAACCTCCGTTGTCTATCGCATCAGGACTCTTGTTCAGCAACAAAGCCAATTCAAGTAACCGTTTACAACTATTTAGATGCGTGTTTAAGTTTGTTAAGGTGATTTTTGATTCTTTGATGATTCTCATTGGGTTGTGGTTAATTGATGTGAAATACTACCATTCTTTGCTCTTCTCTCTCTCTTTCCTTACTTTCCTTCATTCTGTATATATATATATGTTTTGCTTAGTTTAGTTGTATGTTAGCTATAGTTTCATTTATTAAATCCCTTATATTCACAATTGATTGTCTCTGTGTTCTGCTCACAATTCAAAGTCACTGAGTGTTGATCCTTGCTACATGCTAAACTATTGCTAGTACTGCATAAAGTAGGAAAGCTATTCTTCCTTGGCCAGGAAAATAACCTTTCCTAGAATTGATAAATGATTATATTGTCTGCTCAGTGGACGGACAGATCAAATAATTGTAATATTGATTTTACTACAGTTAATTCTAAGATCTAATCTAAATATTTATTATACCAGTTAGAATTAATTATACATATTTCCCCTTTTGAGCTAATTTGCCACACACACACATACATATATATACACACACACATATATATATATATATATATATATATATATATATATATATATATATATGGAGAGAGAGAGAGAGAGAGAGAGAGAGAGAGAGAGAGAGAGAGAGAGACATACAACATGGCCACTATACACATATAAACAGTGCACAGGACACTACAATAATGCAATAAACATAACACAATAAGTAACAAAACAGAACACCCTAATGTAAACTAATACTAATTACAAAAGTAAGAAGAAGATAGATATGTAAATATAATCAAATATGATGCATTATACAGGAAATGTTTTTATACTGTTTCCAAAAAAAAAAAAAAAGAATAAAATATATTTAAAAAATCAAGTGGTAACTGGTCATTTCTTCAAAAACCATAAAGTTGACAGTGCTTTACAGAAAAATCATATACAATGTGATGTTAAGACATTTATATATTTTTAGCATACGTAAAGGTAATGTAGTTTGTTTATTTTTATCGTTAAGTTTTTTTTTTTTTTTTTTTTATATTGACTAACTATAGACATTATCTAGATTATTGATGTAGACAGAATAAAATCTAAAACTGCTGAAGTTAACCATAGGGAGACTGATTGGAAAGCTTGATTCACAGTGTTTTATGCAAGGTGGTTGTCTGCCAACAGTCAAACACAAAGTCCATGAACGGAGTCCTTTACAAAAAAACATTAAGAAACACTGAGAGAATCTGTGGTACTAAGGATGCAAATATACCAGGTGTCTGACTCTGATTAATCTGCACAATAGCTGTAGTTCAGCTGGGTTTGATCCAGTCTGTCACAACTGCTTACATTCAGATTCAGTGCAGTGGCCTGTTAAACCTATTCCACTCCGCTTATTAAGATCAAAAGTACCTCAATGTATGAGTTTTTTGTATGCCACTGATATCTTGAAAGGATATAATGGTGAATTGAGCTGCACAGTATGGCATTATTGGGAAGACCTTGAAGGTCTCAGCATTGCAAGAAAACGAATTAAGGGGAAATGGGCCTCATCAGAAGTTGAATGAATGTGCTACACACATACAAAATAAAAGTTTTCTCTGGGAGAAACGGTAAAAAATAAAATAAAATATATCATTATAATTAAAAATCTAATTAAATCAGTTAAAAGTCTTGGCTTTGGACAACTTCAAAAGTCTTTTTTAATTTAAAAAATCATATTTTGGTGGAAAGTTTGATCCCATGATTTCAACAGGGGGTCTGCAACATATAGGACGTCATTTATTATTATTAATAATATTATTATTAACTATTTATTTATGTATTTATTCTCCTAATTTATTATTATTATTATTATTATTATTATTATGTTTGTTTATGTATTTATTATTATTATTACTATTATAATAATAATTATTATTAGTGTTTTCATTTGTGTTAATACAATAACACAGACCGCAAAAAAGGAAGTTCACCTACATGTTTCATGGTACTTCCTAATTAAAATATATTAAGTAATTAAGAATTAAGTAAAAGTAATTAATGCTTTCATTCAGTAAAAATGCATTAAATTGATTAAAAGACAATAATAATAATAATAATAATAATAATAATAATGTTCATAAATAAATAAAATGCTGTTTTTTTTTTTAGTTTTTATTCAGTTCTTGTAACTGTTCTTTTAAATTGTAATAATATTTCACAATATTACTGATTTTACCGTCTCTCTGATTAAATAAATACAGCCTTGATGAGCATAAGAGACTTCCAAAATCCAAAATTAAAATAGTGTAAACATATGAATATGATACACACATGCTATTTTAATCCAGGCTACACCTAATTTAATGCAATAGGTAAAAAAAAAAGAAAAAAAAAAGAAGAAGAAGAGTATACTGTTGGAAAAAGGATTCATGGAAAAATTCCTTCCATGAATCCCAAAACAAAAGCCCCCTTTTCGGAAGAGAGCAGAAATATATAGTGTGAAAACTCTTGGAACGTCAAGCGAGAAAAAAACCCAGCAATCAGAATGAGATGTGCGTTATGGGCAAAAACTCACAGTGAATAAAACAACTATAGGTCTTTTCACACCACAGCGAGGGGTACGCCTCGTTTCATAGGCTTTCTAAATGCATGTTTCGGCAGATTAATTGATGGAGAGGTTTCACCGCCATTATGCCACATGGAGGGCTGTCGGACCACATGGGAGGAAGAATATAAGAATTCAGCGTGTGTTTATTCAGAACAAGAGACGGTGGTTCGGAGCTCATTCAGCATTGACTGCAGGGGCTGAGAAAGGGTATCAGTAATGTATGAGCCTCCAAAAGGATCCATCAAAATTCAATTCACAGAAAGGTACTTGAAAAAAAAAAAAAAACCTGAACAGGTCGCACTCCGAGATGGTGGCCAGGAAATGGTAGGGGGGTGTGACAAGAAAATGTCTTTATTATTTATTTATTTTTAGCTATAACATCATCAGATAAAATCACATACTGCACCAGCCGAGAAGCTGCCATTGAGAGCAGGAATGCTAACCGATAGCCTTCTCCTGGTATTATGGACCTCCTTTAAGAGAGTCTAGCCGTGACACAATGGGGTACCTGCTAGAGGCTAAAACACAGAGAAATGTCAAGCCTCTGAGGAGGTTAACTTGTAGCTTTCACTGAGAATATACTGTATGTCACATCTGTCATGTCACCTGAGTGTTCCTGCTCACAGCCAAATGGGAAACCGATCCACTGCTTTCACATCATGGTCAATCAACAGGAATAAATCATACAGTGTTTGAGTGAGACTTGCATGCTGAGCACCTTCCACAAGACTGCGGTTCTGTCACCTCTTCAATAAACCAAGCCATTGTTCTTAGACACAAAGTATTCCTTCCCCCTTTAAACACTGGCAGTGTACAATAGGATTTTGTGATCTTAAAATAATATAGTGTTCCCTTTTCTGCTGATAGGATGGTGGAAACTGATGCAGGATCGCATTTCCACAGTCCTGGGTTTAAGTTTAAGTTTATTTTGCACAAGGGTAAATAAGTACAATAAAAACACAACAAACAAACAAACAAACAAACAAAAAAATAATAAATAATAAATGATACAATCCATATACTGTGCAGGGAGAGGCAGAAAACCCAAAGGGCTTATTTAGAGCCTCTACCTAAACAATGAAAAACAAATAAACTCATAAAACTAAAAGAAAAACTAGATTACAAAAACAAATATATAAATACAAATTAATTACAACATATGTTGAAAAAAAGAGAAAAAACATAAATAATATACTCAAAACAAACCATCTATAATACATCAAATACAAGATATTTTTTTACAAAACAGCATTTAAATGGTCCCTTATTCTTCTTTTATAACATATTAAAGAGGAAAATTTTTTTGCTAGATGAGATAAATCATTCCATAATTTAATACCCCTAAATCTTATCAAGTATTGACTTCTACAAGTGAGAACTTTAGGAAAATGAAAATTTGAAGATTGACGAGTTAAATAACTATGAACCTGTGAATTTACTTTAAAATACATTCTAAATTGCTCTGGAATGTTACCCTCACTTGAATATATCTTATACATAAAAACACATATTTGAAAAGTATTAATATCATAAACGGTAAGAACCTGAAGTTTATGAAATAAAGAAGCAGATGAAGTATATTTGTTTGATCGGGTTGCAATCCTAAGAAAATGCTTCTGAAGAACAACATTTTTTTTCAAAGAGTAGTAGGAAAAGTACTTGCCCAAACAATATTACAATATGAAAGATACGGATAAATTAAACTATAATAAAGCATAAGAAGACACTCTGTAGTAACAAGATGCCTAACCCTTCTTATTATACCAGTAGATTTATGTATTTTTCTGCTCATGTAATCAGCCTGTTCTCTCCAACTCAGAGTTTCATTAACAAACACTCCCAAGAATTTAGTACTTCACTGTTGAGGCACCTCAATAGACTTCACAATAATTTTTGATAAATCCTTTGAGTATATTTTTTTTACCACTAAAATTAATAAAACTTGATTTCATTATATTTAAAGATAATTTGTTTAAATTAAACCAATTTGCATAAGCAAGTAAACCATCATTTGCATTCTTAATCAATTAATTGAAATTTGAGTGAGAGAGAACTAAGGTTGTATCGTCAGCAAACATTACTGGAGTAAGAATATGTGAAACATTCAATAGATCATTTATATAAATAAGAAATGGTAATGGTCCAAGTATGAACCCCTGAGGAACCCCACAGAATAGGCTTGCTTTGCTAGAATAGCAGCCCTTATAACAAACAAACTGTCTTCTATTAAAAATATAATTCATCAACCATTTATATGTAAAATCACGAAAACCATATTTATACAACTTATCTAATAAAATGTCATGATTAACTGTATCAAAAGCTTTTGACAAATCTAAAACATTACTACAAGCAAATTCTTGATTTTCCAGTGCAAGGGTAACCTTGTCAATCAGGTAAAGCAAAGCCATATAAGTAGAATGTTTTTTTCGAAATCCATATGGGTGCTTATAAAGAATAGAATTTGAGTCTAAGCGAGAAAGAATCTGTTTATATAATATTTTTTTCTAAAATTTTTGAAAAACAGGGCAAAATAGATATAGGTCTATAGTTGTTGAAACATTGCGGATCATCTGCTTTAAACAGAGGAACAATTTTAGCTATTTTTAAAGAAAAAATGTGGACAAGTGGCTGCAATATTGAACATTTCACCTGTTTAACAATACATACAGAAATGTTATCATGACCAGCTGAAGATAATTTTAATTTGTCAATAATTTCACTTTTTCCTGAATTTCAGGTGGCTTAAAAAAAGAGATAATAGGAACGTTTCCTGATATATAATCAAAGGGTACATCATTACCAGTAGGGATATCATTAACTAATTTAAGGCCAACATTAACAAAAAATTCAGTCATGGCCTAATGGTTAGAGAGTTGTAACCCAAAGGTTGCCGGTTTGAGTCTCAGGTCCGGCAGGGATTGTAGATGGGGGGAGTGAATGTCCAACACTCTCTCTACCCTCAATACCACAACTGAGGTGCCCTTGAGCAAGGCACCAAACCCCCAACTGTGCCCCAGCTTTGGCTGCCCACTGCTGTTTGTGTGTGTGTGTGCACTTGGGTTAAATGCAGAGCACAAATTCCAAGTATGGGACACTATACTTGGCCACACATCATGTCCTTTCCTTCCAACATTTTAATATCAGACATTCATTGGTTCATTGAACATTAAAATGATCAGCTTACTGATATCAGCCATGATTCTAACATCAATGCTTCCCTTATATATATATATATATATATATATATATATATATATATATATATATATATATATATATATATATATATATATATATATATATATATATATATATACATATATACACACACACAGTACAGTATGTATATTAAGACAAGACAAAACAGATCTGAGTCATTCTTTGGGAAATTGCATGTTGACATTGGCGTTTCATGGTCAAATTTGACTATTTACAGAAAGGGACTCAAGGCTAAGGTATATTGTCAACCAAAGAGTATGCAAATACTCTCCATATAAATCCATAAATCACATTATTTTCTGGCAAGCAAGACAGCATTAAGTCAGAACTGTAAATTCCAACTGGGCAACATTGAAGATTGATTGTATCTATGGAGTTAAAAAGAACAAGGTGAGCCAGAGAGAAGGCAGAGAGAGGTATGGTGAACTGCAGCATAAAGGTTTGAAGATTACATCTGTCTGCTCACAAGTAATCATGCAATTGAAGTCATTTTAAAAATAAACCAGGACAGGTGCAGTTAAATAGAGTGTCTAATTGTCTTCAGGTAAGTGGGTGGATCAGGTGGAATTAGCTCAGGGTTTTGTGCGCAAATAAATTTACATTTGTTATATACAGGCATGCTTTCATTAAGATTCAGCACACAACACAAAAGTCATAGCATGGGATTGTATTGTTTTCTGTTAGTCAATCAGCTATGAAATGGAATACATAATCTCTTATGGATCAATTTCAAAGACGTCTGGATAAAAAGGATTCAAGCAGAATTTGCTTTCACACGTATTTGATTGGCATAAAGTTTAAATGTTATGCACAAAGGTCTTTGCAGGCATCATCAAACAAGTCAACAAAGGAAAATTCACTGAATCCGTTTCATTCTTTGGTTGTCTTTGAAGCTGAAGTATGCTTCGGTTAGTACGTTTATTTGATACTAAATGCATCTTTCCATATTTAAAACGACCACAGTAATTTTTTTCACAGTCTGCCAATCTTTGTCAAGAATAAATTCACACTTGAGAAAGAGATTGAAAGGCTGCTAGATAATTGGTGTGGAGGTGTTTAGACAAAACTGATCAACTAGACTTCAGTCTCGAACATACATAAACCTAGGCATCACCGAGTAAATATACACCTGCTTTTGCACATAAATTCCTAATAAACAACAGAATCTAAAACAATATAGCAGTCTCAATTTTTGGTTATGTTCAAGAGACTAATTACTCGAATTACTGAATGGTTGTTCATATGACAACATACAATAGTTGATATTAAACTCTTGTTAAAAAAGAACACATTGTATTCAATAGAAAACAATTAAACATAATAATACATTGGGGGTATATTATTGGTTGTTTTCTAAATAGTTTGGACAAATTTTTTACTAAAAACTTCTGGCGGGACACTCAAAGATGACATGAGACACAACAAAATAGCAAAAGACATCCTTCTGAATGTGTTCGACTGTAGCAGAGTGCATGAATTTAAAGTTATTTAAGAACTTCATCAAAAGAGTTTTACCATGAAAACCATCCAAAACACTAATTACAGTTGTTAGCATGCAAATTACAGCACTGCTGCTAAAAATATCACAGCTAAATTGTAAGTACACTACTGTTCAAAAGTTTCGGGTCTGTAGGATTTTATTAATATTTTCAAAAGATGTCTATTATGCTCACCAAGACTGCATTTATTTGATTAAAAATAAAATTAAAATAGTAATATTTTGAAATATTATTACAATACTATTTTAATATGTTTATTATGCAATTTATTCCTGTGATGGCAAAACAGAATTTTCAGCAGTGTCTCATGATCCTTTAAGAAATCATTCTAAGTTGCTGATTTGCTGCTAAAGAATTTTCTTATTCATTCTGCTACTTAATATTTTTGTGAAAACCATGATTTTTTTTTTTTAAGATTCTTTGATGAGTTGAAAGTTTAAAAGAACTTAATTTATTTAAAATAGAAATCTTCTTTAACATTATAAATGTCTTTATTTTCACTTTTGATCAAATTAATGCATCCTTGTTGAATGAAAGTGTTGATTTCTTCAAAAAATAATCTTTTGACCCCACACTTCTGAACATGTTAAACAAGCTACATTTAAAGACAGAATATCTCCAAGAGGATTTTATCATGAAAGCAGACCAAAAGCCGTCAGCCTGCTAATTACAGCACCACCAATAAAAATATCACAAATTAATATATAAATATGTTGTCCTTATTTATAAATAATTAACTTGCTAATTAACAAGTGAGTTGCCATATGACTAGTTGAATAGCTGACTAGCATGATCCATTACCCATCTCTATTTACAAGCCACTCATTTGTCAGAGACCTACATATTAAATCTAACATCAGACAAGCATTAAGTCATTGACTGATATGGGCAGAGATGCACTCGACCAGCACAAACACATTTCAAAACACAACTCAAGCAAAGACAAATTACCATTCCATGCCATTCCCGACATAATGGCTTTTCATAAAGAAATACATTCGCTCATCTTTTGTACAATCTGAGGTAAATTATTATTCCCTAACTAAGTCTGACCTAGATAAACAACCATGTCAGGAATGTCTTCTCCATTCCCTGATGAACACAACAACAAGGCAGTAGAAATGAATTACATGGACACAAAGCTAACATTTTATTCTGAGCAATACTGCAAATCTGACATTTCATAAATCCCAAACTGGCTCCACTGCCAACGTCACATTTAAGAATTGGAGGTAAACGGAAATCACTGTCGTCTCATTTATCTTACATCAGGGATAAAGTAAAGTCGCAATAGAAGATGTATTGCAGGGTCAAAGAGCACCCTCACTGATGATGTGAACACAGCTTAGCGTTAAAGGCTAAGGACATCACATGTCACCACAATACATAGTGGCCTGTCATTTTTCTGATAAATGGCATATGACTTTTACTTTGAGTGCTAGTGTACACTCTACCTATCTCTTCTCATTGTAATATCCTTAATCCGAAATGCCATTTAACCTGAACTTATTTGGAGGAAAAATAGTGACAGCATGATTGAAAAATGTCTCAAAATAAATTCACTCCACAAACCAAACCGAATGCTAAAAATGCAGCACATGGCATATAAAAGCACAACTAACCATTATTCATTAGCAACACAAAAGGTCTTAATTAATATTCAAGCATATAAGCCTGTCAAAAAAAATAATTAAATACAGAGCACGAAATGTGATGAAAATTACTCAGGAGTAAAAAAAAAAATGATCCAGTCCAAAAAACTGAACTGCATATAAATCAATTGGACGTCGGATGTTTTGAAAGTCTACTTTTGATTGCTGCTTTAATATTGAAACCATGATTGGTAGACTGGTTAGCCTTGAGTGGTGAATTTCTTCAAGAGGGGGCATGCAATCAGATTTTGAACTGAATGTAAAAACAATCAAGCTAATTTAGCAGGGCTGTTTGTTCGCCTTTGCTTGGTATTACTTTTGGCAGTCTTGCAGGCAACAGTTCACCGATGCTCAATGGCCAAAGTTATACTGCTGTAGCAACCGGAACGGTCTGTAATTCCCACTTCGGTCTTCTTAATGTTCGAATATTATCGATCTAGCCTGCGGGAAGCAGGAAGGAAAAAGCTTCACTCTTTTCCAACTGAGTGCCAAAAGAATTCAAAAGTGTCAATGTAAGGATGGTTAATAGTGGTAACTGGGTTGTCATGACAGCTGTGACACTTTCCACGCATATTTTGAATATTACCAAAAAACAGATAAACATATGACACTACATTGTCATGTGACACTACATTTATTTGCATTAAAGTCCTTTTTAACAGCTCCCCATGTAAAATCTTCTTATTGAAAGACAAAAGCAGCTAGAAGAGCACTCAACAAAACACTAAAAGGGATGTAAAGCGGCAAATCAGAGGTTGGTGGGAATGTAGTAAGTGGATCCAGCACGCTCTCATAAGAAAAGTCGCTCTAGAGACTTTTATCCTGCACCCCCAAAACGTCACTCTTAAATCACACGACTTTTCAAATGACTAAGATGTCATTCTACCATCATATTCAGCTTGTTCAAGAGGATTAAATTACCCAAGGCTAAACTTTTAGGTTAAACAAGAAAAATGTGTCATCATGTGGTTCGAATCCTGTAATATTTTGTGTTCTGTGGGACACAAAGGAAGTCTGAGCTGTTCTTTTCCATACACTTCTTTACTGTCAGTTTTGAAAAATGACACAAGCACATTGCTTTATACAGTGTTCTGAAGCCATAGCGTTTTGTGAGGAACAGACTGAGATTCATGCCATTCCCTGCAAACCTCAGCATAAGCTTGTAATATCTATGCAACTCACATTTACTTTCATAATCGATTAATCTGTCAAGTATGTCTTCAAATAATGAAATAAAAATACTTTTTTCCCCCTATGTGAACTATGCTACACACAACCTCATCTCATGATGAAAACGTACCTGTGGGAACCTTTTCGCAAAACTCGAAATACGTAATTCATCCATTCATTCATCATTCATTCATACATTCAGCCGTGCCGGGTGAGCTACCAAGCAAGCTTGTTAAGTCCGGAAAGCAAAACATATGGAGCTGTAATAATAACTGTGTACGAAAGCAATTACAAATATTCAAGGTTTTACCGTGTTAATTTCTGTTGGAAATTGCAGTGATATGTACTTAAATACTTAACGTCTTGCGAAAGAGTTCCCACAGTTACATTTTCGTCATGAGATCAGGTATTATGTACATAAAAATTGCTATGAATAACACATTCTAAAACTTGTTTACAATAATAATAATAATAATAATAATAATAATAATAATAATAATAATAATAATAAATGGACTTGCCGATTATTTTTACTGTTGTTCATATGCAGCCATTAAATAAATAAATAACACATTCATTTAATGTAATTTATTATAAAAAACAACAATAAAAGGTAACATTAAATACATCAAATTTCCATTTCACTGTAATGATTTTCTAACCATGGAAGATGGAAGAGAGACCTTAGGACTTGATTTTAAAAGTTTAAAGGCTGTTTTAGCCTAGTCTGAAGTCTGCGCCCTCATACTAGAGTCTAACTTGGACAGATCAAATGATTCATCTTCTTAAGTGAGTTGAGAATGTCCAGGAGCAACATTTTGGTGGTGCAGGATAAAAGACAATGACAATGTTTCTCCTTTGAGACCACCCTTTGTGGATCGCTGGTGGGTCCAGTAATAATTCCACTCCCCTCTGCTGTGAGTACTGAGCACAGTGGTACATCAGCCTGAAATCAGTCTGTAAAACTGTCTTTCTCTGGATCTAAGTGCTTCCTTGATTGCTTACTGTTGATTAAAGCACCCAGGAAGAAATCAAGGCATCCTCTTGACTCATTGATCTTCAGTTGTCCTTGGTGAGCCCAGTGTTTAAAAGAGGTATGCTAACATCCTGCTACAATAACCACCATGCCTTAAGAATATGT
This sequence comes from Acrossocheilus fasciatus, assembly GCA_036784905.1. Classification (NCBI taxonomy): domain Eukaryota; kingdom Metazoa; phylum Chordata; class Actinopteri; order Cypriniformes; family Cyprinidae; genus Acrossocheilus; species Acrossocheilus fasciatus. Next base: position 13,864,298 of record CM071961.1, read on the forward strand.
CAAGGACCAATCTTGAATCTTAATTTTCTTTTGTAATTCATGTCATAGCATTTCATGCATTAAAGACGCTATTTTCTAATTTAAAAAGCTTCATATGTAAACAAGTGAACAGCAATTTGATTAAAATATGAATAATAAATCTGATAAACAAAATTCAACAAACAAAAAGACAATCATACACCTACAGTGTAACGCAACAGACATCAGTAAACAAACCTCATGCATCCACACCACTAGGTGTCAGTATAAAATACAAGGACACTAGGATGAAGAAGAGACCTTCTAATCAATAATTACTGTAAATTATCAATCAATAAAATATATTTTCCACATACACAACAATTCAAAATGTTTCTTTAGCAGCAAATTAGCATATTAGAATGATTTCTGAAGGATCATGTGACACTGAAGACTAGAGTAACGATGCTGAAAATTCAGCTTTGTCATCACATTACATTACGTTATTTAAAACTGTAATAATATTTCACAATATAACTTTTTTTTAATCAAATTAAAAACAGCCTGGGTAATAATAATAATAATAAACTTCCTACCAACCCCAAAACTTTTAATGTTAGTGTATAAAATCCTACAGTAATTATTACAGGTTATGAATTATGATACTCACCCAGATGTTGCCATCTTGATGGTATGGTTTCCAGTTCCTGCCTGTGTCACTGTAGAGCAGCCGGTAGCGTGTCGTCCAATCAGAACTGCTATATCGACCCTGCGTGGCGATGGCTGTGACCTGTTTTCTGCTTCCCAGGTCGACCTGCAGCCACTGGTAATGATCACTGTCCAGCGGAGACCAGCCTCCAGCACCTAGAGAAAGTGCACAATACTCACTATCTTGTTGTATTGATCTAAAGTCTTTGTGGTTGTGTCACAAAGGGGCTAGAGAAAAACAGAACAGGAACAAATGCTGTTGATTTTTTCTGTGTGTAAATGGTATGTGTGCTTTTAAAAGCTTTTTTTTTTTTTTAAGAGTACAAATTGATTGGGTTGTACTCTACAATCTACAGGAGTTTTGCAATTTAACAAAGATCAGCTGTAGTGGTGTTGTTCAAGTGGAGAATCTGTATTTTTCTGTTCTAGCTTCTCTAGTAAGTCTAAGAACAGATTGTCTTACAGATGTTTTATCTGTGCTTTTAGCTGGAGGCTTTTTGGACATTTGTTAAAGGGATATTTGAAGGACCATTAAATGTTGTAAATCAAACCGTTAATATTAAAGAAACAACTCATTTTCAAGCACATGGCTCCATTCTGGCACATAATGTCTACTTCTCACAATCCAATACAAACATTTTTCTCGTTGAATATCACGTTTCTCTCAAAATACCCCAAATCTTGACCTAATTTTTTTTAGTTTTTTACTGATTTTTGGACTTATTTTAAGTTCACGTGAAAACCTTTTAGCATGATTTTCAATATTATCTTTTATATATAGATTTTTTTTTAATCATTGCCCCAAAACCAATCATAAACTATGAAAATTCATCATAAAACATATATTACATGACAAAACTATTCAAGAGTGATATAAAAACATAAAAAATAACAATATTTCAATATTTGAGCAAATATGATGGATGATCATGAAAAGAAAAAAAAATTCACAGAAAACCAATGCCCCTGATAACGTTTTAGTTTATTTATTATCAAGATAACAAGAAGGACTAAAATGAGAGAAGCAAAGTGTGAAGAAAAGTGATTTTTTTTAAACCTTCTGAATTATGAGCAGAATATTCTTACTGTTCATCATTTCCAAACCAGCTGTAAATTGTTAAATTACTAAGTGTGGAAATATTATTTAACCATGAATTTTTAAAATGTGCAAACTGCTAGTTGCAATATTAGCCTTATAGCAAGACAAAAGAGTAAGACATTTTATTCCAAAAGTGTTAAATTGACATTTTCACCACAGAATGTGTTGGGAATTTAATGACTGCTATATATACACTGCTACATTGTTAGCAGACAAATTAAACTAGTGAGTTTCCAGGAACAAAAATGCCCAAAGTTTAAGAGACACTGAGATATAATCACCATGTTCAACAATGAAGTCAATCTTTCTATCTGTATCTGTATTGGTATGGATTGGATGTACTATACCGCATGTCACTTAAACTTGTGAAGTTTTTAGCTTAAAATTTAGAAATACATTCCGCCCATTTAGTTCTTAATTATCTTCACATTAAACATAAAACAGGATGCCGCTGGCCGGCAACACACTGCAGCCAGCTAAAGGGAGAGTCAGAGCGAGGACATAAAGTGAGGGTCAGCAGTTTAGGGTGTCCAGGGATCAGTACAAGACAGAAGCTTAAGAGAGTGTAAGGGAGCCAGGGGACATCCACTCCACCGCCACCTGCAACCTGCAACCTGCCGCAGAGGCAGATGTTCTGAGGAGATAAAGAGAGCAGAAGAAGGGCACTGGAAGGACACCAGCAGCCCAGAATGAGAGGAATAAAACAGGCAGCAGAAGACAACAGCTCCTGGAGTTGTTACGGTCCAGACTAAATAAATAAAAAACACTCGATGACTCTGATAAAACAGGAGAAGATAGAACTGAAGAGATGAAAAATAAATTGCATTATGTTGGTCTAAACCCTGCCCGATGGGATATCTGCGCAGCCTTATAGATGTAGCATGTAGGACTTTGTGATGATAATACACCTAGGCGATGATAAATCATATGGTATAATTTTTGAATAGTTTACCATCTGCTAACACGCTGACACTAAAAGAGAGAGACTCGTAATGTGATTTGTTCTGTCCATTTTGGTGATTTGTTTTTGTTGTGTTCTTATGATTTCAGTCACTTCACAAAGTTAATTTATTTGATCATTTCTGGATTCAAATATAGATGTTCAAATGCAGACATTATGTTTTCAGTATTGGTTTCTAATTACTAGATGAAGGAGTAACAGAAAGCTGTAGGCAAAGCACTGCTACAGGCAGGACAGTATCAATGGGGGGTTGCTGCACATTAATCACAGAGAGATCTGTTTGACCTCATAATTAAAATTCTGTCATTACTGTTTTATCATTTTCATGCTTGAAGTTTTGCCTCAGTAATACATTTTCAGTCAGGGAAAAATATACATTATCAAACTTCAGCCACCAGTTACAGATTAAAGAAATAGTTCATCAAAAATCATCAGATTCTGAACCCATATGACTTTCTTTATTCCATGGAACAGAAAAATAGATTCAACATGAAAAGTAAAAATTTCAGAATGACTCTCATTAAAAGTTATATGTATATAGGCTACAGTTGGTACAATTTTTTTTTTTTCTGTTTTTGAAAGTCGTTTCTTATGCTCATCAATGGCACATTTATTTGACCAAAAATAAAATAAAACAGCAATATTGTGAAATATTATTACAATTTAAAGTAACTTTTTTCCATGAAAGCTTGTTTCCGCGACAGGATAAAAAAAATGGCCTCAATTCAGATTTTTCCTCGCAATTCTGAGTTTATATAGTACTTCACAATTCTGACCTTTTTTCAGAACTGCAAGATATAAACTTGCAATTCTGAGAAGAAAAATCTGAATTCTGAGATATAAACTACCAACTGTAAGAAATAAAGTTGTTAGTTGACTTGTGAGATAAAAAGTTGCAATTGCGTTTTTTTATTCAATGGGGAAAAACACTGAGAGATGTAAACTTATACAGTAATTAAAATATGTATGGAAAATGTCGTCTTGGAATTGTCAAAAATTGTGAGTTCATTGCAATTCTGACTTTTTTCTCAGAATTACAAGTTTATATTTCGCAATTCTGAATTTATAGAATTCCAACCTTTTTCTCAGAAAAACAGTCCGAATTGAGAGATAGAAAGTCACACTTATGGTGGAAATGGGATTCTGTAGTTTTCATTTTAATTTATTTTCAAATATAATTAATTCCTGTGATAGAAAAGTTGAATTTTCTGCATTTTTATGATTTACTGATAAATATAAAAAGTTAAAAAAGGACAAGATTTATTTAGAAACACAAATCTTTTGTAACATTAAAAATGGCTTTGCTGTTATTGATCAGTGTGTCCTTGCTCAATAATAAAATAGTAGCTAATAGAAAACACTCCAATGTTGAATATTACCATATGTGTATGTTACTACAGATTATATGATAAAACATTTTTTGCAGTGCATATATAATGTATAAAATGAAGAAAAAGATTTAATTCGCTCAGGAAACTAATTTCAACTTTGTAAGAATGCAAAAAGGAGAAAGAACCAGAAAGAAAGGGAAATAAAGGACATGGATCACTGCTCACATTCCTTATATTAGTTCCTCAATCTCATGCATGGACACATTGGTATTCAGCTGAGCTTTGGGTACATGACTGAACGCTGGGGGACTGAACCTGCCTTCCCCTCTGTCATTCACCTCAGTTTTCCCACCTCTCCCTCTCATTAGTTTCCAACAGGCTATTTTGTTTCCCACATACCAGCCAGAACAGCCGTCTGTCCCTTCCTATCTCCAGCTGTGAGGGCCAAACAGGTTTCTGATGAAGCGAGATTTGACCTTTCCCTCAGATTCATCTCACAGAATGAACTGCTGCTAAATAGATGCCCCTCCTGCCAGATGAAAGCGGAGGAAGCCTAAGCAAGTCTCAAATCTGATGTCTGGATTTGAGGTGATGCCGAGGGCGGACCGTGAAATGGCTGTGTGCATCTCACACAGCAGAGTGGCGTGATTACAGCTGACCTTCAACAAGCCATTTGCTGATGTAAATCCGTATGAAAAATGTGAAGTGATGGATGTGTTTCATAGAGTGTCAAGGTCTTTAGGAGACTGAGTGAAAGATGTAGCATGAGCTGTGTCAGAAACGCATATTAAACTACTAGGCTTTTAAAAAGATCTAACAGCATGAACACATAGCCAGAGTTTTAACCTTTGGTCTTGAAGAGGGGGAAATGGGGTCATACAGGCCCAGTGCTATACTTCACAAGATACTGTATAGACTATATTGAATACAAAGTGGCAGAAACAATCTACTAACAAACAATCTAAAAGCCTCTACAAATTCTGTTGAACTTGGGTGCATTGCGTCATCTGTGTAGAACTATTACACATATTTATATAATACAGTTTTTCTCAGTGGCTTTGGTGCATTTCTCGAATCATCCTTAATATTTGCAAAGAAGTATATGCATTTCTCAAAACAATTCATACAAACAGCACCCCACAATGGATTTCCTGCAAAAGCCTGTAACTTGCTCAAAATCTTTAGTTCATGTCAAAGAACATATCAGTGCAATCAGAATGAAAAGTCCTTGTGTCATTGTCAGAGGTGTAAAATACTTGAGTAATTTTACTTGATTACTGTACTTAAGTATTATTTTTTGGGATTTGTACTTTATTCAAGTACAGTTTAAACTGACTACTTGTACTTTTACTTGATTACATTTCAGAAGAAAAAAACAGTACTTTTTACTCCTTACAATTTAATTTCATCTTGAAAAGTACATTACATTTTTATTTTATCTTATGCACACATTTAAACTTGAGTTATGACTTTCATCAGGTAAATGTCTGGCTTCAAAAATTCAGCACCAAACCTAAGGAAGCATATTGAGGTAGCAAAGTTGCATTTTCTCAAAAAAAGTTTATTCATTATTCGTTCTGTTTTGATAGAGCCATTAGCTGTGTAATATATTAGCTGAATGCACAAGACTGAGTGCAAATAAGATGAGTGATGAGAATTTAAATACAATTAATATATTTTGTGGGAATACTTTTTAATTTAAAAAAATCTCCAAAAGTGTTTAAATAAACATTGTGTGTTAAATTAATTGTAATTCATGTTTAAGTGATGTTCTTAGTGGATAGGTTGTATTTATAATATGTAATTATATGACACAATGAGTAGGAATTAGGACTATAAATGAATATTTTTTTTTTTAATCTTAATAATTACATGATTTGCTCATTTAATTAATCTAATTAGTCGCAAATAATTATTTATCAATATTTGCTGAGAAAAAAACTCCAAATGCCCCAAATAAACAATTAAAAGATTAATTATCTTTTTAGACAGTGACGTTGAATAGACAACACACAAAAAAAGTGGCCTTTCAAAACGTTAATGTTGTAATTCTATGACTCTCCTCATTAATCCAACACATTCTTGTATTCTGTCTGGAACATGTTTCTAGCCTCTGCATCACATCTTGATCTTCAAAGGGATAGTTCACCCAAAAATGAAAATTCTCTCCTTCATGTCATCCCATGTTTATGACTTTCTTTCTTCAGATGAACACAAGCAAATACTTTTAGTCCAGATAATGCAAGGGGACAGAACCACTTCAGAAGCCACACAAAGTGAACATGACGGTCAAGTTTTAAATATTAGTATTTGTATCCTTCTTACATATCGTTTCACTTGAGAAGACACTGATTCATTAACAGGGGTTGCATGAGTTACTGTCATATTCACTTTGTGTAGTTTTTGAAGTTTTTTTTTTTTTGTGTAGTTTTTTTGAGTTTTTTTTTCTAAAACTCTTAGTGTGTTCATCTGATAAATGAAAGTCATATGGGATGGCATGAGGGTGGAAAGGACGGAGTTTCCTTTTAACCCCTTTCCCTGTATTTTTTTCCCCCTGTGTTCCGCTGTGCTGCATTTTAATTGTTGTTGTTGCACTAGATATATGTGTTTGACTTGCCATTGCATTGTTTCTTTTTCTCCCTATAACCAAACTTCTGAATTTCTGTCAGAAAAGAAAGTACTTCTAATATTTTAATACTTGAGTACACTTTAAAGTTGTACTTTTTTTACTTTTACTCAAGTATGTTTTTGGCCAGATACTTGTACTTTCACTTGAGTAAAATTTTTGAATACTTTTTACACCTCTGGTCATTGTTCACAAACAAGATAGTCAAAATGCTTAGTCATGTTGTCAATATAACAGTGCACTCTGTTAGTGTTACCTGACATAAACTATGGAAACAGTTTGGATGACAGTTTCTGTATTGAAATGCAGAAGGCTGCGCTTCTTATGTATGCCATATATCCTTTCAAATGTACAAATTTACACATTACTGTATGTGGGATATTGATTGAAAGAGCCTGTTTCAAAATGTTTGAATAATTGAGGATATGGTTGATCTCCCAATATTTAGCTGCACCCTTCAGCCATTGTAAGGCCATGATTGACAACATGGTCCACAACAGTGGCCCTTATTTCATCTGATATGCGCCTATGTGCTTGGCCTCGTCTGTCTCTTCCTCTGTTTTGCCTCTGTATCCTTCCACCATGCATCTTTTCTCCTCTTTTTCCTCTCGGCTGTTGACCCTGATCATTACCTGGATGTTCATCCACTGTCAGAATCTGTAACTCTTGTGTTGTCCTCTGTCTATATATGCTTTCCAATTGAAGATTCATGAGATGCACCTCTGAGCTATTTCAGAGAACTGGTTTATAATTGGTTGATCTATATTCTCCTCGTTAGTGAAAGTCAAGATTCACTTGCACAATTCATGGCAAATTTTAAAAAAGTCTAATAGAAATGTGTAGAAAATATGCTTGACAGTTTATGACATCTAGATCAACCATTTTTCATTTAATGACTTATACGATGAACTAATAACTATGTTTTGAGGGGTAAGACTATTGCACAGAGAACTGTATAATACATTTTGAGCAACATGATATTAGCAACTGAAAATGTAGGAAACCGCAGACAAATGTACATAATCAGTTGCATGAATGTACCAAAGCAATTTGTTCAAAAGAATGATAAACTGCTTTTATGATGTGCACAAGTGACTAGATGATATGGAGGTTGAACAAGTAGTTTTGAGAATTTCATTTCTGATCTGAGAAATGCATCAAAGCAACTGTTAAAAACTGTCATTTATTATTATTATATTTTTGAGTTTCTGTATATATAATGTTACTTTTTATGTTTTTATTATAACAACATCTTATTCACTCACTTTTTTTATATAGTTCTGTGTCACTTTTTGCTTTGTACAGTGAGAAATATTAAATAATTCATTGGTAATACCTAAAGGCTATTGGATATTTATATGCTATAATTTCTCATTCTCAAGACAGACAGTCATAAAGATAGAGTTATAGATGAAACAATTAATGCATAGATGGAAAGCCTGATAGAACAATAGACTGATTTGACAGAGCAATACACTGAATGACAGATAGAACGATAGATAGCACGACAAAGAAGCACACAGACAGATGGACAGATGAACGGATAGATAGACAGACAGACAGACAAACAGACAGACAGACAGATAGATAGATAGATAGAAAAATAGAATGACAGGAAGATAGCGCGATAGAATGATAGAACTCTACATAGATTGTACCCTGTTATGATACAATGAATGCTTTAAGAATATAGGTTGATATCACTATAACTGTCACCCATCAAAGCAGATAAATACCAATCCTGCTTTCTATTGATTTTGTGCTCTCTCTCCCTCTCTCTTTCCTCTTCTATTTTCAGCCTGGAAATCTTTAAAATACATTAGTAAGGCTAAATAATGCATCGATGGAGTCAGAATGTTGGATGCTGGCATATGGACATTACCTACAATAGTCCTTCATGATGCTGCTTATCTAACTAGAACTAATGAGCCTTCCTCTGTGACATCATCACCCAGGGTCCCGCAGCAAACCTGCACCCTGGCACAACCACCCACTTCTGGTGCCAACATGCTGTCAAATCCAACTTTTCTCAGCCCTCTGGTCTAGTGACATTGGAAATGGTCACAGCGATTGTCCTAAAGCTAATTATATTTAAAAAAAAAAAAAAAACTGACAATGTGATTTCAGCGGAACATGTGCTGTATGGATGTGGATTTCATTAGAGGGTCCCCAGTGTCATTGCTATTCATAATATTGAGTAAAAAAGGGAAAAAAATCCCCAGTCTATCATATATAAAAATGTCATACTCCATCGACTAGATGAGGTCCAGACTTCACCCTATTATTCACAATTTAATGACTAAATAAGATTGTTCAAGATCGATGGCAACGGCATATCTGCATGGGAATTCTGGGCAAGAATGACACAAGTGACAGAAATAACCTCTCTTCAACTCTGATAAGGCATCATTAACATGCATCATGGCCTATGACTTTCCTACATTAATAAGAATCCAATCTCTGATGAAACTGAGAAAAAAATGACACTAGGACTTCCGATAAAAAAAAAAAAAAAACAACAGCTAAGTCTGAGAGTTTTTTCAAACATTACTCACCTAGGTGTCTCTAAAGTACACGAGGGTCGAAAGAGAAGAACCTCAGAGGTGGACAAAGCTGTCATGTCATTGATATGAAGCCTCGTGTGTGCAGACTGGCAGGCTGGAGAACATGTTCACTGGACACCGCTGTGCGGCTTCAGAGTGACAGGGAGCCCTGTGTCGCTGATGGAGGCAGTGCCAGAGGGCATATCCCATTGCTTATTCCCACAAACCCCACCGGCCTTCAGTGAGAAAGGTGTCTGAATGGAAATGCCGGCTTTATACACACCTGCAAGCTGCTGTTATCACAGCCACCTGCCAATCTTGTATTGCTTTATGCTGTCTGAACTTTTAAGTAATCAATCTGGTTGTAGTACACAAAACCAAGCAAACTAAAACTATTTTACTAAATACTGTATGTTCTATGGGGAGAGGTCATTAAAGGGATAGTTCACCCAACAATAATAATTCTGTCAACATTTACTCGCCCTCAAAATAGACTTTGGGACACAAGGAGATATTGTGAGAAATGTGCACTCTAAAGAATGCTGGGTTCAGCCTGTTGGGTCATTTTATTGGGTTGTTTTTAATATTTTTACCCAGGTGCTGGGTAGTCTTTCTGTAACTAAGTTGCTGGGTCATTTTTTACGCTGGTTTATCTACCCAACCACTAAGTTGAGCCTCTCTGACTAACTGCTGCTGAGTTACAGTCAGAGAGCAGGCTTATTGAGTCCTCTGAGTGGTTCTCAGCGCTGCCGCCGCCACTGATTTAGTGCACTCTTTCTGGGAAATAAAGGTTTGTATAGATTTAATTTAATTGATAAAGTCTTTAAAGTGGTGAAAATTATAATATTTTATGTAATGCAACATAAGGACGAGATGTCAGTCAGCTGCGGTCGTTTTGCGCTGGAATCGCCTTTGCCTTGCATAACATAAACGGATTGTATTCGTTATAATACTGCGTGTAATTTAATTTGATGTTAAAATATGTTTTCTAATCTCAGCACTGTTTGTTTTTGGGCAGGTTTTTTTATTTCTAAAATGCTTGTTAAATGAGTTTAAATGTATGTAATATTGTAAAATATGCTATATTCACCCAAATAAATTAAATTTGTCTTGTATTTTGTCCATGGGTTGTTCTGTTCGACCGTAACCTATCTGTTCGACCGTAATATCACCAGATATTCCGCCATGATTCCAGTTCAAAGCGAGCGTTTATGTTCCATACAAAGGGCATTAAAGTGTGCCAGACCTGAATTTAAATTGTATTTATTTACAGAGGTATATTATGTCACACTTCACACTTCTCTTTCGTCTGTGTGTGAGGAGCAGCGCAAATCTGTGAGTGAATGTTCTGAAGGGAAATAAACGTATTTTCCCTGCTCAGGGAGTAGGGAGCAATGAACACTGTGTAGGGAGCATGTCAATTGGAACACAGTTCATGCACGGAGCTCACTTCTAACGAGCTGGTTATTTGAACCAAGTGTGTTAACTAAGCAAGACATGCAAAATATGCAGAGCGGGGGGCGCGAGGACTGGAACTGGGAATGGCACTGGGCTACATCATGTGTCATTCACCGGTGAGAAAACTTTACAGCACAGTTAGTACAAGTACTACAATACCAGGAAGGAAGATCGGGTTGGTAACGTTTGCCTGCGTAATAAACGTTTTAACGTTTATTACGCAGCGCCTGAAAGTAGTCCCCAGCTATATTATAACTAGTAGTTACCTAGCTGGGGACTACTTTCAGGCGCTGCGTAATATCACTGCGCCTGCTGCGGCCATGTTACGGCAGAAAAGTTCCTTGATTATTACGCCGGAATGAGAGTAGTTCCTAATCATATCAGCCTAGAAAATCGCAACTTTTCATTTTCTGCCGGTCTTAGTACACGATATAACTACAGAAGAGTCAAGTTTTAAATAGGACAAATATCGAAACTCTTTGGTCATTTTTGAACGCGATGCTACTGGTCTAATAGGATTCAATGATCTATGCTAAGCTATGCTAAAAGTGCTATCGCCAGACCCGGAGATCGGCTGAATGGATTCAAAAACGGTAAAACTCAACTTATTAACTCTGGGGGAGTTGGAGAATGAGCCTATTTCCAAAAAAAGTGGAGTGTTCCTTTAATGATTGCTATCAGGATGTGAAGAGACTTTCAACCAGAATAACAAAAAATGTTTCTGAAGACAATCACCTATGGCACCTTTAAATAAAACAACCCAGCACGGTGGGTAAACACGTTTAACCCAACCAGCTGGGTCAAAATAACCCAGCATGTGTTCTGTCCAATATTTACCCAGCGGCGGGTTGCCAAATAACCCAAGTTGGGTTGTTTTTAAACCAGCACTTTTTAGTGTGGGGTTGCAATTTTGAATTATATGACCAATTACTGATAAATGGCTGATTATAATAATGTATAGCATTAAATTAAAATGGAAGAACACTAATTAAATATAAATCTAATTATTTATTTTATTTAAAAAAATACAAATTCACTAACAACTTCAAAATTAAGACATTTAAGTGATTCAAATAAATTTATCACAGTATTCTAATGTACAGAATGAAATGGATTATATTTATTATTCATATTATTAGAGTTTTTTAACATTAGGTGGATATATATATATATATATATTTTTTTTTTTTTTTTTTCTGTTTATTTGTTTTTTTTAAACAGGACATTTTCAATATCAGCTGATATAAATTACTACCATCCATGTTATTTAAATTATAACATTTATTATAGTATTATTTAGCATTATAATGTTTATTAATATTTTAAAATACATTTTAAATTTTCATTTTTATTTTTTTCATATTTTTGTATTAAGCAAATATTAATTTATTTTCATTTCAGTTTTGTTTTTAGTCTTTTTAGTACTTTAATTCAGTTTCAAAGGCAACATTTCAAGTATCATTTTTTTCATGTAATATTTATATTTTATTTTAGTTTTTAGTTTATTCCAATAACCACACTATCAATAAATAAATAAATCTCTAAAATGTCTGATGGCCAACAATCAGTATTGTAGTGATATATTGCTACCCTTACATGAAATATGCAAAAAGTTATCACAGAATACTGACTCAAGCCAAGCTGTGACAGAATTTTTCAGTCATTTTTCAGTCAACAGTTCCTTTGAGGTAAACTGCCACATACACTGAAAAAAAAAAACAATTCGTTGTCTGAACAATCATTACTTATAAAAGTAAATATATTAAACACAAAAAACGTAGTATTCATAACTTTTCAATCTCTATTTAACATATATAGTGCGTGTAACGCAAAAATATAAGTTCCAAGGTGAACTTAAGTGTATGCATAAATAAAATGAAAAAAACATAAATCACGTCAACTAATATTACAATTAAGTTAAAATTAAGTAAATCTAGCATAAAACTTTAAGTATTTGACTGTGAGCCACATGACATGCAAATGCCGTTTCCAGCCAAGGAGCCATTTTGTGAAGCACATGTGATGGTGAGAAGGGGTAAGCTTAAATTTTTGTAAACCAAGTATAATATTAGATTTTGGCGTTTTACTATCAATAAACACTTGTTTTTGTGTGTGTGTGTGTGTTAGTGGGTGAAGATATTTTCTGAAACGCAACGTGATGTAGATGCTGAAAAGAGGTACACTGAGAAAAATGGTTTTGTGGTGAAGTAAATACTACATAAAAACAAATGTAATTTCTACATTAAATAATTTAGTTCAGGCAATAATTAAAACATTTAAGTAAAAGTAAAATTTAAGTTTTCTACTCAAAAATGACCCATTCATACTCAAACACTATCCACTGATTGTTACCGTCATTGTGTATGGTGTACCAGGTATTGAGGTCTCCGTGTTCATTTAGGTAATAATTAAATTGAGTGGACATATTATTTTAAAAGGATAACAAGTTGTCTACTTGCTTACTTACATGTTTGTAAGTGAATCACATGCGTTAATAGCATGTTTTCTTCCTAGTGCTACATTGTTTAAGTAAATTTTACAAACCGTGACTGAGTGAAATGTAGGAGTGCGGTAAGCAGACCAATAGTTGAAAATCTAAAATAAGTTAAAATGTTATTTTGGCTCAACTCAATTAATTATATTTTTAATATAAATTAGTTTAAATGTTAAGTTAACACAACTTGAAATTACTTAGTAGATTATATCATGTTGCATGTTTTAAGTAAAGCATGTTGAGTGAACTCAAATATATAAGTTCATGTAACAAAGATTATCTTGTTTATTTTAAGTAAAATTGTTTCAAGTTGGGTTTACTTAAAAAGTGTGATGCAAAAATGGTGCATATATATTTTAAGTAAATCTAACACATCAGTTTTAACAGTGTATGTACATGAGCTCTGCTTGACAGAATAAAAAACAAAAAATTATGCATATAGACATGCCAAGAACACCAATTTATTCATGCATAGGCAATACTGAATCTCCTCAAGGAAGAAAGATTTGTATGGAGCTTACACTGTGCCTCTTAGAAGAATTTGTAATACCAGGCATAGTTACAGTAGCAATTAATATTACAATATTTTGTGTACATAATAGAGCCTAGTGACTCATTGAGCTTGGAAATAACATGCAATTTAAAACCTTTAAAATCAGACCCCCGGACTCCCACAGCGAGGCTCATATATAAAACATCCATTTGGATCGGAATTTGCTCTCCCCTGAGAGCCTATCACAGCAACAAAAAAACAAGCAAAAAATGCTTTTGACGCACAATTAGCAATGGTTTATTTCTTTCTGCTTTCTCCCTCATAAAATAAATAAATGAATAAAAACATGATCTCGTTCCATCAAAGATGCCAAACTAAACTTCAGAGCTGTCCTACGAGGACACGGAAACTTCCATTTTAATTAAATAACATTTTCAGTGAGTGATGAGGAACAAACTGAAAATAATAAACATGTGAACTGTGCACATATCACCGAGATAAATCACAGCGTTGTCACATCTGTTGTAGATTTTCGCTCAATTAGTCTTAAGCACATAGTGTTTTCCGAAGCACAGTTTGGCATAATGGGATGAGTCGTTGTAGCCCAGTAATTCACGCAATAATTCCCTGCTGGAGTTATTGAAGTAATGGCTCTGCGGTGCCATATAGTGTATGGATGTTTATTGGAATGACACAAAACTATATCAAGTCTGAGCACCTGTGAAATTGAAGTTTGTAATATATTGTTTGCATAAAAAAAAAAAACAGCCAAGGAGTGTTCATTGAGGTATTGTGATGAAAGAAAAAGTGTTTGTTCATTCTGGTGGGCATCGATATATATGTATATGAGCGAGAATAATGAAAATTTACCTCCTCTTTTGTTTAGCTTGGCATATCCGGGTGCATAGCCACTAGTGAACACAGAGGAGCTGGTGAAGGCATTATGGGGGAGTGGTGTGACCAGAGCTTCATCACATTTTTCTGTAGAAGAAAAAGAGAAAAGACATTACAAATCACAAGAAATAACAACATAAAGCAGTGAAGCAGCACTTCAATTTCAAATCTATCTGTTTTAGGAGAGTAAAAGTACCCACAAGATGAGGGAAGAAATGAGAGAAGCCAATGTTTACTGAGCTGAGATGCCCATCATGGCAGACCTTTTCTGACTGCAGGCTCTATTAACAGCGGCATATTAAAGAGTCAAAGCATTTGGAGGATGGATGCTGTGCTCCCGCTGGTCATTACTCAGGTCTGAGGGCTTCACGGTTACAAGGCTAAAATGCCAAGGCAAGTAATCTTTTCTAGTACATATGGAGAAAATTAGCACTGAACTGAACTAGTTATCACATTCAAGATGTGTGGACTGTTGTAAAGTTGTAATGATGCTAATTATTAAGTCACAAACAGTTTATCAGTTTCAATTTCAGCAGAAACAACAGAAAGGTGTTAAGTAATACAAGCAGTGGGTGGGCGACACATACGCATAACACACCCTCAAATTATAAAAATTAAGCAGTCTTGGCATATTTAACAGTGCTTCTCTATAAATAATGATCATGTTCACTGCAAAAGCCGATAGAGGTAAATGGCAACAAGCCCAGTGTGGCAGAGTGTTATTATTTGACTTAAAATAAAAAACAGGCAAAAGTTTTACATTTGTTTAAAAGCAGAGTTATTTATAAACAGAGAATGAAAGAGAGAGACAAAGATATTGGAAATGTTTAAAAATTATAAATTGTTATACACAATATATCATTTTATTTTATGTAGCATATTTTAAATCGCATGCGATTAATCGCATACAAAATAAACGTTTTTATTTGCATACTATATGTGTGTGTTCTGTGTATATTTATTATGTATATATAAATACACACACATACAGTATATATTTTGAAACTATTTACATGTATTTACATGTCAATATTTATATTCATATAATTTATATTATAAATAAATATATTTGATATATAAGTATAACATATTTTTCTGAAATATATACATGCGTGTACATATATTATGTAAACAAAAACTTTTATTTTGGATGTGATTAATCGGGATTAATCGTTTGACAGCACCAATAAATATAAATAAATCATTATTTTATTGAAAACTTAATGAGAGAATGAAATTGCAATACCTACATGCCCATAAAAACAAGTTGCAAATGGCATTTGGTACGTTAAGCAATTTACTAAATTTAAAAAATAATGAGGCAATGAGCGACAGTTAAGATATTACAAGGCAAAGTTCAACTGTATGCAAATGAGTATTAAAAAAATTCAAAAAGTTACTGCAAGTTCCAAACTGTGTACACAAATCTGCTTCCGTGCTATTGTTCTGTCTCAGACAACTGGAGACAACAGGGAATGGCAAACTGGACAAATATCCCAATGATGAATGGCCAAAAATGATACGGCATATGCAAAGACAGCTTCCAGACACAAACTGTCCCAGAAGAGCCACAGCAGACGTGACTGATAGCGGCAGTTTGGTGTATTCAATATGAAAACTCATCCACTATATTTGCTTTCATCCATTCACTCAATCACTAACCCTGGACGGAGAGAGGACGTGTTCATATGTGAGGAGGGTAGAGACAGCTGATGTCTGATTATAATGAGCATCTGCCATGTTCAAACAATATTTAGCTGCTTGTCTCCAAATCCCCAGTCAAATCAGTCTTTTGACCAGGACTATCAAACAGTAATGCATCTCACACAGATGGCTGTCCAAACTGAGATCTACGTCTTCGTTTCTCATTCTCACCAGACAATCCCCATTACCCAGAGGACATGTGAAAATAGTACACCCTGTCATGTGTTCTTTCTCTACCTGTTGGTGGATAGCAGAAGTACCCAATTACTGTTGACATCACAGTGTCAAACCGGCATAATTACTGTCATCTGCATTGCATTACGGGGACAGATAGAAAACAAACAATTAATAATTTAAGACAATAAAGCATTATAGTTTCTCTTGAGAACCCAGTGCTAAAACATGTAGACTTGCTTCAGGGGTTGAAGATAAACATCCAGTCAGCTACGTTAATTGAGTTTAAGACACGGAGACATCTGAAGTCCATAAAGGGTACTCTATTGCAGTCAAGTCATTTTATTTATACGTCACTTTAGACAATACAGATTTTTTCAAAGCAACTTCGCAATAATTAGGAAAATGACTATCATGATGCAAACTTCATCAAACATAAGGCAAATTGAAGTTCTGCTGTAAACCAGCTCTAAAAAGCCAATAATGTCATTGTTTAGCTAAAGTCAGTTCAGTTTTGATTTGGTGTAAAGTTAATTAATTATGATCAATACCATTTAAAAGTTTGAGATTGGTGAAATTTTGTAGCAAGGCTATGTTTATTTGATGAAAAAGTACAGTAAAACAAAATTTAAAGTGACTGTAAATCAATTTTACAATGTATATTATTTCTATGATGACTAATTTGGTGCTCAAAAACACTGAAAACAATTGTGGAATAATATTAATAATATCATTAATATTTTTTGTGGAAACGGATAAATTTTTTCATTCTTTGATGAATCAAAACTTCAAAAGAAAATTATTTGAAATCGAAATATAAATATTTAGTAACAATCTAAATGTCACTGTTGATTAATATAATGAAAAAAAAAATCTTACAATTTTGATCGGTTCCTGAAAACTCAAATATGGCTATAATATCTTATTATAGCCTAAATACTAAAGGTCTGTGTTGTTTTCCCTGAATGCAGCAAGAGAAAGAGAAAGTGAACTTAGAAAAGACTACGCACAAGGGATGTGTAGCTTAGTGGTTAGTCTTGGCTAACAACCAAAAGGTTGTAGGTTCAGAACCCTGCCAAGAGCCATCATCATTACGTCCTTGAACAAAGCTATTAACCTCAGGACATCAGGGGGATTGACCATCTAATAAACAGACTGAATGTTTGGATAAAAGTGTCAGCTAAATGACAAGGTGGGCAATGCAAAAAACCAGAAGTACGCCAAGGCTCAAAGATCTGGCCTGTACTAGCCGATAACACAGTTTAAAATGAAAAAAGTCAAAGAAGGACTTACTGGTGTGTCATTATAGTTACACTTTCAGGGTAAATCATTGTGGAATAAGCCAAAGAGCTAAAGATTTTCCAAAGCTATTCCGATCATTTATGACTACGCCTTTATGAGCGTCCCTATCCATTACTTGTCGAGCGTCACTGCTGTCACAGCACTATAATTCTCTTTGTAGAAGCTTGTGTTGAAAATTTATGTGGCATTATTAGTTTTGAAACTATGATGGTCATAATTTTGACACGGAAAGCGCAAAGGACTGTTTGACTTGCAATCACCACAAAGGAGCATCCAGGATCGGCTTAGACGAAGGAAAGCAGGCTCTGATTCTCTGAGGTAAATCTCTGGAGCTGAAACAGCAGAAATCAGATGGATCGTATATCAGGATCGTGGCAAAGACACATTACTGAGAGACCTGCAAATCGTTGTTCAATCCTAAAACAAATTTCACTGTATTCCAGGGAGGAAGAAGAAAGAGAAGCATGTCACAAAATAGATTTACTTGTCCATGTGACATTTTCCTCCGCGCAAATACCTCTGCCCTGAGCAAATAGCACAACTGTCTCTGACGCTCACCAAAATCATGAGATATCTATTCATTCATATCATTATTCATTCACAGTGTGTCCGAACACGAACAAAGAGGAACTACATTTTTAAGATGCATGTCAGTCTGAACTATGCTCATTATCTTTGTTTATACAGCGTTGTATTGGCCATTGTGTAGGAGTGTTCAAGATATTCTATTTTTAAATCATCTGCCCTATCCGTTGTTATTTAACCGGAACTCAACACACAATACATGAATATTAAGAACAGACTTTCTGTGGGAAACACTGCTGGTTGTTATTGGCGGGTTATGAGTCCGATTCACCTTGCCTGAGGAAGGCGCATCACTTTAATAGCCAGCATGGTCATTATCTCATGGTTCTCTCATTCAGACCACTCTCCCGTCCTGCCAAGACTGTCTTTTTCCCAAAGCAGTTAAAGCCTGTTTTATGTAAAATTAGTTTTCTCACAGTATGCATGCCACAATAACAGTGAAAGGCACCTGTGCAATGTTCTGGTGATTAGATTAAATCCAGAAAATGCTATAATATACAGGGATCTTTATGCATCTCCCTAATCAATTTACAAGCTGAAAAGATTGAAATATTCTTTATAAACATCTACAGGCTGACTCACATCAGCACATCATTACATTAGCCCAAACATTCATCTTTATGTGTTGTTGTCTGCCCTTAAAGAAGTCATCTAAAAACAAGGAACACAAACATATATAAACAGACTGAACAGCCACAATATTAAAACTACTTGCCTAATATTGTACTTCCTACTTATTTTATTTTAAAGGGATAGTTCACTCAAAAATGAAAATTCTGTCATTAATTACTCACTCTTACGTCATTTCAAACCCATAAGGAAAATGAAAAGTTGCGATTTTCTAGTCCGATTTGGCTAGGAACTATACTCTCATTCCGGCGTAACATGGCCGCAGCAGGCGCAGTGATATTACGCAGCGCCTGAAAGTAGTCCCCAGCTATATTATAACTAGTTACCTAGCTGGGGACTACTTTCAGGTGCTGCGTAATATCACTGCGCCTGCTGCGGCCATGTTACGGCAGCAAAGTTTCTTGATTATTACGCCGGAATGAGAGTATAGTTCCTAATCATATCAGCCTAGAAAATCGCAACTTTTCATTTTCCGCCGGTCTTAGTACACGATATAACTACAGAAGAGTCGAGTTTTAAATAGGACAAATATCAAAACTCTTTGGTCATTTTTGAACGTGATGCTACTGGTCTAATCGGATTCAATGATCTATGCTAAGCTATGCTAAAAGTGCTATCGCCAGACCCGGAGATCGGCTGAATGGATTCAAAAATGTTAAAACTCAACTTATTAACTCTGGGGGAGTTGGAGAATGAGCCTATTTCCAAAAAAAGTGGAGTGTTCCTTTAAGTCCAGCAAGTTGTGAGGTGGGACCTCAATGGATTGGATTTGTTGGTCCAGCACATCCCATTGACACTCAGTCAGATTCTGGGGAATTTGGAGGCCAAAGCAACACCTTGAACTCGTTGTCATGTTCTTCAAACCATTCCTGAACAGTTTTTGCAGTGTGGCAGGTGCATTCTGCTGAAAGAGGGCACTGCCTTCAGGCAACACCACTGCCATGAAATGGTGGACGTGGTCTGCAACAATGTTCAGGTAGGTGGTACGTGTCAAAGTAACATCCACATGAATGCCAGGACCCAAGGTTTCCCAGCAGAACATTGCCCAGAGCATAATACTGGCTTCACGACCTGCTTTCTTCCCACAGTGCACCATGTCTTCCTCAGACAGGCAACACAAACTCTCCCAGCCATCCTCCTGATCTAAAAGAGAATGAAATTCATCAGTCCAGGCAAACTTCTTCCATTGCTACATGATCTAGTTTTGAAGTTCACATACTGTAGGTGCTTTCTGTGGGAGACAGGGTCTGATGGCACTGTTCTGACACCTTTCTTTCAGTAATTTGAGCTACAGTAGCTCTTCTGTATAATCAGACCAGACGGGCTTGCTTTTGCTCCTCAAGTGCATCAATGAGCCTTGGACGCCCATGATCCTGACACCAGTTCACCGGTGTCCACAACTTTTGGTAGGTAATAACCACTGCATACCAGAAACAACCCATAAGAGATGATGGAGATGGCATGACCTAGTCATCTAGCCATCACTATTTGGCTATTTCTCCAGCTTCCAAACACATGAAATTCAAGAACTGACTGGTCACTTGCTGCCTAATATATGCTACCCCTTGACAGATGCCACTGTAACAATATAATCATTGTTATTCATATATATATATATATATATATATATATATATATATATATATATATCTTATTATTATTTGCAAGAGTGCAAATCGTTTAGATTTAGCAGAAAATGAGATTATTTAAATTAGACTAATGTTAGCTCAAGGCCAGGCTGGGCTGTTCTATGGGGAGAACATGCCAGAAGTCACTTCTTGCCAAATAATTCCAATGTACTATTTTATCTTTTCAATGTCTCTGGAGCTGTGTGAACTCATGCAGTGCTTTGACTCAGTATCTGTGCTCCAGGTGCTCTGCCCTGTGATGTTCTTCCATTGTTTCCCTTTTTGTGGGGCCAATGAATCTTCTGAGAAATACCTTTGGCACAACACAACCATTGGGAAGTTATACTGCCATAGCCATTCACTAGGTTTCAGTACATCTGCACATTTAATGTATTTATTCTTGCAATTGCATTAAAGTGTTCAGTTCTACGGTATGTATACAGTTCCATATGTGTTCACTGCAATATGAAGACAAACAATAAAAAATAAAAAATTGATGTCTCCAGGACTGTTAGACAGATTCAGTGCTAGCAGCATGAAAAAAAATAACCATATTGCATCAACAAATATATACACCTGCACCTCCTTTGTCTTCTATCTTAATGTGCACCTGTGCTTGATGATCACATCTTGTCCCGCTGGCTACTAGCTGTCAACTGGGTGTTTCCTGAAAGCTGAAGGGGGCATTTTAATCATAGTCAGGTCTCGACTGACTGCTCTGCTCAAGTAAAACTGAATGATCAGTCTCAATGCAAGATCAAATTCTGTTTTTTCCCTGTTCGATTCAGTAAGCATCTGACAACTCTGATTTGCCACAGCCTCCAGGTACATTTGATCATGTGTGTGTGCGTGTTGCCGGTATCTCAGGTGAAGATGATGGATACACTCTTGGAGAATTAAAAGCATTTTGAAAAATGTTGTTGTCAAGAGAAGTCACACGGTGCGGTAGAATCAGCTTAATGAGAATAATTACAATTTTATCTATAAGTAATGGCTCCTTTTTTGTTCAACAATAGATTATCATCTTATCAGTTCATAATTCAAATCACTACAATAATGGAAGGTTACATTCCACTCTTGAGGATTTATAACAGAGAAATATGATCATATGAAAAGAGAATGGCGATATGAAAAGTGAGTAACTTCCTAAACCTGATTACAGGAGATTCACAGACAATTCATAGTGGAATATAAATCAGATTTGGCATTCAAAATCTAATTTAGACTTGGGAATAAAAAGAAAGTTTAAGAATTTGAAAAATTACAGAAATATTATGATGTAAAAGGAATAAGAAATATTTAAGATAGCTAAGGCTGGACATATCAAGTACTAAGAGATTCAGATTCAGATGATATCATTTGTAATGAAAAATATATTCTGCATGTAGAAATATAGTGAGAAGAAAAAAAATAAATAAATAAAAATAAAAAAATATATATATATATAAAATCACTGTCCCACATCTCTCTGTCTACATCATTTTGAAATATAAAATTATAGAAATAAGCTATTGTAATTTGAGCTAATAGTATTTAGCTGTTAATTACATTATATGCATATTGTAAATATTACATAATCATATATTATGACCGATAACTGATGGCTGATATGGCTGATATGATTCACTATGAATGTTTTGTCTTAATAAACTAAAAATATACATAAAAATAATTTATTTTAAATTAAATTGTTTTATAATGTATAATTTACAGTATGAATATATATATATATACAGTGATCATTAAATGATGACAAAGGTAATCCAAATGTGTAAATAGAGGAAATGAGCATGTGTAATTAAATAGCCAATACTCATACTGATTTAAAAAAAAATTTAAAAAAAGAATTTCTCCAAAAATCGGCCAATAATTGGTAGGATATCAGTATACATACTAAAATCAATTAATGCCATATCCAATGCCAAATCAATAAATGACTGATTTACACATTGCTATCTGCATCATATGCATCCGTGTAGTATGTCAGATCTGCATTGAACAAGCTGTTTCTATTGTACCTTCACAATTTATCTTTTTTCCCCCAAGTGATAGAGAAAAATATGGGACCTGTCAAGTAGATCCATTTTTGTGTCACAGATAGCTCAATTTCAGTGGGTTAGATAAATGAATTTGGGTGCGCCCTTGTGTTTAATATCTCATTCGAATAACCATGCGATATTTCGCAAATCAGAATCTCTCAGACCTTAAATCTTCCAATGAATATTAAATTGTGTCCTATTTTGTTCATCCCGAATTCTGCATTCCCCATCTAGCAAACACGCAACGGCGTCACGCAGTTTGGCATGAGATCCCATGTGTGAAATTGTTCCATGGTCACTGTGAAAACGTTCTGCGGAGATGGAATTAAAAGCATCAGAGAGGCAGAGGAAGGGCGGAGGAGGAGCAACGCAGCACTACGGCCCTGTTTCTCGCTAAAGGGATCCGTGCCATCCACTATTAGCGGCTCTATTCAATCAAGAGATACAGAGAGGGAGAGAGCGGCTTATCAACAAATGACAGCTACACATGCAAGCCACAACCAGAGTCACAGTTTTCTAGCAGCCGTACTCGAGATGACAAGCATGCCGGATGATCTCATTGGTCGTTTGGAAGCTGTGGGCAGCGATGATGCTTCCGCTAAGCTCTGGGTGACGAATCTCTTTCCTGGTTAAAATAAGAAAGCGTGGCTTAGTTATATTGGGAGTGTCAGATCAATGCCGGCCTCGCTGTTGTGGTCTAACCAGGTATGGCTGGAAATTATTAAATGAATCTGAGGGGAACGGAAGCAGGCCTGGGGACTGGTGTGCCATAGTGCTTCACAAAGTCCACTAATCACTTTGCTGCACTGTTCCGACACTCTATTGCTCTCTCTCTCTCTCTCTCTCTGCTTCAAGCTCTCCATCACTCACACACACACACACACACACACACACACACACTCACAATGCTGACAATAATGTGCAGCCATGAGCCATATCCTGTAATGTGTGTGAAGCTGTAAGAAGAGATACTGATGATATAAAGGAACAGGACTGTAAGGTTAAGTATAAGTAATAAACACTTCTTTTATATATCAATTGCTGGTATTTACTTTGTAATATATAGCATTTACTGCCAGTATGCAGAAGGAGTCCGATGAAAGATGTGATAAATGAGGTTCAGTCCATCTGTCTTGCCTGAATCGGAGTGGATTGTGTCTCTAATGTGATACTGATAGTTAGATGCCCACTGGCTTAATGGATTAAATGCATTAGAGCAGGGCTTCTCAAACTTCTCAGGGGCAAGTGCCGTCTTCGATTACATCACAACATCCTAATACCACCAAATCTCTAACAGTGCTTGCAAATAATTTTTAAGCATTGCCAACTGTCTTTGAACTACAGTATATATATATTCTAATATTCTAATTATTCATATTCTAATTTGTTGAGAATGTCGTGGAAAAGACCCACCAATTCTCAACAAATTAGAATATGGTGACATGCCAATCAGCTAATCAACTCAAAACACCTGCAAAGGTTTCATGAGCCTTCAAAATGGTCTCTCAGTTTGGTTCACTAGGCTACACAATCATGGGAAAGACTGCTGATCTGACAGTTGTCCAGAAGAGAATCATTGACACCCTTCACAAGGAGGGTAAGCCACAAACACTCATTGCCAATGAAGCTGGCTGTTCACAGAGTGCTGTATCCAAGCATGTTAACAGAAAGTTGAGTGGAAGGAAAAAGTGTGGAAGAAAAAGATGCACAACCAACCGAGAGAACCGCAGCCTTATGAGAATTGTCAAGCAAAATCGATTCAATAATTTGGGTGAACTTCACAAGGAATGGACCGAGGCTGGGGTCAAGGCATCAAGAGCCACCACACACAGATGTGTCAAGGAATTTGGCTACAGTTGTCCTCTCCTGAACCACAGACAACGTCAGAGGCGTCTTACCTGGGCTAAGGAGAAGAAGAACTGGACTGTTGCCCAGTGGTCCAAAGTCCTCTTTTCAGATGAGAGCAAGTTTTTATTTCATTTGGAAACCAAGGTCCTAGAGTCTGGAGGAAGGGTGGAGAAGCTCATAGCCCAAGTTGCTTGAAGTCCAGTGTTAAGTTTCCACAGTCTGTGATGATTTGGGGTGCAATGTCATCTGCTGGTGTTGGTCCATTGTGTTTTTTGAAAACCAAAGTCACTGCACCCGTTTACCAAGAAATTTTGGAGCACTTCACGCTTCCTTCTGCTGACCAGCTTTTTAAAGATGCTGATTTCATTTACCAGCAGAATTTGGCACCTGCCCACACTGCCAAAAGCACCAAAAGTTGGTTAAATGGCCATGGTGTTGGTGTGCTTGACTGGCCAGCAAACTCCCCAGACCTGAACCCCATAGATAATCTACGGGGTATTTTCAAGAGGAAAATGAGAAACAAGAGACCAAAAAATGCAGATGAGCTGAAGGCCACTGTCAAAGAAACCTGGGCTTCCATACCACCTCAGCAGTGCCACAAACTGATCACCTCCATGCCACGCCAAATTGAGGCAGTAATTAAAGCAAAAGGAGCCCCTACCTAGTATTGAGTACATATACAGTAAATGAAAATACTTTCCAGAAGGCCAACAATTCACTAAACATGTTTTTTAAAAATTTGTATTGGTCTTATGAAGTATTCTAATTTGTTGAGATAGTGAATTGGTGGGTTTTTGTTAAATGTGAGCCAAAATCATCACAATTAAAAGAACCAAAGACTTCAACTACTTCAGTCTGTGTGCATTGAATTTATTTAATACACGAGTTTCACAATTTGAGTTGAATTACTATATTACTATATATATATATTATATATAAAAAGTTCAAAAGTATTTATTTTAAATAGAAATCTTCTGTACCATTAAAAATGTCTTTATTATCACACACACACACACACACACACACACACACACACACACACACACACACACACACACACACACACACACACACATACATATATATATATATATATATATATATATATATATATATATATATATATATATGTTTGTTTTTACATAATGTGTGTGTGTGTGTGTGTGTGTGTGTGTGTGTGTGTGTGTGTGTGTGTGTGTGTGTGTGTGTGTGTGAGATAATAAAGACATTTATAATGGTACAAAAGATTTCTATTTCAAATAAATACTTTTGAACTTTTTATTCGTCAAAGAATTCTAATATATAGGTGTTTTCAACTACTACAAAATATTATCTCCTTGAGCACCAAATCAGCATATCGGTATATTAAAATATTAATATTACAAATATTTATTAAATATAAACTGTGGCATTTTCTCTGTATTTTTGATCTACTAAAGAAACCTGGTCACAAATAAATAAACTTATGTCATAATATCATAATATCATTAGATCTTTCTAATGACAGACCTTTCCATGTGTTTAGTCAAGATGAAAAACAAAGGGAAAAGTTTCATTAAATTTGCAGTAAATTTAGTAAAGAACCATGACACTGCCCACTAGGGGGAGGAGCTTTCTATACCATTTCTATAGTAATAGTTTTCCAACCAGTTTTCACAGGACGAATTTTGAGTATTTAAACTTTTTGAATGACAACACGTACCTCTGCGCACTTTTTGTGCGACACCGTTTTACGTACCTTGCTGCACGTTTCGCTGCAGTTTCAAATAGAAATGTCCACTAAGTGGCGCTAAAACACAGGTTCAATATGTGAACCCTGGCACATTTTTATTACGTAGATATTGGTACGTATTGCTGTTTTTTTATTACGTTGCTTCAGATACGTATTGCGGCGGTTCAGAATTCAAATATCTGGGGACTGTCGCTAAAGGTTAATGCTCTATCGTGTTGGAAATATGCCCTACACCAAATCCAACCCTAAACTTACCCGATAGTGTTAACAAATGCAAAACTGATATAAAAATGTATTAGCTGATGCAACTGTGCCATTTGAACTTCCTTTTACGCAGATTTTAACTGCTTTGTCAAACCGTAATTACACGGGATTCGAGCCGGTGCTTCTTACTTCTGAAGTCTGTCTACGTACTCCGTGAGCTACTGAACAAACCCATAGATATGAAGCTGGATGTGTGCAATGCTAACGTTCAAAAGCATCAGTTTTCAAATCTCCCAGCATATTAATATTGTTTTGAAGTCATAGCATGATATTCTTAATTGTGCGCAAATTACGCTTTATTACTCACAACTCTGTAAATTTGTGTGAAAGTGTTCATTTATTTTGGAAACTGCAGTGATATGTACTTACTGGTACGTATTTTATGTCACGCTAAAAAGTGCACCCAGGTACGTAAATGCCATGAGACCAGGTAGAGAATTAAAGAATAGGCCCTGTTTATAGAGTATTAAATTTTTTTAAATGAAGTCCAGCACAGAACTACTGTCCAAAATATCATCAGATGAACAGCAGACTCCCACAGAGTTCATTTTATCCTCTGGAAAATTTAAGTTTCAACAAAACCAATAAACAGGTGGTTGGACAATAACAATTGGACCTCCGAATGCAGCTGCGCCCCATCACCACAACATATTAAAACCCCACATCCATTCACACACACCTCAGGTTGAGAGTAATTAAGGCCAAACTCTGTTTTCCAGCAAGCCTCTTCATTCTGACCCAGGCTTGAGACTGTGTATTATGGGATGGCGTTCCCAAGGAGCAGGGCTCGCTCGGGTTAATGGGAGCCTGAGGCTGGTGAAGCTAACTCACTAACATGTAGAGCGCTAAAAGGTTGCAGCTTTGTTCGAGTGTCAGCCACCGGACTCTAATTACAGTAACAACATTAAACAAACACTGGCATGAAAGTTCACAGCATAATGTGCACATGCACACACAAGCACCGGATCATATGAGTACCTAATGTTTCATTGGGGCAGGAACACAACGCCATTGGCCGCGGTGTTGATAATGGGTTTGTGGCGTATTAGCTCTTTCTTACTCATTCTGAAGGCTATTAGCAATGGATTAATTGAACCGGAGACCCATTTTCCTCTTCAAAATTCACATCTTCAAAATTTCATGAAAATAATTGCTGTGTACATAATAGCCCTAATTATATTTCAAGGAGAGAGAAAATGTGAAATATGATGTGTAGCCGACTAATAATAAAACCAAATTCTAATTAAAATCCTTGACATTGCTTGAGTATCAGGCAACAAAGAAACAATTAATTTCATTATAAAAGCAATGTTTCTCAAACATTACTCAAAGCTTCTTCTCGAATATGGATTGCTGTATCCTACATCACATGTTCATGCTGTAACTTTGCATGACCTGAAGAATTACAGAAATACTTTGGTTTGAATCAAACCATCTGTTCTGATCACTTTTTAAAAACACTCAAGGATATGTATATGTATATATATATATATATATATATATATATATATATATATATATATATATATATATATATATATATATATATATATATATACATATTAGTATTTATAAAATCAAACTAAAAACTAAATTGAATCAGATTAGAAACTAATCAAATCTGGAAATGTGTATTGACCCCAGTGCTAATAAAGATGCCTTTAATCACCACCCAGGCCAGGGCTTCTTTCACCTTTTAAACTAATGTCAAACAATTTTGCCTTGCCGCAATGAACAATCAATGTATGACATTTTGATTAAACATTATGACATCAAAATTTAAAAAAAGAAACATATGCATGTATGAAGTGTTTCGTAATAAGACTTATAACATGCATTTAAAAAATAGACAGAGTGAGTTTGAAAGTTTTCTTTTTAGTGCTTCTCACTGGTCAAGACATCTAACTTTCTGTGACCCAGCAGCTTCCGGTATTAGTTGTTAGCTGTGGTTTGTTCTTTTTTGGCTTAATGTTGCCTTCCACAGAAAAGCTAAAATCCCAAGAGACACAATGGGATTAAAATTAGGTACACATATTTGAAAATAATTAATTCCCTGCTGTTTTCTGGGTTGTTCAGTCAAGGGTCTTTTGTGTTGTGTGTTTTTAATAAGGAAAGGAATTCAATGTAATGAGGACTACTGGAGTATACTTTGTGATTACAAGAAACTGCATGATCCATTCACCTATATTCATACACATACAAACAAGAAAAAATAAAAATGCAAGAACATGCATCTTTTGTTGTGTTCAGAATGAAAGTTTAGAACTTTGACCTTCAAAAACGCTAATCAGCACAAACAGAATGAATGTATTTTAACTGCACAATTAGGCAAATATACATTACCACAGAACTGCACACACAGGAGGCAATATCATTTGAAACATTTACTAATATTAATGCATTTTGATTCAGTGAGTATACTGTGTGTCTTTATACAACAGTTCTCATGTAAACTAAGTTGGTTGGTGGGTGGGTGGGTGGGTGTGTGTGTGTGTGTGTGTGTGTGTGTGTGTGTGGTGTGTGTGTAAGCGTCTGTCAGATAAGAGTGACAGTGGAGCAGCTCTCCTGGAAATCGGAGCTCTCCAGAGGTTGCAATTGGAGTCGTCCCAACAACTCTCTGCCCTGATTGGCTGGCCTTTTTCTCTCCCTCTGCAGCTGTCCAGTGATTGATGGGGCCGCAGATCAACAATGCAGCAGTCTGTCCACCAAGACTGGACAACATCCTGCTTACAGCTGACAAGAGTCTTGCATAAAAAAGCTCAGGGCTTATAATGAATGCTAAGGGTTAATAAAACAGTGCATATCTACTGCGCCATAAAAATGATTTCATACAAAAATGTCTTTGATTCCAACTATTCACAATTTCTATCAGTTCTAGTTGAGTTTACAGAGCTCATTTATAATAAAAAGTTATACAAAGAAAATAAAAAATAATGTAATTAACTAATTTCTAACAATACTTGATTTTAAATTTTTAAAAACTTATTCAGAATAAAAAAAGTGGTTCACTGATTTTTTTTTAGTTTATATACAGCTGCAACACATGCAACTTTTCCACGACATTCTAATTTATTGAGATGCGCCTGTATATATATATATATATATATTAAATATAATTTATCATAATTCAATATAATTTAAAAAAAAGTTTTGTTTGGCTTATCTGTATTAGATTTATTATATCACTTGTTTGTTGTTGTACAGGAAGCACTTTCTTCCAAAGCAGATATCATTCCAAATTACATGCTCACCATCTGTTGATCACAACGGTCTCATATGCGATGCTAAAACACTTTTGTCACTGAGGATGAGAGCATCTGCTAAATGTTTTGGAATTAAATTTTCAAAAGCTGAATGTCTGAAAATATATAAAAGAGTGCATTTGACACTGATTGATTTTGATCCGAACTGTGAGGTTTTAGAATGACACATCAAATAGATGCTTGCAGTTTCAAATCCTCCACAAGCCGCATGGAGCTGATAAACTCAGAGGTTTTTACTGCTGTTTATTTCTTATTTATGCCTCTTAGAGAAGGTGCTTGATCAAACTCTCTAACTAAATTGCCCGGTTCACACAACTCCGACCTAATTTGGTTTAACCTTCAGAGATTTATAGTATTTGGATCCTTAAGAGAAATGTAAAAAATGCATGAATGTCTTTGCACTATATTGCAAATGATCTAACCAATAATAAATTCATAAAATCCCCTTGACACCATTTTAGTTACACATAATTGATAAGTTTAACCTAAAAAACAAGTTCTGGTGTTATTTATTTTGCAGATGACACTTGGTTTGGTCTTTTGTTATTTAATGCAATGACATTCAGACTTTTCAAAGCGTGATTTAAGTTTCCAGATACTTTTTGAGGCCTGTGAGCAGTAAAATGTACTGCAGAAAAAGAGACTTTTTAATTTTAAAAAGCCATTTCATAGCCATCAAAGACTCAAAGGCACTAAGAATGATTCAAATAGCTTAATTTGCACAATTCACGTCACCAGACTGAACAATGGAGTTCAACAGAGTTCCCTTTTTTCCTGCAAATCACATTTTCAGCAGCCTGGTCAAATGTAAGAGAGAGAATGAGAAGGAGATTGACATGATAATGATTTGGAGAAAAGCTACTCTGAAGTTGTAAAGCCTGTAATAACTGTTAAACATTACAGTGGTCTTGTAGGTCAAACATTAAATGTCATTTCTCTTGACTCAGCCGACTGAATAAATAAACCTGTGATCTAAAAACATTCATCTGCTGCAAGCGGCCCAATGTAAGCTGTCTGTGATTGAGATTAAATACACTTGATTAAAAAAGTATGAAATTGCATTTTAGTGACAAAAGAGCAGTGACGGTAGCCTATTATTCAAACAATTAGAGATAAAGCAACAGCAAGTGTGTAAATGGCAAAAACAATACAGATATGTGTGTGGCCAAAGAATTAGCTTTTGGAAACACGGGCTGTGTTCCAAACTGAAAATTAGCTGCTTACTACACTCTATACAGCTTACACTTTGACGGTATGGCTAGAATACCAAGCTGTGCACTATTTTATATGTATATTTGGACATCTGTACATAAATAATTTGATAATATGAATAAAATGGCAATAAAGCACACAAAAACTGAAAACATACTCCTTTTTCCATGCTAAACAATTCAAACAATAGTATGTGACACTGTCATCACATGACCTCATCATTTTGTGTCTAACTAATTAACATATTAGATATCAAAACAAGTAATTTTTATTCAACTTAGTGCAAAATTTCTTAAAGGGATACTCCACCCCAAAATGAAAATTTTGTCATTAATCACTTACTTTCATGTTGTTCCAAACTCGTAATAGCTTCGTTCGTCTTCGGAAAACACTATTTAAGATATATTGGATGAAAACCGGGAGGTTTGTGACTGTCCCATTGACTGCCAAGTAAATAACACTGTCAAGGTCCAGAAAAGTATGAAAAACATCGTCGGGATACTCCATCTGCCATCAGTGGTTCAACCGTAACGTTATGAAGCAACGAGAATACTTTTATTACGGAAATAAAACAAAAATACCGACTTTGACGCTACGGTGCCAGATTATTAAATAAACAGTTGTTGAATTGTTTTCAATTTGGAACACAGCCCATGTTTCCAAAAGCTAATTCTTTGGCCACACATATATCTGTATTGTTTTCATCTAAATTATCTTAATTTGTGTTCCAAAGACGAACGAAGCTTTTAAGGGTTTGGAACGACATGGGGGTAAGTGTTTAATGACAAAATTTTCATTTTGGGGTGGAGTATCACTTTAACATTTGCCAGTTTAATAAAAATGAGTCAGGAATAAGATGCCAAAAATTACTTGTGCAATTTGATCCAATTTTGTGTTAAAATGTCAGAACTTTTGGCAGTCCCATGAAATAATAACAAAAAAACAGTTAATATTCTTGCAGGTTCATGCACCAAACTAGAAATGCCAGATTAAATTGAGTACATTGCATTCTGGGAAACAGTATTCTACAATGTACGCTCTGTTGTATACTGTTTATTTTAGCAAGTCTAGCATTTTAACATACTGTGTGCACTACACAGTGCACACTACATTCTACAGCAAAAGTAAGAGTAGTATGTTTACATGAGACAGTATACTGAACATAACCATGCTCTTGTAAAAGACGGAAGAAAGATGTTTTAGGGGTGTTTTACACAACACAGTTTTCAACTAAAACCTGAATTTTTTATGCGTTTTGGCCGTTTATTTACAAGGCAACAGAGTTTTGAGGGTCTAAAAATGCACGTCCTGATTTTGCTGAGTTAGATGTGTTCCTAGGTCAACATATTTTGTTAACCCTGGAACACCATTTTAATCCAAAAATTTAGTCTTGATCATATCCCTACACCTAAACCTAACCTTGAGTAATCCCTAAAATAAAAGGAAATTATAGATGAATGACACTGATGTACAAGCACCAAACACTGATTGTAAGCCTAAACTTGACAAAAACTACAAACTGGTTCTTCAAATCTGATTGGTTAATCACAATGTTTTTCCAGAGTCAACAAAGATGTTGATCCAGGAACATGTCTTACTTGGTAAAATCAGGTTCTGCGTCTGAAAATGCAAACTTTAGAAAATTTGTGAAGTGAAGTTTTTGAAAACCATACGTTATCGTCTCCATGTAAACTACAAAATGCGAATTTGTGAACTCGATAATGTCATGAGCACACATTTTATATATTCAGTCTATATGTGTGTACAAAAATGCAACTGTTAACATCGTCAACTACTGGCATGGCATGAATAATACAACATTTTAGGCATTTTCACGGATTTGTGTGAAAGGGGATTGTTTTGACAACGTTGCCATGAAAATTTTTTATAGGTAATTAGAATCAGTTATAGCATATGGAAACACACTTCTGACCTCATTCAGACTCATACATGCATGGGCCCCCAGGCTGGCATACAAATATCAGTCTAGAGTATTTAACTGGATCATCCCATACATAATGCGATGCACTAGAGCTCAAGACGTGTCCGGTGACATTCAGAAATCACATGACTATCAGTCCCTAGACATTCATAATTACATAATCATCAACTTGACTGTCAATGACTGCTGAAGCCTGACCTGACAGCGCTCTAAGCCTATGAAAATTCAGCTTATGCTCTAACAGATGTGGTGCATTCATTAAAAAGAGAGAGGTCAGCTCAGTCATAGGCACACACTTCACAAGTTCATTCCTCTGGACATGGACAAATGCTCACCAGTGGCCTTTCAATAACTCACAAAACTTAAACAGTCACGAACAAAATAAGTGGTGATTTATTTCACTTTAAAAAAAAAAAAAAGGCTGGTTGACAGGTTTGATGGGAAACATAAAAGAAAAAAAGAGAGAAACAACGCCTACATATCAATTAAAATAACAGTTCTGTCCAGCTCTGAAGTCTAAGATGACTCAATGTGGGAAAGTGGACGAGATTCTTATATACGTAGGCTGAAGTGGGGGCGAAAATCATTTGTGAAAACATACAGAAAAAAAAAAGTAAAGAAAATGGAGAAATCCATGGGGTATATCTCAGCAGAGATTTAAGCACAGAAGAGACGGTGAAAAATGCTGGAGAACTGCTTAAATTATAAAGCCCTTCAGACCTCTCATTCTCTATTAGAATACTGAATTGAATCTTTCTGTATCAATCAATATATGTATTCAAGAGACCATTGAACAAGTAGTTTGAAGTACAACTAAGATAATGTTTCTCCACCCTGACAGCAGGCACTCTAGTCTAAGTGCTCATGGAAAAATGTAAGAATAATATTGAATAATATTGTACTGGGAAAAAAAAACAAAAAAACAACATTATCAGAACTTGCTCCGGTCAATGTTGTTGAAAGAAATGGAGAAAGAATTATATGCACTAAAATGCATGGGCAATAATGCCTGTTGCATAATGTTTGTTGTATTAAATTAAATTCTCAGTTAAAGTTAACCGTGCATGTCCGAAATTACCCCTTAAATATATGTTTTTATTTTTTTTTAATATTTATTATTATATTTAGTAGTAGTAGTAGTAGTAGTAGCAGTAGTAGTAATATTAGTAGAATATTAATAAAAATATTACAAAATGTAGAAGCTGTGGAACCCATGAATGTTATTGTAGATACTAGCAGTCAAGAACCACCAGATATGATAATGATTTCTTTATTAGCCTAAATTCAACGTTGCAAGCCAAAGGCGACATCACATCAGAAACCCCTATTAGAACAAATTTATGATGCGTGTTGTGGGTACATTATATTGAATGAGTCGTTCAACAAGATCCTTTACAGTGAAGATCATCACACTATGAAATATGTCTGTTGTTATGATCAGCTAATCATTTAATTCACCTGGTCATTAGAAGTCAATTAGGCTTAAATGGACTAATGTGGGAAAATAGATTAAATATAATTATGTTCAAATGCAGAGTGACACATCACCATCAGATTGCTGAGTTTTAGTAGAAAAGCAAACCTAATAAATCAGTGGTAGTGACCAATTACTGCACAAACACAGAACAAAAACACCACGAATGGATCGCAAATCATCCACAAAGTTACGAATGGTACTAATGGCTAGACATTGACATCAACTATAAGAAAAGACCTGTTCTAAGGTAATGTCTGCAAAAAACCAGAGTGTTTGTTTATAAAAGTCTCCACACTATTATCTATGGCACACAAGCTGCAGGATAACAGTGCAATGTTTCGTTTGCCCAGAG
This sequence comes from Acrossocheilus fasciatus, assembly GCA_036784905.1. Classification (NCBI taxonomy): domain Eukaryota; kingdom Metazoa; phylum Chordata; class Actinopteri; order Cypriniformes; family Cyprinidae; genus Acrossocheilus; species Acrossocheilus fasciatus. Next base: position 13,899,015 of record CM071961.1, read on the forward strand.
GCCGCACCATTTAAAACGCCTTAAATTGTTTCCTTTGCCAAGGCTAGATTGATAGACTGTCTTGCCTTTTTAAGCTTCAGGCTATTTCCCCGAACAAACACTAGTCTGAAAGATAATTATTTCTCCAGTTCTGCATTGTTTCTCCTGTAAAATTTGAGGAAAGCGAGTATTTGTTTTTGCAGCGCGCCGCGAGTTATTTAACATAACTGAATAATCACACCACTTTCCGCAGATGGTGATAGAAAGATTCCATCATCTTCTACAAAACAGGGGCTTCCTTGGTGGTTTCTCCATTTAGATGTGAAAGAATTGAGATTGGGGGGCTTCTGGGAAACTTGAATAAGCATTTTGGCGAATTCCATAATTAAACATCCCTTTTACCTCTACAATGGGCTGCAAAAATGCGCAATAAAGCGCAAACCACAGGGGTAAAATGTTAATATTCGACAGCAGCAGATCTGAAATATTCTCTAAAGGTGTGTTCATTTCAGCTTGTACTCCCTTGTTATCAACATAACATTTGCTGCAGAACTGAATGCTTGGAAAAGCTGTTACCTTGAGATCTTTACAGCCCATTCTCTGCATATACAAAGAACCCACATCTGTTTTCTGAAACGTTTTTGGCCAAATTTTTAACAATGGTATGCAAATTCTCCTCAAAAATCTCTGCTGGAGTGACACATTTCCTCTGTCTGATGAAGGAGAGCTATTACGGCGGAAACCCTGAACGTATTTTCAGAGATCTCCAGACAGCAGGCATGTATGAGGTTAATCGACAGAGTAATAGATCAGGCCAGCATGTTTTAATTGTCTTACCAGGCTCCCGGCGCCATGATATCGCACACTCTGGAAGCCACACTATTGTTGAGTTTTGGTTTCCCTCATAAAAAAGAAAGAAATCATCTGATAGTACATTGAAACAGTCATTTATAGTGACTCAAGCGGCTAATTGAGTGTTCTGAATGTTTGAAAAGCTGGCAGCTGACACTTTAATGAAACTGTTTATTTACATCACTTTTGCACATTACATCTGGCGATTAATTATTGAAACTGAAAAGCGAAGGTTTAATGAGAAGGTCTTTATATTCAATGCAAATTTTTGGCTTCTGAAGTTTGTGGTGAAATGCTAATTATTTCTGTATAAGCGAAAAGTCACAGGTACTTCAAAACTCCTAAAACTGCTCATTTGTTTAGCAACACAATTATTCTGGTTAGAAAGAACAGATCATACAATTATATGGGAAAAATAGTTTGATTTAAAGTATAGGCATCAGTGCCTTAACAGCACGAAAACATGCTTAATATTGACACCGGTGTTTATGCTTTACAATAGAGAGTGCAACAGATATAAACTAAAATACATAAACAGGAACTATTAAGGTCAAGGTAGAAGTTTTAAGAGTTAACGTATGATTTTGAGAGATTAAGAAAAAAAATCTCCTTTATCTCTTCCTTAATACTGACATTTCATGACACCTGACAGACAAAACATAGAGATACTACATAGATATTTGAAATTATAGGGATGCAATGATTTAAAAATTCTTTGTGATACTGAACAGCTAAAGTTGTTTTCATGCTATGGCCTATAACTTAAAACTGGTCAAAAATCAAAAGAACAGCTTTTTTGTAACATTGTACAATACTGCTCAAATGTTTTTGTTTTTTTCTTTCTTTCTTTTTGGTAGGAAATGAAAGAAATTAAGGGCCAGATTTACAAAACAGGGGAAATTAGCACGAGAACACAATTCCGAAACAGTACCGACAGGCTTGGAAATTATTTGATTACTGACAACACACAAATTAAAGAAAAAACAGACACAACATCTTATTTACATAACGACAAATACAATATACCAAGCGCAGCGCAAATTAGCATATTATATATATATATATATATATATATATATATATATATATATATATATATATATATATATATATATATATATATATATATATATATATATATATATATATATATATATATATATATATATATACAGAGCTGGGTAAATTACTTACAAATTGTAATCTGTTACTGATTCCAGATTACATGACACAAATTGTAGTCAGTAACGTAATCCATTACATTACACATTTTAAGTAATATAATCAGATTACTTTTAGATTACTTTTGATTTAACTCGTTTATCACACTGATTTAAATAGCATTATCTTGTACCATAATGATGTAAAAAAATGCAAAGAGTAAGAAAAGTTGTTCCATTCATTGTAATTTACAACATGAAGTGCATTAAACATTATATTACATCAAGGTTTCCCAAACTAGGGTTCGTAAAGGAACTGCAGGGGGGTTGTGAGTTTAATGAAAAGCTGACAATTAATTAAATCATAGACAAATTTAAATGAAAATAAATAATTTTAAAACAAACTCCCTTTTATATATATATATATATATATATATATATATATATATATATATATATTTTTTTTTTTTTTTTTTTTTTTTAATTTGAACTCCCTTTCGAGGAAAGTCTCTTCACTCGGCAGCCATATTTGCAACGCCTCCAGGCAGATCGTACAAGACAAATCTTAATGAATGGGGGAATTCTGAAATCTCAAAAACTGCTCGCTGAACTCACAATTAAATTGCATATGTCAAATCAACAACAAAAATATGAAATTAATTGCCCCATGAATGTTGTTTCTTATGCTCAAATAGCGTTTAAAAAGCGTATTTTTCAGGCTAGACCAGGCAATGCGCATGCGGAGTCATAATGTGTTTATAACTGCACATGTGCATTGGCTGGTCTAGTCAGGTTTCTATGGGAAATTTGGCTCTTTTATTTAGAAGGTGGGACTATTCCTCCATATTGTGCGTTGCAGATTCTCCCATTCATAAGTATAGGAGAGAACCGTCTTTGCATTTCTATAGTCTGTTTTAAATAAAACAGTAAAATATTGCTAAAAAAAAAGGTGAAATATTTTTATTTACCTGCATGCAATGTGATCATTAATCAACATCAAAGAAACTGTAAGCATGCAAATGCGTTAATTAATTATTTAAATATTTATTTTAAAATCTAAGGGGTACTTAAAGCAAATATATTTGGTGAATAAGGTTTAGATGACAAAAAATTTTGGAATGCCTGCATTTCATGTAACTAAGAAATAACATGAATATGTGCATTTTAATAATACATGGTTAAAATAACCTAAAGAGTAATAATTCAAATAAAAACGAATGTGTTCATTGATGCAATGTTCTTAAACCTGAAATGATTTTTGTAAATCCATTGGTCAAATGCTGTCGCCACCTGACTAATGACTGATCTCTGAGTGAATGTCCACACAACTGAACTACATATACATATATAATATGTATATAATCGGTAGGCTATTTTAGAAAGGAAGATTTAAAAGATGAAAAAGAGAAATTAGGGAGAATCAATGAATTATGAATAATGCCTGCATTTCATGTAACTAAGAAAAAACGTGAATATCTGTATTATTAAAATGCACATATATTAGCATTAACTAATACAACCTTATTGTAAAGTGTTACCAGTTTTTCTAAATGCAACCAGACAATGTAGATATTATGAAAAAAACAATTAGGTCCATGAAAGTATGCTCTTTGAATGTGGAAAGGCATTCAAGTTCCAAAGAGCAGAACCTCTAACTAGGCTTATGCATTTGGTCTATAAAGAACAGAGAAGAACGACCTTGCTTTTGAATCTGAACACAATCAGGAGATATTTCTGCCTGGATAAATCACTCCCAGCACAAGGCCCACATCAGCCGGCTGTCGCTGAACCATCCGTGAGAGCCGATGATATATCAGTGCCAGAAGACACGGTTTTTTGCTGCTGGATAGTGTAGATCACCCAGCACGAAGAGCTCCGGCTGTCACTTTGCATGTGTGCCGACGCCACCGTCGCAGTCAGGCACCATTTCTGCTGGTCCCACAGTCTCTAGAAAACAGATGTTGCATGCTGGTCTCAAAGCTACGCTAAGAGGAATGGCCCAAATCTCAGCCGCATTAAAGCAGCTGTTTTACTGCCTCGCCTATGCATTCTGCATAAAACACTTCTTTACTGTTGCAGGTTCCTATGTAGTATTTACTGCTGTATTAAAGCAAAATATTGATGTCATTAACTCCTAGATTCAATATTGAAAGGCCAATATGAGAATACAAGAGAACTGGATAAATCCATAAATGTTTTAGCTTCATGTAACCCTGTAGTCCTGATAACACAAAGACTGTTGATATTGGGATTAACGCTTCAGTTCAAATAAGCACTAAATCCACTCCTGTGATTGTCATGGAATTCGGGCTGGAGTCGCTATACTGTGTTAAGCACAGCCTCTGCCATGTGAGTTCGTTTCAGTGAGAAAGAGTACCATGAAAATGAGACTTTACTCAATATATTGATATTTCCATTGTGGGACGAAAAAAATCATTTTCAGCAATTACCGTGCTTGAACTTTTCTCATCTGCCAAAGAGGTCAGCCATAGCTGTGGAATTTCACAGATGTATATTTATCTATTAACTCACAGGCCGTGAAAATAAGTACATTAACTTGTGTAATAAAAAACAGATACCCCCCAGGAATGTAATATATACTTGCTGAAAAGCATTAAAATGTTTAACAAAACTGCTGCATAGGAAAAAGCCCTTTAAACTGCTTTTAAATGTGTTTTCTAGGCTTAAAACAGAACAGCAAATAGGAATGAACTTCATAGCTGTTTTGGGACATTCATACAGAAAAAGAAAAGACTTCTTAAATGTATCTTGCTAGCTACATGTAAGCATCCAAAGCGCTCTATAAGAAGGGATATAAAATAATACAATATAATATAATATAATATATACAGAGCTGAGTAGTAACTGATTACATGTAATCTGGATTACACTGTTAGACATTTCTGTAATTTCTGCAGTTATTTACTGTACATCACCCAGTATAATACTGCAAATTCCCTTTACAGTAAATAACTGTAATACCCTTTGCAACATGGGAATTTTCTGTGACGTCAGACCCCACATACAGAGACTTACTGTTTGTTTTTTTTTTAATTGATGTATACTACTGTATTTGCTGTAATGGCCTCTTTGGCGCCATTCTATTGAGGTTGTTTTATTTTCCTCATTTCTTACATTCGAATCGACACAATTTGCCCTGCACCATGTCTACAACGCCGCAACAGCTTGGGACTGACTACACTGGATGTGTTACATCGCCTGTAATCATTAGAAAATCCATTTGTACTTCGTGTCAGAAACAGCGCGAGTGCTTGGAGTGCATCTGTATGTCAGAAATATACCGGGGCATCACTTTACTGTCCGCATCCACTGTAGATAGTATATAATATGACTATACTATATATAATGGGTTCTATATTGTTTTCTATCGAGTCGCGCCGCGCTGCTCCACTCGCGTCCGAGGAAGACACGGAAGCAGCAGGGCAGCGCTGGGGATGAACCCGCGAGAGTGGAAGAGCTCCGGAGAACATTTGCGCTGTGTGTCGATGCACCTTACGAGATAATAAGACCTGCAAGCAAGGTAAAAATATATGTACGTTTGTCTGTGTGTATCAGTTTACCTAACGTTAGTAACATTTACCCGTCAACATGGCAGTAACAAACTTACTATGGTAAACTGCGCTGTCGTTTCAAACGACTTTTGTCAGCTTATTGAATTGTTACCAAATTAAAATTATTTTTAACGAGCAACGCTTATCTTATATTAACATTAGGTTAACGAATGTGAAATTTTGTTCAGGTGTTGGCCAACTATGGTTTTGAGAGGTTTGTGTATTCTATATGGAGTTTGCCTTTTAAAAGTGTGCCATTTCTACTTCTTGTTTTTCCAGAGAAGACATTTCTGTCACTAACAAAGTGGATGGTGAGCAAAGGTGGTGGCCACGTTTTGGAGCAGCACCTGGGTTTTGCAGATGTTTGTATTTTTCCCCATTATGTTTCCATTGCCGAAAGATTCTTTGGATAAATCCAGAGGACACAACATTTTTGCACTGCAAAACATCCTAAGACAGGAGAAATGGTGAAGATGCACTGTTCCAGCATTGGAATTTTTAAGTGTTATACATGCAATCTTTTAAATAAAGAATTTGATATTTTGTAATTATTTTGTAATTAAAAATTAATTCTATATAAAAATAATCAAATCTAATGAAATCTATATTAAAATGAATGAATTACAGTAGTATACTGATTAATTTGATTTTTAAAATTAATTTACTGTAAAACAGTACAGTTTGCAACTGTAAATCAAATGCAGTTTGCTACTGGAAATCTTAATTACAGTAACTTACTGGCAACAAAAACCCTTTGAAATGTCTAACAGTGTATGTTTTAAAATACTCGTAATCAGACTACAGTTACCGTTTTATGGATTACATGATTACATATTATTCACACAATAGCAATAAAATATTCATAATTCATTAATTCTCCCTAATTTCTCTTTTTCATTTTTTTTTTTTCATTTTCCTTTCTAAAATAGCCTACCGATTATATACATATTATATATGTATATGTAGTCCAGTTGTGTGGACATTCACTCAGAGATCAGTCATTAGTCAGGTGGCGACAGCATTTGACCACTGGATTTACAAAAATCATTTCAGGTTTAAGAAGGGTTTCAACATTGCATCAACTAGGCTACTGATGAACACATTAATTTTTATTTGAATTATTACTCTGTAAGTTTTTTTTAACCATGTATTATTAATTATAACTAATTAAAATGCACATATTCACATTATTTCTTAGTTACATGTAATGCGGGCATTACAAAACTTTTTTTCATCTAAACCTTATTCACCAAATAGCCTATATTTGATTTAAGTACCCCTGATATTTTAAAATAAATATTTCAATAATTAAGTATCACATTTGTTGATGTTGATTAATGATCACATGGCATGCAGGTAAACAAAAATATGTCATATTTTTTAGTAAGTGTTTTATTTAAAACAAAGACTATATAAATACAAAGACGGTTCACTCCTATACTTATGAATGGGAGAAACTAGTGCACAATATGGAGGAATAGCCCCACCTTCTAAATGAAAGAGCCAAATTTTTCATAGAAAATGGGGCACATTCAAGCCCAAACCTGGTTTCCGGGATGAACGACATGTTTCCTGGAAACGGTGTGCAACGGGGTTTGAGATATGTTTTCTTATCAGCAGCAACATGTAAATAAACCACGCCGTATTAAAGAGACAGCTCGCACAATGGGTCCCAGTAAAGTCGTTTACAAATGTGTCCGCTGCAGCTCGGTATACGCAACAATTGAAGATATTAGAAGACATGTTTGTCGTAAGAGTTTTATAGTAACAATATAGCATATCAACATGATGATGTAGTTGGTTATATTTTTAGCTTCATTGCAAGGCAAGTTTTTTTATATACTAAATTTCATACACAATGGTAATTAAGTGCTTTACATAAGAATGAACAGCAAGGGCTGTGACTGCAACATTGAGCATATTTTGGAGTATTAAACACGTATTTAAACCGATTTCATAAGGCTCCGAAAATCTCAGCTGCCATAGTTGCAACTCTTGAGTCATCGGAACAGGGTGTTCAACACACCAACATTTCCGTTTAAAAAAAAACATTTTGCTATGTTTTGTTGGGGCTGAATGCAGCCCTGACTAGACCAGCCAATGCACATGCACAGTCTTAAGCACGTTATCACTCCGCATGCGCATTGCCTGGTCTAGCCTGAAAAATAAGCTTTTTAAATGCTATTTGACCATAAGAAACAACTTTCGTGGGGAAATTAATTTCATATTTTTGTTGCTGATTTGACATATGTAATTTAATTGTGAGTTCAGCGAGCAGTTTTTGAGATTTCAGGATACCCCCATTCATTAAGATTTGTCTTGTACGATCTGCCTGGAGGCGTTGCAAATATGGCCGCTGAGTGAAGAGACTTTCCTCAAAAGGGAGTTTGTTTTAAAATGATTTATTTTCATTTAATTTTTTTTATTATTTAATTAATTGTCAGCTTTTCATTAAACTCACAACCCCCCTGCAGTTCCTTTATGAACCCTAGTTTGGGAAACCTTGATGTAATATTTTTAATGCACTTCATGTTGTAAATTACAATGAATGGAACAAGTTTTCTTACTCTTTGCATGTTTAACATCATTACGGTACAAGATAATGCTATTTAAATCAATGTGATAAACAAGTTAAATCAAAAGTAATCTAAAAGTAATCTGATTATATTACCTAAAATGTGTAATGTAACGGATTACATTACTGACTACAATTTTTGTCATGTAATCTGGAATCAGTAACAGATTACAATTTGTAAGCAATCTACCAAGCTCTGAATATATAATATAATAATATAATATAATATAATATAATATAATATAATATAATATAATATAATATAATATAATATAATATAATATAATATAATATATCATGACAGAATCAAATTTAAACCAACCTATACGTATATTATATGTAATTTAATAACTGAATCAAACTTTAACAAATAGCATTATTTCACTAAAAAACAATCTATAATAATTAACATTTATTAATTTATTTCTATAAAAATGTAATACATAAATGAAAATATTAAGATGAATATGATACAAAGGGATCTCCAGGAACACAACAGCGGAATGAAAAATTTAAAATGCATTAGTACATTTTTTAACCAGTTATTTGAAATAAACGATAAAGCAAACATGATTTCCTGTTTGCGATAAATGAGATTTTAAAAGGTTCTTATGCTCACAAACGCTGCATTTATTTCATCAAAAACACAGTAGTATTGTTAATAAATAAAAAGTATTGTTTGTTAATTATTTATTTTTTACAAAGTAAAATAACTGTTCCCATTCAGTCGGTCACGTTCGACGTACGTCGGACTGACCGACGAATAGGAATCTCGCTAGAGAGGCCAATCTACTTCGAGTGTAACTAAAACGAGCCAATGCACATTGGCATGCAATCATATGCAGCAGCTGCTCACCTCGCAGCGCGGGTATATAATGAGCAGCAGGTGCGTTGCATCTTTAGCTTTTCGCTTCGGAGCCGAACAGTGTTCTCTGCTGGAAGTGGTAACTGAAGAGTCTCTGCAGGACGATCTCTTTGTGTGAGGAGTGCGGGCGTACAGCACAGCAGTGGGGTCGATTCTCTCCAGCTTTTCTTCTCTTCTCTCTTTTTCTTTGCCTTTTTTGAGCAGAAAGAGCTGCAAGAGCCGTTCTCACGGCTGGTAAACGGGGCGCTTAAACAGCGCGTAAAAGCCGTTTTTACGGCTGGTAAGAGAGCGTCGGAGAGAGGGAGAGAGCGCACACGACAGGCTGCACAAATCCCTGTCCGTGTTGCCGCGGCCATTCCCCTGCGTGCTTCAGCACCAGTTAAAAGAGTAAAGTCCCTAAAAGAGCTTGCACAAGTAGAGCTTGCGTCTTTTTAAAGATGACATTCTACTTGTGTGTTTCTGGGTGCGGTCGTTACCTGGCACCGAGGGATGGTCACGAGCGTTGCATCGCGTGCCTGGGCTTAGCGCACGCTGAGGCAGCGTTTGTGGATGAGTCATGTACCCATTGTGGGAGGATGACCATCTCGGAGTTGCGGTCGAGACTCCAGTTCCTGCAAAGGGGCGGAGTCCCAGTGCCGCTGCCTCGTTCCAATCCTCCTCAGAGGGTTGCCACGAGCGGTGGCACTGGTGACCTGAGGATTACAGTGAGTGCGCTTCCTTCGGGGAACCAACCCCCTAGGAACCCTCACTCCTCCTGCACTCCGCAGCCAGTAGAGCTGCCGGGGGAGCGCGGTGGGCCATCTCAAAGGTGTGTACCATCCGTATCCTTCGGCGCTCCTCCCGATGACCAGATGTCGATAGCTGCATCGGAGGGTGAGTCAGACCTTTCTGGAGATGACGCGTCGGCGCAGTTGCCTCCTTCGGGTACGGTAGCTGTGCCCGATACAGATCCGGAAATGATGGCTATGCTTTCCCGGGCCGCCAACAGGGTCGGGCTCGTGTGGAATCCTCCACCGTGTCCCGAGCCCTCAAGGCTGGACGATTGGTTTCTCGGGGTGGCACGAGCTGGTTCTCAGCCACCCACCCCGGTTCCTTTCTTCCCGGAGGTGCATGAAGAGCTCACTGGTACATGGAAGGCACCTTTTACTGCCCGAAACCGTGCCGGTGGGCCCTCCTCCCTCACCACCCTTGATGGCGGTGTGGCTAGGGGTTACACGCGCATCCCCCCTGTGGAGCGGGCCGTTGCTATGCAACTGTGCCCTAACTCCACCTGGCGGGGGGAGCCGTTTCTCCCTTCCCGGGCCTGTAAGCACTCGTCGGACCTTACCGGCAGGGCTTACCAGGCCTGTGGGGAAGCCGCTTCCGCCTTACACGCTATGGCGTTGTTGCAGGTCCATCAGGCCAAGGCACTGAAGGACCTGCACGAGGGTGGTCATGATCCGCAAGTTCTTCATGAACTTCGTACCGCGACGGACCTCGCGCTTCGGGCGACGAAGGTTACGGCGCGGTCAGTGGGTCGTGCGATGTCCACTTTGGTGGTCCAGGAACGCCATCTCTGGCTGTGTCTGGCCGACATGAGGGATACCGACAAAGTCAGGTTCCTTAATTCCCCCGTGTCCCAGACCGGCCTCTTCGGCGACGCGGTCGAGAACTTCGCCCAGCAGTTCTCGGCTGTACAAAAGCAGTCTGAGGCGATCAGTCACATCCTGCCACGGCGGTCCGCTGTTGCATCCACCCCGCCGCCGGCAGCACCTCAACCTGCTCGTCGCCGAGGGCGACCCCCTACGGTTGCCCCCGCTCCCGCGCCGCAGCAACAGCCTCCACCCAAGCGGCGTCGTGGAGCCAGTCGTAGGCGGGGTCCCCAGCCCGTCCAGGCCCCCGCCAAGAGGGGCGGCAAAGCCAAGAGCAAGAGGCCCTAGGACGGGCGACCCGGAGATGATTGGGACTGCTCGTCAGGAGGTGGTGATTGCACCGCTCCTTCCCCCGGAGGAGGGCCGGGTGGTAAATCCTTTGTTTCCTTTTCTTTCTGTTCCGCCGCTGGCCCAACGGTCAGCGGTACCCAAATTTTCAATAAAAGAGCAGTTTCCATCATCTCCGGGTCCGAAGAGGGCTCGGAGAGTAGTGGGAGGAGTGAAACCTCTCCACTCTCATCCACCTCTTCTGTCGCCAGCGGACAGCAGCGTGCAGTTCGAGAAGGTCACCCGAGCCTCTCCTGCACCCCCTGTTCGACCGTGGAACCAGGTAAGTGTTGCACAGCACACTCAGACCCCGCTACGGGCCGCCTCCCAAAGAGAGCCCCCCGAGCCGCGTCCCTGCGTTCCACCTCGCTGCCCCACTGCGGGTACGCCTACGGTCCCCTTGGTCCCGCTTGCGCGGTCTCTGCGAGCCTGGTTAGTGCTCCCCAGTCCGTCTCGCTGGCTCATTCGGACCATCAGGCTCGGCTATGCGATTCAGTTCGCCCGGCGTCCCCCCAAGTTCACAGGTGTCCACTTCACTTCAGTGAAAGTGGTCGATGCCCATGTCTTGCGTGCGGAGATCGTAGTCCTACTGGCGAAGGGCGCGATAGAGCCGGTCCCTCCAGCCGATATGAGGTTGGGGTTTTACAGCCCTTACTTCATTGTACCCAAGAAGAGCGGTGGGTTACGACCGATCTTGGACCTGCGAGTTTTGAATCGGAGTCTTCACAAGCTACCGTTCAAAATGCTCACGCAGAAACGCATTTTCGAGTGCATCCGTCCCCGAGATTGGTTTGCAGCGATCGACCTGAAGGACGCGTACTTTCATGTCTCGATACTTCCTCGACACAGGCCGTTTTTGCGCTTTGCGTTCGAGGGTCGAGCGTATCAGTACAAGGTCCTGCCCTTCGGGCTGGCCCTGTCTCCCCGCGTCTTCACGAAAGTCGTGGAGGGAGCCCTTGTTCCCATGAGAGAACAGGGTGTTCGCATCCTCAACTATCTCGACGACTGGCTCATTCTTGCTCAGTCTCGGGAGCAGTTGTGCGAACACAGGGATTTAGTGCTTCGTCACCTCAGCCAGTTGGGCCTTCAGGTCAACTGGGAAAAGAGCAAACTCGCCCCAGTGCAGAGGATCTCTTTTCTCGGTATGGAGTTGGATTCGGTCAAACAGTCAGCACGCCTCACAGAGGAACGTGCTCAGTCGGTGTTGAACTGCCTGAATGCATTCAGAGGCAGGACAGCGGTCCCACTGAAACTTTTTCAGAGGCTCCTGGGGCATATGGCAGCCGCAGCGGCAGTAACCCCGCTCGGTTTGCTTCATATGAGACCGCTTCAGCACTGGCTTCACGGCCGAGTCCCGAGATGGGCGTGGCAACGCGGCACGTACCGAGTGGCAATCACTCTGGAATGCCGCCAAGCCTTCAGCCCGTGGTCAGACCCCTTGTTTCTTCGGGCAGGAGTGCCCCTAGAGCAGGTGTCTCGGCATGCCGTGGTCTTCACGGATGCCTCTGCCACCGGCTGGGGTGCCACGTACAACGGGCATGCAGTGTCAGGGGTGTGGACGGGCCCCCAGCTGCATTGGCATATCAACTGCCTCGAGTTGCTAGCAGTACACTTTGCCCTGAGCCGCCTGAAGGGGCCGTTACGCGGCAAACATGTGCTGGTCCGGACGGACAACACTGCGACCGTTGCGTACATCAACCATCAAGGAGGTCTGCGCTCCCGTCGCATGTCGCAACTCGCCCGCCATCTCCTCCTCTGGAGTCAGAAGCATCTGAGGTCGCTTCGCGCCATTCATGTCCCTGGTGTGCTCAACCGTGCGGCCGACGAGCTCTCACGAGCTGCGCTACCGGGAGAGTGGCGACTCCATCCCCAGGTGGTCCAGCTGATTTGGGGAGAGTTCGGCGAAGCTCAGGTAGACCTGTTTGCCTCGCCAGAAACCTCACATTGCCAGTTGTTCTATTCCCTGTCCGGGGGGACACTCGGTACAGATGCACTGGCGCGCAGCTGGCCCCGGGACCTTCGCAAATATGCGTTTCCCCCAGTGAGCCTACTTGCACAGACCTTGTGCAAAGTCAGGGAGGACGAGGAGCAGGTCCTGCTGGTTGCGCCCTATTGGCCCAACCGGACCTGGTTCCCGGAACTCTCACTTCTCGCGACAGCCCCTCCCTGGCGAATTCCTCTGAGGAAGGATCTGCTTTCTCAGAGACGGGGCACCCTTTGGCACCCGCGTCCAGACCTCTGGAAACTCCATGTCTGGTCCCTGGACGGGACGCGGAGGTTCTAGGTGACTTACCCCCTGAGGTACTTAACACCATCGCTTCGGCACGTGCACCGTCTACGAGACGTGCTTACGCCTTGAAGTGGAACCTGTTCGTCGAGTGGTGCGCTTCTCGCCGAGAAGACCCCCGAAGATGTTCGATCGGTGTCGTGCTTTCCTTTTTGCAGCAAGGGTTGGAGCGTAGGCTGTCCCCCTCCACCCTCAAAGTTCATGCTGCGGCTATTTCCGCATGCCACGACCTCATCGATGGTAAGTCTGTGGGTAAGCACGACCTGGTCGTCAGGTTCCTTAGGGGGGCGAGACGGTTAAATCCTCCTCGACCTCCCTCCATACCCTCTTGGGACCTTGCTCTGGTGCTTAGAGCACTCCAGATTGCTCCCTTTGAGCCTTTGCAGTCAGCAGACTTAAAGATTCTGTCTATGAAGACTTTGTTGCTGGTTGCATTGGCCTCCATCAAGAGGGTAGGGGACCTGCAGGCATTTTCGGTCGACGAATCGTGCCTAGAGTTCGGGCCGGGTGACGACCACGTGGTACTGAGACCCCGGCCTGGCTATGTGCCCAAGGTTCCTACCACTCCCTTCAGGGATCAGGTAGTGAGCCTGCAAGCGCTGCCCCCGGAGGAGGCAGACCCAGCCTTGGCTTTGCTCTGTCCAGTTCGTGCCTTGCGACTGTACATAGACAGAACTCGAAGCCTCAGGACCTCAGACCAGCTCTTTGTCTGTTACGGAGGCCAGCAGAAGGGAAAGGCGGTCTCCAAGCAGAGGATGGCCCACTGGATAGTGGATGCCATCGCCTTGGCTTACCAAGCACAAGGCGTGCCCTGCCCGCTCAGGTTGCATGCCCACTCCACGAGAGGCGTGGCATCCTCCTGGGCGCTGGCTCGTGGCGCCTCGCTGACAGATATTTGTAGAGCTGCGGGCTGGGCGACACCTAACACGTTCGCTAGGTTCTATAGCCTTCGTGTCGAGCCGGTCTCCTCCCGTGTTCTCACCTCAGGTCAGAGGCATGGAGAGGTCCCGGCTTAGTGTCGGCTTGCTGCGTTACATACGCTTATTGCTCCAGAGAGTCCCTACAAGGCAGACCCTGTTGAGTCCTCCGATCACCTTCGGCAGCCAGATGTGGCGGAGCATCTGGCGCCAGGCCTTTACTCCGTTGTATCCTTGAGAACCGGATTTAGGCTAGGTTCCGTATGTGTGACCCTACGGGGATCCCATATGGGGTATTCCACGGGTTGCTCCTAAACAAACCCGTGTCTTTCCCTCTGGGAGAACCCACCTCTCGTCAGGGTTGGAGTCACCCCAGTACTTCCATATGTAGTACAGCCCTATGGGGTTATTCCATATGTACTTCTCCACATAACTCCTTCGGGGAAGGATGTGGCTTCCGCAGCGTTCCTTTCCAGTGAAAGGGTTCGCTTTCCCAGTGTTATCCAAGGTCTCACTGAATGGGTTTTGGGGAACAGCAGTGATTGACACTCTCTGTGTTTGCCCTGTCCCACCGTCCTTAGGCAAGGGGGTACAGGAGGCTGGCTACAGAGCGCTGGAAGGGGGCAGCTCCTGTGGCGCTTTGGTAGGGATTCCTATTCGTCGGTCAGTCCGACGTACGTCGAACGTGACCGACTGAATGGGAACGTCTCGGTTACATAGGTAACCCTCGTTCCCTGAAGGAGGGAACGGAGACGTACGTCCCGTCGCCACAGTCGCTGGACCCCGCTGATGCTGCCGCCTTACCTGTTCGGCTCCTCAGCGAAAACCTAAAGATGCAACGCACCTGCTGCTCATTATATACCCGCGCTGCGAGGTGAGCAGCTGCTGCATATGATTGCATGCCAATGTGCATTGGCTCGTTTTAGTTACACTCGAAGTAGATTGGCCTCTCTAGCGAGATTCCTATTCGTCGGTCAGTCCGACGTACGTCTCCGTTCCCTCCTTCAGGGAACGAGGGTTACCTATGTAACCGAGACGTTTTTAATGCATTTCAAAATGTAATTTATTCCTGTGATGGCAAATCTGAATTTTCTGCAGCCATTACTGTAGTCTTTCGTGTCATGATCTTTCAGAAATCACTAAAAAATATATATTTTTTGTATGAATGTAAATTGATTTACTGTCAATTTCGATCACTTTAGTATATCCTTGCTGAATAAAACTTTTATTTTTTTTTAAAATGAAAAATAAAAAAAAAATCCACACTGAACCCAAATACATAGTGTATTTTGAACTACTGAGTACTGTCCCCACACTTTGCTGATCTATGAGAATATTCACCTTTGGGATTTTTAGTTGCATTCCTAGAAGTTCCTGACTGCACTGGTTCATCTGCCTGGTTGTGTGAAGCCTTGTGTTTTTTCCATCATCTTTTGTCTCCTACAAACTTCTGGGTGAAATTGCTCTCATCACCCAATGTGCCCTGGGCCTGACAACAGTGTGTCAATTGTTTTCTCACAGCAGCAAGAAGGAGAAGTCTAGCATCTCTCTCTCAATCTGTCATTCTGACAGCCGAAAGGGAGAATATTAAAAAAAAAAGGGGTGAAACCAGACAACTGAGGCTATCAAAGAAAAAAGACAGAGGAGGAATCTACACCCAGGATTCTTTAGCTCAAACACAGCTTTGAAAAAAATAAAAAAATAAATAGTCGAATTTGAAAAGGCATCATCTTTTTCAATTCCAGAGTTTGATGAATGAAGAGAGAGTGAAGTTTGTTTCGCCTGAGTGACAGGTCACGAAAGAACAGGAAGTGAAGTGTCTGAGAAAACCTGCTGTGGAAAAACTTGCCACTTAGTGCAACCTGATCATGTGCACACGTCATGACCACTGACCATTGCTTCGTGAAATAGCAACAGGAATGTATCCACTGTAGTTGTAAGCTGAAAACTTTTTTTTTAAAGTAATCTTAATTTGCTGTTGAAATAGTTCTTGTGAAATTTTTTGAAACACTTCAATATCATTAGTTTCCAGTATTGTGAGATTACAATGAACAATACTCTAACAACATTAGGTTAACTAAATCAACATATGATAATATATTATGATTGAACATGAACTAACAAGGAACTATCACTTATGCTCATATGTTCACCAAGGCAGCACCTATTTGATCAAAAACACAGAAAAAATAGCAATTTTATGAAATATTATTTTAATTTAAAATAGATGTTTTATATATTGATATATTTAAAAATGTAATTTATTCCTGTTATGACAAAGCTGAACTTTTTCAGCAGCCATTACTCCAGTCTTCAGTGTCACATGATCCATCAGAATTCATTCTAATATGCTGATTTGGTGCTAAAGAAACATTTATTATCATCAATATTGAAAACAGTTAATAACAGCTTTTTTTTCAGAATACCTTGCTGAGCAAAGTTCAAAAGAACAGCATTTATTTTTGACATTAACGTAATGATCCTTATTGTAAAATGAGTAACTACTCTACACTGACCTGATCTCCAGATCAATACAACACGCTATACTCGAAGAACATATTAAATAACTTATGCTTGACTTCATTAATATTCATAAGCTAAGTCTTCATCATGTCATTCTGATATCTCAACCAGTACAACGTTTACAACAACCTACCACTTTTTAAAGTGATGTCTGTAATATTGAGGTTCTGCAATAAAACATCTTATTACCAATTTATATACATGAATATATCATGTAGTACATCTGTGTTTCACAGTAGCCTTTGCTAGCTCAACAGACCGCAATAGTACACAGCTACATTTGACTGAAAGTGAACATGGCATTAAAGCTTCTATTCTGCCATTATAATACACAACGTCAGGCTTTTTCCATATCAAACAAATGCGTACACATAAATGTTGAATAGCAGCCAGACAGCTCTGCATGTGCTAGAGGGCATGTGGAGCAGACAGCACATATCAAGACTGCTTTTCTTAGCCAAACTCAAACTGACTTGTATCTATAAGTTATGTGCACATATAAATGATAAACTACAAATTTACACAATACATTTACCGTGTATGTAATGTAACATCATGGCCAACGTATGAGCTCTCTACATGCAAGCCACAATATGACTGGGGTTTAAAAACAGTAAGCAGGAAGCATTAGAATTTGGAAGGAATAAAAGGAAACAAAGAAAGAGAGAGAGAGAGCAAGAGATGGTCAACTCGGACCTGGTGTCAGCGTGAGACGTGACCCCTGTCAGGGAGGAGGTAGGTCACCTTCGCTCTGACATTTTTTCTTTCGTGACTAACACCTGCCCTAGACTGTCTTCTGAGGACAAGGACAGAGATTTCTGCCTTTCTTGTTCTAACAAAAAATGTCTTTTACTGATCTTTTAAGTGGATTATTACCAGCACTAGCACATTATTACCAGCACAATTCTCTACAGATTTGTGTGAAAACATGAGGCAATTCATTATATGCTTAAGCACACTTATAAACTCCAAAACAATGGGATAATTGAACCGCATTTAAAAATGTATATCAATGTGTAGCCTATATAATGTATATTTTGTTGTATATCATAATATCAGTGGTAAATTGTATAATATAAATATAAATTGCAAAATAAAACACAAGCATACGGTGGCTGAGAAGTGCAAAGCAAATCACATTTCTGAAAACAAAATAAATTACAAACGCAAATGCAAATATAAAAAACAAAATAACAATTCAGAAAACACAACAACAATTCCGAAAACATTATAACAAGTCAGAAAACACAATGACAAATTAGAAAACACAATGACAAATTCGAAAACAAAATACCAAGTCAGAAAACACAACGACAAATTTGAAAACAAAATACCAAGTCAGAAAACACAAATCCAAGTAGGCTAGAGGTCTCTGCGGACCAAAAAGGGGGCGTTTCTCAAACGTTCAATGTCATTTTCATCTCATCTAAATTATAATGCCTGAATACTGCCTGATAAAGTAGCGTTTATGAGAGCCGCGCAGCTTTGTGTACAGCTGTTACGAGGGAAGCCGTTCCAAAAGCGCCTCCTACTAACAGAGAATCAATTTGCATGTTCAATTTTCTTAATGCTGGTGGATATAACTCAATTCGTTTAATTTCCAAAATAAAAAGACGGTTTAAATCTTAATATTTTGTATTTATACCCTCCCCTTTAGATTCTCTCCACCCCACATGAAAAATCCTAATTTAACACACCACTGCCTGTTTTTGTGATGATTTGGGGTGCAATGTCATCTGCTGGTGTTGGTCCACTGTGTTTTTTTTAACCAAAAGCAAAGTCACTGCACCCGTTTACCAAGAAATTTTGGAGCACTTCATGCTTCCTTCTGCTGACCAGCTTTTTAAAGATGCTGATTTCATTTTCCAGCAGGATTTGGCACCTGCCCACACTGCCAAAAGCACCAAAAGTTGGTTAAATGACCATGGTGTTGGTATGCTTGACTGGCCAGCAAACTCACCAGACCTGAACCCCATAGAGAATTTATGGGGTATTGTCAAAAGGAAAATGAGAAACAAAAAAATGCAGATGAGCTGAAGGCCACTGTCAAAGAATCCAGGGCTTCCATACCACCTCAGCAGTGCCACAAACTGATCACATCCATGCCACGCCGAATTGAGGCAGAAATTAAACCAAAAGGAGCCCCTACCAAGCATTGAGTACATATGTTTTTATTATTGACCTTATGAAGTATTCTAATTTGATATTGAATTGGTGGGTTTTTGTTAAATTTGAGCCAAAATCATCACAATTAAAAGAACCAAAGACTTAAACTACTTCAGTCTGTGTGCATTGAATTTATTTAATACACGAGTTTCACAATTTGAGTTGAATTACTGAAATAAATGAACTTTTCTACGACATTCTAATTTATTGAGATGTACCTGTATATATACACAAATCAAGTGGAAGAGAAAGACACAATCGCTATTAAGCAGAAAAAAAGTTAATTTCTAGCTAGTTGAAACTGAATTATAAGTGTTATGTTGGAGCAGTAATGTAAACTTCAACAGAATTTAGAAGGTACACCTGAGATCCTTTATTTGAAACATTTAAAAAATATTATTTTGCAGGGGTGCCCAATCCTGCTTCTGGCGATCGCCTGTCCTGCAAAGTTCAGCTCCAACTCTAATCAAACACACCTGTAGCAACTAATTAAGGTCTTCAGGATCGCTTGAAAATTAAAGGCAGGTGTGTTTGATTAGAGTTGGAGCTGAACTTTGCAGCCCAGTCGATTGCTAGGAGCAGGATTGGGCACCCCTGTTCTAGTGTGTTTGCTTTTTAACTTTGAATGCAAACTTCTCTGCTTTTACTTTTATAGATATTTTGCTAGTCAGCTCCCGACGCAATGTCCTTCATTGTACGCGCCAATTCAAAGCATCATATGGGCGCGTCAATGGCACTCATGCTCTTTAAACTCGTAATAAAGCAGTGAATGATCTGACCAGAAACGACACAGATCGACAGAGAATGCATTGCAATCACTCTAAAATAGATGATGACAAATCACACACCTGCATTAGGAGTTATACTTCTTTGCGTGCCTATTAGCCATTTGCATCGCATGGTTCGCTGCACCTAAAGATATGTGCTCGTTAGAGATGGTCCTCACTGCAGAACACAAGATGCAGGGGGCGTGGTTGGATCTTCCCACCTTACATTTACTTAAACCTACCCGTCTCCACCCCCTGATCCCTAAACCCACCCATCCCTACCCCTAAACCTACCCATCCCCACCCCTAAACCTACCCATCCCCACACCTAAACCTACCCATCCCCACCCCTAAACCTACCCATCCCCACACCTAAACCTACCCATCCCCACACCTAAACCTACCCATCCCCACACCTAAACCTACCCATCCCCACACCTAAACCTACCCATCCCCACACCTAAACCTACCCATCTCCACTCTTAAACCTACCATCTCCACCCCCTAGATGTGGATCCAACTCCGCCCCCTGGATCTTTGTTCTGCAGGGAGGGGCTACTAGTTTATTACGCAAACATTCAGAAGTTGGGACCGCTTTGACACTGCAACATTAATTGGTTTAATTGCAGATGAGTGACAATTCAACTATATCCAATAAACAATGAGGCAGTATTTTGCTGCCCGTCTTGATTGGTGGACTGGCATATAGAGGATGTTACGGTTATGGATGCCTCTCCTCAAAGCCTGAGGCCCTAGGCAATCGCCTGCTCTGCCTATAGCTAGCGCCGGCCCTGATTGTACATCCATAAATATTCTTTCATTTTTTTCACTCCTTCAATAATCATACAGTAACTAATGAATGCTCAGAAACTGTAAAATGACCTTGCACATAAAGGTATAACACAGGCTCCAATCAATGCCATAACAATGGAAATTTCACAGCCCCACATCAAATTTAACCTCAATAATAAAAAACCTAACTTTCAGTTCTTCAAATTTGAAACTTAGAGAGTTAAAAAAAGAAACCTTCTGTCGCACAATATAGAGGTGCTGATACAATTACATGCTCCCAGAAACAAATTAATTTAATTTCCTTCATCCATAATGTATATGCATATCTCCTGGCATTTCAGAAGAATAGCAATCATCCGTCTCTTTGAAACAGTACTGGCCCTCATTTAATTATAGTGTCGCTTTAATAAACTTTAGTGACCTTAGTAAATGTAATAATAGAGCTGAAGTGTCAGCACGGGTTTATCAATCCACAAAGTATTTAATACAATAGTGCTAATGGACCAAACTACAAGAGGTGGACAAAAAAAAAAAAAAAAACACCATGAGAAAACAATATTATTATTGCTGAACAGAATAAACACATGCAGTGTAGCAATTTAATTGCGTAGCTCATGCACATTCTCAGCATACATGCATTAATCTTTTTGTCATTTTATTGATTGACAAAGCAGAGAGATGACAAGGTAGACTAGGCAGGGAATGAGAAGACAATGCAGGTTGGACTCAAACCAATATATCTCATATGAACACCAAAGCTCAATGTGTCTGCAACACATGCCAAGCCATGGCTCTGACATGTTTTATTTTTTTTTTCCTTCTTTTTCCATTTGAATTTGAATATTTCAATTGACCTTGCATGGCTAGAAAGTAAACTCTAATAATCACTTTGGGACTTAAGCGGCCCCATTGACTCGGGTTGGCCGTCAAAACCAATGGATAATACATGAAGGACATTATGATTTTCAGCCAAAGTCACCCCAGTCATGGAAATGAAATGATTTTTAATCTGAGGATAAACCAGCATGCTAATTGCTCACTACTCTGAGCACCAAGCTATATATCACAGACTTCCTAATTGTAACCACGGGGATAAGCCAGAGCTCAGCTTTTCTCTGCTGATAGTGACAGGAATGTGTCGGTGAGGGGAATGTGATTTATAGATTGTGGATTTGTTTAAAGCTTCCAGTGAAGAAGTGCTGTGTAAGATTTACTAAAAGACAATTTCTAGACCTTCAGCTGTACTTTTAAGCTAAATTAAAGTATTTCCCACATGATAAAAGAAAACAGAAAGACTAGACCTGCGTCCCAATGTGCACACTGTCCATGCTAACTTCTATGTGATGTTAGTCATTTGTAATACTATTTAGGGCAGATAGGGTGGATAGGGTGCACATTGGGCTGCAGGGCAGGATTTTACCTCCACCTTCTATGAAAGTAGTTTGTACACGTTCAGTATACTTAGGTTTAAAGAGACTGTTCACTCAATAATTAAAATTTGGTCATCATTTACTGACCCTGATGTCGTTCCAAACCCGTATGGCTTACTTTCTTCTGTGTTACATTAAAGGAGATGTTAGGCAGAACTCCTAAAAAAAATGAACCAAAAAAAAAAAAATTAAAACAGCGGGTGAAATCATTAGTGCATTACTGTCTAGTCCCACTAGTTTAATTGTTTAATACTCTAGAGAGCAATTCTCCCCTGAGACTCAAATGACACACTTAAAGTGTCAGGATCAGGTCTATGCAGAATCTAAAGCTGAAAGCCACACAGAAGGAATATTACAAAAGATACTGCAGGAAACATGTAGTGTATTTACACAACCAGAGCTGTGATTCCATCAGGTAAGGAAAAAATTTAGATGTTTTGCATAGTTTAAAACCATTCATGCAAAAAAATCGTGCCTATGTAACTTTTACTGTGATATTTTTAGTAAAATGTCAAATACTAAGATATTTATGCACAACATCACCACTATTTACAATCTGATCTCATGACAAAAACCTACCTGTGAGAACTTTTTCACAAGACGTGAAATACATAGCGCCATGTGCGTTTTGCTAAGAGTGTTTCTTTTCCCCGGAATAGATGAACTTACATATGGTACTTTTTATGTGACGTTGGTTTTTGTATGTGTCACCACAGTTCTGACTTGAAATGTCTGTTGAGTGGCGCTATAACAGTAATGCTCAGTAAAATTTTAAAATAACGTACAATCTGTACTACACCTAAAACTACCCGATAGTATGAACAAAAGCGAATGTGACGTAAAAAAAACAATCGCAAGCGTAACACTTTAGCTTGTTTTTCAATCTCTCATCTTTCAGCTATTTCATTGTGAGTCATCTTTTTCATGGGATTCGTACACAAGGATTTCGCATCTTAAGTCCTATTCCGTGCCAGCTGAGCTACAGAGCAAGCATATTACAACGGGAAAACAAAACATATGGAGCTGTAATAATAACTGTGTATGAAAACGATTACAAGTGCCCACTGTTTTACCGCCTCTATTGTTAATTTTTTGCGAAAACGTTCCCACAGGTACATGAGATCAGGTAGACTATTTACTATTTACATGGGATTACTGTTTCATTTATCAGACTAAACATAACAAATAATTATTGGCTTATCATACACATACACAAACCAATTACTACAATTTTTTAAAGAAATTAATACTTTCAGCTTTTTTTAGATTTCTATTTCAAATAATTGCTGTTATTTTCCAAAGAATTAAGTAGCACAACATGGATAATAATAAAAAATGATTATTATTTGAGCACCAAATGAGCATATTAGAATGATTTCTGATGGATCATGTGACACTGAAGACGGAAATAATGGCGGCTGAAAATTTAGCTTTGCCATCACAGAAATAAATTACATTAAAAAAAAGAACACATTTAAAAAGAAATTTCAATATTTCAATATTTCACAATATGACTGTTTCAGCTTTGATGTTGAGTGAACATACAGTATTTTCAAATAATAATAGTTTTTTTTTTCTTTTTTCTTTGTGGTCCTATCTTAGAACTGGTGCGCTTTCAAGAAATAAATAAATAAATACATACATAAATAAATAAAACATGTTGTGTGATATCATATATAGCCTAGGCCTGTATATCATGTACTGTACATGGCCACAAACAGTGTTGGGTGTAACGCGTTACTAAGTAATTTTTAGGTAATTTAATTACAGTTACATATAAAGTACTTACGTTACATACAGTAAATAATAAATATTCGATTATATAGTCCATATGAAACAAAAGCGAGGTAGGCTACAGTCTTTCACGTATATGAAGCTGAAGTGTCTACTTTTAAATGAAAGAATTCAAATCGAAAACTAATATTATCTTGATTATGTAATCCGTATGAAACTAAAGCGAGGTACAGTCTTTCCCGTATCTGAAAGCTTGAAGTGTCTACTTTTAAATGAACGAATTCAAATTGAAAATGAATATTATCTGATTATGTAATCCGTATGAAACTAAAGCTAGGTACAGTCTTTCCCGTATCTGAAAGCTTGAAGTGTCTACTTTTAAATGAACGAATTCAAATCAAAAACGAATATTCTATGATTATGTAATCCTTATGAAACTAAGTTGCGAGGTTCAGTCTTTCCCGTATCTGAGCTCATTATATGCAGTCACCTGCGCGCAAACACCCTCATCTAGATACCAAAAATGTCATTGTTTTTGAAAGAAGTCCTGCTATGAGGAATTAACCTCACACTAATTAAATTCAATTAAACCTCAATTAAATCTGGCACGGCTTTATTCAGCAGAGAAGATCATTTATGTAATTTATTCTTACCTTACCTACATTAGTTAACGTGTTATTTTTGCATAAACCTGTATGGATTTTACTAGTTGGGCTTTTCCTGAACATCTTGCCAAACTGAAACGTATTGTTTAACTTTCTTAAGCTTTTTTGTTATTCATATATTTTGTTATTCAGAGTATTTCTATTTGTTAACCAAAGGAGGTTAAATTTTTTATAAAAATGTTTAAGTATTACAGTTGTTTTAAAGCTAAAAGGCTAAACTATTCTATGTTTGACTCAAATTGAAAGAATAAAGAGTTTAATTTCTATTAAGGTTTATAGGGATTTTAAGATGTAGCCTACTGAGTGATTTGAATAATTAAGTTACTTATTGAGTAACTAAGTTACTTTTCAGACAGAGTAATTAGTAAAGTAATTTAAATACAATATTGACGATGTAATTAGTAATAGTAATCAATTACTTTTTGAAAGTAACTTACCCAACACTGGCCACAAACAAACCATATCAGTCATAGTGTATCACTTATTCAAGTGCATACTCATCTGTGATACACTGAGAAATGAAGGACATGTTCCCAGGCGTTGAAGTGAGAGCTGGATGAGTAACAGCAGCTAATGAGTGAATCTATCGAGTCTCCTCACAGCAGCAGGGCAGAGTAATGCCACAAACAACAATGGCAGGCTTGCTATTGATTTAGCAGTATCGTCTTTTCCTGCCTCCCTCACAATCGCTCTCTTCCCGTCTCTCTTTCTCTCGCAAGCATTAAAGAGGGATTAGTACCCTGCAGATGAAAGTGTCCAGTCCGGAGCCTTTTCGCTTTTCTTCAGAAGTCATTATGACTGTGGTGATACAGTACAAACCTCTTAATTTTTTTTATTCTTAAACGAGAGATCAGGCTTTGAAAACCAACACCTGCCAACAAGAAAATCCTCATAAAATGCTCAGATGATCCAAACGAAGCCCGGTTTCCTGATACATTTACAGCTTGCAGCATTAATGATACAGCTGTGCCTGTTTCCCAAACCAGAATATGAACTGTCTGTATTGCATCACATTTTTCATAATGTGAAATAAAGGGGAGTTTACATTGACTTGTAGAGATAAACTGACCATAGTCATTCATTTGCAAGAGAGTTAAGAGACTTAAGGTTGAGAACATTTTCCAATTATGCAAATAAGCAGCAATAAGATGCAGCTATTAAAAATTGTTAAAGGAATTAATTCACCAAAAAAGGAAAAATTCTGTCATCATTTACTCACTCTCATGTCATTTCAAACCTGAATTTCTCTGTGGAACATATAAGAAGATCTTTTTTTTTCTTTTCTTTTTTTTTTTTTCTTTTCCATAAAATGGAATTCAGTCATCACCAAAACTGTTACCAACATTCTTTAAAATATCTCTTGCATTCTGAAAAATAAAGAAAGACATAAGGGTCAGTAAATAATGACAGAATCCCTATTTATGGGTGAACTATCCCTTTAAGAAAATAATCGGTAACACTTTATTTTGATGGTCCCTTTTGAACATTCTGTTGACACTAAGTAATGTTGCAACTACATGTCAATAAACTCTCATAAGAGTATTAGTAGACTGTCTGCTTCATATCTACTAACTCCTTATTATGTTGGTCTCCCAACAGATATTCTATTGACTATAAGTAACTTTGCAAGAACGTGTCAACTTAATCAAACCCTAACCCTACCAGCCAACTAATACACTACTAACACTCTAATGAGAGTCAGTAGAAATGTAGGTGCAACATTACTTATAGTCAATAGAATGTGTTAAAGGGACCATCAAAATAAAGTGAAACCAAATAATCTATTGTCACTGTGAGTGATTTCATTGTTCTGCATGTTCATGCCAACAGATAAAAAAATAGAAAAAACTGAAAGTTTCAGCATGAGAATATTAATGCTTACAATGTCTTGATTTACACATTGATTATTGCCCAAATGTATATAGATACTGTATCTATACTGTACAAACACTGCCATATTATAAAAACACCATGTTGAAAAATGTTATTGATGTATCACTGTACTTTTTCTATTCATTAATGTTGAATGAATAGAAATAGATGTATACACAAAAATAAAGTGTTTATTTCTTAGTGTCAAAATATTTGATCTCCAACAAAAATAAAATAAAATAAAAATGATAGTATGATTTAGAAAGAAAAATAACCAGTATTATAATACAATTTGAATAAAGTGTTATAACTATGTTAAACACATTTAATTTATGGCATGCTTCACCCAAAAATGAAAATGCTGACATTATTTAATCATGTTGTTCCAAACCTGACTTACTTTCTGTGGAACACAAAAAAAGATATTTCACATAAAAAACATAAAAAATGTTTTTTTTTTTGTTGTTGTTGTTGTTTTTTTGTTGAAGTCAATAGTCACCAAAACTTTTTGCTTACCAACATTTTTTTTTTTAAATATCACACAGTACAGGTTTGGAATGACATGAGGGTTATTAAATTATGACAGATCTTTAATTTGTGGTTAACCTGTCCCTTTAATTATCTTTGACATTATCTTTTTAATATTTCAACAAACTTCCAACAGAGGGATTTTAACAGCCCTTTTTTAAAATCATTTGGGTAGTTGTCATTCAAAAGAAGAGCTGTCCTAAACCTTCATTAAGCACCAGCGTTAAATTACCAATCAAATTAAATTGCTCCTGGGACTAACATTTCCGATTTAAAAATATGCACAAATGCATCTCTGAATTTTCTACAATTGATGTCTCTTCCTTTAAAACCCTGTTTAGATGTGCCTATTTGGACCACAAGGACTAGAATGCACCACAATAAGTTGTCTGACTGGTGCTTACCACTCAGATTCCATAGATAAAAGATAAATAGGCTAGATAAAAGTTTCCAACACAACTTCAACTTACATAAGCTCTCTATAAATCACTTTTTGACTTTCATAACAGCAAAACAAAGCAAAGTAAATAATTTATGGTGCTCTTCACTTTCTTCCGGGAGAGAAAAAACCCTCCTAGGCTCTGAAATGGAGACCAGCCCATGATGAGGTTTGTAATTCGCTCATTTGCTAATGATTACAGGCTGCTGTCAGCTCACATTGTTTTCAGAGTGTCATTGCTAATGAGTTCGCATCTGTGATGCCAGTGAAGCGTGGTAAAGTCACACCACCTTAACCCCTCCCAAACCTTTCAAAATGTGCCAGTTGGAAAAGGTCACATGTCCGGCAGAGGAAAGCATGCTAAGCAAGTATAAGCGGTGGGTGAGCCAAGTTGGTTGGGCAGAAGGTGTTGGAAACCTGTGCATGTGCAGATGTCAACCTATCTATGGTTTCTATATTCGCATGTGCTCATTATTTGATGTGCACGTTCACTCATCCAGAAACTTTTGCTCGTTTTAACAAGCCCCCTCTGCCCCCTTCCACTGGCTCAGTGCCGTCTATGCTTTTGTACTGACATTTGTACATACATTTGTACCAACATCAACCATACGCACTCCTCTTTTCTCTCAGGCTTCGTTAAACATCGCTAAAAACAACCGGAGTCTTTGATCGCTAGTCCTACCTTGTAACCAAATCAGGGCCAACCTGAAATCACCAGCCCTGATCTTTCCGCAGGCTACGATCAACATTACTCTGATATGGAAAGCAAACGCATAATCAAAACATTCCATTGCGTTTTGCCATGACCTTAAGAAACGGTGGATCCGCATGCAACATCTCACGTCTCAGCATTAACGTTGTGTTTCTTGACAGTTGCGGGATCCCCGGGGATGTTATACACAGCAGTGCATCTGTTTTGCTGATGCTACATGTTGATGCCTGCTCAGTTTTCCCATCACCCTGGCGAAGAAAAACAAATGAAAAATCGGAAAATATGAAAATTGATTCGCCTCATTTGTGAGCTGAGCGGAGAATCAGAGGGTTGCTCTGAATGAGAGTTTAACATTTCATATGGCGACTTCACGTTGTGAAACACAGGCTTTGGTGCTTAATGAATGACATCGCACAGCATACTTTTTTATTTCAGTTGTGAAATATGCTCACCCTTAAGTAAGGACACAAGTTTACTTTGGAAACTTTACTAGCAAAGAAACATTACTTTGAAGCAATTTAAAGGAATAGATTGTCCAAAAAATGTTGTCATTATTTACGCACTATATTATAATTTTGAAGGATGTGATGCAACAAAAAGAGACTGGAGCTATCAAGCTTCAAAAAGAATGCAAAATAAAAGTATCATAAAAATATCATTAAAGTTTTCAAAATCAGTCGGAATTAATGTGAATGGGCCTTCATTCTTTAACAAATCTAACCATAACAGTAACTATATTAACGTCAACACCAACAGATGATAACTTTCTATTTATTATTACCATGTGCTGCAGTTTTGTCAGCAGTCACTTTAAGTGTGTTAACTTCTTGTTGAGGGGATTGGTTGCCAATGTTTTTATCATTCATCAGCTGGGAAAACTTATTCCGAAAGTGATTTCAACAATATCATTACTTTAGAAAAAAAAAGGAAAGGAAAGGACGTGATGTTTGGCCAAGCATGGTGACCCATACTTAGAATTTGCATTTCACACACACAGCAGTGAGAAGTGAACAAAGACACACACACACCCGGAGTAGTGGGCTGCCAGTTGGGGGTTCGGTGCCTTGCTCAAGTGTCTCACCTCAGTCATGGTATTGAGGGTGGAAGAGAGTGCTGGACATTCACTCCCCCCACCTACAATCACTGCCAGACCCGAGACTCAAACCAACGACCACTGTTTTACAAGTCTGACTCTCTAACCATTAGGCCACAGCTGCCCTCATGTTGCTGTGATGTGGACTTCCCAATTTTCGCAGAATTATAATGATTATTAAAACTTTATATGTACAGTTATTGTTATTGTTATCACCCTTGGTGAGAATGAGCTTTAAGACCACAATTTAAGTTAATTAACATCTCCCCCTTCATTGATGAATTCAGGAATGAGTTCAATCTGATTCATAAATGAATCATTCACACCAGTGAGCTGACTCAACCAAATCACTGACAAAATCCTTTTCAAAAGAATAATTCACTCACTTCCCGATTCATTCACAATAATTCATTAACATGAACTTAAATTATTTTCATATATCTTTATGTCTACCTTTTTTAAGTTTAAAGCTTCAATCACCATTCATTGTAACTGTATGGGGAAAAAATACAAGTGCATTATTCAAAATCTCTCCTTTAGCGTTTCATAGAATACATTTATATGTATTTGAAACAACATGAGGGTGAGCAAATGACCAAATTTTTGTATATTACATATAGACACAAATCAAGGCTCTGGAAAACACATGTGAACAGCAACACACATTAACAAGCTGTAAACCTTCTCACTGTATGTGTAAAAAACAAACCTGAACCCTTCCAATATATCCATCAAGCACAGCAGAGCAGAGGATTATAGAGCTCTGAATGCTGTGGCCTTGGATTTATCCACTGTGAGAACGATAAGAAATGCTGAGCTGGTTATAGAGCCTAGCCTTAGAGAAGCAAATAACATTATCATTAAACTCCTTTGCCGTAGCGTGTGTTGATTAAAAGCTAAACCAATATTTTAGAGAGAAGCTTCAAGGAGTAGAGCTATAAGAAATGCTTAATATTAATCCATATTTATTACGATCGCAGTTGGATACTGTGATATGTTAATAATGTAAATTAAGCAAAATTAGGAAAATGAATGGGAGAGAAAGAGAGATCATGCGAGATGCGAGAGAGCTTAATAAAATATGTTATGTAATAACCCTTCGGCAAGGGGACAAATTATTAATTTTACCCTCAAGATAAGACACAGGAAAACACAAGAACAAAGAGACAAACACACTGCACAAGCACTGCTCATGCATAACAAAGGCAGACTGGATGGCTGATATATCACAATTATATAAGGAACTGCATGCTACAATATTTGCACACACTTAATAAGACAATAAAAATGGGCTTACCTGTTTGTTTTCAAGATAGACACAGCAGGCAGGCAAAAACAGAAGAGAAAGAAAAGAATATTAATGTAATGTAAAATTCAAATGTGGACTCAATAAGACATTTTGATTTTCTACTCTAAAAGTTTGCATCCATACTATACGTCTGGACTGCACTGTTGACTCAGGCTCTGTTATCATGTTGTGTCTACAGTATGTATACTGTGTTGGTTGTTATATTGTTTGCTTTGCTTGTTTTGTCTGTGTATTCTATGTTTATTCTTTGTAAGTCACCTCAGACACTGGTTGAAAGCACTGAAGTCAACATATCATTGCTATTAGTAGAGAAGACACTGCAAGTCATGTGCAGCCATGAATAGGCGACCTACTCCATGCAGAAAAAAAAAAAAAAAATTCTAAAAGACTGAAGTGATCGTGAGTACACGTTTTTTTCCTCAAAAGTATATTTATTATTACACATGTAAAAATTATGCATTAGCATAAAATTATCACCAATTACACCATTAAATCACTTGACTAGTGTAGTTCTCAATTATATATTTCCTGTTCAAACAGGAACTACTGTATGAAATACATAATTAAAGGGATAGTTCACCCAAAAATTAAAATTCTATCATTAATTACTCACCCTTGTGTTGTTCCAAACACAGAAGACCTTCGTTCATATTCGGAACACAAATTAAGATATTTTTGATGAAATCCGAGAGCTTTCTGACCCTCCATATACAGCAAGGGAACTACCACGTTCAATACCCAGAAATGTAGTAAGGACATCATTAAAATAGTCCATGTGACATCAGTGGTTCAACCACTTTAATTATTTAATAAAGCTAAGAGAAGACTTTTTGTGCGCAAAGAAAACAAAAATAATGACTTTATTCAACAATTTCTTCTCTCATCTTCACAAAGACAGTTTTATGTACAGCTGTTATTTTATGTAAACAGTTTGTTTACAGCTTGCAAACAAGGCACAGCACATCCAGGTTCTACTGTATGTCAGAACGCCGGCTCCTGCATCAGCAGCATCACATGCATGCGTTGTGGTACTTTCGTGAATGTGTGCAAAGACTCCTTTTTTTCTTTGTGCACGAAAAGTGTTCTTGTTGCTTCGTAAAATTATGGTTGAACCACTGATGTCACATGGACTATTTTAATGGTGTCCTTACTACCTTTCTGGGCCTTGAACGTGTCTGTTGCGTTGCTTGGATTTCATGAAAAATATCTTAATTTGTGTTTCAAAGATGAACGAAGGTCTTATGGGTTTGCAACGAGGGTGGGTAATTAATGACAGAATTTTCATTTTTGGATGAACTAACCCTTTGAGGAGTCATCCCTTACAAAATAAACTTAGTTACTGTACATTGATTTCGATCATGATCTGCAACTTTCTAGTCAGCTGCAACTTAAAACTCGATTTGAACCATGATTTTTAACTAGTTGGTAGCAGGTGGTATTTAAAAAATAGGTGTTTGTTTAAAAAACTGCAACTGAAAATTGTTCTGAACCATAATTTTTTTAAATTGATAGGCTTTGCAGTATGCAGAGCAACATTTATTCCAACAGCTTCTTGATGTGTACCTGCATGAAAAAGCTAAATAATGACTCTGCTGGAAGCAGGAGCTGTGACATTCAGACAGAGGCGATAAGATAGCACAGCCTCAAAGAGCAGACCTCAAACAGGTCAAATCTGTCAAACAGATGCATGAAAGCGAGTTTGCATCCCGTTAATCTTTCTACAGAACCATATCCGGATTCCCTCCCTTTATCTCATGGAACTAAGGATAATAAAAGAGATCTGGGTGGACAGTTTTATGAAAGAGAGAAAAAAATTGCCTCATGTTATTACGCAAGTCTATTAATGAAAAGTTTCGCACTGCATATCAGCTTCTCATTCTTTATCATATTTCCTTATTATGAAAATATTTCAAAAATGTGTGCATTAACTCATGATAATCTGGTAGTCAAGGGCTGCTTCAAGAGTCTGACTCTAATCAATGCATGTCCCAGTATCAGAGAAAGCGACAGGGGCTAAATAATGCCTTCACGAACATTCTTCTCATTAATGCCTGTTCTGCTTCATTAGGCTCTGGGCTGCTGCCAATGAGATCGTCCATCATGCACACACATGCACACACACGCACAGCCTCAACAAATCCTGAAGAGACTCTTCACACACACACACACACACACACACACACACACACACACACACACACACACACACACGTCGCAGCGGGTTCACGTAATTCCACACATCATTTGCAACTGACACATTACTTCATTTTGTCTGAATTATGTATCTATCTTTTTATCTGTCCATCCATCCATCCACCTAGATTTATTTCTTATAGCGCACAGACGTC
Organism: Acrossocheilus fasciatus; assembly: GCA_036784905.1. Classification (NCBI taxonomy): domain Eukaryota; kingdom Metazoa; phylum Chordata; class Actinopteri; order Cypriniformes; family Cyprinidae; genus Acrossocheilus; species Acrossocheilus fasciatus. The sequence continues at coordinate 13,931,558 of CM071961.1, forward strand.
AGACGATCAATTACAGAACTTTTCAGTTGGAGGGCTTAATTACTTCTCATGTTCCCACAGCCATCTGGCAGGTCCTCTGGCACCTTCTCTCATCTGGCGCAAACTGATTGATACCCAGTGTGATGGAAATCCCTTAAAAACACTGTAAATCTCAAAGAAACCACACAAAAAAGTCAATTTTGTAATTAATTTATTAATTAAAGTGCAGGAATCTGAGTTGTGTCCAAACAAGGCACAACAAGGTGAAACCAGAAATTATTTTTAATGTATAAAATTAATTTTATGTTAGCGTTTCCTTTCTTTTTGTGTGAAACACACACACACACACACACACACACACACTACCATTTAAAAGTTTGGTATAATTAAGATTTTTAATATCTTTAAAATAAATCTTTTATGCTGGCCAAGGCTGCACTCATTTGATGAAAAATACAGTAAAAACATTAATATTGTAAAATAGTATTACAATGTAATGTTTTAAATGTTTTCTATGTTCTATTGTACTATGTTTTAAAATAAAATGTATTCCTATGATAGCAAAGCTGAATTTTCAGCAGTCATTACTCCATTCTTGAGTGTCACGTGTTCATTCAAATTATTATTGTTACTGTAATTAATTTTGATTTATTTAATTATGATGATTTATATGATTACTATTATATATTCTACTTCTGTGCTGTAATGTCATGTAGCCCCACCCACCCCGAAAAAAATAATTGGACCAGTATTGGCTGTGTCTCATCACACAACATTTTCGCTTTCAATGTGGACAGGCAAATTGCTTGTGGCTGCAAACGTATCATGTCACATCCGGTTAGGACACGGTGTCAAAGAGTTCAGATGTGGCGGTAAAGTCTAAATCAAGAAGCCTGTGGTGAAAGAAATCGAATAAAATTAAGTTACAGAGAGTTGACAAAGGTCATTGTGTAGTTTGAGCCCTTTTCTTCAAAGGTTTGGAAAGAAGTTTACAGAATTTGTGTTATAATGCTGTCAAGGGACCAAAAAGTGGATTTGCAGGACACCCATGAGTGTGTCCGTAAACACGGTTCGTTTTTCTTTCTGTAAGCTGTCTAACTAGGGTTTTCATCTAACCATGAGCCAAAACTCAGCCTGCTGCAAACCCACAGGTCTTTGTCTTTGCCATTTTTGAGCTGATGCAGAGAACGAGTGAATGCGAGAGAGAGAGCGAGAGACTGCAGTATCTGTCAGCTGTAGCTGTGTCAGCAGCCTGAGTAGACCGATCAGATGCTTCAAACTATCCCAAAGGTCAATTAGATCGGCTGACACTGTCACAAGCCTCCCACTTTTACCCCTGTGGCTGCAATAGGACAATTTCTGACTAAAAGTGGACCAACATCTGAGAAAAAAACATACACGGCCAAATGTGGCCACCGCCTTCTATTGCTCAACAAGCACATTTTGCTGTCCATGTATTTTTGGTATGGATGATTCTTCGACCACAGGCACTTCTGCCCCTGTGGACTTGCAGTATAGAAAATAACCTCTCTAAAAACACACTTTTTACATTCTCACTGTGAAAACAGAAGAATTATGACATTTTCACTACATAAATTTCCACATCTGAAATTATGAGTTGTGTTTAACAGCAATAGTGCATTTTCATTTTGGATATAAAACTTACCAAAATTACCAAATTTTTGGTATACAATGTCTGACTATTTTGTCTTGCTTACAGTAATTTTAGCATTTTATTGTATACCATTTTATGTAGCTAAAATATAAACATATTTCACTTTTTGCATAATTTTTCAAAATTGCAGCCTGATTGGGAATTGATAAACAAAAATATTGTTCACAAGTGAAATTTACCTTGATTTTTCTCTTTTTTTCACATATTTAATCTCAAGCTCTTCACTGACACTGTTCACACTAACAAAAACATGTTCAATATGGTGGACACCACCGTACAACTGTGGCAAAGCCATAATTTAAAAAAGAAATCTATATATTTTTTTTTTCTTGATCAACTACTGTGATACTGAAAATGTTTATGTTTATTTCATTATTAGTTAGTCTCTCATAGGTTTAAACAAGTAACAATTATTATTATTATTTATTTATTTTATTTTTTGTGATGTATTTCCATAGTTTCAGATTGAATGGGGACAATGCTAAAATCTAAAAATAATACTTTTTGCTACAAAGTAGCAAAAATAAATGAAAGCTTTGATAAAAAGTTTCTAAGATTTTAATTTAAAAACGTTTTAATCTTTTATATGTCAAGGCCTGGGACATTAAAGTGCCAGAATTAGAAGAAACACTCATTCACTGTGTTGAGTGTTTTGTTACAGTGTTGCAAGCCAGTGTCTCATTGTCATTGTCTCATTCCTGACAATCTACTGACCTTCAAGAACGGAAGATTTCTGTTTAACATCTACTCCATAAAAATGTCTCTTTTTCTGCAGAATAATGCAGGGGTCTTTAAAACATGTAACACAAAAAGCAAAACCAAATATCACTTCTCAGTGAAAAAAAGAAGCTGTGACTTTCCCTCTCTCAAAGGAAATCATTAGGACGTTACCTATCCTAGCAAAGGGAGTTTCCAATCCACAGCGCTCCGGCTCGAGCTAAGCTCAGACTCTTCTTTCCACAGTGGGGTCGTGTAAAGCTCTATTATAGGCCTCTCGTGTGAATGCTATCACTGTGTTCTACACAGAAAAGCCGGCATCACTGCAACCAACTTCTCCCGCACAGGTACCGCCATGCTCTGCCCCATGTGGCTCCGCTCTTGGATTTATCTTATCAAATCTTTTAATATGGATCCAGCAACTCTCCGGAGACGGATTACATGACCTATTTCACTCGCGCATTCTGCCTGACATTTACACAGCTGGAATTCAGATGGTAGATTTGGTCTGAACCAGTAGCCAGGCAATTCAAGAGAGTAAGACAGAGAACGAAAGAGAAAGAAAAAAAGTCTCGAAGGGCCCAGAATCAAGCGCCCCCTAGGAGTGGGTTAAAAATGAACAAAACCCAAATGGCAACAGATTTTTATTTTAGTTCTACTGTTAATGTAGGTGACTGCTATAAGGTGTGACGGATCGACGGCCCTCCCCCTCATCATCATCACCACCCCGTCCCTTATTCGCCGCCCTTCACCAGGCTCCCGACTGGAGTGGGTGGATGAGAGGAGGGGCGTGGGACTAACGTGGGCTGGCGGCGTGTGATGAGGCACAGCTGGACTGAATTAAGCCTCATCACCGCCGCCGTTAAATGCCGAGCGCGCCTCTCCTCGAGAGACCGGTCTCTTCCCCCGTGCATGCACACTGGTGTCCTTGTGGGTCCAGGAAGGGTGCGTCGAGGGACATCGCGCCGCCGAGGATGTGAGCCGCGGAACCTCCAGGGTCATCGTGCAAGCCGCACCCGTATAACGGCCGTCGGGCCAGGATGCCGGGCCGTCCATCCCGCCAATGCCCGTAAGAGGCAGAAGAGGAAGAGCCGCCGCTCCAGAGAAGCCGCCGCCCCTCGTGCCCAGGACCGCGGGAGCGTGTGCGGCCACCTGACTCCGCCCCTTGCCTGGACCCTGCCCTCTTGGAACACTGCCCTCCTTCACGAGCCCCGCAGCACATCGAGGACACCAGATCCCCCCTGTTTTGTGGACACTTATTCCCCCTGAACACTTTATTTTATCATTTTTGTTTAATAAAAACCTCTCCGAGGCCTGACGCCACACCCACTGTGTCTGTCGTTGGCTCCTCCCGTCACAAAGGCTACAAATTTATTAAAACATGTTAATGTATCCCATCTATCAGAGTTCATGTAGAAAGTAGTCATGTCCAACTGCTAAACGATTTTAAACAACTTTTTCTGAATCAAAACATGTCTCAATGATTCGTTTATTAATCAGTCTGACCCAGTTCTCAAGTTCAACTCACTGACTCGATCGGTTTATAGCGGGTTTCGAGTTAATAGCTCAGTTGAAGATTATCAATGAACAACAATCTCATATCTCATAAAGCTGCTGTATGAATTCAGAAGAGTTGGGATATAGTGAACAAGTCATATTGACTTTTATAGTGCTTTAGTATTCTGTTTGATGCTTGAAAGCCTCAGCCGCATTCATTTCATTCACAATTGTTCAAAATTATACTTTTTGAGTTCCAAAGAAGAAATTATACAGTTTTGGAGAACATTAGAGTAAAATAATAAAAAGAAATAAAAAAATAAAAACTTTAGAAATTCATGAATTGAAAAACCTTTCTTACTGCCCTTTTTATGAAGATACATACTGCAGTATAATGGCGCTCACACAGTGATCTCTGTAGTCAAATGACTCTCTCTTTAAGCTTTTTAGAAGATTTAGAATGTTTTATAAATCTTTGAAATACATTAATCTGATCTGAAACAACTTTTAAACTTTCAAAATATGTATCTAATAAGTACATATATATATATATATATATATATATATATACATATACATATATATATATACATATACATATATATATATACATATATATATATATATATATATATATATATATATATGTACTTATTAGATACATATTTTGAAAGTTTAAAAGTTGTTTCAGATATATGGAAATATATGGAAATATATAATATATGGAAAGTTTACAATGCTTTTGTTGCTATACTTGTTCATTACTTGCAAACACTGGCTGACATGAGCATTTTAAGCTAAATGCTTCAGCATTTACCTCCAAGGCCTTTTTAATAAGCATACAATGAATAGAAATTAAAAAGGTTGTGTAGCCCTACCACAATAAATTGGGCAAGTGTATGTATTATTATTTTTTTTTCCCCACAAGCACTTCTCCCCAAAAGAAAGCAGTTTAAAAAACTTCACACTCCCATTACGTGAAGGTACTGCATTTTTTTCGCATTTGTTTACATGCTGATATTAATTAGCAACCCAACAATGAAAAACACATGCACCTATTGGGCTGGAAAGATACCTTTGTGAAGCAACCATCTGAAAAACAAGAACAAGAATTCCCAGGTAAAATGGGAACTCTAAACAAAGCTCCAATGCAAAATCGGTTTAACCTTGGGATTTAAGCAGAATTAAAATACATTCATTGTTGTTGGCCTCATGTGAAATGAGTTTATTCCCTTCAGATTCAGCACTGACGTTTTTAGGCTACCTCATTAATGAGTGACAGCTTAGACGGCACCTCCATTCAAACCAATCACCATACCCGCTGCAATTATGCCTTCAAAATGAACAAAATAATAAATGTTTCCCAACTCTAGTTCACTCAGATTTACCAACCAATTCTTAAATCCATAACAGGCAATTTATTAATAATAATAATAAATGTAAACCTTTTTCTTTCTTCCTTTTTTATAAAATTGAAACTTTAAAAGGGAACTTTTAGTTATCAGTCTCAGATTCTAAAGGTATTTTAAAAATGTTTTAAACCTCTTGAGTGTTTCACTCAATGGTGGTAAGAATTTAAAAACAGGAAGTAAAAGCCCAATAGAGTAACTAAACGAAACTTTCAGTAATCCAGAGGGAATCATGTTTGCAGAAGACCAACTCTGAAAACAATATAATGCAATATTCATGAGAAATACTCCTGTGTTCACTGACTTAACAACAATACAAATGAAACAGGGTTGAATGGAGCTGTTGTCTATACACAGGGCTTCTTAGCTTTTCTTCAAACTACAAACAATAATCCAGTCAGGTTTTTATACAAATTAGAAAATTGAACAGATATTATCAAGTTTAATTTCTTAAAACAAATGCACTAGATATTAGGTTTTGTTATCTTTGGATTTTGGATAAAATAAGTCATAAAAGTGGTTCACATCCACATTATTACACACAGACATTAATCATCTTCTGAAGTCATATGATACATTTCAATATCAAAGGATTCAGTATTCAAAGCTATCATTCAATTCCGACTTTTCTTGAACGATCTGGCGTTTCTGAATCTGAGCCTGTAAGTATGTTTTATTATTTGAGAATTCGGTGAAGTGCAGCATAATGCATGTTGTCTGTTGTTCTTACGATCACAAGTGCAGAGATGGGTTTATTGTCACACAACTGCACTGCTGCTTGTCTACTGCAAATACATGTAAGTATCATACCACCATGTCATTTTCTGAATCTGACTCGGGCTTGAACTGATATGGTAAAACGACTTTATTTACCATCTTTATAATTGCTTTGGAAGCTAAAGATATGCTTTGACGTTGCATTTCTGAAACATGCTTGAGATGTTCGGGCCAATCACAACACACAATCACAGCCCAGACTTTCCAAAACCCATCAATTTCTACAAAGCCCCTCCTTCTGAATAGTTCAGTATGCTCTGATAGGTCAGCTCGCCTATCAGAGCATACTGAACTATTCAGAAGGAGGGGCTTTGTAGAAATTGATGGGTTTTGGAAAGTCTGGGCATAGAGGAATTACAATAATGTGCAAAATGTGAAAAATAACATTGTTTTGGAACAATAAAGCATGCTAACGTATTCTACTACACGCAAAACACAAAATAATGATCGTATGATCATAGTATCGTATGACCCCTTTAACTAAAACTATTGCTTTTGAAACATGTTTGTTAATTATAATGAAACTGAAATAAACTATAAATATAATAAGAACTTAAACAAATGAAACTTAAAATGCAAACTGGAAATGTTCTTTTGCCAACTAACTGAAATAAGTTAAAACTAACATATTCAGTTGGTGCAAATTATTTTGTAAGAATTAACAAATTTCATTTTGTTTGAATTTGAAATAATAAATGCATTAAATATACATAATACACCAAATGAGTCCATATTTTTTAATAAATTGAGTGAGCCAATGATCCCATTCATAAAGAGAGTCACTTGCTTCATTTCTGAATCAATCAGCCATTTAAACTTAATGACTTAATCATTAACGCCAGCTATATATAGCTTATACGGTATATATATATAAATGATCCTAAATAGTAATATTTACAAAAATAAAAAATTATACAAATGCATATAGCAAAATATCGAAAAATGAAAATAAAATAATTAAAATGAACAATTAAAATACAAAACAATACAAACAAAAGCTAATTCAAAATCTTAATACATTTATAACAGAATACTAAAATGACACTGGTTGCAGCCCAGTGGAGTAGCATATTATCATTGAGTAGCATTATTTTTTGGGTGAACTATGCCTTTAAACATTGTCTGTCCTCTCTTAAACCTTGCAAATTCTGATTTGCACATCGAGCGGTAGGTAAGCCTTTACCCACACTGCAATCTTCCTCTTCACCGCTCCCGATTCAGGCCTGATAGTAACTGCATTAGCATTACAGGAATATTATATTCAGGCAGTCAGGTGTTTCTGTAGATTACTTAAATGAGCCTATTTGTTTGAGTGGTGGACCACCAAGAACAACCGCTGTGTGCACTTTCCACACAAGGTGATAAAATGCTTCCACACTGCGTTAAAAACGAGGATGTTTGTAACAAAATTCAACCGATTTTCCACACTTACAAGGGCAGGAGTTGATGGTAATCACAGACTCACCAGTAAACCAGTAGCGGTGGTGGTCAGGGTAACCGCGACAAGAGCTAATCAGCATGGACTGGGAAAATGTCACAATTACAAGGCCTCTAAAGGGCTCTGGGCTCTTTCTCTTTTTTCTCGCATCCTGCGGTTACATCCGATGTTGGGTTACAACAACTGAACAACAGCCGACCAGTTTAGCAGTCAGGGAAAACAGAGTACTTTCCATATAACCTTTGTAAGTCCTTTGACATTTCAGATATGCCCTCGCTCATCTTTGTCAAGACGCCTGTAAAGCTCGGCACTAAATAAAAGAGGATGGGGTGGAAAGCAGAGGGATGATAACCTCGGGTGCAGATACAGGCGTCAGAGAGAGGAAGATGGCAGCCAGTCAGGTGTGACAAAGTGCTGGTCTGGTCTTTATCCAGGCAAGATGGAAATGTCACGACTGGTTTAATATGCCAGCTGATACCTGTTGCACATACAGCAGAGTCGCTGTTTTAAATGAATGCAACGAGTCGAGAAGTTCAGTGTTTGAGACAACAACTGATGCGGAATATATATTTAGTTTAGATTGTAGCATTGGGGATGAAAATCTTTTTTTTTTAAAAATTGGTTTCAAATCTGTTTTTAATGGTTGCATTAACAATCTTTTAAAGCTTGTAATTGCTTGTAATAATAAATTAATTAAATATTTATTAACTTTGCAAAAGACATTCCAAAAATTTACCTTAAGTTCGCTAATGTTCAAAATTTTGCGGTAAGTTTGATTAATCAAGGAAGCATTAAATTCATCAAAAGTAAAGATTTCTCAAATAAATGCTGTTGTTTTGAATTTTTTATTCCTTACAGAATAAAATATGAATAAATATTGTTTCCACTAATATTTTAGCAGAACTAATATTTAAGCCATGGGAAGCAGAGGAGACTTCTTTCATAAAAAATAAAAATTAATTAATTAATTAATTTAATTTAATTAAATAAATCAACACCAAACTTTTGAATAGCAGTGTAACAATAGTAAATAAACAAATACATGTGCAACATTTAATTCATTAATATTTCTAAATTTTATTGAAATATTAATGAAACAAAATATATAATGAGTAAAAAGATAGCATTCGGATAGAAATAGTTAACCCAGCTGTTCAAGAGTTTCTTTTCATGACACCCAAAACTTCTGAATTAATAATCCTTTACTAATTCAGTTCATTTTTGTAGTGTGTGATACTGACAAATTTGCATTAAAATGATGCAAAATCCATGAGTGGAAAATGTCTAGCAGCTGTTTGTGCTTGTTTGGCACTTACTTGCCTGACACTGCGATAAAGTGCTCAAATTGACAATTTACTCTGTTTCTGAAGTACAATGACATCCTGATTTACAGTACAATGGCAATCCGGTGCACTGGTTTTGTTAATACCCCAGGCTTTCTGAGTTTCAACACGCAAACCTCGACCCAATCTTGCATTTTGTAGCATTCAAATCCCATCAAAAGACACCAAACATGGCGTAATGAGTATTTGACATTCCTTACACAAAAACAATTTCCTCTGCAATGCAAATACATTTCATTAAAAAAAACTCGATTGGAGGGACTAGTGAAGGAAGGTGGAAAAAGGCACTGAATAATGTAAACGAATCCCCTCAGGGACACCTGGCTGTAAGAGCAGCACCATATCAAAACTATCTGATCAAAGACAGGCCTTTAAATATGTTCAAATGAGGCTTATTTTCTAAAGTCCATTAAATGAAGAATCAAAAAGCAGGAGGCTTCATTATCTCTTGCATCGCTTACATAGAAAACAAGAGATTAATTAGGGCTGCGCTGTGTCTCACGGTGAGGGGAGCTCCGAGATGACATGTCTGCTCTTCTTGGGAAAGAATAAAAGCACTGAAGCAATCTGCACGGACAAACTAATTACACTAAATTATATAACGTTCCTCTCACACACGGGACGACTCATTCAAGTCACTTACTGTGGTATTAGAATGTCAGGATGAGTAGTTCACAGCCTTGAGGAGCCTTTTGAAGCCTACAATACAACTTTATAATTAGAGCACAAGAAAGTTTTGATCCTATAGTCTGCTGGCAAACATTACAATAGATCCAACTTCTAATATACTTTCAGACTTAAAGAAATCACTTTGATCCCTCTTTAATTAACTAGACTAGATGTCTTGTTTGAAATCTTCGTCTTACAAGTTATAACAGAACAAGACACTTCAAATTGGAAGCCACTGAAGTCATGGTATGGGTAAAATATTTAATGGTGTCACACAAATATTATAATGGGGTGGGTACTTGGATATATGCTGTGGACAACCAAAGTCAATATTAGGGTGTATGGATATTAAAATTCTATCCAATACTGAGAAGATGATAATTATTTTGCTGCCATGGCCTATAACTGTCTAATATTAGAATTGTATACTATTTAATATGAAAATAATAAATAATAAGCAACAGTTCATATTTATGTTTAAATGTTAATTTTTCAAACTTTACCACTCAAAAGTGTCGAGTCAGTTTTATTTTATTTTATTTTTAAGAAATTAATACTTTAATTCAGCAAGGATGCATTATCTTGTTTAAAAGTAAAAGTACAGACTTCTGCATTGTTACAACACATTTCTATTTCAAATAAATGTTGTCCTTTTGAACTTTCTATTCATCAAAGAATCCTGAAAAAAAAATAAAAAAATAAATCAAAGTTTCCACAAACAAATATTAAGCAACCCTCTAATGGAAACAACAGCAGTCTTTTCTTTACAATCAACAAAATAAGTATGTTTTCATAAAAAAAATAAAAAATAATTAAAAAGTATGTTTTCAACAAAATGTTTTCACCAAAAAAAAAAAAAGAAAAAAAAATCAAAAAGAAAATAAGTAAATCTAAGCTTATATATATATATATATATATATATATATATATATATATATATATATATATATATATATATATATATATATATATATATATATATAAGTGTGCAGGAGTGTGCACTTCAGAAGACAACAGAAAAAAAACCCCATCTAATTCAAAGCCATTGTGTTTCCTGTGCAGTCAGTATTGGCAGAGAGTGATCACCTCGTAGCACAATTAGGGTGTTGTGCTCTCAGTTTCAGACAAACAGAGCCTTAATCTGGGGCTGGAGAGTAAATCAAATGTGAATGCTTCATCCTGTGGGTCCCTCCTTTTCTCTGTGTAGTCTGAATTGTAATGTATAATAAATGAAGGAAACACGTTTGAAGCTTTGATCTCATAATAAGCCTGACTAAACGTGTGTTTGGATGATGCCTTACAGATATTTCCACCCAAAAAGCAGTCAGATTTGGACCTTTAGATCTGTTTGAGAAACCGTTTTTCTTATTGTAAATGAGAGTTGTCACAATTTGATATAACATAATAGAAAGATATAGTAACTAATGAGATGGACAAAACAATCTACACCTAAAAAGTGTAAAAAGTGTAAAAAAAACAGAGGTTACAAAAGGCAAGAACTAATTTGGGTTCCTCAAAGGAAACTCTTTTTTCTAAGTGCAAAAAATGTTTAAGTAATCTGAAGAATGGTTTCCTAGTACTATAAAGAACCTTTTGAGAAAATAAAAAAGGTTCCATAGATGTTTACGGAATAGTTCACCCAAAAATGAAAATTTGATGAAAATGTATTCACCCTCAGGCAACCAAGATGTAGATGAATTTGTTTCTTCATTGAAACAGATTTGGAGAAATTTTTTTCTCAATGCTTGATCTGTGAATATTTCTCTCCTGGTTCAAACGGGATGAAGTTTTCACTAAAGAAAGTAATAATATGGATAGAGGACTATTTTAGCTGGAAGCAAGGGTAGCCTAATTGATGGTGGATTTGTTTATTACAAACACACAACTTTTTGCTTCACAAGACCTTAATTGATGGACTGCAGTCATGTGGATTATTGTGATGTTTTATCAGCTCTCATTCTGACGGCACCCATTCACTGCAGTGGATCCATGGGTGAGCAAGTGATGCAATGCTACATTTCTCCAAATCTGTTCAGATTTTTTTTTTTTAAAGTTCTGTTTGTCAATTAAGTACCTTTATTTTAAGAGTGTAAGGTTCTTTAGTACAACAACACACTGTGTAAATGGAAAAATCATTAAAGAAATGAATGCATATCTTAAACCGTGAACTACATCAAAATAACTGAAGCAGCATGTTTTTACAAGCACAATTCTACCGAATGCTTTTCAAAAGGATGGGGCAATATCAAAGAACAACAGAACGATAATGCAAACACTTGCCAATCTGTGTTGTGCTTGGCATTCTTCCTAGACTGTGAATAAAATATGCCCTTTTATCTCAGATGTAGGTTTGAAATGAAATTCACCGCTGTGAGGGTGAGCAAAGCATTTGTTGGAGGACTGCTCTGGCAGAAACTGACATAAGGCTAATGTTTTCGGTTGCATGGATGGGGGAAGTCAGTGAGGATATGTCCATTAAACTGCCACACTTCAGACTACGCTATTAAACGTAATGGCTTCTATCACTGTTGTATGTTCTAGTGAGTTTCTGCTGACTTCAATAGAAATCAATCACAACCTCTCTTGCAGGTTAAGATGTTAAAAGCACACTCGCATGGTGATGTGGTGAAAATGTGTTCGAATTCTCAGTGTATGTCTTTTTTTTTTTTTTTTTTAAATAGATCAAGCTTTAAACTTCATTTTATCAATCAGTTCTGTCAATAAATGAATCTATACACTTCCAAGTGTAGATGAAAAATGACCTATTGGCGTAAAGATAAAGCAATGGTCTCAAGCGGCAATAGTAAAGCTTGAGGAAATACATGCAAGTGCTTGATATGCAATTAATAACTTTACAGGCCAACAACTGTTATTTAAAATCAATTAAATTGCCTCCTGTGATGGGAAAACAACATGAAATCCAACAGAAATGATTTTTGGACCAATGGGAGCAGCTTTTAAAATACATGTTTTTTAATTAAATGAATTAGTCCCACACAGAAATAATTGTGCAATGTCTCCATGGTTTTTTCTTTTGACCCACTGAAATGTCACAAGCTTTTGATAGAAATGGATTCACTAAGTGCAAAAATAGCACCTTGCTGCTTTTAAGAACATGGCAAATATCCGGTACAGTAAACCCATACACTAATTCAACTGTCTTCTACTGACATCCCACTTCATAGCTCAAAGCATCTTTTCCGCACTGTTAGGATCTTTTTTCCGTACTATCCATTTTTCAGCCACTTCCTGTGTCTTTTATGCTCCGGAATCCATGATATCACTGCCCTCCCGGCTGTTGGTTCACTTTCAATCAAACCTTTGCTTGTGATAAAAATGGAAACAGACAGAATAACCATATTCAGGTGAGGGAGACTGATCCTTAAAGGTAAGTTCCAGCATGTGCACTCTTTGCTAGAGACAATACCACAGTATAACTGCAATACCACAAAATAACCACAGAGATTAAAGAAATAAAAAAATACCGCAATACTCAGAAGGCTTAAGCTTATGAATGTCTTGGAAGTTAGTAGGCTATTTATTAATTTCCAACTAATTAAGTAAATAATATAATATACGATAAATGAGGCAATATGAAAAAAAGTCTGATTCAATGAAGGAGAAGAGAGCTGTGCTAGATGATTTCTCATGCATTGTGTGTGCATCCATATGCATAAGTGTGTGTATGACAAAGACAAAACAAGCCCAAGCCAAATCATTTTCCTGGCTTTGCATCACATGATGTTTTCTCAGTGCAAGACAAAATAAACCTTTGCTCCGTTGACTGTATCTCCTATATTTATGGTAATTAGAATACTTAAGCGAAAGTAATAATAGTCCACTATTGCCCCCCGTGCTTGCTAAAAGGGAAGAGCACAATTCTCAATATTACTTCCTATGACTGAATTTGTGCATTTGATGCCACAAATTAAAGTTCATTTTAAGGGTCAAATGAGGTAAAAACATTTTTAAAAAGAGTGCCTTAAGGTAATAACTGCCCATTTTCTCTTTTAAAGAGTATTTCCTCCTGGCTGAGGAAAAAAGCCCATGTTTGGAAACTCTGTAAGACATATTTATACAGTTACGGCAGTAAGATACTGTTAGCTAAAATGAAGAAATGGCAACTGTCTCCTGTACAGAAGACATAATCTCTTGTGAATGAGTCGCTGATGCTGGCAATCCCTCATAAAAATTCCCACCCATGATAAAGCTCAAATTTACATAAATTTACTGTAGGCAAGATTGTAATAAGATCACACAGGCTGCTTCACACTTGCAGCACAGTGTTGTCATAAACAGCGCTCTTTACATAGCTAAAAAATTCATGAGCTTGCATTATGAATGAATAAGTAGGGTGGACTGTACTATTAAACATAAATATACATGCCAAAAAGTTCTTCTGCTGTGGACAACAGAGAACTAAAAAAAGAAGAAAAAAAATTCCCTCAAACTTCATTGCATCTTCATCTTCTGCAGTCAAATACAATTTAATGAGCTAGTCAAAGAGGAACATCAAAATACATTCAGAGAAATGAATCTCTAAAGATCCTGCCGAAATGTACCAGAGGCAAGGGGGTGCGAAGACTTCAATAAAATTTTCTGACTTTTGCCCTCAAACTCATCATCAACTCAGCCTCTGGAGGCTGCATGATGTTCTGTCCTACCTCAAGAGGTAGAAGCAGCCAGGAGACACGTGCCAATATTGCACGGTAGTCTCCACACATCTGACAGGTTGATTTGAATACGGCTGTAATGAGATCATTCAAAATGCAGGGTGTGTTCAAGCCTCTTAGACACAAAGTCATACTTGCTGGTAATGAAATACTTCTACACTACTTCACATACATACGTAATAGGGGTGGCCGATATACTGGTAGACACAATTAACCAGTAGAAATTTGCCAGCCTGTAGAGATTCTGGACTATCGTTTCTGTCACGGTTATACGCTCACATGATGCTGCTGTGATATATGGTCATAAAAACGTAATGTTTGTATGCGATTTTAAACTTTGCGGTTTAAAAACAAGTCATTTTAAACCGCTGAAATGCAATCAGCAGCAAAATAGAATTAATTTCGCTATATCTGCTGCCTTTCTGAGAGACTGTTTCAGAGCGCTGTCAGAGAGGCACACACGTGAAGACGGTTCTCATAGAGCTTATACTACTGTTTCAGCTATTAAAATAGTTCAGTTTTGTATGAAATGGCAAAGTGATTGTATTTTGTTTCGTTATTTTATTAAGGTAATTTAGAAAAATGTTTGGAGCATTTTTTATTCGTTAAAATGTAAGTTTTTGTTTTTTAAAGTAACGACCAAGCAGCCAGTGGCAGACAGTGCCTATGTTTGATCAATTTAGCCTTCTCAAATCAACACGACTTGTCTAAAATTAAATCTATAGTTATAAAACATCTCCACAATGTTAGTGTAAACGCTTAACCTAATTAAATGTGCGCTGATGCATATCCAAACGTTTGTGTGGAGAGTGGAAGCTGAAGCGCGCTTTTCAGGACATGGAGGCGCCAGCGCTCACTTGCAATACACTTGCATTGGAAACATTTCAAAATATGCTTTAATTTTTGCTCATAATGGTAAGAGTAATACATAGTCCGTAACTGTAAAGGGTCTACTTTTATTTGTGTACTCTCACAATATCGACAAAACGTGCTGTAATAAAATAAAGAAAAAAACAAATACAGGATGCGCTTTCTGCAGTTTTGGTTTTGAGCAGGAGAACTTCTGATAAACCGAAACATAGCGAATACTTGCCTCACTGAGTTGATAAATATATCTATAGAAAGCTTTGACTTACTACTTTAAAATGAAATAAATCGAAAATCGAAAACAAAAACTCTTCCATTATAAAATCCCAAAAGATGCATTTCTCTCTAAAGGCTGATAGTGAGTCAGGATCACCATCAAATGCATGGATGATCCAAAATACAGCTTTCCCGAAGTATTGGGAACTTTTAGTAACTCCCCACGCTCCAACTTCTCCCTGATGCTCTACATGGTCAACCGTCACCTGTATGCTAATGCGTGCGTATATGCAGTGCTTATTGCATAGGCAATGTATATAATATTTATAATATAATCAATATAACAATATTTCATACAGTAGCCTATATGTGATCTGCGTGTATTTGGGCACAATAAAAGGTCTGAAAAAAAAAAAAAAAAATGGCCCCAGCCCAGCCCGAATGGACTCAGCGTGTCGGGAGCCAAGGGGCTTGCAGACCTCTAAAGTATCCTCATAAATTTACGTCTTAAATTAATTAGTTTTTTAATCTTATTTAATTGCTTACTGTTTACTTGGCTTCAATGAGCTTGAGTTTGTTTGTTTGTTTGTTTGTTGGTTTTACTTAGGTTAGTATTATTTTTTGTAATACTGACACTGGTGACAAGAATAATGAAATTTCTATGTTATCAGACATTTTAATGTCATAAAGACTTTATATAAAGCAAAAATACCTATATTGTGATATATATTGTTACTGTAAAATAAATTACTCATATTGTGATGTAAGATTTTGGACACATCGCCCATGCGTACATACAGTAGGTAAATACCATACCAATTCTAATAAATTGTCTTGTTTACAAAGAAAGAAAGAAATTACAGCATAGAGAGAGAGAGTCACTAAGATGCATACACACATATTATTATTATATTTATATATTTATAGGAATACACACACACACACACACACACACACACACACTGTATATATTCAATATTATATTATATTGTATTATACATAAATACACACACTGTATAAAGAATACATTTTATATGCAACTGTCATAGCTTGATATAATAAAACTTTATTAAATTTAAGATATGTATTAAAATATGTCTTTTAAGCCTATAGCTTTTGACTTCACTGACAATAACGTTACGAACAAACTGGATTAAATTAGATTTAACGTCACCTGCAGTTAAGCATCACATGCATTGATTAGAGATATACAGCAATCTTTTTAACAACCTTCTGTTCATTAACTTTCTTGTCAGAGAGCAATTAACAGATTTCAAGTAGCTAAAGAATTAAAGCAAGTCTTTCATCTCGCACACACAACTTTTAATCTTTGAGGCAAGGGGTTTGTGCTCTGACATCCGAGCAAAAGACTTAAGCAAGAGCTGGTCCGGATCTTCAGTCATTTCAGTTGCTCGTTTTAATCTATAAACATATTAAACCCCACAGCATGAGATTATGCTTCCCCACTGGCCAAACTCCATGTTATCCCCACTTTAGCTGTCACTTCATGAATGCAATGATCCTTGTTGCTAACTAGACTACAGTGAAGGTCTTCTTCCACTGTCATAAGCGACCAGAGCGCCATAGTCTATTAATCCAAACCATCAAGCAGATTTTTCAAGTAATTTGTGTTCTCACTGAGTGCACAAATAGCCGTCATGAAAGTAAGAGTAAAAAAATAGAGGGACTCACTCTGACTGATTCATAAACACTGTTGAATACAGTTCTAAAGGCTCTATCAAGGTCTATCAAGTGTCACATTATTGTAAGTAACAGTATTTGCATAAGGTGTGACATTGCTATGAACTTTTCTCATAATGCTGTGCCCTTCCAGTGCTCTCAACATGAAGAATTCAATCCATTCTCTTTGAGGTGGCTTTTCAAAGCACTTCATTGAGACCCAGTAACGCCTCTGTCAAACGCATTTCAGTATTCATGTATTCTTGGATGTGAGGAAGTTACTAGTGAAGAAACTGTTAATAAATGGAACTTGTATAATGGGGAATCCATTTGTTGACTCCTCTGCTTGGGTCAGTGCGACAAGGTCAGTGAATGTATTACGGCGAGATGGCAAGGGTGCAGATACAGGCCTCGTGATGGATTGTAAAAACCTGATAGCAAATGCCAACAAAATGCCACGGCTTGAGCTGCCAGCCTTGGCGTAAACAGCAAAGGATTTATTTTGATGCACATGTTTGCCTGGAGAGAGGAATAGGATAAAACAATGAAACCAAGGCCTTTTCTGTCACTTCTTTCCTGTATTTTTGTTGGAGGTGAACAATAGCCTTATTCTCTGCTTTGTGTGCAAGCGTCTTTGCTTATTTAACAGTTCCTTTGTGAAGCAAAAAAGTTTATTCATTGAAATACTTTCAGTCTGTCAAACTTCAGTCGGGACTTCCTTAAAATTTAATAGCAGAACATTTCATCTCAAGTGAGATGAGTCTGTAAAAATCACTTAATTCTCCTGTTCTGAATGGTGCGAAGCAGCCTCAGATAGAAACTGCATTCATACAAAATTGGAGTAGATTACAACACTCTGCAATTCTTGAAGGAATAGTTCACCCAAATATGAAAATTTGCTAAAAACAAACTCACCCTCAGGCCATCCAAGATGAAGATGGGTTTGTTTCTTTAGAGGATGCATTATTATGGATTATAAAACAAGCAGACTTTCGCTTCACAAGACATTCATTGATGGACTGAAGTCGTGTGGATTACTTATGAATTATTGTGATTTTTTTATCAGTTGTTTGACTCTCATTCTGACGGCACTGCAGAAGATCCATTGATGACCAGGTGATGTAATGTTAAATTTCTCCAAATCTGTTCCGATTAAGAAACAAACTCATTAACATATTGGATGGCATGAGGGTGAATACATTTTCAGCAAATTTCCTTTTTTTTTTTTTTTTTTTGGTGAATATTCAAGCAAAATATTGCAGCAAAATTAACCTGTAGATTTTCCTTCCATTGGAAGTCAATGTAACCAAAATTTTGGTCTTAATTTTTAGGAAGCCTTTATCCATATGAATTGAGCGGTTTAATCCAAGCCTTACGAAGAAATACAATCACTTTATATAATGAACATATTTAGTCTAGGCTTTTATTTACATCTAAACAATGATCGGCACACACACCTACATGGTACATCACATGGTCAAAACAGAAGTTCAATGTGTGTGATGCACGAGATCCAGTGAGGTTTATTGTAGTGTGTGTGTGATACCATATGTGATGCACTCCATGTATGAGTGTTTATATGTGAATAAAACTAAATTAAATCTGTTCATCAAATTAAGCAATCGTATCTCTTCACAAAACTTAGATTAAACCGCTAGATTCATATGGATTTGTTTTACAATGCCTTTATGGCCTTTTTGGTTTTTCTAATTTTAGTTACCTTTACTTTCAATGGAGGAATTGAAACCTGTCAGGTTTCATTAAAAATATATTTAATTCGTGTTTTAAAGATTAACCAATTTTATGGGTTTGGAACGACATGAGGGTGAGTAAATGACATTTTCTGTACCTTAATGCCAACAATAAGACATTTTACATTAGCTGTTTCAACAAATTTCCCCCAAACCCTTAGATGTAGAGTCTTAGCATAGTCATTCCCAGTTGTCAGGCCTGTGTCCCTGTGTCTTGTGTTTTTGCTCCCCATGTGCCTTCCTTGCCCTAGTTTCTCCCTCCATGTCCATATTTGGTTTTCCTGTTCTTGTTTGGTCCCCATTTAGTTCCATTGGATTCAGCTGTGTTTAATTAATTATCCTCGTTTAGTCCTTCTACTTAAGCCCTGTGTTTCCTAGTGCCTGGCATCCAGTCTTATACATCATTCTATGTGTTCCATGTTACCAGCATTCCTGATGGTCCCTGCCGTTGTTTTCATTAAAGATTGTTTGATTGTTGCACTACTCCTTGTCTCCTCGTTTCCCTCCATTGAATCGTGACAGAAGACTGGACCAAAAAAATGACTGCTGAGGACAAGCTATGGAACGGTATGTGGAAGATTTCCTCAAGCTTGCTAACCAGCTGAGCTGGCACGGCTCCGCTCTTGGTGCGTGCTTTCAGCTGGGTCTGGACAAAGAGACGATCCGCTGCAATCCTTTTTTTTTTTTTTCCTTCTCCTGATCGAGCTGATTAATATTGTTCTTTATTTAGACGGTTCAAATTTTCAAGTTGAAGTAATGAAGGAAAAGTTTCAGTCTCATCGTCCAGTCCCCTCTGAGGCACACCATGTCTCGCCAGCTCACTCCCCGCCAGGAACCCCCACATACTGCACCAACGGCTACCCTCTGAAGCTCCACCATCGTCCTCAGCCCAGAAACGCTGCCCGTTCCCCAGTCAAGCCCTCAGCTGACAGCAGCTGCCTCCCTCACATCAAACCAGAAGAGGAATCTGCGGAGAAAAAGACTGCTCTCAGCCCTCATACCAGCCCCTGAGTTCGCTCCAGTCGCCGGGTTCAGCCCAGAGAGGGCTACAGTCGCTGGGTTCAGCCCAGAGAGGGCTCCAGTTCCTAAGCTTAGCGGGATGGCCAGTTAGCAGTTCCATAGCGGGACGGCCTCCATGGCCTTGGCCACAACCCTCAGCCTAGCCAGCCCAGAGAGGTGGCCGGGCTGAAGGATGTGGCCAAGGCCATGGAGGCCGTCCCGCTATGGCGCCCCGAGCTCCCTGCTTCGCCATGGCTCCCTGCTCTGCCGTGGGTCCTGGAACGGGCACCGCCCTGGATTTGCTTTCATTAAAGACTGTTCGATTGTTGCACTACTCCTCATCTCCTTGTTTCCCTCCATCGAATCGTGAAACCAGTGTTCACAAATCAAAATACTGTATCCCACAAAAAACATACAAAAACCCAGCTTTATTCAAAAGGATTCATTAAACTGAAACACGTCTGTGGCCCAAAAGCTACAGTTCTCTGACTCAATTGCATAAGAAGTGTTCTGCAGCCAAAATGGCAGGATGTTAATACCAGTCACAGTGCCAGCTGGATCAGCACTAGAGGATCTTATCTGCTGAGACCATCAGCACACAAGTGTTATTCAATAACACTGAGGAAATAATGTCAGGTGTTAAAAGACCCGCCAATGTACTCAAAGCACACAGTTCAGTGGCTGAAGATGACTCAAAGAGTTTTGTCCTTTAATTCAACCCTTCTTTTTCATTATCTTAAGTATCATCTGAAGTATGGATCATTGAAAGCAAACTATAACAATTTTTAGTTAGATTCAGCTGACTTCACAGAGAAAGTACATCATTGGCATTAATAAGCCAGTGGCTGGATGAAGTTTGTGCCATAGATTCACATGAAAATCCCATTAGTGTGTAGTTCTGAGAACATTCAAAAGCTCATTTGCATGCCTTTGCTGAAGAATTTGGCTCAGTCACAAACATCTATTGTACAATAGTGACCAAAAAAAAAAGTATTTAATTAAAGTGGTAAAACATCTCAGATTCTGGAACAGATGGAATTATTGTGGCATTACACAACAAGCAACAACAGTTCTGGGTTTTTAAGACAAGCAGCCTTTAGTAAAGAACAAGAACAGCACAGCTGTACTAATGACAATTATTAATGACTCAAAAATTATACATATGGTGTGGTTTATAGCAAAGAAATATGTAAAATATATTTTAGGATAAGAGGAAAAAAGAGTATAGGGTAAACGTACCTATTAAGCTCACCAAAATCTACATTGTGACGTTTTTAGTGCACAAGATATTGGTTTCAATACAAAAAGTTAAAATAAAATATTAATCTCTCACACAAAAATATTTAATTTTATTTTAAATGACAAAAGCATTTCAAGATATATATAATTAAATTCACAAATCTGGATGTGCTTAATGGGTACAGAACACTAAAATCAAGCAACAAGGCATTCAAGTCGATCAGTTATATATTCATAGTGAAGTGTCATCTAAGCACATTGCAACATCTAGTCCACGTTCAGCTAAGTAACATTCAAAAATCAATTAAAACAAACTAATAAAACATTTCATTCATGGGGATGAACACAGAAACTAGCCTCATTATGAAACATCTCTTGGATGTCAACTAATCTATAGTCTCTTAAGGCTGGAATACACTACACAGTTTTTGTACCGATTTTTCCAAAGTTGATGCTAGATGCCAAAGATCAGAGCCAGTCTGCAGATTTGAGTTGACAGAATCCATAGAAAATCGAATAACTTAACTTAAAGTGACAACCATCGGTTAATATTTAAAGTCTGTTTATGAAGTATTTACATAGACATTCAATGTGGAAGAGCTTAAAGAGAGCACATAAATAAATAGTCTAGGTCATATATTAAGTTCATACATATTTTACTATGAACAACTATTATTAACAATATCTATGAACTTATACTTTTTCTTATTGATGTCACACTGAAGCTGTGTGATTTTCATAGTAGTGCACCCTTTAAGCTAACCTTAAAATAATATGAAATCTTTAAATATTACGGCACTGTAAAACCACAGACCAGCAATAAACTGTCAATTTATAATATTATGGATGTAAAAGTACAAACCAGTAATGCCAGTGAAGAAATCTTATACAGCTAGTCAGCTTACTGTGTTCTGTAGCATCTGCGCTGTGTTGCTAAAAGTATCTTTTTGATCTAACTGTAATTATTTCCCACATCCAAATTCCAGGTTATAATATGCAAAAGTGTAAACATGAATCTCTTAATTTTACAGTAAGTAGTGAAACTTACCCAAAATAAAGGCTTAAACATCTAAAAAACACACATTTAAGGGGCTCCTATTTTGGTGAAAGTTTTTAGACAGCTTTCAAAATGGCCGCCAGACAGTGTGCACACATGGACTGCATCCGAAAACTTAGGCAGCTGCCTTGCTGCCTTGCTGCCTCGCTGCCTTGTCAGGCAGTAACTTTGCAGGCAGCGTTTATGCTCGAAGGCACCTCACGAAACTGATTTTGCATAGGTTTCTGAAGCAGTGTAACGGTTTAATGTTCTACAACAAAATAGAACGAGTTTTGGTGATAACTAAACGAATATTTAATTACTATAATACTCATTTCTCGCTAGAAATAACATCAAACGTGCAAAAAGTTAATCAGAAATATACATTTATAGACAAACTAACCACCAAACGCAACTTCCAGCTGCCATCTTTATTTTTTTTAGCTCAACCGTCTCGGAATGGAACGCACAGGATTGTGGGATACCAAAGGCAGCGAAGGATACATCTATGCTGCCTTCAAAAATCGATCAGATGAAGGCATCTCAGGAGACAGGAAGTGAAGCTAACTTTGGATTCGGACGTGCCTTGATACCTTCCTACCTTGGAATGCTGCCTCCGAAGGCAGCATTTTTCAGTTTTTGGATGCAGCCGTGGAGACTCATATCTCAGAGTGCAATGATCTGATTGACTTGAAATTATAGGAGGTATATAGTAACACACATATCAATTGGTTAAGACATCAAGTATAATAAATCATTTTTTCTTTTTATAATCTAATCTCAAAAATATAAGTGTGCTTAATGGGTACATGAGCTTAATAGGTACGTTTACCCTATGTCACTACAGCGCACATTTTTAAGCCTAAAAATGCAAATACAGTGAAAAACACAAGCAAAATAACCAACAAAAAACATTTCACCACATAAACAATATTAAATACTGATCATACTTAATAGCTGCAGGTTTTGTTTGAATACAGTTAGCTGAATACAATTTGTACAAAAATGAGCTGACCGGTCCCATCAGATCATTGTCTCTGAACCAGTTAAAAATTTATTTAAACATAATTAAAAATAAAAAAGGGAAAAAGTCCCCCCCCCCCCCCCCCTTTCACTATTATTGTAACGTAAAAATAAATCAGAATCTTGACTGTTACACAGAATCACAAAATAAATCCGTACTGTTTAATATATCCGTACAGTTTCTATTAATAAAAAAAGTTTTTTAGGAAATATATTATTGCCAATATTGAGTGGTTGGCCTTTGAATATTGTATTGGACAAAAGGGTTGAGAACCATTGCATTAGAGCAACATATTATATCTGACTTTTTAAAAAGTCAAAATCAGCCATGTATAAATGTAGGTCTTGTGTGATGCTTTACAGAAATGCAAATTAGAGCAGAGGCATAATGGGGTCTATGAATCATAATACAGTTTTCTCTTGATCCGCCAATCCTGATGGATGTAAAATACAAACCTCCAACATGTTTTTTTGGAAATATATGGCATTTCAATTTTCAACCCACCATAGCACTTTTGGCCATTTTTAGCTAATTTACCATAGTAAAAACCATTTTCTCTGGTCCCTACAGAACCAGGGTGTCACTACTGAGCACTTATTTGCAAGCATTAATTTCATCTGTGAAATTAAATGAAAATACAGTATATTCATTTCATTATTAAAATAACCCCATGAAGACACACATCCACACTGAACAGTAAACTGCCGCGAAGAATGTAACAACAGATATTAATTACGATTCTGCAAAGTATGCTAAATTGGACCGTCTATCAGCAGACCACACATGCATGAAACCTAATTTCATGAGCGACATTTCCACAGAAAGCCATCGATGACATTTCTCACAAGCGGATGACAAGACCTCACACAACACAAACCGCCACTGGAGGATTTCGAAGAGGAGACAAAAAAGTCATTACTAAGTAGCAGAGAGAGTTGTGAGTCTCCAGTCACACACACAGACACAGAAACAAACAGGCAAGGGGTCCACCGCCTCAGTTAATAAGGCCTGTCCTTCGGGAAATTGTTGAAGTAGTCTTCTGCTTCGAGGCAGAGTATTTGAGAGTGTGTGAGTGTGTCAGTGAGACAGGGAAGGACTCAGCTGCTGTTCTTTAATCATTGGAAAAGTTTAGTGGTGCAGTTCAGCGCCGGTCCTTCACCATAGATGAGAGATTTCAGGGACTGACCACATTTCCAACGAGTATGAGTGGACATCTGCCTGCTCCTCACTCATTGCCTCAGAGCTAGAGCTGTATGATAATGCAAAATATAAAAAAGACAAATAAAAAATAAAAATCAATGAATAAATGAATGAATGAATAAATAAATAAATAAAAAACGGACATTGCAATATTTTGTTTTTCTGTGATATGTCAAGAAATTTTTATCAGAAGACTTGAGTTGCTTGGAATTCTTTTGAAAAGTATGAATCATTCTAGAGTGAGTGGTGGGATTTCTGGAGGAGTGCAAATGCACAAAAAAATCCAAATAATTTAAAAAGCTGAAATAAGTTGTTGTTGTTGTTGTTGTTCTGTGTGTGTGTGTTTTATTTTTTGACTGCAAAATCCTTGTAGGGCCAAACAATTTGAGAAAAACTTTAGATAAATGTGGGTCTGCATACTTTGGGCTTTACTTTTTACAAAAACCAACTCAAAACTCTTTCAGTAATCATAAAGTGAGTATTTATTTAAAATAATATAAATAAAATCAAAATAAATAAATTAACATAACATTTGAGTTTGCATAGGCCACATTCACGCTGTTTTTGACAAATCAAATAGTTTTTTATAGTATAGTAATAAAAAAACTAATAATTAATTAAATAAAAAATAACAAAACATACAGAAAATAAAAGTAAATATAACATTATTGTACTGTAATAAATTGAGCAATAATTTTATTAATTTTTTTACTGTAAAATTAAACAATATTGAATCTTTTTTATGTCTGTCTTAATTTTTCATTTTCAGCTTTTTATTTTGACAGGTTATTTTAATGCTGCTGTTTTAGAATGAGATGCCACTGAAAAAAACTGTACCATGACCTATATGTGTTTAAAAGCCAACCTGGTCTCATAAAAATACGTACCTCTGCGCACTTTTTGTGCGACACCGTTTTACGTACCTTGCTGCACGTTTCGCCGCAGTTTCAAATAGAAATGTCCACTGAGTGGCGCTAAAACACAGGTTCAATATGTGAACCCTGGCACGTTTTTATTATGTAGATATTGGTACGTATTGCTGTTTTTTTATTACGTTGCTTCAGATACGTATTGCAGCGGTTCAGAATTCAAATATCCGGGAACTGTCGCTAAAGGTTAATGCTCTATCGCGCTGGAAGTATGCCCTACACCAAATCCAGCCCTAAACCTACCCGATAGTGTTAACAAATGCAAAACTGATATAAAAATGTATTAGCTGATGCAACCGTGCCATTTGAACGTCCTTTTAAGCAGATTTTAACAGCTTTGTCGAACCGTAGTTACACAGGATTCGAACCGGTGCTTCTCGTCTCCCAAGTCCGTCTCCGTACTCCATGAGCTACCGAACAAACTTGTCGTCAATGAAAACCCATACATATTAATATTGTTTTGAAGTCATAGTATGATATTCTTCAAGTAATTGTGCGAAAATTACGCTTTATTAATCGCAACTCTGTAAATTTGTGTGAAAGTGTTCATTTATTTTGGAAACTACAGTGATATGTACTTATTGGTACGTATTTCATGTCACGCTAAAAAGTGCACCCAGGTACGTAAATGCCATGAGACCAGGTAGCTAAAAGCAGTGCTTGGCTCTAAAACTAGTAGCACATATATTTATTTAATAAAAAATAAATTGCAGCCTGTGCAATTTGACAGTTGCACTATGCCATATCATCAAGGTTATTATAGTCAACTGAAACTAACACTAAACTAAAACCATACAAATTTTCATTGCTTAACTGAAAATAAAGCTAAACTTAATTAAAACTATTTAGGCTTTCAAAAAAAATAAAAAATAAAAAAAAAAAAAAAATAAAATAAAATAATAATAATACACAAGACAAAAACATAACTAAATTGCTAAAACTTTAAAATTAAAATGAAATACAAAATAAAATCTCATTCAAAATGAAAAAAAAATAACAGTATTTTAATGACACTAACCACTAGGTGTGGAACTGTACACAGATTTCACGGTTCGGTACATACCTCGGTTCGGGGGTCACGGTTCGATACGATTTCGGTATAACAGGGGAAAAAATAAAAATCTACTACGCTCGGTTTGTTTTACTTTATTTTGAACAGACAGTAGTACAAATTACAATTCTTGAAATATATTTGATTTAGTTTACAGATAAACAAGGGGAAAAAACTGTGCAACACATAACGTAGCCTATATATGCTGAGTTTTTCAGTTAATTTTTGTGACACTTTTCACAGAAAAGTGTGTCACAGAAAGGAAACTCAAATGGCAGAAAGCAACATTCTATTTGTTTTCCTTATTTTACAAAAGCACGTTTTGTTTTCATTGTGAGTGTACACAAATAAAAGCAGACCTTTATACAGTGATGCATTATTAATAAGACAATAAGTGTTTAAAGTTGATTCTGCTGGTATAAGGAAACAGTTGAAGTGATCGCACCGGAGCACACACACACACATACACACAAAACACATCAATTCCAGCATTGCTAAATTGACAGCACAGTTGGTACATTATCAAAATAAAATACAGAGAACCAAACATCAGCGTCCCCGCCTCTGTGTCACCGTTGGAACGCGACTGAAGTACAAAGCCAATCATTTACAGTGCATAATAAATAATAGTTTAGTATTCAGTTACGTTACATCGCAAATATGGAAATATTATGGAATATTTGGATTTGTGCCGAATGAGAGAGGTAGGATACACAAGCTCAAAGCTCCATTTCGCAAACAGTTGAGTGCGCAAGCCTTTAAAGTATACTCCTTTGTCAGTCTATGTTAGAGACGCATTCAGAATCAGCACATAGTCACTGTCTAGGAGGCTTTGTTTTCAAGTGTGCAACTCATTTGCTGTTCTTCTGCTGGCGGTTATCAAACAGCGTTGCATTGCTGCCGGCACCCCCTTCTGGATTGGGGGTGAATTGCCTGTATTCGTTGTAAGGCCGCATGCACCAAACCAAGATGTCCGTACCGTGACGGTTCGGTACGAATACATGTATTGTTCCACTCCTACTAACCACCATATTGATTTTACTTCAAAATATCATGCAGCCCTTCTCAGAGCCACCTTGAACATCTAAAAAAAAATTCCAGAAGAAATAGCCAACAGTCATTATCTGGGCCCTGTAGAGCCGATTGTACCTTTGGAAGAGTTTGGCATCAACAATCCCAGCATGCCATGGCAATTGAACACCGTTACATCACTGAGCGAATCAGACACAGAACTGAACATTTGTTATGTGTTTACTAACAGAGAGGGACAGTAATTTGTCTCCATGTGTCTGGACTGTTTTTTGTGACAGTACATTGAAGGGTCACCACAGCCTACGCTGTGCTGTATTGTTCGCTGTTACAAACTATAACCACCATCCTTACTCATTTATCATCTCTCGTAAGCATCTATCACCATCCATCAGCTCAGCCGGAGTGGAGCACGACTGCAGCATCTCATCACACATCACTCTCATGCCCTGTTCCTCTGACAGGGACACAACGTCCTGTCTCAGCACATTAAAAATCCCCCTCACTGGGCTGCGAACCGGGTGTTAGCACACTAGCATGTGTGGGTGTACCAAGAGCGCACTAAAAGACACAAGGACACGGACTGGGGCACATTTAAAGACTAGGTGCAGCAATTACAAGATCTTTATCCTTTCTGATTGTAGTTATAGTTTCGAAATTCTGTTCTTAAGAATTTATGCATGTAGCAAATTGATGCCTGACCATGTCAACAATTAAAATTTTTAATTAATACTTTTATTCAGCAAGAAGGCATTGAACTGATCAGAAGTGACAGTAAAGACTGATGTTTTCAATTCTATTTCAAATGAATACTGTTCTTTTAAATTTTCTATTCATCAAAGAATCCTTAGGGGGGGGAAAGTGTCACAGTTTCCACAAAAATGTCATGAAGCACAACTGTTTTCATCACTGGTAATAATAAGAAAATTTTCTTGAGAAGCATATCAGCATATTAGAATAATTTCTGAAGGCTCATGTGACATTGAAGACTGGAGTAATAATGCTGAAAATTCAGCTTTGTCATCGCAGGAATAAATTACATTTTAAAATAGATTAAACAGTAAACATTTGTAATAATATTTAAATAACTATATAATAATAATATTACTGTTTTATTGTATTTTGTATTAAATAAATGCAGCCTTGGTAAGCATAACTTTTGAATGGCAGTGCTTTTGAAATACTTATGTATAATCTGTTATTTCAATAGACAAATACAATACTGTACTTTAAACATAAAAGCATGCAACATCAGCCAACACAGGCAAATTAATACTAAAAATAATAATAATATAAAGTACTCAATATGCAGTGCAAGACTGATAAGAGAAACCTATACTCTAAAAGATGCTGGGTTCAGCATGTTGGGTCATTTTATTGGGTTGTTTTTGATATTTTTACCCAGGTGCTGGATTATTTTTTTAACCCAAATGCTGGGTTCAGCTTTTTGGGTCATTTTATTGGGTTATTTTTTATATTTTTACCCAGGTGCTGGGTCATTTTAACGCTGGGTTATTTTTTTCTACCTAACCGCTGGGTTGAGCCTGTCTCCGATGAAACTTCTCAACAGGTTTCATCGGCTGCCACTGATTTGGTGCACTCTTTCCAGGAAATAAAGTTTTGTATACATTATATTTCATTTATAAAGTCCTTAATATTATTTTACACAATGCAACATAAGAACAAGATGTCAGCTGACAAGATGTCGTCGTTTCGCGCTGGAAGCGCCTTTGCCTTGCATAACATAAATAGATTTTATTCATTATAATACTGAGTGTAATTTAATTTGATGTTAAAATATGTTCACTAATTTCATTACTGTTTGTTTTTGGGCAGGTTTTGGAGTCAGTCACGCCATCTCTCAGCTACGAGTGAAATGCGAGGGCGTGGTCTAAAGTTCGCAGTTCCACTGTGAACAGCAGCTCTTCACTGGCTCAGATTTCGGCGACACACCAGCATGAGAATCAGCACTATTTCTGTAAAAAATTATTACAGAGGACGGTTGAATACACTTAAATTAAAATGCTACTTCTAAATATGCCTTTTTTATTTCTAAAATGCTTGTTAAACGAGTTTAAATGTATGTAATATTGTAAACTATGCTGTATTCACCCAAATAAATTCAATTTGTCTTGTATTTTGTCCATGGGTGTTCTTGCTTAATAATAAATGTTCATTTTTTGATTATTGGTGTTGCCTATAGTAATCCTGTGTGTGATTTTTAATTTCCAGCACATTTTAATCCAGCAATGTAATAATTTTTAAACAATAGATGACTTAAATTAAACAACCTAGCATGGTAGGTAAAAACATTTAACCCAACCAGCTGGGTTAAAATAACCCAGCATGTGTTCTGTCCAGTGGCGGCTCCAGGATTTTTTTGTTGGGGGTGCTAAGGGGGGGCTTAACAGTTCAGAGGGGGTGCTAAAAAACTAATTAAATTGAGAGAAAGTAATGAACGCCTAACTTTAGCTATCAGTTTTTTTATATACAAGTTTCGAAAAAAAGCATATTTAACTTTTTTCCTGTGGTATTAAACTTGCCACTGTTATTAGTAATAACTTCTAATGCCACCTGCCAAATATGACACTTACAAAGTAATATAATTTATGAATGAACATAGAAAAGAAAGAAAGTTGGGATTTTTTTGGTGGGGCTGTGCCGGGGCTAAGCAAGTTTCTGATGGGGCTATAGCCCCGTCAAGCCCCGCCCTGGCGCTGCCACTGGTTCTGTCCAATGTTTACCTAGCGCTGGGTTGCCAAATAACCCAAGTTGGGTTGTTTTTAACCCAGCATTTTTTTAGAGTGTAATAGCTTACAATAAACAGAATTCACCAAGTAAAAGATTGACAACATGTTATAAAGTAACCAGTAACAAAATTTCCACATCTACCAAATTTTAAAAACATTGATGGATAATTCAAGATGCTTTTCATCATTTTTGTATATTTTGCATATTTGTGCCTGAAATGAGCAAAAGGGGGAAGAAACAGGCAAAACATGCACTTGACTGACAGGAAATTAAACTTTCTATACATTTATTCCTCAAACTATTTTTAATAATATCACATAGTGTGTTATAAAATTTAAGATTTATTTTTTGGTGTTTTGCCATAATTATGATAGGACAGTAGCTAGACAGGAAGTAAAGTGGGAGAGCGAGGGGGGGGGGGGGGCACAAGGCTATCAGCCCCGACACAGTATATTATTCTTAAAAGTACAGTTACAATAATTTTGTGCATAAAGGTTTATTTGTCCTTTGACTTCGGCCACTTTTCTTTGCTATTCTTTAGTATTGATATTCCTCAAATCAGTAAATATAGTGTTTAAAAAATTTACAGTAATTTGAGTGTCACCTTTTAAAATAAATAAAAAAATATAAAGCAAAATACGTGCATGAGGAATGGGCATGAGTTGTGAGTTTGGTATGACCTGGTGCTATTTGTTGTTGACTTAAAACATCAAGCATCGTTGGTGCTGTTTGGTGTCCAGGCCATGAGGTCTAGAAATAAACCTTCGAACATACACTGAATAACACTGAATAATAATACTCTGATGTTCACTTAAGATACTCAAGCATTCATCTTAAATCCATTTATGTCAAAGCGAGTCACGATCGTAACAGTCATGATTACAATGTCCCATTTGCTGATGTAGGGAAGGTCAGCTCATGCATTAGCATTACACTGACCTCAAAAGACCAGCTTCAATTTTTCCAAAGAGTTTTGCTGAAATGTTTCTCCTGAGTGGGATTCAAATGAGAGAGAGAAGAGAGAATGTCATTTCAGAGTGATGACAGGACAAGTGAGGAGATCGCCCATCTCACCTGTGCCAACTGTCCCCCTTAAGGGCCTCACTAGAGCTCTAGTCTGGCAGATGGAGTGTCATATTCACTGGACTGTGATGCTTAACTGCAGATGATGTGGAGACAGCAGTGTCACCTGCCTGTTACTCCACAAATCAGTGAAAGCAATCGATTTCAGAAGAGCTTCTTTCTCAAATCATCTCTCTCGCTCACCGGACGTTTTGACTGCCAGATATGGAGACAAAAGTTGTTTATGCAGCAGAACCATCTCTCTGAAGACCTTTCATGGTGTCTTTTCCTTAAATATTGAACCTTGTGGGAAATAACAGAGGATTTCCCCATCTCCGTCTCTCTTGGGAACTGAAAATAGAAGCTGTTAATGGTCATTACTTCTTTAGCTTGGCCCATCCATCAGCACATTTTGAACGCAACTCCCTATAGAGTATCTAGAACTAACATAAACGCTAGGGTTTATCAATCATGGTACTAGTCTATAATGATATAGCCAAAGGACTACTAAAAACAAAAAAATAGGGCTGTACAAGCAGAATCATACACTGATATATTATAATATATATATATATATATTTTTTTTTACAATATTTTATGAATAGTTGAGATACTTGGGTTGATATATTAATTCATACATTCTTAGTATGTCTTAGAAAGGTTTTTCAAATTGGAGTCCATTTTTTTATATATAAACTTATTATCATAATATTTACTGTAGTTTTTTTAATTAGGAAATGTAATTTTAGGGATGCCAAAAGTTAACATGCTCCTTGAACATATAAACTAAAAAAGTAACATTTTTAAAAATATTCAAATTCAAAGTTGATCATTTTACCAATTCATTCTGCTTTCTAAACAGATTAACTGCAGTTTTTTTTTTTTTAATTTATCAAACGCACTAGTTTTTAACAAAAATAAAAAAAATAAACAAACAAATACACAAATAAATTAATAAATACTTTTCTTTGAGCTTTTTTTTTTTTTTTAAAAAGTGTCAGTATAACCTTGAAAACTTCGTTACCTCTTTTCCAACACATAAACAGCTAATTAGAAGTGAAATAATCACAAAGAAATACTCCTGGGATTTTTTTTTTTTTTTTCTCCTGGGAAAATTAATTATTAATTTTCCTTAGGGATTCTCTTTTTTTTATTTTTGACTGGTAACAACAGAGATTGAATATGATGAATATCACAAAATATGGCAATGTATCATATCCTGACAAATATATCAGATACTGAATGTATCATAACATAAGGTAGAAAATATATGCTATGTCATCAAATCAACCACAACTTAAATCAATCAAAATGCACAAATTAACCTAAAACCATGAGGACAATCATAACTTTGGAAGGCCTGGACTGTTCATCAGTGAAATGAAAGTGGCCATCTGTGAATCATTAAGACGTTTAATGCAATCAGCTCCCTGGCAAAAACAGATAAGATAAGATGTCTAGGAATTCTAATTCGGCTCAGACAAGTCCCTCAGCACTGGAAACCCATTTTGCTGCCCTGAAGAAGCGCAGTGGTGATCTTTGAAATGAAAATTGTGTACTGAGCCACAGATCAAATTTGGCTTGTTATTCCAGCTTCCCTATATTTAATTTCAGTATTCTATAAGGGTACGTACCCGTATCCTCTCCTGGCAATCCAATAGATGGGGGATTTATTGAAGTAGTGTAATTAGACGGCGCTAAAATGGATTGATTAGGAAGAACTTGATGTCAAGTAAAGGTAAAGGTAAAGAATTTTAAACCTGTACTTATGTGGTGGTGATTGTAGTGGAAATTACCAGCAATTTACGGCATTCTTTCAAGACTTCAAAGACCTTTTCCTGCATCGTGCCGTGCAAAGTTAACACCCACAGACGTTTGCCTTTTGTCCTTAACATCAGCCTCATAATACCACTGAGCTCTTTATTTCTCTCACACACATTTCTGAGCCCATTGCTCTTTTTCTTTTGCCCCTTCTCCCTGACCTTTGGTTTTAGAAGTTGACTTTGGAAGTCTTTAACAAAGTCTTAACTCTGCAAAATCAAATTTACACGCAAACAATCTTTTCATTAAATGAATAGTTCACCCAAAAATTAATAGTTACTAAAAAATTTACTCACCCTCAGGCCATCTGAAACGTAGATGTGTTTGTTTCTTCATCAGAACAGATTTGGAGAAATTTTGCATTTCATCACTTGCTCACGAATGAATCCTCTGCAGTGAATGGGTGCCGTCAGAATGAGAGTCCAAACAGTTGATAAAAACATCACAATAATCCTCAAGTGATTGATACAACTTGTTGCTTTCTTCGGGGAAATATTTGTCTCATCTGAATCAAGAGAGAACATTTTGCACAGATCAAACACAATAATTATTGTTTTTAATAATTCTAAACAAACACGTTGCTGGATTTTGATATGAGAGGACAACTTACAGAGTTAATTAACTTACTTAATTAACTTTTTCACTAAAGGAAGCATTTTTATGGATTATGGACTGCAAGCTACAGTTTAAAGTTAAAATGCCTTGATGGACTTATTATAAACACTTAGCTTTTTGCTTCACAAAATGTTAATTAATTGAGTCATGTTGTGGATTATTGTGATGTTTTTATCAGCTGTTTGGGCTCTCATTCTGACGGCACCCATTTACTGCAGAGGACCCATTGGTGAGCAAGAGCTAAATTTCTCCAAATCTGTTCTGATGAAGAAACAAACTCATCTACATCTCGGCTGGCTTGTGTTTCTGCTTATCCTTTGCAAGCAATTACTATAAAACTTGATCTACAATACTATATTAGTACAACAGACGAGATCTATTCAGCCAATATAATGCAACATGTTGCGGCACAAACGATTTTTGCTTAAACTAGGATCTGGCATGGCCTACGGGCAATCCCATTCTCACTCCGAGTGATAAGAATGATGCAATAACTGTGCAAATGTTTATGTGTTCGGCCTGATCCAACTCCATAAGCCCCTACCCCTTGACAGCAGGCCCGCTAATAAAGCGCCAAGCTCTTTAAAGACATTCTGCATCATTAAATCCTCCCCACAGTGAGTTCTGTTCTCGCGAATCATCTAGATGTACACGCGCTGAATGAGGATGCGAGGAAACAAAATGCCGGCAATATCGAATTTCATGTTCTGGAGTTACATGGAAAAATGCAGACGCATATGCTCATTATTTTCAGGATACCTTGACAGGGACGGCGATATTTTCATCACATACATATACACAGAAACACATATGGGCATGAAAGAGCCTGAGAGTACTTGGCTGACATGCCCTGCCAACCTCCTGCCAGAAGCAGTTCGCAGCCGAATTCAAGTCTCTCCTTCACCTGCTTGGCAAATCTGCCACAGCTGCCAGGCCAAATCAGAGCCTCATCACCAGGCTTGAGAACGGACGAGCTGCCAAGCAGGTGACCTCACCTCCTCCTGCCCTGCTCCATAAACACGATCCCAGAGCACTCAACAGCCCCGGGCACGGAGAGCTCAGGGATCTGGCCTCTGTCTAACTCCACTCAGAAATAATGTACAAAAGGACATGAACTCTCTACGCCTGCCTCGCCGGTGGCGCTAAACACGACCTACATGAAATTGCAGAGACTCTGGAGGAAATGCCTATACATCTGAATATCTGATCATTTAGAGGCGTATGTTCATATTCAGACCTCAATTCCATACAATTTACTGAATTATGAGAACATTGCCCTTGTGGTTAAATGATTTAACTCCATCAAACATCTACCTTCGGTTTAATTACCTTGAGCAATTAAACATTAATCAAAATAAACCTAGTTTGCACGCATTTCCCTTGATATGTTTGGTTTGAGTACCGCAGGAGGGTGACCGTGCCACTTTCATGTCAAGATCAGTTTTACACAACGTTCTTTACATGAAGAGTGTAGGGATTTCTCCATCCTTCATGGTAATGGCTTCCTATGATCTGTCAAAATCAAGCTCACAGCGGATTTTCGTGGAAAAAATGATAATATACAGCTCAAAGAAGATGGAAGTGCTCAAGCTCAGGATAAAAAAATGTGTGCAAAGGAGTGAACTGTTGGGTGCTACAACAAAAAGCATTTAAAAAAAGTTTGAACATTTCCAGCTGGAGGGACAGCAGAATATTATATTAAGAAGGATACCCACACAGGTTAAAGGTTACAGACGATAGTCATGTAGTGTTGTTGAAGCAGCATTAATATACATAAGAGGACCTGTCCATGGTGCTGAAATGAGACCTTTTCAATCGAGTGGTCAAGCAACATGAAAACTGCATTATTTGAAGTTGAGTGAATATTTCTCTATTGCAAGGACTTTTAGGTAAGATTTTCAAGACAAGATCTGTTCCTCACACAAAGGTATGATATGAACATCTCAATTTGTGTTCCACAGAGGAAAGGAAATCAAACAGGTTTGTAGTGGAATGAGGGGTAAATGATCACAGAAATGTTTTTGATTAAACGGTTCCTTTTGCTTTAATAGAAATTTGTTTTTGAAAGGCAGTTGTTTGTAAATTGTCATTTTATTTAGCATTTATTTTTAAAATATATATTTTATTTTTTCATTTATTTATTCATTTGGGTGGCGTAAATTGAAAGGTCCTATAGGAATAATTCCTTGAGAGTTTAAAGGGGGGCAGTCAACCATCAAATTAAATCTGCGCTCTTCACTTCCAGCTGTCTATCATGACGGATGGATTTATGAAACCTCTGCAGTTCATAAACACATTCTCAACAGCGCTTGCTTTTTTCCAAGAGACAGGCTTACCTACAGGGGGTGGAAAAAATTATGGAAACAGCAAGCTATATATTAAAATCAAGGGGTAGGACAACCCTTCGTCTTATAATATCTTCCTTGTGTTTCCATGAATGGTCCACTGATGTTTAAAACTGGTGACTGAGAAAACAAGGCATTTAACTTCATCTGGGAATTCATCCAGCTACTCTTTAATTTGTTTAGAAATGTGTAGGCGGGAATTATCTTCCGGAATAATGAGGGAACATTAGATGACAGAAATTGCAGCTCTTTAACGATGCAGTTTGTCAACAATCAAGTCTAAAGCTTTCATTTTCACATACACATGGTACAAAGGCAGGGATTTGTTTTTCTACCAGGCTCCCGAATGGCTGTACAATGGTTTAACAATTAAAAAATTATATATATTTAAGCAATGCATTTACAATAAAAAAACATAAAATAAAATTGATTTTATTATTACACTTTTTCTTCATTATATTGCTATTGATTTTTACCCTATTCCAGTGCTTTCCTGCACCACTTTTTAGATAGATAGATAGATAGATAGACAGATAGATAGATAGATAGATAGATAGATAGATAGATAGATAGATAGATAGATAGATAGATAGATAGATAGATAGATAGATAGATAGATAGATAGATAGATAGATAGATAGATAGATAGATAGATAGATAGATAGATCATAAAGTCATACAAGTCTGGAGTGACATGGCAAATAAATAAACTCTTTAACAAAATTTTCTTTCTCCTAAACAGTCTCTTTAAGCAACCTGATGGCCTGAGGAAGGAAACTTCTCAAGAGGAAAATTGGCCTGTTCTCCATGATACATAAAACAAATTTGCAGTGTTATGATTGATGCATCTGTAATTCAACAACTAACAATATGCACTTTGCAATTTAAAAAATGATCGAATTATTCCTAACAAATGATGCATAATCTCTCCATCTGTATAAAGAAACCTGCTTGCCATTTCATGACTGATTCATCAGCGCTACAATTTAGTAAGACATCGAATCTAGGGCACACTAATCATTCCAACAACAACACACTCCAGTTGGGTCAGTGACCACCCGGTCACATTTGCCTCTGTGTAAAGTGGAAAGATTGAAAGAGAGAAGAAGTGTTCCTTTAATCAAGTGTTGACTCAGCCAATTAGCTGCACAACACAAACCGACAACTTGGACAACAATTCATTGTGCTTTTGCAGGGGAGGTGAATTAATTTGCCCGCCAAAAGTAGGCCATGTGACCGAGTGAACCTACCTGCACTTCCTGAGGTGATTGCGAAAGGAAGATAAATCGCTCGTATTCGACAGTTTAAACATGCAATCAATTAGCTTTTTCCCCAAGCCTTGACAGGGAGTTGAGCGTCTGGCGCTGGTCCGCCCACTAATCGAACTTGCTTGGGGTTGTAGTGAATCTGCATGCAAAAAATAGGTGGATTTTATTGTATAGACACACAAATACACGTGACGGACGTATGATACCATTTGTTCCATTGACCGGCTGAGATTCCAGAGCGTGGAGAGGCAGAGAGCCCATCAGAGGGAGGTGTGGCGAGAGATGGTGTACTGATAACACTCCGACAGCCCGCAGAGACTGATTTATAGCTCATTAGCCCGGAGGAATTAAACTCACTTCCCTTTGGCAAGCCGCATAAATTACATTCCCTTTCCAAAACAATGCCCGCTCTGCCTAATTTCACCTCTAATGACAATAGGTGCCGTTGTGCTGCTTTTATTAAAGACATAAAACTTCCAACTTAGAAACCAGACACACGGTGTGGGCCGCAGGCCTGCATAATAAATAATAGGTATATCAACGGGGGTCATTAGGAGGTTGTATGTTAGCACTCATCCTAAATGAACTTTTAAAGTTGAACTTTTCAGGCAAACTTTTCTTAATTTTGTTCAAACTTAGAATGTGGAAGCACACTTTAGGAGTCATTGCCATTCTCTCTCTCTCTCTCTCTCTCTCTCTCTCTCTGTCTACTGCACATACAGACCAAACTGGGTCATTTCTCATCCCCCTCTCTAACCCCAACTTTCCTGTCCACCTTCCATAAAGGCAAAGAAATCCCTGAAGAAAAAGTGTTGAAAAATTACAACTCGGCGTTGTTTAAATAAAATCAATCTTTTGATATTACTGTGCCATTAAAACTGAAAAGGTCCTGTTAACTTTAGACTCGCTCAAAGGTCAAAAGTCTATAAATAATTACAAATCAACAAATAAAAAAAACAATAAATAAATTACATAAATAAATATATAAATGGCTTTAAATAAATAAATACAATTATTGATTTGATTTATTTAAAAATAAACATATCACAAATAAAATATTTTATTTGTCTAATGATGATGATAAATAATATTGTTATTCTTTATTTTTATTTATTAATAAATATATAATACTAATAAATAAATTCATACATGCATACTGATTACTTTTTACGCACTAAAACATTCTGTTTAGAAGCTAACAGAGTGATAAAACAATCACTGCTGAGAAAGACTGTTGTTGCAAAGTTTACAAGGTTCATGACATCAAAAGCTGCAAAAACAAGAACAGAACAGTCTAGAATTTGTCTTAAAGTCTGCAAATTCCTCTAGCACAGCTTTGTTCTCAGAGTTACATCTCTGAAATATTCAGTGATTACTACATCTGAATAGAGAGAAAATCTGACTACAAAGCACAACAGCTTCTGCTAATATCTGCAGAACAAATTTTTACACACCAAAATAAACAGAAATATTTCTCGGATTTTATGCCAGTATTAAAATGTCTGGCTTGCCAGACTACATCTGAAATGAGTTGAAGTTCTGAATGGTCTGTTAGGGACAAAAATGACCATGCATGAAAATGTGGTAAAGAAAACATGCTAAAAAGTTGGAAATGAAGCCCTGGAAGTCTACCGTTAATGCCACCCATGCACTTTGTTTTTTTTTATTGCAATGCAATAAAATAAAAATAAAAAATTTCAAAAGCCAAAGATCACCACAAAACTACTCTTATTTGTTTAATTACTGTGGCATGTTGGGCAAAATTACTGAACACAATTCTCTAGGGATCAGGAGACCTTACAGTGAACGTAAAAGTTATTTTCTGCTCTATTTACAGTTGATAAGATGTTAAGACACAAGCCAGACGATTACTTGAGCTATACGAACTGATGAGAGGGCTCATATCACATCACATGACTGAACTTCTCCTGAACTCGGCACGGAGCCTGCAAATCACCGTCCTTGTAGAGTCTCAATGAATATCTCATGAAGTTAATCGCCGAAGCACTTCGTAAAATTAAAAGATGCCGAGGCAATATAATACAGCTATTTGCATAATGTGCCAATTTCTCTTTGTAAATAGTGAGAGCTGATTTGCAATCTCCCATGAGCATCTGTCACAGCCCCTGTATCTCCGGTCAAGAATTCACTCGGGAGGCCAGGAGACACAATTATCTGTCATTTTTTTCAGCCGGGTTTATTTGCTGTTCTGTCATCTGCTGTCCATTTAGATTTGCTTTTGTTCACTGCATTGATTTTGTGCACACGCACACAGAGTCACTGCGACACAATCCGGTCACCGCCAATGTGCGAATGTCTCCGACAGGCCATACAAGATTCATTTATGTGCCCATAGAAGGGCCATTTGGAACTTTTATTGTGCCATTAATAATAAGTGAGAGATGGAGAATTCAAGTCGTGGAACTTTGTAATGCAACAGCTCACGGGTAATAAAACAGAAATTCCCAGCACTAAAGGGTCAAACAATAGCTACCTTATCAGCTCTTGCTGTGTAAAGCACAGAAGTATGAGAATTAATCACAGATGTATTTCACAAGTGCCTTTAACGGACGACACACCATCTCTCAGCTCAACTGCCTGCTGGAACAAAACACCACATCGCTCTACACAAAGAGATAGGAGCCATTAAAGAGGAAGAAAGGAATGAGAACATGGAAGAAGGGAAAGGACAGCCAGTTCCACTGAGATGGAAAATCCAGTCTATAGCAATGACAGCTTGGTTTGTTATGACAATTAAAGAGAGTCACAGCAGCATGAGTCATTACAGCAGATGATCTTCCAGCGTTTAGAAGTTACAGGTGTTCTAATTGACAGTTTAACCCGTTTCTGCAGATTTATGAAGATTTAATAGTTCTATTTGTTTGTTCTTTTAAGTGCGAGACGCAAACGTATGACGGTAATCACAGCAAAAACATATTGAGTCCAATTTGCCCTTCAAAATCTGTTAATAATATGTAAAACGGAAAAAGGAGACTGACTATTAAAGTCACAGGAAAAGGCAAGTTAACCCTTTAGTTAACCATTTAGTTAGATTGCATTTCAAACTGAGGTCCAGAGATATAAATTATATTATTATTATTATTATTATTATTATTATTATTATTATTATTATTATTATTATTATTATTATTATTATTATTATTATTATTATTATTATTATTATGACAGCAGCTATACATCTTCATGTGTAAAAAAGACCGGTTTATGTTGTGGAAAAATTATATATGTGTGTGTGTGTGTGTGTGTGTGTGTGTGTGTGTGTGTGTGTGTGTGTGTGTGTGTGTGTGTGTGTGTGTGTGTGTGTGTGTGTGTGTGTGTGTGTGTGTGTGTGTGTGTGTGTGTGTGTGTGTGTGTGTGTGTGTTTTATACAATAAGAATCTTATAATAAATCTAAAAAAAAATATTTAAGCAGCTATGTATTTTCATATATAAACCATGTATATATTGAGAAAAATAATATTGGTATTATTAATAATTATAATAAAATAATAAGAAGAAGAATTAATAAAATAAAACAATAAAATATTAATATAATTCCGTTAAAGCAACTTAATTTTCATGTTGTTCATATAGTGAAAACTAGAATAAATAAATAATAATAATAATAATAATAATAATAATACTTATTTATTATTATTATTATTATTATTATTATTATTATTATATCATTATATTTAGGTGTCCATGAATTTAAAATATTTAACGATATATATGTAACTATAACACAAACACAATCTGCTTAAACAAATAACACACATTTTCATTCATTTTTAATTTTCACCAGTTTTGTAAAGAGGAATGGTAGCAATCATTGCTGTCAACCAATACAAAAATCCATATAAATGCACATATTTCATCCTGCAACTGTATGTGTGACATAAGCGTGGCGTTTCAGATCTGTCATGGATGAGATCCCCTCAGTTTAGCTGCTTATTACTTCTTGTGATTTGGCTTAGAGCCGAGGAAAGCTTAGCCTTCCTTGCTCTCTGTTGTCCAGGAAACAGCAACTGACATGCAATCACTGCAAAGTTATTCAAGACACTCATGATAAATGAATCAGATAGCACTGCCAGATCCAGTTCAATACGTTAACAGCGTTAAACTTAATACATAACTATAGCTGAAAATCAGATTTAGTTTGAAATGAAAGCTGGGATTCACAGAGTTAGCGTGTTAACTGTGCATCACAGACGTTAAACATAGAGTAGTGAATGTTTACGATGACAAAGGGTTATGTATAGTTAACATTTGGCTCGGAATGGATTCAAAGAGATTATGGCTGCAGAGCGACAGATGTACTGCCACGATACGCATATTAAACATTTCAGAATCACATGTATGCTAAGCTAAGTTTGTCTCCTCTCTGGCCGGGTAGATTACAGTGGGACTGGACCACGGCCAATGCCGCCAGGTGACCACTGACCACACACTGACACAGCGAGAGAATAAAAAAGCGAGTTATTACTCTGCCTTATTTCGATTCTCTGCAACCATCTGTGAGACTGGAGTCTAGGTGGCCCATACGCCCCCCTTTCCAAAAACTCATTTACCCTAATGCTCCTAAATCCAGCATGGATATGCCCGCTGGTCCCTGCGCATACACCGCATGTCATTCACGGCTGTGCCACAGCAGGAAGTAAATTCAATAACAGGGGGCCCTTTCAACGTATTGATTAGCCTTTTCATCTGGTTCCATTATGAATAATTAGTCTACCCACGTTTGATTCAATACCCGGCCCGCGGTTTATTCAAAGATCGTTTAGTCAGACATTTTTCAAAGGGCGTTTATGGGTAAGATGGGTTTTGGGGGTGTGAATAGTGCTCCCTCCGGAAAGATTTAATCTAATTATACGTGTTATTTTCATTTACATGTAAGAATGGCAGTGTGTCTGTTTGATTTGAAAGTATAGGAATGGGTTTTCCACTCGTTTTGCTATCGATTTGTATTTTAAGCCGTATTGAAAGAAATGACTAAGCCTGAGAGGAGGCTTTTGGCATCTCTTGAAATTTCATTAGGGCTGTTTGTTGGGAGGCTGTGTGGTTGGGAATCATTTGTGTATGCATTGAAGTGTGTGTATGTGTGTGGGTAATAGTATTAGAGCTCCATTGGCAGCACCGCTGTGCTCCAGCAAGTGACTGAGAGAAATGGCGCAGGAAATAAATGAAAAAGTGCAGCATTGACCTTTCTGACCTATACAGGAAAACTAACAACAGCTTCTGCTGAGTGTGAACATGCTTACAAAAACACAACTTCTACCAGACAGGTGTTTTTACTTAAAAACCTTTTGCTTTTTCAGTCATTTGATTTTTGTGGTTTCTGGTTTTGAATGCCACTTTCAAAAAGGTTTTTTTCTGTATCTTTGAAAAGGTGAAAATTACTGTAGGTAAAAAAAAAAAAAAAAATTGGCAGAAACCAGGTATTCATGTCAATTTCTTTTTCTTTTTTTTTTTTTTGAAAGAAACTAATACTTTCAGCAAGGAAGGAATTAAACGGATATTAATATTGAAATAAATATGAAAAAAATATTATCCTCTTAAACATTTATCAAGGAATATTGAAAAATAATTTACAGTTTCTACAAAAATATTAAGTAGCACAACATTGCTACTTATAAAACATTACCTAAAGGAGATCAGCATATTAGAATGATTTCTGAAGGATCATGTGACACTGAAGATTGGAGTAATGGCTGCTGAAAATTCATAATAAATTTTAATATATATCCTTTTAATATATATTTTATATATATATATATATATATATATATATATAATATTTAGGAAAGGTTTTTTTCTAAAATTGTAATAATAGGCTATATTTCACAATATTACTGTATTCACTTTTAAACATGAGCCGCTTTTGATACGAGATTTTTCAGAAACATAAAAAATCTTAATGAGTTTTAAGAGATAGTGTAAAATTTTCCATATAAAAAAATAATAATAAAAATAATAAAAAGTAATAATAAAAAATCATGAAAAAATTATAAAATTAAAATTAAAATAATATTACATTTTCAAGAAAATGTAGTATTTGAATCCAGCTAAATAAGAACTATTTGTATATATCATATTTGTGTGTAAGTGCATGTGTATAATTTTAAATGTGCATATTGTCCGTGTTTTTTTCCTCCTAAAATAGAAAATAGATAACACACCTTGAAGGCAAATAATCACCCATAATGAAATGGCTGCAAGAGGTAACAGTTCTCTATGCATGACAAAAATGTCTTTTTGTAGTCTATCACACACATTTATGCATGGATACACATGTTCAGCTCAGATTTATGTTCAGCGATGCTTGAAGCACAAAGACATCTCTCTTCTATACAAGCTGAAAATTACATCACAGGCAATCTTGTTGAATGCACTGTGCATTAAAAATACACAAGCATCTCTCTGAAACTACCCACTGTACTGGTAGAATGCAAAAGACAAATTAAGTACCAGAGAATGACTTTGGGAAACAAAGTTGTGAATTACAACATACCCGGTTGATCTAATGAGCACTTCCTCAGAAGTGCTAATCATTGGATTTGCCAAAGTTTATCAGGTTCATATCATTGATGTGAGACCAGTTTCTCACTTTCTTCCTCCATTGATCACTGTACAAGCACAAAAACAAGAGATACAAAAGTGAGAGTGGGAGAGACGTCTGCATCTGTGATCAATATTCCTAACAGAGCACTTCTACAAATGATACTACATCTACATTTCCAGTAACGTACCAGAGAGACTTAAAAAGCTACACTTTTTGGAGATTTACTTGAAAAAATTACATTTAGTTCACTTGTGGGGTGTTGTTTTATAGACAAATATTTATCCCTAAACACATATTTTATTTTTTTACACAAATAAAATGCTTTAAACATTAAACAAAAAACAGGTAGCACACCACTGCAGGATAAATACTTTCATTTCAATTGTCCCTTCGCTCCTTCACATAAAATTGTTCTATACTATGAGCATGTCAGGCTCCAAGGCACATTCTCGCTGGCAAAATGAAAAATAAAGAAAGTGAGGAATACCAATGTCATGCTAAATTACTTCATGATTGAGATGCCATACCACTGTATTCACATGAAAGTGAAAATGTTCAGTGTTCTTCTTGAATGGCTTCCGCAACTGTTTCTCTTGAATACAGCGAGAGGAGTAAACCGATTACCAAATCACTGAACTCACTCAAACGTGCATCTACTCCATTTACAGTAGACAATGGTAGAGTTGTGTGAACACCATCCAGTGGAAATCTCCATAACAATATGTTATGGAAAGCAAAATGAAATGAAAGGATGCACAATATATTGATATTACATAGACAAATATTAAATGGTGTTTTATCTATTTCTGACTATTTTTACATTTTGATTATCTTTACCAT
The DNA here is from genome assembly GCA_036784905.1 of Acrossocheilus fasciatus. Lineage (NCBI taxonomy): Eukaryota > Metazoa > Chordata > Actinopteri > Cypriniformes > Cyprinidae > Acrossocheilus > Acrossocheilus fasciatus. The sequence goes on from CM071961.1 coordinate 13,976,020, forward strand.
CATCTAACACTCATTTAAAGTTACTTTTTAAAAACACCAAGTTTTCAGTTAGTATTATAAAATGGATAGTTCCGGTCCTTGATTCTGATTGGTTGTGCCGTGTTTGAAGCTGCTGTAAATTACTCTACAAACATACACCTTTTTTATGTCTGTGTGTTGCTTGGCAACCACATGTTTCTGAGGAACTACATTGTTTGGCGGAAGAATAATGTTTTTATTAACACTCCGCTTTGCGTCGTGCCTAACAACGCCCCTCAGCCCCTCAGCAGTTATAAATTCACTGTAAACCACAGCTTCTTGGGGCTTGTTGCTTTATGAAACTAATATGTTTTAAAAATTTAATAAAACATAATATTTAACAAAACACAAAATATCCATTTTCATACAGTACATTATAATTTTGTGAAGCCTAAATTCACTTATAACCAGAGCTGGGAAGATTACTTACAAATTGTAGTCTGTTACTGATTCCAAATTACATGACAAAAAACGTAGTTAGTAACATAATCCATTACATTGCACACTTTAGGTAATATAATCAGACTACTTTTTGATTACTTTTGACCTAACTCATTTATCAAATTGATTTGAATAGGATAATCTTGTACCACATTGATATAAAAATATAAAGAGTAAGAAAATATATTTTAATTAACTACATGAAGTGCATTAAACATTACATAATGCCTGCATTATTTGCGCATTTTAATGTGTTTGAAAGACAAAAGCCTTCCAAAGTCATACGGAATCAATGGTTAAATAACCTACTGAGAGATAATTCAAATAAAAATGAATGTGTTTATCAGTAGTTGATGCCATGTTGACACACTTCTTAAACCTGAAAGGATTATTGTAAATCCAGTGGTCAAATGCTGTAGCCATCGCTGTGAAAACCTCCTTTTGGAACCTTTTTTTAAGAGTGTGTCTGACTACAAGTATTTTAAAATGTAATTTAATCTAATTACAGGTAGTGAATTTTTGGAATCTGATTATGTAATCCAGATTACACTTAACCAGTTACTACCCAGCTTTAATTTGTCTAAAAAAAAAAATATTGTGGACGTTTATATGACTTCATTTTAATATACTTGGGCATTTTCCTCATTTAATAATACTGCTTTAGTTGGTAAAAAAAAAAAAAAAGTCACATTAAGGGACTCAAACTGGTTGTGAACATAATTTCCCATTGATTTTAAGAACCCACTAACATTTTGTGATAACATTTTGTGATAATACCTCAAAGTAAAATGGAAAACTAATGAACCTGAATTCCTCTAAAACACCACAAAATGATTCATCTCTTAAAGTGCTTTTTATGAGCTTGCATTTCAAAAAAGCCAGATATTTAACAAAGATGTGAGGGTCCAATTTGTGAAGAGAGCCAAATGTTATCTTGAACATGAGCCAGCGAGCTCATTACAAAAGCTAATGTAATCTACTGACATCACTGGGCTCATTGTACTGTCAAAGCCGTTGCTCTCAAAACCCCTTCAACAAAAAATGTAACAATAAAAGCATCCAAACTAGAGCAAAACCTCAGGCACTCTTATGATTTATCAAGAGAATAAGAAAAGAGGTGGAACCTAATAACACAACTAATTGTGTGATGTTCAACATCCAAATAATTGGTCTTTAATTCAATGACTAGAAGGCAACAAGAACAAACTTAGTTTTCAGTCACCTTGAAAACATCAAAACTGAATCTCGAGAGGTTTCTGCCACAGAAACACATAATGTCACTTAATAGGCTAGATACAACTTCCTATAACTGTCTCTCGCTCTCTGTCAGCCAGTGGATGAATGGGGCCTGTTGTAAGCAGCCTGTCAAGAAGTTATGCAGATGTGGCATCCGGTAATACATGTCACTGTGGTGTCTGAGTGAGAAAGGGAAGAGTCAATGTGGACTTATTATCCTGGGCAATGGGCACAGAGAGCCAGACACTGACTGACAGTGGAAAGGCAATACTTCAGCGTGTGATCATAACTCAAACACATGAAACCAAACAAACATCTCACCTCAGTTCAGCGAGAGGACAGCAGTAGCAGTAGCAGTACAGGCAATAAAAATACTGAGTCCAGGAAAACACACAAAGGATACACACACTGATGTTGCCAGACTGTCTTGTATGTTTAGTTTGCTGCACAGACATGCCAAAAATAAAAAGGTAAATCAAGTAATTAAATGTTTTATTAAAATCTAAGCAAATTAGATATTATACTCATATATATATATTAGTATTATACTACCATTGCACAACAAATTTAGTTATTAATTAAAATTGAAGCAAAATTTGATATAACATCACCATTTAAAAGTTGGGGCCAGTAAGATTTTAATGTTTTTGAAAGAAGTCATTTATGCCCACCAAAGCTGCATTTATTTGATCAAAAATATAGTAAAAACAGTGAAATATTATTATATTTTTTAAAGAACTGTAATTTATTCTTGTGATGGCAAAGCTGAATTTTCATCACCATTACTCCAGTCTTCGGGGTCACATGATACTTCAGAAATCATTCATGATTCTGATTTGGTGCTTAAGAAACATTTATTATTATCAGTGTTAAAACAGTTTTGCTGCATACATGCTTTTTCAGGATTTTATGATGAGTAGAATTTAAAACAGAAGAGCCTTTATTTGAAATGGTAATCTTATGTTACATTATAAATGTTTTTGCGGGCACTTTTGATCCATTTCATGCATCCTTGCTGAAAAAAAGCATTAATTTCTTACAAAAATAAACTTACCCTCTCAAAACATGTAGGTCTATGTAAAAATGATCAGACTTTTGGACCCTACTATAAATAATAAACAGACATACAACCCAAATTCCGGAAAACGTTTTTTGAACTTTGAATAAAATGAAAACTAAAAGAATTTAAAATCACATGAGCCAATATTTTAGTCACAATAGAACATAGATAACATAACAAATGTTTAAACCGAGAAAGTTTACAATTTTATGCACAAAATGAGCTCATTTCAAATTTGATGCCTGCTACAGGTCTCAAAATAGTTGGGACGGGGGCATGTTTACCATGGTGTAGCATCTCCTCTTCTTTTCAAAACACTTTGAAGACATCTGGGGATCGAGGTTATGAGTTTCTAGAGTTTTTGTGTTAGAATAGGCATGGGACGATAACCGGTTTCAAGGTATACCGCGGTTTGGAAAAGTCACGGTTTCAAAACCTCTAAAATTTTCCATTATACCGTTTCTGTGGTATGCACAGTTTTTTTTACGTGTCGTCAAAGACGGAAACTGCAGGACTCCCTCAGTTGTGTGCAGCAAAGAGCGTAACGAGTCACATGGCCCCTCCCCCTCCGGTTGGTGCGAGCAATCATTGAGAGTCACCTGTGTGTAGGATGATGGCCGAAGAAGCTGAATCCCTGGAACTTTTTCCCCCGTCGAAAAAAAAGGAAGTCTGCCGTATGGGAATTTTTTGGGTAATGTAGACTAATCACAACAATGCTCCATAAATATGACATTTTAGCACTATCGCAATTGCAATACCGTGATACCATAAATATTTTTATCCAAGGTTATCATACCGTGAGAATCTCATACCGGCCCATGCCTATGTTGGAATTTGGTCCCATTCTTGCCTGATATAGGTTTCCAGCTGCTGAAGAGTTTGTGGTTGTTTTTGACGTATTTTTCGTGTAATGATGCGCCAAATGTTCTCTATAGGTGAAAGATCTGGACTGCAGGCAGGCCAATCCAGCACCCAGACTCCTCTACTACGAAGCCATGCTGTTGTAATAGCTGCAGCATGTAGTATTGCATTGTCCTGCTGAAATACACAAAGCCTTCCCTGAAATACACATCGTCTGGAGGGGAGCATATGTTGCTCTAAAACCTTTATATATCTTTCAGCATTCATAGTGCCTTCCAAAACATGCAAGCTGCCCATACTGTATGCACTTACCATCAGAAATCCTGTTTTTTGAACTGAACGTTGATAACAGTGTGTTGCGCGTCTGCATCTGACTTTCAGTTTTATCTGTGGCAGTTTGCACCTCAGCTTGCTGAAGAGATGCTCAGCTGCTCGTCCGCGGCGATGTGTGTTGCATAAGTGCAGTTATATCTGACTATAATGTCATATTGCCTTTAACATGCTCTCACATTTATTATTTTAACATTTTGGGAGGAGTAAAATTTACATATGTGGTTTCAACAACCAGATGCATTTACACTTGTCCAGTTTCGTCTGGAATGTGTCCAAGACCACCTCCCTAGCTATCCGATCAGACAAAACGCATGAAGTGACCAAGTGTAAACAGCCCCTATGATATCCCTTTTATAGCTAATCATGTTACAGATCTGATTTCAGTTAACTTAATTAGTTCCTAGATGTTCTCCCAGCTGAATCTTTTCAAAATATCTTGCTTTTTCAGCCCTTTGTTACCCCCATGCCAACTTTTTTTAGACCTGTAGCAGGCATCAAATTTGAAATGAGCTCATTTAGTGGATAAAAGTGTAACATTTCTCAGTTTAAACATTTGTTGTGTTCTCTATGTTCTATTGTGAATAAAATATTGGCTCATGTGATTTGAACGTCTTTTCATTTTCATTTTATTCAAATTTAAAACACTCTCCATAATTTCCGGAATTCGGGTTGTACAATATTTGCTGTATTCCACCAAGAAAAAATATATTTAATGGACCTAGTCCTAATGGGAAATACTAAATGACTCCACTCCGATGTCCTACATGTCTCTAAAGATAGTCCTATACGTCTGCAGGCAGGTTAGTGTCACACCAGGATAAAAGTGCATGGTTTCACTTTCAACCCGAATGCTTAATTAAAACACAAAAGCAAGCACTCAATTTGCCCTTCTGTCAGTAAACTCAAACCCAGAGATGAAAGACGGATCTGATCTGTCATGCCCTGAGGTCCAGGTTTACAGTGTCATAGAGTCTGAACCCACACTGCCAACAAGCCCTTTCATTAACACCCCTGAATGAGAAGAAAGAAAGAAAGAAAGAAAGAAAGAAAGAAAGAAAGAAAGAAAGAAAGAAAGAAAGAAAGAAAGAAAGAAAGAAAGAAAGAAAGAAAGAAAGAAAGAAAGAAAGAAAGAAAGAAAGAAAGAAAGTGTGTGTTCTGTAGCAAGGACACAATATTTTAATACATGTATTATTCAACCAAACGGGTTAAAAAACATTATGTAGTTATGCAGTACCCAAAAGCAAATAAAAATTCCCTTCCTGGCACTGTTATACATGGCAAGCAGTAAGGGGCATTAGTTGAGGAGTTTGCAACACCAACCCGAGGCAATTAACTTGGCCTTTGAACGCTGAAAATTATGTTCAATATGAAAAACCATTCAAATGAGAAACACAAAAAATTTAATAAATGTAACTCAGTGTGATACCAAATATTACATTGCTATTTCCTGTATGTGCACCCACACACAAACACTTCAAAATAAACTTTAAAAGTTACAGCTGCAAGGAGAGATTTTTTTGCTATTACTTGAAACCTGCTGTTTTATATGTATTGTAGCCTACTGTATGGCATTAACAATAAAAATAAATATAGAATAAAAATAATTAAAAATATAATACAAACTTCAAAGAGCCTCTTTGTGAGGCACACAAATGCATTACATACCCTTTTTGTGCCCCTGCATGCAATAAAATAGACATTATTTGTTAGATACTTATACCTATGTAATACGCAAAACTCTCATCTTGAAATGCTGTTAATAGTAACTTAAAAATTAAGAGATAGTCTGGCTTTAAATGAATAGTCCAGGTAAATTAAACATTCTGTCATCATTTACTCATTCTCAAGTCATTCTAAACCTGACTTTCTTTTTCTGTGGAATATAAAAGAAGACAATTTGAAAATAAATTATTTTGCCCATACAATGGAAGTCGATGGGTACCAAAATGGTTTTGTGTCAACTTTTGTGTTGATTGAAAAGTCACACAGGTTTGGAATGACATGAATGATGACAAAATTGTCATTTTTGGGTGAACTATCCCTTTAAGGCCACAGGTGTTTGGGTTGCTGGCAAGTGGATTCAAAATAAATTCCAAAGTCCTGTGATTCAAATCTCTTCTGGAGAAAGTGAAATTGGTTCCACTTGGGAGCGTTCACCAAATCTAATGCTTAAAGGAGTTCAATATCAGACGAGGTTCATGACTTCAAAACTGCAAAAACAACCTCACTGAAATGTTATGTATGAATGTATGCAAAAAATGCTTTAGTTTAGATTTAGTATGGTTTTACATTAAAAGATGGCTAAGAAAGTGACGTGACCAATCAAAAACTCAAATATATTAAAATGTCCAAACAGTACTGTACATCTCTCAACCCTGCTGCTCTTACAGTCTAATCACATAAACATTGTATTTAATGAAGAGTGCATTTACATTGAGCCTTACAAATGACAGCATGACAGTGAAAATCAAATTTACTTTGTGCATGTTGACAGGTATGGACGGATATGGATTGTGTGGGTTGTTTCTGACTTTCTACTCTCCCATTGATGTGATCAGAAGATCAAAACAAAACCAAAAATAATACAAGACGATGGATGTCTGTAACCTTAGCTAAAAAGTAAATAAAGAGTGCATCATACAGGATGTGACTCATAGAAACAAATTAGGATGGCATAAAAGCACACAGGCACTAGCTGGACTTTCTCACTGTGTCCATTCGGTTTCAAAGAACACAATTCTTACAAAAAGCTCAATGGTGCTGTTTATAAACACATTTGCGCTCACAAGCCAGGGAACAGTAATGGAACAGTGAAGCCTTTCAGACCTTTTAGATAAGAAGATAAAGTAGCTATCTGCAGTCCGTTTTGCCCTATTTTGTTTGTGCATTATGATTGTTGGGTTTTGCTGCAAGCGCACAAATGGGCATTCAATCATTTTCATTCATAAAATGCTAGAGTTCAGCAGTCAAACACAGTGGGACTGTTGTAATTTACATGCACCCTCTTGAGACTCCATTTAGCACGGTCCACAGACTCAGAAAATGATCTTAAATCCTCTTTAAATATCAAATAATACAAATAGGTTTTTAGCCTATGTGTCCAAACTCACATTTAATGAAAATATCAGAGGTTAAGACTGAAAAAAGGTCAAATATTTGCTCTAATTAGGATTTAGCTGTGCTTCAGCCGAACATAGTCTGGCCTTTAACTTCATTGGAGCATCAGCTGTGCTTAAGCATAGGAAGAGAAACTATAGTTCACCAACAGCTACTTTTGCTCTTAACCCAAGTAAATTAGAAATTTATTAGACATTTCTTCACAGACTTAAAGGGACATTTAAAAAAATAATAATAATAAAAGGACACCTGTGTGAACTGTTTAAACCAACTTCAAACATTCACTAAAATGAGCTAGATATCAGTTAGTTAAAAGTCAAAAGAGGTGAAGCAACTTGGTTTGATATTGTGTTATTTATATTCATTCTTTGGGGCCTCTGTATCACAAAGTACTGGGCCAAAAATGTGCAGCACTGGAGGGATGTGAAGAGAATGAATCCTGCCAGGGAGGCTTTGGTGGGACCAGCAGGAGCCCTGCAGGAGGAAAAACACTAACAGTGCTAAACTCTACTAATAGCTCATTATTTATTTCACACATGCAAGGCGACTGTCAGAAACAGAGTTTCACTAAGCATTTGGCCAGGTGGTCCTGAAGGAAATGAAAGCGATTACACTTGGTGTTAACACTTTTTAGGAGACATTATTTACCTCTTACAGTGAAAAAACACATGCTAGAAGAGATAGCGGAGATAAACTAAAATGTGTTACCCTTCAAATTTACCAGTAAAAATAATGGACTGAGAAAAGCAGAACCCATTCAAATAGCCTTTGCCTGTGACTATCAACATTTCGACACAGTCCACAAACACACCCCGCAACAGGCCGTAACCCCCAACATTAAAATCAATTTGTAATTATAGTCTCACTTCATTTAACTAGCATCTCTATCAGCCTTCATTAGAGTCCTAGTAAGCATGCTTGTTCCAGTTTAATCAGACATATTGCCAAGCCAAGCGCTTGTACCCAAGGACTACAACACCTGGAGAAAGCAAATGTATTAGCATTCCTCTCAATGGTCTCCTGAAGCATGTAAAATCTTTGCTTGTGGAACCACAGAATCACCTGAATCACTTAGGAGCCACAGGAAGTGATATCATCGTCTTTAGTTCTCATTCATTGGTCTTTAATAACCTGTTGTTCCAAAGTAAACATTATTAACCTGAGTTGTGACTCCAGAGGAGATGAGTTTGATTTGGTTGGAAGTAGATGAGAACCTCCAGGTGTCTTTGCAGGAGAAATAGATCTCTTGAGGATGTGGAAGTGAGGTCAGAGGCGCAGTGACACCCACCAACAGGCTGAACTGTGTGACCTCAGAGAACAGCAGAAGGGCTCACTCATCACCATACTCATGAATCATTCATCTTTCAGCGCTGCCCTCCAGACTCTCTATCACTCACAAACATCTCTCTCTCTCTCTCTACAGAGCTTGCATACCCCCAGACTTTCTAACTTTCGGATCTCATCTAGGTTAGCCTTGGATTAAAAAGTAGATTAAAAAGATATATAGAGAGAAACCTTGAGTCTGTCACAGACGGAGACATTTTTAAATGAACCGGACAGACTTCAGGATTTAGAACGGCATTGGTTTAACAAGTTTCAAAGCTGCGTAGGTTGTGTGCAGGCAGTGGTGTTAAAAAGTCTTGAGACCACATTGAAATCTTCTGAGTTTTAAGCAAAATGCATTTTGACACTTTAAAACAAAGATAAAAGTTACTGCGAGATGTGAAACTATTTCTAGGTCACTAATCAAATAAGTAAATGTGTGCCATTGATCACATGACCCTTTGTACTGTACAGTTGAGGTCTATTGAAATTCTCTTAGGGTCATCAAACATGAACTTGATCTTCAAGTTTTGCACAAACTTGTGGTGTTCATGCAGCTACTTAAGATTCTGACACTAAAGCAAAAAAAGACAAAACAAATACTGAGACATTTGAAAGTATGTGTTCTTACAAAAAACACAAGAAAATTTCTATGCTTATAGTAGAATATGTAATCTAAACGTGTTTCAAATTAGTTATCAACAGATATGGATTTTCTGATAGCCGACACTGATGCCGATTTCTTCATGATCACCATATCACTTGACTCTATTTAACTGAAATATTGTAAATAATACACAAATAATTTCTACAATAAAATTAGTATTTATTTTACATAAGATTTAATCAAATAAATCAAAATTAATTATTTGAAATAATTTACTTCAACTTGATAAACTAAATCTAAATCATCTTGTGGCAGTAATTATAAATGAATGAATGAATTAATGAATGAAAAAAAAAAACACACCAAATGTTGGCCTATATATCATCCTTGGTATTTTCTGTAAATATTCTGTATTATATTTTCATGCCTTATAGCAGATGAGAGCTGGGCATTAATATAGTTTTAAAAAAATAACAGTAGGCCTATATCATTTTATGTAGATTTTTTTTCTTTTAAGTAACACAAAAGAAAACATTTTGAAGAAAAATTCTGGCTGCTTTTTCCCATATCATGAAAGTGAAAGGGAACTGGCACATTCAAGCACGAAAAGCGCAATAGGCAAATCATGAAATGGTCCATACGACATGTGCACACTCTCAGAAATAAAGATACAAAAGCTGTCAATGGGGCGGTACCTTTTCAAAAGGTACATGTTTGTACCTAAAGGCTCCATTTTGGTACCTTAAAGGTACATATTAGTACTTAAAGTGTACATATTTGAACCTAATAGGTACCTTTTGAAAAGGTACTGCCCCAGTGACAGCTTTTGTACCTTTATTTCTGAGAGTGCACTATATTTAGAAACAATAAAGTGAAACGCACACCTACATCTCATTATGATAAAGAGTTAACAATTATGCCAGAAAAATACCTCCAGAGTCTGCAGTAAGTCACATCCCTGACTCTGAACTGATCAATGATTCATTGGTTTCCTGTTCTTCTCATCTCAACATTCATACTGCATATTGCACATAAATAGTACAAACCAAAAAAGAAAACGATCTATAACATTATTAGTGGCACAGTGTGCTCATATTACTTTAATTACCTAATGTTTGGCCCCAGCACTCCCTGCAATAAAGCAGAGAGGGGTCTCGTCCCTCAGAGCCCATCATTCACATCAACTATTACTGTCACGCTTTAGCTGTTGCAACAGCTGTCCACTACACTTAAGCTCAACCTCTGCACATCGCATTCCCCCCGCAAGGGATACGTTTATATGGATACCAAGATCAGAGCCTTCGGTTTATCATGCTGGATGAAAATGCAGTGGTTCAACAAGTATCACAGCCAGAGGGGGCCTTTAGCATCAAGGATCACTGTTACTAAGTCAGACTTGATAATTGGGCTGGATGTTAACCCGGTTACCGTGTAGGCTGGAATCTGGGCCAGAACCTGGATGTTATCAGCCAAAACCAGCCAATAAAATAGAAGCTTTAAGGCTGCTTACCCAAGACATTTGGGCAAGAAGACTGGATGCTTTTCTTCATTTGCATCCGCTCACAGTGGATCTCAGTCAGCATGCAAGGCTGTAACATTTATCCCTGCAGACAGGAAAAGTCCCTGACATTAAGACTAAAAGACTTTAGAACTAAACTACTGTCAACACAAGTCAGCATTTAAAGATGGTGCTCTGAAGATATCAGCTCTGTTCCAAAGCTTAGTGAGCTGCCATGCTGCCTACTATATAGGCAGCTGCCTTTTAAAGAGATAGTTCACCCAAAAATGAAAATTCTGTGATTAATTTCTCAGCCCCATTGTCATTCCAAACCCGTAAGACCTTCATTCATTTTCAGAACACAAATTAAGATATTTTTGCTGAAATCCAAGAGCTTTCTGACCCTGTATAGACAGCAACATAACTGGCACATTCAAGTTCAATTAAGGTTGAACCACTGATGTCACATGGACTATTTTCAACCCAGGCTCATTTGAAATACGTGCCTCTGAATACATTTCTGCAGCAATATTATTATGAATCTTGCTGCACGTTTAGCGGCAGTTTCAAAGTGAAACGTCCAGTGAGTGGTGCTAAACGCGGGTTCAGTACATGATCCTGGCACGTTTTTGTTATGTTAATATAGGCACGTATTGCTGTGTTTGTATTACGTTGCTTCAGGTACATATTGTGGTAGTTCACAATTCAAATATCTGATGAGTGTCGCTAAAATGCTCTATCGTGTTGGAAATATACCCTACACCAAACCCTAAACCACTAAACCTACCCAATAGTGTTAACAAATGCAAAAGTGATATAAAAACACATTTGTTGATGCAGCCGTGCTATTTTAACTCCCTTATGCAGACTTAAGCTGTTTTGTTGAGCCGTAGTTTCATACCGGAGCTTTTCATTACTCAAGTGCAACGCCGTATCATGCGAGCTACAGAGCAAACCTATTGAATTAGAAAACTCATAAAGCTGGATATGTGACGACATGTTCAAAAGTATCAGTTTTCAAATTTCGCAGCATGTTAAAATTGTTTGGAATTCATAACATAATATTCCTCAAGTAATTATGCGAAAATCAGGCTTTATAAATCGAAACTGTGGACCAGCAAATCATATTTTGTGTGAAAAGGAATAAAAGTTGTCTGTGTTTTACTGCCTCTAGTGTTCATCTCAACTGGAAACTGCAGCAATTCTTGTGTGTGTATAGGTACGTTTTTTGAGTTTCGCAGAAATGTACAGTAGGCAGAGGCACGTATTTCCAATAAGCCTATGTTGACTATTTTAATGATGTCCTTACTACTTTTCTGGGCCTTGAACGTGTCAGTTGCGTTGCTGTCTATGCAGGGTCTGAAATCTCTAGGATTTCATCAAAAATATCTTAATTTGTGTTCCAAAGATAAACAAAGGTCTTACGGGTTTGAAACGACATGAGGGTGAATAATTTCATGATAGAATTTTCATTTTTGGATGAACTATTCTGTTAAGGGAACATCCTAATGGAACTTCAAAAAACTGATTTGGAGTGTTCAAATAAATAGTTTTGACAAAAACACTTTTTGAAAATCTTAGTTATTCAGTCATTCTGGAATTGCTTTCTCCTTGAAGGATACATATGATTCTGTCATAGAATGTGACTAAAATGATAGATCTTAGAAGTACTGATGGACGCTTTCAAAGCAATACTTTGTGAAAATCATTTTGCGAATCAATTGCTTCGATTGATTCAAAGTTTTGTAGTTTTATTTCTTCCATCAATACTCTGAAGACAGCATAAGACATCTACGGTGCCTTTCAAACAGCCTTTGTAACATTTGCACCTGCAAATTCCTTTCATGCTATCAGAGGTTATCACCGGAATCCTTGAACTGTCACTTCCTTGTGACATTACGATTTTTCCTTTTTCATGTTTATAAATTGTGTTTCTTATACTTTAGGCTTTCCAAACTGGGGTTACTAAGAGAATTGCAGAGGGTTTGATGAAAAGCAATTAAAAAGTCAATTAAATCAAGTTTAAACAAAACCAAAATAACATATATTTATATAAATATATTTATATAATATTAAAACATTGTTTACATTATATAATCTAAACATATATTGTTTATATTATATCCACTATAACCATATTATAAACATTTTATTTGTTTATCTGCATACCATGTGAAAGTGTTGGTAAATTACCAAAAAAATTAACTTAAAATCTCAGGGGGTAATTTATGAAAATATTTTAACTTAAAGGAGTTCGGATGACAAAAAAATAAAAGTTTGGTCGCTCCCTGGTCTACTAAATTGTCTTTTTGAGACTTTCTGCTCTAATAAATACATTTATTGCTTATCTAGAAGACCCATACCAAGAAACAAAAAAAATTAAAAGGAATACAACCAAAATAAATCGACAGGCTCAAAGGTCTGTCATATTCATTAAGCTCAGAGTTTCATCCTCTAATCTGTTTAGCAGGGCGGCGAAATTGGTGACATTTTGTATAAAACTACATCCCACCCTGATGCTCTCTCCGCATAACAATAGAAAATTGATGTCCTGCACTCCAGGAACCCAAAGTTATTCTAGGACTATATTTTAGGTAGTTCAAAAGACAGGCTGAGTTTGCAATCACTTTTATCGTGTCACTTCCTGCTCTTCAGTGTTCGGTTTTTGTAACAGCAGCATTTTCACTTTGTGGTACAGGAAATTCCTCCCCAACTTGAGGCGTGAACAGAGAGACATCACACTGATTATTCTAGGAAAGTTTGGGTTTAGGCCTCAGGGCTGACCTGGAGACACCCAGCAATCCAATTAGACTGTCTGCATGTGACGTGATTCTTTCGTGTGGTGCGTTAAAGCGAGTCCAAAAGAGCTACAGCTGGGTTTCTGCTAAAACTCCACGAGTGCTGTCATAGTATTAATGACTAACATTGTTACCTGAGAGACATTAGAGTAACAGGCTCCGATAGTGTTTTGATAAGACAAAATGGCAGAGGTCCCAGTGTAGAAATAGAACACTCCTTTGCATTTGTTTTGTTCTCCAGACAAAAGGTGTAGGAGGAAATGTTTCTGATGGAGCGTAATAAAACCATAACCTAACAGAAAAACCTGTTAACACAGACTCTGGCAGTGTGTGGAAGATGAAGAAAATGACCTGACATGTCTGTGATCTAAACATAGGCTTGCCAGAAGGTGTAGAAACATGCTTTTTTCACACTTTCTGCTAACATATCTCTCAAGTAAAGAAAAAGTACAGTTTTTTTGCCTCTTGAATGCTCATAGTTCTGTCTTTCTAACAACTGATTGAGCCTACTACCAGTCACGGGTGTATTGACTTGTATTGCGGCTAATGGTGAAGAGTAACTAATTAAAAAGTAGCACCACCACTAACCTACTATATAACTACATTTTTTTCCAGTGACTACTTTAGCTAATTTTTACACTGCAAATTTTACAGGTTTTTTTACACTGAGATTTGTACACATGACAGAATGCTGCCTCAAGGTTTTCCGTATAGCATTCATAGCTTTAAACTGAGCAAATGGAATCAAATAGGAAGAAAAAAAAATGGAGTGTCTATTTACACTAAGTGCAAATAGCCCGCCTTGTTGGCAGAGGCTATTTACACTAACTCCACCCACCAACGTGTGATTGGGCTAGTCAACATTACAAAAGACGGTGGACTGTCATCAGCTCCAGTGGTGCAGATGGTAAAATGTGTGTTGTAGCAATTTTGACACGACTGACCCAGGTTCGAATCTGCCTTTTGGCAAACTTTTTTTTCCCTTTTCAAATTTCAAATCACATCAGAAAAGCATTTATTTTCAATGAAAATGAAGGAAATGATTAAAAAGTTGAAAATAAAGTATCGGGTAGGGTTAGAGTAGGTGTAGGGAGGGCTTTATTGTCCCAATAAAGTGGCATCCATTTAATAATTTGAATTAAAATTTAAATTTACACTCAATAAGTTATTATTGCATACTGTTTTATAATGTACTACAATATTGAGGCGCAGATAATTGCCACTTTTTTCAATAAGTAGTATAAATAGCAGAAAATCCTGCTATTTTAACATAGTGTAAATAGAATCTATAGCTATTTTAACTTAGTGTAAATAGCATATCACAAAAAAAATGCTGCTATTTTCACTTAGTGTAAATAGCATCTAATTGCCACTTAGTGCAAATAGCCGCTGCCCCAAAAAAAATTAAATAAAATAAAAATAGTAATAATAAACTAATATTTAATATACAATATCGTAAACATTAAAATGTATCAATTCAAAAATTTGGGATCAGTATGAATTTGTTAAACTATTTTTGTAAAAAGAGTTTTATGTTCACCAAGGCTGCATTTATTTGATCAGAAATAGAGTAAACAGTTATATTGCTACATTATATTACTACCATTTAAAATAACTGTTTTAATATATTGTATATAAGGTGCAGTAGGAGATCTCGGAAAATGCTAACTTTAGCCTGATAGCACTGAAAGCGAACGTCCCACCCTCCCTGCAATCGCCGTCCAAAGCCACGCCCCCTGAACGCGCATACGCTCAAAGAGCAGCCAGAGACAACATAAATTACTACGGTAACACTTTAAAATACTGTTCCATCGTTAATGAATAACTACACAGGAACAAATGGCTAATGCACTATTAACACTGTAGTAACTACTATTAACTAACAAGAAACTCTGATTAACGATTTATTAAGTAATAGCACTAAATTGAAACTGGAAGTTCACTATTAGCTAACCAGTAACTACTGTTTTTATAAGTAGAACTCCTAAGAACTACATTGTACAGGTTCATAATTAATGTGAATTATGCAAAATGAATAATAAATTCTAAAATGAAGATCATGGTAACCCACTAGTAATGACTCAAGTATTACCAAATCCTTATAAATGAACTACTAATTACTTGGATCAGTATTCTAAAGTGAAAATCATCATAACTTCCTAATATTGACTGATGTCATTGTGAGCTTTTGAGATATATGTAAGGTTTCGGATAGTAATTATTCAGGTGTTACTACATCCTTCTGAAGAAACTACTAATTATTTGGATCGGTATTCTAAAGTGAAGAGCACGGTAACTCACTAGTAATGATTTAAGTGTTATCAAATCTAGCTAAATGAATTACTAACCAGGACCTTAAAAAAACCTCAAAAGTTTACAATGACTTCAGTAATTACTAGGGAGTTATCACGATCTTCACTTTAGAATACTGACCCCAAATAATTAGTAATTCCTTCTGAAGAATTTGGTAATACTTGAGTCATTACTAGTGGGTTACCATGACCTTCACTTTAGAATTAATTATACATTATGTATTATTCATATTAATTATCAACCTGTATACAGAAGTTCTTAGTAGTTCTTGGGGAGGTATGAAAAAAATAATAGTTACTGATTAGCTAATAGTGAACTACCACATTCGACTAAGCACTATTACTTACTAATTCATTAATCAGAGTTGCTTGTTAGTTACTAGTCGTTACTAGAGTGCTAATATTGCATTACTCATGTGTTCTTGTGTGGTTATTCATTAATGATGGAACAGTACTCTAAAGTGTTACCATTACTACAATAGGCTACATCAACGGTTTCCAATTACAGTCCTCGTGCCCTCCCCGCTCTGCACATTTCATATGTATATCTTATCACGTTCTACAGTTGTTCTGTTCAACCATAAGTCATAAGTGCCCTGCGAAGTGGACATCACCAGATATTCCACCATGATTTCAGTTCAAAGCTAGCGTTTATGTTCCATACAAAGGGCATTAAAGTGTGCCAGACCTGAATTTAAAATTGTATTTATTTACAGAGGTATATTATGTCACACTTCACACTTCTCTTTCGTCTGTGTGTGAGGAGCAGCACAAATCCGCGAGTGAATGTTCTGAAGTGAAATAAACGTATTTTCCCTGCTCAGGGAGTAGGGAGCAATGAACACTGTGTAGGGAGCATGTCAATTGGAACACAGTTCCTGCATGGAGCTCTCTTCTAACGAACTGGTCATCTGAACTGAGTGTGTTAACTAAGCGAGACATGCAAAATATGCAGAGCAGGGGGCGCGAGGACTGGAACTGGGAACAGCGCTGGGCTACGTCATGTGTCATTCACCGGTGAGAAAACTTTACAGCACAGTTAGTAAAAGTACTTCAATACCAGGAAGGAAGATCGGGTTGGTGACGTTTGCCTGCCATTCTCGCTCTGTCTGTACAGTGTGCGTGAACGCGCTGATGACGTATCCTGTCTGCGCGAACAGGGTGCGCAGAGGTATGCAAATACATACGTTGACAGGCAGGTAGGAAAGACAATTAAAACACTCGGACCGAGCGTTTTTATTGGACAAACATTTCTTGGTCCTACACCTTCCACAGAATATATAAATACAGATAAATACATTTAGAGCACTTAACTTAATGATTGCTATCAGGATGTGAAGAGACTTTCAACCAGAATAACAAAAAAAAATGTTTCTGAAGACAATCATCTATGGCACCTTTAATATATTTTATCAATTAAA
Organism: Acrossocheilus fasciatus; assembly: GCA_036784905.1. Lineage (NCBI taxonomy): Eukaryota > Metazoa > Chordata > Actinopteri > Cypriniformes > Cyprinidae > Acrossocheilus > Acrossocheilus fasciatus. Next base: position 13,993,045 of record CM071961.1, read on the forward strand.
TAAATAAAAATATATTTTATATATTTATTAAAAATGTAAATCATTCCTGTGATGGCAAAAGCCCTCTTCGGACGGGACTAGTTTTCTAAACTACGTTTGCGTTTTGATTCTTATCACCTGACGTCTGCAATTTTCATGTACCAATTCGGATGGGACTAACATTTCCATTTTTATTAAAGAGGGTCTGTTTCATACATCTGGGCGTTTCAGAGATCACGCGCTCTGTATGCGTGCATTGCGTATTTCGGATTGATTACCATTAGTATTTTAATCAGTTTTACTACAAATACCATGGTGAAGCTATATGGCTAGTATAGCAAAACCATGTTAATGTGTGGTTACTTTTATTTTACTTTAGTTATTTATTTGTAGTAAACTTGTGTTTAATTTTCATAAAGGTTGGCCTACATATGTAATTAAAACATTATGTAATTGAGTGCAGAAATGAACGCGAGTAATTTTACCTGACGCTGATATTACGATAGCCTGTCTTAACAGTTTACGTGATCTGGCTCTTGATTTTATTATTGTTATTGTTTTTTTGCAAATATCAAACATACGTGCGGTAAGAGCATCTACAGTAATTCACGTTGGCCAAAACACACAAGGAAATGCGACATTCGGACGGGATTAGTTTTCTCAGAGGATCACCGAGTTTGCTGAAAAACAGTAGGTAATTTGCTCTGGAATTATTACAGAGGTTGTGTGAGAAAAACACAGACGTGGCAGATTCAGACGGGATTAAAATCACCAAGTACATCTGTGAAACACAAATTTCTCTAACGAACCCGAGTCACATGATAAGTCAGAAATCATTCTTATATGCTGTTTTGGTGCTCAAAACAGCAAGCATTTATTATTATAATTACTATTATTATTATCAATACTGAAAACAGTTGTTGAATAATATTTTTGTGCAAACCGGGATATTTTTTTCAGGATTCTTTGATGAATATAAAGTTCAAAAGAACAGAATTTATTTGAAATAATGAATTTCTGAATTTATTTGATGAATTTAATGCATCCTTGCTGATTAAAAAAAAAAAAAAAAAAAAAAAAAAAAAGAAAGAAAGAAAAAGGAATGATCACAAACTTTTGAATGGTAGTGGTCACATAAAAATGATTTACATAAAATCTACAAATGTACATTAGTTTAAGTTTCCCAGATAGTTAATTATTTAACTACTTTAGCTTAAAGGTATAATTATTGTAGTTTGCTAAGGTTACAAATCTTTCTCAGCACTGCTCATGAAAATCTAAATTAAAGTCCAGATCCTATGCAGTTTTGTCTCCAAGGCTTGAGAACAGATACTTAACATTAAGAAAAGAGTCAGAGCTTAACACTTCAGAAGGCCAAGCGTTAGTGGAGTCAAAGAGACGTGTCCAGGTGTCCAATCAGAGGGTTCATGGCACGCCCACAGCAGGGTTTCCAGCAGCTCAGCAGCACCTCATATGATTGGACTGCTAATTTAGTACCTCAACCCATGTGCTCCCATCCCACCTCAAGCTATTTTAATTGGCGCTCAGGTGCAGGGATGTCGTCTGCATACTGAGACTTCTCTGGCTCGATGTGCATTTTCCGTGCATGAAAGCAAGACTAGGCTTAATTTGCGGTCAATTTTTAATTAAACAAATCCATCCTTCACTTTTTAATCAAGAAGTGACGTAAGCATACACAAACAAAGCAATCATTCATTGTTGACTTGCACAAAAACACTAAGAGGAACCAAAGTGATTTCCAATTTCCTGCACTCTTCTGGTAACCTACAGTAATTCAGAAAGTGCATCTAATAGTTATGGACACAAACTATATGAGTTAAGAGATGAACAGATGTGAATGAAAGGCTGCTGAGTCAGTTCCTGTTCCTGTTGTAAAAGGGAAAATGCCCCCAGAGACACATAGGGTCAATACCGGATCCATAAACACCTTGTGCATTTTGTGAACAGGCCATTTGTGAAAGCAATCATCAAGGTCCAATCTTCTAATGCTGCACAATGTTCCTTATTCCAGCGGTAATTACTTCATTGTCTTGTCCGATAAGGTTTGTTAACAAAACATTAGATTTTAACAGCTGCGATGATTAATGACTAAACATGAAAAACCAACTGAGAGCTCAAGTTCAGTTTAAAACTATATGACATTTGGCTTGAAGTTACAATGCAGTTTGAAAGTTACAGCAGAACTTTACAAACAAACCCTGGCAGTAACAGCTGCTTATTTCCAGTCATGTATGATTACAATTCTACATTGCTACATGAAATATAATCAGTAGCATCCATGAAAGAAAAAAAAAACATGCTCTCATCTAAGACTAATTGGCCAGTCGGGAATACACTTGAGGTATATTTACTCAGGGTCCATAATTAACTCTCTCTGACCGTAAAAAGCAAGTAAAATCTGGCAAGTTACCCTACCTTAATATTTATGGATGCGAAGCTTCTGTTCAAAAGAGTTTGTAAAAAGAGAGTGGTATAGTTTTTAAACATAAACTAAAAAATCAGAAGTTTGTCTAGAACGCCTAAAGTTATTATGTCTTAAGAACTTTGACACATATCTGAACCACTGCTCACATTTAGAAACTAAAATGACTGAATGTTTTATTAGAGACTGCATTTTATATAGAGGCTAAATTTGATATAAATAACAATAAAAAAAATAATATAATAATACCATATACAATAAATAATAGATAATCACATCCAATAAATAATTCCATTGTCATATGGACAAAATTATATTTAATCCAAATTATATTTTGGCTGGTACACCAAAAAAATAATTTAGAATTATCACCCAATAGGGTTTTTATCATATTTAATATTTAAATAATTAAGATTATAATAACAAAACAATACAACAAATACAAGAAATATAACAATACATTTAATATGTATTGAATCATAACAAATAATACTACTTTTAACAAAAATATATATTTTTTATAAAAAATTATGCAAAATCTATTTTTATGGCTCTTACAACAACAACAAAAAATGATTTAGTAACAAAGTAAGTAATAAAGGAATAAAGTTTAACAATTAATCGGCTACAGGTAAAAGTTACTTTTTGTACATTTTTAAATAATCTTGCTAATGGTTCTGGCTAATATTTAGTACGAAATGTAAGAGAAAAAAAACAGCAACAACAATATAAAAATGACAATGAATTTTAAATAAACAAATAAATCCATTGTCAAAGCAACAAAACAAAAAAATATTAATAATAAATTATATATATATATATATATACACACACACACACACACACACACAGTCATGGACAAAAATATCGGCACCTTTGCAATTCTGTCAGAAAATGCAACCCTTCTCTCAGAAAATTGTTGCAGTTGCAAATGTTTTGGTACTCACATGTTTATTTTTGTTTGTTTGCATCGGAACAACACAAAAAAAACAGAGAAGAAAAGTCAAATCTGATACAATTCCACACAGAACCCAAAAAATGCACTGGACAAAATTATTGGCACCCTTAACTCAATATTTGGTAGCACCCCCTTAGAAAAAAAATTACTGAAATCAATTGCTTCCTGTAACCATGAATGAGTTTCTTACACCTTTCTACTGGAATTTTGGGCCACTCTTCTTTTGCATTCATCATTTTTGCATTCTGCTTCTCATTCAGATTTGAAGGATGCCTTCTCCCAACTGCTGTTTTGAGATCTCTCCAGGTGTTCTATGGAATTCAGATCTGGACTCATTGCTGGCGATTTCAGAACTCTCCAGTGCTTTGTTTGTAACCATTTCTGAGTTCTTATTGAAGTGCGTTTCAGGTCATTGTCCTGCTGGAAGACCCATGACCTCTGGTGGAGACGCAGCTTTCTGGCACTGGCCACTACATTGCGCCCCAAAATTCTTTGGTAATCATCAAATTTCATGATACCGTTCACACAGTCAAGGCATCCAGTGCCAGAAGCAACAAAGCAACCCCAAAATATCTTTGAACCTCCACCATGTTTGACTGTAGGGACGGTGTTCTTTTCTTTGAAGACCTCATTTCTTTTTCTTTAAACAGTGCCATGATGTCCTTTACCAAAAAGCTCTACTTTTGTCTCATCTGTCCACAGTACGTTCTCCCAGAAGGATTGTGGTTTTGTCACATAAGTTTTGGCAAACTCCAGTCTTGCTTTTTTATGCCTTTGTGTCAGCAGTGGTGTCCTCCTGTGTCTCCTACCATAGCGTCCCTTTTCATTCAGATGGCGACAGATAGTGTGAGCTGACACTGTTGTACCCTGTGTCTGCAGATCAGCTTGAATTTGTTTGGAAGTTAATCAGGGTTTTTTATCCACCATTCGAACAAACCTTCGTTGTAATTTTTCATTAATTTTGCTCTTCCATCCACGTTCAGGGAGGTTATCTACAGTGCCATGAGCTGTAAACTTCTTGATGATATTGCGCACAGTGGACACAGGAACATTCAGATCTCTGGAGATGGACTTGTAGCCTTGAGATTGTCCATGTTTTTCCACATTTTTTTCTCTCAAATCCACAGACAACTCTTTATACGTCTTTCTTTTCTCCATGCTCAGTGTGACACACAACACAAAGGTTGAGTCAACTTTTCTCCATTTTAACTGGTTGAAATTGTGATTACTATATTGCCCACACCTGTTACTTGCCACAGGTGTGTCTAAACACAAATTACAGGAGCATCACATGCTTGAAAAGTAATTATTTCTTACAATTTTGACAAGGTGCCAATAATTTTGTCCAGTCCATTTTTGAGTTCTGTGTGAAATTTGATCAATTTTGGCTTTTCTTCTCTGTTTTTGTGTGTGTGTGTGTGTGTGTGTGTGTGTGTTGTTGCAGTGCAAACAAAACAATAAGCATGTGAATACCACAAAATATTGCAATTGGAACAATTTTCTGAGAGAAGTGTTGCATTTTCTGACAGAATTGCCAGGGTGCCAATATTTTTGGCCATGACTATATATATATATATATATGAAAGCTATTTTCATTTTAAGTATTAATAACCAATAAAGTTTGGTGCTCAAGAATATTCTACAGGCAAAGTCACTTTTTATACATTTTTTAATAATACTACTTCTATCAAATACCCACGCGTGTCCATTTTGGTCCCCAAAGCACACAACTGCAATTCTGCCTGATCGGTATCCTGATCGGTGCCACTATCCAAAGAAAATTGCAGAATGCTATATGAACAATCCCCATGGAGAAACCTGGGGTTAAGTGTCTGGTTCAAGGGCACAGAGGCGATTGAGGATCCCAGTAACTTACCAGTTTATGAATCATCCTTTCTGGGGCTTGAACCTGCACCCTTTAGGTCACTTGCCCAAAACTGCAACTGCTATGCTACAACCACCATCAAAATGATGCATCGTGTAGGGATGATTTATGGCACCGAGCTCGATAGGTGAAAGTTAAACCGCCCCGCAATTCAACAGAGGAGAGCTTGAGCTGCACGAATATTACAAAACTACATAGAGAAAACTGTACTACAGCTGCCAGTATGCCCATGTGACCTCAGAGGTTAAGGGTAATGCCCCAAAGGGATCTTTAATTTTAGAGAAGAAGCTGGCCTTCAAGCTGCCCTCTGCAGTTTCTTTCCAACTTCTGCCACCAGTGCTCCAGTTTCATTTGATCACAACATCAAACCTTACCACTGACACTGGATCAGAAAGATTTGTCATGCTAAAAAATGGCCTCTTCTCTTCTTCTGCTCACCTTGGAGGATACATTTCTCTCCATCTCTGGGGGTGGGGGGGACCAGGCGAAGTGAAGCTACACTTTTACTAGGTTTGTGTGTTTCTGTGTCAGAGATTTCTAAGCTGCAATGAAAGAAGAGAGCGAGAGAGGGGGATATGAAGACAGAGGATTCAGACTCTTTTATGTGACCCAGTAAGTAGAGGGATTATAGTTCTCTCGATTAGACCGAGTTTAATCTGCCACTGCATGTATACCATTCATCAGAGAAGACAGAGTAAAACCAAAGAGCACAGCAGGGGTGAGGTGGGCACAGCTAGGGTCTGACATCTGGTTGGAGTAACAGAAAAAAATAATCAGAAGAGAACATGCATTCTTCATGGGTGTGTGTGTGCATGGGGGGATATAAGGGTGCAATGGAGGAAATGTTGATGGTGCTTATGCTATAGGGATCAAGCAAAGTGCAAATGCATGATTTTATTCTTAAATTAACAAAAGTATAAAATATAGAGCAATTTTATTTAAAATAAAGCCCAAGATTGCTTATATTAGGCTAAGTGTTCACTGAAACTTGCTTTGCAGAGTTATTTCAAGAAACTACTCACAAGATATTGATTGCAGTATTTTATTTTAATTATGTTGTTGTAGTAGAGTTATTGTTGTAGATTATACCTATTAATTATCCTGCAATATTTAAATATCTCATTATCTTGCAAGAAGATGCTTGAAAATAAAACAAGAAAAGCCATTAAAATGACGGGCATGGAAAAAATGTCCGTAAAAATGGAAAATGAGTGAAAGCAGGATCACTTTTTAAGGTGAGAACACTATTCCTCAGAAATGAATGGGAATAACTACAAACAAACAAACAATTAATAAATTAACAAATTGAGCAAAATCACTTTTTAAAGTGTAATAATTCAAATAAAAAAGACTATTTAATCAAAAGAAAAAGAATAATTAATAAATAAAGAATAATTAAAAGAATAATTAATAAATAAAGAATAATTAAAGAATAAAATGATTAATTAATGAATAATAATAATTAATCATACAAAGTTAATAAAGAATAAAAAAAGAGTAATAAATAAAGAATAAAAAATGGATGAAAGAATGGATCAATCAAAGTCTGGGAGCACAGAATAAAGGAGCATGTTTCCTGTCTTCCTGACCATTTGGACAACAACAAGAGAGAAATGCAATTGAACATTTGGACTTCTTCCTTCCTGCATGTTGAGTTGAGCTTGTGGGAATCGATGGGGTACCACCATGTGGACCTGAGGTAAAAGGCCAGTAGCAAAGCTGTAGCGCTGAGCACAGCTGTTTAGGTGAGGCACGACACAGTGGAGTGATTATCCGTCTGCGGCTGGTGGTACATGATTATCTTTTTTTGTCATTCTACTCGAGTGAGTGCAGGATTAATGGGGCTGATTGCTTTCTCTAGCCCCCCTCATCTCTCTTCTCTGCTGGTACTTTCTGGCAACCCGTGGCACAGATTCATCCTCTAAGCCCCCCACTCACCCGAACGCACCAGGGGCAACAACCTCCTTCTATCATGTGGAAACTAATGCCTCCAAATCTGAACAGATAAAATCTAGACACAGCTAAACTGGAGTTTCAGAGCAGTGTGCATGATTGTGAATGCTTCAGAGTTTGGTTTAAAGACCTCCACGACATTTCTGTGAGAGACCAATGCTATCTTTTTCTGTTGCCCATGACCTCAGCCTGACCTTGTCCCAAAGAGTGAACACACTGAGCTAAATGTGTTTACAGCAAGAGTCCATTTAGCCTTGTGTATCTATAGCAGATCAACAATGGGAACTGCTAATGCACCGTCCCATGTGAAGCTCTTCAGACCAGCTGTACTGGGCCATTTGTCTCCCAACATCTTTCCTCCAGCCTAAACTTACACAGCTGTGAGAGAACACTGGAGTATTGAAGGACTCTTAAGTGCTTGTACACTCTGGTGGCGATCAGAAGGTGAATGTGCCCAACACACAAGCAACTCTACAAAAACATCTTGCAGCCTTTTGACCTCATGTCGGCATGCCATTTATAGGAATCATTGCCCAGAAACTGTAATTCTATCAAAATTGTCTCATCAAGCCTTGTACAAGTCACACAGACACAAAATATTTCTTCCAGTTAACTATTACATTAATTTTGTCATATTGTGTCAAATATGTTTGTTTGTTTGTTAACAGGTAATGTGTGTGTTTTATTGTATATTTTATCATTAAATTAAAGCAACTCAAAACATTTGAATTTATATAGTACTATCAATAAAAATCTCACCATAGTTAAAGTTACTTCAGTATTCTGCATCCTTCAATCATGTGATATCATCCAAATATACCAGAGGCTTACTGAATCCTCTTAAAACAACCAGACAACCAGATGTTTAAGTGGTGCATGGATAAATGTGGTTGTAAAAATGTGGCTCCTTTGTACACTACAGTGGAATGCTTGGAGTTTTAGATGTTCATATGCTTTCAAATAAAGTATTTTATGCTAACCAAAGCTGAATTTACTTGATTTACTGTATTTGTTTTGATATTATGAATAATTATTGTAATTTTAAATATCTGTCTTCTATTTTAATGTATTTTAAAATGTAATTTATTCCTGTGATGGCAAAGCTGAATTTTCACAAAAAAAAAATCTGTCTTCAGTGTCACATGATCCTTGATTATGCTGATTTGGTGCTCAAGAAACATTTATTGTATGTTTAAAACAGTTTTGATACTTAATATTTTTGTGGAAACCATGATAATTTTTTTTTTCAGGATTCTTTCATGAATTTAATGGAATTAATGTATTATTATTCTTTCAGAAGAAAAAAAAAATCTTACTGACTCCAGACTTTTTGTGTATATATGTCACTTTTTATCCATTCACCATATTTCCTTATTTTAGGGATCTCAGTGTGATTGTGTTAACATGCAGACAGCATGGTCACTAAGCATGCAGATATTGTGTATTTGCCACAGTCATCCTATAAATAATGAAATCATATCTTGTTCAAATGGATTAGTGCACAAATGAAGGTCTCATGGTTGTTTATCAAATATTATTGAATCAGAATTTAATTTAGTAACTAATAATGAGCTGAGAAAAGTAATTTAGCTCAAATTAACAGATTTCCAAGCCAAACACAGTAAATAATAACAGCATCCTGACAGTACACCCATAACAGCAAACCACACAGTAATAGCATATTGGCCTGTAACACTGTTTACAAACCATTGCCATTTTCCACCTCCCCAAGCTGGACAATTATCCGTAAACACAGAACTGAAACGCAAGAAATAAAATGTTTAACAAGTATGACATTAAAAAAGCAATCTATCAAACAGCCTTTGCAAAGCTGTTCAGTGATATTTCAGTGCATTAGATGAAGCATTGAAAATAATGCCACTTGCCACCACAGTGGCAGCCTTAACAAGCCTCATTAACATAAAATACCTCTGGAGCTCTACAGCTCCACCGAACGATAGATGGCTTTATTATTTGGGCTGTATGAAAAAGCAGAGCGTGTAGAAAATAACTGGTGAATATAGCACAAGGCTGCTAAGCAACAAATAGGGGCGGGGTACTTTTGGACCCTGTTATCCATCAAAGTAAGCCCGCCGAATCCCGGCTTCACCTGACTGGTGTACCTTGCAGTGATCTGGTTTCAAGTTGCTTTCCCTCATAGAAGCTTAGTGCTTTCTTTTTTGTCAAGAACACACATGTGAAGCTGATGCTGTCCCGTCTCTCACACTTTCTTACTGAAAGAAGCTGTCAAAAACATCTCAGTAACTGTAAGGTTTTGACTCAAAATCCACTTACGCAAATGTGTTTTCTCCACCACAGAGAAACACTCGCTTTAAAATGATCCTAAATTGTAATTATTTTGAATTGCATCCTTCAAATTCAATTTTCAAAATCATGTTTTTGCTATATGGTGGATAAACCACAAGACACTAAAATATATTTGAGAAATTCGGACAAGAAAGTCAACTATATAATCAATTTGAAATAGTTAAATAGTTAGTGTTATAACTGTATTAATTTCTTAGCAATTCGATTAATTTTTTTAATTAAATTTTCAATATTTGTTAGGCAAAAATATAGGTTATTGTTTACATTTTTATGCTTAAGTTATCGTTTACATTTTTAACAAAATTTTTAATAAAATCAGTCAACCTGTACCTCAACTTAACACAAAAAGGTCAGCATGTGTATACATATATTCTTTGGGTTTCCAGCATTTTTGTGTATTTGAACCATTTTCATTCTGAGTTCCATCACACTGAGGACAACTGAGGACTCATATGCAATTATTACAGAAGGTTCAAGCGCTCACTGATGCTCCAGAAAAACGATGCATTAAGAGCCGGGGGGTGAAAACATTTGAACAGAATTGAGATGTGTACATTTTTCTTATTTTGCTTAAATATCATATTTGTTCATTTAGTACTGCCCTTCAGATGCTACAGAAGGTAGTTACTTGTTTCCCAGAAGACAAAATAAGTTAAATTTACCCTGATCTTCAAATTCAAAAAGTCTTCACCCCCTGCTCTTAATGCATGGTTTGAGAATCTCAAATATACACCTAACCTACCTTAGGAAATATTACCTGGAGTAAAATGTGACAGTCTGCCCCAGCCTGCCCTATTACGTGTGCTGTTTAATTGATGTGGTCTGTTCTGTAGCTATCCTAACCCTTGAGGTTGTTTTTGCAACTTATGTGTCTGTTTGCTCTGAAGGAGAGGTGAGGAGTTTTTAATGACTTGCAGCTCTTCAATACATCATACCTGAAAATATTTGTGCCCGGGTCTTGTGCGAGCGACTGCCATAGCAACTGTTCACAAAGGTGCTCGGCGGGACTGTGAGTGATGCAGCCGAGAACATCACAGTGAGTCGTGTGCCTTTGAAGAGCTGGAGAGGGAAAGTCAGGACACTGCCAGCACTTCAGAGATTCACAAACATACACCTCTAGTATTTACAAGGAGCCACGAGGTTATTTACTGGCTAGTAATTCTCAGAAAAGAAGCACTTACTATAGTAATATAATAACAACAGGATTTTCCATCATAGGAGAGATGTGTGAAACTCTAACCTCTAACTCTAACTGAAAATCTTGCTATAGTTAAATGTTGTTTAGTGATGCACTGAAATGAAAAGTTTGAATTTAGCCAAAATAATAATAATTGTAAAAAAGGGGGGGGTTTTTTGGCTAATTTGCTTGAATTGCTCAAACTGCTTGAAATACACGGTCATATCATGTCATCTGAGAAGTGCTGTTTTAGACATGGCTGTTTCAGTGTTTCAGCCTTCAAATTATTTTTTGTGCAAGACCATCATTTTTGGTCTCCAATATTTTGATGCATCATTAATACTGTTTGCACTTCCAAATTTACTATGTATTGATTGGTTACAAAACATGTGAGAATCTACAGTATTTGTTTCAGACAAATATGTTCAATTTCCAAAATTTCTGTGAATCATTAATTTTTTCGTACTTTAGCACCAAATTTAGCATAAAGTGATTACTTACAAAACAAGCAAAAATCAACCGAATATTCAGCCAAATATGTTCGGCTTTCACAATTTCAGTTCATCACTAATATTGTTCACACTTCCAAAATTAGCATGTAGCGGTCAGTTACAAAACAAGCAAGAATCAACAGTGTTTTGCATCACTGATGCCAATTCTGGCACACTGTGTTTTATGTTTATGGTCAAGAGCAAGGTTTTTAGTGAATAATGAATTAAACGTTGTTGTATATAGTGTTTTTGAGATCATTTTATTATGGTTGCATACCACACAGAGTCTTGTCAAAAGCATTAATGCAACATCTCCTTTTGTTTTTGATGGAAGAAAGTCTAAGAAAACTATTCTTTTTAAAAGTCTTTTAACAGTGCAGACAACCAAGCTAAAATATCTGCATAGTGCTTGAGTAAACAACCAATGGCCAAAATATCACATTAAACTCCCTCATTGAATTCCAGTGACTTTAGTAAACACCTCAACAGTCATACACCCACACTAATAATACAAGTAATACAATGCAAAATTGCTGTTGGCCCACACCTCAAGAGGGAAACAAAAAATTGAAGAAATACCATCATCTGTAAATATTCATAGTTTTATGTTTGCTCTGAGCAAGTGGAAGGCAGTCATAAGCTGACCTAGTTGAAGTTAAAATTCTATAACTTGCTGATTTGTCTGAGGTACAATACACAAGGGTACTGCTTAGTGGGAAAAGAAAAACAAAGAAATGCTTATGAAAAATGTTAGTCTTTTGGGATTTTGTTGATTCACACACAAAAACACGTAGAATATAATCATACTGCAGTCATCTTTCATAACATGAAGAATACCCAAATGGGAATTAGAAAATTGCTTTCTCATAGACGCATTTCGTTACACAGCTATGTACAAGGCATCACTTTAAATAACATTATTCTACATTCAGACTACATACTCTAGTCTAAAATCAAATATAATCTCAGGTAGGGATAAGAAAAATGGCATATTTTCAATTGCCAGGATGACTAGTCTAATTATAGGTCTTAACTGGGCTATAATTTAACTAACTTAGATCTGATGCATTTGGGTATATACATAAAAGATGTTATTGTTTTCAATATATAATCATGTAGATGGAGTGAAAAGGAAAGGCAAAGAATCAAGGGGTTATAAAAGCTGAACTATTTTCTACTTTATATGACATCTTAAAACGCAAGAATTTTTCAAAAAGGGACAACTTAAAGGGATTATCAATGCAAACTGTATAAAAACATAACATTAATAGCGTGCTTAGACAGACAGACAGACAGATAGACAGACAGACAGACAGACAGACAGACAGACAGACAGACAGACAGACAGACAGACAGACAGACAGACAGACAGACAGACAGACAGACAGACAGACAGATAGATAGATAGATAGATAGATAGATAGATAGATAGATAGATAGATAGATAGATAGATAGATAGATAGATAGATAGATAGATAGATATTTTTACGTTTAATTTAATGTGATACTTGTTGTTTCTTTGTATTTGTTAAATTTACTAGCAATTTCTGAGGCAAATTTGTTTCTAATGTTTTTCCATTGATATTAAACCTAAAACATAGGATCGAAACAAGGCTGCCTATTCTCTTGAATAAAGCAACAGACTCTTACATGCTTATGCCATTGGGTGTCAAAATTTCACAGAGTTTCATATGCCAGTCTAACTTCATCAAATGGAAAGCGGCATCTGTTGAGACTTCCTGATGAATAATGGATAGGACTGAAGAGAAGCTTTAGGCCTGATCCACACAAGAGTCCTTCACGGGTAGAAAAGCAGCGGGGTATTGCTGGCCAAGGGTACCTGACTCACACACTTTCCACCCTTCCTACATGAACCAGTACTGACCAGAGCCACAACAGAGACCATGCAATCTAGTGATAGTTGTCTGAGACATTTCTCTTGACAGCCTACACAAAAGCTGCATGACGTTTACGTTAAAAACACAAACAAATTGGCTTAACGAATCAAGATTTACATAGTGAACGCAAAAGAAACTCAATGAAGAGGTAACTATTTGCATATTTTAAAGATGTGGTTACATACAATAACTGTATTTGAGGCATTTCTAACAGTACTTATGGAAAAGAATATACTTTTATTTTCTAGCACAATCTTACATAGTATTATCTTCTAAATTAGATATCTAAAACATTTGGCAATGTCACGTGCTATCTCTCATTGTTTTGATACTATTGTTTTTACCTGCAGTAACATTAGTCGTTTACAAGCTACAAGTGCAGTGTCACGGTGTAGAACTTCGTGAACACTATCCTCGCTGGCAAACGACAGGATAAAGGCTTAGATCAGATGGTAAGTAAATACTGCGCTTTTCCAACAAATAACCAATTTTTGCTTTCTATTATAATGTATTCCATTACCGTTCAGTGAGAAACGGCCTCAAATATTTCAATCCGCGAGTGAGCTGTCCGAATGAATTCTGCACCGATTCAGACCATTGTGTTAACCCGCATGACCGAATCATAAGAGTGATTAATTTGCAAATTGGACATCGCTAGTTTTGATTCCCAAACTGACGAAAGAATTACGCACAAAAAAATTTCACTCATTAGTATACAATAATAACTTGTGTCAGGCAGCTATTTATCATTAAAACTTCACTGGGGCCTGTACCACAGGTTTTCTTATTAAAGGAGATGAGAGCTTCTGAATATTTGGATAATGCCTAAGAATCTTCATGACGTCATTAAATCAGTTTTACGATGGTCAGTTGTTCAGTCATATTTGAAGATCCCATTGAAATGAATGGGTAGTGCTGTAAAATGAATCACACCTGTCTCACTTGTAAATATTTAGGTAATTACAATGTTTTATACAAGTCATTTCATTACTTTTCTTAATAATTAATCACAGACTAAATTGACAGCACCCACAATTAGTAGGTTAATCTGTATTAGTGCTTTTTTGAATAAGCAACATGTTACTGCAATTAAAAAGCAAAGTGGCATGTTAAATTAGCATATCATCCAGATGTACACACTCTAAACCATGGTTTCCATCTCCTCTGAAATAATTGCATGTGCTCCTTTATTCACAATGTGACATTAACACTAAAATGTTAAGCAGGAAAAACCTGCAGAACAAAGCAAAGATGACTAAACATATTTAAACATATTTAACATATTTAATTATATAACCAGTTGTGGAATGATTCTTAAAATCCCTTTCTAATCCAGAGGTCTGTTAATTAAGCATATTAACGTTGATTGAATTTGAAAATTGAATTTCTTCTCTGAACATCTTAGCAATCCTCCAAGTAGGAGATGACAACCTTCGACTGTATATATGTGCACTTCTGGCAGCCCAGATTAATTCTTTTAAGATTTACCTGTAGGTAATATAACCAAACATAATTAAGGGGGAAGCCCAAAGGCATAAAATAGATTGAAACGACAGAGCTTGGTATATAATTGGATAAGGGCTTGATTAATTTTCTTTTACAAGAATTCATTAATACTTACCAAATCCATATTTCAAAGAGGGCATTTTAATTGTATTACCTTCCATTTCAAGTTATTGATTTATTGCAGAGTTGACCTCACTCTTTAAACTAAACCTTTTGCATTATCAGTCCAGTGCAAACAAGCATCTCTCTTTAGACATGAGCTGCAACTGACATCAGTAAATTTACCATTCTGTAATCCCTGAAATACAATAAAAGGCTATTAAGACTCGTATAACTGCAAGGACTAAATAAAACACAGTCACTTTGAGTTTCAGGCAACTTTTACTCTGTGCATAATATTGTATCATAATAGCCATGGTGCAAATTACATTAGGCACATTCTGACAGGATTTTTACAACATTTCAAACGAAAGTTAGATTTAGAAAATTGTTAACACATTTCATATGTTGCCAAATAGTTACTACAGCAACAGATGGCATGTCTGTGCATTTTGATATCAGTATCAGATGATATATCGAAAAAACATAATTGAATAACCATTGCTGTTGTTTTAACTTTATTATAGATTTGCATATCACAAATTGTATTAAAAAAGTTTTAATACAATTTGTGATTTAATTTAAAAAAAAGTTGAATAATCATACTTGGAATTAGAAAGCATACTATGCAAGATAAGATAGATGAAGACATCTTACCCCAAGGGTCTTATTTTATCTTTTCACTTCAAAATATATATATTTTTTAATGTGTACGCCAGTCCCTCGTTAACATTGCAGATCAGTTTTCACAAAACCAGAAAACACAAAATTAGATTCAATTAAAACTGACCAAACTGACTAAATCTCTCAAATGTTGATATTTAGATTAAATGACGAAATTAAGAAAATCATAGCCATTCACCAAATATATTGAGATTTTGTGCCATATGTGCTAAAAAGAAAATATTCTTATAGTTCACCTAAATAGTTCACCTAAAAGTATGGAAGTCAACGGCTGCAATCAAATTTTTGGTTACCAACATTCTTCAAAATATCTTCTTTTGTACTCAACAGAAGAAAGCAACTCATAAAGGTTAGGATCAAAATGAGGGTGAGCAAATTGTCATTTTTTAATACTTTTTGGTTGAACTATCCCTTTAAATTCACCTTGTCTCATGGGGCACCTTACCCCATCTTATCCTACATGTAGTTATATTTTTGCTTGTAATTATATCTATATATAGTTATATGCAGCTATATATAGGTCTACTTTGGCAGCTGCACCCAGCGGATACACATTTTCAATTAATGTGACTTTGGATACCTAGAATTTTTTTTATTTTTTTCCCCCTGCTGGCAGAAAGGAGCAGAAATTGAAAGGTGTGTTTTTAATCTTCCCCCGTCCCCTTCTAATAGTATAAAATAGGACCACTATCTCAGAATCATACTGAAATGTATGAATGTATGAAAGTCACATATATATCGAGGTGTGGAATAGCTGTATATCTTGACATTCATAAATCAAAAGTGATTACATATTCAGAGGAGGCTTGTTGCTCCACTGCGAAAAGATACAGCGATACATATCTCCTAACAAGCCACATGTGAGACAGATCCATGGAGGGGGTTCACATATGTACCTAAGTTAAGTGTGTTAATTTATGGCTGTTTTCTAGAGAGGGGGCAAATATTCCCTTGAGACTCCTGCTACAGAAGGTAGTGATATATTTGAATAATAATGCAGAACTACTTAAACTTGTCCTGTGTATGGTTAAAGCTGCATGTGCGATGAGCTTAGAGACTTGGCAGAGGTTTGAGGAGGACCTAAAAAGACTGAATGAGTGCTGAACGGGCCGCCAAGAACTGCTGTAGGACACCTCATCCTTTCAAAAAAAAATTAGCAATCCAGACTCGTTGGAAAAACTGGCCTGTGGCGATATTTCTGCCAAATGTTATTACATTGCTTCTTGCATGTTTGAGCATGAATCTGGCAACATTTATTATCCTGGTTGTTGTACGAATAGCATTTCATAAATTAAAAATTTGGTTAGTGTTGCTAAAAGTACATTTGGTTTTATCAGAAAAAGATGAGCATGAATTTGGAAACATTTTATTGACTTGGTTGCTGTATGTATGATGGTAGATCATAAATTGAAATTTTGGTGAGTGGCTCTAAAAGTATGTTACATATTGTGGCAGTTCAGAAATTACATGAGACTGGTGTTGAAAGTGTGTTGAATTTTATCCAAAACAGATGAACGTAATTCTGGCAACAATTTATTAGCCTTGTTATACGAATCGTGTCATTTTGTAAATTAAATGTCTGGTGAGCAGCACTAAAGCATGTTTAGTTTTATGTATTATTTATGTATTAGGCAACGTTTTATTGAGTTTGTTGGTGAATATCGTGGCAGGTCGAAAATGAAATGATTGATGAGTGGGTTGCACTGTTATGTTTGAAAATCATGTGAAAAAATGTGCCTGGGGTGACATTGCTGCAAAATATTACATCTTGCATATTTCGTGACACTTTGAAAATGAAATGTCCGGTGAGTGGGTTTAGGGTTTAGTTTTATCCAAAGCAGATGATTGTGAATCTGACAAAGTTTTATTGCCTTAGCTGTTGAACAAATTGCTGCTTTACATAAATGAAATGTTCAGTGAGTGGCACTAAAAAGTTTTATCTGAATGAACGTGAATCTGGGAAGCTTTTTATTGAGTTGGTTGTAGTACGTATCGTGGCAGTTTAGAAATCAAATGTATGAGCACTAAAATGAGTAGCACTAAAAGGTTAACGCATTATCATGTTAAAAATAATATATCACCTTCGCTAAGATAATGAAATGAATTTGCTTAAGCAACCATCCCATTTTGTCTTCCTTCTACAAGTCTTTGAGCTCTAATATTGTGACTCGTGTTTCATGGGCTCATATCTGAGTGCTCTGCATTGCAAGTGCAGTGCTGTACCAGGTGAGCTACCGAGCAAGTTTACTACATCAGAAAAACCATACATATGGAGCTGGTTATGTGATTCAAATGTAAAAATGTATTAGTTTACAATTCCTGAACTATGGTAAAAGTGTTTTGAGGTCATAACATAGTATTGTGTGAAAATAAGCCTTTATTAATCAATAATCCCCTCCTGTAATCATAATTTGTGTTAACATGAATAAAAGTTGCTGGTGTTTTACTGCCTCTAGTGTTCATTTCATCTGGAACCTGCAGTGAATTATATGTATAAGTATGTTTTTGGAGTTTTGCAAAAAATGTAGATAGAGAAATGTTTTTCCAGTGATCTTGTGTTGTGTTTTATATCTAAAAAGAGAAAAATTAGAATTCTGCATTACTCCCAAACACCAAGCCGTGAGGCCAGCACCTCACAACACTTAAGAGTAATATGCTAATAATCATCAAAGCGCTCTGTGGACACTAAACAGCTTGCTGAATGCAAATTACGCATCTTTATTCTAATCTTAAGTTGTGGTGTTAATTATCTAGGTCTGACAGGGCCTGCACTTGTAAACAGTATGCTTGCGTGCCTTCATTGACCGCTTACTAAGAGCTGCTGGTCATCTGGGCAGGTTAGTAGGTGCTCCTGTCAGTTATTCCATGAGATAGTGCTCCACAGTTGATTACACCCCCCTACACAAACATACACACTCTCTCTGTGAGGCTGCATGTAACACATGGCCCTTTAGTAGTGTACTAAGAGCCTCTCCATCTCCCATTATGGCCCTGGCTGGCACATGTTATTCGCCAACTCACGCTTCTCTAAAAATACCCCACACTGACCAAGCAGGGCACTCGCTAGGGATACATCAACAAGTATAAACAAGTCAAAAAGCCTTTTTTAAATGCTGCCCCCAATGAGGGAGACAAGCAAGGGAGTGCTGTTTACTTAGCAAATTAGTTTGCAAGCTAATGGGTAGCTACCCCACTAGCCAACCTAGTAAATGATATAAAGCCATAAGTGGCTCTCAGAGCTTTCGAGTGAGAGATAGTAGAGCCCTTAGAAATCCTCCACATGTTCATCTCTTTAGGTAGCCGAGAAAAAGGTACATGACCGAGAGAGCTAATGGAAAAGGCTCTAAATAGCATAATTCGGATAAGTAGTTTGAAAGCTAGTTTGTTTAGCAAAGTCCACACAGTTGTTTAATAGCATGCAGAGGTACAGTATGATGATGCTCACAGCTATAGTAATTTAGTGAGTTACAGGTTGATTCGGCATGGAAATACCAATGCCAAACACATGTAATAAAATGTGTAACTCATAATTATATATAGTTTGGATAGCAAAATAAAACAGAGGGTGAAAAGCATCTTTGATGTTCAAGGCTGTTCAATCCTGCATGTGTTTTGGTGAAAATTCACCTGTCACTCAGCAGAAGCAGCAAAATGACACATATGCCAACATGGACAAGTTGTGTGACATGGACATCCTGAAAACATGAACAAAACTTCACAAGTTAAAAGAATTTATGACCCAGACTACATTAAATCAATGGTTTGTGTCCACCATAATATATGTTCTGTGTTGTGAATTCACCAAGGTAGCAGCTGGGTTTCAATTCACATATTTGAATGTAATTCTGGGGACATTACATAAAAATTTCTTGATGCAAACGTCAAAAATTTCTAAAATTGCATAAAAACACTCACTTTATTATTTTTTTATTTTATTTTATTTTATTTTATTTTATTTTATTTTATTTTATTTGTTTTGATTTGATTTGATTTGATAGCCAATTTGATAGCTGTTCATCACAATAAAACACTGTATTTATTTGAAAATTTCCCTGTCAGGCAGCTAATTTATGCTTATGCCAACATGGACAGGTTATGTGATATTACATAAAACTTGCTTAATGGAAATACAAAGGTGTGAATTAAATTTCATAACCGAATAAATTGAATTAAATCAAATTCAACAAATTTTGATGTCTGGTTTTATGTTTAAGGACATTTTTCTTTATAAACAGCAAAAGAATGGCATTTAATAGAATTGTGATTATTTGTTTGTGACATTGTAAAAGTCTTTACTGTCACTTTTGGTCAATGTAATGCCCTCTTGCTAAATAAAATTCTTAATTTTGTAGAAAAAAAATGTCCTACTAACCCTAAACCTTTGAACAGTTGTGTATAATAAACAATTTGGGTATTGCATTGGGTCGCCACTTGATTTCCAATGAAAAATCTGTTGCCTGAAGCAAAACCAGAGGAGAACCACAGTTTCAGACACACTAAAATACAAGTGGTACATCCGTTCACACACACAGACACACACAAACTCCCCCAACAATTTTTGCATACAGTAAAAACCAAGAAAGATTGCAATGGTTTTTGCTACATGTAACCTGTTGTTTCTCTTCCAGCAAGGACCATTTGCAGCTGACATCTATAGGAGGGAGATAATTTCCTGCTTTACCTCCGAGGCGGCCGCAGCTCAGGCCCATTGACATTCAGCTTGCAGGAGGGAAGAGTGCAGAGACTGACATTAGAGACAAGAGAGAAAAGAGAAATAGGAGCACTCTTAGGCAAGAACCTGTGCCTCTACGTGGAGATGCAATCTGCAGGAGCATATGATGCTCCCCACAACCGCACGCCCGCCTGAGCCAGTCCACTGCACTTCAGGTTTATTATAGGGACTGCAATGGAGGGAATGGGAGGGGGTACTGTCATAGCCAATCACACAAAGTGACAGTACAGCCTCGAAACATACAGGCAGCACTTTTGTTTTATTATGCACTGCTCGCTTTGATTTGTGGAGGGTGAATACTTGGAAGAGACGCTCTATATCCCGGCACTGGCATTACACCAAAGAACTGCATGGGTCGCAGCACTCAGCACAGCGTAGTGCATTAGTAATTGTCCCATAGATTAATTCATGAGCCTAAGGATAAATCACAAAGTAGTAGACTGAGAGATGAACTTTGGTGCCATTCGTCAGATGTTTGACATGTATTACTGAGCGAAATGAAGAGCAGATGCAGAGCATGAAAGGGTATGTGAAGATCAGAGAAGAAGAACAGAGGGACTCAAATTTACAGGATTATGAGCACTTCTGCAGGGCAATCAATAAAAATTAATTCCGATAAAATATTT
Organism: Acrossocheilus fasciatus; assembly: GCA_036784905.1. Taxonomy (NCBI): domain Eukaryota; kingdom Metazoa; phylum Chordata; class Actinopteri; order Cypriniformes; family Cyprinidae; genus Acrossocheilus; species Acrossocheilus fasciatus. Next base: position 14,013,805 of record CM071961.1, read on the forward strand.
AGAAGAGCAAAAATGACAAAGTATGTGCTGTTAATTGTATCCCGTCATTGGGTCGGGTACTTAATACATCCAGGCTGCATTTTTAAAATGACATGCGGTTGTGCCCCCGAAGAATGAGTAGAGTACGCCTTTGATGAAAAATTCAATTACAAATAAGATGTGATAAGAAGAAACTTGATTTCATTTCTGATCCAATTAGATCTCTCGTCTTGCTCTCGAAGAGCATTCTGTAAAACTTCAAATGTAAAAGTTTGAAAGATTTGTCACCCACGCATGACCGTGTTGGATACAGAACCGCACATCTTCTTAACAGAAGCCTAGCACACTAGCATCACTAAGCATTGCAGCGTTTCTAATATCTCCCTCCTTTCTCTGAGTTATTCAGGGGATTAGCAGACCATTATTTTTATTTATTTATTTATTTTAATAGTGCACAATGTCAGAGCTTAGTGGAGGCATTTCTCCAGCTGCGATTAGACGTGCCTTTAGAATATGCAAATGTAAAAGTGGGCAAAATTGGTCTGTGTTAGACAAGAAGTTAAGTCTGCTCAATATTTTTCTCATTTAGTGTTTAATTTTCCATAAAGTCAACATGAAATCTAAATATACCCTTCAAAAGTTTGGGGTTGGTCAGATATTTTTGTGTGTGTTTTTGTCACATATGCTCACCAAGTCTGCAACTGATCAAAAATTCTGTAAAAACAGTAATACTGTGAAATATTATTGCAATTTTAAATAATATATTTTAATATAATTTATATCTGTGATGCAAATCTGAATTTTCAGCATCATTACTCTAGTCTTCAGTGTTAAATGATCATTCAGAAATCATTCTAATATGCTGATCTGGTGCTCAAGAAGCATTTCTTATTATCATCAATGTTGATAACAGTTAGAAACTGTGATTATTATTTTCTGATGAGATTTCAAGATAAGATAATTTGTTTGAAATTAAAATATTTTGTACCATTACAAATGTCCCTATTTGTCACTTTTGACCAACTTAATGCATCCTTGCTGAATAAAAGTATTAATTTCTTACTAATCCCAAACTTTTGAACAGTGGTGTACATGAAATCAAAATGATATATAAATTATTGCTGTGAACAAATCATTGTAGCAACACAATCAGCACTTCTCTTCTTGACTTTGACTTTATTGCTTGTGTATTAACCACCATGGGTATAATCGTAAAAAAAATTAAATTGCAAATATTATGTAATCTTAAGCTTATGATGAGAACAACCCCAGTAAGATAGTTTAATTTAGGCTTTAGGTGTCTTTATCTTGACGAGATTTTAAATATTATGGATTTCAACGCTATACAGGTCTTGGCTGCATACTTTGGCACAATGATATGGATAATCTCCCCCTGAACACTCCAATTATGATTGCGGAAATGAGGCTGCATATTTCCCAGAGGTATAGGAGTGTGTTTGTTTAGTGAATGCAGCTACAGCATGACAAATTCCGTTCTCTGTAGGTTACAGTCTCTAAGTCTTTAAGCTTGCTTACTTTTGCTACACATAACATTCACTCATCCCTCTTACACCCTGAGATTTGCTCCAGTTTCCATCATCAACATCTCTGACCACAGTAATTCAAGGTCATTATTAGAGAGCAAACCCTAACCCTGTTAAACCGTTAAACCCTGGCAGAAATGTGTACTGGATGTTTTTTGTAGTGCAGTAGACATTTATTGTGAATAGGGCTTAAATGGACAGCTCATCCCTACAGTATGTGCTGGATTTGACCCGCATCCAGAGGCACAATAAATCTGCGAGAAACAATCATTTCTTGACAAGAAACTTTGGTAACACTTTATTTTGATGGTCCCTTTTGAACATTTTGTTGACACTAAGTAACTTTGCACCTACATGTCAACAAACTCTCATAAAAGTATTAGTAGACTGTCTGCTTCATATCTACTAACTCCTTATTGTGTTGGTCTCCCAACAGACATTCTACTGACCATAACATTTTTACCACATGTCAATTAGTTGATATTTGGCTTTCACAGAATCTTCTTGTTTGGTTGTGGCCTAAGGGCTCCCAAATACGGTCTCTAATACAGTAGGTCTCTATAGGGGCTTTCACACCAGAGGAATGTTTTCATAGTTCCTATAACTACTGGAGGAAGTACCCACTTTTTGCCGTGTTTGCACCTCAGGAACTAGGAATGATTTTAGTTATAGGAACACCTGTCGGGGGGATTAAATTACCAATGAGAGAAGTGTATGTTTATTGGCCAAACACATGCTGTGTAAACACACAGTTTACATGTACTTACTCCACAAGCAATGAAAACAGCAATAGATGGACCGACGCTGAGGTCAGCAGCATCACACACATGCATTGTGTTACTCTCATGAACATGCGTCGAAGACTGACATGGAAGAGAAGAAATTGTGGAATAAAGTTGCTATTTTTTTTCTTTGCACACAAAAAGTATTCTCTTAGCTTCATAAAATTAAGGCTGAACCAATAATTTCACATGGACTATTTAACAATGTCCTTACTACCTTTCTGGGCCTTGAACGTTTCACTTGCGTTGCTGTCTATGCAGGGTCAAAAAGCTCTCGGATTTCATCCAAAATATCTTAATTTGTGTTCTGAAGATGAACGAAGGTCTTACGGGTTTGAAATGACATGAGAGTGAGTAATTAATGACAGAATTTTCATTTTTGGGTGAACTAACCCGTTAAATAACGTCGTTGTCAGTGGGAATAAGTTGGTGAGTTGTTTGTTTACTTCTTAATTAGTCTCCCCATCAACATCATTATTTATTTATTCAGAATGATTGGGGTATGTGGAACGCACATGACAAAGAAAGGCGGAATCTATCATATGAACAGTGAATATGACTTTTCCCATTCATTCTCAATCAGAGAATCACATGTTAGGGGGTCTATTAAAACTCAGTGGGCTCAGGAGAGAAATAAGAGACGCTGTCGCTGTTGAACAGTGTCACTTTAATGACATATTTTATGATATTTGCATTGTTTTTTTATACTGTGAATTATTTTCTCATCAAGTATTTTGAGGAGGCAATGTCACCTTTGCTGACCTATATATACATAGGCTGGTCCGACTAATGTTTGTGTGTTGAGATAGAAACAAGGCACTGTAAGAAGGTAACATCAGATTATTAGTAAATCATGTGGTCATGATCCAAATGCATCTTTTTAAACATCCATTGTAAATATTGTTGTGTGAGGCCACCAATGTCTAAAAAATGTGTTTAGTCAGAATACGTGAATAAATGGCTGTCAATGGAGAAAGATGTGTTTTTGCCTCTCAGAATGGTGCAGTTACATCTTCTACCAGCAGGAGGCAAGTGCCCACACTAACCAGCTAAACCTTGACCCCTGAGGTGAGACTTCATTAAAGTTTAATTAATAATGTAAAATGAATCCAATACAGCTGGGTGTGTTTAAACAAAATTTCATGGGAAATTAGTGTAGGATAAATCGTTGCTCTTAAAATAACAGCACATATTAAGCTGCATTATCTAACATAAACATTGACGCAGGATTAATTTAAATAGACGTTGAATACATTGGATTGTTTTTTATTTTCATACTGAATATACACTGTTATTCACAGCGGTATGCCCATGAGTTGAGAGCGCTTACGCTTTATTACTAGTCTGCTTTAAGAGACAAGAGCAAGTGCACTCAGAGTACAGCAACCACTGTGCTATTAGATGAAAAGCTCACTCCTGTGTCTAGAGCCTATAGTCATAACAGCATCTCCACTGCCTGGAGAAAAGGGAGAGAAATTGTGCATGTGCGCGATTGAATACTTGTATATGTGTGCGTTATAGAGGTGTGTGGGTGAGATAGAGAGGAAACTAGCATGTGTGTATATATGAGACAGACAGCCAGCAAGAGGGAAAGAGAGAATAACAAGATTTGGGTCTGTGTTTGTCTGTGTCATTCGAGGTAACATAGGCTGGGGAGAAGTTGCTTCTGTCTTCGCTTTAAGTCGATCAGACACAGCTCAGGTCTGGCAAAGGAAATAGTTTTCATCTGTCAAATGCTTATTAGAAATGTTTGGGGGTCTATATAGAAAGAGAGAATTCAACTCTTAGGTATGCTATGATTAAAGTTGCTATGAAAGCTTGTCTCCACCTCAGATTAAAAAATAATAATAATAATAATAAATAAGGTAATTGTGAATAGTTCACAATTGCAATGTCTTTTCTCATAATTTCAACTTCATATCATATTTTTACATTATTGTGATGTTACTGTTTACCTTTTGATTGCAACTCATATTTTCATAATTGTGACTTTAAAAATGTGACAAAGTCACAATCTTTAGAAAAACAGTTGCATTTCAGACATACAAATTTTCTCATAATTTTCTCATCATAATCCTAACTTTATATCTCACATTATATCCTGTAACTGTGACTCTATATCTCAGAACGTCACAATTGCAAAAAAATTTATTGTAATTTCATCTTCATATTTCACACTTGTGACTTTATTTCTCAGAATTGTGATGGTTTATCTTGTGAATGAATCATTGTTACTTTCCGACACAAGTGCAGCTTTATTTTTAACTGTGATCTCAGAATTCAGACTATTTTTTTTTTCATAATTGTTGCTTTTCATTGTGACTTTATTTCACATTTGCAACATTATTTATCATAACTGTAACTTTATTTCTCACAATTATGTCTTTTTTTCCTCTTAATTGCATCTTAATTTCTGAGAATTGTAAATTGTTTGCTTGTAATTCTGACTGTATGTCTCATATTTGCGACTTTATTTCTTGGTAACTGTGACTTTGTATCTCACAACTGCAATGTATGCCTCACAGATTCAACTTATTACATATTTCTCACGGTTGCAATCTCACAGAGTGACTATTTCTCATTTCAAACATAAAGCAAGTTATTCTTACAATAACCTGATTTATGTTTTTCACTGAAACAGAAAAGACATCCATAAGGTGCTGTTTGGAAACAAAGGCAGTCGAAATGCAATGAGCGAGATCCAATTCCTAATCATAATTTCAGCCATCGCCAATGAAAACTAAACGTTTTAGCTACGGTTTGTGCATGTTGTGAATGGTCCCTACAAACAAGGCCATTTATCAAGTGTTGGACACTAAGATTTACTACAGTCATTCAAAGAGTAGTTCCAGCCTTGCTCTGACCCTTCAGTAAACTGGTTTAACCTACGTCCTCATATGTTCTCTGATCATTCTCTTGTAGCATGCTGGCCAACATCCAAAGGTCTTGATCACAACAGAAACTGCATTTGCTTAATGTCAAAAGGAAACAAGCAATTTCTTACATAGAATTTTAAAAGGTCAGTTTGACTTTCTGGTCTTATTTACAAACTTATCTTGATTAATACAAGACAAACTGCTTTGCTAGAGAGTGTTTCCCTTCAAATCAATTTCAAATCAGTCATACAAAACTAAAAAGGCAGCTCATTAGGTAGATTGTAGAATCTGCGCACCAAAGACAAATGTTGTTATTTCAGCTTGCCACTGCATTCAAGTTGTTGTTTAAGGTCCCTTAATACCCAATTTACTTACAGAAATTAAGTGAATTAATCTTTCAGGGACTGCCTGCACAGATGCCTGCCATTTGCTTTTAAGTGGGAAAAGTGCTGGTATAGAAATGACAGACTAATACAGAGACAAACAAAGAAATAAATGAATAAAGCGGCTTACGCATTCAATTTACCTTACCAAGTGGCCTTAAACAGACTCGCTGCATCTACGTGTTTTGTAAGGACAAGCAAATTGGCTTGAACTCAGGTGACCAAGCGTTACATCCTGAGGCAGCAGTCTTGTTTTCCCATAGGGTGTGCAACTTAAGAACTGAACCAGACGAGTGGGTTTAATTTCAGTGTTTTCCTAGTGTTGTAATGTCTAAGTCTTAATGGCTAATGCTTTTTTTTGCAAGTCCTTTGTTTCTATCTGTCAAATAAAAAGCCATTTTTGTTGATGATGGGTAAGAACTTTTGTTCTACGTAATTGCTGCTTCTAGAACAGACAGAAGTGTTGCATAAAAATACATTGGGATGACATCATCTATACAAAGAAGATCTCAAAGGATAACATTTCTCAAATAGACATATTTCTTGTTCAACACATTTTTAATTGCCGACTCAAGATGAATTTCTTATGAAATCTCAGTTTCTAAGAGGAGTCTCTCGCAGCGCAACATCCACCGTGACATGTTCACATTCCACTGAAACGGCAACTATGTATTTTACAAATTTGCAATTTATACCTCACACCTGCAACACTTTTTCTCATAATTTCAACGTCATAGCTCACACTTCTGACTTTATTTCTCAAAGCTCTGATGTTATATATTGGGATTGCAACTTTAAATCAGTGTGACTTTGTGTCTCAGAACTGAGAACAGAACTCAGAATTGCAATATTAACACAATTTTAATTGCCATCTTGAGATGAATTTTTTACGAAACCTTGGTCTCTAAGAGGAGCCATCACTGAACATCATCCACAGTGACATGTTCACATTCCACTAAAATAACTTTGCTTCTGATCAGGTCATTGAGCTGCCACTTTGACTATCTCTGGCTGCTTCAGAAAGCACAAAACCTGACAGCAAGCCACGTTGATCGTGTGCATGATGTGATTAAGGAAATTGCACTAATGCCATCCATTGTCAAGAATAATTACAAATGATTCTGCTTATGTGCTGTGGTGAAACTAAAGTGAACAAAAAAAAGCTCCATCGCTCTCACTCTCAGCAGCAGCCCCCATATAAGCCAAATCAATCCAGTTACCTTTTCTTTTTAATCAGACCCACGAGAGCTCATAGGGAGATGGATGTTTATATCAAATGCTCTGGTAGCCTTGGCTAACAAAGAGAGAAAGAGATTTCAAAACCTCTGCAGCTCAATTAACATTTGCAAACTTTATCTCAAACCTCAATCCATCTGTCAGAGGGAGAATCAACTATCTCAGCTACTCAGTTTCTCTCCCACATGTAGACGCAGAGCTGGAAAGATTAATTAAAAATGTCCATAAGTGAATGATCTTGTTGATTAATCATTGTTTTGGCACGCTTCTATTCAAGGGAGTCTTGGCTGCTTCTAAATTTGGGCCATTAAGTGACTGACTATTCCAGGCTGTTAATCTTATTATTCCTGGCTACCTGTAGTCTGTCCGGCGATAAACCTTTTCGCTTACTTGCATGTTTGCAGCAAGTGTGTGCAATAAATCAATACTGGCGAAATCAGTCATTCATAATTCTCACGGTCGAAAAATGGTTGACTATGAGCTGCTTTAGGTGTTGATGCAGAACAAACATGGATTTTATATTATGAGACCTACCATCCAATTATTTCTAAGAACCAATTTCTCCTTGACTCTATTGATTTTTCAGTGCTAACTCTCTGCAAGGCAATTAGCCAAGTAATTAAATTATGTAGTAATATTAAAGTGGTGAGCGCTTCAGGCTATATTAAAACCCATGCCTAATTCCACAACGTTGTGTGTTTGCAAAAACTAGTTTTTCTTTCTTTTAGAAAAGTGTTTTCCTAATATATAGGAGAGCTTCTAACTGTTATATTATGACAATAAAAGCAAAATCTATTTATTCATCAATAAATAAGTATGATAATAAAGTAGAAAAGGGTACACTTTCACTGCTACGAAAACAACTCTATCCCAGCTAACAGAACACCACCAGGGTGCATCCAATAGCCAACTGTTTAAGAGTTGAATAGACGCAGAGTTGACAGTCAAGGTAAAGCGTCAGTGTTAAGGGCAGCTCAGCAGGGAATCCAGCAGCTCATTTTCAGCTCTTAGCATGACTCATAAAACTAAATTTTAAAAATAATCTGTTCAAATGTGGCATATGAAGCATTTGAACATCAGAGTTCCTTAATTTATTTGTAATGGGGAGAGCAGGACGTGTTGTATTGTAATGCTGAGTGAGTTGTAACACTGTCACATTTAACAAGCACCACCAGGAGAAACACTGAGCTAAGAAAGTAAAAATCACACATCTGGTTTATGATTTGTGATCATGTTAACTGACAGTATATGACAGAACTGATAGCATCTGAATCAGCAGGCTGTCTCGTTTAATTTGATATATAACATCCACAAGCTTTTCATCTACATCTAGCAATATTGTGGCTGACCAGACAGTGAAGGTTGGAACACTTTCTAATCTACTGGTTCAAAATACATGGTACATTTGACATTCATTTGGTTAACACAAAAATATTTTTTAATAACACACTATTTTTTTTCTGTTTTTAAAGTTGTTTCCCTATGATGCCTATTTTTAATGGATTTATTTTAATTGAATTAAACGATTCCAATATGTCTACCAAGTTATAAGTTCGACCACAATAAATCCATTCATAAACCTTAATGTTTTCTATTAGTGTTAGTGGGGTGGGTAGCAACCGCAGCTCTTTTACTTGTAAAAAGATGACATAATTTAGCAGTATATTTATAAACAACCTTAATATGAGAACAAAGTTTTAGCTCCAGACGTTTAAATAAAATGTGTTGCAACACTTCCCGGTTTCCTTGAAATTTCACCGGTCTGGTTCGACAAAAACTGAAACGTTGTCGTATTTTTACATGCAGTGCCACCAAGATGCTGTAGGTTAATGTTTTTAGGTGAAATATCATCTGCACCACCTAAATATATGAACCATCTTTCCACCAAAGGCTCGATTTATTGTTGGTCCTTGCCGACCGTGATGAACTGCAATGTAATGCAATGACCACAAGACCAACACGCAACTGCAAATAAACCAAGTTCTTAAGAAGAATCTATAACTACACCGGTTCCATCTGTAGAGTAAATGCCACCGGACTTATAGACTAAAGCACCCCAGCGTGCCAGATGCCTCCCGGTGCCCACCACTACAAAAGAGCCACGGAATCAACTGCAACTTACGGGATGATGGAGAAGCTGCCCGAGAGATGCTGATGTGGCTTAAAATCCACAGCAAGAGCTTCAGTCCGGTCCCGGCGGGTGGCTCCATCTTCGACTACAGTGAGATGAGCGGAGATGCAGTTACTTTTCCTTCTCGCGCGCGCTGTCCGGAAGAGCAGCTCCACAGAGCGAAGCCTCTAGATGAGCGAGACCCGCACTAACCGACGCTTCTCGGCTCTGGTACTCAGTGTCGATAAAATTCAGCCTAACAGTCCGGCTTTTCAACAGCAAAAGACTACAGTGGAGCACTTTAATGCGGTATTTCAAGCCATGTCGAAGCGCGTGGCGCCGCGCGCTTCTGTAGCTATGTGACGCCTGCCTCGCGGAGGTCGCTGTCCAGGTGCTGAAGTTACTCCACGCAGCGCGCGCTCGTCCATATAAACACAGAACCCCTCTCTCCTCTGAGTTGGTACGTTCCACGAAACAGTGGAGCAGCCCTCGTGGGACAGGGGCCATTGCTTTGAGCGCCTTCTCATGGGCAGCAGAGAATAGATAACATTTGAATGAGAGTCGCTTTTATGTTTGTAACTAAAGCTGTTTCTGGAGGACTGATGATAATGGGCAAGATCTTGGCCGTGGAGTTCACTCAAATTACAAGGGCGGTCGTAGGAGATGTAATTATAAGGAATTATTACTGCAGAAATATGCACTGAAATATACAGGCCTACTTGTTGTACAAACTTGTCCGTTAGAGGGCTCTGTGGAAAGAAAATGTTTAGGGCTGTCAAAGTTAAGACGACGTTACCTTGAGATTATGTTGGTAAGACTTACTATAAATGACTATTTATTGCAACTATTTATTGTTAGTTCATGTTAGATAAAGTCGATGAAATAATTCATGAACAGATTGCCTACAACTTTTGTTTTTAATGATGTAATAGTAAATGCTGAAATTGACATTAAAATAGAAGTATTTTCATTGTTAGTTCATGTTAAAATGTTTCAAGTGTTACATATTTGTTTAATATTTTTAACACATACCAATCTTGTTTCATTCTGTTTTTTAGAAGGTTGGAAAGTTTTTAACTGTAAAAATAAAAAACAAACCTGCATTTTTTATGATTTTTTGTACTTTCCAGGTTTTTTATTTTATTTTTATTTGTTGTTTGTTTTGTTTTGCTGTTGTTATTTTTTGTTTGTTTGTTTGTTTGTTTTTGGAAAAACATATGGATAGGATTCACAGCCTCCTGAGAATATTGCTCCTTCACTGGCTTTTTCTTCCTGTCTGGAACAAAAGTGCCCAGCAATCCTCACCTGCGTATGCTTGGATTTTTGTGTGATATTTACCCACCTGTTTGAAAAGCAAACTCTCAGCAGAGTGTGAAAGAAACACCATCTGTGCAAAGGCAGAGAAGGACACCAGATACTTTCACTTTTCTCCAGGTTCTCGTCTATCAAAAGCAGTGCTGCTGAAAATGCAACACGTCTCATCCTGTGATTTTTCCTCTATGGCTGAGCAGGTGTTCGGCGTAATCACTTCAGGATGGAGATAAACATTTGCTTTGCAGCACATCAACAAGCACAGTAGGTAAAAGAAAAACAAACTTAAAAGAACAATTCACCCAAAAATGAGAATACTGTCATCATTTACTCAACCCCATGTCATTCCAAACCCAGAACGTTCCTTCTTGTGTGGAACACAAAATGCAATGTTTATCAGAATGTCTGAGCTGCTGTCTTCCACACAGTGAAAGTGGATGGGGAACAAGGGCTTTCAAGCTATAAATAGCATCATAGTAGTCCATATTCCAAGTTCTCTGAAATCTAGCTTTGTGTGAGGAATAGGTCTGAAATGTATGTAGTTACTGTATATACTAAACATCTTGGTCACCAAATAAGTCCATAATCATAATAACACTTCCTCCGGTGAAAAAGTCCATCCACTGTTCTCCTCTTACATCAAAATCCAACTGTTTTGGACTGTTTTTGCTTATAAACAGTGCTTGATCTGTGTATATTTCTTTCTTGATTCAGACAATGCTACTTTTTCAATAGAAAAAGCAATATAATGGATAGAGGACCAAGAAGCAGCGCTTTGAAGTTAAAAATGTCTTAGATGGATTTGCTTCTTACTAACGCACTTATTTTTTCTTCACAAGGCATTTATTGTTGGACTGGAGTCATATGGATTACTTGTGGATTATTATGATGTTTTATCAGCTGTTTGGACTCTCATTCTGACGGCACCCATTCACTGCAGAGGATCCATCCAAGTGATGTATTGCAAAAATTTCCCAAATCTGTTCCAATGAACAAACAAACTCATACATCTTGGTTGACCTAAGGGTGAGCAAATTCTCAGCAATTTTTCATTTTTAGGCAAATTATTTCTTTTAATTTTATAAGTAAACATCCATGCAATACATTTAAGACCACCCCGTGTTGCAAAACAAGTAATTTTAGTTACGTCAGACTATAATTAATCCTGCAATAAAAACCTAATGCACCCATCTTGAAACTATATTACTGTATATGAAAGTTATGTTTATGAAAATCAATAATACATCTGTAGGGTAAGACTAGGAAACTCACATCAAAGAGCATAACAAAGCAACTTATAGTTAATAAATGTTAGATCAAGGAATACAATACGAACTCTTTGAAACATCAAACTCATGCTATATTGATAGTAATATCATTAAGAACTAATTTTCAAAGACTATAAATTACTTTTAATTACCACCTTTAGCTCACAAATACAAGGTATATTTAATAGTCTAGATTCCTTTTGATTCTGTCTTGTATTCCACTATACAAAGTACCAACATCTGTCATCCTTTCATTCTAATAATCAAATTCTAGCATTATTTCTCTTGTATTCATAATGGATTACTCCATCTTTAGAGGTCAACAGTTCATTATATTCAAATGAGCGGGCTCTCATATAAATCAGTGGAACTGAGAATAAAATCAGATTTCGAGGGTAGAAACGCTAATGTCATGGAATTATATATCCTGAAAAGACTGACTCTTTGTGACCTATGAGCTGTACAGATGTCTCAGAAAAATGGAATTACCTGAATTGCTGTGGTGAGCATATTCATTTAGCTGTTTGAGAGAATAATTGGTTCCTGAAATATTGCATAGAAATAATTAACCAAGGGAACCAGGGGAAAGGAGACCTAAGAAAAAAATGTTAGATGATAGGCATCCTAATACCTCATCTCAGAGCTCAATAGTCTCTCAATAAATGAATTGCATATTTCCTACTGCAGAACAGACTTTACATAATAAAATCAACATTGATCCAAGTTAATGGTGTACAACTCTCGTGATCCCATGATACATAGCTATTGTGTACAGCTTTTTCTCTGTAACTGAAAATACAGTAACTGGCAAGATGGTAAAACAGACTTGCATGACTAGATGTCCAACATCAGGAGCTAAACCCATGCCAAAACCCTTTACAAATACATGTTGGTTCTCATTTTGCCCACATCGGACTGATATGTTTGTCAAAAGTACGCACAATTTAAACAGTCAATTCAATTATCTCACAAATAGGAAATTGCAAAAAAAAAAAAAAAAAGTTGAGATGTAAACTTTTCTGAAATTTTTTCTCACAATTCCAAGATTACCTCACAAAAAAGAAAAGAAAAAATAATCTAACATTTTTCTCAGAATTGCAAGTTTATATCTCACATTTCAGAGTTTATATCTCACATTTCTGAGTTTGTATCTCGCATTTCTGAGTTTATATCTCATAATTCTGAGTTTTTATCTTGCATGTTTGAGTTTATATCTCATAATTCTGAGTTTTTATCTTGCATGTTTGAGTTTATATCTCGCAATTCTGAGTTTATATCTCACATTTCTGAGTTTATATCTTGTAATTCAGAGTTTATATTGTGCAAGTTTGAGTCTATATCTCGTTTATATTTAGAGTTACAAACTCTTAAATATGTATATATTACAATATACTGACATGAAATTGCAAACTGCATCACCTTTTTCAGCGCTCCAAACTCATTTTCTGTGGCTGTGCAAAATTCAGCACTCAAGTTGAGAACAAAGTTATTGGGTTGCATCTCACTTGCTGTATAAATGTGGTTTTTAAAATAAAACTAGAAAACACACTGTAAAATTTTTTTAAGGCAACCAGCTTCAGCAGATTTTTGAGTTTGCTCAACTTATTTTCGTGGGAGATTCTCCGATTTTTGTTGTATAAACTTAAAACGACAAGTTTTTAAGTTGGCTCAACTTTTTTTTTACAGTGCATTGCATAGGTCTCCCTTGCCAAACAGGAGTTGATTTTCATCCCATACTTCCAAATGCTATAAAGCAAGAAGAAAAAAAAAATTACCAAAGATGAAACAAGGCATAAAATAAGATCCGGGTTAATGTGGAAAAACATTCAGGGCTATAGATCAACAACAGCCAGTACCTATCACGCCCTGACATCCTTCGATGTACCAGTAGACCTCAGACAACAATGAACATACTGTACATTCTTCTTTCAGACTTCTAAAGCTTTGAATGACATTGGGATCTTGTAAGGTTATGGACATTCCTTCCTTTGATATCAGGTCAAGATTTTCCCCTCTGCTGTTCATGTAGTCTCAGAAACATGGGAAGGCCAAAAGGGCTGACATGAAAGATCTTCTTTTTCAAGTTTTGACTGCTTAAACATTTTTTCTCTCCTTCAGAGACTTTAGTAGTCAAGTCAAACTAAAACTTTTGAGAGTTCCTTCTGAACTGCATGTATTTTCCACACCTGAAAAATTTCAGTTGATACAGTATTCTTGCCAGATGACAGAAGTCATTTGTTGGTTAACTGTAAATATAGATTATTTCCTGCTATTTTTCACATCCTGCACAGAGAGCAGGTGCTTTGGGTTACTTCGCTTCCTTCACATGAGCAAGAGTGCCATTGTTCCTGGTAATCACAGCCGAATTTTGGCAACTGGTTGAGTGAATGATTCAATTACTCACTAATAAAGGCAATCGCTTGTATATTGTAGCTGTAACAGTGTTTTTGAACAAACTGGTTTAGTGACTATAGATTACTTGCACTAATTTTAGAGCACCGCTTTATGTTGCAATATATCATATCTAAAACAAAGAGTGCAACATATTTTCCTTTTAATTATGACTAACTGAATATGAGTCATAACAGAATGCCATAAAATTGTAACATCAGAAGTCGAATGAAATTACCCGGTTATGCTTTACTATTATGGAATCCTCATAATTCCCTCATAATTCTCTTAAGGTGTTTTGTGCTTGCCAGGATAAGGTGTCATCTCTCGTCTCCGGCAGTCTCTCCTAGAATAGCCATGTTTTATCTGCTGAGCTGTTCTACTCTTGTTTCAGTTGTTTACATCTTATTACACTGGGTTCAGATGAGAGGGCAAGCATATTTGTCTTTGAAATGAGAGGTTTCAAAAGGCATTTGAGTGGAACAGCATTTCCCAAAAAAGCAGCGGTCTGATTGGAGCATTGTGCGTGCGAGCTTCATTCTTGGCCTTTAAATACCACGCTGGCGAGTGCCACGCTTGTTATTTCCACGCTTCTGACGCTACCAAGATTTTCATGGTTGTTCTCCTGGTGTCTTGATACACACGACAAAACACACAGATCCAGCTCATTAGACCACCCTCTAGTTTGCCCATTCTTTCTTTGGAAACCTTTTCAGGGTCAGCAAGAGAAATACTGCTTCCATTTATTCTCATTCATTCGTTTCCCATTCATTTTGTGCCATTGTTTGGCAAATTATTTGCATGCTTAAAGTTGTTATGTATGCTTATGTTGCTTTTATACTGCAAAAGCAGCACGTAAATTGCATCTGAGGTGGCATATATGCCACAAAAGGTGCATTTACATAAACACACAGCTTTTCACTTCACAAGACATTACTTGATGGATGCCATTTGTTGCCATCTACTGGCACTTCAACATAACCTGTTATATAAAATATACACTCTGTCTTTACATCACACAAAAAAGTTTTTAGTTATGTAATTAGTGTATTAAAGAACAGATTTAGCTATTCCTTCATTTTTATTTTTTTTTAATTAATCTTTGGGTGTAAAAGGGAAACAAACGCTTTAGTATTTGATATTTTTAAAACTATTGATTTTCATCATTTTCTGCTGTCCAAAGCATTATGGTTAAAGTGATATAAAAGTGAACTGCAATTCAGAACACATGAATGTGGGCCAAACACATGTTCTCTATGGAGCAAAGCTTAACTGTTGGCTATTGTCCTCCAAGCTTTATGGTTCTTTTTGCTGTCAGAGCACTTTTGCTGTTTACTGGGAGCTTTTGTCATTAATCTGGATTTATAGGAGGAAATGTGTTCACATTCAATAATTCTCTGTGTATGTGTGTGTGTGTGTGAGGGTTTATCTGTGTGTAAGCCATAGTATTTACTAGAATTTACCTCTCACTTGAAGCTTGCAATTCATTTTGAGCCAAAAGGGCTGATTCTTGGTCTGTGTTCAATAATTTAAATCCCTTCTCAAGCATCTGGTTTGGTCCTTTTAATACTAAAAGCTATACTTGATCTCACACCTTACAACCAATATCCAGTTTTAACAACCAACTTTCACTAACCCAGATGCATTGATCAAACAAACAAACAAAAAAGGAGGGAACGTATCTAGCTAAATATGCTGTTTGTAACTTCTGCAGGAAAACATTAGTGTGTCACTGATAATCATATTGAAAGTGGTGAGCAAACGTGCCTCATCCATCATTTTCTACTGTGACACAATTACAAAAGATCCAGAGATTCACTGGTGCATCATCACTGCCCTTCACTGTCAGCTAAACAGCTAGACACCCTGAAATGTATTCATCACTCTTGCAATTAAAGGAGTAAAGTTGATTTACTGTACATTCAAAACCAATAAGAGGCTTTGTTTGACTGGTGTTGTGCTCATTTGTAGCCATATATTGATTTGTTGGTATATTGTTCTTGAAAAGGGAGTTAAATTGGTGATATCTCACAGCTCACATTGCTTTAATATCGATCGTATATCAAACATTGCATTGTTCACAAATAAATTCCACCTCAGCTAGTCTTGAAAATGGCACCAACTTGAAACATAATTTTAGCAGTTTCAGTCGACTGAGAACAATAATGCACTGTCTCTCAACACAAGTGCTATTTGTTTCCAGTGACAAAATCTCAGATTGATGTGGAGTTTGTGGCACTCCACCATAAACAAAAACAGAGGAATGTAATGGAAGACTTATACTGGAAAAAAGAATTCTGATGGGAAAATGAAAAACAGCCAATATATATATATATATATATATGTATATGAGTGTCTTATAGCCTGTTTTCACTCAATATGGGAGGAAACCTCTTATCCAGCAGCACTTAGTAAAAATTCTGTTTAATCTGATTTGTAAACATGAACCGCTGCTCATAGTTTCTCCAAATCTCTGGTCATAAATGTAGGAATAATGAAGAGCCTGATGCTTCACACACACATTTTTCGCCTGTCTGAACAGTGGACAGATGGACCAGCGACAGATGTTTCCAATTTTATAACGTCAATGGATAAACTTGACAACCGAGACAATAGAAATATGAAATTAGACAGGGAGTCATATCCATATTGCCACAGTTCCTCTATGAGTTTAAACTCCTTAATATAAGATCTGAAATATGGAAATGGCAACACTGATCAATAGACCTCAGGGTAGAGGCCATATTTAATTTTTCACCAGTGAAAACAAGGCTATGTATCATATTCTCAAAAATAAAGGTTCCAAAAGGGGATTTTCATAGTGAAGCCATAGAAGAACAATTTTTGGTACCCCAAAGAACCTTTCAGTAAACAATTCTTAAAAGAACCATAAGCAATTAATTTTATCAGTCTGATCATGCTGTTGTTTTAGGGATCAAATAATTCTATTCACTTATAGGGGACAACAATAAAACCTGTATCATCACCATCTGCTTTCTGTGCACGTGAATTCTTGCAGGATTTACTGTCTGAAACTGATCCCTCTGATTATGTAGGATGTATATAATTTGACCCTATTTAATCCTGTTCAAACACATTCAAATGCATTGTTACATGCATGGATGATGGTGTTGTAGAATATTCCCAATAATTGTGTGTGACAGCTCAGTGCGTGAGTACTCCCTCAATTTGTTTTGAGCCGGAATCTTTCACTAAATCCAACACCCTGAGGAGCTCTGACATAGCAGGCTACACATTTCGTGTAGTAGCTCCCTCCCAGTTTTGTGGATTGTTATGTATATTTTAGCTCTTTTTCAGATAAGGGATGTACAAACTTGCATATATACATCATAACAAAACGGAACCAGACCATAATCCACAGTATCCCAAATGGGACATAAAGAGGGTTGCATACATGTATATATGCAACAGAATCAGATATCAGACAACATCAGGTTCTTTAACAGAACAGCAGACAAGAGATAATGCCCTGAGCTGAGGACTTGAATAGTTCCCATGATGCATATCTATTTATAAGTTTTAACATTATATTCTAGAAAATTCTCTTTTCAGGATTTTTCATCGACTCTTTTTGCAGGTTGCATTGTTATGCCAGTAGGCGACAACAAGTAAATGAGGGAATCATTCATTTAACTGATTCATTCGGGAACAAAACTGCATTGGACATTGCATTCTCTCTAAGTAGATGCTTCTTTTGAATAAGTGATTACTTCACAACCATTAAAATAGTATGTTCTATAAAGTATGAATGTGTGTAGTGTGAAAGTAAAGTGTCCATTGAATGCACACTTCAGAATTTCACCAGAAGAAGTAGGTCTTTATTCCTACAGCTTGTAAAAATACTGTGAATTCGAACATACTACCTTTTTTACATATTGTTTACCACCTACAATAAAGTTAGGAAGTATGCATATTCAGATGCAACCTCTGTCTTTAGGAATGAATCATTAAATAATTCAGTCAACCAATTCATTAAAAACATTTGGAATAGCATTCTAGCATACTACTCTCACTATTTCTGCCATAGAAGGAAATGATCAAAGTAGTATCCGCAAAAATGGTATGCAGTTCTGAATTCACCAATTTATTCATTCAGGAATGAATCAAGTTATTGCTGAATTCTGTAAAAGTAGTAAGCGAAGTATGCTAGTATGTGGTTCCGAAACCATTTTTTTATGAGTCATTGAACTATTCACTAAACCAATTCTTTCAAAAATTGATTCATTCAGAAATGCCATGTGCTGCTTCCAGGCGCTCAATGAATAATTGTACTGTGGCTTTGTTTGGAACTACTTTCATTGGTAGAGCAAAAATAAACCAAGAAATTACAAAATATTGTGTCTAAGATGTTAGTTATTCAATGTTAACTTCTTGAATTAAAAATAGATCATACATAAAGTTGTTGGTCTGTATATCAATGCTGCTATGATTACCTGCGTATTATTTTATATTGCTTAAACGACTTTAATCATGTTGCAGTGCAATTGTAACAACAGGACTGTGTGATTTGTGAAACAGAGGCAGCATGTGGTGCAATTTAAATGTGAAAACAGGATAGTCATGTAGTTTCAGTAGCATTACAGAGTCTAGCTTCCTATTTGAGGCTTTACAACAAATGGATTCTGCATTTTTGTGTATATGGCATATCATGATACTTAAAAAAAAATTTACACCTAGACTTGTAAGCTTGGGATTTCGTCTCACAGCTCAATAACCATATTCCAAGTCTACTATATGAAAATAAATCAGAATTTATTTTAATTAGAATTCAATAGTGGCTGGATTTAGTGAACACCTGCTGTGATAATGAGAAACATTTTAAATCTTGACCAAACAATTGTATCGTCATTAAGGACCTGATCCAAACCCTAATAAGGAGAGCCAGAGACAGCATCACCCAGCACTTAAACATTAACTGAGCTTGTGGGAGCAATTAAGTTCTATTAAATATACTTCAATGAGTATTGAGCCCAGCATGCTCCAATCATCCTTTACCACAAGAGAGATTTATTTAAGCAGTCGAGACTGCACCGCTGCCCCATGTGACGTGAGCTGGTACATAGACTGCCCACACGCACACAGCAGTTCCCCAGCTTACCTCCTGTTGTGAGGTTTCATTCCTTCTGCATTTTTATGGAGTTTCAAAAATACAGAATTTGTGTTTTTTTAGAGCATTGACTTTGATAAGTTTCACTTTGATGACCAATATCAGTAAGTTTATTCATTGATTTTAGCTGCAATGCTTTGAGACATGATGGGTGGTGAATAGGAAAGTGTGTTCAATTTTGAATATAGTACATAACTTCAAATTAATATTTGTATGGTGATTTTTGTCCTTTTCTAGATATTGACACTATGGGACATTTAAAAAATTATATTAATTATATTAACATTTTCTAATCTAAATGGCCTATGAGAGAGTACATTTTCTGGATTTTTTCGGTTTTTAGTGAACTATTCCTTTAAAGGTTCTTAATGGAACCGTAGATTCCGATAAGAACTTTTATTTTTTTAGGAGTGTGTTATGGAAAAGAGCTCTTGGACTGTTCTTCAAAATACTGTATCTCCTTTTGTGTTCCATGGACAAAAGAAGGGGTTTGTAACAGAATGAAGTTGATAACTTGATGTCAAAATTTTCATTTTTGGGGCGAACCATCCCTTTAATGACAATGTCAGTATTTATTTTAGTTGATTAAAGATGTAGAATGAGAGAGAGGGAGGCAGAGGAGTGGAGGCAGGTAAAACAGGAGAGATGAGGAATCCATTTTTAATCACTCCATGGTAACAAGGCGAGCTGGCCATCACCCAGAGGTCCTCATTAAAGGCATCAGTGAGCTAGGTATTTAATAACTGTCTACTTTGACAGAGCTTCACAATCACATGGAAGTGGAGGTAAATGGAAGTTGGCAGCCTATAAGACTGCTGAGCATATCTGTCAGAGCAACTCTTCTTTTTTATTGTTGTTGTTTCTTTATTTCTGTTACTGCTAAAGCAATCTGGCAAAACTCTGTAATTGCCAAAAGCTTAGGTTTAGGAGACCTGAATATTTGGAATCATCTGAAGATCTAGACAGCCGACGAGGGCTTGGTTTGGATGTTTGTTTGTTTTTTAAGGTAAATTAACATTTGGCCTGTGAACATTCCAAACACCTGATAGTGTGTTGTTAACTGGACTTCACAGACTTTCAGCTATTGTAGATGAAATTCCAAAAAGTCCAGAAACTGGCACGGTTGTATCATTTCAGAGGAGGTGGAGAAGGAACCTTATACCCAACAGCAACAGTCATTGTGCACCATCTGCGACTTACAAAGGAAAAGGAGTTGAAGCTCTGACTTTTTTCTACTAATTAATGTCTATAAAAGTGTCTATAAAGTATCCATATGAAAGATAGAGAAAGATACACATGGACATATAATAATTACAAACCAATAAGAAAATAATTTGGTAGATTAAGTAACACTATTCAGCAGTGGCATCACAGTGCACTGAATTTTAGCCCCCTCAAATTCACACTCAGTGTCGCAATCGCAAAATAACGTTGCTTGGGAGGGGGGTTGGATGTTGCGATTGCAAAATAACACGTTCATCCCCCACTAGCGACGCCCCTGCTATTCACTATTTGTTGTTCACAACTACCCTATTCACAACTAGTTGCTTATTGGCATGCATATTAATAGCATATTGGTTGTTTATTAGTATTAGTATTATTATTAGTACTATATATTATTACTTTGAACGACAGAAATCCACTACAGATATCCAAGTGTATTTGGACCCTGTAAATCAGAATGCAGTTGCTAAATGTCGAGGTTAGGTCTACAGTGGCCATTCTAGTCTAAAACCTTACTTGCTATTACCCTTCTAAAGAGTTCTGAGAGAATGGAGGGAGGGCGATCAACGGTGCAGAAATTCTGACACTGAGGAATTACATTTGGTCTGAACTTATACTATAGGGCCTAAAAGGGCATAACACCACAAATCTGATAACAGCAGCCATACGGGAGGCTCTTTTTCCCTTGTGGCTGATGGGACATAGCTCTGAGGGGATGGGTAGACAGTTAAATCTGCTGAACTAACGCGGTTCAGAGGCCACATCCAGTAATCTCCACACGACAGGGCCTGCAGCACTCTCGCACTGTCCTGGTTCTCAGGGAAGAGCAGCTGGCGTGGGAATGGTGCAGAGTCACATTACACTGGCACTTTTCCAGTTTGTTTCGGAAAGAGGGCAGAGTTGATAAACCCGCAGTATAAAGTTGGTCATAAAAAATGTAAAGCAGAACACAGCAAGTGACAGAAACAACAGTGAGCCAGTTCTGCTGCGCTGCAGTGCAAACCAGGTGTGATCTTGGTAAAATCAATAAAAACACTACATTAAGACTTCAGCAGGTAAAATATTCAGTGGAATGCATTGCATTAAACATAAAACGGTGTCAAAATAAAAAGTTCCGTTTGAATGCTAAGAGCTGCACACTGTGCATAAACTTTAAAAAGCTTTATAAGAAAAGAAAAGCACTTTGTAAGCTTTTCGCTTAAGCACAATAACCTGAAAATTGGACGCATTTGTCTGAATCCAAAGAACGGTGGCGTTTCAGCACACTGCCTGATTTGCTTCTGAATTTACATAACTTTCATAAGCCAGCTTTATTTATTTATTTATTCATTCTTTTGCTATTTCATCGATTTCTTAGACTTATACAGAATACAGCTCTTGTGATTCCGTAAAACAGTCCAGAGCTTTATTAACCAGGGAAGAAAGGAAAGGAAAAAAAGAATATTTATATTTCTCCTCTAACCCCAAATAGTGTGATAATTGGATTACGAGATTCCATAAAACACCTAAAAGTAGAAGCTAAAGCAAACTCTAATAATCCAACTTTGATGAATATGTAGGCAGAGCATCTTCATCAGAAGATAGCTGTCCTTTGAGGCTATTTAATTTAAGCGTGAGTGCTGGCCTGCTGCAGGATGCTGCACACCGCTGGAGCGATAAGTTGAGCCGGATCAAAGAGACGACTCTGTTTATGCAGAAGGGATGACGGATGTTTCTGTCCCAAGGTGCCGAGTGACAGTATACCACTCCTGATCTGATCTGAAAACAGTACCTGAGGATTTCTTTATTGCTTGCTTATCTGTATGCTGTTTTTTCAAGTCCCAAAATGTATGATGACCAAAAATCAATAAATAAAATTAAATATTTTAAATATACACTACCTGTCAAAAATGTGTGTATATATCAATATATCAGTTTTACTAGGACAAAACTGCAAAAAATAGGAAATTGTTTTTTCCCAAGAAAAAATTATTCATTATCAATTAGACATTGTGCTTCACTGATGAGAGTCTCCCCAAAGACAGAGCTGTAACCATGGATACCAGATTCTAAATTTCCATCCATATGCAGCTACATAGAGGAATATTGAATTCATGACCATGTCAAGCTCTAGGCTATCCTGAATGATCCAAGCATGTATCATGTTCAAAGACTGAACATTTGAAAGAGCATAAGAGCATAATGGGGTCTTTCAACCATTTGTCCACATCCAGACATATTTTTACATCTCTGGGTGAAGCAACCCCAAGGTCAACATATAAAAATTACATAAATATGTTTTACACAATGTTTTGTTATCATAAATATTAAAATATTATACATAATCAGCAATCTTGGACATTATGTCTTATTCCACCATGGTCTGTCGATTAGCATGCATATTATTTTGGGGCACTGATTTCAAAAATAATCTGTTGGGATGATTTTCTGAAGCATTTTTGCTTTTGACAACCATTTGAATGGTAAAGAAGTGTTGTATTATTCCTTAATCACCAGTAAACCTGCTACAAAGACATGATTCATATCTTCCTCTGGGCCAAGTTGCAACATTTTTTTCAATTCTCAGCCGATTTTCATATTCTGAAGACATTATTTTATGCCTAATACTAATTTTAAGATTAAAATTGTGCACAGTGACAAAAGAAAATGCAAACACGACCCAGATGTTTTTCTGGTACATCTGTGGGTGTTTTGCTACATCCAAAAGGTGACAGAAAATTGCAGATTTTGTTGAAAAAGCTTACTTTCACTTTTAGTTATTTGTGTTTATGTTCTTTGACATAAAATGTAGTATATATAATTCAATTATTCAAATTCATGCACTGAATTGCAGTTTAAAAGGCTTCTCAATTCAATCTGAATGCCACACAATCTTGTCTTATTTTACTATCTGCTGCTGTGGGCCAAAATGTGGATTGGGGAAGCAGAATCTCTTTAATTTTAAATGAGATGATTTGTGCCAATAGAAGATCAAAGCAGAAATCAGTTCAATGATCTGCTCATCATGAGCACTTGTAAGATTTCTTCAAAAAGTGCCTTGCCTTCACATTTAAAGAAGCGTCTGCTCAAATACATGCTTTTAGTCAGCAAAAACTAAAATCCTGGATTCATATTTTGGACGAGGAATGGATGTTGCTTTACTTACAGTATATTACAGTTTTATTACAAAGAAAGTGCAAACATGACAGGATGTGGACTTCTTGATTCTATATACTATTTACTTTTTATAATACAACCTATTTGCTAATGTCTGTCTCTTACTGGACTTATGAGCCTCTTGAATATTAATCACACAGTGCTGTGTATTTAATATTCATAAGTTTTACAATCATGCCATCCTTTCACACCTCAGATTTCTCCTACACCCCTACTTTAGACGTTTAATTTTTCGACAAGGTTATTTTTTTCCCACTTGACAGGTTAAGTGTGTTAAAAAAAAACTGAAAACCTAGACTTTGAGCAACACAGCCTCCTTGACAATGTACATTTTGCTTAAGTGGCTCAATCTGAAAAGCAGGTGAATAAGGGCGTTTGTATTTACAGCACTGTCCTGTTCTGTTCTACACCACGAAGCATTCAGTGCCCTTGAGGATGAGCCAAGTGACAGAGGTACATGATCAACTCTAGACTGTGTGCTGTTTTTTATGAGTAATGTTTCAGAGATCTGCCTAGAATTTTACAGCAAGAATCCAGTGAGCAAATGGGCGAAATATTAGTAGAAAATGGCATTAGTCAAACGTGTTAAAAACACTCTTCAAGAGAAAAAGGAAAATGATGAGCAATAAAAGCAGCAACTACAGCCTAAAAGATGAGAAGCTCATGCTTACAAGTGCTTGTGAATGTTAATAGGATTTCAATATAATTAAAATCAAATTATGGATACAATAACAAGAATGAGAGATACACGGGAGCTTATAATGTTTTAGAATGATTCATTTATTCATACAATATAATCTGGTAATTTTTGCCATAATTATGTCACTTTGGTTTGCTTTTTGCCATGGATATTTCCATTTATGTTTAAGTTCTTAAACTGAGACGACAGGAAGGATTTATTTGTCTGGCTATGTGTCGGTGTCCCGGTTTCCCCTTTAGCTTTACCTCAGTGGTGTCTTATATTTTGATTTATGTTCAGTACTATCCAGTGTCGATCTTCTCAGCAGATAGTGAGGACCGAGCTGACTGTGTTTATATCAATGACGTGACGATCAATAATAACCCAAAAAAGCTTGTTGTACCAAACCAATGTTGAGGCTCACATTCTGAACAAACCTGAAAGGAATAAAAGAAAACACGAATGTTTGAGGAATGAACTTTGAAATTCATGTTGAATGACTGTAAAGATTATGCTATTGAGGTTCTTACGCTTTTATTCATTTTTTATTCCCTTACACGTTCTTTATTTATTCATGCTTTTTTTATTCTGCTCAGTTTCAGCAGCCGCCATTGATATGAAGATACCTTTTATAAAAGATCTTTTTTTATTTTTTTTTATTTTGTCTGCTGAATAGGATTGCGGTAAATATTCAATTCAAGTTTATTTGACTATTTTCTTTATTTGCTTTTTACACTGATACAATTCGTTGCAAAGTAGCTTTACAGAAAATTAAAGTTTCTACATTATTTTTAGCTTATCAGTGGTGACTGTCAAGTTGATGTCCATATGGCAGAAATGTACAGTAAAAATGGTGAACACAAATAACAGTAATGATTATATGTTGCGATCAAACTTATAGAAAAATTTGGTAGTTTTATCTGGTGTTTCAGTGTTGGCATCATCTCTTCTCAGGTGTTCGGTCATCTCAGATCTTTGTAAGGGTTGGATCCAGACTAAAGCTTGTATAATTCCTAGTTACCTCGGGATGCCAATCCCTTGGCAGAAACAGAGAAGCAAATAAAGACAAAATTAGCGTAGCTGCTGTTCCAACCAAGCAAAAATTATGTTCAATTATATTATGCGCATTTGATCAGTTATAACTGAAGTACAAAGTTGTGAGATACATTATGTGAATGCTTGGCTAAAGAGATGTGTCTTTAATCTAGATTTAAACAGGTCCACTCTCGGAGGTCCACTTATAACGTTATCCAGATTTTTACATCAAAAAACTATTTAGACATAATAGGCTATTTTCTGTCCTGTTTTGACCCCCCTCATCAGAACGCTCTGTTTGAATAGGTGTGGCGGATTGTAGACTCGAAAGTAAACGCCCACTGCTATGATTGGCTAACAGTTCTATATGTTCAACAGCCGACATCCTTCACATATGGACACTGCTGTGATTTAGGTCAAAAACGCATAATTACTCAGTACATATCAAACAATCTGTAATAACAAACAAAGCAATAGTGAGCACGTAATGAAAATAGTTACTTACACTTGTGTGTTGCAACATTACTGTTGGATCCAGCAGTCGGTACAGCATTGTCTTTTAGTTCAATCGTTCTGAAAATCCTGCGTAGAATTGTGTCTGGCAATTCATTACAAATAAAGTTCATCCACTGTTTTCTAACGTTGGGACCAGAAGGAAGGTAAAGTGCACACCGTCTTGTTGTCTTCGGAGGATCTTTATCATTTGGTTTCTGTGTAGATCTGCATTTTCCTCTCTTGTTATTTACCTACATGCGCAAATTGTTGGGCGGGGCTAAACAGGCAGTGATGTAGAAGCAGGTATTGATCTTCTTATGTGAAGGCGGTGTTTAGCCACACTATTACATCATAGAGTGGTACATTCCACAACCGTTTTGGCAGATTGGCTTCAATATAAGCTGTTTTTAGACTAATTTCTAATGGTTTTAGGAAGTTTTAAGTTCTGAAACTTACAGGATGTTTTTATAGTACAGCATTTTGATTTCTCAGGGTCATTCCCCTTAAACTATGTAAATCTTATTTATATGCAAAAATAGTTAAGTTTGGGCCGAAGTCTAGCACATAACATCTTTTCAGATTATTCTGAAGTTTGCTGCTTCAGTGAAAGGTGTTATTGATTATTAATTTCCTATCCTTCAAAACAGCTCAAATGAAACGCACTGCTCAATATCTGAGATGAAACGTAACAGTTGCGTACGTCTGTAGAGCTTCTTAGAGTTCCTTCTCCAGCAGTCTGTCAATTCCACTGCATTATTGGAAGTGTCATAAAATGGTTTATTTATAAACTATCGCTTAGCACGGTCAAGGGCTTCGATAACCTTGGATAATCCGACAGATGGTCCTTTGTTCCATGACACAATTTGCGCTAAAATGAAAAGCATTATTCTTCAGTCAATATCTAATTTTCTTGTTTCACCAGGTAGAACAGAAGAGATCTATTCGGCTTCCTGCATACAATTTTTATTGAGGCTTGCTGGCACCATTTGTACTATGCAAATGTGTGATTTATTTGTGAGTCTCAACAGTGTATTGCCATGGCAGTGAGGCACCATGTATTCTGGATTAAAATTGACAGCAGTTCATTAATTTTGATGCACCCCAGTATGTGTGGGAGCTTCTCTCTTATTCTGTTATTGCATTAGTCATGGTGTACTGTACACCAAAATCTAAAATGTAAGCATATCACAAGGGCAACCCAAGGAGCCTAAGGCGAATATGAAAGAACATCTGTTTCAGAAATAAGTGTGATTAATATCACTGACCTTCACATATAGTTTTACTTACATAAATGTATGAGATATTGTACAGGGGGGAAACTTAAAGGGACCGTTTACCCAGAAATGCAAATTCTTCTGCATTGAACACTAAAGTTTACCAGAATATCTGAGCAGCTCTTTTACATGCAATGAAAGAGGATGTTAAGGAGCTTTCAAGCTCCAAAATGGACAAAAAATAAAAAAGCAGTATAATAAGAAGTGTAAAATATTCACTGTCAATATTCACTGATTTTTTATTACTTTTTATGTTTATTTATGTATTTATTTATTTGTGTGTGTGTGTGTGTGTGTGTGTGTGTGTGTGTGTGTGTGTGTGTGTGTGTGTGTGTGTGTGTGTGTGTGTGTGTGTGTGTGTGTGTGTGTGTGTGTGTGTGTGTGTGTGTGTGTGTGCGCATAATATAAAAATCCTAATAAAATAAATTAATAATAATATAAACAATTATTTTCACAGCTGTGGTCACCATTCACATTCATTGTACGGAAAAAGGAACATGCTATTCATGTAAATTCCTCATATGGGTGAGTAAATAATAACAATAATAATAATTTTTTATCATTCTAAAATTATACAATTAATCTATACTACTAAAATCCAAGAAGAGCTAAGTATATACAAATATATGAAGGATATTGTTTATGTTTGATTCTTACACTGTGAAAAAATTTGAAAATTAAAAGTGAAATCAATGTTTTAAAAGAAATTTGGTAACAAATTTTTGCTGAAAGTTTTACATACTGAACTTAAATTTATAGTAAATAAACAAAACAGGCATGATAACACACGCAACAATAAAATAATGCAATTAATATAAATGTAACAACATTAGATATAATATAAACCCTAATGTACATTAAAAACAAGTACAACTGATAAAACTATGAAGAAACAGTTATTTCCACACACACACACACAAAAAAAGTGTCAATTTATGTTTGTTAATTTTTTCACTGTAAATTAGGAAGACTTATTCTTTCTTACTCTAAAAAAGGTACCGTTAACAGCATTTTTACTTCAGTATTTTACTCACTGTATATAGTAAGGGGTCTTTACTGTCAATTATTTGACAGGTTTTTACTGTAGCATTTTACAGTCTTTTAACAGTATTTTAAATTATGATGGGAAATTATTACAGAATTATTCAATATTTAATGGTTCCAACTCTTCCAGATGGACAGTTGAGGGTTCCAGACAGGATCAAGCCATGTACGCCAGCCCCATTCATAAAAGCAGAGTGTCTGTTTATACAGGAATCTGACAACCTTCCAGCAGCTTCACTCCCCCTGAGGAGGAAAGAGAGGCCATGCTAGGAAAAGGACTCGAGCTTTTAGGGCAAAAAGAGAGTAGGTAGCCTTCCTCTGTAGCTTGCTCAGTACATCTTATGAATTATTGAGAAAGAAAAATATATGTTGGGTGGATGGAATGGGAGATGTGTAGCATTAGTAGTTTGCCCTATTTTCCCTCTAGCTTGTTAAAAGCAATTGTCCAACCAATTTGTCATTCTGCCCAAAACGTCTCCTCCAGCAAATGCTGACGAGAAATAGGGGGAGGTGGCATGAAGATGAATGTCCTCCCCAACTACCTGCCCAAACCTCACATTTCGTTTAACAAATGATAAACAAAGCAAAACAAACTTGACTCCATATTGAGCTCCAGTCCAGGTGTTTGAATCACATGTGCTCATGAAAAGAACCCACTATCAGGACATTTCGATTAGCAGCTTGTTAGCATATCCTAACACTCACACCTTAAACAACACCTATTTTAATTCATAATGAGGTGTTGTTAACATCTGTTGTGCACTGTTATAAAAAGTCACCATTTTCATTAACAACACTCATTGACTGTGTGAGTGTGAATTATACCCAACACAAGCAAATCTATTTATTCAGCTTTAGCTTGTTATGATCTTGAAAACCTGTTGTACAGCAACTTTTATCAGCAGATGCAGCTGACAGGACGATGCGTCTGTTCTCTAACACATACCAGGTCACACGTTTCTAAATGCCAAAACACATACATCTTGTGATCTGATTTATTATGTGTGACAAGCACTCTTGAAACCAGATAAAGTTGCTGTATTTGATATTACGTAAACTAAGGGGTCCAGGTTTAGCTGGTTAGCATAGCCTAGTTAGCCCCTGCTGACAGCTGTCATAACTACACCATTTGGCTGCCAAAAAAAGCATTTTTCTTCAGTGACAGAGATTTGATGGCCTTGCGAACATTTTTATTTCCATAGAATACACAGCTACTTTAGCTGCATATTCTACAGAAATAAACATGTTTGGAAGCAAGATTAAACACGTATATTTCATTGGATCATCAGCCAATCAGCATTGTCATGACATAATTTTCCTGGCTGCTGTAACTAGCTTAAAAACACTTGGCGGCAGAACTGAGCGCCCATGAGTGTCTTTACTTCCGGAGGGTCCCACAGCAGCTGAACAACTGACATAGAGATGGATGGGAATGCTAACAGCTAGCATTCTCTAGGTATTATATATACCCCTGTGGTTAAATATCTTTTCTGGTAAGGATGAACTATGAACTATCTCTGTATTGTGCCCATGAGTAAAGTACTTAACCCCAGGTTGTTTTAGAGGAACTGTTTGCATTGTAGAGTATGTTGCTTAGGAGTAAAACAGATAAAAGCCTTCATAATTACTGCGGGGAAACAAATTTCCCATTTTATCTTGCACATCAAAAAGGAGCTGGTTGCAGCAGGTTTATTATAGTCAAAAAATAGACCATAAAACATTTTTGTTACATAAAATAAAATGAATGTTAACAGAACTAATGTTGTACAGAAAGCCTTTATATGTACATGGTTTGTCTGCATTTTATGCAGATTACTAGCTGCTGGCATGAGTCCCCTCATTATAAATAAACTGGAAATGTCAACACTTATAAACACATTGGTTTTTGGTCCACTTAAAGATGAAGAAAAGGAGCAATGCATTTGTACCTTCATTGGATAACCTTCCTCGTTACTCCACTGAAGATGCCGAGCATCCATTTGAAAGAGAAAAGTATTTTAAAAGAGCTTCATAATGAGATTTTTTTAGCCTCAGGCCATGAGCTATTGGCTGATCAGTGGCAATCAGCAAAAGCTGATGCATTACTGTAATTTCCTTTGATTTGCAGCGAATTTGATCATACAAGCACTATAAATCTCTGGGAAGCAGCAGAAAAGCAGCCTGGGTTGTAATCATGCCTTTTTGATGACCTTCTATTGTATAAGGAGTAGGAAGAGAAATGGAGATGAATGGCCACGGTATGTTATTTATATATATGACTGTGTTATTTACGGAGCCCTGCTGGGGAGGGTATCTCCAATAATGCAAGGAAAGTTTAACTTAATGTATTCCAGATGAAATCACGCTCTGGCATTATAGAAATATTCCCTTTAGGAATATAGGGAGGCAACCTGAACAAGTACATCATGCTTTAAAGGGAAAGTTCACATAAAAATGTATATTCTGCCTTCCTTTAGACAGGGAATGCTGTAAGAACGTTCAGCAAGTTTATCTCAAAGTTATGAACAAACATTACTTTTTTAGAATGTTCATTCAAAGTAATCTGGTCTTTAACAAGCACAAAATGCTATTTATACATCATTCGTGGAACATTTTTCTGAAACATTTCAGCTATACATTACTAATTATTACTTGTTTCAGATGGTTCAGAGAACACTCGAAAGTAATATTATCCGTCATGTTGTATGACTGACATTCTTGATTATTTTCTAAGAATATCCTGGTCACTCTTTCATAAAATGAACAAAAGTAAGTACCTGAGGTGGCCAAGATATTCTTCTAAAACATAGTTTTTATTTTTTATTTTTTTTTATTTTTATTTTTTGTGATTAACAGTTTGAGTAAATTATGCAAAATATTCATTTTTAGGTGACTGCACTTTAATGGAAAGTCTAATTTGGGGATTCACGTTCATGATTTTGAATTAAGATGTAATCAAATTACTCCCAAATGTGAGAATCTAATTAATTAGAAGAGCTAATTGTTACATTAAGAAAAAGCAAGGAAGAAAAGAGATGAATCTAGTCAGTCATTCTACTTTTAAACTGGCATGGCATAGAACATGTAGGAGAAAGAATGAAAACTGCTTAAATACACTAGAGATATCAAGGAGGCACAGGTGAGCATAATCAGTAACTATGGTAAGAAAGTGGCAAGAATAAAGCAAACGGGAAACAGTGGGCTTGTCCATATACCCACATTTTCAGTCTTGGCCACCAGAGAGTGAATGCATGCAACAGAAGTAGGTGTGCGAGACCGTTTCAGGTCTGAAAAATACCAAAGCTCAGTGCCCTTAATGGTGCCCTTCAGAGCAGCATTTGACACTAATGGCTCGTTTCCACTGAGCGGTACGGGTCAGTACAGTACGGTATGGTACAGTTTGAGACCGAACACTCTGATCTAGATTGCGTTTCCACTGCCAACAGTACCCTTTACTTGATAGGTATGGTGTATGCCAAAAAGTAGCGATCGAGAATAAAGCGTGACAATAAGCACAACTCTTCCTCTTTTACGTCAGTTTTAATGAACAATAATAGCCATTATACTACAGCTGCTATAAAGTCAGCGCTGTACTACGGTAAAGTTCAAAATAAATATATAAAGTTAAACTTAACTTTGTGCTCAGCCATAACGATATGACCAGGAACAAAAAATAGATTCATGAGACCACGAATGTCTGTTACATATACACAAAACGAATTGTATCTCTTGTTTATCACTACAGAGACATCAGAGCCAGCGGCAAATATCAGAAGGACTAGCCAAGCTAAGGCTGCTCTAGGCGGATACATGAGCACTGAGCGCCCGGGGATCACCTGGAGCTCCAAAATCGCATAGCAAATTTTCAAATAGGTGCTATCTTTATAATTAAACTGCAGATTTGTGTTTTAAACAACTACATTCTCGCCTGAAAAACTCTAAAAAATACATTTCATGACACACTATCAGTAATGTTTTGAAAATTACACGGGTTTTTGGGCAATGACGTTTCACAAGTCCACAAGAACAGACAAGAACGCATATTGAGAAACGGCTATTGTCTGTGTGAAAATCTAAAATTATAAAATACACTGATATTTTTTTGTGTTTGCGCACTCTGATGTAATAAGCCGAACTCAGCAGAGTAGAACGAGTGAAGGAGAAGCTTTATCCCCTTGTATCACCCAAAAGATACGATTCTAGTCAACCAATCAACGTTCTTCAGTGAGTTTAGCGCCACCCTTTTGGTACCCTTTTCTGTGCTAGGTACGCCAATGGAAGGATACCAAAAAAGTGGTATGGTATGGTTCGCCATTCAACTTCTGACAATGGAAACGGACATAATTGCGTACCGTACCGTACCATACCGTACTATACTGAACCGTACCGTACCACTCAGTGGAAACTAGCCATAAGGGTCAGTTTTCCTAAACGGCAAATTAACATGCGAGCGCAATTCCAAAACAGCACCGATGGCCGTGGAAATTTCTGCGGGTGATTTACTAACAATGCACTAATTAAAGAACACAGATGCAACATCTCATTTACATATTGACCAACGCAATATACCAAGTGCAGCGCAAATTAGCACAGTTGCAAATAAAGAATAAAGAAATAAAGAAGCCACAGTATGTTGAAAAGAACCGGATGCCAAAAGAATGAAGGGTTGCAAGAAGTTTTGATAGACCTGGTATTGCATGACTCCTAGTTCAGGGTTTCAAGCCATTTTTTTATTTCCTGAAGCAAATTAAAAATAATATGGCTTGGCAAATGATATGTTCGGATAATGTGTTCTTCTGGCATTCCAAACAAATGAATAAGTGTGGAAAAAATCCTCTTCCTTCTACTACGTGCTCTCTGTCCTCTGCGGTGCCTCCTCCTAACAATAACAATTGCAGCCATTTCAAGTGCAAAATAGTTTAAGACATGCTTTTTTGGGGCGTTAAATAATGGCACAAATACCAGTAATTTGACGACTAATTTGTCACTGTGCGTCTTTAGTAAAACCTGACAGTATAACTTTAACGCCAAAAGACGGTTTGCGCTGGTGCTGTTATTAAAACTGGCCTCAAGCGTATTTATAGTTTTATACTATAAGTGTGACCGATCGAAACTTCTACACACACTTGTGGTCTTCACACCCACTTGAAGACTTGGACCAAATACAGGAAATAGGCTATGTACGTATACAAATGTTTAAGTGCTTTGACCACAAATGTAGGTATTTTCGGACGGGCCTTACCACAGGCAAAACAAGGAAGTACAAACTAAAAAGTCCAATGAAAATAAAACCAAACATAACACTAATTAAGTCTGATTTTGAAATATCCATGTAAAAACAAGTCGCAAATGAAAACTTAAGATGTGAAGGCATCTCCCTTGATTCGTTAACTAAAAAAACATCTTAAAACTCAATTCAGTACCACTAATATAACTCAAGGTCTTTCTGATAAGGATAAATTTTATGACTGTTTTTCAGTGTTACTGCGGTTTAATCAAATGTTGCTGTTCTCAATAACAGCCTGTGCACCATCTATTTCTGATGAGCTTTCAAAGAGCTTCAACAGACTGCGGCGTGCACAGTTTTTAAGCCAAATGTCATTTCACTGTAAAACAGTTTGCTAAGAGGCCTACTTATTAATTCAAAAGAGAAAGACATTTCATTTCTAGGAGCTAGCTGTACTCTGGCTCCTAATGGCAAATTTATTGCAGTAAATAGATGGCAGGCGAATGTGACTGCTTAATTTGAATGAGTTCAAATAATGCACTGAAAGTTACTCATGAATGAGAGCAAGTTAAACATTAAGAGCGATTTAAATGCAAGCTAAACACGCAATACACATTGTTTTGGGTAATTGCTTGCATGTCTGCAGCTCACCGTGGGAACACTATGGGCAGCCAAGTATCGTACAGCTCTGTCGACATGTGTGGGTAATTATAAGGTAGCTCAGTCTGCGTTGTGACAGACCCATAATGATTGAGTCAGACAACTCTTAGTGGAACTGCAGGCAGACTGATTGCCTGTTCCCTCTCCATCAGAGACCAGTTAGGAAAAGACCTGCCAAATAGCCAGTCACAGTTGTATCAGAATGAACTCGAAGCCAGGATGTTATCTTTATCTAAATCTCTTTTGCAGTACAAATTAAATAGGCCTATATCAGCATAACAATTTGATCAAGTTGAATTGAAAAAGTTGAACTACCATTCAAAAGTTTGGGGTTTGTAAGAAAAGCTTATTTGATCAAAAATACAGCAAAGTAATATTGTAAAATATTATTATAATTTAAAATAATCTATTTTAATATATTATAACTTGTAATTATCACGCCCCTGGACTGTTTTGTTGTGTTTTTGCTCCCCATGTGTTCCCTGTGACCCAGTTTTCCCCCTGTCTTGATTGTTAATTTGATTTCAGGTGTGTTCCCTCGTTATCCTGTCTTTATAAGCCCCAGTTCTTTCAGTTAGTGTTTGTCGGTCTTTGAGTGTCTACCCTGCCTGTGATCCCGTTTGTATTAAAACTCTCCTTTTCTGAATTCCTCGTCTCCTCATTCCTGGTTCCCGTGCTTCCCTTGAGCTGTGACAGAAAGACCAACCGAATACAGTAACCTCCGTGTTTATACCCTCCGTTTTGTTTCCGTGTTTTACCCAGTGTTTTTTGTTTCTGTTGTGCCCCATGGATCCCCTTGTCCGGCCTGAATTCCTCCTCCTCCTGGTGGAGCAGGGGGACAGATCTCTTGAGGATCACACAAGACTGTTCGTGTGTTTAGCTTATGCCACCAACTACCCGGATGACGCACTCTGCTTCCATCACGCAAGCTTGAACACCGAGTGCAGAGCACTGTTGTCCGAGGAAGGTCCTCGGGAGGATTTCGCCGCCTTCGTGGAGTGGACTCTGGCGAGAAACGGATCGCCCCTCACCGTCTCCCTTGAGGATGATCTCGCCAGATCCACTCCAGACCCAGAGCCCAGCCCACCAACTCCCAGCGGTGCGGAGCATCAGCCCGAGCCCACCGATGACAGAGAGCCATTTCCCGCCGCGATCTGCGAGCCAGCGCGAAGCCAAGCGGCTAAGTGGAAGATCGTCCCAGAAGCTGAGCCCAACCCGTCAGAT
Source organism: Acrossocheilus fasciatus (assembly GCA_036784905.1). Lineage (NCBI taxonomy): Eukaryota > Metazoa > Chordata > Actinopteri > Cypriniformes > Cyprinidae > Acrossocheilus > Acrossocheilus fasciatus. The sequence goes on from CM071961.1 coordinate 14,048,810, forward strand.
CAGGTGCGAGAGCCGGCGACAGTGCCCACCACGAGGGAGCCAGCCGTTGACGGTGTGAGCGCGGAGTGGAGCTCCGCCCCTGCACCGTGGCTGAGGGTGAGCTGATTATCCATCTGGGGCTGCTGGACATGGAGGAGGATTTAATTGACTGGGAAACGGAACTGGAATTCGAACTTCCCTCTCTCTGTCATCCCCGCTGGTCCCGTCCAGCCCTCCTTCGTCCTGGGTTCCCTTGTTCAGCCCTGAGGGGGATTCAGATCTTCCAGTGCCCACTCCTCGAAAATGCCCTCCAGTGCCCGCTCCTCAAATGCCTTCCAGTGCCCGCTCCTCGAAAATGCCCACCCGCTCCTGTTGCCTCCACTGCTGTCGTCTGGCAGCCCCTCTGCTTGCCCTCAGCCCACCATCAATGTGGTGCAAGCCCCACAGGACTGCCATCCTCCAGCGTCGCTGGGGCTGGAGTATCCCTCATCTCTGCCTCCAGCCTCCTCGGCCCGTTGACCCAGCGGCTCCACCTCGGCTCCTTCGCCTCCACCATCACCCGTTGATACTCCAGCTCCACCGGGCTCCCTCGTCCCTCCGGCTCCGGTTGGGCATCGACCCGCCATCGCCTCAGGACTCCGCTCCTCCGGCTGCACCTCGTCACTCAGTCCCACCGGCTCAGTTGGGCTCATTCCTCCCGCCAGCTCCACCTTGGTCCTCAGGCACTCGGCTCCACCTTGGCCCTCCGGATCCTCGGCATCCCCCTGGCTCGTCGGCTCTCCGCCTCGGGCTCCTCCACCAACTGCTCCGTTGGTTGGCCCCTGGAGTCGGAGGCCATTCCTTCTCCATGGCTCCTCCCTCAGTCAGCTCCACCATGGGCCATCATCATGGCTGTGGCCTGGGTTCTGCCAGGCTCCTCCTGCTCCGGGTCCCTCCTGTCTCCTCATTGGCTCCTCCCTCCTTTGTCGCCTCCCTGGTCTCTGTCTGCCGGCCCCCTCCCGGTTGTCCGTCCTCCTCCTGAGCCTCCGTTTTGCTCCCCATGTGTTCCCTGTGACCCAGTTTTCCCCCTGTCTTGATTGTTAATTTGCTTCCAGGTGTGTTCCCTCGTTATCCTGTCTTCATAAGCCCCAGTCCTTTCAGTTAGTGTTTGTCGGTCTTTGAGTGTCTACCCTGCCTGTGATTCCGTTTGTATTAAAACTCTCCTTTTGTGAATTCCTCGTCTCCTCGTTCCTGGTTCCCGTGCTTCCCTTGAGCTGTGACAGTAATTTATTCCTGTGATGGCAAAGATGAATTTTCATCAGCCTTCAGTGTCACATGATCCTTCAGAAAACATTCTAATATGCCGATTTGCTGTTAAAAAAATAACATTTCTTATTATTATCAGTGTTCAGAACAGTTGTTCTGCTTAATTTTTTTTTAATGCAAACTGTGATACAACTGTGATTAATTGAAAGTTTTTAAAAAAAAATAGCATTTATTTGATCTGTTAAATATTTTGTTACATTATAAATGTGATTGTCACTTATGATCAATTTAGTGAACCCTTTCTAAAAATTATATAGTGTATATATAAAATATATTTTTAAAATATCTTACCAACCCCAAACCTTTGAACTATAGTCTATGTGTGTGTGTATGTATATGTATATATATATATTCTGGAAATGTTGGGACGTTTTTTGTTTTTTTTAATTTGAATAAAATGAAAACTAAAAGAATTTCAGATCAAATGAGCCAATATTTTATTCACAATATAAAGCTCAGTGACATAGATAACATAAATGTTTAAATGGAGAAAATTTACAATTTTATGCACAAGATGAGCTCATTTCAAATTTGATGCCTGCTACAGGTCTCAAAATAGCTGGGACAAGGACGTGTTTACCATGGTGTAGCATCTCCACTTTTTTTCAAAACGCTTTGAAGATGTCTGGGCATCGAGGTTATGAGTTTCTGGAGTTTTGGTGTTGGAATTTGGTCCCATTCTTGCCTTATATAGGTTTACAGCTGCTGAAGAGTTTGTGGTCGTCTATAACGTATTTTTCGTTTAATGATGTGCCAAATGTTCTCTATAGGTGAAAGATCTAGACTGCAGATAGGCCAATTCAGCACCCAGACTCTTCTACTACGAAGCCATGCTGTTGTAATAGCTGCAGCATGTGGTTTTGCATTGTCCTGCTGAAATACACAAGGCCTTCCCTGAAATAGATGTCGTCTGGAGGGGAGCATATGTTGCTCTAAAACCTTTATATACCTTTCAGCATTCATAGTGCCTTTCAAAACATGCAAGCTGCTCATATTGTATGCACTTATGCACCCCCATACCATCAGAGATGCTGGCTTTTGAACTGAACGCTGATAACACACTGGAACGTCTCCCTCCTCTTTAGCCCGGAGGACACAGCGTCCATGATTTCCAACAAGAATGTCAAATTTGGACTCATCTGACCATAGAACACTTTTCCACTTTGAAACAGTCCATTTTAAATGAGCCTTGGCCCACAGGACATGACGGCACTTCTGGACCATGTTCACATATGTGACCGTGGACCACAAAACCAATCATAAGGGCTTTCCATACAATGTATTTTTGGCTATTGCTACAAATATACCTCAGCGACTTAAGACTAGTTTTGTGTTCCAGGGTCACATATGGCTTGCTTTTTACATGATAGAGCTTTAGTTGGCATCTGCAGATGGCACGGCGGATTGTGTCTACTGACGGTGGTTTCTGGAAGTATTCCTGGGCCCATTTAGTAATGTCAATGACAGAATCATGCCGGTGAGTGATGCAGTGTCGTCTGAGGGCCCGAAGACCATGGGCATCCAACAAAGGTCTTCGGCCTTGTCCCTTATGCACAGAGATTTCTCCAGTTTCTCTGAATCTTTTGATGATGTTATGCACTGTAGATGATAAGATTTGCAAAGCCTTTGCAATTTGACGTTGAGGAACGTTGTTTTTAATGTATTCCACAATCTTTTTATGCACTTTTTCACAGATTGGAGAGCCTCTACCCATCTTTACTTCTGAGAGACTCTGCCTCTCTAAGACATCCCTTTTATAGCTAATCATGTTACGGACCTGATGTCAATTAACTTAATTAGTTGCTAGATGTTCTCCCAGCTGAATCTTCTCAATATGTCTTGTTTTTCAGCCCTTTGTTGCCCCCGTGCCAACTTTTTTGAGACCTATAGCAGGCATCAAATTTGAAATGAGCTCATTTAATGGATAAGTATAAAAATTTATCCGTTTAAACATTTGTTATGTTCTCTATGTTCTATTGTGAATAAAGTATTGGCTCATGTGATTTGAAAGTCTTTTCGTTTTTATTTTATTCAAATTTAAAAAATGTCGGCTTATATATATATATATATATATATATATATATATATATATATATATATATATATATATATGTGTGTGTGTGTAGATATATATATATACTAATTTATTTATTTATTTATTTTTCTTCAGAATTCCTTAGTATTTGGTTTGTCACACTGTTTCTTTTGTTTGCTTATTTGATTAATGACGTAGAAATTGTACTGTACTAAATATTTATTTTTTGTTTTATGTCATAATATTTCCTTATTACTTTCAGATTTTGATCACCCAAGGGACTGGATAAGCATTTATGACATGAAAGAAATGTAAAAAAAATATATGGATAATGTGCTCAATACCTTTTGCCTTGCTTTTGTTAAGCATAAGCTAAACATTCAGCTGTATTCATACTTATTCATGACTAAAAAATGAGAAAAATTCTATTGGGCTATTGAAGACATTTTATGTGGTAATTTATCATGTTGTGCAAAATACAATATGAAAAATGCATTTCGTGAGCCACTGGGGTTCTGAAGATGAGAAAGTAATTTCAGTTTACACATTCCCTGTGTACTGTATACAGCCAAATACTAAACATGCCAAAAAAAATTAGGGTTTTATAAAACACATTCTGTTTGCAAATGCATAGGGGTTTGTTTTTTTATACTTTTATCTTGAATTCTCCATGAGCATCCAGTCGTAATGTTGTTTACTTTGCTCTAATGCATTGAACATCCTTAAGTTTTGTGCCTTAGAACTTTAGCGTTTCTATAGTTACATTTTATAAAAAAGAAAAAGATTCAAAAAACAAAAAGTGACAAAATACGATACAAACTTCAGTTGCTTAATAAATATATAAAATATCACAGTGTGACACAATGACATGAGAGAATGTTACTGTTCTTTGCTCCAGCATCCTCCAACAACACACCCAGTCATCTTTGCTCTTTAAAAACATGGAGATTTCAGCATATTGAACTCAGCCAGTCATCCTGTTTAGTATTCTGTTCTCAAACTGAGCCGAGCATATGTAGCTTAACTTGACCTGCCAACACCGATTCTATGGTTGAGAGAGCACAGGACCTGCTACTAGACAAAATTATTTTTAGGATCTTCTCAGCATTCTGATATAGTAGACAAACTGTAGAATTTTTAAATATGAAAAGTATTGAAATAGGCGTCTCTTTTGTCTCATCAGAATACTTAATATCGGAGAAAGAATGCAAAGGAAATTAAACGTGAAGTATAGCCCCTTATTTTTCAATATATTTAAATTCATGTCTTTGTTAATGCTATCAGCCTCATAAATGCTGCATAAGCTGAGCCTTATTTGACAGCAGACTGAATAACCTTCATATCATCTGAGTTAACATTGTCCGGTGACCCTTCATTGCTCATTGTCAGAATGAAAATATTTTCCTAGAAAGTAATGGAGCTTCATGTATTATGTATAAATGTCTTAACTACCCTTCCATTTCATTTCTTCTATATGTACACATTGTTCCTTTCAAATGACAAATCTCATGAATGAACTCAAGCTATGAAGCATGACTCCTCAGGTAATTGTTCAACGTCCAAATACTAATTTCATGTCTTTAATGCACAAACGAGTCAGAAATGTGAACAAATCATCTTCGAGCTAGTCAGTGAAATCATAAAAAATAATATGAAATCACGTATTTACTTTCTTAACAAATGCAATTGGTCTGTGTCTGACTTGCTATTGCATATTATTCTTAAAGGAAAAGTTCTCCCAAAAATTAAAATTTCTTGAAAATTTACTCACACTCAGGACATCCGAAACATGATTTTGTCTCTTCATCTGAACGGATTTTATGATTAAAAACATCACAAGTAGTCTACTGTACATGACTCCAGTCCATCAATGAATGTCTTGTGAAGTGAAGAGATGTGTGTTTGTAGCAAACAAATACATCATTAAAACATTCTTTATCTTCAAACCTTTAATTCATGTAAGAAATATAAAAAGCTGGTTTTCAAAATCATCCAAATGTAATAAATTTCTGTGCCTCTGCAACCAAAGCTGTGCGGGGGGAAACCAATAATATCACAAAAAAGTAAGCAAATTTACTCACATCAATCCAATCCCACATATATTATTTCTCATTATACTGTAACAATATTCTGTATATTATAATGTTTTGTCACCTTTAAAATATTAATGCATTTTTAAATGCATTTTTGAGGTCATTTTAATAGCTTAAAAACAACATTAAAGGTTGAAATTCCATGACTTTTCTCAATCTCATAGAGCTGATTATAAACGAAATGTCAACTTAATAACACGCTTCAACTGTCCTCCATAAAATGTTAAATTATTTGTGTTTAGGGTCTTAGTGACTCCAGATATAATGCATGAATGAACATGCCTGATGGACTTGAAACATAAAAACCTTAGTCAATCTCAAGGGTCAAAAGCCATAGGTGGAGATAGTGTGAACCATTACAGCTGAGAAGGATGATGATGATGATTTTTGAAGGGATTTGTTAATTGTTATGGTTCCCATTTTGTTGAATATATCTACACTGTAGCACAATGCCCAGCATGTTAAAGAAGCATTTCATAGTCTTCACAGAAGATGTTTGAAGCATTATTGTTACAGTATGAGACTGTCTTTGCTGCGACACAAAATAGTTTTTGATACAAAAATAGAGAGAATTTAAATTACTGTGAAGATGATCACAAATTTACCATAAAATGCAATTTTAAAACAATTTTCAGGTCTACTTATTGCAGCAGCGAACAATCTGAGAGTTCAGTGTTTCATCTACACATATTTTCAGTCTCCTTAGATTCTTCAATCTGTGTGTGTTCCAATTCAGTAATATCAGTTACTCGCAAGCGGGATCCATTAAAACATGTCTGATGCAAAATCACTGTGGCAGCCTAAGAGGCACTATAAGCGTTATTGACCTGCTGAGAGCTCACGGTTATGAAAATTGCACTGCGAGGTTCTCAGACTTCCTCACATTTATATTAATGTTTATGAGTTTCTATTTTTAAAATTTGCTAAATGTAAATAAAAATGATATTTCTCAAAGATGATCAGCATTTGGCTCCTCTGGGTGAAGTTCTGAACCGATTCGTCCTCCAAAGCGCAATGGGTTGTGGGTAATATCAGCCGTTAGTGTGTGCATGGATCCATACCTCGAAAATCTACCACCATCCAGGGAATTTTGGAATTACTCTTTTCAACATACTTTGCTTTGAATGAATAGTATATGCTCAATGGGACACAGGGACAATCATTTGTTTTTATTCCTGAATGAATCAGTGTTTTTACCTGATTCAGTTATTCACTACATCTGCCCCATGCCATTGTCATGTGACCTACCAGCATCAGTTGTATTTCTTCCCTGCCATTTACAGATCCTCTCCTGTGGCCTCATGGGATTGTAAAGTGTCCATCGGATGCACACTTCAGAATCTCACCAGAAGCAGTAAGTCATGCAGGAACTGTTCACCGACTGATTTATGAACACTGTGAATTCGCGCATACTACTCTTTTCACATGCTCTTCACCAATAAGAAAGTATGCAATTTCAGATGCAGCTAGTATTTTACATTTTTATGAATCCGTGTTTTGAATGATTTGGTTGACTGAATGATTCAATAATTCACTCATAAAGACAGTCATTTGCTGCATACTGCATGTCCTGATATTAACTGTAACTGACGATTACATATGAATACATTATAATAGCAAAATGTTAAAACAACAAATATCATTTTTGAGGTCTGCCCTGCTTTAAAGCACAAGAGAGCAGATATTGAACAAGTATGTGCAAAAGTGACAGAAGGTGAAAAAAAGCAGAGAAATATTTTTGTCATTCTCACATGTGTTATTCATACCTAAAATCAAATAATTTCACATCTCTTTGTCTGCACTTTAAATTTACTTTGCCACAGAGGTGTTCCTCTTAACACAAATTTTTCTTGTACATTTGATTTACCCCATGAATATTCTCTCTCATTTTGCATTGCTGTAAAAGTTTAATATTGTTTGTCTGGCAAAACTTTTATCTCAAAACAGTTTTGGGAGGCAGAGGTTAACCTCGGCTAACAGAGCCTTAAGCGCTGTTATTAATACATTAATCAAACGCATAAGAGCTTGACTCACGTGGTTTTAGTTTATTTGCTGGTCATATATGGCGGATATGCACAATCATTCATTATGACTTTTGAATAAATTAAATAGTAATGCAAAACAAACACGTCATTCTTAACCCGTAAGAACTTTAATCATATCCTGGTACCATTAATATTTGATTTTTACAAGACAGTAATGTGATACACCATTGCATCTTATAGACTTTGTATACATCTGAGAGACAGATAAAAATATCTTTTCTGAATCAGCTCAGGGATAAATATTCTGAGAAAAAAAATACAGATGAAATTCCAAGTGACAACTGAGAGAGTTTAATAAATCATTAAATGGAGAAGACTGAGATGAAATATTGTTTGTATTTCTCGGAGAGTCTGTGGCCAGTCTACAAATTGGCTGACATGACTTTATGGCTGAGACTTTTCTCACTAAGTGAGGTGAAAGTGGTGGTCTTGTCCTCGCTGTGTGTTTTGTTTACATACATTGTGCTACATTGACAAGCTCAGAACATTCCTTTGAACTCTCTATTTCTAACATTTGACTTGACTTACATAGGTTTTTGAGCACCATAACAAACAAAAAGGCTTTGGATTGTCTCAGACAGCAGTGAATGTTCAGAGGTGGGTGTGTGTGTGTGTGTGTGTGTGTGTGTGTGTGTGTGTGAGACAAATAAATAAATAACTTACCCCATCCTGATCTCTTCTCTTTTTGTGTGTATTTCATACTAAATTGTTTCAGAAATAAAAACCAAATCTACTATAAAACCAAAAGAGTAAGTAAAAAAAGTATTTGCCCCTGTAGTTACTAATTCCCAAATCTATGAAACTGAATTTATGAGGTTAAGCTCGACAAAGAGCTCTCATATAAAACAAGTTTACCTGAAAATCCATGTGGAAGAGAATATGTGGAGAAATGACAGCATACAGAAAAATCTTTAATTTTTTTTTGACAACACTTATTCTGCATGACCATATTTTAGATCTCTTAACCCAACTCTATACCTAAACTTAAAAACTACTTTACCAACCATTTATAAGCAGCAAATTAGGAGTTTATTGAGGCAAACATTCTAGTTAATGGTGAGAACTGGTCTCTAAACTAAAGTGTGACCAATTTTTTAATTATTTCATTTAAAAAAAAAAGGAACACATTTTGAAGTAGAAAGACTGAAACAGTAATTTTGTGTAAAACATAGTCCAGTCATCTTTGTTTTATTAACTTAAAAAAAAAAAACATTTTACAGTGTAACTGCTAAGCATTTCAACCGCCATTTTCTTTAATTATCTAATGCACAATTCCTGAATATATTGAAAATATTTATTTTATTGCATGCTGTCAAAATAAACATTTATTTAAGTTGGAACTATCATTTCCATTACACAGTAAAGAAATACAGAACCAGAATGGATCCAGAAATTTATTTGAGTGATTTTAACACCATACCTTCGTATAGTTTATTTAATGTAATACTCTAGTAAATTAAAATTTGGTTATTTCTTGATTAAATGTTGTATAACAGAAAATTAAACCTAACATTCACTTAACTTTTTTTTTCTATCGCAAGACTCAAGATTAAACAAATAATGTTCTGTGTTTCAAATGCATAATTGAATTGCATGTTTTAAGCTCATTTAAAATGTTTATTTATTAAATGAACCTCATGCAAAAATTGTGAAAGCTGCAAGAATTTTTTTTTTTTTTATAGATTTGTTATTAGCCTTTTATCTGATGCTGATGCTTGTTAGACAAAGTCATGCTTTCATCTTCATTGTAATTAGCTTTATCTGGAAGGCATTGCCCAGAGGAACCAATGGCAAATTGAGGCCAGGTGTTAAAGATAAAGGATTTGATGTTATCGTCCATCAAAACACAATTCAAACAAGTGGTACATGCAACACAGAATGACATGAACAGAGTTCAGATAAGTAAATAGCCAAAAATGGGCACGTTACATCTCCCAATGACCAGTGCAGCTGACATATAGTTTCCAGAAGCTACTGTTAAAAAGTTAGAAGGGCATGTCAATGATACTGCACTTTTACAATTGTTCCAAAAGTGAGAAATGAACTTGAACGTTCCGGTTTCTCAATCAAGTATTAGAGAAGCACACACACACACACACACACACACACACACATACACACACACACACACACAAAAAAAAAAACTACTCCTATTGGATTTCTGCAACTCCAATAATCTGGTTATGTTTATCTGTTTCTTGCCAGGCAGGACGTATCAATGTGTACGAAATGGCAGGCGACTCCGAGGATACAAGCTTGTGCTTTTCTTATGGCTTGTCTCAGGAAATCGGCCTTATCAGTCTTGCCCAAGCTGCTATACAGCAGAATAATTTTACAGCTGGCTGAGAAAGCCTTGGCGACCCTGGATCGTGTGCTGTGCAGGCAAAATTTAACCTTGGTGTCCCTTATCAAATTAGAACTGCCTTTTGTTTACCACCGGCTGACAGAAAGCTATATTTGTGACGGGCCTTTTTCTCTGGGTGAGGCCAAGTGGCAGCAGAGACGCTGATGGATAATTTATGATTTATGTACATGTGGGCAAACGCACTGCTATTTGTATAGTGCTGACATGAAACCAGGCTCTGGAGACCATGAGCATATGCTTGATGAATAAAGTATGTTATACTAAAGGTATGAGCGCTGTGTGGAGGTCATGTCATAAATTTAAAATGTAACTATGATGCTGGTGATTTTTTGATCACTGGCAGATCAATAGATCATTCTAAATCATTCATTCATTCATTCATTCTGATAGTGTGCAGACATGTGACTTGCCTTGGACATTAGATTATTATTCAGAAATTGATATTTTGAAATATTTGACATTTGATTAACTAAGCTGAATTGAGTATTCCAGAGAGCTGTGCAAAACATTTATATTTTCAGCACACTATAAATGTAACCTTTAATTTGCTCACATAATATATTTAAAAAATGGGAAAAGAAATGACAACAGCAGAAAATTAAAAAATCAAACAACTATTCTGTCACAGCTCAGTCAGGCCCTTCACTCCACCAATCACAGAGATCCGCATCACCAGAGTATTGAGCACTCACACCTGCACCCAATCATGTCATCAACTGCCCTCACTATAAGTACTCCACGCACACTCACTTCACTGTCTGATCTTGTTGATACCTACATGGACTCTGACTACGCTACTCCTAGAAAGCAAGATCATATCCTTCAGAGAAAAGTATTACCTTACCTGTTGAACTTACCTGCTGTGTTCCTTCCTCCTAGTGTTTCCGTTGCATCGTCTATGTTCGTCAGTGAAGTGAGTGGATTCCCCAAGTCTTACCCTCCTTGCCGTGCTGTGGAAATAAGAAGAAACTTCATTACTCAATCATCTGTACAAGTCACCCGATACTATCTCACCTCGTACTTACCTCACCACTTCAAGTGTGCCTCACCTGCTTTTTTGAATAAACATCTCACCATTATTTACTAGATCACCTTGTGTCCGAGTCCTTCCGTAACATATTCTCAGAAACCAATCAAAATAACAATATAGTAAAAATTCAATTAGTTGTAATTTTGTTAATTAGTTAATACTATATTATTATATTATAATTTTAATAGAATTAATCATATCCTGGTATCATTCATTTTTAATTAGTTTATTTAGTTACTTATTGTGTACTTATCTAATTCCTTATTTATATACAAATAAATTTGCTTATTTTTTTATTACATAGATAGATAGATAGATAGATAGAATACAGGCAGACAGATAGATAGATAGATAGACAGACAGACAGACAAACATAGATAGATAGACAGACAGACAGATAGATAGACAGACAGACAGACAAACATAGATAGATAGACAGACGGATGTAGATAGTTACAGATAGATAGATAGACAGACAGACAGATAGATAGATAGACAGCTGATAAGTAGACAGACAGACAATCAATCAATCTATAAACAAATAAAATGTTTAAAAATAAACTATTTAATTTGTATTTATTTAATTTACTTATTAATTTTATTTATTTTCCATTATTAAATAGTTTATTTCGTTACTCATCTTATACTTATTTATCTAATCCTTATTTATTTATATACAAAGCCAATCTTAAGTAGCACAGTATATTGAAATAGCCAACACATTGTATGGGTCAAAATGATCGATTTTTCTTTTATACCAAAAATCATTAGGATATTAAGTAGAGATCTTGTTCCATGAAGATATGAAGAAATTTTCCTACCGTAAATACATCAAAACTTAATTTTTGATTAATAATATGCATTACTATTAAGAACTTAATTTGGACAACTTTAAAGGTGATTTTCTCAATTTTTTTTTTTTTTTTTAATTTTTTACATTTTTTTTAATATATATATATTTTTTTTTGCACCCTCAGATTCCAGATTTTCAAATAGTTGTATCTTGGCCAAATATTGTCCTATCCTAACATCAATGGAAAGCTTATTTATTAAGCTTATGATGTATACATCTGTCTGCATGCCTGTATGCTGATCATTCTCTCTCTGTATTCGTTGGATGTCGACCTGAACGGAATCAGTGCAGGTGTACAGTGCACCTCTAGATGTCGCTGTGACAAACATCAGACGATTTTCTGGCGCTGAAGCGCTTGTCTTCGGCACTCGTTGACTGTACACAAAAGTGGACTGGACACATGCCGCTGGATATCCATTCAGATAGTGAGTACACTGGAAACACAGGCTGTGTATGTTAACCTAGCGAGCTGACTACCTAGACAGCGTTTTGGGTATTACATCTGCATTCGGTGCCCAAACATTTTCAAGCGCATACTGTACGCTGCCTAAAATGCTGTCTAGGTAGTCGCTATCTAGGTTTTGTGACGCAGCCAAAGTCAAGCGTTCAGTAAATCGTCGAGATGGGTTCGCTGTACAGTAGCTGTATTTTGATGATTTGCTTTAGCTTAACATAACTTTTATGAACGAATTATTTGTCACTGTTCGTTTCTGTAGTCTTTGTGATGGAATAATATCTCTAGAAGTTTACTCCGAGAGACTAGAGTGTGAAATTCGGCCTGCAAAAGTTTATGAAGCTGCTAAACATTTGAGTGAAATCGTGCCAGAGCTGAAAGCTCTAGATAATTATGTTTGACTTTCATTAAAAATACATTCTGTCTCTGAAGAAGCACTTGTTGTGTGATTTACTTGTGCACATAATGAGGGAGTTATTAAAGTTTGTAAACTGTAATTTGGGCACTCAACCTGAGAATGAACTCTGGTTCTTCTTTAAAGTACAACAAGAACTGATGTCAAGCAGAGAATTTCCCCAGACTAAGGCAGAGAGCCTTGAAATTTCAGTCAATAGAACTAATTACAAAAACACCCAGAGGGAACGAACTACACAACAAGGGCCAAATTAATTAAAGGCACAATGAAGGAAAGAAAGAACTTACTTTAGCCATTGACAAGGCTGATTTTTTTAATCTGTACTGGCGGTCTCGCAGGCTTTTTAAAGTCCACAACTCACTCCCTCAATCCCATTCATTTACTGCATTGTGAAGAAAGTAACTGTGAGGCGTTTACCTTCAAAATCACTTTTCATTTGTGCTTAATGCATCTACAACTTAATGATGATAATTATAGTGACTGCATATATTTCATACATAACATTTGTGTAAATAATTGCACATTCTCAAAAGCAATGTGTACAACAGAGACACACGCATGACGCTGAATGATGAAGTGTTCATTTGTTAACATATATTCTGCTGAGAAAGTCACCGTGATAAAAAGAAAGTTGACATGTATGTTGTCAGACGAGGTTGTTTTTTTTTGTTTTGTTTTTTTGCAAAATTTAGCAAATATGTAGTTTCCTCTGCTGACTAGTTTGTGATGTAAAATAAACCTACAAACATTCATAAGATATAAAACTTATGTGTAAATGTACACATTACAGCACTGCCCATGTGCGCAAAGTATATATGAATCCAATTGAGAAAATAGAGGGATTAATTTTTTCTTTCTTTTGATCAGATCATTCCAGATCTACATCACCCTTTTCAATACCATAGGAATTTTATTTGAAGCAAGCTAAGAAAAAAAAAAAAACCTTATCATTTTTCCCAGAAAACTATTGTATGATTTCAGAAGAATTAGAATAAAATGCACAAATTTATGGTAGAGTTGTGGGGCTTTTGCAGCTGATTTTGAAGCTGGTAAACTCCAACCTCCATTCAATTGCATTGGGGGAAAAAAATGACCAGATTGATTCAAACCATCTCTAGTGTTCCATCTTTTTGTGTTCCTCTGAAGAAATGAAGTCATACAGGTTAGAAACAGCATGAGGGTAAATAAATAATGACAAAATAATACAATTAATATTAAGGGTGCACTGCTCCTTTAAAGGAAAATCTGTTGATAATTTTCTCACTCGCAGGCATATGTAATTGAATTTGTTTCTTAATCAGAACAGGTTTGGAGAAATTTAGCATTACACCACTTGCTCACCAATGGATCCTCTGCAGTGAATGGGTGCCATCAGAATGAGAGTCCAAATAGCTGATAAAAACATCATAACAAGCAATAAATAATCAGTATGACGATTAGTTTATCAATAAATGTCCATTCATGGAGCAAGTGATGTAATGCTAAATTCCAACAAATCTGTTTCCGAGGAAGAAACAAACTCATCTGTATCTTGGATGGCCTGAGGGTGAGTAAATGTTTATTTTTTGAGTGAACTATTACAAGGCCGAGCTGCTTGAGTTTGTGAGTTTCTGGTGCAATCTGTTTTTGGCAGCACTCTACTTTCATCAATAGTGTTGTGGGTGTCAGGTTGGATTAAACCCTTTTAGTTGCTATGTTGATCCATTTTGGCAGAGTGTTATGGATACACCTCTCTACCTGCATTGATCTGTTGCTCTCAGCATGATTGATCCAAGTAATGACATTTTGCACTGTCTGTTAAATTAATAAATATATTTTTATATTGCATATAATGCTCAAAGTGGTGTCCTCTCAACCATTGCTGTCATAAACAGCCAGAATGAGATATCTGTTTCAGAACTAAATCAACAATCGATGAATTTTTTTTTTTCTGGTCTTGAAGCTTGAAGCTTTTTAGTTTATGGTTTAAATGACATTTGTCAAAACTTCAGCTTGTGGAAAAAGAAGTACACTTTAGTATATTTGTAAAAAAAGAGTTGGCCTAGTTATTACAGAAAGAACTGAATGTAATGTTTTTGAATTCTCGTGTTAATTGCAATGAGTTTTAAAATGAAAATTAAATGAAAAATTGCATTTTAATTATATTATTTTTATTAAATGCAATCAGTTAAATTTCGAGTGCTTATTTGACCGAATTAAGTACTTAAATACCTTTACATGTAATTTTATCATTTCTGTTGTCTTTGAAATATGGTTAAAGAGTCCTCATAAATTAAACAAATTTAACTAAAATCTACGTTATTTACTACTCTATTGAAACTTGTAAGTCATAAATTTAAATACATTTCTAACTGTAATAATGAAGTTGTAATTTAGTACATTTAAAATATGCAAACTTTAATATCAAACAACACATTATAGTTAAAATTAGTTAAATTGTGCTTTACATGTGCTTTAGTATGATAGTTAACTCATTAAAAAATTACTTCTTTAGAACATGACAAAAGATTATTAAACATTATGCAATGTACTTTAAAGTAAAACTTTTAATTTGACATTTACAAAGTGTACTTTTTTAAAGTGTACTTAAGTGTTTTAAAACAGTTCTGAAAGTGTACTGTCTTTAAATGCACTTAACTGGTATTTTATTGCATTAATATTATATTGTCTGCAAGTACACTGAAAAAAAAATGTAGTTCATTCAGAAATTGCTATTAAATTTTATGAATAATTGCAAAGAATCAGCAAGTAACACTGAATTAAACCTAATTTTGAAGTAAAAAGACTGAAATAACATTTCTCATAGAGACTTAGCAGATATTATTATTATCATTGAATCATTCACTCAAGAGATT
Organism: Acrossocheilus fasciatus; assembly: GCA_036784905.1. Classification (NCBI taxonomy): domain Eukaryota; kingdom Metazoa; phylum Chordata; class Actinopteri; order Cypriniformes; family Cyprinidae; genus Acrossocheilus; species Acrossocheilus fasciatus. The sequence continues at coordinate 14,064,239 of CM071961.1, forward strand.
CATTCATAAACACTGAATTATTCAATAACAAACCACCACTGCTACTGTGAATTGCTAGGAGACGTGCAATGATTGATCCCGTTCTGACTTTATTTTGTACTACTTCCAGTGACCAAGCAAAAATACAAAAGGAACTGCTAATCTTGTGTCGAAAATGTATTAACTTCTGTTTATTGAACTGTTGTATATAAGCAACATCACACTCGCAAATGTGTGCTGTTGACTTTTCTTTTCTTAAGTGGGATCCTGGGAGGATCTTGGGATGAATAAGCTGAGTAAGAGTAGGAAAGTAAACTAGTTACATGTTACAGGGGCAGAGCATAGATAAGTCATGTAGAAAAAGTGTGTTCACAGGACAAAGATTTCACGTAGACAAGGTGGTGAGTGATCTGATTTAATAGCTGAGCAGTTCTTCCATTTCTATGATTTTTGTCATGTATTTTAAACACTTTAAATGGTTTATAGTGTTTCGGTTTTCAGCGCATCTCTTTATCTGTCATTTTGAAAGCTGTTGTTTTGATTAGAACATCTAATTTGTCAGATATTCACTCTACAGAAACAAAGCCTTTTTATGTTGTCTTTTAATATTGTATGTTTTTCTTTATTTTCCTCTACAGTTGATGAATCCAGCTTATTATAAACAAGACCATGGATGAATTCGCTCCATTAGATTGCCTTTTGCCTTCAGGTATTTATTCATTTTAAACTCATTTAAAAGTCTGAATACATTTATTCTCGCCCATGCATGCATTTACACTTTGTCCTGAAGAACATAAACATAGTTAATAAATGTATCACAGTGCAACACAGTTACACTTCAAATGCTTTAAATTGGCCACTTTGCATGTTCACAGTTATTATAAGGTGCTATATGTCTTATACATTCCAACCGCTTTTGAATGAAAATCTTTTATTTTCAGTGTTTTTAATTCACTACAGCTAAGAATAAGATTTTTAAGTAAATGAAATGGTTTCCTATGTCCATCATTTCTGTATTTCTTATGCACCTCCACAGTGTTTATTCAGGTGTAATTATTTTTTTAATCATTTACTCGGTTTGCACAGATGAGACTACACCAATACAGGCATATTGATGATTCCAAATGTCTGTTTTGCATATTTTATCACACAGCGTGATTTTCTGGGTGCATTTTTATTAGATCTCTACATATAGTATTAGCTCTATTAATATATTAACTTAAAACTTTGCTGTTTGCTGTTTACTAAAAAACAGGAACTATTAAAACCAGATGAACACACTACTTTATTTCAAAGGTCAGGCAGTTCTGGCTCTGGTTGTTTAGTATTTTGTTTTTTAACAGGATGGTAGAAGCAATTTGGCAATCAGCTAATGAGCCCAGTCAAGTTTACTTTCTGCAGAAATGGATAATAGCCCCCCATGCAATAACTGGACAAAAAAAAAACTTTTTTAAGAATCGGAGAGCAGTCTACAGTGAAATAATAGATGTGTTCTGGAGGAATTTTTTTTTTTTTTACTTACAAAATAATATTCCTGTCTGAGTAGGTTCCCCATAAATACATGACCAGAAAGTAAGTAATCAGGCCCTAATGATTGGCCAAGAATTGCAGCCATGCTTTCAATGTGTCTGAGATTGCCTGTGGTCATTACTGTAATGAATGCATTCTCAATGACTAACATATCAACTTCTGTCCTGCTGTTAGCTTCCCTGCAAATTTTCACCTGTTAGGTCGTAAAGAAGGTTCACAAGGTAACCACCATTAGTATACCATTTTTGCTCTTTATTTCACCGCAAAGCCTGTGTCTTATTCACAGACTGCAAAACAGACCGTTTAACCAGACATACAAAGCCTTAAAAAAGTGCTGCTCTTAAACATTCTTAAAACAAACTTTTTTCAAAGCCATCCTCACTGTAGTTAGAATAACCTTTGGAAATGTAAAGAGCATTTATATTTTCAGTTTAAGTTTTAGTAATATTATGTGATTGTCATTTGTTTTTTAATTAATAATAAATTATGCTACACTCTAAAAAATGCTGGATTAAATACAACCCAGCACTGGGTAAAATATGAACGAACCCAGCGATTGGATTGTTTAGACCCAGCGGTTGGGTTACTGCCTAGAAGGTTGGGTTAAACATTATAACTATTAGATGAAACAACACCACTCCAGTAGTGACGTACGGAAGCCCTAAGAGGCCAGGCATTGTTGTATGTAATAATGTAATGTATAGTGTAATGTAATAATTATATGTAATGATTATTTCACCATGATTGCAAAATCATAACCTTAAAACTTAAAAACTTAAAACTAACTTAAAACTGCAGTCCGTAACTTTATGGGGTTAAAAATGATCAGAAAACAATATTTGAGCAAGTACATAACCAGCCAGTGTTCAAAACTATCACCTTACTTTAGCCCGATTCACAACGGTTAGCTTATAATAATGTTTTCTAATTTGAGTTGTACAGGTAGGTTTTCGCGGGAAATTCGAGCATGCTACTGCGTCATTACATCACGTTGTCCTGGCTACTAGGCTATAATGTGAGGATCCTGCAGGTGGCGGCTCGTTTATAGCCTTTTCTCACAGCAGCTAGAATAATTAAATGTATCATTTTGATGGCGGATTGTAATCCAGAAAGGATTATGTGTTTATGAAACACATGTGAATGAAATTAAATTATATTCCAGTTTTAAATGTGCTTCTGATTACAGATAGCCTGGGATTTGTATTTTAAAGAAAACAAGAAAACAAGTTTGAAGGGAGCATAGTTTGCTTTTTGGGTTAAAAGAATTTCTTAATATGAAATTCGAATGGTATGACAATTAGAGTTTACATGCTAATACACACTAGTGTTGTCAAAAGTACCGAACGCGATAACATTTGGTACTGCAATTTTAAAAACGTCCATTTCCCGCTAAGATTTGAGCGCTGTTGAGCGGATTCTTAAGTGCTGATTGGTCATTGTGTTCACATGCTCAACAGATACATCTGTGAATGGCTTCAATGATCAATGAAGCACTCGGTGAAGAGCGTGAAGCGATGATCATTGAAGCCAATCACAGACTTATTTGTTGAGCGCGTGAACACAACGACCAATCAGCGCTTAAGAATCCGCTCAACAGCACTCAAATCTTAGCGGGAAATGGACGTTTTTAAAATTTCAGTACCAAATGGTATCGCGGTCGGTACTTTTGACAACACTAATACACACTATACTCATAGTCACACAATGCTGATGTTGTTAACATTAATAATTTGAGAATAAAGTATAACAATAATAATAATTTGCATGGTTTGATGTGTTATGAGCTAGCTCGTTAGATTTAATTACCATTGGTAGCACGATTTATTGTATTGCTTTTTTCCTCAGTTGGTCAGAACAAACGTGGCAGACTTGTTACTTACTTGTTCAGATGGCAATATAGGGTGAAAATTCTTATTTGGGTCATATATTCCAAGACGTAGGCTAGAATCTGTGATTCCTAAGTACAGTATCCACATCGGTGCGGTGACTGACAGACTGACACACATACTCCTCAAAACATTAGATTCATCCGCGCTGGAGCCGTGCTGGAGCACAACCCCACGCACAAAAGATTGTTCTACACAGAGCTGCAATTCCAGGTTTTCAAACAGAGATGGCGACAAAGAGGCAAAACTTATGGACTGCACCTTTAAAAGTTGTTTTTCTTGCTTCTACTCTAGAGCTTTACTGTAAAACTAGTGTTAGTGTACTTGCTGTACTTAAGTTTTATACCGTTTTCCCATAAGGTCCACATACTCAAGAGATTTCAAGACAAAAGACTCATGAGAACAAAAATAACTTGGAATAGATGGACTCATGTGACCTTACGCTTCTCTGAAATGTTCTATATAGCCCTTCAGTAAAATGAAGACTGAAGACATGGCCCACATTTTTGACCTAGTCCAAAAATACGCCATTCTCAATTCTCATGTCTCAGCATGTGCTTCCAATCCTTCAATTCATACATATTCAATACATTTATATTTAATAGAAGGCTGTTTTGAATGAGAAATTGCATTTCATGTCCTATTCATTCCAATTTGTGAACTAATCAAACCCAGCTTGTTTATGTGTTGAATTGCAAATTTGTATCCTAATGAACAGCAAGCTCTCAGCTAATTTGGTATATGATAATTTCTGTGTATTTCAATTGATAATTCCCAAAGAAAATATTCAAATGTGGAAAATGTCCTTGGTGCTCTACTAAAAGTGTGTGCTGTCAAAAATGTAATTTATCAGAAGAGGAGATCTGAAATACGAAAAACCAATGTGGTATAACTGTTGCAAAATACAGATGTTGTTTCTTCATGGAGTCGTCTAACTTTTGCCTCTGCCAATGGTGTTGCGATAGCTCTCATTCATTTATACACTCTTTGCACTTCAGGACCTTGATATTAACTCTGTCTGTTCTGCAAGATGTGTTCTGTTCACAGCTGCGTCAGGATGTGATTTATTCGGAGAGAGTTTTGACACATACACTTTGTACTCCACTCATTACATTTGCTCAACCTGTGGTGTTGGTTATTCTTTTTTTAACAATGTGCACTAAAAAAATCAATGCATTAATGCTGCTGTATGTCCTTAATGCTGCCAGCATTTATTAGCCATGTAGAGATTTTGGGATGTTGTTCAATTGAAGCATTGTGCTGAACAGAGAAGCATCTGATTAGCTCCATGTTAAAATAACTATAATTAAAAATGTGTGAGCAGCTTGGCTCTGGAATGTATTCACGCAATTAAATGTGTGAATCCATGCATTTGGGACTGTTTTGAGCTCTGAGATGCCTTACAGAACATTATCTTCAAATATTAAAAACACTAAATTATAGAGTAATCGCATTTAGTTTTCTTCCATAGAGTGTTTCAGGCTGCATAGTTGGATCAGTATGTGACAGAAAGTAACTTATATGTTCCATCTTCTTTGTTGGAACTGTGGCCTAGTGGTTAGACACACATGCGCACTTTGGTGCTCAAGTGGGAGATACCACCTTTTTTCCCTTTATGTATTGTACTGCCTCCAAAATGGTTTTATTTATATAAAAATATAATAACATTAGAGTTCGTCTCTAACAAAACAGAAATAGGAAATTAGCTTTTGCACCAAAAAAATGAAGTGAAAGATTTTTTCATAACATTTAAGCACCCCATTTCTCATCTTTTATTTGTTTATTTGATTGATTGATTCCTTTATTCATTCATTTTTAAAGAATTTTTCATAACCTTTAAGCACCCCATTTCTCGTTACTGCATTCGTTCACTCATTCACTCATTCATTCATCCAAATAAGAGAGATTTTTAAATAATTTTTTATAACATTTAAGCATCCCATTTCTCATTTACTGTCTTTCATTCATTCACACATCCATCCATTTATCCATCCATCCATCAATTGAAATAAAAAAGATATTTGAAAGATTTTTAAATAATTTTTCTATCTATTTCTCATTTTTCTTTCTTTCTTTTTTTCCAAGTAAATAAATAAATATGTAAATAAAATTTAAATTGTATATTTCTGTCTATATATTGGGAGCTTATACATTATGGTAAACTTTCTTTTATATATATATATATATATATATATATATATATATATATATATATATATATATATATATATATATATATATATATATATATATATATATATATTCTTTACTAATTATAGTTGATTTTCTGTAGTATTACCAAGAATAAAAGTGATCTTCTACATTTAATATACACTGAACAAAATTATAAACACTTTTGTTTTTGCCCCCAGTATTCATGAGCTGAACTCAAAGATCTAAGACTTTTTCTATGTTCACAAAAGGCCTATTTCTCTCAAATATTGTTCACAAATCTGTCTAAATCTGTGTTAGTGAGCACTTCTCCTTTGTCGAGATACTCCATCCACCTCACAGGTGTGACATATCAAGATGCTGATTAGACAGCATGATTATTGCACAGGTGTGCCTTAGGCTGGCCACAATAAAAGGCCACTCTAAAATGTGCAGTTTTACTGTGTTGGGGGGGTCCAGGGGGGGTCCGGAAACCAATCAGTATCTGGTGTGACCACCATTTGCCTCACGCAGTGCAACACATCTCCTTCGCATAGAGTTGATCAGGTTGTTGATTGTGACCTGTGGAATGTTGGTCCACTCCTCTTCAATGGCTGTGTGAAGTTGCTGGATATTGGCAGAAACTGGAACACGCTGTCGTATACGCCGATCCAGAGCATCCCAAACATGCTCAATGGGTGACATGTCCAGTGAGTATGCTAGCCATGCAAGAACTGGGATGTTTTCAGCTTCCAGGAATTGTGTACAGATCCTTGCAACATGGGGCCATGCATTATCATGCTGCAACATGAGGTGATGGCCGTGGATGAATGGCACAACAATGGGCCTCAGGATCTCGTCACGGTATCTCTGTGCATTCAAAATGCCATCAATAAAATGCACCTGTGTTTGTTGTCCATAACATATGCCTGCCTATACCATAACCCCACCGCCACCATGGGCCACTCGATCCACAACGTTGATATCAGCAAACCGTTCACCCACACGACGCCATACACGCTGTCTGTAATCTCCCCTGTACAGTGAAAACCGGGATTCATCCATGAAGAGAACACCTCTCCAAAGTGCCATACACCATCAAATGTGAGCATTTTCCCACTCAAATCGGTTACGATGACAAACTGCAGTCAGGTCGAGACCCCGATGAGGATGACGAGCATGCAGATGAGCTTCCCAGAGATGGTTTGTGCAGAAATTATTTGGTTGTGCAAACCGATTGCTGCAGCAGGTGTCCGGTTGGCTGGTCTCAGACGATCTTGGAGGTGAAGCTGGATGTGGAGGTCCTGGGCAGGTGTGGTTACACGTGGTCTGCGGTTGTGAGGCCGGTTGGATGTACTGCCAAATTCTCTGAAACGCCTTTGGAGGCGGCTTATGGTAAAGAAATTAACATTCGATTCACGGGGCAACAGCTCTGGTGGACATTCCTGCAGTCAGCATGCCAATTACACGCTCCCTCAAAACTTGCAACATCTGTGGCATTGTGCTGTGTGATAAAACTGCACATTTTATAGTGGCCTTTTATTGTGGCCAGCCTAAGGCACACCTGTGCAATAATCATGCTGTCTAATCAGCATCTTGATATGCCACACCTGTGAGGTGGATGGATTATCTCTGCAAAGGAGAAAGTGTTCACTAACACAGATTTAGACAGATTTGTGAACAATATTTCAGAGAAATAGGCCTTTTGTGTACATAGAAAAAGTCTTAGATCTTTGAGTTCAGCTCATGAAAAATGGGGGCAAAAACAATAGTGTTGTGTTTATAATTTTGTTCAGTGTATTAAATAATATCTGTAAAGCAGAAATTGCCTTGTTAATATTACACAGTTTGCTTTACATTGTTGCACATAAAGTACATCTAGCAGTTGTGGAAAAACCATCAGAATTTGTGTTTAGGCAATTACCAAGGGCATTAGGCTCTATTATCTCAGTTATTACTCTTGCTGTTTTCATTAGCTGCTTCTATTTAGAGCTGTATCTCACCAGATGAAACCAAATATTACAATGTGTTTTTCTCAGTTTCACACTGTAAATGGGAGGACTGAGACTGCATCATAACCACAGGATGCTGTTGAAATATAGATGCTCATTAATGTTCACTTTCTGTTTGTTTCTTCTGTTCTTTCACCAGGAAAACAGAAGATTTGCTTGGTTATCCTAAATCAGCCGATAGACGAGCGGTACTTCCATGTGTTGTGGAGTAAAGGTATTGATTTTGTGATGAATATCACACATCGGCCTATGATTTGATGCTTGCCTGTACTTGTCTGGCTTGCTTGTGCTGTAGGGAATGGTGACATACCTGGCACAAAACTATCTGGAAAAGGTCGGACAGGCCTAATTGGTGATCTATAGGGCCACTGTATGCTATAAAGCCCCTATAACCCATAATGCATTAGTCATCCTTTCGATTCCCCACTTGGTGAGCTACGATTACATAACTCTTCTGTTTTATGTTAGTCTTTATTGTGCTGTGTGCTTTCAGGTACCTTTATTTGTTGATCCCAACCAGTTTTCAATTGCAGCCTGAATAACAGCACTTGTAGAATTGTAGATCATGATTAGTTAAAGGTTGTGTCTCAAATGATGCAATGTACTACACTCCACACAATCAGGACCATGACTGTCAGTGTGCACCAGTGTTTTTATTGTTAACTAAAATGAAAACTATTAAAAATCATTTTTGTTATTTGAAATGAAACTGAAATAATATAAAAATAACTATTCAATCTTAAAGGAACTTTGAAAATTGAAATGAGAAATGTTGGCAACTAACTGAATTAAATAAAAATTCAATCTTAAAAAATATTAAAAACAAAAGCTAAATGAAAATGACAAAAGTATATGTAAAAATACTAAAATAACACAATGCATAAGAAGGTTCAGTGATATTTTTAATTGATTATTCAAATTCATTTTATGTATTTTTTTTTTTTAGATAATTCATTACATCAGACATTACATTAGTGAGGCAGACGAGTAAATAATTTAAAAACATTAATTTTTTTCTTCTATCTAGGGTTTGGGGGCATGATTAATTGCATTAATTTTCCTATTGCGTTATGTTTTCATAATTAATTGGACTAAATCTGTGCATTAATTTGATTGCCCTAGTTTCTTTCTTTGCAGGAGTTTTAAGGCTATCAAAGCTCTTTCAGCAGTGCAATGCAATTCAAGTCAAGAAAATGCCTTTTTATTCATTTTATGCATTTTTTCTGTTTAATGTAGACTCTTCCCTTCAAACTTTATTTTTATGCAGGCGAAAGTTTGTCAACTATATTGCACTAGCTTTTGTTGCTTTCCAAAGTTGATCTCATTTAAAAACTCTTAATCATGTAATTCCTCTGCCCTTGCATCAGCGATACTGTGCATTTTTCATGCGGCTTTGCTCTGGAGGCAAAGCAGGTGGGCGACGAGTGTGTTGCTGGGAGCAGGGTGAACATATCCAGATGGTTTTCCTTGAGGGACCGGAGCAGGGCGCTCCACCCCTCCTCCAGTGAGCCTCAGAAGTGCAGTCCTATGGGCCCCTAGCGCCACCAGTGCTCTATAGGACTAGAATGATCAAAGACGGCTCTTTGCAGATACCAACACATTTTTGGATGCTTTTCAAAAGTCCCTCCAAAAGTTCACTTCTTTCTTATTCCAGTTGTGTGATTAGTACTGAATTTAAAACTGCAAACACTGTGCATCTCAACCACCGAGGAAGTGACTTATGAGTGGGTTAGAAAATACAAGCTTTAGGCCTTAAACAATAGCTTCCATGCTTGATTTGAAACTAACAAACACAAGGCTGCAAGAAACGGAAATGCAGTTTGTTCATTATGTTGTGGTTTGGTACCTGTGTGTCATCATTTTTAATACTTCTGCGTCAAATTAAATATGGCAGCTACTCTCTTTGGGTCTATTTCTGTTTTGTACACTACTGTTCAAAAGTTTGGGGTTGGTGAGCTTAAAAAAATAGCTACATTTGTTTTAGAAACAAAATACAGTGTTATGTCCAGTGATGTATTCACTGCATTGTGTATTGTGGTATGTTTCCTTGTTGTGGTCTCTCTCTCTCTCTCTCTCTCTCTCTCTCTCTCTCTCTCTCTCTCTCTCTCTCTCTCTCTCTCTCTCTCTCTCTCTCTCTCTCTCTCTATCTCTATCTCTCTCTCTCTCTCTCTCTCTGCCTCCTGCTTCTCTGGCTCCTCCCACTTTTTCCACTATGGCAGGTAGCCGATTGCCCTTTCCAGCTGCACCTGCTTACCAGCTGAGAAAGCAGTAGTATAAAAGCCAAGCAGAACCCTCAGAAGAGGAGAACTTCTCTCCAGAGCATGTACTGTGTCCAGCCCTGCCCAGCTCAGTTCATTGAAGCCTTTTGGAGTTCTGTATGGTTGTTATCTTCACTAATCTAACTGTTGATTAACTTTCTCTTGTGGCTAGAAGCTAGTTAACCTTTGTGCTCTTTGTTGAGCCAGATTTTGCAAGATGCTTAGCCTACAGTTGTGAGGTTTAACTATTTAACCATTTATTTTGTTTTTCCCTGCTACCAACAGCTTAAGCTGTACTCTCTTGATTGATTGTTACCCTTTTGGAAGCTGTAGGGCTGTACCTGTTTTTTTTTTGGACTGTACCTGTTTCTCCTGGTTTGAGCATTGGATAGGGAGTGAGAGTATAATTTTGTTGTTGATTTCCTTTTATTTGACCGGTGTAGAATGAGTTTAACCCCCAGAATAGAAATGCTTTTGTTTGTTATTTTGGCAATGTTCCCCCTCCTGAAGTTTTTTGCTTCCCTTTCAATTTAACCTTTCCTTGTTTGGAAGCTATTGTATACTCTCTGAGCTGTGAATAAAACCTGTTAAAAGGTTGGTGTTGTTATGCTGTGGCAGGGGCTCAGGCTAATGCTCTTCTTAAACCCTTAATATTGTTACGTTATCTTTAAACCCCTAGACACTTAAGGCGTAACACATTATTGGGGGCTCGTCCGGGATTTGAACACGGGATCTCTCGCAAGCCAATAGGAGAAGGAAACTTCCAGTATTCAAAGAGAAATGGCTGACAAGGGTCGTAAGACGCTCCAGTAGGAAACGTGTCTGCTGCTTTTGTTTGGATTCAGGGCACCTGATTTCTGATTGTAAAGCGTGGAAACAGAAGAATGCTGCTGGGAAATCTAAAAGTGTGGCATTTGCTCAAGCTGTCTATGCCAGTTGAGAGTACTGGGTATGAACCTTTTCTCCTTACTGGTTCTGTTTCCCTTTGTGCCGACTCTGAATAAGTCTGTTTCCATTCTGAGGGACACAGGTGCCACCCAATCATTCATTCTAGCTGATGCCTTGCCATTCTCTCCAGAAACATACTCTGGCATGGATGTGTTGGTCCGGGGAATTGAGTTGGGATGTGTTAGGGTGCCACTGCATTTGGTTCATGTACAATCTGATGTCGTTACAGGAACAGTTCCTCTTGGGGTGCGAGCTAAGTTGCCTGTGGATGATGTGAACCTTATCTTGGGGAAAGACTTGGCAGGTGGTAAAGTCTTTCCGTCTCCAGTTCTTGTAGATAAGCCAGGTATGGCTCCTAATCCTGATATCGCTGCTCATTTCCCTTCTGTGTTCCCCTCTTGTGCTGTAACTCGTGCGCAGGCTCAGAAGTGGGAAGAGACTGTGAATCTTGCTGACTTGTTCCTGAGTCCAGCGAAAAATTCACTGGAGTGTACTCTGTTTATTAAACCTCCAGCTGCTTTTATTGATCCTGAAAACTCTAATTCAACAGTAGTGAATCTGAAATTTGACAAAGATCACCTAATTGCTGCCCAAAAATCTGACCCATCTCTAGCACCCTGTGTTGAGGTCGCTGTTCTGTCGGATGACTCGTATGGTGCTAGGATAGCTTTTATTTGGGAAGGTGGTGTTCTAATGCGTTGTTGGAGGCCATGTGATGTTGATGATGCTTTAGCTGTCTATCAAATAATCTTACCCTCTGATTATCGTCCTCCGGTATTGCAGCTTGACCATGAGCATCTTCTTTCTGGCCATCTTGGAGTTAATAAAACCTACAAATGCATTTCCTGATATTTCTTTTGGCCTGGATTGAAATCTAGTGTTTCCAGATTCTGTAAATGCTGTCACGTATGTCAAATGGCAGGTAAGCCAAATCAGACCATTCCATCCGCTCCACTCCATCTGATTCCAGTGGTGGGAGAGCCCTTTGAGTGTTTGATTTTTGGATTACGTTGGGCTGCTCCCAAAATCCAAATCAGGACACCAATATATTCTAACTCTGTGTCCTGCAACTCGGTTCCCAGAAGCTGTGCCACTCCGTACTCTTAAAGCCCAAGTTATTGTAAAGGAAATAGTTAAGTTCTGTTCAACATGTGGATTGCCTAAAGTTATTCAAACAGATAGTGGTACTAACTTCACTTCCAAAATGTTCTCTCAAGTCTTAAAAGAGTTAGGAGTGGATTATCAGCTCTCCAGCTCTCCAGCGCATACTCGGCGCATACAAACAGAGTCCCAGGGGGTGCTAGAGCGCTTTCACCAAACCCTCAAGACAATCCTACATGCATATTGTACTGTATAAGCACTAATAGAGGCTGGGTTGAGGGTCTGCCATTGTTAATGTTTGCAGTCAGAGAAACTGTGCAGGAGTCATTGGGTTTCAGCCCTGCAGAGCTGGTGTTTGGACACACTGTCCGTGGGCCCTTGAAATTGCTGAGTGAGCAGTTGTTGTCTAAACATCCTGTGTCCAGCAACATCTTGGACTATGTAAGTGCTTTTCGAGAACACCTCCATAAAGCTTGTGATGTGGCAAAATCTCATTTGGTGACTGCGCAGTCAAAGATGAAGTTGTGTTACGACAAAACCAGTGTAAAACGTATCTTCCAACCTGGTGATTTAGTTTTAGTCCTGCTTCCTGTTCCTGGCTCAGCGCTGCAGGCTAAGTTCGCTGGTCTTTATGCTGTTGAGAAGAGACTCTCTGAAACTGATTATGTGATCTCGACTCCAGATCGTAGGAGAAAGAGTCGAGTGTGTCATCTGAACATGTTAAAGGGCTATGTCAGAAAAGAGACCTCAGAAGCTTGTGTTGCCAGTGTTGTACCTGAAATTGCTGCTACTGTATTGTCTGCAGCGTATTCTCCTGTGGAGGATAACCTGGTTGTACATGAGGTCCAGATGTCCTGTACACGTCTAAACAGTTATGCGGTCCTGAAGGATTTAAATGCATATCTTGCTCATTTGCCAAAAAATCAGCAAACAGATATCATTGAGTTAATATCAGATATCCCCAGCCAAACTACCATTCTCATGCATGATATTGATGTAGGTAATTCTACTCCTATTAAACAGCACCCCTACTGTGTCAACCCTCATAAACGGGAGGTAATGAAGTCAGAGGTTGAATATCTGTTGCAATATGGTTTCGCTAAGCCCAGCCAGAGCCCCTGGAGTTCCCCATGCTTGCTTGTTTTCAAGTCTGACTCGACCTATCGTTTTTGTACTGACTACCGCAAAGTGAATAGTATCACCAAGCCTGACTCTTTCCCTCTTCCTTCGAATAGAGGACTGTGTTGATAGAGTCGGTTCTGCCTGTTACGTCACTAAGTTAGATCTTCTAAAAGGATAATGGCAAGTGCCCCTCACACCACGGGCCTCCGAAATCTCCGCTTTCGTTACCCATGACAACTTCCTGCAGTACTCCGTTATGGCATTCGGGATGCGAAATACACCTGCGACCTTCCACGCCACAGGTACTGTCGGGAGTAACCAATTGTGAGGCTTACTTGAATGATGTGGTGATCTATTCTGCTAACTGGGAAGACCATCTGGATAGTCTAAACCAAGATTTTTGTAGACTGTCTGGGGCATCGTTGACATTAAACTTGACCAAGTGTGAGTTTGGAAAGGCCGTAGTTACTTACCTTGGGAAGAAGGTTGGCCATGAGCGGGTAAGGCCAATTGAGGAAAAAGTTGCTGCCATACTTAATTTCCCCACTCCTACAAACAAAAGGGAACTGAGACTATTTTTAGGTATGGCTGGTTACTACATTGGATTTTGTAAAAACTTTGCTTCTGTGGTTGCCCCACTGACAGATCAACTTGGTACCTCTAGAAAATTTGTGTGGAGTCTAGCATGTAATTGTGCATTCAATGCTACTAAAGACTTGTCACACCCCCGTTCTTTCTGCTCCAAATTTTGAATTGTCCTTCAAACTGCAGGTAGATGCTAGTTCTTCAGGAGCAGGGGCTGTACTACTACAAGAAGACTTAGCCGGTGTAGAACATCCTGTGAGTTATTTCTCCAAGAAATTTACCAAGTGTCAACAACAGTACAGTACTATTGAAAAAAGGAGGCCTTGGCCTTACTATTAGCGTTGCAACACTTTGAGGTCTACCTGGGGGTAGCTGTAACCCGGTGGTAGTCTACACTGTCCACAATCCCCTAGTATTCCGGGGAGAATGTGCAACTCAAATCAGCGGTTGATGCGGTGGTCTTTGATACTTCAATAGTATAACCTCGACATTCAACATAGAAAAGGTGCAGAAAATGTTGTAGCTGATGCACTGTCTAGGGTGTATAATTTGGATAAGCAGTAGGGTTGTTCCGATATTAGTATCGAAAATTCCACCGATACCACAAATTCTGGCATCGGCGAGTACTTGAACCCATGTACCGATCCAATATCATTTTTAAACAAGACCTATAGTTATGTGTGCTAGCTTTGCTTAACGCTGCAAATCGGAAATCAATTCTTCTTCGCTGCTCAGAATGCAAACACAGGAAGTTGTGCTGTGTTGCCACACAAGCAACCACTATTTAGAGCAGCGAAGAAATACAAACGTGCTAACACATTGCCAGTAAGTTAAATCACTCGCATATGCGACTAAATCTTCACCCTGGGTGATTAAATGATGTCTAATATTAGCCACTGGCTAATAAATGATCAGATTTTACTGGGAGGCTATGTATAAGTTTAGCACAGATATATTGTCACTCGCTGAACACTCTGAGCGCTTCAGAGTTTCTCTCTCCGTCAAGCGATCTATTTTTCAGTTCATCTGAATGAATGCGCAGCGCACCTGTATTTGACGTACCATAAGCTCTAGTGTGAAGCGCACGACTTGCCGTCGCTTTGCTTTTTTCCTCACATGCAGAGAGAGAGAGAGAGAGAGAGAGAGAGAGGAAGCGAGAGAGTCTTACATGTAGCGCGTCAATTCTGCATGGTATGTAAACGTTATTCTTTGTTGTATTTTCCTGTCACAATAACGGAGTTCCTTTGGAATTCTTCAGCTTAACTGTCGGGTTCTCCGGTAGTAGGCGGAGCTAATGCGCAAACGACAATCTCATTGGCTGGCGCTCACCTATTATCGTCCTTATTTTGATTTCAGCAAATCAGTTCGAGTCAATGCAGACAACGTGATTAATATTCATGAATCCAGCAGCTCGTTAATCCTTTTATATTGTTCTTAGTAGAATTCATAGTATGATTATTGTCTTATCTGTATTATTGATAGTTTTTCCCCATTTTTACAGAAACACCGAATGACCAAAAAAGCACCACCACCGGTCCTAAATTCAGTTAAAATTACTCATCTATCTATCTATCTATCTCACCATAAAAGAATTGTATCAATTCATATAGGGCTAATAGTACATACAGCTCACTATACACACCTGGGTATCGGATCAGTACTCGGTATCGGGAAGGGAAAAAGGGTATCAGACCATCTCTAATAAGTAGGTTGTTAATAGCATGATAGTTAAATCTTAATTCATGAGTTTACAAATGTATGGGGTACTATTTGTAAATTATAGGTGGGGGTGTTACGTCCAGTGATGTATTCACTGCATTGTGTATTGTGGTATGTTTTCTTGTTGTTGTGGTTTTTCTCTCTCTCTCTGCCTCCTGCTTCTCTGGCTCCTCCCACTTTTTCCACTCTGGCAGGTAGCTGATTGCCCTTTCCAGCTGTACCTGCTTACCAGCTGAGAAAGCAATAGTATAAAAGCCAAGCAGGACCCTCAGAAGAGGAGAACTTCTCTCCAGAGCATGTACTGTGTCCAGCCCTGCCTAGCTCAGTTTGTTGAAGCCTTTTGGAGTTCTGTATTGTTGTTATCTTCACTAATCTTACTGTTGATTAACTTTCTCTTGTGGCTAGAAGCTAGCTAACTTTTGTGCTCTGTGTTGAGCCAGATATTGCAAGATACTTAGCCTACAGTTTTGATGTTTATCTATTTAGCAATTTATTTTGATTTCCCTGCTACCAACAGCTTAAGCTGTACTCTCTCGATTGTTACCCTTTTGGAAGCTTTAGGGAGGTGAGTGCCTTTTTTTTTTTTTTTTTTTTTTTTTTTTTTTTTTTCCCTTTTATTTGAAGCTATTGTATACTCTCTGAGCTGTGAATAAAACCCGTTAAAGGGTTTTTGTTGTTATGCTGTGGCAGGGGCTCGGGCTAATGCTCTTCTTAAACCCTTAATTTTGTTACGTTATCTTTAAACCCCTAGACACTTAAGACGTAAAAACAGTAATAAAGGTAACACTTTTCTATATATATATATATATATATATATAATATATTTTTTTTATACCTGTGATGGCAAAGCTGAATGTATTGCATAATATTATTGTGGAAACCGTGACTTTTTTTTTTTCTGGATTTTTTTTGACCAATAGGGAAAAAAAAAAGTATTTATTTGCAATTTAGATCTTATGTAACATTATAAATGTCTTTGCTGAATAAAAGTATTAGTTTCCTTTAAAAAAAATAAAATCTTACAGATGGAACCGTTTTTGAACGCTAATGTATGTGAAACCACAAATTTTCCCTCAAGTATAAAATGTTTATTTTATGTGTCCAACTCCTATTTTTTTATTTTTTTTGTGTGTAAAAATTGCAAATTTTACAAACCAGTCAAAACCCACATAAATCGTATTTAAATTGAAATGTTTTGCACTGCTTCTGTCTGAATATTTTTTTTTTGTTTTTTTTTTTTTTTTACATTTTTATTGAGCTGTCTTCTAGATGCACTCATTTTCAGTCGTTTTTTTTTTTCATTATATAGCGAACTATGTGGCATTTGTAGTGAATATGAATGAGTGTACAAATCAGCAGTTTTGGTATGACGTTTTGGTGTGTAAAATGTCACTTACGTTGTCTTGTGCACCTTATTAGTTCAGCATTGTGGGAAAAAGACATGAGCAGAGGCAAAACATCCACACTTGTGCTCTTTGTTGTGTGAGAAAGTCTCTTGGCATTCTACTGACATCATCAGTGATATTCATCATATCTGACAATAACCGCACTGTCAAAAACTGATTTCTTTACTTGCAAAATGACAGAGTGGACAGTCAGTCTTAAAGATTGAATTTGAAAACAAAATCGTTTTTGTGGAAGCCATAATCACCTCCTTTAAGCTGTTCTTCTCCACCTTTCTCATTGGTATTTATTGAAGGAAATGCTTCAAACGTCCTGCTTTGATAAAAGCTTGATGCATTGAAGAATTGACGTGGCCAGAGAAATCAGATACACTATAGTATAAAATTTCTTTCTTCTGTCCAAAAACCTTTCTTCCAATATTGTGGTGTGTGGAGTAATTATCCCTCACTCTGTATTGAAAAGTTTGAAAGGGCCATTTTTGTTTGACAGTTTGTTTTACAATACAGCAATAGCAGTGTTTTGGCAGGGCTCTTTTCTTCTTTTTGAGCATTTCACATTCCTTGAATTTTTGGCCAGTGGATGGATTGTGGGTTTGGGTCGCTTCATGGTCTTAATAGTGATTTAAAGTTTTGTGGCTTTCACTCCATATCTGATATCATTGAGACTGTCTGTCTGCTACTCCTAAACATTTGCATTTAGAAGAAAATTGACAGTAACTTGACAGTGAATACGTTTATAATGTTATACAAGATTCCTCTTTTTTTTTTTTTTTTTAAATGCTGTTCTTTTTTCTTTCTATTCATTGAAGAATCCTGGAAAAAATTTATCATCGTTTCCACAAAAATATTAAGCAGCACAACTTTTTACAAAATTAATAATAATTAGAAATGTTTCTTGAGGAGCAAATCCGCATATTAGAATGATTTCTTCAAAAATAACACTGAAAACTGGAGTAATGATGCTGAAAATTAAGCTTTGCCATCACAGGAATAAATGTAAGCCCCCCGGGTCTGCACCGCCACACCTCATTCTTTTTCCGAGTGGGTCACGAACCCGGGTCTCCGGCATGGGAGGCTTGCGCACTAACAAGGAGGCTAAAGACTGCAGCGTGCGCCTCTTGAGATCAGAGGAGCACAGCACAGCACCTACCCGTTGGCCTCCGTTACATAAATACATTTAACAGTTTGTAATATTTCACATTATTACTGTTTTTTTTTTGTTTTTTTTTGTTTTTTTGTTTTTTTTGATCAAATAAATGCAGCCTTGGTGATCATAAGAGATTTAAAAAAAAAAAAAAAAAAAATGGAGCTAAAATATTGATTACTCATCTTGTACTCCACACTTTTGTCAAATCAAATGCTCTCTTGGATGACAAATAACAATGCTATCACAAAACCAATTCGTACGTATTTCATGAGGTAGCTAATTCTTACGAATTTGTGTGACCTCACTCATACAATTTTGTATAATTTTTCTAGACCCCAGTGACAGGTAGGTTTAGGGGGCAGGATTAGGGGTAGCTCATTCGTACGAATTCATATGAATTGGGGAACATGTAAAATACATACGATTTAGCAAAAATCGTACGAATTCGTATGAGGTCATTCAAATATGTGCAAGTTAGCCACCTCGTAAAATATGTACGAATTGCCATGAGATCAGGTTGGAAATAACACCACCTGCAAGTGACGTCAAGTAGCAAATAATATAGCTTACTGGCAATTAAAAAAAAAAAAAACATCCCACCCAGACTTCCTGTTTCCTCTTGTAGACCTAAATTAAAAGTTCTGCACCCGTTCTCACTCTCAACTCTTTTGAGGATAAAGAAACCATCTTAAAAGGTGAAATAACCTTCCATTTTGCTTGTTGACCACTCGTCCCTCTTTGATTTACAGAGGCCACAGGCTTCACTTCACTTCCACTGCCAAAAGACATTAAATCAGCGACAGCAAAGTCTGCCTCATCAATATTTGTCCCCCATAAAACACCAGCCGAGTAGCAAAAGTTCATGACAGGAAGAGAAAGCACCACTGGTGGATTATGAAGTGTTTATTTACAAGGTTATCTGTCCTGCACCAGGGCTTCGGTGAAAGAGCATTCACAAATGATTTACCCCCTCCAGCATCTCCGGCCGTCGTAACACTGCCTCACCACAAGTGAGAATGTTTGTTGGTTTACTATTGGAGGACCCACCACAAACTCTTTTGTAAAGCTTTTCAGTAGTTAAAACTTTTAAAGCATTTTATAGTTTCAGTTCATTTTGATTGGAAGACTCACTGATTTGTTGTTCATTAACAGTTTGAACAAAAGCCAAAGGTGATGCTCCTTAAAATCAAAGTCTTGAAAAGCAGATCGCATGATCTTGCAGCTGTGATTGAACCCACCGTTTAGATATTCATAGCACATTTAGAACTGAAGGCAGTTTAAGTGCTGTCGATTCTCAAGATTCATGGCTATGGATGTTATACTATTGCCTATTCTGCTCTGCATGTGGTTAAGTCTTCATTTTATTGAAGTCTTCATATTAATATATTTGCCTGGTGTCGAAATAATGAGTCATTTGCATTCAACCCGGTGCTTTTAAGTCTTGCTCCTAGCTGGAGTTCTCGGCTGCACTGAATTACGCCCTGTTTTCCGGTTAGAGATGTAGCACGCTGTTTACTTTGATGGGATCTTTACAGAAAAGCTTCTTTGATTCACCTCCCGAGACTGCATTGAAAATGCCAGTGTAATCACCCTATGAACAAATGATGATGTCTTTGCCAGACCAATTGTGCTGTCTGGGAACTAATGAATGACTGGCCTGGATGCATCATCATGAGACATTATTATAGAACTGAAGAGCAAATGATTGTACGGTTTACTTGTCTTTGTAAGTATATCCTATCTGGGTCATTACTAACAGACGTCAACTGCATCATTGTAAAGAACCTTATAAAATGTATTTTATTGCTTTTTGAATAAATATTTTAAAAAGTGATAATTACAACAAACCACTCTTAAATAATCTTAAAAACACTAAGCTTGTGGCCCGCGGCACTGATTTAACACAGTCATTTGGAATGATTATTTTAATAAATGAACCAAAGCACATTGTCTTAAAGGGAGAGTTCAACCAAAAATTTTAATTCTGTCATTAATTACTCAGCCTCATGTTGTTCCAAACCCCTAAGACTTTCGTTCATCTTCTGAACACAAACCAAGATATTTTTGATGAAATCTGAGAGCTTTTTTACCGTGCATAGAAAACAAGGGAACTACATTTGTTTTAGGCCCAGAAAGGTAGTAAGGACATCGTTACAATAGTCCATGTGACATATTTGGTTCAACCTTAATTTTATGAAACCATGAGAATACTGTTTGTGTGCAAATAAAACAAAAACAACGACTTATTCAACAATTTCTCTTCTGTGTCAGTCTTTGCCATGGTTTGATTAATAATGCGGTAACCAATATGTAGTGTGTGTTTGTTTGTGTGTGCGTGCGTGCAATTTAATATAAAAATATATTTTATAGTTCTTACAAATAAATAAATAAATTTGGTCATATTTTATTTTAAGGTCCAATTCTCCTTTTTAACAAACCATTAACTACGAATTTTGCCTCAATAAACTCCTAATTTGCTGCTTGTAGTTATAACTAACTAATTAATGGTTAGTAAGGGAGTTAAGTTTAGGTATTGTGTAGGATTAGGGATGTAGAATGTGGTCATGCAGAATGTGTTTCATAAGCACTAAGAAACAGCCAATATGTTAATAATAGGCATGCTAATAAGTAACTATTAAAGGGTTAGTTCACCCAAAAATGAAAATTAGCCTGTGTTTTACTCACCCCTGAAGTAACCTAGGTGTATGTGACTTTCTTCTTTCAGACGAATCCAATCAGAGTTATATTAAAAATTGTCCTGGCCCCTCTAAGCCTTAATGGGAATAAGCGGTTGTTTGTTGTCAACAGTTCAGAAGACGTGAAATAAAGTGCACGTATCTGTAATAAAACGTCCCTCATACGGCTCCGGGGGGTGAATAAAGGCCTCCTGTAGCGAATCCATGCATTTTGTAAGATAAATATCCATATTTCAAACGTAATAAACATTTTTTTTCTCACTTCCACTGATTGTCGTACGCGGAAGCAGTTCCGGTGGATGACATAGGATGTCGGTGTTGCGTGATTAGTGACAAACGTGGAGAGAGAACAAAACAAAACGCCAGTCATGAATTAGAAGCACAAAATGAGGAGTTGTAAAGAAAAATGTCGGAGGATTTCGATAAGCCAGGTTTTCCTTTGCTAAAGTAAGGAAACTTTGTTTCCTTTGCTCCTGCATTTCTCAGAGACATGCACACGACGCCTACGTCATCCGCCTGGACGGCTACGACAGTCAACGGAAGTGAGAAAAAAGTGTTTATTATGTTTGAAATATGGATATTTATTAGGGGTGGGAATCACCAGAGGCCCCACGATACTTGTGTCACGATACAATTTTATTGCGATTTTAAACGTATTGTGATATTCTGCGATATCTGATTTATTACCTTTTCAAACTTCAAATTATGTCCTCAAAGGAAAACTTTGGCAACATCTGTAAATTTTTCCTTCCCCACAGCTTACCCCAGACAGGTTAAAAAAATTAAAATAGATAAACAACAAATAACAAATACCATACATTTCGTACATTCCATAACTTCACACATCTAAAGCATCTTCAATATCTCCATTTTTAACAAAATCCAAAAACACCTCCCAGATATAAAAAAAAAATCAGAGGGTTTCTTTCTTATTACATATGCAAGTTTTTCAAGAGCCAAACATGTTAAGTTTTTCAGCCATAGTCCAATGGAAGGGTAATTGGTATTTTTCCACCACAGGGTAATAGAACGTTTTGCTTGTAATAGACACAAATCCACCAACTTTCTTTCTTTAGTGGACAAAGAGCAATTGTCTTCATACATACTCAATACACATAATACAGGAATTGGAGAGGAAGTAAATTGAGAAACATATTGAGTCACCCCAACCCAAAACTTCTGCACCTCCTCACATTCCCACACACAATGGAAAAATGTACCTTGAAGCTTATTACATTTAAAACACAGATCAGGAATATTAGGGTTAAATTTATTTAATCTTACAGGGGTTATATAAGTTCTCATTACCCAATTATATTGTAAGAGTCTCAACCGAGAGTTAAGAGTTTGTGCATTTAAACAAATTGTATTCCATTCATCTAATGAAATATCCATATTTATACCTTGGATCCGTGCTTGTCTTTTATTTTCAGAGCTTGCTTTATGATTTTCTCTTAGTATGTTATATAATTGGGTAATCCGTCCTTTAATGGAGCAATCTTGCAATATGAATGTTTCCAATATCGACATCGGGGGGAGTTGTGTAGAATTCTTTAAACGTGTAAAAATAAAACTTCTGAGTTGCAAATACTTAAAGTGTTTCTGAGGTATGTGAAATTTCGCTAAAAGATTATCAAATGACATTAATATATTATCTTCATACAAATTTTTCAATCTAATCATTCCCTTATTCATGCACAGTTTGAACCCCATATCCTTTTTATCTGGGCTGAAATGATCATTTCCCCAGATAGGAGAAAAACGGGAAAGCACTGGGAGGTCTCCAAGATATTTATGGGCTTCGACCAGATAACAATAGTGTTCTTTCTCAGTTCAATTTTAATGCAGCAGTGCAAAATGGGATTGTCAAGCAGACAAACTGACTAACACTTTCATGAAAACCTTTCATAAATGTCGTATGCACTTGGCAAACTCAATTATTTGTATTAAAGTCTAATCTAGTCCACCTTAATTAAATGTAAACCAGTATGCACTACTACAGGTATTTTGAACAATGTAACTTGAACGTGTTAAAGAAAGTTGTGCAGACCCTTCAGCAATTGGGGCAATTTGAAAATAAATTACTGTTAAATTTAAAATAAAATATAGCCTTACATCCGATTTAAATGCGGACGGGGCTTTCCTGATAACTTTCCGCTATGCCGCCATCTTTATTTCACTAACTTGGATTGTAAAGAAATTGATTTTATTGTTCTACCAAATAGTATAATAAAAGATTGATATTTGGCGTCTGTGTATCGATACAGTATTGCCGCGGAAAATATCGCGATACTATGCTGTGACGATTTTTTTTTTTTCCCCACCCCTAATATTTATCTTGACAAAAATGCATGGATTCGCTACAGGAGGCCTTTATTCACCCCCCGCTGCCATGTGAGGGACATTTTACTACAGATGATCGCACTTTATTTCACATCTTCGGAACTGTTGACAACAAACACCCGCTTATTCCCATTGTAAGGTTTGGAGGCGCCAGGGCAATTTTTAACATAACTCCGATTGGATTCGTCTGAAAGAAGAAAGTCACATAAACCTACGATGCTTCGAGGGTGAGTAAAAGACAGGCTAATTTTCATTTTTGGGTGAACTAACCCTTTAATAGTGAAAATTGGTCTCTATACTAAAGTGTTACCATAAATGTATGTAGGGCATTTGCCTTAAATTCATTTAGGGGCTTTTCTCTTGATTGATAGACAGACAGATAGACTGATGGATGGATGGATGGATGGATGGATGGATGGATGGAATATGTTTGAAATTTTTCAAGGGTTCTCAACTGTCAATTTGAAGCATTAATTTGGCTTTTTTTCATGTGATTGATTGATCTTTAATTGACATCAATCAGTCATCGAACACAGAATAGCTTTTAGACTGCATATAAATAACACCATATAGGTTAGTGTAGAGTCTAAGACATTGTTTAGAAGTCTAGACAAGTAGGAGAACAGACACCAAAGGCAACAAAAGAGTCTTTTTTGTAAGTCATCCAGAGCAAGATGACCCTTGCAAGCAGTCACAAAGTGTATTATCACACATTTTCAAGAGTGTAGAATCTCATTCAGTCACTGAAGGTGCCATTTAAATTGAAAGTGAATGTTCTTGTGTTATTTACAAGTGCTTCCACCCCCTCCTGTCACCAAGCAGAGAAAAAGTAGTGATAATTAATCTGTACAGGTGTTTAATTTTTTAAAATGTTTCCCTTGATCCTCCTCGTACTTTCACCTGAAAAAAGTTGTTTTTAACAGTAAGCCTAAAGCCATCATGTCCATTAGGATCGCAGCAGTGTCTTGCAAACACATTCCATTATTCATGAGGCATATGATGCAATTCTCTTCCCTTGATTCTTTGGCCATAAACCGAGTGTGCTGACAAGATTACGTTTGTCTTGACATGATCTTTGTGACGATTTCTCACTCTTATAGGCGTAACAGAAAATCATCTTTGTTTCATGCAGCCGTGAAAATATTCCCTCCCGTTTTCACGGAATGTATTGGAAAAAAACCCATAAAAGTCACCTCTGTTTGTTTATAAATGTGGTACCGTTGGGTTTTTGTGGTTTTAAATAATAGGATTGCAGGCTTATAAACAAGCTACTTGATAAATGGAGGAAAGAAAGTCTTCAAAGGAAAAAAACCCGTCACTCTCACAGCACCTGGTTTAAAATAACTCATTTATTCAGTGAAAATGTTCTGTTTTAAATTCCTGTTTGTTACTTCTTGCTATTGTCTAGAGAGTAAATCCCACATCTGTGTGCTTTAGTTCATCAGCTACAAAAAGTCAAGAGCACTTTCTCTGAACTTCTGCTCATGTTAGACTTCAAAGTCAGCGGGATTATCATTTTAATGTCACTTTTAGATGTTATTTTTTGTACATTTCTAACTGAGCATATGCCGCTATATCGTTCCCAGATTTGTCAGCCTGCACTGAATTAAAAAACTGAAAGTCCGTTTATATAGCACTTTATAAATGTTGCCATAATGCTTTATGCACATCTTCATGCATTGTATTTCATGCATGAACTGTATATTATATATAATATAATACAAAATCTCATATTTATTGCAAAATAAATATATATACGTTATATCTTTTCATAATTTTAGAACGTTTTATTTGTTTGTTTGTTTGTTTTTGTTTATGTGATGCATATAAAGTTTATTATGTTTTATATTTACTATATTAATTGTATGTAATATTGATTGTTATAGTAATACTAAAAATGATATATATTGCAAAAATAAATATATATTTATTTTTATGTAAATATATGTACTGCATTGTAATCATTATTAATGATATAATTAATAATTGTATTCTATCTATCTATCTAAAATGCATTATATTTCATACATATATATTATATATTTATATATAATTTTATATATAAAATATATATTTCTATCAATTATATAATTATATATAATTATTATATATTATAATAAAACAAAATCTCATATGTATTGCTGAATAAATATATATGCATTTTCTTTTTCCATAATTTTAGGGAGTTATTTAGTTATTTTTAGCTTATTATGTTTTTATATTTACTATTTTAATTGTATATAATATTTGTTATTTTATAATAATACTAAATATATCTATTTATTTTTATATAAATATATGTACTGAATTATAAGTATTAATAATGTAATTTGTGTGTGTGTGTGTGTGTGTGTGTGTGTGTGTGTGTGCATATGAATGTTTTAGAATTTCGTATCTTTTTTTTAATAAGTGGAATTCCTAAAGACATCCTTATATGATATAGCACATGCAGTATTACACATAGTGCTGATCAAGATTCATTATGTAGATTTGACTGTCATATCCCTTGTCAAAACCAGTGGCCTGTTTAACTGGATTTAACTTCCCATTGGCCTTACCTTGAAAATGACAAGGCTCACCATGCTTATCAGAATCGATGATGATCCTGACAGGACAGACTGACCTTCATCCTGAAATGATTAGTGCTTTCGCGAAAGGCACAAGGGAGCCATTACTGTCAGCCAGGCCATGATCTAGAATAATCTATTTGTTTTCATTTCAGCATGTCAGCAGTTACCGAGATGGGCTCTGAAATGGCTTCAAACGTATAGCCGTATAATGTGATTTCAATGATATTTATCTCTTCACTCATCTTTACGTGGAGATCTGAGTTGTAATGAAGCCGATCAAGGATTCATCTAAGCACATCCTGTTTCTCTTCTGCCATTTCAGCCAAGATCCGCGCATGTGCAGACGGAGGTGCCAATCATCTGTACCGGCTCACGGAGGGTCGTCGCGAGAGGTGAGAACCTTATTTTGGTTCCCATCACGATTGACTCGGAGGGCAGAGATGGATCTGGAGATGTCAAGGTTCTGGTGTCATTGCACATGTTCATTCTCAGAATGGCTGGACTTGTAGGAGGCCTCAGGAGTATCCCGCTTGCTAGAGTGCTTTCAGAGGACTTAACTCCTAATCCATCACCTTTTGTCAGTGCCTGACAGGCCAGATTCATCTCCAGGCCTCTAAATTGGGTACTTCTCTCCCCTCCAGAGCGGTTTACAATTGTTTTCTTTTGTTTGGGTGCCTTTTTGTTCTACAACCTAAAAATAACGCTGAGTCTCAGACTCTCCAAGCACCGAAATCACAACTGAGTGATGGGGCTTAACACATACTGGTGCATTTGTTTATTTTAAAATGAACATTCTGTCATTACTTACTCACCCTCCAAATTCCTATGTTGTTATTTTGGCACCTACAAATACTTTTAATTGTTAAGCTCCAAAAAGAATGAAAAAAAAAAAAAAACAGACACACTATTAAACACAGTTCATATGACTTGTATGCTTCTGAAGATATATGATAGCTTTGTGTGGTGAACACACTGAAGTTAGACTAGGAATATAGCATATTTGTTGTACAGACTAATATGCCAATATAGTATTTTGATACTTTTAGTGCATTTACATTTGGAAAGCTCATGAATTTTGAGACAATGTTTGTCTTTTGTTAAAGGAATATTCCAGGTTTAATACAACTTAAGCTCAATTGACACAATATAATTGTTAATATGCATATGGGTTATTTATACTTTTGAAACATTTAGTATTTTATTGTTTACAGATTGGCCCTATTCACTTGTATTGTAAATTCACAAATGAAAATTCTGTCATCGTTTACTCACCCTTAAGTTGTTCTGAACCTGTAAGACTTTCTTTCTTTACTAGAACATAAAAGAAAATATTTTGAAGAATGTTGGTAACCAAACAGTTGCTGGTAGCCATTGACTTCCATAGTTTTGTTACCAGCATTCTTTAAAATATCTTCTTTTTGGGTGAACCGTCCCTTTAATTAATTAACATTAGGAACTTTAAACGCACTGTAAAAAAAAAAAAAAAGTTGAGCCAACTTAAAATTTTAAGGCAACCAGCTTCAGCAGATTTTTGAGTTTTCTTAACTTGTCGTTTTAAGTTTATACAACAAAAATTTAAGAATCTCCCACAAAAATAATTACTGAAAACTCTTTAAATCTGAAATGAACAAGCATGATATTGTTGTTAAGAAGCTTGAGCCAGTAAAATAACATTTTATGGATTTAAATAGGATTGAAAACACAGCAAATGAGAAGATAAAATAGATATATATTAAGCCCCGTACAATAGACTGAGCTGCTGCTTCAAAACAGCTGGTTTATTGTGACGGCAGGCATATTTAAGAGAGTGAGAATGCCTTCGTAGGGAGCTAATGATCCATTCAGCGCTCTGCTAGTAAAGTATGTTTCGACTGCGATCGTCAGAAGCTTGTTGTTTTGAGCTTATCAGCTTGCAGCAGCACTGCCAAAGACACCTCAAAGGACGTTCCAAAAAATAAACAATATCTTTTGAATGCACACATACAGCAGGCCCTGTTCCATGTCACATCCATCAATTCTCTTGTACCTGTCATTGCTTTACTCTGTATGCTTTTGTTGTCATCTGTAGATTTCATTCAGAGCTGCCAGAAGAGAGTATGGAAGCCTTCTCCAGACAGTTAGCCATATGCGGTGTCATTAGGGAATATCTACTTGCTGGAAATTAATTGGGTCTGAGCAACAAGCAAAATATTCCGTATTTGGAAATGAATATCATCAACAGATGCAGTGCTTTTATGGTTCTCCTTAGATTAAATGAAGGAATTCACATTTTTAGGGAATTAAAGGGGATGGTTCAGACCAAAATAACATTTCTGTTATCTACTTTTCCTCATGTTATTAACTATATAACTAATTCTAATAACATAACTATATAAATAATTCAAATCTTTTCAGTGAATTGGTTGATTCAGTTCACAAAACTGGTCTTAATAATTCAGATTTGTTGAATGATTTGGTCAGTTTCATTTGAAAAAAAAAAAAAAAAGGTCTGAATGATTCAAATCTTTTTAATGAATTGCTTTATTCTTTATCTATTGTTTATAAAAAGTAGTTTGCATGATTCAGATGTTTGTAATTAATCAGTTGATCTCTCAAAGCTGATCTGAATAATTAGAATATTTTGAACAGATTTTTTGATTCAGTTTGAAAGAATGCTCTGAATGATTTAGATCTATTCATTTCTTGATTTAGTTCCCAAAAACTGAATGATTCTTAAGCAAATCAATTGAGTCAGTCCATAAAACTGGTTTGAATGATTGATTCAGTTGTCAAGTTTAACTCAATGATCATTCGCCAGTGTTACCGACTCAATAGGAATAGAGGAATATCAATGAACAACAAATTAAAATGTGATCTGTTTCTCACATGAGAGATATCATATGACCAGAAGACTTGAAATGTGGCACATAAGTCATTTGAAACACTAATGTGGTACTTTTACGATTCGTCTTTGTCATTTTAGAGCTTGATCATTCCAGTCCTCATTTGCTTTCATTATCTTGACATGAGCATGCATAAATGATGACAGATTTTTAGTTTTTGTGTGAACTATCCCTTTAATTGAAAATCGTTGAGTTGACCAAAGCCTACAATGTGTATCTAATGATACTTGCAAATCAGGCTGCACATTGTGGCATCTGGTTGTTGTTTTATACTCATTTGTTTGCAAAAGCTGATTGGTTTAGACCAGCGACTGCACATTCCCAGAAGTCTTTTTGATGCAGGACCGGAACACATTTCATATGTCTGGCAGACCTCTGGCCTTGCCTAATTACATGCATCCACAGTGATTATTCATTTTTAATCTTCCTGTGCAAACAGGAGCTGACAGGGAGAGAAATCTTCAGAGGAGCTGGTGCCCAGATCAAGACATATCCTGTTATTATCTCACAGTGCCTTAAATGTAATTACCGCATTGACCTTTCCCAGCACTTTGATTAGTTTAGAAAGCTCAGCTTTATTTGAAGTGAAGCAGTGAACACGCTATTGCTTGGAGCTCATGAAACATACTATGCATTATTCTGCCATTTGCAGATGGTATCGGCCATTATTATAGAACGGATTTCTAGTCTCAGACTGCCTGGATTATCAACACTGATTGCTCTCTGGGTAATCTTCCAATGTTCAGATTCTTATTAACTGTTAGATTAGTATATAAAACTGCTACTGTCAGAGAGAGAGAAAAGTGAGAGCTTACATTATATCACTATTCAAAAGTTTGGGGTCAGTCAGATTTTTTTTTTCTAAAATAAATTAATACTTTTATTCAGCAATAATGCGTTAATTGATCAAAAGCAATAGTAAAGACAGTTACAATCTTACAAAGATTATCTTTGTACCATTTTTCTGTTCTTTTCAACTTTCAATTCAAAGTATCTGAAAAATGTATCGCACTGACCAGATAATATTAAGCACCTCAACTGTTTTCAGCATTGAAAAGAAATCAGCATATTATAATGATTTCTGAAAGATTGTGACACTGGAGTAATGCCTGATGAAAATAGCCATCACAGGAATAAATTACATTTTAAAATGTTTTCGAATAGAAAATGGTTCAATTTAAAATTATTAAATTCATTTAAAACAAATAAATGCAGTCTGGGTGTAAGAGACTTACATATTATTACATTGACAATGAACCCTAATGAAATCACAGTAGCAGGTTTCAAATGATGCATTTGCATCATAAAATATGAATTTATACAGTGAATGTTAAAGCTGTAAAGTCTTTTCAGACAGTAATTTATATCACACCATATCTAAAAGCAGCCATACTGTGCACTTTTATAACATTTTATTATCCTCTTATAGTTCACTTGTAATGTTAGTAATTTAGGCTTTTTGCAGCTGTAATTTACAACTACAGAACTGTTTTACAGTTAATTCGTCGTTTTTTTATGTTCCTTTAAGACTTCCATGTGTAAATTATTTCTGTAATGATTGGCTAGTCTGTCCACATATGAAATAAGTAATAATTCTTAAAAAGTTTCTAAAAACCACATGAAATGTGCAGTTGTTAAGGTTGTACAATCAGGGACTTGTGGCATCATTACCGCAACTATGCATATGTAGCAGGGAAGTGAAGTATGCATATTCGGACGCAGAGTACGTCACCTATTGTCGCACAGTAATGTACAGTACTCCAGCTCGGTATGTGTTGTGCGGGTGTAGTTATTCTGAAGTACTTGTGTGACCTTTGCTGATTATGAAGGAGTCGAAAATGAACTCTGAGGCATAATCAAAAGCTGATCGTCTGTTCAGATGATCCACTCAGGAGGGGCGGCTTTATGATTTCACCAGACTGTCTGTAATGAAGCAACAGCTGAAGAGGTCTCTTGATATTCTGAGGGGTGTGTGAAACTGCCAGGCATAAAGCAGGCGATCTGTTATTTAAGTCCTGAGTGGGCTTATTGACGTAAAAAAAAATAGAGCGAAATTTGTGCTGCGCGAAATGAAGCCAATATGAAGCTCCCCTGTTGATGAACAGTCACATCGTTTATTAGCAAAGAGATGCTGCATCAAAATACAAGACATTTAAGGATTTGCTTGTAGTTTTGTTCTTGAATGTCACTTGGGAGCCCAATTTTCACCTCCCCACATTCTCATTGATGTTATTTTAGAGTGTGTAACAAGGAAAAAACAAGAAAGCCGGAGCGATAACTGTGATCTCGTCTGTCTGTCTTGCCTCTTTGGGCTGTGACAAAATGAATGAAGCATCTGATGCGACAGGGTGTCTGGTTTCCGGCTCTCCCATTGGCTTTGGTCTTGACCTTCTGGAATTACTTCAATTCTTAATTCTGATTTTCTCCATGCCAGTCTAAATCGAGTTCTTTTCCAGCGACGTATAGTCCCTGCATTACGATTAACTTTAAGTGACACTTTAATTTGAATGTAAAAGAGGTGTATTTTGCCTCCAATTTGAGTTCCACGGTGGGAAGGAGCTGTTTTGCTGATAAAATGTCAAAAGGAAAGGTTTCATTTAGCTTCACCTTAATGTGGCCGCAGAACTGTCACTGCTGAGGGTTATTTATGGTTTCCTGTTTAACTGGGAATCTGTTGGAGAGGACACAACGGGAAACTTTAAAACCGTTTGTTGCTTTGAATTGCTTTTTCTCACACATTGAACCCTGGATCAAAGCCAGAAGTGTTTTAGAGGATCCATAGGGGCGCAAATTATGGCAAAACCCGAATTCTGGAAATGTTGGCACGTTTTTAAATTTGAATAAAATGAAAACTAAAAGAATTTCAAATCATGTGAGCCAATTTTTTTATTCACAATAGAACATAGATAACATAACAAATGTTTAAACTGAGAAATTTTACAATTTTATGCACAAAATTAGCTCATTTCAAATTTGATGCCTGCTACAGGAGCTGGTTGCCTTAAAATTTTAAGTTGGCTCAACCTTTTTTCTTTTTTTTTTACAGTGTAGTGAATCAAATAAAAAGGCAACCAGTCTAATCTATTTCCTGAACAAATTACTCTTATGAGTGTGTTCTTTTTGGTGAATCAGATACTGCACAACCAGTGTAGGCCAATTCCCAGATGAATGATTCTTGTGAGTCACCTCTTTTTAAAGTATCAAAAAGATACAGTACAACCAGTATAGTTCAAGTCCTAAACAAATGACTTTTCTGAGTCAGATCTTTTTAGTGAACCAAAAAACAAACAAAAAAGCAACCAGTCTAGTCTAATTCCTTAACAAATTTCTCTTGTGAGTGTGTTCCTTTTGGTGACTCCAGCAGATACTGCACAACCAATGAATGCCAAATCCCAGATGAATGACTCTTGTGAGTCAGTTCTTTTTAGTGAATCAAACAGATACAGTCAGTGCAACAAGTGTACAGTAGTCCGATTTCCGAATGACTCTGCAAAGCAACTTCTTTTTAGTGAATCAGATGCATTCAGCAGTACTCTGATTTCTGAATGAATGGCTCTTTTCAGCCTGTTCTCTTAAGTGAATAAAAAACATACAGTGCGACCAGTGTACTCTGATTCCTGAACGAATGACTCTTGTGAGTCAGATCTTTTTAGTGAATCAAAAAATATATAGAGCAACCAGTCTAGTCTGATTCCTAAACAAATTGTTCTTGGAAGTCTGTTATTTTTGGTAAATCGAACAGATACATGTGTAACAGTCAAATTCCCAGATTAATGATTCTGGTGAGTCATTTATTTTTAGTCAATCAAAAAGATACAGGGTGACTAGTGTAGTCTGATTCCTTAATTAATGACTCTTGTGAGTCAATCAGAGTTCAAACAGTGCAAAAATGTTTAGTATTGCTGTTTAACATATAATTTAGTCAAAGAATTGGATTCCATTTATGTTGAATTGTTTAGAAATTTGTCTGAAATTTCTTATTCAAATGATTTCATCATTTGGCAGCAGAATTGTATTTCCTTTTTTCCGAAATAATTGTTGCTTAAAAGTACTAGGAGAACAATGAATTTTAAAATGCAAATGCTACTAATATTGATGATTGTCTTAGCAAACTTAGTGTAAGTTTCCCCACACCACCTGTTTAAAACAGCTATATTTGCACGCTGGTGTTCTCCTCGTTGGGCCTCAGATTCAGCCGTGAGATGAAGATCGCGCTCCTGTAATCCGCTGCAGTGTTACTCTTAAACCAGCTCGGCGGCGCATCTCTGCTCATTCAGCAGCTACATGCACCGCCCAGCAGAGCGTGAAATCGTAACATCAAGTCTTTATGCTTTAATGCCTACCGATACCCACGCTGCCTTTTCTGCTCTCAGGGAATAAAACGAAAGAAGCCGCAACATGATCTGCCTTTCTCAAAATGAATACTCTGCCCATCTAACCGAAGAAAATCTTGTCATTGCCTCCATATATATCGTAAATCTATGTTGCAGGAGTTTGGTGTGAGGTATATGGTGACGGCGCAGCCTGCATCAATTCTCTCAACCCCTCACTGTGTCAAGAGGCTGTCTGTGTCGCTTTTGTCATGACTGGGGACAGATAGTGCTGTGACTGGCAGGCGTTGAATGGCTCTGGTGGGGTCCTGTCACTGAAGCTTTCCATGGCTCGTGTCAGAGACGCACCTTCATTTCACATGAATAAAGGATCTGATGGCTGCACAAATTGTGCTCTTTTTACCCATCACCCTCTCCACCCGCTCTCTCTCACATCCGTATCTCTCTCTCTTCCCATGAAGTTTTCTCCCAGACTACATAAATGGAGACTTTGATTCAATCCTGCCAGAGGTCAAGGCATTTTACACACAAAAGGTAAGCTTACTCTCTCTGGGACTCTCTTGTGATGTCTCTCTTACTTTCTTTTATGTCCATATGTTAGCACATTCTTAAACTTTACCTCTTTTTACCCAAAACGCATCTGTATTGCTAGAGTATTCAATTGTTTTGAGGTGTGTTCCCCTACCAAAATTATTATAGGTCATGGGACAATCCAAAAACGTTTTGCAGGTATACTCTAATACATTATGGTTGCTGAAATGCTCAATGCAATAATAAAAAACGTTTTTTTTTTAAATACAAAAAAAATCCATGCAAAATTTCATATTTATACTTTTGGCATTAAAGGCTGTTCCAGGGAAGTGGTTTGTGGGCCTGTGAAATGGAAACGGTTGTGCTGCTTAATATTTTTTGGAACCTGTGATAGGATTTTTCAGGATTCTTTGATGAATAAAAACTTTTAAAAAAATTTGTAAAAAAAAAAAAAAAAAACAGCATTTATTTAAAATCGTACAATAACTTTCAAAGGTTTGGGGTCAGTAATTCAGCAAGTATGTGTTAAATTGTTTTTTTCAGCAAGTATGTGTTAAATTGATTTAAAATGATAGTAAAGACTAAAAAAAAAGTCCGGTTTCCAAAAAAAAAAAAATAATAATAATAAAGCAGCACAACTGTTTCCAACATTGATAACAAATCAGCATATTAGAATGATTTCTGAAGGATCATGTGAAACTGAAGACTACTTGTAGCCTATAAAATTGCATTTTGAGGGGAAAAAAAACATAAGTCGCGTCACATTTTATTAGTCTATTACATTCAGAAATGATGTAGGCTAAAATGCTAAAAACGTCAATCCAAAAACAAATTAATTTAAGGTGAAACTGATGCCTACCTCTCTCATTCGGCATGAATTAAGATGTTTCCATATTCGCAACATATCTGGATGCTAAAATATTATTTATTATAGGCTTTGTACTTTCATCGACGTAAAACATCATCCTTCACGTCGGCTATATCAGCATAGTGAGGCGGTGGTCACGCTGAACGCAACAGATTGGACAACGGAGCACTGTAACTTTTTATACCTTTCTTTAACTGTATTTTATTTTGATAATCAACCGGCTGCAACGTTACCAAAATATATTCAAATATTAAATGGAATGATAAAATAACGTTATTAACCAGTTAATGACCATTTCATATTTTCAATTCTGTTCAATTCTGTCTGGAACTTTAATTTAATTTTGTTAGTTTCCGGTTTTCATTTTCGTTCCTTGAACCGGTTCAGAGCCCTGCTGAAGACAGCAGTAACAATACTGAAAATTTATAATTATAATTATGAATAAATTATATTTTAAAGTATTTGAAATTGTAATAATATTTCACAATATTGCTGGGGGTTTTTTGTGTGTTTTTGATCAAGTAAATGCAGCCTTAATAGGCAGAAGAGACTTCTTTAAAAACATTAAAAATCTTGCCACTCCCAAACTTTTGAATGGCAGTGTACTGTATATGTTTTTTTTGTTTGTTTTTTTTGTTTTTTTACTATTTTCAAATAGATTTTAGGCCTATCCAAGTTAATGTGATACATTAATATATTGAATAAAAATATAAAAAATAATTTTGAAAACTCTTAATTATTTTTAACACATTAAAAAAATTATATTATCATTTTTATTCTGCCATCTTAAGACTGGTTGGAAATCATGAGATTAATTGTGATTTAGTTTACAGCTTCTCCAAACATTTCCATAAATTGCTCTAATAATTTGCTAATAATGAGAACAAGTAAGGTGATTGTTTCATTTTGGAAGCATGTTGTATTTTAATTTCACACTTTTTGTACAGTATAATCTGGTCTTTGTACATTCATTTATTTTTATATATATATATATATATATATATATATATATATATATATATATATATATATATACACACACACACACATCTGCTTTGTAATTTAAGATCTTAGCATCATATTTGATGGTTACTGTATATGTTTAAGCTTCACATTCAGGGGTCCTTGTCATTAAAAAGCTTGAAAACCACTAGCCTAGAGGGCGAAACTATCAAAATTAAATAGACATTTAGAAACCAGAATTTTCAGTTTTCATATTTAGCCTATTTTATGTTAATATCTTTGCATAATATTTGGCCTATGAAGTTCATTGTAATATTAATGAATTTCAATGTTTGATTTTAAACACTTTTTGGACTTTGGTACGATGAACAATTTTGGTCTTGGGTCCTGATATAAATGTAAGTTAAATATTAATGCAAGTTCTATGCAAACAAACATGGGCTGACACACTTTCTGATTGAGATTCATATTTTGTCCATTCCAGCCATACCCCCCAGCCACTCACTTCCTCAAGTCATGTAGATTTCACAGATTCACGCCACTGACTTCCTGTCATTCTGGAAAGGTGCAGTGTGGTGTGGTATCAGCCTAGTGGCTAAAGCTCTTAACAAAGCTGGTGAACCTGTGAAGTGAAGTGTTACAGAGAGGCCTCCAGTGTGCCCTTGAGCAAAGCACTTAACTGCACTCTTCTCCTGCGGGACCGTCTCTGAAATTAGTGTACTGTACGTCAATTTGAATGAAAACCATCTGCTAAGTAATGAGTACCAGAGGTTATTTGCATTGTTATAATCCTGCATACATGCATTTTTATGTCATTTCTAAGCCGGTGCATGCGGCTTTTGGGGAAACCGAAGTTTGACAGAGCATGACGCCTGAATTTAAATGGGTTTGAAAAGGAATAAAACCAGAGTGATGCTCTATGGAGGATAAAGGAAAGATCAAGCCGCAACAGAAACAAGCTTCTTGGCTGGCGTTTGGATTTTTGCTATACCTGCTGCGATTGAGAAGTCACCTGCGACAGCCATGTATATGCAGCCGTTGGAGGGAACTGAGACTGGAAACGTGCGACGTTCACCTCTGCCCTTCCTGACTCTCAACAAGAGATCCCATTTACAAAACACAAAGCGCGATCAGACAAAAAGCGACAGTGCATATTTGGAGAAGCCAGTCTCTACTAGTGCATCATTAAAGTTTCTAAACTTTTTTTTACAGTTAACTTTATTTTCCCCTTTAATACTTTAAATTCTGAAATATTTAAATATTTTATTGTGGTCATCAACAAAAAGGATTTAATAGGAGCACTTTTGCTAAACAGTTGTGCCACTTTCAGCCAAAAATGATTATTATTATTTTTTTTTCAATCACAAACATTCTGCTATAACGTTTATGACCAATTACAGCTTTCATACTTAAACTTTTCTAATGGTTAGGGGGCAATGAGATTGTTTCTTCTTTAATGCTTTAATGCTCACCAAATCTGCATTTATGTGCTTAAAAATAGTTAAAACATTAATATTCTGAAATGTTATTGCAATTTAAAAAAACTTTTAATATATTTTAAATTATTTGTAAAATATACTTATTTGTAATTTATTCCTATGATGGCAAAGATTTTATTTCTTGCTATTATCAATGATAAACAGTTGATACACATGTTTATATACTAATAAAAGTCAATTCAGGTAACCGATGCTTTGAGATGACTGAAGTGTCCCAGTTAACCTGAATTCACCCTGTATAAACAATTCTTAATATTTTTGTGGAATCCAGAATTCTTTGATAAATAAAAAGTAAAAAAAAAAAAAAGCAATTATTTGACAATCTTTTGTTACATGATTATAAATGTCTTTACTTTCACCTTTGATCAATTTCATTGGTCCTTGCTGAATAAAAGTTTTTTTTTTCTGAAAGAAAATCTTACTGACCCCAAACTTTTGAATGTTAGTGTACAGCCATAAAAACTTGAACCCTTTTACTTATTTTGCTCCAGAACTGCAAGCTAATGGAAACGCCAGACCAGGATCTGACAGACTTCACTAAGTGCTTGGCCATTATGGTGGAGGAGATCAAAGCACAGAAATTGCAGGTTGGACTCCATCTCTCTTCTACTGCATCTCTATAAATCTGTCTGTCTGTATGTTCTCTCTTACTCTTCAGACTCAATCCCTAACTTTTTGACCTCATTTGCACCTGGTATTAATATCCATGTCAGGTGATCAGACCACAGGTGGTCAGCATTTTGTGACTGGATTATTAAAACCACATTCTGTGACAGCCAGGTATACATACGTGACCATTTTGCATTTGTAGCATAAAAGTCCTGAAAATTGCGACTCACCTGCCAGTCAGCTGTTATGCTAAAACAACAGATATAAAAAAAATAATAATGGAAAAATATAACCAGTTTAGTTGAAAATGACGTACCCTTTACCATACTTTAAAAAACAAGTACTTATTATGGGAAAAAAATATAATTTGAAAGAATATACTTAAGTGAGAACTGAATGTGATGATTTCAGATGCTTAATTGCATGTTAATTGCTGTTGATTAAAAATGTATATTTATTTAATTTATATTAAATGCACTTAGCTGAACTTAACAGCTTTTTGACCCACTTAAGTGTGATTTCTTATAAATTGCAATTTAGTACATTTAACATAATAATGTAATATCAAACAAACTACAGCTAAAATTATAATCAAGTACACTTTAAAAATATAAAAAAAGGTTGAGCCAACTTAAAATTTTAAGGCGATCAGCTTCAGCAGATTTTTGAGTTTTCTCAACTTGTCGGTTTAAGTTTATACAACAAAAATGTGAGAATCTCCCACAAAAATAAGTTGCACAAATTCAAAAATCTGCTGACGTTGGTAAAAAAAAAAATTTAAGTGTGCTCAACCTTTTTTTTTTTTTTTTTAAACATGTGCATGTACTTTATGTGCTTCATATTAGTCAACACATCAATGTACATCTAATCAAATAATGTTATTAAAAATGTATATAAAATGTACTTTAAAAGTTTAATTTGACAGTGCACTTTTTAAAAAAGTGTGTTTAGAAACATAGTCATGAAACTGATGTTTCAGTTAATCGAAACATTTTTTTTATCACATTCATTTTATATTATCTTCAAGTAGATATAAAAAATATACTTTCAAGGTTTGAAGTACACTACAAGTGCACATTCAATACAAATAAGTGCACTTCTTTTCGCAATGGTTGTACAGTATCTTTTCAGTGTGCTTTTCAAAACAAATTTGTTTACTTACTATTATTTTACTAATCTACTAAACTAACACTAACTTCCTAATCTCAAGTGGTTACAGAAAACATATTTGCATGTTACTAGGAGGTTTAAACAGGGCCTTTATGGCTCCAAATCAAAGTGTGTCACTCTGTCACACTGGAATGCAGGAATATGTGTACTAAAATACAAAATCTAAGTATTGAGATGAGTACATTACAATAGTAAGAAAAGTAGAACTCAAGTTCATTGTGAAAACTGAGTCGGAAGGATAGCGGTTTCATTCTCACTTGCTTTTTTATACCTGTCAAACATAAAAGGTGAGCTCACACCTCAGCTTCAGTGTGAATTCACATCCTCCAGGAGCTGTCAGAGAGGTTTTGTATGGATATTGTGTGTGTGTGTGTGTGTGTGTGTGTGTGTCTGTCTGCTCCTCCTCCAA
Source organism: Acrossocheilus fasciatus (assembly GCA_036784905.1). NCBI lineage: Eukaryota > Metazoa > Chordata > Actinopteri > Cypriniformes > Cyprinidae > Acrossocheilus > Acrossocheilus fasciatus. Next base: position 14,102,951 of record CM071961.1, read on the forward strand.
ACCCCAGCCTGAGCTCCAGGCTTGTCAGACTGTCTGTTGGTCCTCACAGAGATGCCCATCACCGTCACAGACACTCCAGAGTTTTACCAATATACGGGCCTCAAGCTCAATCTATATGCATACTATGGCCTTCTTGCTTCTTCCTATTGCGTTTATATTCACCTCTGTATCCCAGTGCTACCTTTTGTGTCTTCAAGCACTCACAAAAGACAAGTAACACTTCTAAAAGTGGATAAGCTTTGCGCTGAAGGTCACTGAGGTAACGAGTGAGGTAATTTGACTCTCTGTCAGTCTTTGGATGTCTAAAACATGAATACAACTGTTAAAATATTTATTTATCTGCTTGTTTTAAACCGTTGACTCCAGTTTATTGGTTTTAGCCTGAGAAGACACACTAACAGAATGCCAGTCAACATTTATGGACTATTTGATGCACGTTGCAAACCAAAATCAGCAAGTCCAACCATGGTTTTTCATGTCTAATTGGACAGAATAAGTTGCAAAGTGGACCAGACATTATGCCACTAATTACAGAAATGGCTTTGTGAGATGTCGGCTTTGTGTTTTTGCTGAAACAGTTTGAACTGGCGTATGAGACTTGGCTGGTAATGTGAAGACATACTTTGACCCTCAGACTCCAAGTACAAGTTGCGAACATATCATTTCTGCTTCGCTTTTTAAAAAAGTTTTGCAATCAGTCCACATAATTACAGAGGCACTGTAACATGAACAATTTATGTGTCAGATGTCTCATAAGTCCCGCTATTTAAATGAGCCAGTGGGGGCTGGCAGTGAAGTGTTGATTACCCTCTGTGCATTTTAAAGAGTTTTTTGTCTTGTAGAGTTGTTGGATCTCACAGGGTGATGGGTACATTGCAGTATTCAGACAAATGGTCCCGGGAGCAAATATCAAAGACAATCTGCCAAGTCAACGTTTTCTGGTCCGCACTGTTCCCTCGGAATACTTTCCATAATGTATGACTCTGTTGTTTAGTGAAGAAGGACATAATTTTTGGCTGCAGTGGGAAGGAAAAAGCTACGGTGCAACTTTGGAAAAGCACTCTTAGAACATTTATCATCAGCTTGCAGAATCTACATCCCACAATCGCTCATTTATTTGTTCGTTCGTTCAATCATTCATTTGTTTATTTGTGTGTTCGTTTGTTGAAGCAACAGCACTTTTAAAATATTTATTCTGGAGTAAATAAACTTCATCCACTACTTTGCACCCACAATCACTGATTTGTTTGACTGTTCGTTCGTTTGTATGTTGGTTCATTTTAAAACATTTATCCTGTAGTTGCATAAAACAATCTCAATCTACTTGTTTTGCTCCCACAATCACTCATTCTTTTGCTTGTTTGCTCATATATCTGTTCATTCATTAATTTCTTTGTCTATTCAAGACTTTAAGAACATTTACCCTTGGATTGCATAAAAAATGGTAGGCCTACACTGCAAAAAATGCTTTTCTTACCTAGATTTTTTTGTCTTGTTTCCAAAATTCTTATATCAAGAAGGATTTTCTAGACAAGAAAAAAATTATTGTCTTGTTTTCAGAAAAAAACAAGTCAAAATTAAGTGAGTCAAAATTAAATAATCTGCCAATGGGGTAAGAAAAATAATCTTGTTTTCTGTTTGAAATAAGATTCTTTTTCTTATTTTGATTCATTTGTTGGTGCAACAGCACTTTATGAAAAATGTAGAACATTTATCCTGGAGTTACAAAAAAATAGTTTGTTCATTTGTTTGTTTGTTTATTTGTTTGTGCTACAGCACTTAAAGAACATCTGTCCTGCAGTTTCTCTGCCGCTTTGCTCACACATGTTCACTGATTTGTACGCTCATTCATCTGTTCATTCATTCGTTTGGATAGTTGTATATACAGTACATTCTTTTTTTTGTGCAACACAACTCACAATCTCTCATTCGTCGGTTAATTTGTTCATTCTGTGGTTATTTTATTTATTTGTTTACTCATCTGCCATTTTTTTTGCAGATAGACACCATCGTAACCCTGGGTGGTCTTGGAGGCCGCTTTGACCAGATCATGGCCACAGTGGAGACCTTGTTTCATGCTCAGAAGATGACCGACCTGCCTGTGGTGGTTATACATGACCGTTCTCTGGCTGTCCTCCTCCAAGAGGTAAACACTTCTCTCCCTCTCATTAGCATGTACTAATCAGTGTTTGCACTCGTGTGCTTTTGACATCCTGATTGCGGCACTTAATGATCAATGGTGATATTAAGCAATTAACAACTGCAGAGACACTTTACTGCCTCTTCTGCATTGTTTCCTGTTTGTGCACTTTTGAAAGGTCACAACTCTTGATCCAAAAAAATGCTGAAAGCATTGTCAACATTTTTATTCAACACTACTATATAAAGCAAATAAAGGCATGTGAGAGATGCATGTGTGTATTTTATGATGCTTTAGAGATCAGACCAGCTCATATTTGCACAATAACACTATATAGTACATGACAAGCCCTTGTTTTGAATTTTGCAGACATGTATAGAAAATAGTAAGACATAGTAGTCTTGTCCAACTAATAAGAAACCTTAGAGAATTGCTCTGGCTGCATTACTTTGCATTCTGCATGAGAATATTTAATCAACCGCTGAGGCTCATAGAGAATATAAGACATTGAGATGATTGTGAAAATCTTAATCTATCGGCTCTTGTAATGGGCTAGAAATTTAAATGAATGCATCTCAGTCTATATAAAGATGTCCTTGACTGCTTCAGTCCCTCATAAAGCAGACTTATAAAACATGAATTCAGTTCTATGTCTGTGCAGCACTCATTTACTGCTATTCCTGGCTTTTCAGAGACAGATAAAAATGAGTTTTGAATAATCAAACTTTGAAGTTTGCACAAGGCATGTTTAGATTAAAGTAAAACATTTATAAATAGCATCTAACTTGCCAGATTTAATGGGTGCTAATTATTACTTAAACAATAGTTCTTGGAACATCCAGCCAAGTTATCTGAATATCTGTAATTTTGGAAGCTTCGTCATTCATCTTACTTTTAAGTAAGTGTGTGTGTGTGTGTGTGTGTGTGTGTGTGTGTGTGTGTGTGTGTGTGTGTGTGTGTGTGTGTGTGTGTGTGTGTGTGTGTGTGTGTCGACAACACCACTTTAGAAATGTGATAATTGAAATGATCCCAATATTGGACCAGACTGTTGTCTGTGATGAGAACTGAGAACAGCATTACAAATGGTGGGTTGCCAGTGCCTCTGCAGGTGAGAAAGTTTTAAAATTCAGTTTTTCTGACAGTTTATTTCTCCATTCTTGCAGGTCTGCAGTGGAGGAGCATATATGTGAATTTAGAGTCTCTCTCGGCATAATATTACATTTAGAAACAATTATAAAACCACCAGCTGCCCCAGACTTATTTAAGATAGTTTGCTAATTTGCTTCTAAGTGAACAGGCAGACTTAAGAATGTACTGGCATACTGTATTTCAAATACTCTGAAGTAATACAATAACTTTAGACAGATATTTAAAGGGATAATTCATCCAAAAATGAAAATTCTGTCATTAATTACTCACCTTCATGTCGTTCCAAACCCCTAAGACCTTCTTTCTTCTCTGGAGCACAAGTTGAGATATTTTTGATGAAATTCATGAGCTTTCTGACCCTGCATAGACAGCAACAGAATTACCACGTTCAAGGCCCAGAAAGGTAGTAAGGACATCGTTAAAATAGTCCATGTGATATCAGTGGTTCAACCTTAGTTTTATGAAGCTACAAGAATATTTTTCGTGTGCAAAGAAAACAAAACAACGACTTTATTCAACAATTTCTTCTCTTCACTGTCAGTCTTCAGGGCACGTTCATGACTGTACCACTTACTACCTTTTTGGGCCTTGAACGTGGTAGTTACGTTGCTGTCTATGCAGGGTCAGAAAGCTCTCGGATTTCATCAAAAATATCTTAATTTGTGTTCATTACCCACATCTACTAGATTTTCAAATAGAGTCTCATTCCATTCTATGACCATCTCCTGCTCTTTTGCTCACACTTATAGGGCAGACAGCACCGTCTGAACGTGAACACTGGCTTGGAAGGGAAATGGTGTAGTCTGGTTCCTGTGGGCAGCCCTTGTCTAACCACCACTTCTGGGCTTAAATGGAACTTGGGTGAGTCGCGCGCCTGTAGGCCACAGGTCTGTCCACCCACTCAAACACCAAACACACACTCACACGGACATCCCAGAGGACCGTCTCCCAGTCTGCACCATCCTCTGTGCTCTATTTACATGGCCTGTCCTAGATAGGAGACATTCATTACCCCTGACAGCTCAAATCTCCAGCAAACTCCCACTGATGTTACAGTTGATGCAGTTTGTCAGGCTTAGATTTAGAAAGGGCTCACATTTACATCATTGGGTTTTAGCTTCTCAATAGCATTTGCTTTTCGAATTGTTCATTTTGTTTCATAAAATAAAAATGCTATTTCCTCTAGGAATGGCCTATTGAGAGGAAGGCTCTCAGATTAAACAAAAGAAGAGAAACAAACAGTTTTGAGGACATTGGTTTTGTGCTGTGTACCAGATATACTGCACTGTGCAATCCATCTTTACCTCAATGTTAGACAGTTTTTGCTTCCTTTTTAAATTATATAAAGGAACATGGAGGATTTTTATGCTTTTCTTATATTAAATGTGACGTTTGTGATTGCTGCATGACCAAGATCACCAAAATCTTCCATTGTTCAGACAAACAAATGGTTTGAAGAAACTACACACTTCACCTTTAAGGATCAACTTCACCTTTTCTTTGAAACTGAATCAAACTTTGGTCATCTAAAAGCTTGTCTTTAGTGGTTATGAAGAGTTGTAGCTCTGAGTGGGTGAAAGTGGGCCACCTCCTACGTGCATTAAATGTTAAAGGTGTGCCAAACGACTGCTCTGACTGAAGACATTAGAAGGAATAGTAATGTAGCCCAACTGTTTGCCTTTGATCTGCTAATGCGAGCTGTCAACGAGAATAATCTCTAGCAAGTTTTCTGTGGAGGCCAGGGCTCGTCGTGAAAAAGCAAGCGCCCCTCCTCCTGTTAAATCCTGCAGAGGGCACAGGGGGTGTTGTTGCGGTGGGACTGAAGTGACAGATACATGACTGAAAATTTTTGCCTCATTGTGTACCTGCCATTTCTGCAAAAGGAGAATTTTTCACCCGATTGTGATTGCTCTGGACTATGACCTTTGAACTTGACTTTAAAACAAACAGCTTTAATAAGCTGTTTTACTTTAATAAACACTTTTACTGTAGTACATGATTTGTAAACGAATATATTTTGACGTTTGCATCACATAAGCTCTATATGTATGGCTTTTCTGACATAGTAAACTTGCTCAGTGGCTCACCTGGTACAGCGTTGCACTTGTGATGAGGAGCACGCAGTATGAGCCCTGTGAAACAAGATATAATAAAACAGCTCAAATACTTTCAAATACATTTTAGAGGAAGCAAACTAAAATGGCATGGTTGCTTCAGTAAATGCGTTTTTATCTTTTATCTTTGTTTGCTTTTTAACACTGTCGACTCGATTAGGTTTATGATAGGGTCTAGTGTTGGTGAAACCCTAGTGTTGGATTTTACCTCCGCACACTGGACATGTAATTTTTCAAACTGGCCTAATAAACACAGCAACTAATGTAATAAAAATTTGCCAGATTCATATTAATTTGTTTCAGATAAAAAAACAATTTAATATAATTTTGCAGAAATGTTGTCACAGACCCATTTTTCAAATATGATTGTTAGATGCTTTAAATTTAGTTTTGATTACATGTGGTACAAAATTATTTTTGTTTTATTTTTAAATAATAAAAAAAAACACTGATTGTTCTACAAATTGGTGACATTTTCAAAGTGAAATTTCTAGAAGCTCCATGACAGCTCAGACAGCACTTAAGCCCCATATGCACTTTGAAAAAAAAAAACAAGTAATGAACACAAAAATGCATATTTGTCGCATCTCATGGTGCTGTGTTTATTAGTCTTGTTTTGTCTCATTACACTCAGCTCTTGCCCAGACTCCCTTGAGTCTTGAGTGTGATAACGAGAGAAACATTTTCTGAGAGATAAACTACCAGTAATCACTTTTGTAATTTCCTGTATGAGTTCGAATAATTCTGCCTTTGGGGTTTTAGAAAAATCTAGTACAATGGAGACCAGTTTCTGGGTAGGCCCTGTTTTTTATTTGTAATAGTAAATATAATAGAAATGCATCACAGTAGATTATTTCTTTAATTTTAGCAGATTATTAGTTTTTGAAAATCCAGTTTTAGTCACTCACTCTGGATAACGCATTTACAAGCTACAGAAATGAGCTTTATTAAACAGATTTACCAAACTAGTTAATACTTACTCTGTTTAATCTTTGTAAGCAGTATTGATGATCCAAACATATGAAGATGATGATGATCCAAACATATGTCTATTGTATATTGGAACCATTTTAATATGTTTAAAAATGTGATTTGCTGGGATGGCAAGAAACATTTGTCATTATAATAATAATTTCTAATTATTATCAATGTTAAAAAAACAATTGTGCTGCTTGCTTAATATTTTTGTGGAAGTCAAGATTTTTTTCGGAGTGTCTATTTACACTTAGTGCAAATAGCCCGCCTTGTTGGCAGAGGCTATTTATACTAACTCCGCTCACCGACATGTGATTGGGATAGTCGACATTATAAAGACAGCTATGAATAATCAGCTCCAGTGGCGCAGATAATAAAGCGTGTGCTAGGGTCTTTTTGACGAGATCGACCTGGGTTCGAACCCACCTTCTGCCAAACTTTTTATTTTCTCCCTTTTCAAATCTTATATCACATTGTAAAGGCATTTATTTTCGGTAAAAATTAAGGAAATAACCAAAAAGTTGAAAATAAAGTATTGGGTAGGGTTAGGGTAGGTGTAGTAGCATCCATTTAATAATTTGAATTAAAATGATAATTTACACTCAATACGTTATTATTGCAAACTGTTTTATAATGTAATACAATACTGAAGTACAGATAATTGCCACTATTTGCAACAAGTAGTATTAATAACAGAAAATCTTGATATTTACACTTAGTGCAAATAGCCGCTGCAATTTTTTTTTCAGTATTATTAGATGAATAAGAAATTTTAAAAGAACTTTTGAAATAGAAATCTTTTGTAACAATGTAAAGGTTTTGACTGTCACTTTTGATCAATTTAATGTGTCCTTGCTAAATAAAAGTATTAATTTCTTTCAAAAGAAATGATTTGCTTTGCAACTTTGTAAAAGCTCAATTCACTTAAAACATTTGACTTTTCTCTCACCTTTTAATTATTCCTGTATTTTGTGGATTAATCATAACCACAGAAGTGTTTACTTGCACATTAGTGAATGTTTCCAGATAACAAGTGCAGAAGTGTGAGTTTATCTTCTCACAATAGCCTGAGGCAGATGTACAGTTAAGTTCAACGTAAGAGAATTCCGCATGTTTTGACTGGAGTTACTCCATCCAATGCCTCCTCCTGGGAAAAAGACCTGCCAAGACACTTAACCTTAAGCAACTTAACCACCAGCAGCTAGATGACACTTATAACCCTCATAAACAGCGCTCATACACACACATAAGGCATGGCAGATTTGTGTATGTTGAGAGGAGTTCCAGCGTATGTGTTTATAAAACCTTTGGGAATATATTAATGAATGCATAACAGAAAAAATACCAGGGTGAGGTAATCATGATGAGCTGCCAAGGAGAAGCACCACAGCTCATGTGTTACAGTTATTTGAGATAACAAGCCACGAAGTATTCAGCTACACTAAGGGCATGACTGCTGTTTTCTCTGAAAGTGTTGACCTGCTCCTACTCAAACTGAAAACTGAGAGCTTACAGTTTTACATTTGGTGTTGAATGTAGAATTAATAGGCTGTTGACCTCAATGCTCAGTCCATGAGAAAGACAAATTAATTAATTTTGCCATTAGCCATATTTTCTTTAATATTTAATGCATTTATGATGTGTAAATATTGAATAGTAATATTTACCTGCATAAAATTTAGTGGATTTTCTTTGAAGACTTTGTAAACTTACTGTTTGGAAAGTTTAAGTTTGCTGTCTATTAAGACTAAGTACTATGCCATACTATGAATTTCATATTGTTGCATCTTCTATGAGTTTTGTGGCTAGGGAAATACACAAGCCCTTGCGATTTGAAGAATTTAATTTGCGTTTTAGCTCGAAGCATGGTGACTTATGGGGACGTGTAAATAATTGCTAATTAGAATTCATAACTGCTTTAGTTCCATTTAGTGCTTTTAATGAAGTCTATTCTAAGTTGTTGTGTTTAGTGATTAACGTTCACTTGTAGTGTTCTAATATAGATTTTGGTCACTTGATAGAAAAAAAAAACTAGCTTGTGGGAAAAACTGCAGATGACAAAGTGTACTGAAAAAATGTAGTTCCGTTTGTAGCATCTAAGTTTGTAACTAAGTGTTCCACATCTAAAGGCCCTGTCACACCAAGGACAGTAAGTGTAATGATAACTGTACCTAAAACGTTTTAATAATCATTGTAATTCTAATTCCGTTGTGTTTTGTGGCTTGTTTCCATTGTGTTGCGGCTTGTTTCTGTTGTGTTGTGTTAATTTTGTTTTGTTGTGGCTTGTTTCCGTTGTGTTGTGGCTTGTTTCTGTTGTGTTGAGTTCATTTTGTTTTGTTGTGGCTTGTTTCCGTTGTGTTGTGGCTTGTTTCTGTTGTGTTGTGGCTTGTTTCTGTTGTGTTGTGGCTAATTTTGTTGTGTTGTGGCTTGTTTCCATTGTGTTGCACTAATTTCATTGTGTTGTGGCTTGTTTCCATTGTGTTGCGGCTAGTTTCCATTGTGTTGTCGAGATTTCATTATGTTGCGGCTTGTTTCCTTTGTGTTATGGAGATTTAGTTGTGTTGTCTGCACTACTGGGCCACCGTAAAAGGTCCCTTACGGTTGCCAAAAATATAACCTTTGGGTTTTTGTTATTAAAAATAAATAAGCAAGCCCAGCTCAGGTGACAAAAAGTAACACAAAAGTAATCTAATGCACTACTTTTCATAAAAAGTTATGTAATTAGTTACTTTTTATGGAGTAATGCAATATTGTAATGCATGACTTTTAAAAGTAACTTTCCCCAACACTGCTCATAACAATAACTGTATCTATACATTATTAATAATCATTGTAATTCTATGAGTATGGGGAAGTCCAAATAACAACTTTAACGAAAACAGAGGAACAATGTCATTGGAATCCTTTTCAGAATTATTTTTTCTAGCCGAACATTCATAGCCAATCAGAATCCATCCCATATGTAATAAATATATAACAATATATAATAAAAAGAATGTTATTTTCTGTTGGTGTGAATGCTAGTTTGTTATATAGTTATTATTGTAGTTATCTTTCGTAATGTGAATGAAGCCTGTATTAAATAATTTGAAAAAGCTGTTGAACTAGTTACTAAAAACTAATCAATTTAATGAAATCCACATATGCGGAATTGTTTTGAAAACAAGATTTTAAAAGAAAATAGAGATTTTGTTTGACAAGTAAATGTTTCTTAAGAGAGCAGAAGCATTTCTCCTCATGCAACGGAGGCGTTTCTGCCGCGGCTGAGTGATTCACTAGAGCTTTTAACTCTAGTGTTGTTCTCTAGTGGACTTCGGGGTTAGATCCTCATAGCGGCGCTCATTCAAACTTTTTGATTCAGCTATTGTAGCACAGGCCAGAATATTGCTTCCCTCCTCTTCAGCAGCACCTCTGCAAATGATGGCACTTGCAACAGAAGCCCTGCTAACCTTAAGATTACGACACATCCAGTGCAAAGCGATGCTGTAGAGACCCTTCAGCTCAGATGGTCAAGGCTCCTGCTGCCTTACTGGATACGATTTTTGTGTCCGATGAAAAGCATGCTTTTTGTAAGAGATGTCATTGAAGGCAGTGTCTTCCCAGAGGTTATGGCTAATTCATTAAAGGCTGTTTAATGGACGCCCGCTGTGGCCCTGAGTGATTTAGGGCCTCAGACTCTCATTCTTGGTAATAGCAGCAGAATGGGATGACTTTACGGCCCATTACTATTCTGCTCCCTTGATGTTGCTGTAGGGGTAGATATCAAGGCCAAATATTAAAGTTAGTCATCAGGCCAGGGAAGGAGAACATTTCGAGAGGGTAATCACGACGGTATTTTGATTTTTGACAAGAACTTTGTAGAGCACTTAAAGGGAATCTCGCCAGCACCTGAAGAGACTTATAAAATTTATACCAGCTCAGTCATGTAGCGCTGCATGTACTGTTCAAATTCACTTTGATGAGCCTTTGAAAACAGCTGATGCTGATGCACCTCAGATCATTAAAATTAAGCGACTATATTTTGCGTTTTTAAAGTCCCATGGCAGATGATGAGTTTGCTTGACATTTTGTCACTGTTTTGTTGTTTAGTGTGCTTTTTAACCGCTTGTCATACTGAAAAAGAATTTTTTGAAGCTACTATACCTTAACAAAATAAAGTAACAACAGCAACCCTTTTAAAAACATCTTACTGAAGCCTTACTCACCCAAAGCTGTTTTAATATACGTATTAAATACAGTCAGGTCCATAAATATTGGGACATCAACACAATTCTAACATTTTTGGCTCTATACACCACCACAATGGATTTCAAATGAAACGAAGTGCAGACTGTCAGCTTTAATTTGAGGGTATTTACATCCAAATCAGGTGAACGGTGTAGGAATTACAACAGTTTGCATATGTGCCTCCCACTTGTTAAGGGACCAAAAGTAATGGGACAGAATAAAAAAATCATAAATCAAACTTTCACTTTTTAATACTTGGTTGCAAATCCTTTGCAGTCAATTACAGCCTGAAGTCTGGAACGCATAGACATCACCAGACGCTGGGTTTCATCCCTGGTGATGCTCTGCCAGGCCTCTACTGCAACCGTCTTCAGTTCCTGCTTGTTCTTGGGGCATTTTCCCTTCAGTTTTGTCTTCAGCAAGTGAAATGCATGCTCAATCGGATTCAGGTCAGGTGATTGACTTGGCCGTTGCATAACAGTCCACTTCTTTCCCTTCAAAAACTCTTTGGTTGCTTTTGCAGTATGCTTTGGGTCGTTGTCCATCTGCACTGTGAAGCGCCGTCCAATGAGTTCTGAAGCATTTGGCTGAATATGAGCAGATAATTTTTCCAGAAACACTTCAGAATTCATCCTGCTGCTTTTATCAGCAGTCACATCATCAATAAATACAAGAGAACCAGTTCCACTGGCAGCCATACATGCCCACGCCATGACACTACCACCACCATGCTTCACTGATGAGGTGCTATGCTTAGGATCATGAGCAGTTCCTTTCCTTCTCCATACTCTTCTCTTCCCATCACTCTGGTACAAGTTGATCTGTCCATAGGATGTTGTTCCAGAACTGTGAAGGCTTTTTTAGATGTCGTTTGGCAAACTCTAATCTGGCCTTCCTCACCAATGGTTTACATCTTGTGATGAACCCTCTGGTGAAGTCTTCTCTTGATTGTTGACTTTGACACACATACACCTACCTCCTGGAGAGTGTTCTTGATCTGGCCAACTGTTGTGAAGGGTGTTTTCTTCACCAGGGAAAGAATTCTTCGGTCATCCACCACAGTTGTTTTCCGTGGTCTTCCGGGTCTTTTGGTGTTGCTGAGCTCACTGGTGCGTTCCTTCTTTTTAAGAATGTTCCAAACAGTTGTTTTGGAATCTCTCTGATGGGTTTGTTTTGTTTTTTCAGCCTAATGATGGCTTGCTTCACTGATAGTGACAGCTCTTTGGATCTCATCTTGACAGTTGACAGCAACAGATTCCAAATGCAAATAGCACACTTGAAATTAACTCTGGACCTTTTATCTGCTCATTGTAATTGGGATAATGGGGAAATAACACACACCTGGCCATGGAACAGCTGAGAAGCCAATTGTCCCATTACTTTTGGTCCCTTAACAAGTGGGAGGCACATATGCAAACTGTTGTAATTCCTACACCGTTCACCTGATTTGGATGTCAATACCCTCAAATTAAAGCTGACAGTCTGCAGTTAAAGCGCATCTTGTTCGTTTAATTTGAAATCCATTGTGGTGGTGTATAAAGCCAAAAATGTTAGAATTGTGTCGATGTCCCAATATTTATGGACCTGACTGTATTCTTATTATATATATATTAGGGCTGTCAGTCGATTCACATTTTTAATCCAGTTAATTGCATGATGTGGTGATTAATCACAAATTAAATTTAGCTGTGAAAATACCCCCAAAAGATAACTTAAAGCCATTGTTGTGTTAAATGAGAAAAGTATAGAGTAGAAGATATTACAAAAAGTAGCTTTAGAAATATTTTATTTCATTCAACATAAAATGTATTACATATAAACGTTTATGCTACAACAGCCTAATATAAACTATGGAACATAAAAGATTCTTTGAGAAACATATTAGTATTTTTTGTTCATACATTGAAAGTCATTGTTAACCAAAACAGCTTGGTTACCAACAGTCTTTTTCTTCTGGTGGCCAACATTCTTCATTATTTTCTGTTATGTTTCCTAAAAGAATGTAAGTGGTAGAGGTTTGAAATAACATGAGGGTGAGTAAATGATGACAGAATTGTTCTACTTGGGTTAACTATCAATTTTTTCAATTAAATGATACGCAAAATAAGAAACTAAAACTGCCAGTAGTTGGTGGTATATGTCTTATGAGTAAGTAATTTAGTCAGTCATTCAATTTGTTCAAACTGCTGATTCATTTATGAAGTAAGTAAATGACTCTCTTTATGAATGGGCCATTGAATCATTGGTTCGCCCAATTCGTTCAAACGCAGATTCATTCAGAAACTAAAAATCACCGCTGCGTTGTTAAGAAACGCACAACAGTTCTACTGTGGCTTTATAGGTAATATTTTCGTTTAGCAAAATTGAGCAAGAATAATATTGTAGCCTATCTAAAATATAACTAAATAAACTTCTTATTTACTGAACTGTTGTTTAAAATCACATTTGCTGATCGGGACAAAAACAGCACTGGTGTGATATTGCTCTCACTGCTTGTATGATATCGCTTATCATTTAAATTTCATGTAACTTATACAGGGGCATTTTTTGCCCCAATATCTTAAATTTGAAGGGCACATAACTGCATTTTATAGGCTACATCATGCAGTGATGACACCCTGCGTCATGTTTCTGAACAGTATGAAATGTAAGATGATGTACAGGTCTTGGGCGGTGCGAGTGCCATTTTTTATAAAGAAATATTTTAGACGTAGAATAGTTGTCAGTGGGGTGTTTTTACAGAAGATCGTTCAAAGTGAATATTTATTGTGATTACTGTGGTTAAAGCGGGGCATTTATAGCTTTGCTGTCAGATTTCAGTTATTACCATAAAGACCTCTGAAGGACAGAATCTATTTTTTTTCATCGCAGGTAGATGAAAGGACAGCTTGTCTCCTTTTTGCTTCATAACGTTACAGTTGAAGCACTGATGGCAGATGGAGTATTCTGACGATGTTTTTCATACTTTTCTGGACCTTGATAGTGTAATTTACTATGCAGTCAATGGGACAGTCACAAGCCTCCTGGTGTTCATCCAAAATATCTTAAATTGTGTTCCGAAGACGAACAGAGCTTTTACGGGTTTGGAACGACATGGGGGTAAGTCATTAATGACAAAATTTTCATTTTGGGGTGGAGTATCCCTTTAACATTGTCATGTACATTACCATGCAAATCCCTCTGAGAGATGTCATGACAAAACTAAATTTATTATAGTAAAAATATATATAATTCATATAACAAAGTAGCATGTAACTAAATATTCTGCTTTAAAAAAAGACCTAAAATCATTTGTTTTGATTCAGTTCATTTACATGAGCTGTTTGAATGAACTGATTCATTAGAATGAATAAGACTTGTTACTAGAAAGGCTACACTATTTTGGAAACACTACTTAAAAATGTAGTAAAGTTTTGCTAATTAGTTGCATCTCACTGTATTGGTATGCTAATCACACTGTTAGCCTTTTCTGCTAACTTTCCCCTTTACACTGTTAGGTTGAATTTGTGTTTCTTTGTTGAGGGAGGATTAAATCTGCAGGTAGGGGAAGCAGAAAATTAAGGGACACTGACAGACTTCCTTCTGTTCGTGTGAAGATGTCACACTGTTCTTCTCAGAATGCCTCAGCATGTGTTTGTGTAACTGAGAGTTTTATAGGATGGGCAAACTTGACATTTCGACCATTTGAAAGCTAATGCCACACACTTTTTCAAGTGAAAATAATATTACTTTCTTTTCCTTCAAGTGAAAAATTTTAGTGCTGTTATGATGACAATGTCATTACTTTCCCAACAGGAAATAAAGAGACGTTATATAACTCTCAAAATTGTTGTACACATGCTGTCCTCTGCACAACAGTAGTGGTTGTCTGTGTTAGTTATGAAGGCCTTGAAAGTGGGTCACTGTTTTATAACATACTGTAATATGCCGTTTTGCTCTATGTTTACCATATAATAGATCTGGACTGTCTTCCGGACTGAAACCGTGTTACGATCCCATAAGATAAATTACCATAAACATCTCAGCGGGGTGACGTAGAATAGTTGTTGGTGGGGTGTTTTTACAGAAGATCGGTCAAAGTGAATATTTATTGTGATTACTGTGGTTAAAGCGGGGCATTTATAGCTTTGCTGTCAGATTTCAGTTATTACCATAAAGACCTCTGAAGGACAGAATCTATTTAGTGTTTTTTTTTTTTCATCCATCGGAGGTAGATGAAAGGACAGCTTGTCTCCTTTTTGCTTTTATTCACTATCTCTCTTTTACTCGCTCTCCTTCTCATCACCTACTCTCTCTCTCTCTCTCGTTTTGTATTGTTCTTTAGCTTTTCTCTCAGCCAGCCAGTGTCTCAAAGTAGAGAATAAAAATTGTCTGAGGGGAAGTCAAGTGAGTCTTCAACAGGAAGCATGGCTTGCAGACCTGGAAATAAAATTATAAATCATCACTAAATTTGGCTGTATAAAATAAAATAAAAAATCAGTTATTTTAAATAAAAATAACTTTATTCAGTTATTGTAAATAGAAATATTGTAGAAAAATATAAATGTAAAGTCGGCAACACCAACGCTCCAGAAGTATCAAAAACTTTATTTAAAAATTTAAATAATGAAGATGAAGATGTCTGATGAAGAGCCTGCGTTCTCGACACATCACACACTATGCGAAAGTTTTTTAAATATTTTTTTTCGGAGCTTTGGTGTTGCCGACTTTACATTTATATTATTCTGCTTGTGTTTCAGTTGAGAACCCATTTGAGATTGATATTTGTTTGCTTTTTGTCAAAAACAAATATTATACTGATTTGACAATATTTCTATATTTTATTTTATTTTATTTTATTTAGAAAGCTGCTGTGTAATAAGTGTACAGTCAGCTGAACTGTATTCCCTTTTAGCAGCTTTAGAAGTATAAAATATTAAACTAATAACAAAAAAAGCCATTTTAAATGAAAATATTAATTTAAACAATAGTTTAAAATTGCCATGTAAAAATACATTGTACAGTAAGCTGGATTATATTCCCTTCAGACAGCCTTTAGCAGTATAAATTATAATATATAAAGTATAAAAAAAACAATAATAATCTGTTATTTTACATAAGACATTTTTTTTTTTACTCAAATCAAAGAAAAGTTTATTTATTTATTTATTCATTCAGTTATTTATTTATTTTTTTACAATGTAATAAACAATGGTTTCTATTCCCAGCTTGTAACAGCATAAAATAATGAACTAATAATAAAATAACCCATTATTTTAAATCAATAAATGAACAATGCTTTTTAAAATAAATAAATAATATGATTATTACTGAAAATATTTTATTTATTTATTTATTTATTTATTTATTTGGTAAGTAAGTAAATAAGTATACTCTGTAATAAGGCATAATGTAACTGGCAGTTCAGGCAATACAAGACTTCATCATGTGGTCAATTAAAAAAATATATTTGTTATTTTATTTTTATAAAATTATTATGTATTTTCCTGACTACCCATGCAAAAAATAAAATTTATTTTTTTGTAATAGGCAGGTACCAGGCCAGCAAGAAAAAAAAACAAAAAAAAAACACTTATTGTTGAGCCCTGCCTCACACATAAATTTACACACATACAGCATTTGTGTACATGACAAGAAGCCCATTCTCTCACTTCTTAAGTCGCTATGTACAGCAGTTCATCTGTCTCCCCTTCTAAAGCAAAAAACATGGAGATTGTAGGTTGGAAGTCGTGAAGCTCATTCGTGTGGAATAATGGCTCTCAGATACCACTACTCCAGCTCCGGCAGATCGACCAGCATCAGGGACTGACCACATAGAGGAAAGGCATGCAAACATTAGCCATTCTTGTGTAGACAGGGGGTGCATGGCTGAAAACATTAGTATAGATGTAAGAGGGAAATTGAGACACATAGGAGCTGTCTCTATGTGTGCAAGTCGCACGTATGAAATGAGAGAGTGCTGGGGAGGAAATAGAAGCGAAGGCCATTTACGAAAGAGGATTTATATTCCCTGCACAGATGGACACAGGAACAGCTATTCTCATGGCATGCTGCGGTGATATTTTACCAAGACGTAAAACCTCTGTTTTTGTAGGTGGCACTAAAGATTAGCACTATCTCCATGGTGAAAGTGTGAGATGTGTTATGTGAAAAAATAAATGATGCATCATGTAGAGCTGTAGGCTAATCAGACTCAATCAGCCAATTTTAGCTAATTAAAGTGCATATTTGATCATGTCTTATCCAATCAGATGTATTTGTGCAAAATCACTTAAATGTAGGCAAATTAAGTTTTTTGTGCTGAAAAAAAATGAGCCACAGTGGATGAAAACTCAGACGCTAACTTCAAAAACATGATGAATACCAAATCTTTAAAGAATGCACAAAAATATGCTTTTATTCTACCTGCTTAAAGTGTTGTCCTTCATTTATCCCTGCTTCATTGTGTCTCATCTGTTCAGATATTATAGGTTTATACCAGAGGTGGAAAGTAACTACTTATATTTGTTCTACTTTCTCTCTTGAGTATAATTAAATTGTGGTACTTTTACTTTTACTTGAGTAGAATAAAACTAAAGTATTCAACTTCGCTACATTTATTTTTCATCAAAAGTACAAAGTACAATAAAAAAAAATAGACAAAGGAGGCGCCGATTGAGAAACAGAGCGAGCCGGCGTTTGATGGGCACTTTTCAAACTTCTGGGGTGGAGCCCTGCGCTTCAGCCAATAACAGACAGGTCTGTCTCGGGTGCAAAACCATTCAAAACTTCCAGTTCAGCTGGGGGGCGGGGCGTTCAAACCGTGCTTTGCTTTGACTGTCAATCACCAACATTGTCGTTTTGAATAGTGTTTCAATATTTTAGTGAATGTGAGCTATGCTCTGATTTTAAATAGTAATTTTGTCAGCTCCTGAAATGGGTAAGACCGTTGATATTACCAGAGCACACAGCAGCATAAGCAAATAGAAAACTCGGTTGATAGAAGCACAGTTATTGCATGGATGGAGCAAGAACAATTAAAGTGTCTAAAATACATGAACAGTTCAGTTGAATGGTAAAAATCGCCCTCTTTAACAGTGCAGTTAAACTAAATGTACAAACCTCAACATTAATAACAAGATTTAAATAAGAGAGCATACATTTTAACGTGCGTCTGGCTGATAGATCAACCATGATTTATCTGTCAATCAGATGCATTTTAAATCACTTTTTCTGTGTGCGTGCTTTGGATGTGTATGCACATGGGTGAAGAAACGAGATGTACTGAAACAATTTCTTACTATAGTGAAACATAACAGAGCGCTGAACACTCTCCACGTGGATATGTTACGGCGCAGGACGCGCCTATTGGGAGGGGGGGATAATGTCAGGGTTCTGGACTCTGTGTTCTTTGTTTTTCCCCTGTCCTTCCTGAGTTTCCTTATTTGGTTATTTTCCTGTTCTTGTTAAGTTAATTGATTATTCCTAGCACCTCTTTCAGTTTGCCTTGATCACCTCCCATGTGTTTATAAGTCCTAAGTTCTCCCTTAGTCTTTGTCCATTCACTCGTCTTTTTACGTTGTGTTTCCCGTCTGGCTATATTTGTCTTTTGATTTAATAAAACAAAGAAAAGTTACTTAACTGCTGTCTCCTACGTCCTTCCCGCTGCACACACCGTGACACAATACTTTTACTTAAGTACAATTTCTTAGTACTCTTTCCACCACTGGATTATACACAAAAACCTTGTATGCAAGCAAAATCTTGAGTGTTTACTTCAACATACAGCTTTCTCAATCCTGAACATTGTCAAATCAAATTCCTTCTGCTTTCACCAATGATCATTTGAGTAAATTGCTCTGTGAATTGCACTGGCTCTATTTGTGCCAAGTTCAGTATCTTTTGAGCACAAGGAAAAGCTAATTTTTCTCTTACTGGGAGTTTTAAAGGGAAAGGTAAAGGTGTTTTTTTTTTTTTTGATGTGTATCACTTATGTAAAATGATTATATTTAAATTGGATTTCTGCTCTGTATTGTTGTTCAGTGTCCTGTTTAAATGCCTGTGATGCTGAAGAAAAAAATGTTGGAGAAGCAACTTTTACTTACTGTACTTTTAATTACTGTTTATTTAAAGGGGATGATCTGTTTTTAAATACGTACTATAACTTTCAAATGATATAATTTCTATAATTAAATAAAAGCCATATTGTTTGACAAAAACAGTTAAGCTCACTCTAATTTATATAACTTGGAATTGGACGTCTTATTGCTGGAAAAGCTACAATGTTTTGAAAATACTCCTCACCAGATGTAGTAAAGTTGGTTGCTTTGCAACTTTTAAATGCCTCACTATATTGAAATGTCTACTAATCATACGGTTAGCCTTTACTGCTTACTCTCCCCTTGACATTGTAAGGTTGTATTTGTATTTGTGTTTCTTGGTTGAGGGAGGATTAAAGTGGAAGCAGAAAATTAAGGGACACTGACAGACTTCCTTCTGTTCATGTGAATCTTTAAAAGACGTCACACTGTTCTTCTCAGAACGCCTCAGCGTGAGCTTGTATAGGACGGGCAGAACATGACATTTAGACCATTGAAAGCTAATGCCACTTACTGTTCATAGTAAAAATAGGAGTGTTAAAGGGAAAGAAGAAGAAAATTGTATTATATTCAGTATTATGTGTATCATTTATGTATTTAAATTGTACTTCCATCCCAATTTCATGATATGATTTGTATGAAAACATAGTTTTTTAAAAATCATGAAGGCCCACCACTAAAATAACCCTCAGTGAACAGAATTATTATTTTTTTAAATAAGATTGTACAAATTCACCACGAATTTGCCAAAATGTAAAATATATTTAGAGTATATTGGTAATTCTTAAGCAGATCTTTTTGAAAAAGGTAGCCCTAAAATGATAAATTACTAATTTTTATAATATAAATATTAGTAATATTATAAACATTATAATATAAAAATTATAGTAATATAAATTACTAATTATTACTAATATTTATATTTAAAATTTCACAATAGTTTTTCCAAACTTGTTCTGAAACAAGTTCTGAAAGCAAGAATTCACATATTAATTAAATACTCTTAATCATATTAATTTTTATGAATACACACGTGTTTAGTTTTGTATGTCATTTTGCGCTGATTCTTAAACCAGCATTTTTTGTGGTGATTGTTACTTGTTAAAGCTGTTCTCCTTTTCTGAAAAGTGCCCAAAAACTCTCTTAAACCAGCCAACAGACCAGCCTTATTTTCGGCCGATCAAAGCATTTTTACATCAAGTTTAACATGTTAGACCTAAAAGAAAGTGTTACGGAAATTATACATCCAATTGTTTGGCTTTTTGAGACCCAAATACAGCAATTTGTGAACCTTTTTGAGCCAGTAATCAACTTTTGCATGGCAAAATTTCTTTGGAGAGCATAAAAGTCTAGTTTATAAGGTTATCACTAGAATGTAGTCTCTATTGCTCTTGTGATGGACAAGAAAACATAGTGTTACGCTCTCTGGCTTTCATTCTTTGATGCGTCCTCTAAAAATAGTCCTTTTTTGTCAATACAGGCCAAAACAACCCAACTTCATTGATTTTGGTGTTTTGTCTGCTGAGAAAAGCTGGGGGAGGAGATAACGGAAAGGTTGGCCTTTGATACTTTATAGTGTGATCTGACCAACAGGTCCACTGAGACCAAGTGAACGTGTACAGGCTGTGGAGTGTTTTTAAAAGGGTCATTTGAAGGTTTTCTTTTAGTGTCGTGGTTATAATAGGCTGGTTTCTGGCATGATGGCGGTGACCCTCTTTCTGTCGATGGCTCTTTTCGGTATAGTCTGTGCTCCACAAAATACAACCCATACTTTGGGAATTGAGAAGCCGATTAAAGACGTTTTCATGGATCAAATTATGTTGATGGGTTTATAGGATTTTGGAGGTAAAGCAGGTTTGCCGTAATCACCCTACAGCTGGTTGACTTTCCAGGTCATCTGTTAAAAAGTGAGAATGAAATTCAATATTTTCTAATAAATGATCAAACTGCTGCGTATACTTCACTCCGGGCTGCTCATGTAGATGCTAATCTAACTGTCATAATATATATGAAAATTTATGGAGTGCAGATCAAAGTCAAACTCAGGAAAGAGGATTGTTTTTGTAATTAGTCTCCTTCCTTTTAATTTTAATTAAAAACAGCTCAATGCCAAACTCTTTGGAAAATCACAATAATCTGCATAATGCATTTTAAAATGCACACTCACTCACACATGTTTTCTGGGATATGACTATTTTTGTTTTGAATTCTTAATTCCGTTAAATATATTTTTATTTTATTTCTAATTATTGTCAAGCAATTTGCATATAGATTTCACTCTGTCATTGTTTGGTTTAATTTTTTTTTTTTTCATTTCAGTTTATTCAGCTTTTTTAGTTATGTTATTTGTCAAGGTGCTGTCAAATGATTAATCACGATTAATTGCATCCAAAATAAAAAAAATTGTTTACATAATATATGTGTGTGTACTGTGTATCTTTATTATGTATGTATAAATACACACACACGCAGGTATATATTTAAGAAAAATTGTATATTTGTATATGAAATATATTTATGTATAATACAAATTATATAAATATATACATGTAAATATTTTCAAAATATATACATGCATGTGTGTGTATTTATATATACATAATAAATATACACACTACACACACATATATTATATAAACAAAAACTTTTATTTTGGATGCGATTAATCGCAATGAATCGTTTGACAGCACTAATATATATATATATATATATATATATATATATATATATATATATATATATATATATATAATAGTATATGTCAAGCAAACTGCAGTTGGGTTGTTTTGATTTAAGTAATAATAACTTAAACAAAAACAGGTAATTTACAAAATTAAAGTTCATTGAAAGTATGTTTTTTCATATTAAAAGTTTGTTTTATAGCAAAAGAAGATAACTCCAACAGTCGTTTTTTGGCAAAAGCAGATAACTCCACATTTCATGTTTTAGAGTTTAAAAAAAACACTCCTTTAATCTCTGTAATCTCCTCAGATGACAAACGTTGTGATCATAAACTGTATGGATGTGATTACACACAATACACAGAGCTTTTCCCTCACCATTGTAACGCGCTGCTTTTGCAAGGCTCCGTGTAAACGTTTCAGCTTTTATTTTCCTTTTACGCCCTGAAGAAGATATAACAGGTTCATCAAATTCGTTGAAATTATCCATCCTCGATCACATTTAGTCAGCTTTGACGAAACTCCTCTCAGCTAGCACGTCTTTTCAAAGTGAAAGTAGCCTTGTCACCTGACAAGCATGCTGATTCGCTAAAATGGACTTATCGGCTTCTGTTCAGAAACAATGGCACTTGTCGGCTTCTGCAGTAAAACATGAACTCGCGATGCCTTGAAAGTGGACAACACCGTCTTTTTTAACAAATCAAAAAAAAAAAAAATTTATTTAATTATGTATAAGTTAAGTTTAGTTAAATATATATATATAACAAATATTTAGTTAAGTTGGATATTTAAGTTATCTCAACAAATTTTAAGTTGTTATAACTAATTACATCAACATATTTTACAGTAGTTTCAGTTTTTCCTAAGTTTTTATTTCAGTTTTCTACATAAGAAAATGTTTTTGTTTTTGTTTTCATTTGACCTTTCATAAACGGTAATAACACTGAAGTGAAGTGACTTGTGGCCAAGTATGGTGACCCATACTCTTTGTGCTCTGCATTTAACCTGTCCAAAGTGCACACACACACCGTGAACACACACCCGGCGCAGTGGGCAGCCATATTGCTGCGGTGCCAGGGGAAATTGTTAAATTTCTGTGGTGTTCATGTTAAAATCTTATTTGTTTTTCTGAAGCAGGAAGGAAATAGGGAAAAGGCCTTGTTCAGTCAGGGAGAAAACCATTTTAAATCATTTCATCTGAAATCATAACCTCTCCGCCTATGACGATAATAAAAACAAATGAGCTGCCCACTCGGGTTTCAGGGTCACATAGGAAAACGATCAAAGATTACAAAGCACACCCGTGTTGGTGAATCAATACGCTGTCGTAGGTAAGGCCAGATAGTTCAGAGATATTGGTTAATGCCATTAGCTTGCATGGGCGTAGGTCAAAACAGGACAAATACTAGTTATAACTGACAAAATAAACTAACTGAAATTGCATGTCATTATTTTGTGGCACATCAATTTCGGGGAAGGTGTCGTAGATGCAATTACTTCCCCACAAATGGTCTTCCCATTGCACAAAAAGCTTCTTTTGAGGTCTTGAAAGATGTCAGGTCTCTTAATGGAACAATGCCTGACAAAGCATCCTGCTCTACATTCTCATTTGCATATCAGAATGACTGTGAGTGGTGAAAGAGCTTCAATTCCATCAAAAATCGGCTGACAGGTTTTGTTCAGATCAGGAAAGAGCAGACTCTCTCTCTCTCTCTTTCTCTCTCTCTCTCTCTCTCTCTCTCTCTCACGCTCACAGTGCGATGACAGTAATTCAAACTGGGCTAAATGCAATCCCACATTATGCTCACAGTTAAGGTAAAGTGAGCATGACTCAGCAGGTTTTAAAGCGCACCATAACTCTGATTGTTAGAGCGTCTGGGAAGCAGGCAGAGCTTTTTAATATTAAGCTGTCAAACGGATAACGGGGCGAATCCCCAGCAAGAATGACTTCAGAGAGACTCGTGCTTGTAGGAGTCCCAGAAGTGTCTTTTCCCATTTCACTAATGTGCTCCTTAGCCCTATGAGACACAACTTCGTTGCTGTGAATTTTAATGATGCTTTTAGGGGTTGGGAAATGTGTAAAGAGAAAAAAAATGAGACGGGATCAAAAAAAAACAATGGATGTCAAAAGTCGGTTGAGAAATCTGAGCCTGGGGCTGAAGAAAATCCTTTGAAATTACAAATACTGGTTGGTTTGCACTTCTGTGTGCATAAGCTTTGGAGGTGTTAGTGGTTTTGTGAGTTTAAAGAGACGGAACAGAGCCTCTTTTATCCAGTTCAAGACATTTAAAACAATCATCGGTGTCCTGCTTTCATAAAAGCGCTTTGAATGACATTGGCAGCACTTTCCAGAGTAAATACTCAACTCTAGGAGCTGCTTTGCAGTGCTTAAGATTTCATCTTTTAATCATGATGTCTTTTAATATCACTGTGACGTCGTCACTTGAAAGTACTGAGGTGGTTTAGCCAAAACACATCCTTCTCATGCCTTAGTCACTGTCATTAAAATACAGCCCTATTGAAATGACTCAGCGCACATCACTTCCTGTCCTGCTTCTAGTCTCACTTTGGTAAAATGGATGTTGATCTAACTTAGTTTTTGTGTGCCTGTATTAAGGGGAGACACTGCAGGCAAAAACACTGTTTTTTCATGCACCGGTCAATTTTGAGATTTTGGGCTTTTTGGTTTTTCATAAAGTGTTTTTTCAGACTAGTAGTACAAAATAATTGAAAAACTTAAACGAAACGAAACTACCAACAGTTATTGAAAAACTAACTGAAATAAAATAATAATTATCAAAAATAAATAATCGTTTTCATAATCTCTCACCCCTTTGGCAGAAAAATATATGAGCTGTTTGGCCGTTTAGGGAAATATAGGCTACCTGTAAATGGCACATCATGGGGTTATCTGACAGAGAGACGCAAAGCAGTTTAAAGCAGAGTCCTGCATGGATCCTGTTTGGTAAACGTGCACCAGCAGAACTTAACAGAACACCCGATCCGTTATCCGACAGCCTCACTAATTTAATTCTGTACCAGACCAGAACCGTTTGACATAAAGACCGCGAGTCGCGTCCTGAACCACACCTGCATTAAATCTGTTACATCAGGTAGGCAAACTTATTTATTTTCTCATGTAACACAAGCAATCAAACCAACAGTAGGCATTTTAAGTTGGTGCTTTGAAGAAAAACAGACACGCAACACAACATGATAATTAACAAAAAGAAAGATAACGCGCTCATCCTTTCTGTAAACAGCCTAACTTTTGCCTAGCATCTGTGCATAGTCTACATCACATCATACACACGCTTATAATTCTTCATAAATTAAAATAACACATTCAAATATGAGCCTTTACTGTTAAATGTGATTTCCATTATTACTGAATTTCACTAGTCCCAGTTATGAATTATGCATGGCTGTTCACAGAAAAGTGAACAAGACTTGACAGTTACAATATCATGATTATGGTTAAATAAGAAAAAAGACATTTAATATAACCAAATTAGGCTACATTTATTTTCATATTAAATATCTCAACACACATCATTAGATATGACATTAACTTGTGTAGATTAGTAAAAAAGGCTTGACTGTTTCCTTTGGTGTATATTTGTATACTTTTACCATCTAATCAATCTCAGCATGCATTAATTTTGTGTCGCTAAACGTTTGCCTCACTATAACGTTAAATTATGTCTTTCTTTGACCTGCGCTCTGGAAGTGATCTGTTAATTCTGCTAAACTTTAATTAAAACTTAAACTGAAACTGAAACTAAACTATATAAAAACAAAATAAAAATGTGTTCACAAAATAAAAACTAAACAAAAACTAACAAAAACATTCATGAAACTAATAAAAACTAAACTGAACTTTATAGCACATTTGAAAACGATATTAAAATAAAACAAATTTAAAAATTCAAAACTATAATAACCTTGATTCCAAGGGCCCTACAAGGGAGAGGGGGTCCGGTACGCGATTTCTACCAAGGGGGAAACCCAATTTTGATTTTGTTGACCTGTTTTTGTGGTTGTTGGATATTTGAAGTTTTACAGTCCAGCAGTTCTAACTAGGTCGCTCTGTGTAATATAATCGTGGACCCCCTTTTGGAGGAGCTCATATTTTGGTGTGGAGAAACAAACCTTGTTCTTAATACTTTAAAAATGTGCATAAATTTAGGGATGAGTCCATGCAATTTAGTACAATTATCAAGGGAGACCACACTGACCCTTCGCCTGGAGTTTGACAGGCAATCTGACCAATCATAATGCTGAATCTGCCATTTTTGTCCAACAAACAAACCAGACAGGAAAGTAGATTAACATTGGTGGACTAGAACTTGGTGAAAAATGGTGTGTATTGACGTCTTTCTGCGGTTGAAACAAGATACCTTCTGATGTTCATTCATGTTTATTTCGTGCTATAACTAGTAAAGAGGAAGAGATGAAGGGTTCACATGCCGCTTGAACCGAGGCGCTACAATGATCTGCCACGACACTTTAAAGAGCCACAAAACAGTATTTATTGGTAGAATTTCTTTAAAAAATGACAAAATTTGAAAGCTGAGACATTGTTTCATACCAGAAGTAACCTGCTCTGTCTTGTCTGTCAGCTTGTTGTCAGTTTTCTCTTTGCTCTGTGATGTATTTTTCACAGCGTGAAAACATGACGTGTGGCTTGAGAGTGCCATAGCTTGTCGAACATAGCCACAGTGAATAAGGTGGGCGGGTTTTTGCGAAAGATCAATTCAGAGGGTTACAGAACGTAAATATCTAGGGGTTGTCTTAGATCACAAGATGCAGTGGGATAAATAGACTGAAGTTATTAGCAAAAAGGGACATCAAAGTATGTAGATATTTCTGTATTGGAAATGTTTAGTGCTTTTATTGAGAATGTCATAACATTTTGTTTCACTGGTTGGTTTGGAAATGCTACTGAGGCACAAAAGTTGTCACATAGAAAAATTCTAACTATAGCTAGCAGATTGTTTGGCCACCCCCTCATTGGCCTAGAACAAATTTACTAAACCAGATCCCTGAAAGCTGAGAAAATAATTCTTAATTTGTTTAGGAAGTAGTGCTGTGTTCGATACATCGATACGACGATGTATTGTCATTTCGTCACAGAGATTTGACGATATGAGTATCAATACAGCTGGCCCTGTATCGATATTGTGGCACGTGTGCAGCAATGACCACTCTTAATTTGAATACAAGACCACTGTTTAAAATTGAGTGGAAAAGTGTGAGGTTTCTAAAAAAAAATTATGAATAGAGCATAATATATAGGCTACAACTAGGTTTTATCTGGCCGCATAGGAACACAACTGGGTTGCCTGATATAAAGAGATATAATCCCCGAAACAGGGCCTCCTATTTGCACAATACGGAAATATCTGCTAAATATGATACTTATCTTTGCCAACCTGGCAGCCATGTGCACGCGCTCTCTCCTCTCTCCTGCTTTCTTTTTTTTCTTTTTTTTTTGCTTGCTTTCTAAAAACACCGGTTAGCTTGCAGTTTAGCGATCTCCACCTCAATACTCTATTATCAGAAAAGTGTAATTTATCAAGTGTTCATTTATGAGAGAGGGCGAGAGAGATGATGTTTATGCATGTATGAATTACCAATTTTTTGCTGCGTTTCTCTATTAACAGTGAAGCTGTGACTTTAATTCCTTTAGAAACAATGATTTTATTAGCTCCTTGTTGAGAAAGATAATGCAGCTCTTAAGCTATTCAGTTGATAAAATTGTGGGGCAGCGCTAAAAAGTTTGTTCCTGATGAGCGCGTGTGCGTTAGATACAGTGAAGACAGCGCATTAGTTTAGAGCTCTCCTAATTTTTATTTCATCATTTGTATCATTTGTGCAATGATAACCTACCAGCAATGTAAAGATGATTTTTTTTTTCATATATAGTTAGAAATGACCCTATAGTATGCAGTGTTTAATAAACCAGTTGTTTTACTAAATTCTGCTGAGGTGAAATTCAGTGCAGTCCTGTATCGTGATGCATATCGTATCGTGGCCTCTGTATCGTGATACATATGGTATTGTGACTTTGCTGGTGATACACAACCCTATTAGGAAGACATTTCCAGATGGCTGTGTGAGAAAAAATAAAAATCCAAAAAACAAATCCGGGCCAAAAAAAAACCTAAAACAAAACATTTCTGCCACAAGTGATTAAGTTAATGAATTAAATGTTTTTTGTTTTTTTTCCCCCTGAAATGTGTCAGTAAGGACCATGTTAATAAACTTACTGAAAAAACATTCCTACAGGATAAATAAAGTAAATAAAGTGCTTTAGGGGTTCAATGTTTTTTTGTTGTTGTTGTTGTTGTTTGTTTGTTTTTTGAGCATCAGAAACTTTTTTCAAATACTTTAAAAAACTTACCTCAAACTTTTGAACGGCAAACCATCTACAACACCATAATAGTGTGTAGATGGACAAGCACACATTTTCTAAAGAAAAAGTGGAAAATCTAGTTCAATGTTTGCAATCATTAAGTATAGCTGACAAAGTTTTTTCACCTTGATATCAGTTTCTTTACAGTTATATTTAATATCACTTGCTTTTATAGTTATTAGTATAAAAATAAGTCTGTTCCATTTTGTTATGTGCAGAGTTGTTGTCTCATCTCAAACGGTCTTGTGTCCTCCAGCAAAATGCAAAAGACAAACTTGTTTTTTTTTGTTTTTTTTTGTCATATTTATTTTCCTCATTAAAATGATTTGGAAGAACAGCTGCATGCAGTATGATAGCCTTCAAATAGTAGAATCTGCATTTACTAATGGATGACTTAGACTCTAATCCACTCTGTCTTGTCTGCTAGGTTCAATGAGGCGTTTTCACTTTGAAACGGCATGAATGTCTAACCTTGGCTCAGCCTGCACTCTTCAGACAGCGGTTTACGTCAAAAGGACAGACTGAAACATTTTCATTTCTCTGCATGCAGTCGGTCTGCGTTGCAGTTTCTAGCTTTTATTATTTTAAATTGGGGTTCTTTATGACGGGTGTTGCTGAGATGCCACTTCAGCATCTCTGTTTTGGAGGAAATGATGTAACTGCGGGGGACCAAACTGTCATATTCCTATGGGAAAGGCAGAAAGCAGAGCTTCTCTCATCTGAAGGTCGAATTAGCATTGTGTCGTCGCCTCAGCCTTGTAACCTCCCTCCAATGAAGCCATAAACATTTAATAGAAGCGCTATCAATGCCCACCAGATGGCTAGTACAGCAGCACACCTCACCTCACATGATAAGCACAGAGCAAGACGAGTTTTTGGGGCATAAAAGTACGGTTTTTGCTTCAAAATTATCGACTGTGACTCAGCCCCATGGCTATAGCGTGTTTTCGACTCGGTTCCTCTCTGGGGCTCCGTGTAATTTGCTCTGTAAATATTGGGTACTTAAGCGAAGTACATTGGTGCTGGAAATGCAATTACTGCATGCAAACATCTTCATTGTTATCAATAACAGCAACGCATTAATTTCTGCTCTTGCCGCAGTGTAAGATATCGATCGGAATCAGGCTGAGGAGATTGCTAATGAAGTTTCCTGGATGCTCTGAGAACCAGCTTTGTGTTAAAGCTAGATTTATTATTCATGCTTAACTGTCCAAACCTTGATATCTATCATGCTAATATTAATGCCGGATGGGTAAAGATCCAGTTGGATGCAAACATTTGTTCTCCCTGTTGGTTGCTTTGGCACACTTACAAATAGCAAACTTACTAAAGAAATAGTTTACTCAATTTAGCGTTATATCACTTGCTCAGCAATGGGTCCTCTGAAGTGAATGGGTGCCGTCAGAATGAGATTCCAAACAGCTGATAAAAACATTCCAATAATACACACAACTCCAGTTCATCTGTTAACATCTTATGAAGGAAAAAGCCGTCGCTTCTGGCTAAAATCCATCAAATCTGTTGTCCTCTAATATCAAAATCCAACAACAAATATGTCTAAAACTGTTTTGGATAGTTTTCAGTTGTAAAAGGTGCTTGATCTGTCCATATTTTTCTCCTGATTCAGACAAGACAACTTTTTAATTGGAGAAAGCAATATTATATAGAGCTGAAACCAATGGTTTGAAGTTAAAAACATCTTAATGATGGATTGGTTTCTTACGCTAGACGTTAACTGATGGACTGGAGTTGTGCAGATTACTTGTGGATTATTGTGATGTTTTTATCAGCTGTTTGGACTCTCATTGTGACGGCACCCATTCACTGCAGAGGATCCATTGGTGAACAAGTGATGTAGTGATAAATTTCTCCAAATCTGTTCCGATGAAGAAACAAACTCATCTGCATTGTGGATGGCCTGAGGGTGAGTATATGGCGAAGTATATTTTCAGTAAACTTTCATTTTTGGGTGAACTATTCCTTTAAAAGCTTATTATTGGTGTTTGCTAAGGCTATTATCACTACTGTTGCTCATTCTTGGGGTTAAGGATTTGAAACCTAACTTAACCTGCACAGTTTGTGTGATAGATATGAATTATCTGGCTTGTTGAGGTGTGATATTACTTTTTCTAGTTGATCAAACTTACACTTTTTACCTAGTGGATGAAAAAAAAAGAAAAAAAATATAGTTATAGACTTGAATTGAAGGAGGTACCTGAGCTGTATCTGGGGACGACAATATCATAGAGATGCACCAGTCAAAAGTTTGGGGTCAGTGAAAATTCTACTCATCAAAGGATCCTGAAAAAAATACAGTGGTTTCCACAAACACATTAAGCAGAACAAATGTTTTCAATATTGATTATAATAAGAAATATTTATTGATCAGCAAATCAGCATATTAGAATCATGTGACTGAAGGAACTGAAGGATCATGTGACACTGAAGACTAGAGTAATGGTCACTGAAAAATCAGCTTTGCATCTCTTTACATTTTTAAATATACTGAAATAGAAAATGGTTATTTTCAATTGTAATAATATTTCAGATTGTTACGAACCACAGAATCGACTGCAAAGAAACATGGAAACACTAAGAATTATCTAGACTATTTTGAGATGTTTCATTTATTTGGGAGCATACATTTCAACAAAATACATGATAGATTTTATGTTAAATCTACAGGAATCCTTTACGGTACACTGTAAGGAAAGCAGATCAATATTCATTTACACATCAGCCTCTCCACTACTGCGTGCATATCTGTTTGTATTCCTGTATGTGTCTGCATGAAGAGCTTTACATGAAGCTGCTGTAATGTGTTGGAGTGGAGGCTGAGAGTTTCTGCTCGTGTCTGTGTGCTTTGCCTCAAGGCCCATCTGTCCACACATCTGCTGCCACACATTCCTTCACAGCACACTCTTCATCTGAGTGTCCACTATCAGAGTTATCGGCTTCACACTGTGGCTTGTCAGCATACTTTTGATGAAGAAAACATTGAGAGGTCAGGGATCTCATTAAACCGCTTCTTTGATAAAGAATGCTGATCTGACGACATCTCTTGCTGTTGAATTTCACACAGTTCATTTCAAATATTGTGTAGGCTACAATAGGCTTACAATGCGTTACAGTATATCAATGTATTATATAAATAGAGTATACTATTATTGACCTACCACTTTGAAGATAGATAGATGGATTGATTGATTGAATTGGGAGGTAAATTGTCATGATGAAAAAGCATTGTACTTAAAATAGTAATATAATATTATTACTATATTATTTATGAGTAGATAATATTTTCAGTACTATTTATTTTATGAATTATTTATATTTATAAATATATTCTATAAACTACAGTATATTATATATTAGGGCTGTCAAATTGATTAATCGTGATTAACAGCATCCACAATAAAAGTTTGTGTTTACATAATATATGTAAAGCATACATTTCTATGTATATATAAATACACACATATACATGTGTATATTTAATATATGTAATATATATTTATATGTAATATAAATCATATATTAATATGAATAAATATTTATTATATGTATAATACACACGCAGATATGTAAATATTTAAGTAGGCTATGTGTAATATATATTTATATATAATATAAATCATATATATATGTATATATACAGTGCTGCTTGAAAGTTTGTGAACCCCTTGCAGAAAATGTGAGTAATTTTAACTAAATAAGAGAGATCATACAAAATGCATGTTATTTTTTTTTTAATTAGTACTGTCCTGAGTAAGATATTTTACATAAAAATGATTACATTTAGTCCACAAGACAAAAAAAAAAGCTGAAATTATTAAAATAATCCCATTCAAAAGTTTGTTCTTGGTTCTTAATACTGTGTGTGGTTACCTGGATGAACCACGATGGGTTTTTTTTTTTTTTTGTGATGGTTGTTCATGATTCCCTTGTTTGTTCTGAACAGTTGAGCACTGTTCTTCAGAAAAATCCTTCAGGTCCTGTGGAATCTTCAGTTTTCCAGCATATTTTGCATATGTGAACCCTTTCCAGCAGTGACTGTATGATTTTGAGATCCATCTTTTCACACTGAGGACACTTGAGGGACTCAAACACAACTATTAAAAAAGGTTCAAACATTCACTGATGCACCAGAAGGAAACCAGTGAAGGAAAGTGCCGGGGGGTGAAAACTTTTTGAATTTGAAGATCAAGGTAAATTGTACTTAATTTGTCTTCTGGGAAACATGCAAGTATCTTCTGTTGCTTCCGAAGGGCAGTACTAAATGAAAAAAATATATATTATATTTCTACAAAATAAGAAAGATTTGGATGACATTATTAAGAACCGAAAACTTAAGAAGGGTTATTTTAATAATTTCAGCTATTTCTTTGTCTTGTGGACTAAATGTAATCATCTTTTATGTAAAATATCTTACTCAGGACAGTACTAAATAAAAAATATCATGGAATTTGTATGATCTCTCTTATTTAGTTAAAATTACTCACATTTTCACAGATTCTGCAAGGGGTTAACAAACTTTCAAGCAGCACTGTATATATACACTGCCCGTCCAAAAAAAAAAAAGTCACCACCTGGATTTAACTAAGCAAATAGGTAAGATCCTCCCATTGGATAATTACTGCATGGATGATTATGTTATGTGCCCAAAGAATGAAGTCAGCTCACTACCTGAATATACTGAATGACCAGGTTATTCTTCCCTGATGGCACGGACATATTTCAAGATGACAATGCCAGGATTCATCAGGCTCAAATTGTGAGAGTGGTTCAGGGAGAATGAGACATCATTTTCACACATGGATTGGCCACCACAGAGTCCAGAGTCAGACCTTAACCCCATTGAGAATCTTTGGGATGTGCTGGAGAAGACTTTGCACAGCGGTCCCACTCTCCCATCATCAATACAAGATCTTGGCGAAAAATTAATTAACTCTGGACGGGAATAAATGTTGTGACATTGCAGAAGCTTATCGAAATGATGCCATGGCGAATGTGTGCCATAATCAAAGCTAAAGGCGGTCCAACGAAATATTAGTGTCTTTTTTTTTTTTTTTTTTGGATGGGCAGTGTATTATAAACGCTACATTGGCCAGCCTAAGGCACACCTGTGCAATAATCATGCTGTCTAATCAGCATCTTGATATGCCACACCTGTGAGGTGGATGGATTATCTCGACAAAGGAGAACACAGATTGCTCACTAACACAGATTTAGACAGATTTGTGAACAATATTTGAGAGAAATAGGCCTTTTGTGTACATAGAAAAAGTCTTAGATCTTTGAGTTCAGCTCATGAAAAATGGGGGCAAAAACAAAAGTGTTGTTTATCATTTTGTTCAGTGTATACATATAAATATTTCATAATATATACGTGTGTGTGTGTGTGTGTGTGTGTGTGTGTGTGTGTGTGTGTGTGTGTGTGTGTGTGTGTATTGATATATACATATAGATATACACAGTACAGATACATATATTATGTAAAAACAAACTTTAATCTATATTAAACTATTTGACAGCCCTTATAAATATGTAATTTATATTATGTATTATACATATATTTTAATAAATAATATTTTATTTGTATAAATATATAGATTATAATTTAGGAAAGGAGAGCTTATCATTTATTTTTACTTTTAATTCTTTATCCATTTAATTTTAATCCAGGTTATTTACACAATAATACATCCCATATGCCTTTCAGATACTGCTGTTTGAAAATGCTGAAATTTAAGGTGAAACATAAGAAAAGGTGTATAGTACTTAAATGTTTAATCTTCAGCATTTTGAAAGAGGCCAGCTTGCATGTATTGCTGCAAATGATCAACGCAGACGCGACACGCACCGCATCTCACAGTGCTTTGTCGCCACCACTGGTCAAATCGTGAACTGCAAGATGAGAGCAGACACCGCTTTAGGTCTGTTTGATGAAACCTATTTCTTCTTTACTCACTAAATATGCGTCTGTTAAAGAGCAGCAACCGGGGGGCGGTAAGTTAATTGCAAAGTTTAGTCAAGGTTATCAATGTTTCGATCTTTGCACCTATTGTTTGCTTGAAATTCACTTAATTATTGGGGTGTCATGCGTGATTAACCGGAGGAGGCCATTGTGAGCAGCTCATCGCCAGTGACAGACGAAAGTCAGTCGTCTCCGCTTGTTTTTCCTCTTGTCAAGCAGCCTTTGAAGTCCGGTGATATTTCTTCAGACTTTGAAGTCTGTTCAGTAGCCTCAGAGTAAAACAGCTCATCTAGCTTCGGCTATTGCCTTGTTTACTTCGTTTTCTCTTGCTTCGACTGGATAATATTTTAGGGGAAATATATTTTCACGTGTTTTTATGCGTATTTACTGTTCGGTGAAATTAAGTCTTCCTCAGCATAGGCAATTAAAGGATTCTGGGTATGAATTCTGATAGGGAGAGTTTGTTTAAATACGTTTGTGTTTAGGATATATTGTGAATGTCAACTTAGACTTTATTAAATGTCATTTTTCAGTCAGTTTTTGCTGTTTAGTATTCTCTCTCTCTCTGTGTGTGTGTGTGTGTGTGTGTGTGTGAGAGAGAGAGAGAGAGACCCTGGACCACAAAACCAGTCAAAACAATTTTTTGAAAGTTTAAATCATCTGAAAGCTGAATAAATAAGCTTTCCATTGATGTATGCCTGAGATACAACTATCTGAAAATTAAAAAATAATATTGAGAAAGTCGTCTTTAAATGTGTCCAAATGATGTCTATGTTCTTAGCAATGCATATTACTAATCAAAAATTAAGTTTTGATGTTTACGATAGAAATTTACAAAATATATTGACGTTTACCTAATATCCTGATGATTTTGGCATTAAAAAAAATCGCCACTGGGGGTCAGTATAGGTTCAGCAGAAACTAGCCTGAAAAGTATCTTACTAAAGATAAGAAAAACAAGTTTTAATCTTAGTTTGACTTTAAATTGTTTCTCATGAAAACCTGTTGCAGAAGAGTACAAACCCACAGTGTTAACCAGTCTGGTGCTCTAAATAATAAACTCTCTTCTCCACTTCAGTGGCCTCACATAAATGACTTCGCTCAAGTGTGTCTGATGTTATAAGGGACCAGGGAAATTCTTAATTTGGTCACATTCCAGTTAACAGGTATAACTCCTTTCTGAGTGGCACCTGGGTCTCTCTGAAGGGAATAGCATGCTCAGTGATCAAGAGAAATGTACGCTTTTGTTGCTGGATGGCTGGGGCCATTGAAGTGAAAGCCACTGAACTCTGTCTGGCACCCAGATTACAGCACTGCTGCTGCTCGGGGTTTCCAGTGAGCAGTTAAACTGAATGAGAGAGCCAGAGACAGAGAAAACAGTGTCGTTCCCACCAGGTTACGCGAGGGCATGTTCTGTCCCGCTTCACTCATTAGAACATTTCCACAAGCACCCCTGGCGGGTTTGGTGAGAAGCCTCGGGCGGCCAATTTAATTAAAACTACAGCAGGCGGAGTCGGTGTATTCACAGCTTTTGGTGGTTACTTGGACACTTTGGTGGCCTTTTTTTCTTATCCCCTTCATTTCTCACCCTTCTTTGCACCTCAAATACATGAAAATCCTCAATCATTAAGTACCTTAAAGGAAAAGTTCAACCAAAAATGAACTTTTTTTTTTTGAAAGTGTATTCACCCTAAGGCGATCCAAAATGTAGTTTATTTCATAATCTGAACAGATTTGGAGAAATTTAGCATTACATCACTTGCTCACCATGGATCCTCTGCAGTGAATGGGTGCTGTCAGCACTAGAGTGCAAACAGATGATAACAGCCATTTGTTAATTTATTTATTATTGACATTTTTTGCTTGTTTTCTACTTGTTCAGAACCTTTTTTGGACTGTATTTCACTTGTAAAAGATGTTTGATCTGTGTGCATTTCTCTCCGGATTCAGATAAGACTTTTTGCTAGAGGAAGCAATATTAATCAATAAAAGAACTTACATTCTAGCTGGAAGCAATGTTTCCTAATGGATTTGTTTCTTACATATGTAGCTTTTGATTTCACAATGCATTAATTGGACTAAAGTAATATCAATTATTTGTGCATTACTGTGATGTTTTTATCAGCTGTTTGAACTCATTCTGATGGCACCCATTAACTGCAGATTTGGTGAGCAAGTAACGTAATGCTATCTATTCCTTTTTTTAATGGTTTGGAATGTCCATAAAACTCTACTTATTACCTTTTGTCCCCTTTTTATAGACAATCAAGTATTGGCTTTTGGACAGCTTGTAAGCACATCCAACACTTATGAAGACCATGACCCTAAAGAAGGCAGAAAACCTGTAACGGTCACCACCGACAAGCCACTTTTATGGAGCATGGGAATTAAAGCACTGTGAACAAAGCTCTGGAGCACCAAGCCTTTAAAACGTGCCTTTTCCTCAGCACTAACAGCCTTTTATTAATGAAGACATTGAGTAGTGTAACCTTTGATTTATTAACACAGCCAAATAAAAATGTTAACACACAAAAAACATGATTTATACAAATTTCCGCATTCAGTCCAGCATCCAACACTGTTTCAGGCAGCCGAAGGTCTGTTTGGCCTCAATGCTGCCGATTCAACCACCGCTGTTAACAAAAGACAAACAATCCAGCTTTGATCAAAGAGTAAATCAAATCAGAGACTGAAAGAAACAATGTCTGTTCAAAAGACAATTTGCACAATTTTAAATGCACTGTAGTGGTAAATTATATCATGTTAATGTAATCTTTTTTCACATTACTTACAATAAAAGACTGAAATACACTGTTAATTGTGTGTTTTTGTGGATTACTTACACAATGATGTTGTTAATGGGGATGTGGATGAGTTTGACAAAGAATCCAATGAAGCCCATGATGGCAAATCCAATTGCTGTTGCCATTGCAATCTTTTGGAATTCTAGAGAGCAGGAAATAAAATCAAGCCATTTTATCATAAATATGAAACAGACGCAAGTACATGTAATGTTAAATATTCTCAAATACAAATATAACACTACGGTCAGATGCAGTAGAGATTAACAGTTTGTTACTTTGTTTTGAAAATAGCCAAAATAGGTTCAGAAATAAAAAAATATGCGCATCTCTTTTACAAACATTACTTGGTCACACCATTTTCCCCCTGAAACTGCTGGTTAATTATTAAATTTTTCTCTTACATTCTTTTCCACAGCCAATATCTTTATCACAAATTCATCTGCATTCAGTTCAAGAGAATTTCATAAAATTTAGACTTTTACATATAATTCTAGCATCGGTATTCCTTAGGTTTCTTTACACTTATCAATGCTTTCAATTAAAACGACAAAAGACTGGACGTACCTTTTCTATCCGGCTTTGTGCATCTTTTCACGAGTCTGATGGAGTCCTTGACGAACTGCCTGCTGGGCTCCACGAACTGCATAACCTGATCCATCCTGATGTGAGGCTGGAGACAGAACAGAACAGAACATTTTAACTCCCAGATGTGAACTACAAACACTAAACATCCTCATCAGAGAGCAGAACACGAATCACAACCAGACCTCTGCATCACTACATCAACATCTCACAGGAAAGAACATTTCACAGAAACCAGTTAACTTACATGTTTTAAACAGGTTTCGCCACGAATTAATTTATTAGACCCAGATACCCTCCAACCCTAAACTCAAACACAACAATCCCATCTACTGAAAAGCTAGTTTTTAAAAAATATATATATATATATATATTCTCAAAAGGTGCCAGTTGTTAAACTAACAACTTTGTTAACTAGCTAACGTTACAAATCTTTAGTGACCAATGACTATAATTTACAGATTGGCTAACTAGCACTGTTAGCCAGCATGCTGCGCACTTTACACTAAATAAAAACACTGACGAAGCACTTTAATAATCATTTATAAATTGATAATTGAACATAAGCATCTAAATGGGAAGTATTTTTAACTCAGACTAAGAAAGTGGTCGTATCTGATCAGTCAGAAACAGTGTTTATGCTTTAACTCGCCGATCACAGCCGACACGTCCTCAGTAAGACACAGAACCGTATTATAACCTTATTTTAAAACGGCATTATTTACGTTATAACAATAAAGACTACTAAACACGTAAAGTCGACGAAAAGAAGCTTACCTGTGTTGATAAATCAAAGAACGAAGCAGGGGTTCAGCAGCAAGCAGCAAACTGACTCCGCTGTGCGTAAAGCCACGTAGATTTAACTGCGGAAAGACTGACGCAGCGTTAAGAGTGACACATGCGCGCTCGCGCCCGACTCATGTGCACAGCGGACGTGCTCACTGCCATCTAGCGACTGGAGTTTAGCGCGCGAAACGACTTGTCCACATCATCATCATTAGTTGTGTAAAGTAAACTATCTCTATCTGTGAGGATTATTACATGGATCCTAGCTTAAGCATTTCAAACAGTTTATCCAAACATACAAAGAGGCATTTCATGTGCTTTTGTATAATCTTTCACTTACACTTACGCTTAAGCAAGGTTTAATTTTACAAAGCTCCTAAGAGGATGTGGTGATGGAGAAAAAAAAAAAGAAGTTCCAAACGTAGGTTCGAGAGGAGCCTAATCATTCAGTCCTGTCAATCGTCATTATGAGCCTATATAAGCAGCTCTCATTGCACCATCACAGCGTCAATTCTTCCGGCATGCCTCCACCTCCCCAGCTGCTCTATTTCTGTATTTCTGTTTTTCTCCCTCTAGGTCAGAGGTCTCAAACTCAATTCCTGGAGGGCCACAGCTCTGCAGAGTTTA
Source organism: Acrossocheilus fasciatus (assembly GCA_036784905.1). Lineage (NCBI taxonomy): Eukaryota > Metazoa > Chordata > Actinopteri > Cypriniformes > Cyprinidae > Acrossocheilus > Acrossocheilus fasciatus. Next base: position 14,141,509 of record CM071961.1, read on the forward strand.
GCTCCAACTCACACCTGCTTGTAATCCTGAAGAGCTTGATTAGCTGGATCAAGTGTGCTTGATTAGGGTTGGAGCTAAACTATGCAGAGCTGTGGCCCTCCAGGAATTGAGTTTGAGACCAGTGCTCTAGGTAGTACCGCAATGGGGGGTTGAACTCGAGCCTCCATTAAGGACAGCAAGCCAAGTTCGTTTACCATTAAAGTCGGCATGAAACGGAAGTAGCGATTGTCTTTTTTTCTCTACTGTGACGTCTATCCAAGTGAAACGGCATCTGAAATGAGAGGGCGGGACTTGATTTCGTCCTTCGGGTAATTGATTGGATGATTGGAAGTTGTGGCGTTGCTGAATGCTGAATGCCAGTTTGCAGTTGTGGGCAGTTGTGGTCTAATGGTTGTAACCCAAAGGTTGTGGGTTCGAGTCTCGGTACCGGCAGGGATTGTAGGTGGGGGGAGTGAATATCCAGTGCTCTCTCCACCCTCAAATATCATGACTAAGGTGCCCTTGAGCAAGGCACTGCTCCCTCATTGACTGCTCTGGGTTTGTGTGCACTTTGGATGGGATAAATGCACACACAAATTCCGAGTATGGGTTACCATACTTGGCCACATGTCACATCACTTTCACTTTCAGTAGTTGTGGGGGGATTTAGATCCAATGGATTCACTGCCGACACCCCAGTATGAAGAAGTTTTTTTTATTTATTGAGGATGATGACAACGAAGAGGACGATCAACGGCACAAAACATGCCTAACAGCGCATAATAACTTAATATTCCTTTCAACAGTCCTTTCCATTTTTAAGGGTAGCCCCATGGCTCGCGTCAGCACTGGTCAATGCACTGATTTCTATAAAGTGAAGCATCAGCTTCAGCTTTTCTCCCTGTCGTTTATCCCAGGATTTACCCCTCACGCCACTAGCTCCGCCCTTACACCACAGGGGAGGTTAACGTCCCTGATTAAAGATTACGAGGGTACATTCATTTTTGTGCATGGATAAATTATTTATAATAAACACTACAGTATTCCATTAAAAAATAAGAAGTTTCCATTTTGATTTCATGAACGCGAAGTTTCTAGAAGACCGCAAATGTTTTTCGAGCCAACACAAAATCATTAAAATATTTCTTCATGATCATCTTATATTTTATCTATCGTCCCTTTACTTGTGAGCCCCCAAAACTTTTGCATTCTCCTGTGAAATTGTGTTATATAGTTTGCAAAATATAGTTTTTCTAAAAGTTTTGCGAGAGAACACAAAGTTTCAAGGGGAAACCCAACATTTTTGTGAGATAACGCAAAATCATTGAAATTTTTGTCCCATCTAATTTTATTTACCATCACCTTTCTCGGGGGGATGGTAATACTTTTCTCGCAATACTTTTGCGAGAAAAAGCGAAAACGCATTGAAATACAATTTTCCCTTTCATCTATTTGTTTTTTCCATCACCATGTCTCCTTGGGGGCTCCATAATTTTATTTGCTAGCATGAAGGCAAACATCCTGTGTAAACAAGCTTCAGATTAGCAATTCTGCTTAGTTCATTAACTGTGGATATTACAGCAGCTCATCGGCAAAAAGAAACAAATGCAAATAAAAGATAAAACATTTAATAGACCAAAATACTTTTGAATTCATAGCAGTTCATTACATCTATTGAAATTATAACAGAATGGCCAAGGGTATTAAAAAGAGTATTCAATGTACAATATAAAACATAGTGCATTCATTCATGCATTGTATGAACACTACAGTTTCCATTATCTATGACATTAGTCCAAAAGCTTTCATTCTGCTTTTATAACAGTGTCACTGAGAGGATTGCTCCATCAGTCCCAAGTAATGCCAAGCATCTGACAGCTGAGCTCCCAGAGTTTCTGAGCCATTTCATCATCTAAAGCTTCTCTTGAACACTGTGCTGGAGCACAGTCGCTGGAAACAAAGCAGATTCTCAGGCTTATGAACGACATTGTCTTAATGAGCATTAATATAACTAGAATCACTTCTATATTGCATGTTTAACACATTTTATAAAAATTAATGAATGAAATATGAAAATTAAAATGGTGGACATCTTCTGGTGGACAAGAATTCTATTGAAATAATTGTTCTGTACCTGTAATATCCTCCACTCTCGTTGTCCAGCTTGGGCTCCACAGAGCAGTAGATGGTGGTCTGGGCCCCCTGAACAGTGGTCTTGGTGAAGGGGCTGAAGACCTTGACTGCTATCTGCACAGGCTTGCTGAGGTTCCTAAACAGCTCTGACTGCACCACACCAGGATGGAGGGAGTACACAGTCACACCACTGCCTACAATTACAACCATCACCATATTTCACTATCAGAGCTAGCAGATGACACACAAGTGAACAAATGATTAAAACAGTTGTAATAAGTATGTAATAACTATTTTCTATTTTTGTACTGCCATGATTAGGAACAGAATTGTTTTAATAGAAATAAATCTGTTAATCTGAATTCAAACCGTCATTAGTTAACCTTGGAATTTCCCTTATAAAAAGTGTTGTAGCAGTACAATGGTAAGTGATGGTGACAAATATTATAATAATTAATGTACCATGGTTTTAACATGCTAAACTACATTAAATAATACATGTTCAAAAACATGATATTGCCACGGTATATAATCTAGAAAGACACAGTACCTTTTCAAAGAAAAAATAATGGGCATATCATGGTATTTTTGGATATTTTTTGTATAACAAGCTGTTTTTGCTTCACTGAAACAACAGATTCATTCATTTAGGATTCAAATTACAGATTGCATGTGTTTTTTAGTATGATACTTGATATAATCAGGCTTTTATGGCTCATATTGTATGATATAGGAGAATATGGAGCTCATAATCTGGGAGGAAAAACACCTTAAATGTTATTCAGAGGCCCAAACTGAGCAATATGCACATCAAATGTAAATCGTGTTAGTAAGCTCTTTATAACAGTATAGCAGACTAATTACATAAAATGCATATACATGTCAGTTGTCTGTAGCAAAACATATAATGGAATGCAATATAATGATAACTGAGAAATAAATGTTAGTATCATATCTGATGCATCAGGCTTTTATGACTCATTTCGTATGATATAGGAAAAAATGGAGCTCATACTCTGGGAGAATATATATATATATAGAGAATATATATAAAATCAGATGACAGAAGGCATGTAGTAGATTCAAATAGATTAAGACAGTATTATTTTGTTATAGTCTTTACTATGAAGCTATTAAAGAATTACTTTTTTTTCTAGAATTACTGGTGTAAATATGAATTTCATGCACAATGTCTGCTGTGTGATCCCTCTGTGGCAGAACACAGTGTCATCTGTTATTAGATTCTGAGTTTGAATTGTCACATGAATGAAAACAGGACATTCTCCACATGCTTAGCACAGTCCTGCATCCTAAAGGAAACAGTCTGAGACAAACACAAAGATCAGTTGTGACCACCTCTGCCACTGTGTGTCTTGGCTTTGATTGCGTTTATGCAGTCTGACAGGGGAAAAGATTGCATTGTATCACGTTGTACTCTCATGAATACCAAATCAAGCAGAGTTCAGGAGAGAGAAGACAAACACGATATTAATTTGTGTTCTTAAGGATCATGTTTGAAGGTCACATACCCTGCAGTCTTTTAGCCAAGGAGCGTGTGCAGAGGATGTTAGCTAGTTTGCTCTGGCCGTAAGCCCTCCGTGGAGAGTAACCCTTCTCGCTGTTTATGTCATCCAGATGGATGCTGCCCCATGTATGGGCCACAGAAGCCACGTTGATGATCCTGGAGGGGGCTGATTTCTTTAAGAGGTCAAGCAGAAGGTAGGTGAGCAGAAAATGACCTGTTGGTGGATTGGAGAAGATAAAAATAGTCAAGGGTTGTTTGTCTTTTCATTGTCTCTTATGTCCTGTTGATGCCCCTGTGCCTTATTTGTCTATTACTCAATAAATGCATGGAAGTGGATGTATGTGGAAAGGATGTATACTATACATGAGTGTTTAGGTTCCAACAGGAAGTCAAATCCAGCTGATAAACGATTAAACAGCATGCGCTGTCTATTTAGAGGGTCACTACTTTACATTGGTAGGAAGTCTGAGATCTCCTGTTTGAAACAATGTTGCCTTATACAGGATTAGTTTATAACCAAACACAATTTGAGCTTAATTTGAAAGAGGTCACTTTTTTGATCAAATTACTTTACTGGTTTACTGGTCAGAGCAAGTATTGATTAGAGACAGGAATCTAACTTCATAGAGAGTCTTAATTCTTCTTGGATCATAATAAGTGTTCAAAACAAAATGCTGATAAGTGACTCTGGACCACAAAACCAGTCATAAGTGTCAATTTTTCGAAATTGAGTTTTCTACATCATCTGAAAGATGAATAAATAAGCTTTCCATTAGTTAGGATTGGATGATATTTGGCCGAGATACAACTATTTGAAAATCTGGAATCTGAGGGTGCAAAAAAAATCTAAATACTGAGAAAATCACCTTTAAAGTTGTCTAAATTAAGTTCTTAGCTATGCATATTACTGATCAAAAATTACGTTTTTATATATTTACAGTAGGAAATTCACTAAATATCTTCATGGAACATGATCTTTACTTAATATCCTAATGATTTTTGGCATAAAATAAAAATGGATCATTTTGACCCATACAATGTATTTTTGGCTATTGCTACAAATATACGCCAGCGACTTAAGACTGGTTTTGTGGTCCAGGGTCACATAAATTATAGTTAATAATAATTTGAAATTGTTTTTTATTTGTAAAGTTGCCTCGGTTTTTGATGTTAAAATAGAAATAGATATTTGGATGCAGTATGCGCAGATATGCATACTTTCACTACCTTTCAAAATTTTGAAAGTCAGTAGCCTAATTTATTTTAACAAAATTTATATTTTTACTCAGCTATTCATAACAGATTCATTAAACTGATCAAAATAGACTTTAAGACATTTAAAGATATCCATTTTAACTATACACTGTATGTGACAACTATAACTATATATATATATATATATATAAAACAAATATTTTACAACTGTAATTCAACATTTATTATAATAAGAAATATTTGTTAACACTACAGACTGGAGTAATGTCTGCTGAAAATGTGGCTTTGTCACTGCAGAAATACATTACATTTATTAAATTATATATTAAATTAGCAAACACTTTCCCAATATTACTGTTTTTACTGTATTTTTTAATCAAATAAATGCAGACTTGGTAAGACCTCTTTCAAAAACATTACAAAAAAAATATTACTGATGCAATTATGGTTCATGACCACGGTCAAACTCCCTGAAATACACTAAATAATCTTCGTCATCATAATGTAAATAGTGTATGCATGTAAACACATTCTTTCATATTGTAAAATATAAAGTAACATTACCTAAATGGTTTACACCAAACTGCATCTCAAAGCCATCTGCAGTTTTTGAATATGGGCACATCATGATTCCAGCGTTGTTGATCAGGATGTTGACTTGCTTTTCCTCTAAAAACACACACACACAAAAAAGTATAAAGACCCATAATACAAATTGATATTATACAATAATCTATTAATACTAGTATTTTAAAATTGCATAGATATATTATGTGTTTAAATCAAATAATCAAATGTCTTACATACCCTTGTTTATGAGTTCTGCAAAAGCTCTGATGGATTTGGTATCTGATAAATCAAGTTTGTTCGCCACAATGTTTTGGTTTCCAGAATCTTCTATTAATTCATTTCTGGCTGCCTCTGCTTTTTCCAGATCTCGACAGGCCATGATGACTCGAGCCCCTGAGGACATCACATAAAGAAGCTGATATTAATGTGCAAACAGTCATGGACGATTTCACACGAAACAGAGCAGATATCCATCATGGATCTGAAATGACTGTGTTTACATACTCCAGCAAATGTCCTTGCTGTGAAATGTCCTTGCATAATAATTAATTTGGTGCTAAACTAGGATGTAAGGCTGATGAGCTAACACAATAGCTGTTTGCCTGGTAATTACTGTGCAGAACGTCTATTATACTATTCAGAGCAATTTGGCTGGCAAGCGTCAGAGTTTCTTTGTTGGAATTCAGCGGGTCCATGTGGGAAAGTGTACAGTTTTACATCTCTTTGGCAGATAGTATTGTAATCCTGTCGTTTATTTATCAGCATGCATTCAAAGCTTCCAAGACCCTGTCGGTCTTATAAGATGAATTATTTGTTGTTTTGATTGCATCACATTTGACATTAGGACAATGGGTATGATTTACCCTTGCATTTGTTATTTTTGGCCCAGATTATGATGATTTTATGCAATATTAAAAAGAACAAACTGCAGTGAATACGCATCCAAAATAAAGCTATCAACTGTAACAATAGTGCCAATATGATGTGATAGATTTCAATTATTCCAGCTAACCTCTCTATACCCTCTTCTAATTAGACTGGCATCACACATGGCATGGTTTTGTCCCATAACAGGTTGGCAGTAGATGCTGTTCACAGCATGTGCAGTAAAAGGAACAAATCAGATCATTCAGAGCATTTTCCTTTTAAGGTCAAGACCATGTTGAGACATAACATTTACTAGTTTCTTACCTCGTTTTGCAAGGTCTCTCACTGTCTCCTTGCCAATGCCTGTATTAGCTCCTGTGATTATGACTGTTTTGTCATCAAGACGTACAGAAGAGCTCCACTCACCACAGAAGAAATTTCTGGAATTGATTACAGAGCAAATGTTTATACAATGTAATGAAAACATTTTTGGTGGATTGTGAAGTAGTACACATATGTCACATATGGAAGCTTGTTTCTGCCACGGTATCATTAAAAAATTTCAGGCTTTTGTCTCACATTTCTGAATTTATAGCTGTTTTCTTTTTTTTTTCTTAGAATTGTGTTAACTCGGGATTTTTTCCCTTGTAACTCCGTTCTGAGATGGGGGGAGAGAGACTCTTTCTTGCAAAGTATGTACATTGTTTATGATTTTACTGCACAAAAAGAGAAAAAATAAATAAAAATAGATACATGAAAAAATGAAACGACATTGACAACAACAAAAGCAATACATAAAGAACAACAGTGTTATTAACAGTCCTTTAACACACAAAGGAAGACAAAGTATTAACCAGCCAGTCTATTTGAAATCAATTGTACATTATGCTCAAAAACACTGCCCCAAAATCTCGCCCAAACCCTTCATTTAATGTTTCCATTTCTCAGTAAACTGACTCATTTGGAGTCTTAAACAGTATATTAGTCTATCTTTTCCATCACGTAAATCTCCCTCACTGTCCGTGACCATTCCTCAAGCTTTAAAGCAACAGTATGTGTGTTTTTAACCTTGAAATTGGCCTATCAGTTTCAAAATCATTCTGTTGGTACCCTGACTTCTAATAAGGTGAATGGCTTCTCTTTCCCACGCTCTCCCCCCAAACATGTGTTCTGAATATGTAAGTTTGGTAAGCAGTAAAAGGTTGTATTGCTTTACTGCAGCTACAAATGCATGTCTACATCTATACATTGTAATTATGTCATTGCACAAAACTACAGCTGATTTACATACAGTCTATACAAAAAGTACTGCACATTTTCATTGTTATTGCTCAGCAATGAAGATGCAATTAAGTAAACCCAATTGCGAGGCGCATTGCCACACTATTTTACTGTAAATTTCTCAAATTAGACTGCTAGTTAAAAGCTTTTATTAGTAATTCACGAAACAGCATAAATATAAAAAGTAAGATTCAAACACAGGCTACCATATTGTTGTGACCAACAAATAAATTGCATGCATCTCAAATTTAATTCAGTTTAAGAGGGTTTTGGAAGTTGTTTAACCTAACATACAAACTCACTATCAAAACACATTTGTGTAATTGGATTTATGACTCAAAACCTCAGTTGCTGACTGAGATATAGCCCTATGACTACTTCCCCATGTGACAATTAGCCTCATTCTCCCATATTTATTTTAGATCAGCCTGTGTAATCCCAAATTTGATAGTAGGCCTATATGGTAAGGTATTTAAAGAAATTTAGTATATTAATTGGCATTTGAGAGTGATATTTTAGCATATTTTTAAAACAATATGTTGAAAAATGTTGGATCCAAAAAAAGAAAAAAGAAAAGTTTTGTCAGTTGCAGTAGACTCATTCATGACACCAGCATTGCTTACCTTATCGAGTGCATTGTTCCAATACTGGCCGGTTTCCCTCAGCAGACAGTAGTGCTCTACTTTAGCGTCCTGTGTAATTTATGAATGAGATATTACTATGCGATCCGGATCCAAGCCCCTCCCGTCCAGAGCTCTGTCCTGCGGCCAATGAAACGCGTCTGACTTCAATATGAACAACGTGATGCCCTCACGCACCCACCTCTCGCATGAATGTGCTCGCTGTGATGGCCTTCAAATCCAAGGAAGCTTTGTTCAATTGAATCTCTTTTGCAAGTTTGGACATTCCGTTACACGTCACTAGAACACACAATACAATCACGTCACCCCACTTATAAACAAGCCAAATTGTGCCAAAGCAGTGACCGCGCGCGCCCACTAGATGTCCTCGTTGCGTCGGTCTGATGTTTCTCTACAAACACAGTTAACTGAAACAGTAATATTCTTACTCAGAGATGTAATGTCATTTTAGTTTAGATGCTTTATTCAAGTGATGTAGGCTAAATCGAGTATAAACAAGCAAATTCTCACCACTTTTTTTCTCTCTGTCTACTCTTTTGTGCACCTACTACACTGTCTATATTACTTACACTACTACTACGAAAATTAACCATGGTTTTACTACAAATAAAAACCAAAAAACCATCCCTGTTGAAGCATGGATTCTGGTTTGAGCTGGTTTAAACTGGTCATGTGCTGGTCCTAAGCTGGTTCCTCCAGCACATGACCAGCTCAAACCAGCATCCATGCTTCAAAACCTACCTAACCAGCATATGCTGTTTTTTTTCAACAGAGTTAAACCATGTCAACCAAAAATTAACCATGGTTTTGCTACACTAACCGTAGTTTAACCATGTTTTCTGTAGTAAAACTGTGGTTATACAAATGTTAATCAATGTGCCATCATGGTTACTACACTTTTACTATAATAAAAACATGGTTAATTTTCATGAGGGAATAGTACAATAGTACAATCCCCTTCACTCCATTCCAAGACGTTTCTGCCTCATTAACACAACTGTATTTTACTGTATTGTTAATCTTTAATATTTATTTCTACTGTGTGTATATATGTTTAGTAGGCTTACATTACATGCTTTTACCGTATTTCATTTCCAAATGACAATGAACTCATTTCGACCTTTTTTCCAAGAAATTAGATTGCTCAGAAGTTATGCAGTAGGCTATGTTCCAGAAATCATAGTAGGATAAGAAACTTTCAAAGTATCTCTGAATCAATACAAACAGCAAAAATACAACTAAATTAGTACAACACAGGAAGACAGAGAGGCCTTAGCGGGGCCATTGTCGAAACTGAGTCATAATAAGTCATAAAAAGGCCATTATTATGACATAATTCTGTGGTTAAAAACATATAATCTCATTTCCAGCGAATTCCCAGCAGGTGGCAGCTGACAGCCCACAGTCGTCTAGCAGTGTTTTCATCATTAGCCGCCCTGGAGCACGGAGCCATGGCACAGTTACTGTGAGAAACCATGAGAGGAAATATTTATTAAGCATCGCAGCAGTTATTTATTTGCTTGCTGTCAAATTTAGCATCACTAGTGTAAAATAAAAAAATAAAATATAGGAACAATGGCCACTATTATTTCATGAGCACGACTAGCATCAGCCATTGTGGTAACAAACCTGTAGTAGGCTCCAGTGGACAGGTCAGGGGTGAGGGCACAGTACAGGATGGTATATGCGCCCTCCGCAGGGGTTTTTATCAGGAAACCAAATGTCTTCACAAAGAACTGCAGAGGCTTATTCAAATGCCTGATGATGTCTGTCTTTACTAGGCCTGGATCCACAGCATACACACTCACTCCCATCTCTGCCACAGAAACAGGACTTAATGTCAATCGACATGAGCTAAAGTTAGAGAAATGAAACGCTAACCTTGCTTTATTTTCACAAGAACACATTTATTGCCTTAATGAAGAATGTTTGTGGCTAAAGCATGAGACAGTCATGGATTATATGGAAGGTTTAAAACATATTTTGACATCCTTAAAGGGACAGTTCACCCAAAAATGAAAATGTAGTCACCATTTAGCTATTTATTCACATTTGTTTCTTTTTTTTTTTCACGGATGAAACATCAATGGTTGCTAAATCGTTATACATAAATCCCAGAAACAGATTTTTGGATCACATTTTGTATGTTTTATGCCTGACGACATATTTGCTCTTACCTTCCGCTCTCGTGGCAAGCTCTCGCGTGAAAAGTATGTTGGCCAGTTTGCTCTGTACGTAGGCCTTCACGGGATGATAGCTTTTCTCACTGTTCAGGTCGTCAAAGTGGATCTTTCCCATGTGGTGGGCCAATGAGGAGACATTAATCACTCTGGAAGGAGCTGAATGCTTCAACAGATCCATAAGGAGGAACGTAAGAAAGAAATGTCCTGAAGAAGAAAAGGAGTCATTCATCACATGTCAAGTGTGAACAATCTCCCATTGCTTCTAAACAACAAATAATGACTCTTTATAAGACTGAGAACGATTAGTGCACTTCATCAAACCTAAATGATTGACTCCGAACTGTGTCTCAAAACCGTCTGCTGTTGTTGAATAAGGGCACATTGCCACGCCAGCGTTGTTAATCAGCAAATGAAGAGACTTTTCAGCTAAAATAAAATAAATCATTTTAAGATCAGATCAGAACTGAATGTATAGAACACTCTTCTTCATCCGTAACTCACTGTTGTAAATCAGTTCAGCAAAATCACAGATGGATTTGGTGTCTGCCAGGTCCAGTTTCCGAACCAACACGTTTGCGTTCTCCACGTCTCTGCAGATGTCACCAGCCGCCTGTTCGGCCTTCACCAGGTCTCTGCAGGCCAGGATCACCCGTGCACCTTCAATCAATGACGAGTTTTGTTCCATTAGTTGAAAAACTGGTACATTCTTCTGAGCAATTTCAGGAAAAACATATTCTGGTTTGGATAGGTCTATCAGATCACATGGCTAGGCGGTCAGATCTAATATATTTCATCTGTTTTCATCTGTGGCTCTATGAAAAGAAGACTCGATGTGTTATTTCCACAGTCAGTGTCGATTTGGCTGCAGTACCCACCCCGCCTTGCCAGATCCTTGGCTGTTTCTTTCCCAATCCCGGTGTTCGCTCCAGTCACTATAGCAGTTTTTCCATCTAAACGAATATCAGATGACCAGCTTTTGGTGAAAAGCTCTCTGAAAAGAGTTTATTTATTTAATTTTTAATAGCATGATGTGTGACAAAAAAAGAAAACACTGCTAAAGTAATACATAATCTATCTATCTATCTATCTATCTACCCATCTATCTACCCATCTATCTATCTATCTTAAAAGCATAATTTCTGACATAAAGAACTGAATGTACTATGCATATTAAAATAGAAAATGTTATTACATGTTAGTTTTCATGTTATATGTATAGATTTAATAATAATGTCTTTAATACTACAACTACTATTACTACTACTACTACTACTACTACAACTAATAATAATAATAATACATGATAAATTATATAATAAATTATGGTGGAAAGATCTCCAAAAAAGTTTGTATTCATGTATGTATGTACATATTTAACATTTTAATAGCATAATGTCTGTCAAAAAAAAAAAAGAAAAAAAAAGATTCAAACAGTTCTGAAACAATACTTTTGAAAGACAGACTTCGGATTATCATCATATACACTATGCATATTAAAAAAGATGTTAATACGAGTTAATTGTAATGTTATATGAATAATTGTAATCATTTCTTTACTACTACTACTACTACCAATAATAACAAATGGCATAGTTAATAACAAGTTACTGATGAAATAAAAAGCTCCTTACCTTAAGACATTCATTTCCCCAGCAGTTGTATTACATGTCAACCAGCAAGAAAGGTCTTTTTTAAAGCTACTCATGATGCTGAGTGTCATAATAAATGCACAAATGACATTTGTACTTGAATAAGGAGAACAGAAAATCCCCTTTCCTTTCCTGAGGTCAGAACAAATTAATCATATTTTGCATGCAAAATGAATTTATTTGCTTAATATTCTGCATATATCTGAAAGGCCATGCTGCTAAATAAAGCTGTGCATGTGACCTACTGGTTACACTCACTGAAGATGTTCCAGGAAACTCTTGCGTTAAATGATCCCCACCGGCAAAATGATTCACTTGATTTTGAAGGACTTTCCTTCCTATAACACTAAATCAATAGCAGTATTTTGTCAAAGACACTGCTGCTTTATTTCACATAAACATTCTTAGGCAACCACAGTTGATTTGAGTGAACCTTAAAATGGCCAAAAACTACACATCGATGCCAGTTGATTGCTGGTCGATATTAAATGGTGGGAAACTCGGTTCAGTTTTTCATTTTCAAAAATCAGGTAATTTCCAGCCAAGCCAGAGGAGCACCTGTGTCCAAACCCGGGGTTCTCCCGTCACCCGATAGCACATGATCTGTTTGGACAGGACTGTAACATATTAGGATCACTGATACCTCAAAACAGTGACCAAGAGAATATGAAATGATCCATCACTCTTTTTCAGTGGTCTTCCCCCAGATTCCCAAATCTCTACAGATTATAACTGTCATGTTCAATTAGTCAATGTGGAATCAGTGGATGTTTAATTAGTAAAAAAATATATTGATCTTTAAATTTTGGGTCAATAAGTTTGGATTCAATCTTATATTTAGAAAGGATGCATTAAATGTATTAAAAGTGGCAATAAAAATACTTAGAATTTTACAATAGATTTTAGCTGCCTGGTATATATTCAGATATTATTAAATAAATTATATATATATATATATATATATATATATATATATATATATATATATATATATATATATATATATATATATATATATATATATATATATATATTTATTTATTTATTTATTTATTTATTAAGCACAACCTTTTTTATCATTGAGAATAATAAATATTTCATGAGCACCAAATTAGGATATTACAATGATTTCTGAAGGATCAAGTTAAAAAATAAATAAATAAATAAATACATTTAAAAAATCTGACCGGCCCCAAACTTTTCATTTTTAAAGTTAATTTTTAAAACTTTTTAAATTTAATTTTAATTAAGTTATTTTTTATATTTATTTATTAACCATCTTTAATATCATAATGTCTTACATAAATAAATAAATATGTGTAAAATATGTAATAATAATATTATAATAAATAATCAATATAAATGATAAATGATACATATTTTTGTTGAAAAGTCCTCTGAAAAGAGTTCAACACTTTTAATAGCATAATTTCTGACAAATAGCCTAGTTAAATCACAAATGTAATGTTATATATCATGTATAGTTTATATATAGTTATACTACTACTGCTACTATTAATAATAACTTAAAATATAAACATTATTATTATTATTTGTGAAAAGCCTTCTGAAAAGTGTTTGGTTGGTTGTTTGTTTAATATTTTTAATTGCATAATTTCTGATAAAAATGAGTTAAACTGTGTTGAAATAATACTTCTGAAAGACAGACTTTGAATTGTTATATGTGAAGAATAATATCAAAAATAAATGAAATATGTTAATAAACAAATACTAGTAGTTTCTAACCACCCATACATATACTGATATATTTAATATGAACAGTAAAAATGACAAATTAATTACAAAACCTGAAAATTGTATAAACAAACTAATTTGAATTGAACATGTTTTACTTAAATATTGGGTAGAATTTTGTTTTTCAAATATATAAAAAATGTATAACATTGCAATGGCCTACAAATTAATTTTGAAAACAACATGTTGTCTTTAAAATGTCATGCTTACTATTTTTCTGTAAATAGATATGACTTTATATTTCATCTAATCATCATTTTGGCAAAAGTTTAATAACCCCTACTCTTCTTACAGTAGAGTTCCACTAGATGGCGCGACAATTCAACAGTCGTTGCTAGTCACGAGTCACCAAATGTGCCTGAAGGCTCTTTGAGCAGAAGAACCACATTAAAAGCAGTCATAACTTCCTGTTTTGGCAGACAGAACTCAACAGCACTTCTCAGTGTTTGTTTCTGTTGCCATCCCAGACTCATGATTATTCCAATCACAGCTAAACATCCAGCAGCCTTCGGTGGAATTCTCACCTCATGCGGCTCCTGAGTATATGTTTGCATTGAGCTCGCGACAGCTGCTAGCCATTCACCGCTATTTATAAAGGCTTTATGTCAACACTGGTTTTGCTCGAATACAGAGGTTTTACCGCACATGTGGTTAGTGATGCACAAACAATAAACACTGCTTATCACTAAAACAAATACCTTTCTCATACCATCACTCTCATTTAAGGGAAAGAAATTGTTTCATACAAACAAGCTTTATTTACAGTAAAGGGTGGAGAAAATCACTACTACTCATGTATCAGAACATCGATTTTCAATCACTATATATATATATATATATATATATATATATATATATATATATATATATATATATATAATCGTGATTACGTTCTGCTCCAGTCAGACTGACTTGTCGCGCTAGCGGCACAAAATCTGCACGATAAATAAACAAAAAAATGATTAACATTTACAAATTATGTTTTTTAAAAAATATAAACAGCACAAATCAACATCCCCACTTCTCATTTCCATGTTACTAACTTTTAACCAACATCCAAAAACGGTTCTCGACATGAGGTACGATGTGCTTGCTCGGTTTTAGAAGGCCAAGAGAAAGGGACAACAAAAAACATGGTGCTTTTGTTGTGGTGGAAGTGTTTGTGCTTTATCTGGCTGTGTTTTCATCGTCTTTGGCCTGAGTTTGGCTTCTTGTCGTACCAAGCCGCTCTTTATTTGGCTCCTCAACATAGAGATTGTCTGAAAATGAGACATTCTGGGGTCAATGTTCTTGACTTTTACTGTCATCCGATCTATCAGAGTGAGATCCTCTCAAAGCTGACCGACAAGAAGTACCTAATTTATACGATATAAATACATAGGTCAACAAATGCATAGCATTTTTCATGAAATAGCACTCTTAGTTGCTATACAGGCTGCCGTACGCCCATTATTAATCAATAGTTATCACTTAAAAAGGAGGCAAAGTCAATTCCAGTCTAGTAGGATATGTTTGCAGCTTTTTATTTCTGCCAGGACCAGTCGTTGGTCATTTCCTGCACGGGCAGGTGTTTTTCCAGGTGTCCGTTCCTGCTCTTGGCCTGCGGTGTTGTGGTTATGTTAGATTTGGGCTCGCTTTGAAAACTGTCATCATTGGATTCTTCCTGAACCGGGCAGCTGAAGGGTTCGTCTGTTCCTCCGCTGCTTCCCAGAGACGTTTGACTGACGTACACCACGATGACCTCACCGCTGAAGTTCATCACCTGGCCGCTGGAGATAAAAGTAGTGTTGTTGTTTCCTGTCACCTGACCTGCCAAAAATAGACAAAGCATCAGAACCATAGACTGTAAAAAAGAACCAGTATATGTCTATGAACTAAATATTCATTCCTTTCCTGGAGACAAATTAACAACAGTGTTATTTTAGTATCATTTATTTTTATATTTACTATTTTTTTAAGTACATTTTTTAGTAAGTTTTTATTTTTTAAATGTCCATACAGTTATTATCAAGTTTTAGTTTTTAGTTATTTTTGTAATGTTTTATATTTTCTGTTTTCATTTTAGTTTTGTTTTGTGTTTTTGACATTTTTATTCGTTTTTGTTTTCTTTTAATTTTTTTATTAAGTTTTATTTTTTAGTTATTTTATATTTTCTGTTTTCATTTTGATTTTACCTAGTTTTAGTTATTTTGTTGTTTTTCATTTTTATTTGTTTTTGTTGTTTTACATTTAATTTTTTAGTTATAGTTTATTTAGTTTTAGTTATTTTAGTACTTCAACTGTAATGACAAAAATGAGCAATGTTTCAGCAACTAGCTGAAAGAAAATCAAATATAAAGAAGTAAACTTATTTGTGTGTGTGTGTGTGTGTGTGTGTGTGTGTGTGTGTTTGTGTGTGTGTGTGTGTGTGTGTGTGTGTGTGTGTGTGTAATGTAATATTATATGGTTTTAGTCTTAGTTAATAACAACCCTGGAAGACTAACACTAACATTTTAAGGCTAAACATTATGCATATTAATGCAACCAGATGTGCATTTTCCATTCGTACAAGGCAAACTTCTTTGTAGTCTTGCTGAAACACGTGAATACACTACGCTACTACTTTAGATGTTAGTGGTTCACATAAATAGTCTACATTACAAACTGGAAGCTAATAATGCCACGTCAGCACTGAATTGGCAAAAAGCAGTTTTTGTGTCGACCCCTCTTGAGCAACAAAACTGCTTCCTTCCACTTAAAAATTCGACATGAGCAGATTGTATGGTTCCTATTTTTTCTCTGAATATACACACAGACTATCAATGACTCATGTTTCACACATCTTTTAGTCATTTTGTCGCTGGTCCATGAAGGACCCTACACCCACTCTTTGCTGTGGCTGTCTGCCATATTTTCACAAAAACAACTTACTGGAATGCACATGACCCGAATGTGCTTGTTCTAATTATTGCTACAAGACATGACACTTTATTTTAGTGTTCAGGTTACAGTGTATTTACATTTACAAGATAATACTGAAGAACACTAATAAATTACATGTGTAAATATTGTGTAATTCCTCTGCGCAGATGGAAATAATAACAATAGGATGGAATATGTGTAACACAGACACTGTAATGTGTTATTGAAATGTAAGCATTTATTTTGCCAATACTTATGATTATAAATTATCTAATAATTATAAATGATTTAAAAGATATACACTACTGTTCAAAACTTATGCTCCCCAGTAATACTGTGAAATATTATTGCATTCTAAATATATTTTCAAATGTAATTTATTCTTGTGATGGCAAAGCTGAATTTTCAGCATCATTACTCCAGTCTTCAGTGTCACATTCAGTCTGAATAGATGAATAGAAAGTTCAAAGAACAACATTTATTTAAAATACAAATCTTTTGTAACATTTTAATGTCTTTCCTGTCCTTTTTGATCAATTCAATGCATCCTTTCCCCAATATAAATACAATTATATTTATAATTTATTAATATGTACAGTTTGTAGATTATATATAGGTTATATTAGATTATAAATATTTGTAATATTTTTATATATTATTTATTTATACAAATATACAGTATATATATATATATATACACACTTGCATCCTATCCCCCCATATAAATACATTTATATTTATAAATATATAATTTATAGACTGTATATAGGTTATATTAGATTATATATATATATATATATATATATATATATATATATATATATATATATATATATATATATATATATATATATATATACACACACACACACACGTACACACAATAATTTGCAATTAATTATATGATTTATATAGCAATTTATTAATAGTAGCTAAAACTATTAGTAAAGAAAGAATCACATTTTATTAGGGTTGTTTTCTAGCACTTTTAAAAGTTTACACAGGGATCCATCAATGTTGAAACATGATATGGCCAGAAATCCAGTGCAACACATCAGCCGATACAACGGTGTGGTGCTAGATTGTTAGCTTGGCCATCTGTTTCATGATCAAAGACGGGAATGATCTCAATGTGTATTTTTGACCTGTTATTACTGAGGTTGCGGATCATTTCCCATCTTTCATCATATCGTATTTGTCCATTTGGAATAGAATTGCACGACAGTGCCTGTTAATTTGACACAAACACGTGCTAAAGAGTTTAACAGGTTTGCGTGCACTGCACTTATGAAGCAACAGCTTCAAATACCTCAGATGCACAGACAGCTTTTCATTTGTTTTGTCACTATTTTCACACGTGTTAATGTCTTACCAGATGTGAGAGCCGATTCTGAGCACTGGTTCTGGAAGTCTGCGTCTGGGTCGGATAGTTTGTGGTCATCGCTGTGGATCAGCGAAAGGCCCTGGTCATTAGCGCTGACCGACGGCAGAGGAGGAACAGTGGTGGAGTCTATGCTGCAACAACAAGGTTCGTTCTGTCTATAGAGCCCTTCGACTGGAACTCGGTCCCCTTGGACGCCTCTCATCTCTGACATGGCTTCTTTGCCAGCAGGGCTGCTGTAGTCCAGATACAGCTCCTGGGAGCGCTGCAGATCCAGCAGGACGTCCGATGAGCAGCTCTCACACAGCAGAGGCTCTTTCAGGCCGATGACCTGCACGTTTTCTCCGATGGCGTCTCCTGGCCTGCAGGAGCAGCATGTCGCCAAACCCGTGGCCACCAGCTGACTGCAGTCCTCGTTCTCTCCGACCTCTATGGGCTCCTTCATGGAAAGCGCACAGCTGCAGGAGCTGCCCGACAGAGGAGTCGCAGACCCAGCTCCGGAGTCCTCGCTGGAGCTGCCCGATGAGGTTTCTGCTCGGTCCTGGTCTTGTTCTTGGTCCGTGCAAGTCGATGTTTCATCAAGAATGGTTAATTGGGTGCTGGGACACGTGATCAGGGACTCTGGGGGGGTTCGTTCTTGGCAAATCAGAGGAAGGGTTTGTGGACTGCTACCACCGTGGTATGAAGTCATAGTTTCCTAAAAGAAAGTAAAATTAGTATGGGCCGGTTACTCTAAGCACGATATCTATATCAGTAACTATAAGTTTTAGCCCTCAGAATGCATACAGGTCCAATCTGACCCAGAAGAGATGCATACAAATTTAAAAAAAAAAAAAATTCACAGACTTTAGTAATGAATGAAACATTGCAAATTCTTTACAACCCTTAAAATACACATTATTGGGTCAGGTTATTTTGGACTCAGGTATGTATGGAGTACCATAGGTGTCAAAAATACTTTTTGTAAAATTATATATGAAGATAATATTAGTGCCAAAAACTTTTTGTAAAATATATCCTTTTCCCATATCTGACACACTTTTAGCACTGAATTTTCTAGATAAACATGAATATATACAATATTGATGAACCACTGCAGTACGAAAAAGATATCATATTTAATATTTTAATTTAATGTTTAATGTTTAATATCTTTCTTCATTTAAATGTGAACGTTTATGCAAGTAAAAAAATAGTTATTTTGTTAGAAATAAATGTTTATATTGTATACTGTATATAATACACTTATACTTTTTTACATTCACTCATTAATAAGAAGTTGCTGATCAAATAACACGATCAAAGATGGGAATGATTTATAAAATAAATGTATAAAATAACGATTTTATAAAACAATGATTTAAAATAAAATAAAATAAATAGGACAGCTTTTGAAGGCATTATGATGGTTAGTGATCATTATAATTTTATCATAATAGGGCAGTCCACACCACAACTATAACAATAACAAAACAGAGGAACGATATTGTTGGAATCACTTTCAGAATATTTTTTCTGACAGCCAATCAGAATCTATTCTATGCTATTCTGAAAAAGCTTGCCTTGTGCATTTAAAATAACAGACAATGTTACTTCTGTAAGTGCTTAAAATAAACAGAACTTTATAGTCCGTTATTGTGGAGGCTAATATTAGTTATCATTACAGTTTTAAGATGTTCTTACTTACTTGTTGATTCCTACTTCCTTTCAGGTTTTGGACGCAGGTGCGTAGATTTACTGTGGTGTCAGAAAATAAGCTTTAATCAACAACATAGACAAGAATCTACCACAAACTGTAGCAAATAAACATGACCCTGAACTAAATTTACCTGAGAGGAAGTTCAGCTTATCCTTGCAGCAAAACAGGAAGAGAACAACCAGCGATACCACGATGATGACCGAGAGGATGGCCACCACCACCCAGGGTGTCAGAACTGAGGAGGATGAGGAGGTTTATTCATCACACCACTCTGTGAAGGTGAATTCAACTCAACAAATACAAAAAATTTGAAATAACCTACCAGGAGAATGGACTCCACACATCACATCTGATTTAGAGGTTCCTGGCTGTTTCTCGGTCTTGCCGATAGCTTTACAACTGGAAGAGAATTAGACATATCAATACAGTAAACACGCTTTGGAAATATTGTAAGCTTTACAAATGGAATAGAATTAGACATATCAACAGAGGGCAGCCCAACAGTCTGGTCACTTCTGGTTTGATCAGTCCCAATTTTCTCTTCTAAGAGGAACCGCAAATACAAAGAGCAAAAAGAAAAGGGGCTCTTTCTAGGGGAAGTGGTGGAGAAATTAATCATAATACCACAGTGCGGTAAGACTGCGGGGGCTTTAAAAATGACCAGGCATGCCTGAGACCTTCCCCAGACAAACAACGCCTGTGAGAATGAGAGCTGTGACTTTGCAAATGAGTGCAGTTAAAGAACAGTTGTGTGTGTGTGACTCAGAGGACAGGCATGTTTGTGGCACACACTCCCGGCTGTTGTTAAACCTATGGAGTTGTTATTGTATTGAGTTTTGAAGCTTAGATTAGAGGCATACTCACTCTGTCCATATCTTGCAGGCTTCTGTTGATAGGGAATCTGAGAAATATCCATACTGACAATGCACACAGGAAGCTCTGCCCATCTCTACAAATAAGAGAGCGATTAAGGATTACAGACTTATAGATTATTATATTGTATTGATTATATTGTTCTATCTGTCTGTCTGTCACATTGGTTCCTAGTAGTTCTTTTTTCCATGTCATAGCTAGCCCTATCATTAGGGGGCGCTCTGTATTCTGAGTTGCTCATTTTGCCTAAAAAGGGGGAAAGAAGTAGCATTAGGCAGGAAGTAGTGTGCTAAGCACATGGAATCACAGTTGCCAAGTCCGCGTATTATGTGGGCTTCTTTTTTTGTAAAGTTGCGTGAAAAAATCCCTGGTCGTGGGTTGCGTTTTTTTTTGGGGCTTATTTAAAAAAAAATATGGTTGCTTGTTAGGGAAATCTGACAAGCAACTTCGTTTCTTTATTTATGTTCGGCGTATTCTCCAATGCATTGATTGATACTCTGTCTGCTCGCAGTTAATAGTCAACCAGTGCAATAATATAAGTGCCGTAGCGTAATTTGCCATTGGAGAAAAATCGCATTCAAAAAGAAGGCTCGTGACGCTGTAGTCCAAGCGATAATAGAAGTAGACGTAGAGGAGTGGGATGACTTTCTTTTAGCCTAATTTTTACAATGTTTTTGTAATGTATTAATTATCACGGGCTGTAATAAAAAACAAGTAGTCATATCCTAATACTGAGTAAATACATTTGTTTCGAATAGCCTAGTATGGCAAGATGTCTTAAAATGTATTTCTTTTTTTTAACATTTAAACTTAGACCACATTATTAGCTTACTGAAGCTTTTTGACTTCATAAATGACAGCTTAATGATTTTTTAAAATCTTTTTTATAATATTTTTAAATAATATTATAGTTTCTTTTTTAATATATATTATAATTTAATATTATATTTTTTTAAATAATATTTATTTGGCATTTTGTTTTTTTATGTCATTTATTTGATAGTTATGTATACATTATTTTATTTTAAATGGTAGAAAACCTGTTTTTGACCTCAAAATAAAGCACTTTCCTTCTATACATGGCTGCGGGGATGAGCAGTTTTGCGGTGCTTAGAATTCTTTATAATTAATTAAAAACAAATATTGCCGCATTGATGGCTCAAGGTGTAATTGTTCAAATAACACATTGTTTCATTTTAAAATATATAAAAAAATGTTTTTCAAGTGTAATATTTCTGTATGGGCTAGGGACAGAAAAATTGGCATTTCCATAGAATGACCCCTATATATTTTAGATTATAAATATGTAACAGCTCCGCTTTGAAGCTCTTGTGCTTTTCTCCTTTTCCATCTCTCCAATCCTATTCCGCTCACAGGTGATTGGAGATGAGTTTTGTTCCTACTTTTGTTGCAGTTTGCTGATTTTTGTAAAATAGCTTGTTTTTGCTTTTCAGATAAAAGAGTGGTTTCAGTTTAATATGTTGAAGGCTCATTCATTGGTAATAAATAATTGATAATAATAATAATATTCATGATAATAAATCATAAAAAAAAAAAATATTGGGCTTGTTTTGGAAGCTGCGGTTGCTTATTTGTCTCGCTTGAGTTGGCAACAGTGCATGGAATGTCTTCTCCTTTGCTGTCCTTTCGTTGGTGCCCTGATTTACTCTCAAATGTAAGTAAGGCATTGCTTTGTACATATGTAGAGTTTGTATATATGCTTTCTGTTACGGGTTAGCACTAAACACGTGTTGATTGTATGTTTGTTTAAATGCAGAGGGTTCTTGTATGAGAGAGGAAACAGCACAGATATAAACAGGACCTAGACAAAAGGGACTAATTGTATTCATCCAATCCATCTACTCATCATCTCATCTTATTCTATGGTCAACAAACGGATGAATTGTTTGCTGATTCAGATTCCTCACTGCTTCACTTAAGAACTGCTGGTCTCATTTTCCACTCTAAAGACTGATCTCACTATGACAAAATGCTACTTATGGTCATATCTATGAACTGATGGACTTGCTGGACTTAATTGATGTTTCCTCAACTCTGGAAGACTGTGGACTCGTTGATGTGAATGTGTGACTCAGCTTGCATTTAATACACATGGCTCACTGAAATGAATTAGTCTCTGTGGTCCCTCAATCTTTATGTGGCATCAAAAAGTTAGGTGTAACTTTATAAAATATGGCGCCCGAATAAAATATGGCGCCCGAACAAGGACCTGAAGAAAGAAAAGTATAATCTAACTGAATTTTGATGAGAGACCCAAATTCAACTTTCTTTGAGTCATGTTGTTTTATTGATTACAGTAACATAACATTACAGTCAACTTAGGTTTTAAAGATAAAGTTATTTCCAAAGATTCATTAGTTACTAAATGGCCAA